>OY756953.1:12917500-15317500 GCA_963580275.1 Crataegus laevigata | reverse complement strand
GTTTATTTATTAGGCTCTTATTTTCGGGTGTAGATGTGGCACTTAAATAACAAATGTGTTTTAATGTTTTGAAGTAATATTTATGTGACACTGTGCGGTATGTGCAAATTTACGAAAAAAATATATTTTTCTTAACGGGTCATAACGGGCTATTAAAGACCCGTTAAGATAACGAGTGTGACACGACACAACCCATTAAGATAACAGGTGTTACACGAACACGACAGAGACGACCCATTTGCTAGGCCAAATGGTGGTGGTGGTGGTAGTCATGATAAGGATAATAAAAGTTGGAGAATTTAAAACTTCAAAATCACTATTCATAAGTTAATAAGAGCTTTTTTTTAAATATTTTTTTTTCTATGAATGCATCTTAGGATTTTTGCTACAATATAACGTTGAAGAAAAATTACGTGATGGTTAGTATTTGATTACTGGATGTGGGTTTATTGATAAATTTTACTTTTATTATTAAATGGGAAATTTTATTGGAACCCATTTAGCCTCTTTCTACACCCAATATAAAAAATATTTTTTAAAAATTCCTAATTCGCCCTTTGATTAAAACTGAAAAAAAGAAATAAACAAAACTGAAATCTCTTTCCATACCCAGTGGTTCTCTTCCACCTTAAACCCCGCGGAAGATTCACTGGCGATTCTCCATGGCAACTTCAATTCATATTCTTTTAGCATCACAATCGCCGTATATGGCACACCATTCAGTTTCCACAAGTTAATTTTGACTTTGAACTATTCATACAAGATAAATGATCCATGTTCGGCTCAACGCCTTCCTCGTCGACGACTCCGCCATCCCTTATCGGCTATAGATATTTGTGGTTCTCTGCATTGCCGGCTCCGTACCACTCGAAAACTTGTAACTAGAGAGGAAGTTCTACACCTGGGTTTTCTCAATCTGCTTCTCCTCTGCATTATCAAGCACTGTGCTTCGGCTTCTTAATCTTGATCTTCACGTCTCCGACTGTTTGAATGAGTTACGGAAAATGTAGCTTCAAGGAGTTGAACGGCAGCAAAGGCACCCCACTCATCGACGTACGGCTTTTGGTTTCCATTTCCACAGACTCAACGTCGTATGCCAAACGCCCCGACATGGAAGTTGCAGGAAAGAGCTCCTTCTCAGCCAAGGATTACCACGACACACCACCTGTGCAGCTTCAATAGAAGCAGGCCTAGGCATATTTTCTGGGTAAGGGAGGGCCGGCCGCCATTCCTCGCCCTCACGTAGCTTCGACTATGCTTGTAGGTCTTCGATGCCGGTGTTATGATTGAAGAGCATGAGAAATAGAGGAAGGTGATAATAAGAAAGAGGAGGTGGTTAAGAGACACCGGCGACAAGAGATTCACGCCGGTGTAAGAAGACTCTGAAAAGTGGTGAGGAGATATGTACGTTCATTTCTTTTAATTTATTTTTACTTTCTAAATAATGTCGGGGCAAAATGGAGAATTTAATGGCAAAAATATTTAAGTTGGGTTTGAAGATAAGATAGTTGGGTTTAAATAAAATTTCACTTATTAATTTTATCTTGTACATGATGATAATTATCAATAGGATAATAAAAAAGTTTCATATTTAAAATTGATGTTAAATGTAGAGAGAGATTAAATGGATTAAAATAATTTTTTTTTTCTTTTCTGAGCTAATATTTTATTTCTTTCTTTTTTTTTCTTTTTTTTTTTCTGTTAACAGTAAGCATCCTAAAAAACATAAACAAAAGCCCCCATTCTTTCTTCTTCCATAGCTACGATCTCTGGAAATCTTTGATGCAGAGAAGGAAGAACCAATAGGGTTGTTCTTGAAAGATCGCCGGAAGGGGAAGGGGTTCAAGAACTCATGGATTTGCAAAGGCTTTGTGGGTTAGTCTTTGTTTCTGCTCTGATTATTCTACTGGTATGTCGTCCGAGCTCTGTCACTGCCGGGGATATAGTCCACGATGACGACTCATCTCCGAAGACGCCCGGGTGTGAGAACAATTTTGTTTTGGTAATCTAATGCTGCTTTTTCTTTCCGATCCTTTTCGGGTATATTTTTTGGGTTGTGTTTTGGATAATGGGTTCTGCTTTTTGTTCATGGGTTTTGTGTAAAATTGGTTCACTTGTATATTATCCAATTAAAATTTTCATTTTTGGGTAATTTGGAGCTGTTAATTTACCCCCCTGAAGTTAAAAGTACTGATTTTGCTTTGTTTTGGTTGTTTTTTGGATTGGAATTGGGTGGTTGTTGTTGTTGTTGTTTGGTTTTACTGAAATTGATACGAACAGCATAAGTTACTGCTGCTCAGTAAATTTCTATATCCTCCCTGTGTAGGCATCCTGCTCATACTTAAATATTTCCTTCTATTTTTCTCCTGGCCTTCGAAATGTTTCCCTTTTAGGTGGATAAAGGAGTTTGGGTTGAACTTTAGTATGTAATTTGAAGTCATACTTTATATTTTGTACTGTCTCGTGATTGTCTCGTGATTGTGGATCGAGAACTGGCAGTGGCAATGGTATTTAAGCCATGAGGTTTTTGGAGACGGAGACATTATGTTTCCTTCTCTTTTTGTTTTTAAATTATATTTCGTTTCCTGTTTTAAATTGATAGTGAAATATGTTGGCTTGTGGTCAGCTGTTATTTGCTGGGACATATACCGATGTTTCCATAATTTTTTATTTATTTTTTCAACCTGATAGTTTGTATCTTGTTTTGAGGACAGTTGGTTTCAATCGGCTTTAGTGAAGTTCTTTTTCTGGATGGATCATGTGAAATAGATGACCTTTTGGTAATTTATGTTTCTATGTATATATGATTTCTGCTCTGTCACAAACTGTTATGCAGGTAAAAGTTCAAACTTGGGTTGATGGAGTTGAGGCAAGTGAGTTTGTTGGTGTGGGTGCTAGATTTGGAACTACCATTGCATCAAAGGAGAAAAATGCACAACAAACTCGCCTTATTCTTTCTGATCCTCGTGATTGTTGCAGCAAACCAAAAAAGAAGGTTTTATGTATAAACTATATTCTCTTGACATTTGTTGTCACACATATCAAGCATATAAATTATATGTTTGTCAACATCAATTTCACATTTTGCTTTTGTTTAGCTTGCTGGAGATGTCATCATGGTGGACCGAGGCCACTGCAAATTCACAACTAAGGCAAATATTGCCCAAGCTGCCAATGCTTCTGCTGTCCTCATTATAAATAACCAGAAAGGTAAAGATTTTATGTCTCTGCTATATGATGTGTAGCATTATGTAGCAATGGTGCGTTGAGGAAGCTTCAGTATCTAAATATTTTATCTGCGAGTTTGTGTGTGTGTGTGTACATGTATGCATGTATTTTTGTTGTTGTACTGCTTAGAGAGATGGAAACTATCATCCTAGTTCTCATTTTCCTAGTTAAGAGACTAATTTTCGAGGTTTCTTTTGGTATATATGATTGTTGAAACATAGAAGTGTAACAAGCGGAAATAAAATGCATTGCAACCATTTTCATTTCATATCAAACTTCTCTTTTTGTTGCAGAACTTTACAAGATGGTGTGTGAGCCAGATGAAACTGCTCTAGATATTCACATACCAGCAGTCATGCTCCCACATGGTGCTGGTTCGACCTTGGAAAATATGTTAATGAGCAATTCATTGGGTAAGGTTCTTTACACTCAGGTGATTTCTAAGCTACAAAAGTTTGTAACAGTTCTATGGGTATGCTTTTTTCGTTTTTTTTCTCTATACTGGGCTTATTCATTTGTCTTAACTGGTACTTTTCACTCAGGTTTCAGGTTGTAAATAATTTTAGAACTCTTGTTGGGTATACTATACATGGGTACCTATACCTTTACTGGATGGCTTTCTAATTATAGGTTCTCTGCAGTGTCTGTGCAGCTGTACTCTCCAAAGCGACCTGTAGTTGATATTGCAGAGGTATTTTTATGGTTGATGGCAGTCGGCACCATCTTGTGTGCATCCTTTTGGTCTGCATGGAGTGCCAGAGAAGCAACTATTGAACATGAAAGGCTATTAAAGGTCTCCTTTTCGGCTTTTCCCAACTGTAACTAAATAGTTGTAACTTGTAGGTTTATATTTATATCTTCCTCTCCAATAGTGTTGTTCTACTGACAGTTTTTTGTAAGTATTGACTTCAAATATCTTGTCTTGTAGGATGCTGCTGATGAAATTCCACGTGCCAAAACTCCTCTAGGTGCTAGTGTAGTAGACATCAGTACAACATCAGCGGTCTTGTTTGTTGTTATTGCATCATGCTTCTTGGTTATACTGTACAAGCTTATGTCATCCTGGTTTGTTGAGCTTTTGGTGGTTCTTTTCTGCATAGGTGGTGTAGAGGTATGAGTCCTCCCAGTTCTAATTATCAACGTATTATACCTCTGTATGCTCACTTTTATACTCGCACAAAGCTTTTATCTCAAGTTCCCTGCACAGTAAACATTTACATTCTGAAGTTGTTCTGCAGGCTGCTGTTTTGTAATGTTAACGTATTTGACATTAAATAGTTTGTGCTTATTGCTTTGTCCAATGGTTATATCTAACTTTATCAATCTTTATATCCAGGGATTGCAAACTTGCTTGGTTGCGTTGTTGTTGAGGTACAATTTGTTTCATCTCTTATCGAGACAATTTCTGACACTTTATTATGGTTCTCCTTTTAGCCCTAGTTTGGTACTAGGCCTGGCAATTTCTAACACGACCCGATAACACGACACGAAATTAACAGGTGTTCGGGTCGACACGATAACGAATCGGGTCGTTATCGGGTAACCCGATAGCACCTGCTAAGATAACGGGTAAATTCGGGTATACACGTGGGTAACACGATACACGATAAGCAGAATATTAATTTCATAATTTTATAACCCTAAAAAAAATACTAGTATAATTATATATATTAATTTAACAATTTTATACCCCTAAAAACTATAATAAATAAATAAATAAATAAATAAATATTAAATTAAGTTAATTAACTATAATAAATAAATCAAAAAATTTTAACTATAATAATTATAATAATTATATATACTATAATAATTATACCCCAAAATATTAATCATCTATAATAATTATATATATATATATATTAAATTTTATAAAACTATAATAATTATTAATTAATAATATGCATGAATCGATGAGCAATGCATGATGCATCCAATATTCCAATCCAAGTCCAACCATCGGACATACAATCCATTCATTTTGATTCCATTTAAACTTTAAAGTGCCGCCCTTTTTGAAGAAAAAGGGAGGGAAAATGAAAATGATAAAACAAGTTGAAAATAAAATAAAAAAGAGAGAATTAGAAAAAGATGGGTAGGCTACCTGAGGAAAAAGTGAAAATTATAAGAAAAAGTTGAAAATAAAACAAAAAAGAGGGAAAAATGAAAATTAATAAAAGTGGTGAGAATTTTTTTTTTTTTTTTAAGTTTTTAACTTTTTATCACACATATAATATCCCACTATTTTTATAATGATTAACACGTGTTAATTTAATTATAGGTACAAAATAAATGGATTTAAATATATATATACACACACACACACAACAAATACACACCATTGATTCATTAAACTTGATGGGATGCGAATTCTCCGAAACTAATATCAATGATCCCAACCGTTAAACTTGTTTGTATATGCTTTGAGATCGCATCACCAAAAAATCGCAAAAAACAAACATTCAGAGATCAAATAGCGGGACAAAGTTTTTCGACGGTTACAAACTAAAAATCACGATTTAACGGTTATTTTAACTGTGATTTTGATGATTTTTTACAGCTACACTCCTTAACCCTATATGAATACAATGAATGAATTTGATCTTCAATTTAAAATATTTATACAAGTGGATACCACAAAATATTATGTTATACTTAATGAAAGTATAAATAAACTCTAAGTGTCAGTGAATCTATCGTTTTAATGAGATACGAATTTTCTAAAACTAATTTCAACGATCGCAACCGTCAAACTTGTATGTATATGCTTCGAGATCACATCAGCAAAAAATCATGAAAAACAAACATTCAGAGTTCAAGTAACGGGACAAAGCTTTTCGACGGTTATAAACGAAAACTCACGATTTAAGGGTTATTTTAACTCTGATTTTGATGATTTTTTACAGCTACATTCCTTGACCCTATATGAATACAATGAATGAATTCGATCTTCAATTTAAAATATTTATACAAGTGGATACCACAAAATCTTATGTTATACTTAATGAAAGTATAAATAAACTCTAAGTGTTAGTGAATCTATCGATTTAATGAGATACGAATTCTCCAAAACTAATTTCAACGATCGCAACCGTCAAACTTGTATGTATATGCTTTGAGATCACATCATCAAAAAATCACAAAAAACAAATATTCAGAGATCAAGTAACGAGACAAAGCTTTTCGACGGTTATAAACGAAAAATCACGATTTAAGAGTTATTTTAACTCCGATTTTGATGATTTTTTACAGCTACACTCCTTGACCCTATATGAATACAATGAATGAATTCGATCTTCAATTTAAAATATTTATACAAGTGGATACCACAAAATCTTATGTTATACTTAATGAAAGTATAAATAAACTCTAAGTGTTAGTGAATCTATCGTTTTAATGAGATATGAATTCTCCAAAATTAATTTCAACGATCGCAACCGTCAGACTTGTATGTATATGCTTCGAGATCACATCAGCAAAAAATCACAAAAAACAAACATTCAGAGATCAAGTAACGGGACAAAGCTTTTCGACGGTTATAAACGAAAAATCACGATTTAACAGTTATTTTAACTCTGATTTTGATGATTTTTTACAGCTACACTCCTTGACCCTATATGAATACAATGAATGAATTTGATCTTCAATTTAAAATATTTATACAAGTGGATACCACAAAATCTTATGTTATACTTAATGAAAGTATAAATAAACTCTAAGTGAGTGAATCTATCGTTTTGAGAAAGACTTAGAACCTTGAAAACAAAAACTCTTTCATTTTGCATATCCTTGCACATTTAATATTTGTAATAAATTAGTAGTGTATGTATTTTTTTTATTAGGTTCTTATTTTCGAGTGTAGATATAGTACTTAAACGACAAATATTTTAATGTTTTGAAGTAATATATAATAATATATGTGGTATGTGCAAATTTAAAAAAAAAAAATATTTTTCTTAACGGGTCATAACGGGTGTGACACGACACGACCCGTTAAGATAACAGGTGTTACACGAAAACGACACGAACACGACAGACACGACACGTTTGCCAGGCCTATTTGGTACTGAGGTGCTTCTAAAAAAATGGGTATAAAAAAAAGCTGGAAGTTTTTTTGTGTTTGGTAAACATTCAACTTTAGCTTTTTTTTCTTCATAGTTTTGGATGAAAAAAAGTCAAACACAAAGCTGCAAAACCCAGCATTGAAAAACCAGCTTTTTTTGCTTGCCCCCTTGTGAGCTTGAATCTCTTAACACAAATGCAATGCCGATAACTCCTTGTAATACTTCCTTGTCTGCCTAACTTTTGACCCACTCCGATGAAGCCGACGAAGAACTCGAGTTCTTGGCAGGTTTCTGCTCCGGCGGTGGTGTTAGTGGCGGTGTTGTGTTTTCCCTCTCTTTCTCCCCAATCAACACACTCACAGCGGTCCCCACGCCTTGTATGTTCTTCAACAGAGCAACCCCTCTTCTCTTGCTCATCCTCTGGCTCTTCGAAACAAATGAATTTGCCCCTGCACCATCCTTTCTGTCGTCGCCACTGCCTTCCCTGGAAATGCTCTGTCTTCGCATAACCTTTTTCACCACCGGCAAGTAGCCGACACATATCTCGAACTTGTCCATCGTCAATTGCTTCCCCGTTTGGAGATCACTGAGTCGATTCCAGCACCCGTCCTGATCGTACTTGTTCACGATGAACTCAGTGCCCGTGTCTAGATTCTTAATCAAGAAGAAGGCTCCTAACCGGTTGTTCGATAAGACCGACGACAATCCACTATCGGTCCTAACCGATCTGCTCTTTGTGGTTTATAACTGTTTATAAATAGTTTATATAAATCTTATAAATGTCATAAATTATTATAGAGTGGTGATATGTCTACCCCAATGTCTTATTTCCCCACCCACCTTATATTTGCACCCACCATAAAAAGTGAAAAAATACATCAACTCTTTTCCCACCCACCATTATTTCCACAAGAACCCTATATATTTCTTTCTCAATTTTTTCTTGCTTTAAAAAAATTATTACAAATAAAAAAAACAATTATCACTGAATGAAAATACCCAAGAACTCCAAATATCACCAGCAGTAGCCCTCTCCCCAAAAAATTTGCAGAACGGTGACTCCCCAAGTCCCCAACACCAAGCAGCCCTCCTCTATCACCAACCATCGCAGCACCACGACATCTCGAAAACAGCTCAAGTACCCAATTTCTATCGTTTCCAATTTGAATTCAAACCACACAAGAGTGTGATTAAATTGGAAGAGCTTCACTCATAGTTTGGTGCTGCACTGGCTTTCCTTACCATCAAATTCCTCCACATTCAGTATATGGTAGGTATCCAAATTGTTCCAAAACACCAAACACGATTGGAGTTCAATAATTGTCGGATTCGTGAGTCCCCTAATGTAATCTGGATTATGAGCTTCTCTCCTCATCTATCTCAACATTATAATAGTCTTGAAGACTAACTTGCTTTACTCTCTGGTGAAGCTTGATCACACCTTCCACAACATGAGCTTTATTGCGAGCCTCGAGGCTTTGCTTTGTAATTCACCCTCTTCCTGATAAGTTTAATTTCTAAACTTCCCTCCCCAGGAAAGCTTGTGGGGTTCATGATATTTTTTTCTTTTTCTTATTTATGATATTTTAGGTGTTTTTTTTTATCAGTATAACTAATAATTTGTTTAAAAAGAATTAATATAACTAATAATTATGTGGCAAGACATGATTGGTTGATCTTTAGGTCTTTAAAGGTCATTTTATACTAGGATAAATTTGTCAATAAAAGTATCATTTTATACTGGGTGTGGAAATAAGACACTGGAGTGGGCGTAACAACACTCTTATTATATAGGGTAAATTACATAGAAACTTCTCAGGTTTGAGGTTTGTTACAATCCCATACATCATTAAAATATTTCACTTTCATACCTGACATACTATTTTATTTCAAAATAGTACATCCGTTACATTTTCCATCCATTAATCTGTTAAGTGCCGACGTGGCAATTTTTTTTTATTTTTAAAATTTTATTTAAAAAAAAAATTGAATCTTCTTAAAAAAAAAAAACCTTAGAAAACTCATACTCACCTCTCTCCTCCTTCCTCTCATCCTGCTCTCTTCTCTCCCATATTCATCTTCTTCACCACCCCCCCCCCCCCAAAAAAAAAAGACCCCCTACCTGCAACCTAGAGAAAGAAAAACAAAAAAAAAACCCAGATCCCATGTTTGTCACCATCACCGGATTCGTGAGGTGAAAATGGGAGGAATGGGTGTGGATTTAAGGAGTGGGGTGTATAGAGGAGGGAAGAGGGTGGGTGCAGTGCGAGGGTGAGGTGGGTCTTGGGTTTCGGCGCGGCTTCTGGGTTTCGCCGGGGGAAGGGAGGTGCTAGTGAGGATAGGTGCGGGGAAGGACTTCCATGGTGAGGTAGGTCCCGGGGGAGGGGGGGTTGGGGTGGGAAGGGAGGCGCCGCCGGGGGTGGGGGGGGGGGGGGTAGGGGGGTTGGGTTTGGGGCAGGGAGTAAGGTGCGGGTAATAGGAGGTAGGGGTTTCTGGGTTTGGGGGTTGTCTGGTTTCAATTGGGCATTGTTTTTTAGATTTAGGTTTTTTTTTTTAATTTTAAAAATATTTTTTTTGCCATGTGGTAGCCACTTCAGCACAAATGTGGTAGCCACATCAGCACTTAACGGATTAATAGATGGAAAATGTAATGGATGTATTATTTTGAAATAAAATAGTATGCGAGGTATGAAAGTGAAATGTTTTAAAGATGTTGTATGGGGTTGTAATAGACCTCAAACTTGAGGGATTTCTATGTAATTTACCCTATTATATAATATTCAACATTATATCTTTTTTAATCATTTTACAGAGTCACAGCGGTTTACATAAAAATTTACCAAACAATTTAACACTGCTTTTTTTTTGCTAAAAGCACTTTTACAAAAAAAGTTTACCAAATACTTTACTGCTTTATTTCATAGCTATTTATTCTCGCAGCATAGCAGAAGCAGTTTTTTTTTTCAAAGCACAGCAATACCAAACCAGCCCTTAATCACCTGACGAGCAACAGTGCGCTATTAGTTTTTGTTTATTTATTTTTCAGTGTCAGTGTGTGCCTGTATGCATATGTGCCAATCAAAATTTCAAGTGAATACTACTATAGTTCCCTTTATCTTGGGATGGTTTATCATAAGATTACGGGGCAGTTGTCTTCAATGTGGACATTGTCATTCTTCAGATATTCTGATTCTCTGAATATTTTCTAGAACATTATTCGAGAATTTTGAGTATTTCATACAACTTTTGAGCTGCTGTAACTGCAACTTTGACAATCTCAAGTTCTAGGTTAATTTGACTGAATCATTTCAGTAAACTAAAGACAGACCAGAAAACTGGTGATTGAATGAATCATGCAGTGATAACTCCCCTTAAGATCTTAAACTAGTTATATATTTCTGCAGGTGGTTCAAACGTACTGGAGAATCGTACATTAAAGTACCTATCTTGGGAGCAGTCTCACACCTAACTTTGGCCGTTTCTCCATTCTGCATAACATTTGCTGTTCTTTGGGCAGTTTATCGCAACATTTCTTTTGCCTGGATTGGTCAAGATATACTTGTAAGATAACTTTTCCTATCAAAGAATTCTTCCCAATGGTATCACAGATTGTCTCTTCTTTCTTGAACTTAAAGCAATGCAATATAGATATTGTCTCAACTAATGATGGCTTTCATTTTAATGATTCTTTGATCAGGGAATCGCGTTGATAATCACAGTTCTTCAAATTGTTCGAATACCTAATCTGAAGGTAATACTTCAAGCTTATATGTTTGACTGGTATTCCTCTTTTTGGCCCGAAATTAGTTTGTGGTTGATAAAAACATAGTAGGCAATTTGTTTTCCAAACACTCTAAACCACTGCTCATTCATGGAAGTAATGGACTCTTAACTGTCGGTTTGTAGCAGTTAAAGTGCAGGGTGTCTCACCTGTGCAGTTGAATATCTCTGCATAGAAAATTTCTACTGGAATTCGATTGACTTCAAATATTTACACTTATGTACTTTTTGATTTGCTAAATGTGTTCACCCCTTATGGCTTCTCTACTGTTAATGATGTCAATCAGAAATTTCAGATGTGTGTATTTCTTCCTCAACATTGTCTAGTCATTCGAAAAGTTGATCTTCTTAAATCACTTGTCTTTTGTTATTGGATGGTAGTTGTTCATCTCGAAAGCTTTAATGAAAATGATACCGGATAAGTATATATATGTGTAATATGTATATATGTGTAATCGTTCCTAGAAACTTATGAGGTGGTTCTGTTAATCAGGTGGGTACGGTCCTCCTCAGTTGTGCCTTCTTGTATGACATCTTTTGGGTGTTTGTTTCTAAGAAGTTGTTCCATGAAAGCGTGATGATTGTGGTAAGTGATCCTTGCACGTTTCTCTACTTGCTACATTTAGGGCCCATATAAACATTTCATTTTTGAGGGATTTTAAATGCTTGAGTCATTTAATGGCTGGGTGTCGCTTTTACAGGTAGCCCGTGGCGACAAAAGTGGAGAGGATGGTATTCCGATGCTACTAAAGATCCCACGCATGTTCGACCCATGGGGTGGTTTCAGCATCATAGGATTTGGTGACATCCTATTACCAGGCCTGCTTGTTGCATTCTCACTCAGGTTTAGTCTCCGCATCCTATCCCAATTTGCAAAAGCATTTCGCATTGTGTCAAATTTTGGCGCTGTTTATATGGAATAGATATTTAGCATTACTATTAATGGTTTTTCCAGGTATGATTGGTTGGCAAATAAGAGTCTCCGTGCTGGGTACTTCTTATGGGCGATGATTGCTTATGGATTAGGTAAAGATATAATAAAGAGGGCGTTTTTCAACAGCTACTCTATAAGGCTTTAGACGTGTTTACCGGAAAGAAAAAAAACATGATTTTTCAATTTCTTTGGCAGGTCTTCTCATCACCTACGTGGCATTAAACTTGATGGATGGGCATGGCCAACCGGCACTTCTTTACATTGTTCCATTTACACTCGGTAAATCCCTTTCTTTCTCGTTCACTATAGATCTAGTCCAACGTTACCCAGCCATTTAACGTTTAAACACGCGAGTAATTTGTCTTGTCAAGCAATCAAGAACCAGGCCGGATAGTTTATTTTCGAATAATTGGGATGCTTGGTGTAGTTTTAAGTTAAACTGATCAAAATTTGCACTCCAATGCAGGCACTTTGCTGACATTAGGTAAGAAGAGAGGTGATTTACAGATTCTGTGGTCGAGAGGAGAACTGGAAAGGCCCTGCCCACACATCGAGCTTGAAGGCCGTCAAGAAGCGAACGAATCAAAGTAATTAGACAGCATTTTCTTGTATGATATTTTAGTGTTGGCATTGTATAATTTGTAGAAATCTGGTCAAGAACCGACGAGCCTTATCTTAAGTTGGTAATCTTGCATGTAAGCTTATTGCCCTTTGAATTGAACGAGGGCGCTCTATTAATTCAAATAGCGTTCATTTGGCATTGTCGGTTGTCGTATAACTTGATCAATGGTAAGCCAAGAGCAGTTTTGCAGAATTTTTTTGACTTAAGCAAGAACAGATGGAAACTTCAAACGAGATTTTAGGGTGCGGACCCTAGTTTGCGGACTTCAGGCGCAGACCTGATATGGTCCGTTGGATCGAGTTTGAACGGTTGAAAACAAATTTGGTTGACAGGTTATTGTACAGATATATTGTTAAATTTGGTTGTGTTAAGGAGGTATATCCTTACATGTTCCAAAGTCGAAGCACCAGAACCTTGAACTCTAGCGAACTTTACGTATTCTATACTCTTAAGACACGACTTGGAATTTAAGAGAAAAAGAGTGGAGAAACCCTTTTTTCCAAGAGTAAGAAATAACTGTCATTTTCTACTCCTAAATGTCAATGGTTTTATGAGTTCATATAAAATCCAACTACTACTTATTAAAGAGATGTAACTTTTTATCTATACGTAGACACCATTTTGCTAATAATTATACATACAAAGGTGACTCATTCTTTTCATTGAAAAGATCCATGTTCTAACTGTAGTGCCATTTCAAAAAGGATGGCACCTTTTGAATTCAAACTAACTCACGATTATAATTTTCCATTCAAATGTTAAATTACATTATTATACTTTAATACAGTCTCCCGCATGAAAAATGAGGAAGAATTTGAGTGTACAGCCCGACAAGAGATGTATCGAGAGATGTGTCTTTTGGACTTAAACCTATCCAAGTGAATACTTTATCGGATTTATTGGTGATGTAATGTGTATAAAAGACATTGAACTGTTCACCGTGTATAATAAACTAGGACAATAAGCAACACACGGCTCTTATCTCAATATATTGTGGTTCATATGACTACGTTCATATTGGTCCTGGGTAAATCTAGAATTCATGAAAGCTTTAGAGAATTTAGCCATCTCATGCTCACATAAGCGACCACACTTTTACTCTCACATAGATAACCGTTGATTAATAGTCTGCTTCATTCCTCTCATTTATTATAAGATAACAGTGTCATTAAGTATAAATATATACCCTATCAATTCTACAGACAATACATTTCTTCTATGATAGGAATGAGGTATATGGTGTGTTAACTTCTTTGAATCATGCTCAACCAGTTTGAACTTAGACCATGGATTTCCAATCAACTAAATTAAGTTTTAGCTTAGCTAATTCATTAGTTATGTTGGCTTTATCCTTGTTCCCTTCGATGATCAACTTATTCTCTAGTTTAACTTTTAACAATCAGTACCACTTAAATTGGCTATCTCTTATGTTGTATACATCGAATCTTATGAAAATTTTATTTCATACAAGAGTAATTATTTTTCAATGTCAAGTCCTCGATGCACATATTAGGACTTATTCAAAATTTGCTAACACTAAAAAGGAGACTTCACACCCCCCCCCCCCCCCCCCCCCCCCCCCCCCCCCCCCCCCCCCCCCCCCCCCCAATTTAACGTATCTACATGAAGGATCTCTAAAGCTTTATGCTTGCATATTAGCAAATTCCTGTATTTCTTGTTAAGTAAGTATCACCATATCTTAATGATATTTAAGCCTGGTTAAAAAAAATTGATATTTAAGCCACCCCACAAATCTCTCATAATTGTGGTTGCTTTGACGTTATCAAAACCTATGAATATAATTTATCTTCTTAGGCCTTAAAGCACTTCTTTGGACCTTAGCCTCTTCTATTTATTTAATTCAATAGTCATAGTAACTGCATATATGTATAATTTTCTTTTGTTTTTTTTAAAAGGGGACAACTGGTGGCAATTTATAGTTATTCATCCCTTCCGGGCCCACAAAAGCTATAAAAAATTTCACCATATCCGTGACCACAATCAAACAAACTCATCAGTTCGGAACATCGAACCAGGACCTCATTGATCGACAATCATTCAAACCAAAAGGCATGAATCGAAGTCCTATCATATCCATTCCTTTTGTGATGCTATTTTCAACAATATGCCTAATTGGTTTATTAGTCTCCGTGGTCGTATGATAATTGGAAGAGTTTAAGCCCATATGGTGGAGTCTGTAGGATTTAGACCAAAAATTGAAAATTTCATCAACTCTCTATTAATTATTAGTAAGGGAGCCACACATATTAGGCTAAAATAGAACTCTCCGTTAATTGTTAGCATGTGGGGCTACATGTGAGGCTAACTTTATTTTTTTAGACTCACATGTGAACTTTATGTACTAACAATTAACGAAGAGTTGTTGAAATTTTTAATTTTAGGCCTAAATCCTAACAGACTTCACCACATGAGCTTAAATCGTAATTTTATTTTATTACATGGGCTATCTTTGAACTATCCTATCACCACATAGACTAATAATCCAATTAAGCCTCATCAATATAATGAAGTCTCATAATTAGATATCTTCCGTCAGTCATTTGTACTAAAGGTGACAATTTTTTTTTCATTTACGCCACCATGGAATATATAACGATAGTCATACTTCCATAACGATCATCATGGAAAATGATTTGAAGATCTCCAACTTGTATGACAATTTTTTTTTCTTTTTCATCTCACTATCTTAGTATATCACATGTATGTTTGCTGATGCACAAAATTAGTGAGATTTTGGAACAACATAAAGTGTCAAGTTTGTGACATTCAAAAGGTTGCTTTGGTCACCTAGTGAGCATATATGTAAAAGGATAGAATAGGGAAGCAAACACAAGATATATGTAGTTCACCTTAAGTTGGGCTATGTCCACGAAGGTAGAAAATTTCTCACTAATAGTGAAGAGTTTACACAATACATGGGTTCAAGCATAATCACTATTAGTGAGGTCTAAGTACAATAATGGCATTAGAGATTAATTGTAGGAGAATAGTCTGCTTTTATAGCTGATGAGAGTTTTTGTAGTCGATGTGGGACTCTATGAGTTTTATTCTGATGTTGACATGTGTCATGTTTTGATTGGTCTTCTGGTTGGAGAGAAACTCTTGTGCTTCGGTAAGGATGCCTCAACAACACTCCTTCAGTGGGTCTCTAAAGGTGTGGTGTGATCGATGCTCGATAATTTTGAGATTGGTGAAGTATGGTACAAACAATGTCTACAACCCATAGTTTTCCGAATCATATTTTCTAACAATTGTATATAAGAGAAAATTATGTCTTTAGATTGTTAGAGCAATAACAAAAAAGCATGAGAATAATATAAGAATTCCAAAGACAATAATCATAAAGAAACCCACACAAGATTAATATAAATAACTAGAAAGAAAATAAGAAAGGCTGACAAACTTGGAGATTGAGGCTTGCATAAATGCAATGTCGTAAGATAGAATTTTGCCTACTCATGTTTGTAGCTAGGTAGGAATCATTCTCTCATAATTCAACAATCTATAATTTGAAGTCGAAGCACTGCAATCTTTGGACTCTTACAAACTTTATATATTCCATACCCTCAAGACACTACTAAAAATTCAAGAAACGAAGAATGAGAGAAACAGAACGAGAAAAATCCTATTTCTCAAGAGTAAGAATTAACTCTCATTTTATACTCCTAAATGTCAATAGTTTCATAAATTTATACATAACCCAAATATTGCTTATTAAATAGATGTAATTTATTGCAAGTGGTCATTTAGCTCAATTGTGGAAAGGTGTTGAGCCTTTGCATAAAGGTGTGAGTTCAAATCTCGTCAATTGTAACATCTAATCTAATAAAATCTATCGTTTGGCAAAAAAAAAAAAAAAAAAAAAGATGTAACTTATCAAATATAATTAGACACCATTTTACTAACACTACGTACAACGTTGCCTTATTCTTTTCCATTTAAAAAAATACATAGTGCCATTTCAAAAAAGATGACACCTATTGAATTCAAATGAACTCACGGTTACAATTTTCATTCAAATGATTTTTTTTTTTGAACAAATGATATTATCTACCCTAACATGATGAATTGGTAAGCCGGCCAAATGTGTCAATTGAAATTGAGGTTTCATCTTCGATTTCTTCTTCTTGGCAAGGGTTGGCTTCTTAACAGTTACCTTGGATGTCTAGGCACTCTCACTGTCAGGTGTAACAGGGTTGCCTCCGCAATGAAGCAAGAACGCGACACTGCAAATAGCGTCTGAGACGATCCTATTGTCAGCTTTTTAGATCTGAACATACCCATTATTGTAGGCTAATTTTTTTCAATAATATTTAAAAAAATAAAATTTATGTAGATTATCCTAATTTATTTTTATGAACATTTTAATTTAAAATATTTAAATTTCGATAAAAAATAAGAAAAATCACACAACCTACATCATTCTTACACATTCCAATCATAATAAGGGCAAGTTCATATACATATGCACCTCACAAAACATGAAAGTCTTGGAACAACATGAAAGACATGACACTCATGCTAAGTATAAAGCTATATCTTCATCACTTTGACCATTATGTCTTCTCACATGATCTTTGGCATTTCGAAAAATTTGGAAATGGGAAAGAAATAGTTTTGAAAGTGGGTAGAAGAATAATGGAAGAATTTTATGAAATAAGTAATTTTTGTATGGATATTTGAACATATACATAGGTATTTATAGAGTTTTTAGGGTAGAGTTTGAGTTAAATTATTATTATTATTATTATTTGTTTAGCAGTTAAATTTAAATTAGGGCCATTGAATAATTTTTTTTACCGTTAAATTTGATCATAGTCGTTGGATTATAAGTAAAAATAAATAATATATAAAAATAGTTTGAAATATGACACACCCCAACCCAAATCATGGTGTGCTGGCCGCCACGTGAGGTGATGTAGCCAAGTGCGCAGTGCGGAAGTGATAAAGTGAAAATGTGAGTGAATAAAAACCAAACTACATAATTTACACTAAGTGGATAAGTAAGTGAGAGTGACGAGAATTTAAGGCTAATTACACATAATCAGAGCGTAGGTAACTTAGGTGCATTCCAGAGGATCAAGTACTAATTATACAATACCAGAGATAGTCCTACATTAGGTGTAGTTTGTCAGAACCACCGTCAACTCCTCGCAAGCCACCAATAAGCACTTCTACCTAGAACCTGGAGGGGCGCAAAACAGAAAGTGTGAGTGGGCAAAAACAAAGCTTTTCAAAACTGTTCACTTATCAAAAGTAATAACCCCTCGCTATAAAACCAATATAATTTCCCAGAAAATATAATACATAACTATATCGAAACCAACTTTGATATAACAAAACCACAAATATGCCATGTCAATATCTAAGTATGAATAAAATAAATAACCAAGTGAAGTAAACCAATGAAAAGTAACATGTCAGCCGGATCCACCTAATGTGCGATAAATTGCCGGTCACCTAGAGTCGGAACCACCTATAGTAGTTTGTACGACAGGATTGTGCACCTGACTTGGATCCAAGGTGAGCGTACGGTGCAGGAGGTGAACATCATGTGAAGGACTGTGCCCTGACCACGGGCAATATCACTAACACCGGTTAATGAGCTCTAATTACCACCAATCATAACCATACTCACTATTATCACTAACAACATAATATACTCACCTGGAACTTACCTGAGCGTCCGCAGCGTCCAGCAACATTATATGTTTCTATACTAATGCATAAACTAAAGTCAATGCATAAACTAAAGTATGATGCAATAGACATGGCATTTAAAATGAAATTCCGTTTAAACAATTTTTGGAAATGTAAAGCATATATAAAACCAAAAGCCCACTCACTGATATATTGCAGGGTCATAACCCCGAGCCTCGCCTAACTGCGCTCGTCCTCGGGAAAAATCTCACATTTATAAGAAACCACTGTTTTAACGTTATATTAAGCACATAACCAAAACTATGCAATAACTTCTCATACGTTGCTCAATTGGGGTGTTTGAATATACCAATGTGACCTACTCAACCCCATGAACATCCCTATATTTTTAGAAAAAAATTTCTTACCATCGATATGCCAACCAAGGCACAGCCACACACGCTGGCCACGCGCAAGCACACAGACAAAACCTTTAACGCTGTTAGGGAATATTCCATTAAATAACAACATATTCTATCTAAAAACTAATGGTGTTACCTTATGTTGTTAGCATATTCAGTCAAAGTTGACAGAATATTCTCTTTCGTCTCCGATGGCTTGCTGGATTCTGGCGTCGGTCGCCGCTGCAAGCGCCGGAAATTTTCAAATTTTCAAATCTTAATATCTCAGCCAAAACTCAACCAAAATTCACAATTTTTATACCAAAATGAAGCTTAGGACAAAAGGAACACATCCTTAGGACCTAAAACCAACATAATCTCGTCAGAAAAATTCATGAAAATCGGCCAAACCCTGCAACTCGATAAACCCAAGTGTCTCGATGTCCACAACCTTCCAAAACTCATCTCCAAGCTTCGTGAAGTAGTCCTAAGACTCACTAGGACCCAATAACTCGACGAAACATCCGTGATCACGACGGAGTCACAGTGCACCTCATTGAAGTTTTTAGTTTAAGAGGTTTCTGACCACTAAACATGGAACTAAGGGTATAGTTGAGTTTGTAAGGTTACAAGGAAGATGATGATGGTGTCCACAAGCTCGATCCATGAATGGAGAGCTAGTTTAGGAGTTGTTCGTATAGATTGTACGGACAGACGGAAAAGTTCGAGAATGAGAGAGAGAAAAGAAGATCAACGTGTGAGTGTGTGTATGTGTGGTCCAGATTGCAACTAAACAAACTATAAAATAGAACTCAAGTTTCCAATTGGGTCCAAATATTTAGGAAAAGAATTAACTAGACCAATCCCTTAACCCATTTACAAAATCGCAACCCAACGTTCAAGGGTAAAACTGTCATTCCACGCTATCGAGAGTAAAAATATTCTATATTTTGGGACGGGTTGTCACAAATATGACCATTGGATCAACTCATTAGTAGGAAAAACTATTTGCGCGACAGATGTTTGCGCAATGAAATAACAACTTTGTTGCGCAAGCATGGTGATACTTTGCATGACAAACAAATTTGTCTCGCAACATAGTTTGCACGACGAAAAAAAGATACTGGTCGCGCAAAGTCAGTAAGAAAAACGTGGGTAAATGTTTTTGGGCAAACAATATGCGTGATGAAATTTTTCACGTGGAAACCTTGGGTGACAAAGGCTTCGTCGCACAAAGTTTGTTTAGTTTTTGGGTCAGTGCATGCAAATCAATGGAACACTTACGCAACAAAGACTTCGTTGCACGAAGTACAGTCAGTTTTGAGTCAGGGCATTAAGTGCATGTGAATCAGAGGAATCAATACAGTATTTAGTGTAGATGTTTGCGCGACACAGGCTTCATCCTGCAAAGTCCCTGACCTTCCTATAGATATGCACTTCTGCTCTCTTTATTATTCACAATTCAGTTTGTGCTTGAATGAAAGATAAAAATCGGGAGTAGAGCATGCCCTTTGACTCTATGATATGAGGCAATATGTGGAGTTTACGCATGCGATTAGTGTAGCAATGCGGAATAATTGTCCTAGTGCTGAGTGGCGTTCTTGAAAATATGTGCCCGAGAATGTGAAGAAGGCGGTGATGGATCAATTATTAGTAAGTGTGGTAAATGTTGAAAATAATTAATTTTTTGTTATGTATTGGAATTAATTATTGCATATATGTGTAATAGTGTAACTATACTCTTGATGATACAAATGAGGAGTTGATGAAGTTGGTGAAGAAGGCGTTGAAGGGAAGTTATGTAACAGCCTATCCCAAATTTATATATATTTTAATCCTGAGTATGTAATATGACAAAAATGCCCTTGAGGCTTAGTGACATGGACGTGCATACGTAGATTTAATTTATTCTTCTCGCTGACAAAATTAAATGATATGCATCGTCATGAGCGCATCGACACGAATTAGAGCCGAACTAGGTTCGAAATGAAAATGTTACGAACGTTAGAATGTAATTGGGTAAGATTATAAAGTTCGGTTGTACATAACCCATTCACCAATCATCTTTCTTTCCTACAAGCTTGGACCCAATTAAAATGTTTAGGTGGATTTTATTTCCTTGGTGGACTAAATTATTAAGCCCTAAATTCTTTAGCCCAATTAAGGCCTTAGAACCCTTTTCTTGGCCAACCTGTGACCAATTTCACACATACACCCACATATGCAACATTCTTTCCCTCACCCTTATTCTCGAGACTTCCCTGTTCGTACAAACTGTACACTCGAGAGTACACCCACTCCTAACTTCATCAAAACACTCACAGATCGAGTGTTAGGAACTTACCATCATCTTCCTCGTGACACCACGAGTTCATTTATACCTATAGTTTGAAGAAAAGACCTCGAAAACCCCGAGATCCAAAAATTATGGAAAAGAGCTAAAATGGCACCGACGTGATCATGGGTAATTCACGTTGTTTTGAGGCTTAATAAAGCATCTATGTGACTTCCCTGGCATATTTAAGTCATTTTGGAGAAGTTTGGACGTTTGGACACTGGGATTTGTCGAGTGGCAGTTTAGGCCGGATTCTTCCAAGTCTATTCTCATTATTTTCCGTTAGTTTTAGGGCTCCAAACAAGTATGGATGTGTTCTCCTAGTTGAGAGCTTCATTTCTATATAAGATTTATGAATTTTGGTTGAAAATTGAGAAAGATATTAAGATTTAAAAATTTCCCAATTTTCCGGCAAGTACATAGGACGGCGGAGTCCGACAAGGTTCACCAGAGAAGACAAGGAATATTTCGTTAACTTTAACAGAATATTCTAACGGCGTCAGGTAACTTTAATAGAATATTCTAAGGATTTAACAGAATATTCCCTAACGGCGTTAGGGTTTCCATCCGTGTGCCAAGTACGTGCCTTGGCTGGCTCGTGGGACTTCCAAAAATTATTTTAAAAATATGGGGATGTTCGTGGTGTTGAGTAGGCCACGATGGTATATTCAAATACCTCAATTGAGCAATGTATGAGAAATTAATCCTAGGTTTTGGTTATGTACTTTCGAATTAACATTTAATCAGTTGTTTCACATATAGGTGAGACGTTTCTAGAGGACAAGCATAGCCAGGCAAGACTCGGGGGCTACGACCCTACTACATACCAGTGCGTGGGCTTTTGGTTTTCTATATATACGTATTTATGTTTTACATTTTCTCAGAAATTATTTAAAATGGATTGCGATTTTAAATGCCATGTCAATTGCATTATATTTTAATTGATGCATTAGTGTCGGTATGCATAATATTGAATGACGTTACGGATGCCCAGGTAAGTTTAGGTGAGTACATGTTGGTCATAGAGATTGCAGTGAGTATGGTTGTGTTATATATGATTAGTACTCATTATCGAGCACCTCGGTGTTAGTGCTCCACTCGAGGCTAGGGCCTAGCCTTCATAATTAGTACCACACGCTCACCTTGGATCCAAGGTAGGTGCTAGCCTGTCGTACAGACCACACTAGGCAGTTCCGACTCGTAGGTGACTTGTGATACTTCGCACAACCTTCACGTGATCATAGCACTTGAGCGTATTTATTTACACCCAGCCTGTCATACAGACCACGTCAAGTGGTTCTGACTCGTGTGAAGGAATACATATTTATAAGCTATAAATTCAACCGTATTGGTCACATTAGGTGACTTTGGCTGATATATCCCTTTCATATTAAATCACATCACCTGGCTTACATATTTGTTTATGAGAGATTCAACATGGCATATACTTGGTTTTCTTCACTATTGAGCATGATTTCTAGATACGTATATATATTTATTTTCTGAGAAATTATACGGGTTTTACGGTGAGGGGTTATTATATTTGAAAACTGAAATGTGTTTTCAAAACCTTTGTTTTTGCCCACTCACGTTTTCTATTTTGCACCCTTCTAGGTTCTGGGTAGAAGTTCGTGTTGGTGGCTCACGAGGACTCTACAGCAGTTCTGGCAGCACTGTAATAAATGTAAAATTTTCTCTCATGTTCTGTATAATTAATACTTAGCTTGTTGGACTGCAACTAGGTTACCTATGCTTTGAATGTTTGTATCGTTACTTTGCACATTATCACGCACTTATATATCACTCTAGTATAACTCGCACTTATATATCACTCTAGTATAACTTAGTTAGTTTCGATTTTTAATTATTCACACTTTCATATCACTTTCACTTCCGCACTGCGCACATGGCTACGTCACCTTCACGTGACAGCTAGCATGCCTCGATTCAGGTCGGGGTGTGTCAGGTTACAAGCGGTGACGTTATGACATGGAGAGGAATGGAGGACTAGCAAAACAGTAATTTTAAATTTAAGTTTTTTAAGACAATATTTAATTTTAAGGTTTTTTTATAGGTTATGTATTTCGACTTAATTAGGCTTTATTTCATGTTTTGTTTTTTAAATAATTGAATGGATTAATTCAATTTATTTAAGTTTTTAATTATTTTTAGAATAAATAGTATAACTAAATATTTGTTTGTAATTATGAAGTTTATGTAAACATAGGTCTATTACATTTGTCGCTAAAAATTTTGTGCGACAAACATGTCATCGCGCAAAGGACACAATAAACGTGGTTAACTTGACCGCCATATTTCGAATCTATATGTTTCGAGCGGCGAAAGTTTCGTCGCGCTAGGTGGAAACACCTTTCGTGACAAAGACTTTGTCGCACAAAAGGGGTTCAATTTTTCGGTCAGGACGTTCAGTTTTTGGGTCAGAGCATTCAGTGCATGTGAATTAGAGGAATCAAAACCATATTTATTGCAGATGTTTGCGTGACAAATGCTTCGTCGCACAAAGTCCCTGACCTTCTTATAAATATGCGCTTTTGTTCTCCTTATTCTTCACAATTTGTTTCGGAAACGTTGAACAATTTTGCATATTATAATCAATTTTCTCTTTGATTGTTTGTATGACGGCCGACTATGGTGCGCGTTCATCAAAGACAACGGATGGTGAAGGTTCTGGAAAAGGTTTGCGGTGTAAATTTTACATTTTGTATAAAGTTTTTATTTAGCTTTAGTATTATGAATATATATTTTGTTGATAAACAAGAAGAAAAGAGCTAGCGTATGGGTTTGACACACTTATGGTGAGACCCGTTACTGAATTACTACTGACGAATTAATAAGGGTTGTGAAGTAAGATATGCGCGCCAGCTTTTGGTTCGACGTTGGAGTATTGGTGCGTGACAAATGTGCTGCGGATTGGTAGTCTTGGAGAGCCATCCCCATGGAGCTAAAGATGCACATGATTGATGAGTTAGCTGTATGTGTTAAGTTGTTAGTTAAATAATAATTATGTTTGTAAAATATAATATAATAGTGAGATTTTGATTTATTAATTTTTGTGTGACAGCCTAATTGGGACATTGACAAAAGTAACCCAAAGCTAATGAAGGCTATGGGCAATATGTTTAAGTCTCGTTTCCGAAAGTTGAAGTTTGATAATTAACGTGCGGCAGAATAGCAGCGAGAACCAAAACTACCGGAGGATGAGTAGAATAGTGCTTTTTATTTTTATTTTATTTCTTATTTAATAATTAGATCTGAATTAGAAGTTTTTTTTTTAAAATTATGAATGGTTTAATTAAATATGTAGTTAATGTTTATTTTGAATAAAATTAATGCATTTAATAAATATTTAAATCAACTAATTATGCATAAATGGTTTAATGAAATAAGTTCTTGATTTATTAAGTATTTATGTGATTTGAAAAAAATTGAAGACTGAGTGAAAAAAATTTAAATAAAAAAAAATTAAAAAAAAGAAAAGAAAAGGTAATGTGTGACGAATGATGGTTCATCACGCAATGTGTTATACAAACATGGCAAAGCGTAGTTGGATGGCGCCAAAAAGTGGAAGCACAATATTTTGCACCATAGTGCTTTCGTTGCACAAAGTCTTTCACTTTACTGAATTTAACCAAAATGTAGGAAGGTAGAAGCTACAAAACAATTGCATCAACTGCCTTTCTGTTGGAAATTCCAGCCGTCTGTGTTGTCGTTAGTCTCGAAGGTATATTTTTTCTTAACTGACTTATTTAATTTCCATTCATTTAAATTGTTTTGTATGTAGTTTATAATTGTTGTGAGTTTATGTATTTGGATGCAAACATTTTTTTTATGGATGTACAAAAAATGGTTTGCAATGTTCATATGAGCTTAGTTTCTCATTTAAGAATTAGTTGGATATTGCGAATGGATGCAAAAACATGACTGTGGTCCAATTAATTCTTGAATTATCCCAAAATTTTGGACAGTTTAAGAATGCGCAGTTTCATGTTGTATTTTGCGGTTCACGCATTAGAGTTTGAACGTGGGAAATTTGGTAGCATCTCTTTGCGCTCTTTGGGTGCATCGTAGTTTTTTGTATCTACGTCGTGCACTTTAGAACTGCAAGAAGATGCTGCCGAAATTTTTTCATGATCAAACTCTAATATGTTGGAACCGTAAATTACAGCACATAACTGTGCATTGTCGACTGAGATAGGACACATACATGAGGTATAAGGTGGCATGTCATAATTGAAGTTGTTGTAGCCTTTGTAAATTTTTTATGTTTGCAGGTGAAATGGACAAACAGTGGATACATAATCCTAATAGATGTGTTGGTGATTATTTGGATGGAATAAATCAGTTCATTAATTTTGCAATTGCAAACAACCTAGGTTCAACTCAAATTTGATGTCCTTGTATAAAGTGTAACAACTTAATGATTGAATATTTTGAAATTGTTCGATATCATTGAGTCAGAAATGGGATGATGGAGACCTATACTACGTGGAATCATCATGAAGAATAAATACAATATGCTTCATCCTCACACATTACCTGAGCAGTGGAGACAGTTGAATCTATTGTGGACTTAAAGGAACAAATTATGGACATTATCAATGATGCTTTTCCAAATGCTAGTTCAAATACGAATGAGGAAGTAGAAGATGATGTCCCTCCCACCATGGATAGTGAAGCATTTTAAAAATATGAAAAACTATTAAAAAGTGCCAAGCAAGAATTATACCTCGGTTACGAAGGATTTTCGGTGCTCATGGCCATTGTTGAGTTGATGCATGGCAAAATAAATTTTTGTATGTAGAACCAGTGTTTTGAGTACTTTTTGGGCGTTTTCAAGAGGATGCTTCCAAAGGATAATTGTTTGCCTAAAGATCATAAAAGTACAAAGAAGGTGCTAAATGGTCTTGGATTGGGATATGAAAAAATCCATGCGTGTAAAAAAAAATTGCATTTTGTCCTACAAAAAGAATAAAATGTTGGATAAATGCCTTGTATGTAATGAGTCATATTTTAAATGACCTCTCAGAATAGAACAACGAAGATTCCACAAAAAATTAAGCATTATCTCCCATTAAATATTAGGTTGCAGTGATTGTATATGTTGACGCACACTGCAAGTGACATGTGGTGGCATAAAGACAAACGAGTGGATGACGATGTTATGAGACATCCTGCAAATGGAGAGGCTTGAAAAGATTTTGATCAGCTGTACCCTAATTTTACGTGTGAGCCTTGGAATGTTAGATTGGGACTTGCGACAGACGGGTTTAATCCATTCGGGGTTCTAAACAAAAACCATAGCACTTGGTCAATCTTCACAATTCTGTATAACTTGCCACCTTGGAAGTGCATGAAAAAAGAATATATGATGATGACGATGTTAATAACCGAAGATCTGGGCACGTCTATTGATGTTTATTTACAACCGTTGGTCGATGAACTAAAAGAATTATGGGAAAACGATGTTCCCACGTACGATAAATCTACTGGGAAGATGTTCACTTTGAGAGTAGCAATAATGTGGACGATAAACAATTTTCTTGCATACGTTATGCTGCCTGGGTAGAGCACTAAGGGTTATTACGCATGCCTAGTTTGCAAAAAGAACACAACGTCTGGTTGAAACGCGGGAAAATTTTGTTACCTAGGGCGTCTTAAATGGTTGCTATGCGACCACGAGTTACGTCAGAATGAGACAACCTTCTTCAACGACATAGAGATTTGGCCAAGACCCAGAGAATGGTCTGGATATGAAATTTTGGCCCAGGTGAATCAGTTGGATTTTGCTCCGTTGGGCAAATCCATAAATAAGACAAGACCAGACAAACATCTAAACTGGACACACAAGACGAGGTTGTTCAAGCTCTTGTACTAGTCCAAATTAAAATTGAGAAATAACATGCATGTTGAGAAAAATGTGTTTGATACACTGGTCAGAACTATACTAGACATCGAGGGAAAAACAAAGGACACAATAAAAGCTCGGATCGATTTGAAATGAGTATTAGACCAGGTTTATGGATGATGAGGGACAGAGACATATCCAGAAAGAAGCTCGCATCATTTTCGGTGAAACTGGATAAGAGGAAAGAGTTTTTGTTGTTTCTATCATCTGTACAGTTTTTGGATAGGTATGCTTCAAACATCGCCCGTTGCGCAAACGTGGATAGAGGTAAATTTTCAGGCCTTAAGAGTCATGATTGTCATGTGATACTTCAACGCTTTCTCCCAGTGGGAATTCAACATCTTTTGCCTGAAGAAATGGTGAAGTTGATTATGTTGTTAGCGAGATATTTTTCTCAATTAACTGCAAGATCTTTGCGCAAGTTTGATGTTAAACAGTTGCACGATGATATTATTGAAGTGTTATGCAAGTTTGAACAAATATTTCCTCTAGCTTTCTTCACAAGCATGATCCACGTCATGATTCACTTGCTGGAGGAGGTACTTCTAGCCGAACCCGTCAACTATCGATGGATGTATTCGACAGAAAGGTATTTAATCGCCATTATTTTGTTTACTGATGTAGACTACTGGGTGAATTAAAAAAGAGTGTACGAAACAGGGCAAAGCCCGAATGTTCAATTGTGGAGGCATGGGTCGTATTTGAGTTGCTTACATTTTGTGCAATGTACCTACAAGACGTTGAGACTACGTTCAATCAACATCAACGTAACAACACGTTGAGACTACGTTTAGTCAACAGCAACGCAATAATGACGGTGATGTGAGAAGTAAAAAACTTTATGTTTTTTTCCAAATTGGACGACCCTTTGGGGAACCAATCAGAGGGGAGTCGTTTAACAAAATGGACATGGAGGTAGCACATTGGTTTGTACTTAACAATTATGATGAGACAATTACCTACCTAGATGAGCATGAAAAGTTGATGAAGTTGGAACATCTTTCACATTTATATGCCAATAAGCACTGTGAATTGTTTCCTCGTTGGTTTCATGAAAATGTAAGTTGTTCGTGTTTTGGGTTATTTGCATAATTGTAAATGGTAAACTAACACGTCAACTTTTTATCATTAATTTCGGTGAAGAAATTGAAGGACATGAATTCGTCCGCTTACACTGAAGAATTGTACAACTTGGTGATTGGGCCCCTAAGCACAGAATTGTACTCTAGTTGTCATGTAAATGACATGACGTTTTTGCAGCTAATTATGATGACAAGTTGTGTACACAAAATAGTGGGGTACATGTCCCGGATCCGAGCGACATTCGGACATTGATTTATATGGAAAACTGACAAGTGTTGTGCAATTGCTTTACAAAGACCGCTATCAAGTTATCCTGTTTAAGTGTCGCTGGTTTGATACAAACCCACATAGGGTTGGAGGTGTTAAAAGAAACGATGGTTTGCTATCAGTCAACATTAACATATGTTGGTATAACAACGACCCTTACATTTTGGCAACGATCACCAAAATGTCTTTTCTATATAAATGACCCTAAAGGCGGGAGGGGAAGTAGTTTAGAAGATTGAGCACAGAAGGCTGTATATATTTCAGACCAAGATCCTACTAACGATGACGATTCGGTGGCATTGCTGACTAATGTGATGCAAAATAGCACTCAAACTTAAACCCTATTTTTGTCAATTGTAGTAAGATGTAAGTAGGGATCGTTCTAGGCCAAGGATTAGATAGGGATGCTAATCGACTCAAATTAAACTTAAAAACACTAAACTAGACTAAAAAATAGAAAACTAAACTCTAATAACTCAGAACACACTAAAATGACTCAAAACAACTCAAAACAAGTAGTTTGACATAAAACAGCAACTAATGAATGATTTGGACGAATTTTGATTCTAACTTAACTCAAAACAATGAAAAGACACCAAATTGGATAGATTGCAACAAGAGACACTAAGTATAAAGGGGGGGGGGGGGGTTTGGTTTTGCACGAAATTAAAACTAAATTTAAACAAACTTTGTAAAAATAGCTTAGAAGGCAGATTTGGGCGATTCAATGGATGAATGGATAGCTAGAGGGTTTTTCTCCACATATGACACATATGCAACGTAGAATTGATTTCCAGTTATGATTTCAACAAACCATGAACGACAATGCCCCAAGTTAACCGTGAACTGCACAAATTAACCATCAGATTTCCCTAAGATTATTGAATTGGACGGACAATGCATACAACAACCCAAAACATTCTTCAAAAGTTCCCTACATGAACTGCATAATAGAGATACAATGAAAGATCATTAAGTTCTATGGAAATCATAAGCATTGACATGGCATTCGTAACTATGAACTGCATGATACTCCTACCATGGATTTACCTAACGCGATTGTGACTATCAACCTTCACTACTTGTGAATATAAGTTCATAACGATTAGGTGAAACTCTCTTATATTCTAGCTTCAGATTTATGCATGCAAATTAAGTAGGCCTCCTTAATTGACATACAAGAATAAGTTTTGAATCAAACAGTTAAGCAAATTGCATTCACAATTCATGAAATCACAACTGAAGGTAACCAATTCATATCACATATATATATATATATATATATATATATATATTCATGGTTTTGATTCAACCTTTAGCTAAAACAGAATTAGTTCCTCATACTTGCAACTAAACAAAGATAATCAAATTTAAACATTGAAAACAAAGATAGATTACACCTAGAAACGCTCCAACAATCCAACGTCTTGAATAGCTAGGCACAGCTCCAAGGTAATCCTCTTCTCCTTCCTTTGTAAAGCTGCGGCAAAAGGAATGGTGATGATGGTTGTAGTTAGGGTTGATGGCTGGTGCGGCACAGAGTGTGTAAATTTAGAGAATATGGAAGGCTGGTAGATGATGGATAGGAAAAGAGGTGGATGGAATGGATAGAGGAATAGAGAGTGTGGTGTGGCAGAATTGTGTAGAGAATGCGTGTGTATATTTTGGTGTGGCAAAGGGTTGTATATAAAGGGTAGAACTTGGCTAGGGTGCAGAAAAAGGGTTTAAGAACTTAACTGTTTTGTCCCATAATTGAATAGGTAAGTAAGAATCAGAAATTAAAGTGAAATAGGTAAGAAAGAAGTGGCAAAATATAGGAAATGTATTTGGAGGTCAGAAATTAAGAGACAAAGGGATGTGGGATGCCGCATAGGCTTAGGAGAAAAGGAATGTAGTTTAGGATGCAAAATAGGAAGGAAAGAAATCCCCCTTGTGCGGCAAGGTTTGTGTAGGGAAGAGGAAAGTGTTTTGAATACATAAATTAGGAAAGAAACCACCTCCCTTGTGAGGCAAGGAAGAAGGGAATGCAAGGAAGGTGCAGCACCCTCTAAGGCATGTGCTAGGACTTCTAGAAACATGGTGTGAGGTGTCTAAACATGTTTTAGAAACCTATTTGTAGCTGAAACTTAGGTGACTTAGGATTAGGAAAGTTTAGGACCAAAATTAAAAACTTTGGTTTCCAATTCTGAACTCTTTGTTTTTCATTTGTCTTGAGTTCATTTCTTCATCTCTTCACTCAATCCTAGCCTCCTTTGGTCTTCAATTTCGTCCATCCACCTTGCTCCAAGCATGTACCAACCATTTAATGCCCAAAACTACTCCAAAATGCACCAAAATGCACTTCCTTGCTTACTTTGCACTTTAGACCTACAAACACACGAAAATAGCTTAAAGTACTAAAATAACTAAGAACTAACAACCTAAATGCAAGGAAACAAGCTAAGTAAGTAGCATAAATATGCTCCTATCATTGACCAACAACTGGAGACTTCAATGGAACTTGGTGCAGATACACTGCGGGATATGACTATTGTACAATAACCATATCAGGTAGCCAGAGGTTCTGAAATTGAAATACCGATCGACTCCATTATGATTGACATCGGGGATCTATTGTGATACAATGCACCCGAGCGCGCGATGTTGACATGCCTACAAACAAGGAGGAATGAGAGTCTGAATTAGACAAAAATGATGATATTTATTCTAGTTCAGATGAGGGTTAATGAAAACTTGTGATGTAAATGTAATGATATTTATTGAATGATATTTATTTTACAAACAAAAGTTTCCTTTAACAAAAAAAATTATTTATTTATTTAAACAAAAAAATAAATTAAATTTACAAATATGCGCGATGATGTTTTGGAAATGTTTGCAGCGCAAATATTTAAAAATTCATTTTTTTAAAGTAAAAAACTGGTTGTGCGATGAAAATTATAACACGCTCGTCGCGCAAACATGTAAAATTTTGATTTTTGTTTTGCCAAAATTAGGCACGTTATTATTTTGGTACCTTCACTATTCTCTCTATAATGTTATTATTTTGGTACCTTCACTATTCTCTTTATCTCTCTCTCATTTTTTGCATACAAAGCTCAATCTTATCTCTCTCTCGATTCTATCCAAACTCATTTTCCTCTCTCTCTCTCTCTCTCTCTCTCTCTCTCTCTCTCTCTCTCTCTCTATTCTCTCCAACTTTTGTTCTCATCACTCATTATCTCAGTCTCTCCTTTTCTCAGTCTCTCCCTCTCCCTCTCTTTCCGTTTCTCTGTCTCTCTGTCACTCTTCTTCTCTCATCCACCGCACTCCGACGCTACACCATCTCACCCCCTCCGCAACAATACTAGGTAAGCACCCAATATCCCTTAATTCACTCTAATTTAATTCAATTATTTATTAGTGCAAATTTTCACTTTTTTTTGATGAATTGTTTTAGTTAGAACATTTAGGGATTTAGGGTCCGAATTGGGAATCCTGCGTTAGGGATTTAGGGTTAGAATTGGGAAGCCAAAGATCTTGCCAAAGAAACTAGAGTTACATCTTTTTTCCATTTCCATCTTGGGTTAGGGTTTTCGAATTGAGAATATTGGGTTATGATTTTCGAATTGGGCAGGATGTAGGGTAAATCTAGTTGCTTTGTATGGAAGTAGGTCTAATATGAAAAATATATGGAGTTCATATATATGTACCTGATATAGCGTCAAGTTTAGACCTCCCCCTGGTTAATGATATTAATCAATTAGTAGTTCTGTATATGTCATTTCGATGATACATGAATAAGTACTTAGTGAACTTGGAAATTATTAGGAATCACACTTTCCCTTTGTTATACACGAAACTACCATCTACAACCTTGAAATTCAGATATTTAGTAGCGTCAGTGTGAATGAATTTTCCATTGAAGCTGAGAGAAATACAAGGTTGCAAGTTTTTTGTCCAGCTTATGAGTCACTTGTATCCTTACTAAGTTCTTTTTCTTAGAAGCTTTAAAATTTGTAATTCGTGGCATTAGTTTCAAACACCTATTGATAATATCTGAATGTAATGTGTGTTGTTTTTTGAATGTAATGGTACATACCACTATATGTTGAATTGTTCTACTAACTGTTTTTCAATACAAGGTTTATTGACTGCTTGCTTCCTTGTTCTGGAAGAGCTCATTAGTTCAACTGATTGACAAGGCGAACCTTTTTTGAGGTCGAATGTAGTGTTTCCCTGCATCTGCATGTTTTGTCCTTTTAACTTTTCTTTTTCATGTTTATCATATTGATGCTTGTACCCGTGGTAAGTTTTGCATAGGGCAAGTAAATAAGTTATACATATAGGTTTGCACATTTAATATTTAGGCATGTGAGATACTATAGATGTTCCTATTTTGCATAATTATATGTTTTGCGCGTGAATGGGTAATTTGATAATTTGATTCCTTCTTTAGTGGTGTTAATGAATTTAAAGATATATATATATATATATATATAGCATTTTGCTTTAGGGTTAAGATATTTTTTAGTATATCCAAACCAGATTAATTAGTTAATGCTAATCATTATCGACTTCATAAAGCTATCAGTTTCTCATTTTCTGTCTAATGGTAAATCTGTGGTATTCATAATTTCTGCCACTTTTCTTAGCCATAATCTGTTCTCTCTAGCTTCCTAGTTGTTAAAAGGTCAAAGTAGTGGAATGTAACTTTTTTATTTATTGTTTTTGTAGATGCCGAACTCAATTTCAAATAGCCAGGCAGATAGTATGGTCAGTAAGACACCTTCTCCAGCATGCAGTACTGCTGCCACCTCGCCACTTGATATGAGCACGACGGGTGTATCTTCGATCATGCTTATCGGTCCAATGGTGTCTACAGCTCCTGCGTCATCAAGTTCTTCGGTGACGCATCTTGTACTAAGCGCCCAATTGACTCATTGACGGCCCCGAAGTTCTGAGGAGGCTGAGTAGTCTGGTGAGGCTTCCTTTGTCCATAGAGAGAGGTCCCAAACAGGTAATGCATCTTTATCATAAATCGAAAATTTGAAAGTTTTTTTTGTTGTTGTGAAAATCAAACTTAAATTATTTAGTTTTTCGAGTAGCTTCATAAAAAGTCATTAGTTACAAAATACTGTCAAGGAGGATACTGAAATTCGTTGGTGGATGACAAAAGAAGATCCCCAATCTTCTTTAGATAAAGCTGGTTGATAAATTCTTTGGTTACACTATTAAAAAGTTATGTTTCTTATTCTTTGATTTTCTCATTAGTGAAAATCTTTAGCATATTTTTCAAGTTACAAATATGGTGTGTTAAAATTTTAAAGAGACGAGACTACTCACATCAATATTGTTCTCAACTTACTTAATTACATGTGCAATCGAAATGTGTGTAGTTTCTTCATAGATTCACGCCCAGTGATGCAATTAGAAGTGAAAACACTTGATGCAAGTTGTAAATTTTGTTTTCCCCAATTGGTATAATTGTTTGAATTGTTGGGTGGATGTGTTGTTTTTGTTGTTATATTGTCTACAAGTTTTAGAAAATGTTATAGGTTTAAGGGAGGTTCTGCAGAATTTTCGGTAGAAAATAGAATTCGTCTAATGTTTACTTTGTTTATTTGGTAGTTCAAAAAATAAAAATAAAAATAAAATCAGGGCCATGCAGACTTCTGAAGACGTTACAGAGGAGCAGTACAGTGCGGTTGCAACAAAGGAGTAGCACAGTGCGTTAGACAACGACATTGGCTCGGTTATCAGCAAACATTGCCCCCTTCTGTGGGAGTCATGGAAGCTATCCCACCTAAAGTCAAGGAAGCCGTTCTTCATGAATTATCGGTAAGTATTTTCAACCTTAAATACTAAATTTTTAATAAAGTATACAAATATTATAAATTTTAACTACTATTTTTGTTGTTGTTGAGTTTTGCAATACAATAATGACCTTTGCGCCGGTAGGTTCACTTAATGGAAGAGTGACCTCCACAAGCATTATGAGATATATGATGGTCCGGAGGTTGCTCTAGCAGTTGGGTGCCCTATAGAGTTGGTGGACCGTTGGGATGAATAGAAGTGGCTATGCGGCCATTTTCAAGACGAGAAATACCTCGTAAGTATAATATATATTTCAATATTATATTAATCAATTTTTTTAAATAAAATTTTCATTTTTTCATTAATTTGTTATAAATATCTAAACTAATATGTTTTTTAATTCAACAGAAAAAAGTGAAGGCAAACTCGATCAATCGGTCTAAGAAGAAACTTCTTCACCGATCTGGTTAATGACGTTTCTCTTATAGGTTGGAGGAGCGACGTAAGGTAACTGTATATTTATTTTAAGTTTTCATTGATTTTACCCTCTATTAAAAAATTGGTAATATATGTTCACATTTTTTTAGGGGCGGTCAAAGTTTCCTGTGATTGACATGTTCAAGGAGGTGTATGTTCGGCTTGGGATGAGCTGAAGGAGCAAGTTCATGTAAGTTATTTCAATTTTTTTAATATTCAATTAGTGTTAATATTAATTACATGTATATTAAAATTTATTTATTTATTTCATTTTTCTAGTCCACCATGGTGGAGAAGGGCCAGATCGATCTAGAGAAGGTGGCTTCCCAGCTTCCCTCTAAGACGTTGATCGAGGAGGTGTTTCCCTTGGGGATGTCAGTTTTCAGATCATGACAGACACACTTGATCTGACCCTCGATCGTAGGCATGAGAATGTTCACCAGCAGCTTTGGAAAGCCCTCCATCTACCTTATCCTTTAAGCAGAGAACAGAAGAGGTCGAATCGCTGACATCTGATGTGGCGAACCTAATGGAGCAGATTGTCGCCCAGCAGTTTCAGCTTGCGGCCCAAAGCAGATTGATGAACCAAATTCGTCTCTCCCTTCAAATCTCTGGCATTCGGTTCCCCGACGTTGAACCACCTCCACCAACGACCTCCCTGCCCCCTGCCGCAGCAGCTACGACCTCCCAGCCCCCCAATGCAGTAGCAACATCACCAGCAGATGATTGTGACGTGGATGACTACCTATTTTAGTTTTGTTTAAATTGTTTTCAAATTTAAAAATATTTGTTTTCGTTGTATGTACATTTAAAAAAAAATTCAATATTCTTCTTTACATTTTATGCTTTTAATTTCATTAAATTAATTTATACATAAAACAATGTTATCAACATTTAAAAGGAAAATAATAATAATAAATAAATAAAAATTATTTAAAACTTACTGCGACGACCTTTATGTCCGTCATGTAAGGGTTTGGGGGTCGAACCCCAGTTTCGTTGTTTGGAGTATCACACGCAACGAACACTCAATTGACGCTCTTCGTTTCGCGTAACGACCACCAATTCTGTCGCGCAACATTCATTTCACTCGACGAAGCACTTTCCTCCGTCGCGCAACGTCTAACGTCACGAGCTTTGCGAGACAGAATTTGCACGACGTCCTGTTCGCTTCCTAATGTTTCCGGCAACTGTATTTACCTTTGTGTGATGGCTTTCCGTTCGTCATCCAAGTAGTTATGCTTAGTAGTGACTAATGGTCATATTATTTGGACCATTGGTTAGCCAAAGAGTTGTTAGCTCTATTATGGAATATGCCGATAGGCCTGACCCCACGGGCTCGCCATGCTTTCGTCTGGCGTGTGATGCCCATACCACGTATGAGTGTGAGGCGTTTGGGGTCAAAAGCGCAGGCCCACACGCGTTGGTGGGTTCGAGTGAGATAAGGGTTTGTGTTGCAACTGAGGTTTGAACATTATGTTACGGGATAAGTTTGTGTTGGGACTCGAGTTTAAGTTATCACAGCTATTACATACATTTCTTATATAACTAAACCAATAAAACATAAAAAAACACACATACAAACAAAAAAATCAAAATCTTTTAAGTCTTCAGTAATTTTCATGACACAAATATATTGTTAATCTGATGTTTGGTATCGGATATCTTCTTCATCTTCTTTTTTATTTTTTATTTTTTATTTTATGGGATTTTGGGATATAGAGAGCCCTATTTCTGGTTTTTGTTGTTTTCAATGTCACATATAGTTGTCACGGGGCCTAAGGCTGCATTGTGGGGCTGGAGGTTGCATGTGAGTTGCGGCAGAAGACCAAGAACAAGAAGGCATCCCATGACCATAAGTCTTGAGTTGTCCACGATAAACTTGCCTTACCCCTCCATTTTTGTTTGGGTTAGATATTGTAGATGATTGGGTTAATGTTCATTTACTAGGTAATCACTGATTATGAATAATTATAGTAGTATGATACACATTCTCTGTTCTATAAACATGTTAGAATTTGAACATTCAATCGAAAAATATATGAAGAGGATTAAAACATTATATTGTGATTCAATGCAATAAGATATACTTTTTCCTGTGATATACACACTTAATTTAAATTTAAATCAAGTATGCAAACATGAGCGTAATCGAACTAGCTATAGCTATTTGCACACTCTACATCAAAGTTATAATTTCCTCGTATAACTACGAATAATGCTAACGACGATTGTCCACAAAATTTTCGGGTGATTTAAGACTTTTGACGAATTGTACGTTTTAAATGCATCATGCATTAATGATTAAAAGTCACTCAAAGCACATGAGCGATTGACCGTAGTCAGCGTTCTACAAACCAAAACATGGTAGTTAGTAGTAAATGAGATTACTTATTCACCATCTCAACTGTAGGCTTGGAGCTGTGGACAATATGGTCCTGTCCTTGTTGTTCGACATCGACATAGATATTATGCATCAGTATATAGCAGAGGGGTGTATTTTTACTCACTCTGTTCAAGTGTTGGTAATGCTCACCATTCTACTTATTGTTATTGGATAATTTTAAATTTCAAAATTTATGTCCATCCATTATACAAAACTTAAAATTTAAACTTATTCAACAATAATAAATAGAGTAATAAGCATAATTGTGAGCAAAACTATTGTCATAGTATAGGACCGGACGATCCCTGTCATATGTGATTGGGTGTTCATGTGGTTACAAAAGGGTTTGTCAGTTTCGAAAACGGTCACAAAATTAGCGGCCAAATTTTCTTAGCCATATATCTCCCGCTCGTTGTACTCAATTTTTAGGCTGCTCTGCTTTCCGTGCCGTTGAGATTCACAAACGAACTTAGACACCTCACCATTTACTGCCCCAGTTATTTCAACGTCAAACCCTATTAAAAGGAAATAGATAAAAATAAAAAAAAAAGTTTGATTTTTTTTTCCTGAAGAAACAATTTTATCTATATTAAAGCGGGATGAGTTTAGTCTCACAACGAGCTAGCAAAACTATGGTTTAAATTCACTTTTAGTCAGAGTCGAATCTAAAACATCTTACTTACAAGTGAAGGGAAATATTACTAGATTGTAGTACTAAGTGGTAAAAAGTTAGAATTTTAAACTCAAATTTTTTTGTAAATGATTGAACCAAACAATAAAAAGGTCATATTGAGGAGAGATTTTGTCATGTCACTCCATATATACTCACATAAATTTGTTAAACCAGTGAGAAATATAAACTAAAAATGTATATAAATCCAATGATAAAAAATTCAATTGTCCAAACAGAAATACAACTATATGTATAATGGCGACTAATCATGTGTCGGAACAAAAATTCTGTCCACAAAATTATATTTATACTGGCCAGTAATCAGTGTCCAAACAGAAATTAAATTGTGTGTATCTGTGGTGCTAGACTAACAGTGTAATTGATAAATTTGAACATATATCACCGCTCGATGTTTTTTTAACTACCTTTGTTTCAAAATTTAGCGATTAATTTAATCTCATATACCGTTATATTGCAACATGCAAGGCATACAATTATCATATAAAACAACCAGCTTTTACTTGGTAAGAAAAAAAAGGATCACCTACCTCCCCTCCTCAAGAAAAAGGTAGAAAAAAATTGTTTAAATAATTAGAAAATTGGACCACAACATTTAAATCCATATATATACCAAATTCTATGTACACTGTTTATTGGGGATTAGGTGTGGGAACTAGATGAACTTAATAGCATTCCCAATAGAGCTGGAAAAAAGACCGAAAAATCAAACCCGAGCTGAATCGTACCAAAACAGACTCCCAAAAATATCTAGCCCATTATATTGAACCATTTGGTAACCAAACCGAAAAATTCCAAAAAACTCAAGTATGTGTTTAACGATTACAGACATGTTAGTTGGAGAAAACCAAACTAAACCAAATTTAATAATATATATAATTTTAATTGGAAAATTGTTATCGACACTTTAAAATTTTCATTTTGCACTTTAAACTGTCTATATTTAAAAAAAAAATACATTTGTGAAGAGCAGAATGAGATTTTTGAAGAGCCAACCCTTTTCATTTTATGATAATTTATTATAGTCGTTAGATTGGTTGTGATTTACTCTCAACCATTGAATTAAACTCAACTCTTTCTCGACCTCACCTCAGAACTTGTGATCTTCTCTCTTGACTCAACGACTTCACCCATCTTTCCTTCTCTTTTTCTCAACTTTGACAGTCTCTCTCCCTAGACTCCGACGACTTCTCTCTCTCTCTCTCTCTCTCTCTCTCTCTCTCTCTATCTCTCTCTCTCTCCTTTTCTTCGGCAACAATATACCACATGACAAGAGTCAACTCTCTCTCTCTTTCTCTCTCTCTCGATCTTGAACCCAAACACTGATAAAGATAGTGCACTTGAGATGTTGACACTTGTCTAAATCTTAGATAGGCAATTAGTTTTGTAGAATCTTGTGAGTTGTAAAAATACTTCATTCATGTAATAACTTCTTCACTAAGTCATCAATATATGGAAAATAGCTTGAGCTTTCATCTTTCTCGAAGTTCTCTCTCTCTCTTTGTAATATTGTTCTTACAATATCATAGTATATACATTAACATGGTATCAATCGCCATGATAGCTTACAGCTAAAGCTTCGATCCAAGTCTTCCGCACCTCTGATTTCTGTCGTTTCGTCTTCTCTGATTTATGAGTTCTGCATCTTCGACTGCCGACTTCAACGTTTTGCCGACATCTCTTCGTCTCCTTCGATTCTAGGGTTTCTTGAATTTCTTACATTGCAGATCGAGCACCTGCTTCTCGATCCTTCGACTACTGCGTTTCTTGCACACCAAGTGTTTGTTGTGTGTTCTGTGAGGTAAATCTGCAACTACAATGTGTTGTTTTCTTGATTGTTCAAGGGAAAATGGTTCGTCATCTCAATTATAGCTACTTCAATCCCCTATAACTACCCTTGTGTCTTCAATTTCTACATCTGTGAATGTTAAACTTGATGATACGAACTATCTGAATTGGCACTTCCAAATGAAATAACTGTTGGAAAGTAATGGAATTATAGGCTTTGTGGATGGATCTCCTCCCTGTCCATCTCGAATTTTCTCCGTGACTGGTGAATCTGGTGTGAATTCTGCAAATTCATCCTTTTCTACTGATTGTGATGAGTATTTAGTTTGGATGATGCATGATAGGGCACTTATGCAGCTTATCACAGCTACATTATCTCCCGTAGCTATGTCATGTGCTATTGGGAGTACTAGTTCTAAAGATTTGTGGACTCCTTTGAAGGAGCAATTCTCCACTGTGTCTAAAACTAGCATATTTCATATGAAATCTAACCTTCAGACCATTAAAAATGGATCTGATTCCATTGCTCAGTGCTTGCAGCGGATCAAGGAGGTCCACTGCTATGGTGGCTAATCATTTTACTTATTCTCAGAAAGGGTCTGCACAATCTAACTTTATATCTTGTGGATTTAAGCAGTTCAATAATAAATACAATAAGGGCAATGGTAGGTTTAATTAAAATGTTCGCAATTTCCAACCAAGATCCTACTATCCTACTCAAACACATGTTTTGTAAACAGCATCTCTTAGTGTACTTGGTCAGTTTCCCAACCAATACTCATTTAGCTCTTCTGCTCCAGTAATGCTCACTTGTCAATTATGCAATGTTAATGGTCATTCTGCAGTTTTTTTGTGGATTTAAACCACCAGAGAAACCTAAGTGTCAAATCTGTGGAAGGTTCAATCACAGTACCTGGTTTTGTTTCTACAATGAGAAAGGTCCCAACTTCATTGGTGCTGGTTCTAATTCCCAGTATTCTCAGATGCAGTCTTATTCTCCACAAAGGGTTTTCTCCACTTTTTAGTACTCTCTGATGCAGTTTTATTCTCTTCAAGGGTTTTCTCCTCAAGCCTCGTTTTCAGGAAATCAATTTCAAGCTTCCTCTCCACTTAAGCAAGTTATGCATACAATGGTTTCTCAACCTTCATCACAGCCTTTGTCTCATTCCACTCATCAGATTTGGTTGACTAATTCTGGTGCAACAAATCATATGATTGTAGACCTTAACAATCTCTATTTGACATCACCATATCCTTCTAATGAGACCATTCATATAGCACATAGAGCTTTAAAATAGTCTCTTAGTTACAAAACTGCTCTTCAAAGTTCAATGTGGTTACAGGCTATGACAGAAGAGATTAGTGCATTGTATACTCAGGGTACTTGGATTTTAGTTCCACTGCCACCTAACAAGAATCTTGTTGGTTGCAAATGGATTTTTAAAATCAAAAGACATTCTGATGAGTCTATTGCACGTCATAAAGCTAGATTGGTAGCCAAATGATTTAGTTAAGAAGCTAGAATTGACTACTCTGATACATTCAGTCATGTGGTTAAACCTGCCACATTTAGGATTGTTCTTTCACTTGCTGCTCATTTCAATTGGTCTCTCTAGCAACTTGATGTCCAGAATGCCTTCTTACATGGCATTCTTCAAGAAGAGGCCTATATGGCACAACCACCTGGTTTTGAGGACTCTACTAATCCTCACCTAGTATGTAAACTGCATAAATCTCTCTATGGCCTAAAACAGGCTCCACGGGCATGGAATAAGAGGTTTACCACATTTTTACCTAAATTGGGGTTCAAGAACACCTACTAAGATTCTTCTTTGTTTGTGAAAATTGTGGGATCTAATATTGTCATTCTTCTTTGTCTGTCAATTCATGCAAAATCCCATGGTTTCTCACTAGACTGCTCTGAAACGCATCATGCGTTATTTGAAAGGAACTAAGGAGTATGGTATTACTTATTCTCGAGGAGATTTGACACTAAAGGCCTTTAGTGATGCTGATTGGGCAGGTGACCCTAAAGACAAGAGGTCCACTACTGGTTTAGTGGTGTTTTTAGGGAGTAATCCCATTTCATGGTCTTTTAAAAAGCAACAAACAGTCTTAAGGTCTTCTACTGAGGTTGAATATCGGGCACTCTCTACAACTGCAACTGAACTTGATTGGATTCAACAGATTCTTAGTTTTCTGCAACTCACAGTACAATCACCACTGTCCTTTAATCCAGTCCACCATCAACGGACAAAACACATCGAGATTGATGTCCATTTTGTTCGAGAACGAGTGGCTTCAAATAAAATTCAAGTGCAGTTTGTATCTTCCCAGGAGCAGTTTGCTGATATATTGACTAAGGGACTTAGTGCACTTTTGTTCAAACTTCATTGCAGCAATCTCATGCTTGGACTATCAATGCATGAGTTTGTTGGGGGGGGGGGATGATTGAGATAGTGCAGTTGAGATGTTGACACTTGTCTAAATCTTAGATAGGCAATTAGTTTAGTAGAATCTTGTGAGTTGTATAAATACTTCATTCATGTAATAACTTCTTCACTAAGTCATCAATATATGGAAAATAGCTTGAGCTTTTATCTCTCTCTTAGTTCTCTCTCTCTCTCTCTCTCTCTCTCTCTCTCTCTCTCTCTCTCTCTCTCTCTCTCTCTCTCTCTCTCTCTCTCTCTGTAATATTGTCCTTACAAGATCATAGTATATACATTAACAATCATCACTACCACTTCTTCAAATGTCTCTCTCGTTCTTGGCGGCGGCCAGCCAACACCACTTTGTCCCACTCGTCTATTTCCTTCAAAGTAAGTCTAACTACAAATTCTCAAATTGAAAAATTAAGGATCTTCATTTCGAATTGGGGATAAATTTTAAATTTAAGGTTTTAATTTGGAATAAATTACTAAGGTCGTGGGATGAATTTTAGGGTTTAAGAATTTGTGAATGGGAATTTGGGTCTTAATTTCAAAATGGAGGTTGTATTTCAAAATTTAGGATTTTAATTTGGGATAAATTATTAGGGGATGAGTTGAATTTGATGGTCGTTTCTTATTTGCAAGCTTGCAATTATTTTGGAATCCTCCCGAAATTTCTCGTTTCTTTTTCTTTTTCGATATGCCTTAATCGAACTGATTCGATTCCCGAATTTCTGAAAACCCAACAAATACGGTTTGGTTTCAATACATATTTTCAATTCTTAAACTAATTTAATTCAAGGGTGAAGTGCCGATTGAGTCTTTGAACTATCACCTCAGTGAAAATTAGGTTCTTGAATTATTTTTTCGGTAAAATAAGTCCCTAAATTCATTAAAAATTGCTAATTTCATCCCTACTATTATATTCAAAGCTATTTTATCCAATTTTTCTTCAACTTAAGTCACTTCACACACTTTAGAATGTAATACCGTCATTTTCTCGCCTATAAGCCCTTCACATTTTATATAGGTTGCGAATCTAACATCTAATTTACTCTCTAAAGTTAACTTAAACTTTTTTTATATATGAAAAAATACCAATTTACTCTCCAAAATCAACTTCATATACGATTTCTTTATGAAAAATTACCGATCTACCCTCCAATGTGTATCACATACAAGTAACGTGACTTAAATTGACGGAAAATTGAATATAGTAACTTTGAATATAATATTAGGGATGTAATTGGCAAATTTTTATAATTCAATGACTGATTTTTCTGAAAAATAGTTTAGGGACTTAATTTTCACTAAGGTGATAATTCAAGGACTAAACTGGCCGCTCACCCTTAAATCAATTTTTGGTATGGGTTACCGAACCAAAATAGTTCCTTAATTTCTAAATCCCCCACAAATCCTGATAAATAATTAAGAAAAACTGTTGTAGAGTATAAGAACATAAAAACAAACCAACCAGAACATGTCAACAATCCTTCTGCAAGTCCTGCCCCTTCCAGAACCATCTCCGAATCTCTATAACCCTCTCCTTAATATTGTTCTAAACAAAATCTCTAAAGCCCTCTTCATTAATATTATTCTAAACATTAATTACCACTAATTACATTAGTTTCATTACGGACTACCACAAATAATGATTTTTATTGTGACAAATAATAATATTGGTATTTCTCATTATTTATTAGTGTAAAATTTTAGATTCAATTATTACCAAAAACGAATTTGAACTACTTATTATTATCGCATTGTAAGACTAAGCATAACTCTTTTAATATAGAAAATATCGTTAAAAATAAATAATAATAATAGACTGATATTATCCATTTCAGCCATAAAAGTTGGCAGTTTACCTCAGCTTTTTCTTGCAACTCACAAAACCCTAGTTCTGAGTGTAAAACCAGACCACCTAGAGAGAGAAAGCTCAGCCATGGAGGGCAGGGAAGAAGATGTGAAGCTTGGAGCAAACAAGTTCCCAGAGAGGCAACCCATTGGGACCTCTGCACAGACACACAAGGACTACAAGGAGCCACCACCAGCTCCATTGTTTGAGCCAGGTGAGCTCACCTCCTGGTCCTTCTACAGAGCTGGAATTGCTGAGTTCATTGCTACCTTCCTGTTCCTCTACATCACCATCCTTACTGTCATGGGTGTCAATAGAACTACTAGCAAGTGTGCCTCTGTGGGTGTCCAAGGAATTGCTTGGGCCTTTGGTGGGACCATCTTTGCCCTTGTTTACTCCACTGCCGGTATCTCAGGTCTGTTCCTTCTCCCCTCCCATCTCTTCAGTTTTCAAGATTTTTCCATAAAGTTGGTAACTTTCACTGAAAAAAAATGCTTTCTTTTGGTGTACATTTCATGGGTCGAATTTCTTCAGTTTTTTTTTTTTTTTTTGGATAGATATTTTGTGTTTTTTTTAAAATTACTTTGATATTGGTTTTTTTAATTTTTCTTCTCCTCGCTTCCCATATCTTCAGTTTTCAATTTTTTGCATGAAGTTGGGTAACTTTCACTGGAAAACATCTTTCCGTTGGTGTATATTTCATGGGTTTCGTCATTTTTTCACTGTTGGGTAGTTTTTTTGTACGTTTCTTTAAATTATTGGATATGGGTTAAGTATTTGATTGTTTAAACTTTTAACCTGGATTTGCTACCTTTGATGCTTGAAATGTTGTGATAAAAAAATTTTGTGACAAGATTTGTGTGTTTTCAATTGCATGTAACAGGAGGGCACATCAACCCAGCAGTGACCTTTGGGCTCTTCCTGGCAAGGAAACTCTCCCTTACCAGAGCCGTTTTCTACATAGTGATGCAGACCCTTGGTGCAATTGCTGGTGCTGGTGTTGTGAAGGGCTTCCAGAAGAACCAGTATGAGCTTTTGGGTGGTGGGGCCAACCTTGTTAACCATGGCTACACCAAGGGCGATGGCCTTGGAGCTGAGATTGTTGGTACTTTTGTCCTTGTTTACACTGTCTTCTCCGCTACTGATGCCAAGAGGAATGCCAGAGACTCTCATGTCCCTGTAAGTATTATTATTTTTACTAATCTTTGTTATCATCTCTGACATATATATATATACTTTTGCAGCTTCTGGAATTGTTAATTGTTTTGCTAATTTGAATTAGAAGTAGATTATTTTTTTCATGGACTCGTACTTCTTTGAGCTGGTGCTGAATCTTTTGGTTAATTAATAGTCTGATGGATGAAATTGTTTGTTGATTCTTGTTTTAGCTGGTACATTCCAGAATTTGGCTTTTCTGAGATTGTGATTAAATGGGTATATAATTCCATCCAAGCTGCCCAAATGGATGAAATTTTTATTGGATCTAGTCAATGGGACTGTAAAATTTATCATTTCTCCAGTTCTGTGAATCCTGGGAAACAATGATGCTTGCCATGTGCTTGCTTTTGTTTGTTTCTGGTGCCTTTAAGGTGGAAAATTCTGCTGTTACCCAGAAGGTTTCACATGCATGTGAGTCCCACACTGGTGTTCGGTGGGTTTTGTATTTGTATATATGTGTATAAATGAAAAAGGGGGTGTTAGTTTACTCCTTGTAATTAGGACAAATTACCTCCTTTTTAGGCAATGTGACCTACCATTTAAGAATAGCAACAAGAAATTATACATGTGCTTGGCAATCTAATTTGTATGGTCTCTAACCTATCCTGCACAAACACTTTAAATTTGGACGAGGGTCAATATCCGATACCCACGATACGCATCGGATCGTTGTCCAAATTATGTTAATTCCAGGAGTTGACCAAATGATGACACTTTCAAACAATTGTTAATTTTGTTTAGCCTAAGTTAATACCATATCATTCTCTGAAGCTCTGTGGATGGAAAGATCATTCCTTTGGAGTTTGGACTGTGATTTAACTTGGAGTGTATATATATATCTGTATGCAGATTTTGGCCCCTCTTCCCATTGGTTTTGCAGTGTTCTTGGTTCACTTGGCCACCATCCCCATCACTGGAACCGGCATCAACCCTGCCAGGAGTCTTGGAGCCGCCATTGTCTACAACAAGGAGCACGCTTGGGATGACCACGTAAGTGAATTAATCAAAACTAATTAGGCAATTTCGTGATGAGTTTTCGGTTTATTAATGATGGTTTTGTATACAATCTGTTCTGTTTGCAGTGGATCTTCTGGGTTGGACCATTCATTGGTGCTGCTCTTGCTGCTATCTACCACCAGATAGTCATCAGGGCCATTCCTTTCAAGTCCAGGAGCTAATTTTCTTCAACCTCTCTACTTTTTAATTAGTGTCCCTTTCTCTCTTTTTGGTGTCTTCTTCACCCCCTTAATTGATTCAGTATGCAGTACAACTTAATCAATCATGTATTTAACTTCTGTGACATGTTTTGAATGTAGAATTTATTTTATGGACTAATCTAGAGAGAAAATGGACCGCGTACTTTAATGCCATGCGTTAATCTCGCTTATATGACATTGTGTTATTAGATTAGGAGGCCCATGGGAGTGTGCCGGTCCACCTAAGTCCACCTCCAATAATTTTCCTTTTTTTTTCTTTTGACCAAATGATATCATCTATACTAAGGGAGTGGTTAGAGCGGGTCAAGCTTTACAATGGACTAGCTATAATAATATGTTTCAAGTTCGTCTTTTGACGATAATCGAACCTAAGATCTCTCACTTATAAGTAAAGAGAAATACTACTAGACCATAATACTAAGTGGCCCAATAATTTAGATTAAAAAGGAAAAAGGGTGCTGCTAGGAAATATTTCCCAAAGATGGCTAACCACAAACACAAGATATAACGAGGTTAACCGTAAGTTATAGGCTCACTTCTGAGTGATCCAATATCAAAGTAAACAAGTTTACAAATGCCACTCTAATATCATTGCTCTCAATTATTCTCAATATACGTATATAGACTCTGAAATTCCAGCTTTGAAGCTCACGTACCCTTAGCCTCAGGTTTTCTCTTTTAAGTAACATATTACCCTACAAGAGACTAGGTCACTATCTATGGGTGACAAGCAAGAAATAGTTGCTGGGTGAGAGAAACTTTTTTAAATTGGACATGCATTTATTAGAAAAAATCGCGTTGGTAGAAATCTCCAGTAGGGCGCATTAAAGGCTACAAAGCAGTGAGCTTTTCAAAGCTCCTTTTTTACCATTAGCAGGAACTTGTTTCAGTTGCGGATCATAAGGAATTCGAACAACAGCTTCAAATATAGTATAAAAAAGTATTTGTGTTCAAGGGCAGGATCATTTCTAAATGAACGCAGCACACTTGGGGAATTTGACAAGAACACGATTAGGGATATTAGTATAAGGGATATTACTACTTTAAATTACACTAGAATTTGGCGAAGATCTAAACATGTGATGCAGTGGGTTGAAAAAGCAAACCGTAGCTATTAAGGCAATCCACTACTTCTAACACGCACGATTGTTAATTGCTTCAGTTTTTCCAAACTTGAAGATAATACAATTATTAACTGTGTTTCATGATAATGTCACATATGGTTTAAATTTTTAGAAGTATATAGATATTTAGTACTATGATTTAGTGATATTTTTCTTCATTTGCAATTGATAAATATTAGGTTTGAACCTCATATATGTCAAGTTCGATACTATTTATTATTCCACTTAAAAATATGTTCTTAGAAGTACAAATTTAACTATCCATTATAATGTTATAAGGGTTTTATCACGATTTGGTCCCGAAAAATGAGTTTCACAAATCCATATGGTTCTTCCATTAGCTTATCATCAAGTTTTACGTCAATTTGCTGATGTGGCACACGAGTAGGTTCCAACTATCCAATCATTTGGTGCCACATGAATTAATCCTACAAATTTTTATTTTAAGATTTAATAGTTAAAATTGACAAAACAAAAACAAAAAAAAGAATAATTGCATAAGTCGCTGGAGAGGAAAGAGAGAGAGAGATAAATTGTTGGAACTAAATTCACGCACCACCACGTGGGGTGGAGATGCCCAAACTCGACTACTCGTAAAATAACAAATAACCACAAAGCAACCTTGGCACTAGTGGGGTGCCGACCAAAAACTCTCTGATAGTCAAGTTAGTAAGTAGTTGATAAGACACAACCAGTAGGCAAGGAAATAAAGTATGTCATAATTGCGCTACTAGAATTGAACCCTAAAAGGGTGTACTTATATCGGTCGAGAGAAAGACCTTTTTGGATATAGAATCCATACTAAACCGGGAGAATCCTAGAAGATATCTAAAAGTAAATATTAGGGGTGGGCACGGGCCAGGCCGGGCCCAAATTAGAGGGACTAGACCAAATTCGTTTGTAAATGCAACGGGGTGGGGCGAGGCGGGTGGTGGGTTTTCAGAATTGGAACCGCACCTAACTCGACCTATATAAAATGGGCTGAAACGGGTTGGTTCTTACAGGTCCACGGGTCTTTTATTTTATTTTATTTTCTTGTTAATAACCATTTTAAGTTTCAAGAATTTCTCAAACCCCAACCTAAAAGAAATCCAATAGGTAAAATGAAACGCACAAATCCAACACTTTTCAAGCATTTCACAGGCCCTAACCATAGATCTATTGAAAACAAAATCAACGGAAAATAAAATCATACAAAAATCAATTGAAAACAAAAGGTCCACTTGATAATCCACAAAACCACAACACATATATAGCAATATTGAATCCCTTAATTGAATAATTTAGCAAATTAAACCTTAATTCCTAAATCCTCAAATTCGAATTCAGAAAATAAAACTATAATTGGATGGCAAAAAGAAGAGAACTAGGGGCCTATAAGGTGATGAAGGCAGAGGTTCGATGGAGTACTGAGATTGAAGCAACAGAATGAGGAGGAGGCGGCGGCTGCGGAGGATTTAGTACTTACAATTAGAAAGCATATCAGATGAGGAGGCTGGAAACTCAGCGTCTGGATTTGTGGACCAACGGAAGCACTTGACTGTCGACTATCGAGTTTCGAGAGGAAGGGTTAAGGATATTTAGTATGGGTTCATGAGAGAGATCGTGAAAGTGAGAACTGAGTCAGTGAGAAAACCTGTGAGAACTGTATGAGTGTGATACGGTTCGGGCCAAGGGCCCTTGTATTCAGAAATTTGGATTTGCCCCGTCCTACTATTTACTTGAACCCATCTCACCTCGCCCCATTTTCTCTATAAATTATTTGGACCTGCCCCAAACCCGCCCTAAATCCCTATAACCTGCCCTATTTGCCCACCCCTAGTAAATATTGCATCATCTTAGGAGTGTGATTACTTGCGGCGCATGCCAAATCCCAAGATTGTAGGAATTTCAAAGAATATAGAAACCTTATTAACTCCATACTAGATCATGTTTCTGTATCTTGCGGAACAAGAATAATCAATCTCAACAAAGTCGATAGACTTCACCCACTTATCGGGAACAGGATGATGATGGCATCGTTGATTCGTCTATGCAGCTCGATGAGTCCAGAGCTATTGATCAATTACCAGACTTTTGAGGTGTTGGAACCAAATTCGTGCATCATCGTGAAAGGTGGAAATGTACAAGCATGGTCAATCTCAACGATGTTGTCGAACTTCGCCCACTTATTATGGAACAGGATGATGGTAGCATCGCTGCTCTGTGTATTCAACTTTGCAGAAGAGCATGTCGAGTCCATGATCGGACTTCAAAAGTTTTTGTATTCTGATCCACCTTACTCCGGCCTTAGAACATCCTCACTTCTCATATTAAGTTATAGCCTTGCACACCATACACAATATGCACATAATGGATTTTTTTCACAAATTTCTACAATTGGACACTTGAAATAGAAATTGGAACATACCTAGTATTCTAGCATGTCAAAAGGTAATGTTTTTTCCACAACCCATAGGCCCCAACATGAAACACAAACCCTAATTTAATTTCTGAGTATTAGTTCATCTTAGAAGCAACCCATTTATTCCATAAATTATTGATATAGAAACTTAGAACTAAACACCCTACCTTACTGTGGCTGCCGAGCTTCAGTCACATGAAAAAATGAACTTTCCGGCCAAAATAGAAAATATGGCACAAATGTCCTATCTTTAAGTATGGGAGAATTTATTGTATTTGGTTATGGAAGAATAATACACATAGTTCACATATCTAAGCTCAAACCCAAAAACTTCGACCTCACTCTTGACATCCATGTGTTTTAATTAGAGCTATAAGCTCAACCCAAAACCCAGCTCACTCTTCTCATTTCTCTTTTGACTTCCTTCTCTTCGAAATCAAAGCTCACACATCTAAGCTCAACCCAAAAGCCCACACAACTCACAGCTCTCCCTCTCTCAACATCCCCAACTTCGAAATCGAAAAAGGGCACAATGAGCTGTGAGTTTTTACAATTTATATGTGGGTATTTTCATAATTTCGCTTTTGTGTATGGTCGGTTTGTCCTATTTTGGTCCAAAGATTAAGAAAATGGCTTATTTATGTCAATTTCCATTTTTTAACTTATATAGAATAATAATACAACAATACATATTTAATGTCCAATATATACACTATGACTCTTGTATTTTATAGTAAGCTTTTTTAGTAGTTTAACCTTAAAATAATCAAAATAATATTTTTTTTTCTTAATGGGTCGAAATGGTTTACTTAGGGTAACCTGTGTAAATCCATTAATGACCTGTTATTAACAGGTTTTTAACGAGTGACCTGATAATGACATGATTAGTTATTCTGTTGATCTGAAACCTGTTATTTTGGTGTCGTTTTTGTGTTGTGTTATCGGGTTGGGGAATTAATTGCCATGTCTAAAACACATCATCTAGTTTATACAATTTGGTTTAAAATTTTGGTCTCCCTAATATTACCCAAAATTTTTAACCAAATTTTTATAAACCAGATGATGTGGATGTTGACGATTGAATTATTTCCTATTAGTGACACATCATTTGGTTTGCCAATTTGATTTAAGAATTTGGTCTTCCTTTTATATTCCGTTTAAACAGTTAAGTAAATTAATTGTCTTTCATTTGTAAACAAATAATTGCTTACAAATAATCAATTCCATAAAACACAAGTAATTGCTTATAATAAATAATAATTGCAAAATATATAATTATAAATGTTTTTACAATCAAACTATTTATATATTTAACGAATTTATAACGAAACAAACTAAATATCGTATTGTCTATGTGTACTTTGTGACGAATGATACTATAGTTACTAGGGAATTCCGTACCTAAACGAATCGCGAACTCGAACTGTACTCCGTATTTGGCACAAACCGCACTCCATATTTGGCAACAAACCGTACTCCATATTTGGCAACAATGGTTCGAGACTTAGTTGAAGCTAAAATGTTGAATGATCAAGTAAAACTTATATAGGCTGTGGCCGGAGCCTTGTTGCCTTGTAGGAAAGCCGTCAGCATAGATATAAGCTGCTTTCTTATTAATCCCTTAGTTTTTCTTCCGATTTCCTTGGTTATTTTTAAATTAGATTATTTGCATTGCCATCTATTAGTTATGAGAGATATTAGATACATAATTGTATACAGTCGATGACACTGCTAAGAGCACTATTGACAGCCTTTCTTTTGGGTCGTTTAAGACAAAGGTGTAAGCCTAGAAACCTTTTGAGGTACTTTGGCATGGTGAGCGGCCCTTAAACTGAAAAGGGTTTGGAAACACCTCAAGAATCTCTTAGTGTAGATTAAAGTAATAACATCGCTCCTAATAAAAACGAATCTCTTATTTTTAAATAGCAGAACAACATGACAAACAATATTGCTAAGGCTGGCTAAACAATTATATAAAGTTATTTAAATTAAATTTGGTATCTATAACTAGTGAGGCACACCAACCATAGCTTTGTCTTTGACATTCGCTGTAACTCCAAATCTCGTTGAAAATAATTCCAGAAAAAAGAACTCCATCATCTGTGTTGCAAATTATTACTTCATATCATCGTTTGCAGAATCACACTACAAAACGAAGTGTCAATAGCGAGGGTCAAATGTCATCGGAAAAGGCATTTTGCCGTCGCAAATACTTATTTATGACGGGAAAAAGCCCTCGCTGGGCGTCGCAAATTGATCCATTGGAAATACTTTTTTTCCAACTGGCCATCGGAATTAATTCATTTTCGACGCACAGAACTTGTTGTTAGTAGTTAGATTTTTATCGGAAATGAATTTTCAAAATGGCAAACTTATTTTATTTTCAACATGGAAATGTGGTCGTAAATAATTATAGAGTTGTCGAAATTACTTTTCAAACGACGACAAATATTTTTTACATTGACTTTTTTTCGACCAAACAATTATGTCAGAAAACCTTTTTCCAACAAAATAATTTTTATTTACGAGAGTGCACAATCATCGCAATTACAATTACCAACCATACGAGGTTGTCAGAAATACGTAATGGCTTGACAGAAATAGTCACAAAAACATATTTGCGATGATCAAGCGTCGTCGAAAATATGTACTTCCAATGGTGAAGCTTGGTCGGTAATACATATTTGCAATGGCAAGCGTCGTCGGAAATACATATATATTTTCGACAAAGAAGCCTCGTTGAAGATATATATTTGCAACAGTGAAGTTTCGTCAGTAATATATATTTCTGACAGTGAATCTTCGTTGGAAATATATATATTATTGACCATATTTAGTTGTCACAAATTTTTTCATAATCAATATTTGGTTTAAAATGGGTATTTCCAATAGGAACATTTTTGTTAGAAAGTGCACATTAACCAGAGAAATTTACAATCGAAAAAGTTATTATTCTATTTATAATTCAATTATATATTGAAATTAAAATATAATAAAAATAGGTATGTAATCATTACTAATAAAGTAACCAAACCGTTGTATTAAATTTCTCAACATCCAAACGAACTTATTCATAAAATTATTTAAAAAAAGAAAATAGACAATACTTAAATTGGAAAAAAAAAACAATACCCCACAAATAAAACTTAACAAGTTTAGATATTTGGTAATATCAAAATGAAAGTATGATGCATTACTGATCTTCATGTTGAGCATCTGACCAACTTTCAACATTCTCCTGTCAAACAAACAATAAAGAGAGTACGTAAGTAAATAAATAATATATTATTCAACAGTAAGAGAAATAATAAAAATGAAATAAAACAATTTACCATAGAAGCAAATGGTCCTGAGCGCGCATAATTATTTGAGTTGTTTGGCATTAGTCTTTCAACTAATTCTTGCAAAGAATTCAACTTATCTGTTAAAGTGTTGACTTGGTCCTTCAATTTCTCATGGCTTTCTTCACGTTCTAAGCACATACGTTTATTACAACTTTGGCTATTTGAGGGATATGCATCTTTAGTACTAAAGCTAGCACCTACACCAAGAAGACGACCATGACTTGGGCCACCAATCACCTCCTTGTATATGACCCAATCATTTACTTCATTTTGTTCTTCCATAGCAGTATTCTTTTTGTTGTCCATTTTTTCCTTCAATAAAATTGTAATATGTAAGCATAGGTAATACACACAATATCATGTAAAAAAAGATCGAAATTGTGATAACATACATAAAGTTCTTTAGCCTTTTCACTTGCCCAAGTTTCTTCACCTTCACTCTTACGCTTACTCACATGGAATTTTTTGAAACAATCAATCGGGCTAGGTTCAATTCCACTACGGTCAAGCTATTAAGATTATAAAAAAAAAAGTTCATTAAATAAATTTTAAATATGGGCGAATAACGGTATGGAAACAAAGCATAAACATAGTACTTTTACCTCATCTTTTCTGTACTTTGCCATTGGAACTGAACCTGTGGTGTGCACAATTGTAGATTGCTCCCTATTGCATGCGTTTTGCACACTTTGTTTCTGCATGAAAAAGAAAGCAAAGTTAAAACCCAATCATCTCATAGTAAGCATCTACATGTAAGGAAAATAATACATTAACCATCATAAGATGATATTACTTAAATAAAACTTTTACCTTCCATTCAGGCTTCTCCCATTTTTCAACCATTTTACACCAAACATCTTTAGATACATTTGATGGGTAGTTAATGTATCTCTCCCCAGTAGTCTTGTACTTGTGAAAAACTGAATTCCTCAATGTGCTCATCCAATCGGCATATCTTGTTTTAATATGTAGTTCAAAAGCAGCCCTCATCTCTTCTTCAGAACGCGTGTATGTGTATCCAGTTCCCTTAAAACGATCATACAATTCATCCATTTGATCTTTTGGATAATCTTTAAACGTAATCCAAGGCCCATTAATAACTTGATTAAAGAGCACCCCTATAGTTCTCGTAGCATTTGTAGTTACAATCCTATAAAATTAAAATTAGATTAAAACAATCACATATCTAAATAGTAAACTATTTGACAATCATGCTTTCAATGACTTGTGCTCATTACCTGCTATCATGTATTACAATTGGAGTGCCATTCCCATCTTTACCCTTAGCCTTCCCTCTACCTTTCTTTTTGGTAGGACCTAATCAATAAAAATCATAATGTGCTTGCATGTTTAATAAATAACCAATTACAAAAATGCACATTTTGAAACCAATATAAATACGGTACCTTCCACACTTGAAGGTTGATTCTCAATAGATGTTTGTTGTGTCTCATGTATTTCACTATCATGTGATGGTTGGGTAACATCAAGTTGGTTTGAAGAAGGTGTAGGTGAATGAATAGTGGTGTGCAGTGCTCTTTTTTGACTCATTCCTCTTGTTTCTGTGGCTATAATTTTACAAAGAAAACACAAAGCTAAATAAGACATAATTATCAGAGAATTAGTTTCTTTTAACATATGACAAAGTTCATAAAACAACCAACAAAGACAAGAAAATTAGATGCCTAGTACCGAAAGATAGAAAAATGAAAAAATCCACATATAAAATTACCTTGTATATTTACATGTTGGGTCTCTTGCATTCCATTGTCATGTAGTTCAGTGGTGGAATCATGTTGGTTTAAAGAGAGTCTAGATGATAGAGGACGTGTGCTTGATGAATTTTTTTGGCTCCTTCCTTTTTTTGCCATATCTATCAATGATACAAAGACAAGAAAATTAGATGCATAATACCAAAAGATAGAAAAATGAAAAAACGAAACCATGAAACCTAAAATAAAATCGACTAGAATTGCACAGCCCTAATTGCACAGCTCTAATACTGATCATACATGCACACTTGTGCATACCGACTCGAGCCCTAATTGCACAACCCTAATTACACTTGTGCATACTGATCATCAGACATGGCACAGCCCTAATTGCAAACTATTAGCAATGCATCTCGTAAACCCTAAACCCTAATTGCAAACTATTAGCATGCCGACTCGAGCCCAATAAAAAAAACAATATTATTGACATGCCGACTAAACCCTAATCAATCTCGTAAACCCTAATCAATCTCGTAAACTATTAGCATGCCGACTAAACCCTAATCAATCTCGTAAACTAATTGCAAACTATTAGCATGCCGACTAAACCCTAATCAATCTCGTAAACTAATCGTAAACAGAAGAAGCAATAAAAAACATACCAATGGAACGGAAGGAAAAATTCTGAGCGGAGGAAGGAGTTCACAAGTCTGACTGTTGTTTATCCCAACTAAGATTATATGTAGGTTTATATTAGGTATATTAGTTTCCCTCCCTTTTTTTGGCTGTGGGGGGAACAATTGTATAAAAAAAATTTGGAAATTCTGGGAGAAAAGGAAGGGACGCCAAAACCCTAATTAATTTGGAAATTGTGGGAGAAAAGGAAAGGACGCCAAATTTATGCTATATCTTATGGCATTTTAATAAACAACATTTTTTTTAACTTGTGGCATTTTCTTTGGGCATCCTTTATGCTATATCTTATGGCATTTTAATAAAAAGCATTTTTTTTTTAAAAAACTTTATAAGTTGAACCAAATTTATGCATACAATTCTATTCAATGGCGTTTCATTTTCTTAACTTGTGCATACAGTTATGGTTCATACAAACTATGTTCATGATTGTAAATTTGAGTATAACTAAGTTGGCTAAAGTAGCATGTCTTCCACTATACACTCAATTTGAATTCATTTTCTCAAAGATTAGATTAATTAGACTATGTATAAAATAATGAGAGAACATTCTTTTCTTCAATGATGCATAGCATCGAGTGATATCGAAAATGAGTGGTTGAGGTTGAAAAAAAATTCTAGCAATTATGAAAACAAAATCTAACGACAAAAATACTCCTAAACCACTTAGTGCTACATAGGTGGACCAACAAGAAAAAAAAATCATGTTCTGTTATAAATATGGAAAAGTGTTAACCTTTGTTAGAGATAGCAGTGGAACAGGTGCAATGTATCACACTGTTTGTTTTTGCAACTGTGTCACACAAGATATAGCACACCTAAGATATAGCATGAAGGAATACACATTCTACAAAACTAATTTCAACGATCCAACCGTCAAACTTGTTTATATATGCTCCAAGATCGCATACCTAAAAAATCACAAAAAACAGACATTCAGATATTAGGTAACGGGACGAAACCTTTCAACGGTTATAAACAAAAACTCACGATTTAACGGTTATTTTAACTCCGATTTTGCTAATTTTTTACAACCACACTCCTCAACCTAATAAGAGTACGATGAATGAATTTGATCTTCAATTTAAAATATTTATTATAGATACCACAAAATATTACATTCTAATTAATGGAAGTGTTTGGTGAATCTATCATTTTGAAGGAATACACATTCTACAAAACTAATTTCAACGATCCAACCGTCAAACTTGTTTGTATATGCTCCAAGATCGCATACCTAAAAAATCGCAAAAAACAGACATTCAGATATTAGGTAATGAGACGAAACCTTTCAATGGTTATAAACGAAAAACTCACGATTTAACGGTTATATTAACTCCGATTTTGCTAATTTTTTACAACCACACTCCTCAACCTAATAAGAGTACGATGAATGAATTTGATCTTCAATTTAAAATATTTATTATAGATACCACAAAATATTACATTATAATTAATGGAACTGTTTGGTGAATCTATCATTTTGAAGGAATACACATTCTACAAAATTAATTTCAACGATCCAACCGTCAAACTTGTTTGTATATGCTCCAAGATCGCATACCTAAAAAATCACAAAAAACAAACATTCAGATATTAGGTAACGGGACGAAACCTTTCAACGGTTATAAACGAAAAACTCACGATTTAACAGTTATTTTAACTCCAATTTTACCCATTTTTTTAAACTACACTCTTCAATCCTATAAGAATACGACGAATGAATTCAATCTTCAATTACAATTTTTATTTGTATTTTTGTTGAAAATACGGTTTTATGTGGACTATCAATGATTAATTATATACCTACTGCTTAATACCTGAATATAATATATATGACCCACTGCTTAATTATATACCTAATATAATATATACAACCCACTGCTTAATAATATAAACCTACATATAATCTTAGTTGGGATAAACAACGCTCAGATTGGTGAACTCCTTCCTCCGTTCTATGATTTGGGCGTTCTTCAATTTCTACCTCCGTTCCATCGTCGGGCGTTTGAACTCTACTTATTTTTAGGATTACAATATTTTAATATTTTAATTTCACTAACTCCTTGTTATATGCGCAGAGAACATAAGAATATTCTAATGCATTTGGGTGTTATAAATGTGGAGGAGTCACATAGGCTTCAATTTTCAAATTGGTTTCATGAGAGGGTATGTATAATTTTATGTGAAAACTATTGATTATTAGATACATTGTTTCTACAATATTTTCCTTTCTATATATGCAGATCAAACAACTATAGGATGATAACAAAGTTGATAAGCAAATGCTTTCGTTGGCTCGCGGTCCGGAACGGCGAGTAAAATATTATCCTGATTACTATATGAGTGGATTTAGGTTTCATACATTGCAACGTGATGAGAATAAAAAAACACAAAGTTGTGGAGTTATGGTTAAGGGGGAGAATCACATTGATAGTGTGCCTTGGTATGGAGTATTAAATGACGTGGTTGAGCTTCGCTACACAGAAGGCAATAGGGTTGTATTGTTCAATTGTGAGTGGTATGACATTGTGCGAAAAGGAACAGGTTATAAGATAGATCGTTATGGAATAATTAGTATTAATACAACTCGCAAGTTGAATACTAAAGAGCCATTTGTGCTGGCAAACCAAGCAACCCAAGCTTTTTATGTGAGAGAGATTAAAAATAAGGCTTGGAGTTATGTGGTGGAAACGAAGCCTAGAAATGTTTATGAGATGCCTAATGTTGATGATGATGATGAGCCATACCAAGAAGAAGAGGCGCATGGGGGTATTCAAGCCAACCAAAATGATGACGAAGATGATGAAATTGTGGGATAAGCTTTCATTGTGATTGTGTGTGTGTGTGTGTGTGTGTGTGTTTTTTTTTTTTTTTTTTTGTGTGTGTAAGTTTTGTTGTGGAAGTGATGTGGTTATACTTTGTTCAATGTCCATAACAAATCTATGACAAAAATAAAATGTCCATGACAAATGTTACGAGTTAACAAAGGCATGCAAATTATTTCTTTATCATATAATACTATATTAAGTTATACACCTTTTTGCTCAACGGTTTTATTTTTAATTTTAAGGTCCAATCTTCTCCATATGTATTCTAAGTTATATGATTTATTTACTGTAGAATTTAAATTAAGCATCAAACTTATTTGAAGAATATTCCCCGTAAATAATTGATTCCAACAAAATCATATGCCTTAAAAATTAATTCTGATAAAGAAAAAATTTCGTCAAAAAAATATAATTACTTCTGACAACAACTAATCACCCTCGAAAATATAAAAGCATTACCGAGAAGATTTTTTTCCAACAAAAACATAAAAACATTACCGAGAGGACTTTTTTTCCCTCGAAAATACTAAATCAATTTCGTCAACATGAGCAAACCTTCGAAAATAACCATTCTATTTCCGATAAGAACTTTACTCGTCGTTAATACAACTGGCGCCAATTCTTCCCGCCAAACAAAAGTGCATTTCCGACGAAATTGATACTTTTTCCGAGGGCATTATGTGCGTCGGTAATAAAATTTTGTTCCGTGTCATGCTACCGACGACCCATATTTTATGGTCGTAAAATGTGCTTTTTACGACGGTTTTTTGGGGCCCTCGGAAAATCTTCGTCAGTAATGACTACTTTTTTTGTAGTGTCAATGGGTGGGATATTTAGCAAGAAAGGAGAATCTGGATTCTCTGTCTCTTCCACCGCAAAGAAAATTACTCAAGGGATTGACGGAAGCGGTCTTACCGCCATTACAGGTCATGTTCTTCTTTAAGCTTTCTATAATTAACTTCATTGCCTGTGTCTCTCAAACTAAGGTTGTAAGGTTGCTAAATACTTTAGTGTGTGTGAATTTGTTTATTGCAGGAGCTTCAAGTGGTATTGGCGTAGAGACATCGCGTGTTCTTGCATTGCGCGGTGTCCATGTTGTTATGGCAGTAAGGAACATGGAAGCTGGGTCGAACATCAAAGAAGCTATTCTTAAAGAAGTTCCCACTGCTAAGATCGGTGTAATGAGGTTAGACCTCAGCTCACTGGCATCTGTAAGAAAATTTGCAACTGATTATACTTCCTCCGGCCTTCCATTGAACATCCTTATGTAAGATGAGTAACTTTTTCATTCTTATTACTGCGATTCCAACCAGTTTCTCTTTATTTATTATTTTTTTAGTAAGGACAGAGATCTCACCGTCGTATAGGCAGAACTAAACAGCTGTTTATGTTATACTATGACGATGAAGTATTAACACTCTCTCATTTCGGTTGGAAGTAATAATGCAGGGATTATGGCAACTCCATTCAAGCTCTCCAAAGACAACATAGAACTCCATTTCGCAACTAACCATTTAGGTACGCTACCTAACATGTCTAATGAATTTCTTCCCAGAGGCCAATGGATCAAGTTTTTAACAAAGTTTCTTCCATCTTGTTATTTAATATTATTACTAAAACCATCCAATGTGCAGGTCACAAATCTTTTGTTGGAGACCATGAAAACCACATCGTGAGAAAGAAAAACAGAGGGAAGAATTGTTAATGTATCATCGCTAGGTCATTGATATATATACCGTGATGGATTTTGTTTTGACAAATTAGTGACGACTCAAGGTATACTTTTGTATATGCAGCATCATTTTGAAGCATTTAGGGAATATATATGCTGGTTTAATAAGTTGGCATCTGTTTTTTTGTTTAATTGTTTAATTGTTCGAGTCTTCAAGGTGTATGTAAGATAATGATCAACAATCTGCCCCTTTTACTTGCTATTTTTTAGATACCAGAAGTATTATGCTTATGGACAAACTACACATGTAATGACATTATATATCATCTATGCTTAAAATTATTTCATTGAACATGGCCGTACGTGTAGGATGCCGCAACCACATGCTTTGTGGCGCTCCATCACAAGTAAAGGGAGTAGGGGGCAAACACTTCGTAGACTGCAATGTCGCCAAACAGAGCTCTCAGGCAAAAGATGCAGATTTGGCTGCAAAACTCTGGGATTTTAGCTTGAGTTTGACCAATCCGGAGTAGCAGGAGTTAGTGTTCTTTTTGTAGTGTCGTGAAATAAAATTGTCAAATTGCAAGCTGTAATCAGATACTGGATTCAGACTAAAGTTCAGATGTGTACTCAATTGTCTTTAAAATTTAGTTATCAGGCATGTTGCCATCAGCCAATCCTTACAAGATATGCTGAAGCAGCTTCATTGCATTTTGGTTGTTGTTTCATATATTTGGCATGACCTGTAGGGAGCAGCAACTGAATGTTCCGTGGCGTTGCATCATTATATTAAGATTTCAACGATCAATGTACCGTGGACAGCAACAAAGCCGATCTGAGCTCTCAAGCTAACGATGCCGAATTGGCAAAGAAGCTTTGTGATTTCAGTTTGAATCCTGTAAATTTAGGCCATAAACAGCAACAATTTTTTCCTTAGGATTGACCACACACATTGACATTTAAGTAGTGATGTTGAGAATGAATCCCATATTGATTGAAAAAGGAACATTGTATGCGTCAGCGTATACATAATGGGTGCAAATAAAATTTCTCACAAAAGATTTGGAGCAGTTGCCAGTAGGAAAAAATTGGAAAGTGGATCTAAACCCGTTCAGCATTTAGTCTAATTGATTTTTTTTTTCTTTTTCCCTAGTTGTTTGAAAAGTCGGGAGGATATTTTTCTGGGACTAGAGTGTTTTGACTATCCATGGAAGAAGGGTTGTGTTTCTCCTTTTTTGTCTATATTGTCTACAAGGACGGAGCTAGAAATTTCTTCTAGTGAGGGCAACTCAAAAATTAATTAGGAAAACCTTATTACAGTATAGCTTATACCCAATATGATAATAGAGATGATTTCAAATGATGATATATCACAATTTCAATGTTACAAAAATTTCAGTGTAGTAGTGGAAAGTGGCAAGAAAAATATTAAAACATGATTACGCGGGAGAGAGGTTTTTCGGTTTGAATGACAGAACAAGAGCACTTTTGCTTATATAATAATTGATATGAAGTATATGCAGTATAAATGTATGTTGGACATTAGATACCTATATTTTCTTCAAAAATAATGCGTGTGTATTGTATAATTGTAGTTGACAACTTAATAAACAAATAACTTGAGTGGGGGCATATGCCCCCAGTGAGCCTTCTTTGGCTCCGTCCTTGATTGTCTACACTTTCTTCTGCATTCTTGCTTTATAACTTGCAGTTTTGCTGCCACTGTTTTTTGTGCTTGAATCTGGAAGAAAGTTTCAATCTTTCTCCTTCGTTTTTCCACAGTTCTGTTTTTTTGCATAGAAAGTGCAAAATTTTGTGTGTTTCAAAACCTCAAGTTGGTAAATTTAAAATCAAGGGAAAAAATCAAATTTCTTTATATACAACGATATATTTACAACGATATATTTATATAAAGGAAGGAGAAAAATTAAATGATATTGAAATCACAATTCACTACTCGCGACCCCTCATATCCCTTTCTTCCCCGTATCGCTCTCTCGCAATATGCGTTGACTCCGTTGGAGCACGCAGGGTGCGTCAACAACATGCTGGTTTTTTTTTTTTTTTTCAAAGTCATTTGAAAATAGTCGAACAAAGGATATCCGAAACTCTATGGCCGAAAATGCAGAATTGGCAAAGAAGCTATAGAATTTCAGCTTGAGCCTGACTGATCCAGACTAGTTGGGAACAACAGATTGGTCGCCAAACTAAAAACCTACTGTAAAATGCAAGTGCCTTTTACCGTTACATAATTCCTTACCGAAAGCTTATGACCTATAAGCACTTTCAAGGGTTTTTTTTGCCAAACTAAACAAAAAAATGCGTTTGATTGTGAGATAGTTTTTCATCCTTTCCGCAATAAGCTTTTTCGTTAACCTTATGCAAAGAGAGCCATTAGATCCATTTCATTCTCTTATTTCCTCACCTACATTATTATCCCACCCACCTTAAAAAAGTTAACAGATTAAAATGCTATTTTCCATCGACTATTATTATTCTCAAAATATCCTTCGGTTGCAGGGGTTTCTTAAGAAAACCAGTGAAAAAAAAAAAGTTGAGGGGTTTTTCTGGTTTTTTTATTTTTTTATTTTTTATAATAGGGTTAATATTATAATATTGTTAATGTATAAAAAAATATTTTTTTTGCCACGTGGCAACCACATCAGCACAAATGTGGCAACCACGTCATCATTTAATAGACCATTGGATGGAAAATATAACGGATGTGTTATTTTGAAATAAAATAGTACGTGAGGTATGAAAGTGAAATGTTTTAAAGATGTTGTATGGGGTTGTAATAGATCTCAAACCTGAGGGATTTCTATATAATTTACCCAAACAAATAATATAAAAATGTGAAAAGAATACACAAACACTCGTGAATAGTGTATGTAGGTGGAGTTCAAAATAACTAAAAATTCATACTAATTAATGCAAAACTATGAAAAATGTGAAAAGAATACACAAATACTCGTGATTGCATCCTCTACACTTAGGGCTAAAATGTCTACCACTTTAACTCATGTCTTAAAAATAGATAATTTGTATCTAACTGTTAAACCCATCCAAACTCTCACGAATAGTGTTTATTGTTTGAGTGCAAAATTAATAATAATTATTGTAAAAGTGTGAGAATTGCAAAAAATATATACAATCAATTGTAATGAAAATCTTTACTAACTTTCATGAAGGTGTCAACTTCGAAGTTCGACACCATAATCCATAAACCCTAAATTTTATTTAACTGTCGATTATCGTTTACGCTCTATTCTTCTCACCAGATATCGCTTTTCAAATTTTCTTTTTTGAAAACATGATCTTTTAACGAATGCAAAAAAATGCATGGTCTGAATCGTTGATGACGTTTCTAAGTTTACTGTTAACTAAAATATAAGTCATTGTTATATAGTTTCTAGAAAGTTTATAAACTTCGAGCAATATTTTCACTAACTGTAAAAATTTGAATGTGATATCAACAATCCAAATCATTCATCTCTTTGCAAGCATTAGGCAAAAATTATATTTGAAAGTACCCTCACTATCAAATGGTGAACCTAAATACTGATTTTAAGTTATTCACTAATGCGAGCCATGACTATTTTAAATCTATATGTGACATAATCCCTTCCATGAATTACTCAAAACGGGTCAATTAGTGAGAAGCAAATACAAAGGTCTAATAATTTCTTTAGGGACTGTTCCTGTTATCATAAATTAATTAATTATTAATATGTTTTGTCTTATTAGGAGAAGAGTTTGGCCTTTTTTTTTCTTCTTTTTTTTTTTGTTTCCAAGAGGTTGCATCACAGCTTCACCTGGACACCCTGATCTAAGCCGTGATTCCGGTCGGGGATGTGGGGTTTCAAATCCTCAGAGACTCTCGATTAAACCCTCAGTCAAAGGCTGGAAAATGTTTGTTGAGAATGAGGAATGCTTAGGACACTGCACCTTTTTCTTCTAGGCAAGCCAATGGCTAGGTCACTACATTGACGCATGAACTGGTTGACCTGAAGCAGCAACTCATGACCCAGAGGAGTCAGATCACGCTGATCTTTTAGGCCCTTCACTTGTCTGGCATCCGTCTCCACCAGCTTTTCAAGAATTGTTGACCTCCGAGTCCCTCTACCCAAAAGAGGCCACCCCACCGATGTCGACGTAGTAGACCTTGCGATACTTTTTATGTAGTTTTTTTTTCTTTCCAGATATTATAAAGAATTGGGTAAGTTACATCTTACTCTTTCAAATTTGGATGCAATTGCAATCTCGCACAACCTCTTTAAAACATTTCAATCTCGTACCTTTATTTATCATTCATTTCAATATCATACATCCGTTAAAAAAAATCTGTTAAGTTAATCGTTAAGTGATAACATGGCAAATATTGAGTTCGTATTTACACTAATGTGGCTGCCAACTTTGTACCATGAGGATAAAAATCAAATAAAAAAAATTAAAAACTTAAAAAAAAAAAAAAATACCAAAGTTCTTCCCATTCCACTCCCCCGTCTCACGCCCCACCATTCTTCCTCTCCACCGTCCCACCAACACCTTAGAAATTTCACTTCCCTCTGTTGAACTAGCTTGAATCCCTCCAAGATCTTGGTCTCCACCATAAGCCTGCCCATTGCTCTTTTGGCTTCAAAGATTCGAGGTTTTCTATATGTCGGTAATGTACAATTTCTTCCACAACTTTAAATTTCAATTGAATCAATCATCGTTTAATGCATTAATTTTATACGCAAGTAGTAGATTGGTATAAGAAGAATCATGATTGCGAAGTAAAGCCACTTTTAGTGACTCGAGACTCACCTGCAGAAGTAATGTTGAGGGAAGCCCATTTGTCCCAAGCTTTATGCACAAAACCCCAATCCATTCTACGCCGCAATTCGTTTGAGTAACAATTCAAAATGGTTTCGATGGCTTGAATTCTTGATCAGAAATTGATTCCCTCTTCAATGCAAATTGGGAGGTGCTGATCGTGAGGCTCCAAAATATTGGTTTTCCTTTCCTAGTACATCCCCAACTCCCTCATCTACATCTCTAAATTACTTCTGTGTTAAGGTAAAAGGACATTTTTCTTAGAGTTCTCTCCTCCAATAAGAGCTCTTCTTTCCCTAAGAGTCTTTCTCACCGTAGTGTGAGTTTCAGCTTTCTCATCCGTTTTCCTGTGTAATCGCCTGCCCTGCTTTATGTTACATAGACACTTTGAAACCCCAAAGTGTCGGAGTGTCGAACACGCGGACACGTCAAGACATGTTTTGGACACACCCCCAGACACGGTGGTCAAAATTTCGGTGATTTTGGTATTTACGGTGAAATATCTATCTTCTTTAGTAAAAGATCTTCAAATTTGAGCAACTTAGGCCCCTACTATGGCCAGGGTTGGTGGTAGTCTATGCCAAAGTTCTAAAAGACGCTGGGCGCTAGTCAGGCGGCAGGCTAAGGCTTAGTGTATAGGTGGACTAGGCAAATTTACATATATTTATTTATATATTATATAAATAAATGTCTATTTATATTTAAAATATAATTACATTAAATTTTCAAAGAAAATAAAATACAAAACAGAAGAATACAGTTTATTATCTTCGACATTAAAGATTGATTTTGTACCAATCTATGAAAAAGCCTACAAAATGCAAAAGAACCCAAAGAGTCCACAATTTTCATTGCCCAAAACGCCCTACAAATTACAAAATGCTTTCATGTCTAAGTGACTTAGCACGCCGTTTAGTACTACGTTATAGTGGTATTCTTCTTCACTTGTAAGTGAGAGGTCATAGGTTCGATTCTTGCCAAAGGTGAATTTGAACCACATTATTGCTAGTCCATTGTGAGGCTTAGCCTAACTTCTCCCCCTTAGTTTAGATAATATCGTTTGTTAAAAAAAAGTGACTTAGCATGGAAATCGAAAAGACTTGCATATTTTATTAGGATTCCTTATGATCAAGGTATTAAATATCGATGATATCGGAAATATCGGTAGTGCGGAAACACGGAAATATCGACGGAAATATCGGGATAATATCGATATCGATAAAAATCTAATGGAAACCACGGAAATTGTAAGAAAAAGTTGGAAATTTTTATTGAAACTTTGCAGGATGTTTATTTAGTCAATTATCTATTAGTTTATCACAAAAAATTGGAAGGAAATGCATTGCATGATGGATTTAACTTATTTAAGTTGATTATATAGCGAGCTGGCAAACATTGTGAGTGTAAAAAATATATAGCAATTAATGAAAGAAGTTTAAACACACACACACAGAACAATGAAAAAATAAAAGTGATCAGAAGAGTGCATAATTACCTTACACCAGAATAGGTGCCATAGGACAGTAACTCACGCTACCCACTAAAAAAGCAACCAAGTGAACCATCAAATGTGATCTTGACCATTGGTTTGGTTGCAACTAAGGACAAATCTGACGGTAGGAAATTAAAGTCAAGTCAAGTCTTTTCAATATTCATCATACAAAAATTAATTATTTATTTTCTGATGGTGATGTTTGTCGGTTTGGGAGAAAAGCAGATGGCATGGCTCTCTTTCTCTTCTCTTCTCTCTATCTGCTTTCTGTGTCTCTCTGCTACAAGCCCATTTTCCCCATCCGCGCTGGCAAAGATTCCCTTCTTTCCCTCTCCTTTTCCTTTTCTCTTATCTTCCGCCCCACAAACCCTAAGCTCGAAATTTTCCTGAGAAACAAACAGACACTAACCCAACGGCTACCAGAATCCAATCCAATACCAATCCTAATCCCACCATCATGTTTCAGCTGATCTCGCCTTAACCCACCACTTATTTTCCACCGGGGACTGATAAAGTTGCCCTCTTTTTCCTCCCGATGGGTTGCACGAGCTCCAAGCTCGACGATCTCTCTTCCCCACTCTCCCTTCTCCATTTTCCACTCTCTCCCTTCTCCATTTTCCCCATCTGAGATCGACAAGTCTCCATGCACCGATGAAATGGTTGGATTCTGCGATTTGGGGTTTTTGGATTCTGCGATTTGGGGTTTCAATTTCTTGGTTTTCAGTTCGGATTTGGGGTTTTTGGATTCTGCGATTTCGTTTGTTTTGTGGTTTGCAAGCTGCTTCCGTGTTTTCTCTGGCAGTCGGCGAACACAGGAACTCCGGCGTTCTTCTCCGGCGTCATTTCCACAATATCGCGATATTTCCAAAATATCGCGATATTATCGATAATATCGCGATATTTTGACGAAAACAAGTTGGATAGCAAATAAAATATCGGTGGGTGAAAAAATCGAAATTATCAGCGATATTTCGCCGATAATTTCGATATTTAAGACCATGCTTATGATTATCCACACCAGTCTAGGTTTGTATCTAGCAGCAACTATTAATGAAAATAATAAAGAAATATAAAGTAAATAAAATTGAAGATGGTGGGGATCATCTTAGTGAGAAAACTGTGTCATTAAAAGGGTCATCTTCTTTCCCACACAAGACTGGCTCTAAAACAAGAAAACTTCCAGATTCCGATGTAATACACATATGCCCACCTAACCTTCATCCAGCCTCACCCAACTTTGCTCAATCCCACCTAATAGTTTTGCCTAATTGTCTGCCTAATATGCTTTTTGATTTTAGGACCGATTACAAGTTAATCACGGCAGTAACTGACTGTTCTGCCCCTAGAGGCATCCTAGGCAGCTGCTTAGGTCGATTTTTAGAACAGTGGTTCATGCTTTTCCTGTGTTTTCTTCTTTTCTTTTCCCTTTTTTTTGTTTGCAATAAGCCTACCCCATTTTTTGTCCCGATCTACACCTTTCTTGCCATTATTTTCACCATTTGGATCCCGAATTCCATATCTTTCCCTTCCTATGACATCCTCACCATTTGGCCTCATCATCTTTTAGTGTCTCAATTCAATTTACCTACTTTTTCACCTTTTATTGCGAGGGTGCATAGAGCTTTGGCTCCGGTGTCCACACCATCACCCTTGTTAACCTTTGTTGGTCCTTCCTGGTGTTTACCTTTGTTGGTGATGTCGCTCATCAGATATTTCTTTGTGTGGGTTTCCTTTGTTTCTTGGTGGCATTTGTTTTGGTGGTTTGTGGATAATGGTGCGACCTTCTTCTTCATCTTCAACTTTGGTTTTTTGGATGGTGATGGAGGTTGGCTTCTAAGCTTCATTCTGAGGTGTGTTTGGGTGTAGGGAGTTTCTACAATAGCTTTGGAAACTTAGGGTTGTGTGTTTGTGTGTGCTCGGCTACACTGTATACTTGGGCTTGTTTGTTTTTTTATTTTTTGAGGTCCATGTTGTTTTTGTAACTGATGTGGTTTCCTTGTGTATAATGTTTCAGTGTAATATTTTCTTGTTGGTAATAAATTTACCTTTTCTGTGATGATCCGTCCTTAGATTTCCCAGAATATTCTTCCTGATTGTGTAATTTGACGATTTTATCCTTTTTAGAAAAAAATGTATTGTGACGTGGATATGTTTATGCAGCTCGAAATTGTTTTCTCGCTATTCCACTTATTGTTACGAGTGCATGCTAAAATTCTATAGTGCAAAATCACTGTTTTTGATAGATTTTCTAAGATTTCACTCGTACGAACGTTATCACTTTCCTTCTTTAAAACTGTCTCGTGTACCTTCATTTTTCACAAACCACTTACCTTTCTTCCCCATTTCCTAGCATCAATTAGAAATGGTCCCCCATTCCTTTTCAACCAATCAGTCACTTCCTCTTTCTTTTCTTTTTTTTTTCTCTCTCTCTCTCTCTCTCTCTCTCTCTCTCTCTCTCTCTCCGTAAGTACTCTCTACAACAATAAGATCACCATCAAACACTCACAAATCGAACCCAAAAGTACCACCATCGTGACTCTCTTGTCCTCACGAACACGCCCGTACCCCTCGATCACGAGTTGACTAAGTTTTGGTAGTCAAACTCGAAGGGTTTGAACTCAGTGAGTTGAGTTCAGCATATTTTCAATTGAGTTTCAATGTTTAGAAGGTCGAGAAAGCTCTTTTACAACTCCCTAAGGCCCCTAGTCAAGGTTTGGGGAAGCATTGACATCGAAACACAAGGTTTCAAGGAGTTGACTTTTTGGCTAAGAGTTTCGACGCATTTTCAGGCCATTTTCTGTCCATTTTTTACTTTTGGAAGGTACAATCTTATTCTACTCTTCATAAGATTCATTTCTATATAAATTTCATGAAAAATGGTCGAGAACTGAAGAAGAAATGAAGTTATAAAAAATTTCCAGTTTTCCAGCGAGTTCAGACGACAACGCCTGCGAGGTTTATCAAAGAAGACGATGGAATATTCCATCAAAGTTGACGGAATATTTTAACAGCGTCAGTAACGCCGTTAAACTCTGTTAGGTATTTAACGGAATATTCCCAACAGACGTTAGAGCTTTAGCCGCGAATGGTGGCACGTCTGGCCGTGCCTTGGTCGGCGCGTGGTGGTGCGTTCGAGCTCCATTTGGTTTAGGACCGTGGCATCGAGTAGATCATTTTCATATATTTAAACCCTAGGTTTGAGCAAACTATGGGGGGTTTTATTTAAGTTTTTGTATATGTGTTAATAACCTAATTAAATTAGTAATTTCACATATAAGAGGGACTTATCCCGAGGACGTACGTGGTCAAGTAAGGCTAGGGGGCTACGATCCTTCAACTTACTAGTGAGTGGACATTTTGTTTTCGTATATTACGTATATACTTGATAGCTTCCATAAATGTTTTAAATGGTTTATGCAATTACGCCATGCCTTATATATTTTTAAAATGTTATACTATGACTTTTTTTTTATGCATTACCATGGCATATTCATATGCATATTACCTGCATATAATTGTTATGAATGGTTTGATATACTAAGCTGAATGCAGAACGCGCAGGTAAGTCTAGGTAAGGTTATGTGATGAATTGAATGGTTGAAACATTATGGCATGCTTACATATAGTCTGCTTATCATTGCTACACCCCAGGTGAGTGCTCAACTGAGGCCAGGCTAGCCTTCACATGTATGTTTACCTCCCAACACTACACGCTCGCCTTAGATCCAAGTAGGTTTTAGCCTGTCGTATAGACTGCAATAGGCAGTTCCGACTCATAGGTGATTACGCTTAGCGCAAGCTTCACGTGATCATAGCACTAGAGCAATTATTATTACACCTAGCCTGTCATACAAGTCACATTAGGTGACTCCAACTCGTGTGTTAGTATATGACTGATGAGCAATATGTGCAGTTGTAGAGGTCACATTAGGTGACTCCAACTGACATTTTAGCATGACTTACAGCACTTGATCATATCCATATTGCTGTTGAGCTTTTTTGCTGTGATATACTTCTGGACTTACATTTAGCATGCATTGGATTTTCATACTTATACGTAGTGTGATATTTTAGAAACCATACATGTTTTACAACGAGGAGTTAGTATGTTTGAAAAGACAAATGGTTTTATAAATCCTTATTTTTGTGCCCACTCACACTTTTGTTTTTTTCCCCTCCAGTTCCTAGATAGTTGTCTTGTTTTGTGGCACTCGAGGATCACACGGTGGTTCTGACATATCTCCACCCTAATGTAGGAACTATTCTCAGTTGTGTAATGAGTACATTGGCTAGTTTGACTGCACTATTTATTAGCTACACTCTGACATTATAACTTATAGGTTTTATCACTTCCGCACACTCTGTTTAGTAGTTTAATTTAAGTTCTAGCTCGGTTTTAATTTATCCATATTCTTATCTTGCTTGCATTTTGGTTACGTCACCTTTCGGCGATTGCCAACACTCCTTGTCTCCGAGCAGGGTGTGTCATTTTCACTCAAAAAAATAATAAAAAAAACCCTTTATCTGAAGGTTCCTATAGAAGAAGGTGGGCGTCCCCATTTGTTTTAAATTAGTGTTCTTTTTTTCAATTTTTAAATATTTAATTATTTTTATTTGCCACGTCATTAAAATATGTGAAGCTTATATTTTTCATGTCATCACTTAACTGCCAAATTAACAATTTGACAAACGGACGTATGATATTGTAATAAAATAATAGTAAATGTGTGATATTGAATTGTTTTAAAGACGTATAAGGTTGCAATTGCAATCAAACTTGAAGGATTAAAATGTAATTTAGTTCTAAATTTTTTTGCCTTGTATGTACATTTCCATATAGTCTATAAATAAATAATTGTTTCCTAGTAATTTTTGTTTATAATTTAATTAATATAATAAAAAAATATAATTAATGTGACATCCCACATCGCCCAGGGGAGTGATCCTTAAATGTATATTCTCATCCCTACCTAGCACGAGGCCTTTTGGGAGCTCACTGGCTTCGGGTTTCGTTGGAACTCCAAAGTTAAGCGAGAAGGGGGCTAGAGCACTCCCATGATGGGTGAGCCACTGGGAAGTTGCTCGTGAGTTCCCAGAAACAAAACGTGAGGGCGTGGTCGAGGCCCAAAGCAGACAATATCGTGCTACGGTGGTGGAGCGGGCCCGGAAGGTGGCTGCACCAGGGCCGGGATGTGACAATTAATATATTTTATTAAAAATGAAAAGCGAGCAAAAAAGATATAATAAAATTATATAATTGAGATATTTTTTTTGAGAAAAATTTTGATATAAGTCCAATTTTTATAGCCAATGGTATGAATAGTTCAATTCATTAAAATAAGTCCAATTTCTTAAATTTAATTATTTAATTATCAATAATTATCTCTTCAATTATAAGATTTGTTATAAAAATCAAATTTCTTTCGAATTATCTCTCTGATTATTTCTTTTTATATTTACTGTTTTGTTATTTCTTGTTCTTCCTACTGCTTTAGATCCCATTTATTAGTTTTTATAATTAACTTATATCACAGGTTGATTATATTTATTTACCTATGGGACAGATTCTTTTTTATAATCAACCTGTCACAAATTAATCTGTATTGCTTGTAGGTATATTACTTTTTTTTACTAGGTTTCATGTCTTATTTATAGATATAATATACATTTATATTTTTGTTACTTGAGTTAGGGTAGAATGTTTCACAGATATATTTATGTTAGTATATATATTAGTTTCTTTTTGTTATAAAATTTTCAAAGATTTTAATTGATTTTTAATAGTTTTAGACAATATAAAAAGAGTATAAAAGAAAGAAAAACATGTAATTAGATAATTAAACTCACTCCTAAAAACTATCTATGTTTTTGGATCCGGATTTAAAAACCCCTATATTTATTAAAATATGAAAACCGAACAAAAAAAAAAAAATAACCTTTACGCGACGGATCACTCCATCGCATGAGATTAAATGCATGAAAGGTTGTCATCGTGTGAATTGGTAAACAACGGAATAATTAAATACCATTAAAATTAGTCGAATTGTATTACATAATGGTTCACTCGACAGAGACCTTTGTCCCGCGACGTCTTGCCTAACGACGTGTTGTTGCGTCATGAACTCAACATGACAACATAGTTTCGTACCCTTGTTATCAGGGGTGGGCACGGTTCAGTTTGGTGCAGTTTTGAGTGAAACAAAAACCAAAACCAAAAGTTTTTATGGTTTGGTTTGGTGCGGTTTTGAAGCCAAAACCGAAATAAAACCAAACCATTTGGTTCGGTTCGGTGTGGTTTCAAACGGTTTCAGTTTGGTTTTTTTTTTTAAATGTACAATTTGCAATTTAACATATTAATAAGCATTTCCCAATAGTAATAGGAAAAGACATTTGTTATGTAAACAATTAGCATGTTGCATGCAGTTGTGATGTTAAAACATGTTTGTGCAACAAAAGGGTGTCAGTTACAATGTTTTTCATAAAACAAGTTGAATAAATTTGAATTCATTAAATGTGAGTGAAACTTTCATACTAGAATATGTGATATTATGTTTCAAATAAGTGGGCTTCATTAGATCATTGTTCGACTCTTGATAACAAGATTAGTCCACCATTGTATATATATTTGTGTGTGATGGTATAAAATAACAAAGGTCCTTCAAGTTAATGAACAAAAGAAAGTCACGAATAATGATATTCTAGTGTGGTTGAGTCCATACTAAGTGTTTGGATTCTAACAAACGACCAATTAAAACATGAAATCTAATATGGACATTTAATTAAATGTTTATTAATATTTGCGGTGCGGTTTGGTTTCGGTGCAGTTTTCAAAAGCCAAAACTGAAACCAAACCGTTTTCTATGTTGCGGTTCGGTTTCAAAATCTCAAAATCAAACCGTTCAGTGCGGTTCGATTTGGTTCGTGTTTTGGTTTTGGTTTTCGGTTCTAAGTGCCCACCCCTACTTGTTATCTGCGCAACAAGCTTCGTTTCTTTACATTTTATGCGATGAATACCATTACTACTTTGCAACGAAGTTTTCAACCTGTGAATGCGACAGAATGTGTCTTTACACAACAAATTTGTCATTGTTGCGAAAAAGTGTTAGTTGTAATGTAAGTTGAGTGTAGAGTAAGATTATATTGTTGGAGCAATATTAGAAAATATGAAAAATAACAATATAATTCCAATGATAATAATCAAATTCACAACATCAATTATATATGATGTAACGGCCCATTCCTGAAAATTATGATTTTTATAATTTTAGTAAGTGAATTTACGAAAATGCCCTTTTAGGCAAGTGTGTTAGACCTAAATTATCTACGATATGTTAATAGGTCATTGTATGAATCGATGATCCAACCGTTGGATCGTCACCAAACTTTAATAGGTTGTTATTCATAATATTTGAGGAATGTAGGAATTTATGGATCGGAAATCCGTCGTATAGATCTTCTTGAATTAGAATTGTAAGTTCGTAAATAAAATGTTAACTACCACTTGGTTTTGGTAATTGGCAGAGATCCGACCGTTGGATCGTTTTGAAATTTTAATATGTTATTCTAGAAGCATAATGTGGATCCTTAGAAGTTATGGATCAAAAATATGATATGTGGATCTTCTGGATCTAATTACGTAGACACATGCTCTATGTAAGTTATGTATTTTATCGACAAGAATTCTGAGATGTGATTTGATAATTGTTCTAGGCGTCGATTGTTCGTGACGCCTCAATGTTTATGCTAGGAAGTTGTAGCGTGGACTCCAGGTGAGTGGATCTTTTCTTGCTTATCATATTTATGTGTGATTGATAATTTCATAAATGCTTTTAAATTGAACTGAGAAATTTATGTCATGTCATATATATTTATATGTTATAAAATACTATGAGATGGTTAAGTTTAGATTATATCATGATATATCCATATGCGTATTACCTATAAATAATTATTGTGAACTACGATTGGCTTGATTCTTGTTTAAGGTATGTAGGCAGTCTAACGAGACGTTAGATGCAGCCATGCAATAAGTGAGATTTAATAATCGAGACAAAAGTTTTGTTTAGAAAATCGAGAAATGTGAAGGAATCTGGAGAAAAAAGTGAGATCTTAACCTTATGATTTGGTTATTTAATGTGGGTTATAAATCATTGTGTGAGGAAATGAGAAATTGTGATTTTACGTTTTATAAATGCTATGCCATAATTAGTTTATATTTTAGTATGTGATTTAGTACAACTTTGCATAGTCTTGCACAACAATGCGGAAGCCAAGGTAAGTTCAGGGGAGTATATAGTGTTGGTATGATCGAATGGTAAATAATGATGAATGGATTTGAGTAGAATTCATTGTCCTACACCCTAGGTGTTATTACTCTGCCCGAGGCCAGGGCCAGCCTTCACGTGATCGTTGACCTCCCGCACCTTATGCTCACCTTGGATTCCAAGGGAGGTGCCAGCTTGTTGTACAGACCACTTTAGGTGGTTCCGACTTGTAGGTGACTTGCGATACTTCTCACAACATTCACGTGATCGTAGCACTTGAGCGTATTTATTTACACCTAGCCTGTCGTACAGATCACTTTACGTGGTTCTGACTCGTGTGCAAGACCTGATAGATGAGATGTGGATAAGTCATACATGTCACTATGGGTGACTCCAACTTATGTGCTAGCACCTAATTGATGAGATGTGGATAAGTTGTACATGTCACTATAGGTGACTCCGACTTATGTGCTACTACCTGAATGATGAGATATTGATTAATGAGATGTGGATAAGTTGTACAGGTCACTATAGGTGACTCCGACTTATGTGCTAGCACCTGATTGATGAGATGTGGATAAGTCGTACAGGTCACTATAGGTGACTCCGACTTATGTGCTAACACCTAATTGATGAGATATTGATTTATGAGATGTGGATAAGTCGTATGGGTCACTATAGGTGACTCCAACTTATGTGCTAGCACCTAATTGATGAGATATTGATTGATGAAATGTGGATAAAGTCGTACAGGTCACTATAGGTGGATAAGTCGTACAGGTCACTATAGGTGACTCTGACTTATGTGCTAGCACCTGATTGATGAGATATGGATGAGTTGTACAGGTCACTATAGGTGACTTCGACTGACATTCATTTTATATTGATTTATTTCATCTTGCTTATGTGGTTGTTGCTGAAATACTTCGACATGGTATGCCTTGGTTTTGCCATTCTTCAACATGATTTTTCGTACATTTGTATTGGTATTTTCTAGGGAATTATACGGATTTCAATGAGGGGTTATTGTATTTCTAAAAAGAAAGAAGTTTTCAAAGTTTCGTTTTGTCCACTCACATGTTCTGTTTTGTGCCCCTCCAGGTTTTAGTTAACGGATGTTCGTCTCAGCGAGGATTTTTGGCAAATCTTAGAATTGGCGGTTATCTCTAAGGGTATATTTCTTACCCACTCTACTATACTTTACCTATGCTCTTACGTCATGTTTGAGATGGGTTCACTCCCGCTCACTAGCGCACTTTGGTATTTAGGCACTTTTAGGTTTAAATTTATTCATATTTTTCACATCACTACACTTTATGGCTTTGTCACCTTCCAGGTGTCGGCCAGCACAGCTCGACTTCGGATTCCTTGGGACGTTTCGGGTCAGGGTGTGTCATATGAGATTAACATAAACAACTAGAGAGAAAGTTAGGAAAAACTGACAAATTTGGAGATTGAGGCTTGCATAAATGTAATGTCCTAAAGATAGAATTTCGCCCATACTCTTGTGCTTGTAGTTCGGTAGGCGTCTGTCTCCCAGGATTCAACAATCTATAATTTGAAGTCAAAGCACTTCAATCTTCAGACTTTGGCGAACTTAATATATTTCGTACTCTTAAAACACGACTCAGAAGACAAACAAAGAATAAGAGAAACAAAGTGGGGAAACCCTATTTCTCTAGAGTAAAAATTAACTCTAATTTTTCTATATCAATACCAATGGTATTATGCATTTATATATAACCCAATTACTACTTATTAAAAAGATATAACTTTTCATCTATAAGTATACATCATTTGACAAGGGAATACACCTAAACAACATAACCTTTCTAGAAATTGATTAACACTATTTTTCATTCAATTATTAAAATTATATATTACAATATTTCATATTATAATATATAATTTCCAACATATATGAGATAAAATTTCCCTATTAAAATTCATATACATAGGAAAAAACGAATTATTCCCATTCATATACGGAAAAACCCCAAAAACGTAGTATAACAAAAACTGGCCAAAATATATGCAATATTGATTCAATGGATTCATAATATCAAAGTCTGGAATTGTTAAACTAATATTTAGTCCAAACCAATACGGTGTGTGTGCCCATGTGATGGATTCAAAACCAACAAAAACCCATTCCTTATAGAGCTGCCAAAACATTATGCGGCTCAATCAATCTGGTCAATTATTTTGACTATATTCGATGAGGAAAAATCACGGGAGTTCTTCATCATGCTCTGATACCACAAGTAAATTTTTTTTGTCTTTCTTTCTAACAAGTAAACTTAAAATTAGGTAAATTTATAAGACCTAATTCATGAACCAAGATCTTGAACACCATGAACTTCACAAACGATTGTTGTAGAATACGTAAATTGCAAATCTCTATCTTGAGCAATCCATAGGCGAGTTGTTGCTGCGAGGAAAATTAGATTTCTGTCTCTAGTCTTACTTGCACGTTAAAACCTTAATACGTGTTTTTCATTAATATAATACATAAGAAAAACCAAATTATTCCCATCCATATACAGAAAAACCCCAAAAACGTAGTATAACAAAAACTGACCAAAATATACGCAATATTGAGTTCAACGGATTCATAATATCAAAGTATGGAATTGCTAAACTGTTATTTAGTCCAAACCAATACGGTGTGTGCGCCCATGTGATGGATTCAAAACCAATCAAAGACCAATTCCTTATACTTATAGGCTGCCAAAACATTATGCGACTCAATCAATCTGGTCAATTATTTTGACTATATTGGATAAGGAAAAATCACGGGAGTTCTTAATCATGCTCTATACCACAAGTAATTTTTTTTTCTTTCTCTAACAAGTAAACTTAAAATTAGGTAAATTTAACCCAATCCATGAACCAAGATCTTGAACACCATGAATTTCACAAACAATTGTTGTAGAAATAGAATACGTAAATTGCAACACTCTATCTTGAGCAATCCTTAGGCTTCTATCTCTAGCCGTGCTTGCACGTTAAAACCCTAATACGTGTTTTTTATTTGTGCACACATTAGATGGGTATGTGCACTAATATAGGCATAGAGAGGGCCTATTTCCTCCTGAAGCACATAATTAATTACCACTCATCATGGTAATAAAATAAGAAACCAATTATTATAATTTGACCAACATGATTGCTTCTAAAACATTACTTATTAACCAGAATATATCGCACATAGGCCATGTCATGTGAACCGCATTAGAATATTAAAATATTCTTACATATATCTCACCTCATATAAGGAGATCGTGTCATAACTATTTTTACATTGAGGAAAACTTTCTTAAATATAGATAATGTCACACCTACAAGATGAATTTGGGTTTTCTATTCTTTAGTAGGTAACATCTCTCTAGAAAAAAAAAATTCTCTCTTTGCTAAAACACCAACCCAATATTCTCCTTCGTCGTTGGCCCTAGCCTTTGGCTTGGGTGCTGGTGGCAACCCATCCTTATTCTCTTCTCCTTCATTTTTTCTCATAGCCTCATACACCCTCCCACTTTTCCTCCTCCTTCTCTCCCATCTCTTCTACTCTTTCCCTCTTTTCCTCCTTTCCTCCCTTCCCTTCTCCTATGCATTTTCCCTTTTTTCCTCCCCTCCCATCTCCTCTGCCCCTTCTCTTTTACAGCTTACCACCCTATCTTCCTTCCTACTTTCCAATCTTCTTTGAGCTTAGTCTCAATAACTCTGAGCTTGTCTCAGATTTAGGCTTCATTCCCCTTATCTGGCATTTTTTGCCTATTCTTACTACTTTATGTCTATTACTTTTCCTTCCTCCCTCTTCTTTAACTGTGATATTCCATCTCCCCAATCATGGGCTCGGATCTGCATGCTCTGATCCGAAATTAGATATTAGATCCATTTCCCTCCCTCACTTCCCCTCCCACAACCAGTATGTTGGAGCCCCATCGAGGCCAAGTGTTTTGTGGCCTCTGTTACAGTAAGAGTATTTTACATACCCTCTTAGCTTCATTTTCTATCCATATGGTACGTTGTTGTATATATTTGTAGGAGTTCATCAAGGAGATTTGAATCTAGTATCTACTTTCTCAGTTCAAAGTTTGGCTTTCTTCGAGGATGTGGTAGCGTTGGCAATTTGGTTTATTATGCTTCAAATTAAGGTTTTTTGTTGTTTATTTTTTCTGCCTACATGCCTAAGTTTGTGAGGCCCCCCATTGTATCTTGGGTTGCAGATCTTATTTTGTTTGAGCCTTTTACTTTACCTTCTATTGTTTTATTAGAGTTTTTGGTGTCTATTCTTGTACTAGTTTTTAATGAAAGTAATTTCATTTGACAAAAAAAAAAATGTCTTTAAAGTCACGCAATAGTGAATCATTTCGTAAATCTCGAAAGTAGAGAAGTACCACTCCAAAAGGCGTGAATACCTATTGGGCGAAAGTAGAGAAGTACCACTCCAAAGTAGAGAAGTACCGCACATACACCTATAAATGGGTCGGGTTTATTGGGTTTGGGTCGGGTTCAATTTGACCCGTTAACTTAACGGGTCACCCAAACCCGACCCGTTAAATTAACGGGTCACCCGTTAAGACCCGTTAACAATTATTTTTTATTTTTTTTATAGAGTTTATTTTTTGTTATTAAGACTTTAATGAAATTACTAAAACATCCTCAACTAACAGGTGTTAATGGGTTTAATGGGTTGACCCAAAGTGATTCGTTATTTAACGGGTTGTTAATGGGTTCACTCGTTAGCGACCCGACCCGTTAAGCATCCACCCAAATACTAATAGTAACGGGTCAGGACGGGTTAACGGGTTAGGTCCAAATGCCAGGTCCACACGCCTTGCAATGGAAGACCAATTGTTGTTTTGTTTATGTCACAGCATACACGAATGGTTAACTAAATATTCAAGCATAACTTAATTTTCTCTTATTCAGGAAGATTCACTCTAGCTGACTAATAGAGCAATTCCTTTATTTAAAAAAAAAAAAAGAAAAAAAAAAGAGATCAACCATCTATAAAATGATGAACGTCTCTTCAATCAACAAAAGACGAACGAGAAGGTTTACTCCAATAAACATTAATCAAACTTTTTATTCTAATGACGCACTTCTATTAGTTGTACTCTCACTAATTCGAAGGTTTTATATGATTTAGGGGTACATTTCTGTTACTTATTCTTCGATTAAGCCAAGCATCAAACATATAACAACGCCTTTTAATTTTACCGTTGCGTTATGCATGCATGCATATGATTTATTGGCTTTTTTCTAAGCATTTCAATCGAAAGGACTATGGATGATTTTCGGAAGCATGGGATTGGAAACATTGTTTCCAATTATCATTCCAAAATTTCGAAATTAGATCAGACCACAATATTTAAATTCACAATTTTCAAAATTTGAGTATTTTACGGAAATTTCAATACATAATTAAAAAAAATTCATATATTTTTCAAGTTTTTCAATATTCTTGAACATTTTCATACATTTTATTGTTCAATTCTTAATATTTGGTATATGCTTTTATATAAATCTATTTTTCAATACCTTACGATGTTATCTGCACTAAAGGGTGGGAAAGTGGGCTAAATCTCATAATAGCGGTAATTAAATCTAAGACCTCTCACTCATTAGTGAAGAACATCATTATACCGTATTATTAAGTTCATGTATTATACCGTAGTGCTAAGTTCATGTATAAATCCATTTAATTTTGTTGTATACTAGTAAGTCTAGTACGTTTATTGTTTTTAATATATAAGTGTATGATTCACATAAAACAATTGAGAAAACATGTATCCAAAACTAACAATAAAATATCAAAATTAATTTTAGTAAATAACTTTAAAGAATCGGAATATTTAGAATTTTTTTATCAGAATAAGTCAACAACACTTTGCAAAATTTTGGAAATTTTGCCCTAGGCACAACGTCGTTTCTTGTAACAATGCAAAGAGTTTTTGCGACGTTAGACATGGGATAGGAACAACAGCAAGAAAACAGTTGCCGACTTGGTGGAGTAGGGATGTCCATTAATCAAATATATCCGTTGTCCTCACGTAATTGGCAGTTATTTTCGTTGCCAATATCTTAAGATTACAACTCTACTATGTTAGCCTAACTTTCTTAGCATCCAGTTTGTTGTAATTTCATAATCGTCTGCAGAATTAAATGGGGATATTTAGCAGGAAAGGAGCATCTGGGTTCTCCGCCTCTTCGACGGCAGAGCAAGTTACTCAAGGGATTGAGGGAACTGGCCTTACTGCCATCGTTACAGGTCATCATCGACTCTAAATTTCGTATAATACATATGATAAAGTAAAGTACTAACTACTGGAAAGTTAAAAGGACTCTAGATTTTTTGTAAGTAGTTGGGCTACTCCACTAATACCCACTTGATTTTGGAGTGGAACCTGTGAAAACTCCACGGTAAAATGTGCCAATTGATTTAGAGGTGGAACTCAACTTCAATACCTTATTTTTATGTGATAAAGGTTTTTCTCATGTAAGAATGCAAAAAGGATATAGAAGAAGGTGATTTTGACTAATTTTACTAATTCTGTGATATATGCCAAAGTGAGCTTGAATGGGTTATATTTTAATTTACATTTATTTAAGTACTTCTGCTAGTTTTTTGGATGATCAATTTGTTTCTTATATAATAAATTCTTTTGTGTAACATAGAGACTACGTCTCTTCTGGGATATATTATATCCTTCAGTTTTGGTTCTAAATTATCACGTCTTCCTCTTTAATATATAAGGTTGTATGAATTTCGTTGTCCAAACTCTCTTCAATTTCAGGAGCCTCAAGTGGAATTGGCGCAGAGACAGCGCGTGTTCTTGCCTTGCGCGGTCTCCATGTAGTTATGGCAGTAAGGAACATTGATGCTGGGGCGACCGTCAAAGAAACAATCCTTAAAGAAATTCCGAACTCAAAAATTGATGTCAGGCAGTTAGACCTCAGCTCATTGGCATCTGTAAGAAATTTTGCATCAGATTATAATTCCTCCGGCCTTCCACTCAATATCCTAATGTAAGAGCAACCACCTTATTAATTTTTTTTCCTTCAGTTAATACTTTCACTTTGTGCGTATTGTGCTAGAGATATATACCCTATTGGATCGTACTAGTTTGAATTCTATCTGCACGTTGCAAACGCACTTACTTAAGTATTAAACTTTCTTCTTTGTTGGAAGTAACAATGCAGGGGCAGGGGCAACTCCATTCAAGCTTTCTCAAGACAGCATAGAACTCGTGTTTGCAACTAACCATTTAGGTTAGTTGCCTAACAACTTTTTTCAACTCTGAACTGCCAGCCAACGGATCGGTTTTGTACAATTTGCTTTAATTTTATCAATGCATTTGGCAACTTGCTCGAACCATAAAATGTGCAGGTCATTTTCTTCTCACAAATCTTCTGTTGGAGACCATGAAAAGTACATCGCGAGAAAGCAACAGAGAGGGGAGAATTGTCAATGTATCATCACTACTTCATCAATATGGATACCGTGAAGGAATTCGTTTTGATAAAATTAATGATACAGCTGGGTATGCTGATTAAGTATTTATTTTCCGTTTTTAACATTCTTGGTGTATGTTTTGGATAAATATATGCCAATAATCAACCGTTTTGTTTGCTACTGCACAGCTACAACAGATATTTCGCCTATGCACAATCCAAGCTTGCTAACGTTTTGCATGCTAATGAGCTTACAAGGCGTATGAAGGTATTGAACATTTTAATTAGGTCACCCAGTGCAATACACTGCATATATCTATACATACAGCTATTATTGATCTCCAGTCCAGTATTCTTGGTTCGCATGGTTACTTATTTTTTTAACAGGAAGAAGGGGTAGAGATAACTGCTAATTCTCTCCATCCCGGAGCAATTGGCACCAAAATTACCCGCAACGATTGCTTTTTTCAGTGTAAGAATTTGTCTTTTGTACTTTACCAGCGTCATATTGTTCCAATGGGAGGGTTACCTTCATGGATACATGATGCATCATTTTACATATTAACTCATAACCGAAGTTCTTGAATACTTAAGCAAAAGAGTTGAAGCTCAAGTTGCTAAGAACATTTTGCGTTGCATCCAGGCCCTTGTTCGGTTCTCCCTCCCTCAGTATCTATTGTGTTGATACTGAGTATTTGTTTGGTTTTCCACTGATCAACTGACTTTTTTTTTAATGGCTTGACACAGGTTTATTTAACGTGTTCGGTATATTTACCGGTAAAACTATTCCGCAGGTATGTACTTGTTTACTTTCCACAAAGTGTGCCTATATATAATCATTTGTTATACTTTTGGGATTACTGCCACATGCATCATATTTGTAGACCACATCATTGAAGAGGTGAGATTCAAAAGTATGAGCTGGGCTCACTTCCATTAGAAATGCGATCTACAATATGATGCAGTTAATTTCTTTGTTTGGTTCGTGGGGGTTCGGAATCTTGTATCGCTGACATTTTATATAGCCAATGTGGTTAAATAATCTCATTGTACATGGCCGTGTAGGGTGCGGCAACCACATGCTTTGTGGCACTTCATCCACAAGTAAAGGGAGTAAGCGGCGAATACTTTGTAGACTGTAACATTGGCAAATCAAGCTCTCAGGCAAAAGATGCAGATTTGGCTGCAAAACTCTGGGATTTTAGTTTGACTTTTACCAATCCCAATTAATGAGGGGTATTAAACTTTGCTGGTTCGTCGTGTTGTGGTGGCTTCGTTACCGTTGACCAGTTTTTGTGTAGTGAAATCAATTGCCAAATTTTAAAATGTGATAAAACGTTGGACGACTCGTGCTTTAAAGTTCCCGTTTGCACTGTATTTGTAATAAAGGGGGAAATTTGAAATAGGTCCAATTTTATAAGCCTCTTTTGATATGGGTTCAATTTTTAGTTACTTTTGATTTAGTTCCAATTTTTGTAGCCTAAAATTGTGTATTTACTTTTGATTTAGGTCCAATTTTGGACCCATATCAAAAGAGACTTATAAAATTAGACCCATATCAAAAGACCCCTTTAATCAGTTGGACTAGAAACCGGTGTATATAAACTGCATGAAAGGACCTAGAAAACTAATAAATATTATCTTATTCCATAAAGGTAATAGAAAACTGTTATTGACATTCCAAAAATCTCATTTTGTACTTCTCACAAATATATATTTTTCTTCTTCTAAATATAAAAAGTTTGGAGAGCAAATGTGAATTATGAAGTGCCAATAACAATTTTCATTATACATTCCATAAACCACATGACAAGGGGGACATCCGATAAAAAAAATAACAAGTAACTAAATATTTAGCTTCGAGTTTCCTTCCATGTCACAAGTTAAAAAAATGTCCTTATACATGACCTGTTTTTGTAACAAAAGCTATTATATATAGCTGCAATCTATCAGGTATATACTATCTTGCATGGGCATTGATTTGTGAAGTAAGTTGAAGTTTCACTATAAAATCAATTAGTAATATGAGAAGTGGATAAACGTACATATAAGCTCATACAAGGTTATTTCTTCCATTAATGTGAGATGCATTCTCAACACTTTGTTAAATGATATAACGCTATGTGAAGAGAAACTTAAACATGTCTGTTGGCAAAACACTACGGTAATTACATATCTGTATCATAAAAGTCTTTTTTCTCAAAATAAGATTGTTAATTAAAGATTAAATGTTTTTTTAGTGTATAAATTTGTTTAATACCAAGAGATGCAAGTGGCATTGGGTGAGATCACATTACATGTTCTTCGGAATCTTTCAGCACTGTGAAATAGATGCACACTCATTTTTCTTATTTTTTGTGTGCAACATATTGTTTTAAGTGTCAACACGAACGTTTTTATCATTTTACGATTGTTTCATGCCTGCATATGATTAACTTAGATTACTATCAATCATCATTAATTATGATGACAGCCCTTTTTATAATTTTTATATATATGCACGCTACACGCTTGTATAAACATATAAACTATTCAGATTGAATCTGTTAAATTGTATTTATAAATTGCTATTGCCATATCCTTAATTAGTAGCATTGGGTGTCACTCTATTCTCGTTGACACAATATTTCAACAGTACTATAACGTCAGTCTTCTGGTGCCTTTGTTGGCACTCTGCTTTCTCTGCGTTGCAAATTTTAAACTTCGTATCATCGTCTGCGACATCAATGGGTGGGATATTTAGCAAGAAAGGAGCATCTGGGTTCTCCTCGTGGTCGACAGCCGAGCAAGTTACTGAAGGGATTGATGGAACTGGTCTAACTGCCATTGTTACAGGTTCATTCTCTAACTTTAACTTCATATACGATTTTATCATGTGATAAAGGATATATGCATAGTGAGCCTCATTTGGTTTAAATTTCAGGAGGCTCGAGTGGTATTGGGGCGGAGACATGTCGTGTTCTTGCACTGCGCGGTGTCCATGTAGTTATGGCAGTAAGGAACACGGAAGCTGGGGAAAGCATTAAAGAAACGATACTTGAAGAAATCCCTGGTGCAAAGATTGATGTTAGGGAGTTGGATCTCAACTCATTGGAATCTGTAAGAAAATTTGGACCAGATTATTGTTCTTCCGGCCTTCCACTGAACATCCTTGTGTAAGAAAAGCAACTGTTTTAGTTTATTTTTGAGCCATACTAGATTGAATTAGACAGTATAGATAAGGTTCAATATTACATTTGCAAACAAACCGATTTAAATTATACAACGCATACAACTTAGATCTGATACCGTATTACACAACCGTTCAATTTGAACCAAAACATTTAAAATGTTATAGTATGACAGAATTTACTAACATTTGTTTACTTCATACAATGCTAATATGACAATTATAAGTAATGCAATCTCTTCTTTGATGTAAGTAACAATGCAGGGGTAGGAGCGGCTCCATTCAAGCTTTCCAAAGACGGCATAGAAATGCAATTTGCAACTAACCATTTAGGTTTGCTGCGTAACAAATTTTTTTTACCTTAAACTGTATACCAACGGATCGTTTTTGTAATATTTCCTTCTGTTTTTACCATTTCATTTGTTACTTGAACCGTCCAATGTGCAGGTCATTTTCTTCTCACTGAACTTCTGTTGGAGAACATGAAAAGCACGTCACGAGAAAGCAAAATAGAGGGGAGAATTGTTAATGTATCATCGTCACTTCATCCAGATGGGTACCGCGAAGGGATTCGTTTTGATAAAATTAATGATGAAGCAGGGTAAATCTTCTTTCAACTGTGCTGATTTAATACTTTAGCATCGGTTTTTAATATTTCGAAGTGCACGTTTCGAAGAAGTTTTCGTCACTAATCTAACCCTGTTGGTTGCTAATATACAGATACAACAGATATTATGCCTATGCACAATCCAAGCTTGCTAACTTGTTACATACTAATGAACTTACAAGGCGTCTCAAGGTATTGAACATTTTAAGTCATCCAATGCAAATCTGCAGTAATTCTTGGACGTCGACTTGGTAATTAACTTGTTCTTTTAACAGCAAGAAGGGGTAAAGATAACTGCGAATTCTCTTCATCCCGGTATGATTTTAACCAATATCGGGCGCCATGATTTCTTGTTAAGTTGTAAGCTTCATCTTCTCTACTCTACTTATCATGATTTTAGTAACAATGTTTCCTTTAGTGAAGAATATGATCAATCTCAAATTCGAGGTCATGTGTTTGACTTTCCCCTCCCTTAGAATCATTTGTATCAAGAATTTACCCACAGAATTTGTCTGGTTTTCCACTGATTAACTCAAATTTTCACTGGCTTGAAACAGTATTTTTTCGTATGAGTGGACTCTTCAACAAAACAAAAACTGTTCCTCAGGTACTTCTTGAACTTCCACAATATAAGCAGCCAATCATTTATTTTCATCCGAGATGCGATTTGCAATATGATCAAGTAGTCCTGTTATAATTTCCGGTATACATAATCTTGTACCGTTGACAACTTGACATTTTATAGCCGATGTGGTTAAATAATCTCATTGAACATTGTCTGTGTAGGGTGCGGCAACCTCATGCTATTTGGCACTTAACCCGCAAGTTAAGGGCGTATCCGGTGAATACTTTGTGGACTCGAACATTGGGAAACAGAGTTCTCAGGCAAAAGATGCAGATTTGGCCAAGAAACTGTGGGATTTTAGCTTGAGTTTGACCAAACCCAAGTAGCAGAGTGTTGATCTTGCTGGTTCATGTTATGGTGGCTCTTTCCTGAACTGTTTGTTTCAAATCAATTGCCAAATTGCCAAATTTCAAAACTTCCAAAATTGTAATCTTGTTTGTACTTTCTGATCATTGGATCAGATGTTTGTGATTCTTCAATTTATGCATTGAGATTTATGGTTTTCCAAACCCGGCTTCTAAAATACTGAATTGATCTGCACATCTAAAAATGTTTTTGAAATTTTATAGAAGGTAATGATATCCACACTTCCTTGGTTAATTTTGTTGCTTGGTGCTCTTTGATTTATTGAATCCAATGAGTAGAAATAAAAATGAGACGTCCAAGGGAGAAAAAAGGTAGGCCGAAATCACTTCTCATTTCTAATTGTGCCGCTATATTGGTCAACACCTACAAAGATTCTGATAATTTATATTTCCAATTAGTCTTTGAGTCAAGTAAACTGTGAACATTTTCAGAAGAATCTGAAGGCCTTGTCTGAATGTGATACCAGGAGGGCCATAATCACTACTGTGAGAAACACGTGATTTTATAGAGCAGCACATGAGAAATGTTTCTTCATAAAATCTCCAAGTGATTTTATAGACACACGAGAGGTGCTTTTCCCCAAAAGCGCTTATGAAACTCCCTAATTAACTTCCAAACGGGCCCTTAACATTAAGCTAAACCATTAACTATCTGAGGAACAGCACTACCGAACGTTTTGCACATTCTGCTTGAATGATCTATAAATCAAGTCATAAGAGGATATCTGGGGAAAAGAATGAAAGATATGCCAGGGATTAGATTTCTTTTATTTGATGCAACTTGCAAGTACATTTAGATACAACAGTATAACACGCACTGCCTACCTTAAGAGTCGGACTGAGCTAGTGTGAACTGATACTGAAGACTGAACAGACCAGCCTGGAACGCTCTCAAATCTCAACTACCATCTGCACAAAATCGTTTCTAATTCAAGTCCCCACCCTCTGTACAATAATTTGTGCCATCTCAACCTCTTCTCCCAGTAAAAGAAAATGCAAGACGGTTGGGTTCAAATGCTAAAATGTACACTTTAGTACAACAGCTGAAACATTCGCTTTGCAATTAATTATCAAATGCCGGAACGTGATGTTCTTTAGTGTTTAGAAACTTATTGAACATCGAGTAATATTTGAGCAAACCTTAATCTTCCGAACATGATGTCAACGATCTAAACCGTTCATCTTTAGCATTCCACTAAAATATTATACTTTGAAAAAAGAATCACGAAATAGGCTAACGGTGATGAAAAATCAAAGGTAAACGTAAATGACAATCTGACAGTTAGTGTTTGTCACTATGATTTTTTGCATTATTGGTTCAGGTTTTGGATTTTAATCTTTCACGAAATTTGTAGGCTTTGTCAATACGAGTGTTTCTATTTTTTTTTTTATTACATTTTTCCTATTTATAAAATAATTATTACAATTTTTTTCAAATTATGGCCAATCTTAGTAAAAACAGTATTCAAGACCGTTTCAATCGTTCCAAAAATACATATCGCCATATAACCATGATCATATCATAGAGGATGTTATCCCGAACAGCTCCATAATTTTTTCAAATTTTTTTATTTATATTTGTACGTTTTTTATTCTTAATTTTTTTATTAGAAATTTGTCATTACAAATTAATTTACACATGGCATACCCTGAGTCAACCTCGTAGATACATCAAGCAGCAATAGGGTAGAGGGAAATGAAATGTTAGGGTTTACTTTTATAAAAGAGGCTCAATCTTAGCCATCCATATGACAAGTCTGGTGATGTACAAGGGATGGAATTTCAGTTTTATAATAGAGACCCAATCATAGCCTCCCACCTGGTGAAACCAGGTGGTTTTTGTAGGGCTGTTTACTTATTTAGGGTTTAGTGTCATAACCTTTGACTCATCATCCCATACATAACCTTTCACTACAATTTTTGCATTATTGGTTCAGGTTTTGGATTTTAATCCTTCACGAAAGTGGTAGGCTTTGTCAATACGAGCAATTCTAATTTTTTTTTTTTTTTTTACATTGTTCCGATTTATAAAATAATTATTACAATTTTTTCAAATTATGGCCAATCTTAGTAAAAACAATATTCAAGACCGTTTCAATCGTTCCAAAAATACATATCGCCATATAACTGCGATCATATCATAGAGCATGTGATCCCGAGTGGCTCCATAATTTTTTCAATTTTTTTTTTATATTTGTACGTTTTTTTTATTAGAAAATTGTCATTACAAATTAATTTACACATGGCATACCCTGAGTTAGCCTCGTGGATACATCAGGTAGCAATAAGGTGAAGGGAAATGAAATGTTAGGATAAAGGAGGCTCAATCTTAGCCATCCATGTGACAAGTTTGGTGATGTACAAAGGGTGGAATTTCAGTTTTATAATAGAGACCCAATCATTGCCTCCCACCTGGTGAAACCAGGTGGTTTTTTGTAGGGCTGTTTACTTATTTAGGGTTTAGTGTCATAACATCTGACTTATCATCCCATACATAACCTTTCACTACAATTTTTGCATTATTGGTTCAGGTCTTGGATTTTAATCCTTCACGAAAGTTGTAGGCTTTGTCAATACGAGCCTTTCTAATTTTATTTTTTTTTACATTGTTCCCATTTATAAATAATTATTACAATTTTTTCAAATTATGGCCAATCTTAGTAAAAACAATATTCAAGACCATTTCAATCGTTCCAAAAATACATATCGCCATATAACCGCGATCATATCGTAGAGGATGTGATCCCGAGTGGCTTCATAATTTTTTCAATTTTTTTATATTTGTACGTTTTTTATTAGAAATTTGTCATTACAAATTAATTTACACATAGCATACCCTAAGTTAGCCTCGTGGATACATCAGGTAGCAATAAGGTGGATGGAAATCAAATGTTAGGATAAAGGAGGCTCAATCTTAGCCATCCATGTGACAAGTCTGGTGATGTATAGGGGGTTGAATTTCAATTTTATAATAGAGACCCAATCATAGCCTCCTACATGGCGAAACCAGGTGGTTTTTTTGTAGGGCTGTTTACTTATTTAGGTTTTAGTGTCATAGCCTTTGACTTATCATCCCATACGTAATAAACTAACGGCTTCATCTTAAACACCCTCACTTCGAAATCAAGTGGTTGAATAACTGAATGGGATTGGTCGTCCAATCTCAATTATGGAGTCCTTTCATTTCCCCTAGGTGTGTGGTGTGGTCTCTTTGTTTCCATGCACAGATAATTGCAATATTTGCAATCATTGTTTGCTTGTTCGTATTGTTCTGCACGCCACTTTTATCCTCTATTTGTTGGTGGTGTTATTTGTGCATGACATAATCTCCCTGCTCTTTTTTCATTCAAACCTGAAACTTTAAATTGTCACTTGCAGGGAGCTCATTTTGGGTTTGAAATGTGGTTTTCAACACACCTTTTATGCATACTAGTTGGACCATAAGTGGTTTACCCTAATGTTATTGTTCACTACCAAAGATGAAGTTGAGTATGTGGTGCACAATCGTCACTGGTATGTGAGAGGACAAATTTTTCATTTGGAAAGGTGGACGATGGAGTTTAGGGACCCGAAGATCATCAAGAATGCCACTCTACCCATTAGTAGGCCTGTAAGGGTTGATGATGGCTCTATTAATTCCTTTAATGCAATGACCATTAGAGTGTGAATAGAAATTGATGTTTGTCTGCTGCTAAAGCTGGTGCTAATGGTGAATGTGGATGAGGAATTATGAAAAACAACTACAAATATGGAGAAATATTTATAAAACATCCCCAATGAACCATTCACCATTAGCACCCGCTTTAGCAGTAGACAAACAACATGTTGAGGGATTTATTTGCCTATTTTCTTGAGTTATGAAAAGTTTTTTGAGGTATGCTTCTATTGTGAGAGACGAACAGTTGAGGGATTTGGATGTCATCTAAAACAGTTGGATGATTGGTTCTTGGTCAATAAGATGATCGAGGATGAGCCAAACATGTTATAGGAGGTTGTTAAGGATGATTATCTGATGATATCAGATCTAGAAGATGATCTAATCCTTTTCTTCCCTTAACGAGAGAGTGGAAAGGAGGATGATGTAGGGGATGGGTCAAGAATGGGTCTAGACTACCAGGAGATGATAGTCACTGGGGCGTTTCCAGCTCATCAAAAAAAAAAATTTAAACAAATGCGTTGGCTGAATGTTCAGGTAACAATCACTGTATGGGTGACAATAAATAATGATGGAGTTAAGAAGTTTAAGAGTTTGGATGGTTGTTTAATTTTAAAGTTTAGACGTTTTTGTGGGACCATGATTTTCAAGGCCGGAGTAAGGCAAATTCGAATACTGTTACCTTAGAAGTTTGGTCATGAACTCACCAACTCTAGGTAGAGTTGTATTAGATCGAGCATGGTGCCACCATCACTCAACTTCGGGGTAATAGGCAAAATCCTGGTGACTCTACTGGATGACCATGCTTGTTGCACAAGATACATGATTTAACCTGGATATGGACACAATCAGATCTTATAAGTTTTGAAGTCCCTACAATCTAGGAATAGGTGTGAGCCTACATACTAGATATGTTCTAGGATTCTCCCGGCTTAGAACGAGGATTTTATCCTAAGAATGTCTCTCTCACGGTACAAATACACCTACATAGGGTGGTAACGTAATCTATACACTTGAATTCTCGTGTCCACTGCTTGAGTCTCAAATCCAAGGTATTAAATATCGATGATATCGGAAATATCGGTAGTCCAAAAACACGAAAATTTCGATGGAAATATCGGGATATTATCGATATCGATAAAAATTGAATAAAAACCACGGAAATTGTAAGAAAAACTTGGAAATTTTTATTGAAACTTTGCAGGATGTTTATTTAGTCAATTATCTATTAGTTTATCACAAACAATTGGAAGGAAATGCATTGCATGATGGATTTAACTGATTTAAGTTGATTATATAGCGAGCTGGTAAACATTGTGAGTGTAGAAAATATGTAAATATTTTAGCATATTTTCACAAAAACATAAGTGATGAGAGATTATATTCACACACCCCAATTTACTTATCTCACACCCTTTTAATTTTTTAATATTTTCTACACACCACTAACACTTGATAAAAAAATATTTAAAAAATTAAAAAGGTGTGGGAGAAGTAATTTGGGGTGTGTGAATATAATCTCCCATAAGTGATATGGTGGTCAAGGTGTTGAAGGAGTAAAATGGGAGGGGTTCGAATCCCCTTGGTGTTTTTTTAAATATAGAAATTTAAAAAACACGGAAATTTCGATGGAAATATCGATGACATCGGAAATATCGGTAGTCCAAAAACAATGAAATTTCGATAGAAATATCGGGATATTATGGATATTTTATACCTTGCTCAAATCATTCACTAATTTGACTGGCCAACCGCACCTCCCCTCCCAAGTTGGCGGGCCTAAGGTTTTCTTGCGGTTGTTTTTATTGTATTGTAGGTTACTTAGAATTACACGGATTTGTGCTCAACCATCACTTACGGAGGTGCGTAGATTTGGTTCCAATAGTTTTAATTAATGTTTCTTGATGTTCTAGTAGTAGTACTTTATGTTAGTTGTTTGAGTTTTTAGCTAGCTTAGATGGTTGGATGGTTTTATACCTTAAAATTTTTGTTGTTGTTGTGAAATTTAGTGTATTTGTGGACAATGTAACCTTTAGTATTTGAACAAATTATCTTTACTTAATATGATTGCTTTGGCGATCGCTGTATGTCCTTGTTTGCTCATCGTATTGTTTGTGAATGAGCCTTTGCTAATCCTTATTGGTTCAAAATATTTACTAATTAATATGTAGAAATATGGAGAAACATTGGTTCAACATGTTTACGAATTTCATCTAAAACAACTACAAAATAGATAAGTATTTCTAAAACATTCCCAATCAACCAGTTGTCCAACACATTACATGCATCCAAAACAAATACAAAATGTGTTAACAAATAGAAAAGTTGTCCAACACCACATATCAACAATATAGTATTTCTTCCCTTACACTAATATTGTTCATCACCAATCATTCTACACTAACACTAAAATTGTTAATCACCAATCATTCTACAGATCATGTACCACATGCAACATGTCAATTATCATCATGAGTTGAAATGCAGGGACATTGGACCGCTTTACTACATCTAAAGGAAGGTCGGCAGAAAACAACTGAATCACTTTTAAAGTGAAAATACTACAATCCCCCATGTGCCATGCAACAATTCAACAACTTTCAGTAACAATTCAATAATTTAACTAAACTCACTAACATTTCAACTCACTCTTTGTCTTGTTGTGGGGACCTTGGACTTACCATGATTGGCCAAGGTTTTTTCTTCTGATAGGAGCATATTTATATGACTTAGTTAGTTTGTTTTCTTGCATTTACTTAGTTAGTCATTGCTTATTAGAGTGTTTTAAGCCATTTTCGTGTGTTTGTAGGTCCAAGTGACGAAGTTGGCAAAAAGATGCAATTTGGAGCATTTTGGAGCAATTTTGGGCTTGAAATGGATATCACAAGCATGGTGCAAGATGGATGGAAGAATTTGAAGTTCAAGAGAGGCTAGGAATGTGTTTTAGAGTTGGAGAAATTAATTCAAGTCATTGGAGATAAGGAATCAGCTCAAAAGAAGGAGAATTATCCAAACTGCCTTATCTTATCCTTGCCTTATCCAAACCTTATCTTGTCTTCTCTTATCCTAATCCTATCCTAACTCAATTCCAGCTGCAAGGGGGACATATTTTCTAATTGGAACACAGCTAAACCTTGTTTCTAGAAGACCTTATTCTTCTCCCACATTGGTGTCGTGTCCTCCCTTCTAGAAACCTAAATAGGTGCCGCATGTCCTTAATGTTTCTAGAAGACTTCTACCCTTCTAGATGCCCTATAAACCTGGCGCCTAGGTCCTTAAATGTCCTTTCTAGAACCCTAAAATCTAGCCGCACTCTCTATCCTTTTCCCTCCTGGTTTTTTTCACCTTTGCTACCTTTGTGCAAGGGTTTTTGCACTATATATATATATATATATATCACAATTTGCCGCACAAACTAGTTTACCACCCCTAAACCATTCCCTGACCACAATTCATACACACATCTCTCTTGTTCCACAACTAAGCAAGGAAGGAGAAAGAAGGTGCCATCTGGAGCCGTGTTTGCCATTCAAGACGTTGGATCACTTGAGCGTTTCTAGGTGTAATCTATCTTTGTTTTCAATGTTTAAACTTAGTTTTCTTTGTTTATTTGCAATCATGGGGAGCTAAACTTGTTTGTAGCTAGGGGAGAATTTGAAACCATGATCATATATGTGACATGATTTGATTACATCCAGTTGTGATTTCATAAATCGTGAATGGAATTTGCTTAACTGTTTGATTAAAACTTATTCTTGTATGTTGATTGAGGAGGCCTTCTTAGTTTGCATGCCTGAATTTGATGCTAAAATATAAGGGAGTTTCACCTAATAGTTACAAACTTATATTTACAAGTAGTGGAGGTTGCTAGTCACAATCACGTTAAGTAAATTCCTGGCAGGAGTGTCATGTTGTCATAGTCACGAATGTCATGTCAATGCTTATGATTTTCACAGAGCTTAATGATCTTTGATATGTATCTATAGTATGCTGTCATATTGGGAACTTGATAAGAATAATTTAGTTGCGGCGCTACATCCAATTCAATGAATTTAGGAAAATCTGAGGGTTAATGCATGCTATCACGGTTAATTTGAGGCATTGTCATTCATGGTTTATAGAAAGAATAACTAGAAATTGATTTATGTTGCGTATGTATCATGTGTGGAGAATGACTCTCTAGCTAGCCTTTCACCCATCCAGTTCAACTCAATTTCGTGTCTTGTTAAGTTTGTTTTATAGTTGCGTTTGTTTAAGTCTTATTTTCGTCCAAAACCAATCCCTTGCTTTTAAATTGTGTTAGTTTAGTCTAAATTCGTCAAAACAAGTTCATGTTAGTCTTTTGAGTCAAGTTAAGTTTTATTTTTGTCCAAGTCACCCTTAGGTGTTAGTTTTGAGTCTAAAGAACTTGTTTTGTGTGTTTTGGGTCTAATTAGCTTGTTTTGAGTCTAGTAAGTCCAGAAAACGTCCAATTTGATTTCTAGTTGCTGTTTTGAGTTATTTGAGTCTAGTTTAGTGTTTTAGAGTCTAATTTGTATAGATTAGCATCCCTTTTAATCCCCAGCCTAGAACGATCCCTACTTTCATAATACTACATTGATAGGGTTTTAAGTTTGAGTGCAATCTAATTCCACATCATCTTCCTATCGCAGAACTGGCTTCTTAGGACATTAGGTAATATGTGAGCAATTCTAGCTAATTTTACAGCCGCTTAGCCCTAGTGGGTTGCCGTATTTAATGAGTCATACACAATTATTTTCCTAGCTTTAAGATTCATCTTGATGGCAACCCAATGGGGATCAAGGTTCAAGGGCATGTAGACCCTCTTCACAACGTCCAACCATGATCTACTAAACTCCACCCTTACCTCATCATTGTTTTCAACAACACTGGCCCAAATCCTTTAAACACAATGCATTTCTAGTCTCTAGTTGATCTTTGAGTTGTCCTCGCATCATGGTAGCGCTCATAGTAGTTCTATCCATAAGTGTAATATAGTTTTTAAAAAAAAATGTACAACACTTAATTGATATGAAAAGACACTTAACATCACAATTGCCACAATTTTCAATATTAGGAGAAATTGAGTGGGATACATTACTAGAAACTAGTCTGCTTTGTTGCCAAAATCTTCTTTCCACCAACTTGGATAGCTTTTTCACTTTTGTCAACACTTCTTGTCTGAAATCTTCTTCTCTTACGGTCAATCGGGCAAATGACACCTTCAAATCCTTAATCTATATTTTCAGCTCACCAACATCATTTGTGGCGGGAGTGAGCTTGTCAGGCATCACAACATCGACTTCATTGGCCCACGTCCCGTACGTTTTGTTCCTCTTCATTTTTGCGGGGACAATCTTTCACACATTATTCATAAACATTCAAAAATAAGTCAATATTACTAACGAAAGCAGCACATAATACATGAAAAATGTATGAACATCTTTTGCAGCCCCATCCGAACCGCTGCCCTCTCTTAGTTCCCAAACTTCGTCTTCTTCTTCCTCCTCATCTTCCTAACGATCACTGTCAAATGTACCTCTTCCTTTCCTAAAAGTAATGTAGGAGATGTTGTCTTGAAGTTGTTCAAAAAAGTTAGAACCCCATGAAAAACTGTTGAACCTATCCATATTCTCCACGAGGTGGAGGTAGTCTAGATTCACAGCTACATTGGCCTTTGCCCCAATCAACACAACCTCAGCAAAGTAGACTAGACCTAGCTTAAAGGCATCATTCTCATTCTTGCACTCCATAAAGACCGTTTCAAGCTCCCAGCAAGTCAAATATATTTTTTTGGTGACTTTCTTAAGGGCGGCCTTTGTTTTACCTATGTCCTATTCTTTCCTCCCCTTGCTACTTTCACCTACCAACCCTAATTTCCTAGGAAAAACTGCTTCAGTAGCCTAATCCTTTCTGGCTCAACCTCTACATCATAGAGTTCGTTACATCATAGTCTAGTAATGAGGCAGAAATCCTACTTTGTGAACTTGGTCATTTCACAACCTATTAAATAGGTCAGTTACTCAAGGTTGCCAAAGCAAGATCCCCTAAAGGCACAAAGTTGTGCCTCATCAAACTTCTCCTTATCAATCCCACACATGGTGCTTAGAATTGATTGTTAACCTTTCTCTTAAGAATTTTCTTCTTTGGTTACTAGTTGAATATCGTGGGTTAGCATATCCTTAACACAAACAAATTCAACCATATATACCCTCACAACAACCTGTCAACAAAGTTTCATAGCCATACATCCACTGTGAACAAAGCATCACTCATCATATTTGGCATTTATGTGGAGAATCAAATATGACGTCGATTATGACTCTGAACCCTGATGGTTTTTGGAGGGTTAGGGTTGGCTAACTCAATACCAAGTGAATCGGTGATAAGTTTACAAACTTAACACACCTTTGCTTTCACACTCTCAACTCTCTCAGACAAACAAGTGAAGGGAGGATAGAAAATAACAAGTTTGCACACAACACTCTTTGATTGATAAATGAAAGAAAGTAACATAAAATCACAAGACCAACTGAAGCTTACTAGCTTCTGTGAAATCAAGACAGAAGAAGAATACAATCTGAAGCAAAAAAAAAAACTGGGATACTTCCCCTTCGAATTCACTCTCTTAGTTAAAACCCTAACTTCATAACCTACTTATACAATGCAAGAAAACAATTTATCATGGCAGCTAGCACATGCTAGCTGCTGTCCATCTTCTTCACATGGTCCGATGCCTTTATCCCTTTCACATGTATCAGATATGGATATAAACACATTGCAGCTTTCCAGCTTGTAACACACAGCTGAGATTAACAATCACATGGCAACAGATTGCTGCCATGAAGTTCACTTTCGGCTGACACAAAGGAATGAGCATATTTTTATGTTAAGTGTGGAAATACTTGAGTGAAGTACAGGCTGGCAGTATGGAGAATGTTTTTATTTGAATATCCAACACTCCCCTTCAAATCAAAACACCTTCATTCCTAGCATTTCACGCATCACTCGGAATGAATCAATTGGCAGTGCCTTTGTGAAGATGTCAGCTGCTTGTTCCTTTGTGTGACAATAGACAAGCTCAATTGTCTTTTGCTTTACATGATCTCTTAGAAAATGGAACCTAGTATCAATGTGCTTGCTCCTTCCATGTTGAACTGGATTCTTTGCAAGTTTAATTGCAGATACATTATCCACATGAATCAAGGTCGATTCCTCTTGTGAATGACACACTGATTTCAACAGATTCCTTAACCATATTGCCTCACACACGGTTGAGGCTACAGCTACATATTCGGCTTCACATGAAGACAAGGCAACGATTGATTGCTTCTTTGAAGACCATGAGAAGGCTGTTGAACCTAGGAAGAACACATAGCCAGTTGTGCTTTTCTTTTCATCTTGATCACCTCCCCAATCACTATCCGAATAGCCATATAATTTTGCATCTTCAGCAAGATTATAAAATAAACCAAAGTTTAGTGTACCTTTTATGTACCTCAGAATCCTCTTGACAGCAAGCCAGTGAGACTCCCTTGGTGTTTCCATGTATCGACTAACAAGTCCAACACCATACACTATATCCGGTCTTGTGATTGTGAGATACCTTAGGCTTCCAACTAGGCTCTTGTATACGGTTGAGTTTACAAACTCACCTTCTCCTTCTCTGGACAGCTTCAATCCAGTTGCAACTGGAGTATTAACAGTGTTACAATTGTCCATATTGAACTTCTTCAATATGTCTCTCATGTACCTTTGTTGAGAGATGAAAATGCCCTCACTTTCTTGCTTCACTTCTATGCCAAGGAAGTATGACATTAAGCCAATGTCAGTCATCTCGAACTCACTGAACATGGACTGCTTGAACTCATTGAACATTCCCTCATTGTTTCCTGTAAACAATAGATCATCTACATAGAGACATATGATTAACAACTCTCCTTTCTCACCTTTCTTCATATAAACCGAATGCTCATATGGACATTTCTGAAATCCATTGTGGTAAAGGTAGTTGTCAATCCTTGAGTTCCAAGCTCGTGGAGCTTGCTTGAGGCCATACAAAGCTTTCTTCAAGTGATAGACTTTATCTTCTTCCCCTTGAATTTGAAAGCCCTCCGGTTGTTCTACATATACTTCTTCTTCAAGCAATCCATTTAGGAATGCTGACTTGACATCTAATTGATAAATTTTCCACTTATGATGTGCTGCAAGGGAAATTAACAATCTTACCGTGTCAAGTCTTGCAACTGGAGCAAAGACTTCATCATAGTCTACTCCATGCTTCTGTTTATAGCCCTTTGCTACAAGTCTTGATTTGTACCGATCCACACTTCCATCTGCAATGCGTTTGATCTTGTACACCCATTTGACACCAATAGCTTTCTGATTTGGTGGGAGCTTTGTCAACTCCCAAGTGTCATTCTTCTCGATGGCATGAATCTTTTCTTCCATGGCTTTCTTCCAATGGACCTCTTTCACAGCCTCATTGAATGATAGAGGTTCATGATCTGCATATAGACAAAATAGGTTTGTTTCTTCTCCCTCTTCTTGTCCATAAATTTCTGTGAGACTCCTTAGCCTCACTGGAGTTGATGAACTGCCTTCCTCACTGGATGTAGGACCACTCCTTGCATTTCTGTGCACTGGAGTTGTTGTGCTTGGTTGAGCAGGTTGTTGCTCGACAGTTGGTACAATTTCTGGTTCTTCAAAATCAGTGGAAACCAGTTTCTCCTTATTAACCTCTTTGTTATTCCACTTCCATGTCTCTTCTTCACTGAAGATGACATCTCTACTAACCACTAGTTTGCTAGTTAGTGGATTGTAGAGCTTGTATGCCTTGGACTCTTCACTATCGCCTACAAACACACATTTCTCACCTCGATCATCAAGCTTCCTTCTTTTGGCTTCTGGAACTTGAGCATATGCTACACATCCAAAGATTTTTAGGTGTGTAACATTCGGCTTGTGTCCACTCCAAGCCTCTTGTGGTGTCATCCTCTTGACACTCTTTGTTGGACATCGATTCAACAAGTAAATCGAACAAGCAACAGCTTCTGCCCACAATTCTTTTGGCAGGTTCTTCTCCTTAAGCATGGATCTTGTCATGTCAAGGATGGTTCGATTTTTCCTCTCGGCTATACCATTTTGCTGTGGTGTATAGGCAGCTGTCATTTGGTGCTTAATCCCTTGCTCCTTGTAGTATGCTTGGAAAGCATTGGAGGTGTACTCTCCACCTCTATCTGATCTCACAGTCACAAGCTTGTGATTGCTTTCAGTTTCTGTGAATGCTTTGAACTCCTTGAAAATTTTAAGGGCAGCTGACTTCTCCTTGAGAAAATAGGCCCAAGTCTTTCTACTAAAATCATCAATGAAGGTAATGAAGTATCTATTACCTCCATAGGACATGGGATCCAAAGGACCACATATATCCGTGTGAACCAACTGCAATGGTGCCTTAGCTCTCCATGCATTGCCAACAGGAAATGGCAACCTTGCTTGCTTGCCAAGTACACAGCCTTCACACACTTGGTGATTGGTTTCAATCTGAGGTAGTCCACGCACCATGCTTCCACTTGACAGCAATTTTAGACCATTGAAATGAAGATGGCCAAAACGAAGATGCCATCTCCACGACTCATTTTCAATCTCACCAATGTTGCAACTGCCAATCTTTGTGTTCAATCTCAGTGGGAACATACGGTTCTTTGACATTTGAACCCGTGCAATGAGCCTTCTTCTTGCATCTCTTAGAGTGAGAGACATATCTTCCATATGTATGATGTATCCTTTCTGAAGCAATTGACCAATGCTCAGAATATTACTTTTCATACCTGGTATGTAGTATGTATCGGAGATGTATTCTTCTCTACCATTTTTCTGGATGATTTTGATTCTCCCTTTGCCTTCAACTGGCAGCCTTGATGAGTCACCAAGACTTACTGATCCATAGGCCTCTATTTTGAGTTCGGCAAAGAACTCTTTCCTTCCACACATGTGGTTACTTGCACCAGAATCCAAGTACCAAACATCCTGTTGGCTACTGGAATCATGGTGTGCTAGTAGGACAGTGAATTCCTCACCATCATTCCTACTTGATTTTGCCAAGTCACCAATTTTGTATGAACATTCATTTGCATAATGTCCATATTTCTTGCAACTATGACATTGGATGTGTCCCTTTCCTCGAGTGGATCTCCATTCTTGAGATTGTCCTCGATTCTGTGCATAGCCACGACCTCTTCCTCGAGCTCGTCCTCGGCTGCGATTGGATGAGCTTCCTCGTCGTGTGTTCCACGTCCCACGGCCTCCACTTGGCTTGTCAATACTGAGCTTTGTCTCCAAGGCTTGTTCCAGTGTTGAGGGGCTTGCATTTTTCTGAATGCGTTGCTCATGAACTAGGAGTGATCCTAGTAGCTCTTCTGTGCTCATTGTCTCCAAATCCTTGGATTCTTCAATGGCAGTCACCACATGTTCGAACTTGGATGTGAGTGACCGGAGTATCTTCTCCACAACTCGTACTTCATCAAGTCTCTCGCCATTTCTTCTCATTTGATTTACTATCACAGCGAGCCTTGTGTGATAGTCAGAAATGCTCTCTCTTTCATTCATGTGAGCAGTTTCAAAATCTGCTCGAAGTGATTGTAATCTCACTTTCTTGACTCGATCTACACCTTTGTAGATGATACTGAGTGTGTCCCATACTTGTTTGCTCGTTGTTGCTTCTGCAACCTTTTCAAACGTTGAGTCTTCTAATCCCTGATATAGAAGATACAACGCCTTTTGATCCTTCTTTCGTAAGTCCCTGAGTGTGTTACTTTGATCTGCAGTGTATGCAGCTTCTTGTGCCATAGTAGGTGCAACATATCCGCTACTAACAACATCCCACAGCTCCTGTGATCCAAACAAAGCCTTGAATTGGATACACCATCTTTCATAATTCTCTTTCTTCAATACGGGAACTTGGAGTTGCACAAGATTTGATGCCATTGCTGCTGCGCTTGCCAGAAGGTATTCTGGCTCTGATACCAAATGATGGTTTTTGGAGGGTTAGGGTTGGCTAACTCAATACCAAGTGAATCGGTGATAAGTTTACAAACTTAACACACCTTTGCTTTCACACTCTCAACTCTCTCGGACAAACAAGTGAAGGGAGGATAGAAAATAACAAGTTTGCACACAACACTCTTTGATTGATAAATGAAAGAAAGTAACATAAAATCACAAGACCAACTGAAGCTTACTAGCTTCTGTGAAATCAAGACAGAAGAAGAATACAATCTGAAGCAAAAAAAAAAACTGGGATACTTCCCCTTCGAATTCACTCTCTTAGTTAAAACCCTAACTTCATAACCTACTTATACAATGCAAGAAAACAATTTATCATGGCAGCTAGCACATGCTAGCTGCTGTCCATCTTCTTCACATGGTCCGATGCCTTTATCCCTTTCACATGTATCAGATATGGATATAAACACATTGCAGCTTTCCAGCTTGTAACACACAGCTGAGATTAATAATCACATGGCAACAGATTGCTGCCATGAAGTTCACTTTCGGCTGACACAAAGGAATGAGCATATTTTTATGTTAAGTGTGGAAATACTTGAGTGAAGTACAGGCTGGCAGTATGGAGAATGTTTTTATTTGAATATCCAACAAACCCAACTTGAATGAAGTGAAAAACACATCCTTTATGTGGAACCGACTAAACACCCTTGAACAAAACTCCCCTGATTTTTTTTAACTGCTATATGTAAGTGCAATGAGGTTGGAGAAGACAAGCATATCATAAGTACCACTAGGTTTGGAAAGGGAAACAAATTTTTTAATGGGAAGCAACTTTTGAACGGGAAGGAAATTTGAGCACTTGCCAAAGATGGACAATTTGGGAGGAGAACACAAATTTAAGAAAGTTACTGTTGTTGTAAGGGAGGGAGAGTTTAAATCTAAAAAAAATTTAAATTGTTGTCAGGTATTGTTTTCATTTAATGATTGGTCATTTATGACCCTGCAAATTCATTTTGATGGATTGATTTCTAGCATGTCAGATTTGATCTAATGGACCACATTCAGTCCGCACCTTAGAAAACGTGTAGGTATAATAGGTGACCCAATTAGCCCATTTATTTTGAGAGTGATACCAAAATGAAATGCAAATGGATTATAACAGAGCATCTAGATTTGTTCAGAGACTGACCTTCACAACCTGGGTTTCTTCCAAGGTTCTGGATAAACCACTCTTGTCAACTCCAATCCAAGCACCTCTTCAATTAACATGAAATTGAGTGTTCACACCCTTCTCCAACTCCATATTTTTGTCTCTCTTTCCCTGCAAATAAAACCCTAAACTATCCTTCTCTCTCTGACAAATACACACTCAGAGAAGAATTTTTTTTTAAAAGGTATAGGATTTACTGGGTTGCAATCAATTCACCGAAAATTGAACACTCACCCTTCACTAGCTCCCTTTCTGTGCATTTTTTTTTTCTCACGAAGACAATCCTAATCTCTCCACCTCTCACTAAAAAAATGAATAGGATTACCGAGTCATAATCGCAATGGAGTTTCAATCTGCCTGAAATTGATTTCCCACCCCCAGCTCCCTCTCTTTGCCTCTGTTTCCCTCTTCAACGCGTAAATAATCCCTCAGATTTGCAATGGAGTTTTAATCTGCCTGAATAGAAATTTATAACTTCTATTTTTTTGTTTAAATTTGAAGTTTAATTTCTTAATAAAAACTAACCACATAAATCTATTAACTTAAACAGATGCAAATACGCCAGCTTTCCATGTAACGGTTTCCAAGTTTGTTTCCATATCTAAATTTTTCAATTTACCTGTAGAAACTTCGGATCCTCGCCAGATTATATTTACAAGGATCCTAAAAATCTTTCAATCACATCCGTTTATCGTATATCGTCCGATCAAAAATCATTGTAAAAAATTTCATTTAAAATTGAATATAAACAGTATCTGACAAAAATTAACCGTATAATGTATGATAAACAGATGTAATTGAAGGATCATCAGAATCTTCTCTCGTAACTTCCACGTCAACGGCACCATATTTGCATGTCTATTACGTGTCCTCTTTGATTTTGTTTTATTTTGAAAATCCCACTTTTTTATGTTTTGTAGCTACAGTATTTATTTTTTAATTTCTTTTAGGAATCTCCGCCTTTTTTGTTGCTTTCAAGACACATCTCTCTTGTTCGGCTACAGAACCAACTATTTCCCTGCCTGACGGCTAAATATATCTAAACTCTCGGTGAACCAGGTATTCAGATAAAAATTAAATATATAAATTTATCAATTTGAAATTTGAAATTCACATGGGATCGGATAAACCAATTGGAAGAGTCGTGTATCACCTTCCTATGCATTCATTCCAAAAAAATTATGGTTTGTATTGCTTATGAAGAACCTACAATTTTTCATCCTAGTCTCTTTCTCGCATATATTTAGATCCACAATTCCAACCCGCCCTAGCAACCATAGCCATGAGAACTTGTGATCGCCTCTCTCATGTCAATGGGAAATTTAGAAAGAATGCCCATTTTCAGAGGAATAATATTGGGAAAGGAGATCGGCTCTCTTATCTCACATCCATATTTGCATATCTATTACGTGTCCTCTCTGAGTTTTGTTTTATTTTGAAAAATCTCACTCTTTTGTGCTTTCTAACTGTTGTGCTGTCTATTTACTTCAACAACTTCTTTTTGGGAACTCTGCTTTTTTTGTTGCTCTCAAAGGTTTGGTGTTGTTGTGTTTTAAAAAAAAAAAAAAACTGATTATGCTGTGAGAATAAGCAGCTGTGAAATAAAACAGTAGAGTGTTTGGTAAACTTTTTTGTAAAAGTGCTTTTGAAAAAAGAAAAAAAAAACAGTATTATAGTGTTTGACAAACTTTTATGTAAAACAAATGTGAAAAAAAACTGCTTTTTCAAAGCTGGGTTTTGCAGCTTTGTGTGTTTGGCTTTTTTCATTCAAAACTGTGAAAAAATACTGAAGTTGAATGTTTACCAAACATAAAAAAAAGCTTATACCTACTCTTTTTTTTTCAGAATCACCTTAATACGAAACTAGAGCCAAACCATACCTCTCTTGTTCAGCCGGTACCCATTCTTAAATATATCAATTTGTTATATGTAAAATATACTTCTTTTTTAATATAAAAATGTACCTATTTTTAATATAAAATTCATTCAATCTTTTTTCTAATCTATTTTTTTTAACTTATATGGGTACATCATATTTTGTTGATTTGAGAATGTATTCATGTCAAGTTTAATAGAAGAACTTTAATAATGTTATTGTGCTTTTTTTTGTTTTTTTTTGAAAAATGTAGTCATGTTTTGGTACAATAATTTTTTGGTTAGTTTTGATGAATGTACCCATGTATATATACACACACAATATCGGAGTATAATTTATTTTTGATATTTTTAATCTCATAAATTATGGGATTTATTTAAAATTTCATTAATATAAGTAACTACAAATTTCATTTTTAATTTAAAAATATAATAACTTATATAGAATTACAATATTACATTAATGTCAGTAACTTCGATAAAAAATTAAAAATCACAAAAATTTCAATCAAAGAACATTAGTAATTAGATACCGCATCTGACTATTTTGTGCTTTCTAAACTTTCGGCAAACCAGGTATTCAAATAAAAACAATTAGATTTACAATTTCAAATAAATATAACCAAATAGCATTAATAAATAGAATTGTCACATTATTTAATGTGGTTGTTGTGTCACTAGCATACCTATGAAATTTCTTTACCATTCAGAGCAAGTCCAGCGGGGTGGACTACTCGGGGGATGGGCAACCAAACAGGGCCACGTAGCCCGTGTAGGAGGATGCAGCGTGGGCTACCCGAGGGAAGGTGGAGGCCCGAGCAAGATGCCCGTGAAAAATTGACAGCCCGAGCCACTCAGTGGGTCTGACGCCAGGGTTGACGTCATCTTGGCATCAGCCCAATTTTAAAATTTTTTCTGTCAGGAACATGCCCCTCACTCGCGCGTGGGGGCGCGTCGCCGACACCTTTTCAGAAAACCTGGCCCACGAAGCAGGCTGCCACAGTTACCATTGGGAAGCCACATGGCTTCCCACGGTCCGTTCGATCCCAACAGCTATTTAATTTGGACCGTCCGATTTACAACGATAATAAAAATTAAAAAATCTCATTTAATATCAACCGTTAGATCTCAGATCAACGGTTGATATTATTATGCTTTATAAATTAAAAAAAAGGAAAATAGTTTTCAAAATTCAGAAATGTTACCGTTGTGACACGTGGCACAATCTGGAGTGTTGGAATTCAATTTTTTTTTAAATCCAACGGCAGAGATCAATTAGTTGAATAATTTTTTTTTTTTAAATTGTAAAAAAGGAATAAAAATCAGGAAAAAAAATGTTAAAAAATTAATTAATTTTTTTTTACTTTTCTATAAATACCTTGTCATTACATCTATCTTACACCACAATTCCATATTTTCTTAACTACTTTGAACCACATTCCTATCTTTCTCTCAAAGTTTGAATCCAATTTTTTTTCAAACAAAATGAGTATTGGTGCAGGTACGAATTGGACGCTTCTTGAAGATGTTGCGTTATGTGCTAGCTGGGTTAAAATTACTCATGATTCGCTTTCGGGTAATGAGATGCAGTTGTGAGAAATGTGGAGTCTTATTCATACCGTTTATCTTGAGAAAATGGGTGGGCAAAGAACCAAAGATTCACTGTCCAGTCGTTGAAAATTACTTAATATATCGTTTAGTACGTGGAGAGATGCCTTGACACACGCTAGTTCTAATCTTCGAAGTGGGGAAAGTTTAGCGAATCAAGTAACAATAAATTATTTATTTGTTACCTATTTTCATTTTAATTATTTCTTTGTATAATTTATTTGTTAACTACTTTCATTTTACTTTTTTCTTTGTATAATTGTTAGCTCCTTTCATTATAATCTTTTGGTCGTATTATTTATTTGTTACCTATTTTCATTATAATTATTTCTTTGTATAATTTATTTGTTAGCTACTTTCATTATAATTTTTTCTTTGTATAATTTATTTGTTAGCTACTTTCATTATAATTTTTTCTTTGTATAATTTATTTGTTAGGTACTTTCATTATTATTTTTTATTTGTATAATTTATTTGTTAGGTACTTTCATTATAATTATTTGTTCGTATTATTTATTTGTTACCTATTTTCATTATAATTATTTATTCTCCCTCATTGTATAGGAACTTCAAGCACAAGATTGGTATGGTGCCAAAATCAAAAGAAAAAATAAAACATTCACTCGGTTTGAATGTTGGAGTATTGTCAAAGATTGTCCTAAATTCAAAGTTGTGCCTGTCGATCCAGAAGTTTTCATGAACAGCACCCCTCTACACTCTACACTTGAGGATGCCACGCATAATCATGATGAAGGTGATGCAGAAGAAGTGCTCGAAACGCCCCCCGTTGAACAAGCGTCGGGGTTGACCCGTTATCCAATTAGGCCTCAAGGTAGGAAAGCTTCAAAGAGACAAGGTTCTGCTTCAAAGAATGATTATGCAAAGTATATGGAAGAACTTACCCGCCAAGGTGAACTGACTTTGGCTCGGGAAGTGGCTAAATTTGAGGCTGATAAGGCTAGAGAGGATGCAAAAGCTGCAGCTCTTGAAAAAAAAATTGCAGCTGATGAGAGAGAAAGAGAACTACTTCGGCAAGAAAGGGAACATAGAAGACAAGAAAGAGAGGCCCAACGAGATCGTGACATTATGAAGGAGCCTTTAGAAGGCAAGTCTCCAAATTCTAAATATTTTTGGAAGTCGGAGAAAGCGGACGTGGTGCAAAGGAGGCGTGCAAAAGAAGCGAGAGAAGTGAGAGCAAGAGGAGATGGTCCTAGCATGACAACAGACTATCATCCTAGCACAACAAGAGAAGATCATCCTAGCACCACAAATTGGTTAGGTGATGATTGTCCATACACGACCCCATAATTTTTCAATTTATTCGGGTTGTAATTTCCAATTTATTCGGGTTGTAATTTCTAATTTATTCGGGTTGTAATTTCTTATTTGTTACCTATTTCTTATTTGGGTTCCAATTTATTTAATTTAGTTCCTTGTCTCCAAACAAGAGTATATTTATTTAATTAGGTAATTATTGAATTTAGTACTTTATGTTGTTAACTATTTATTGAATTTAGTACTTTATGTTGTTAATTATTTATTGAATTTAGTACTTTATTTAAAACACATTTAAACATACCAAATAAACACACCAAATCAAAACAAACACGAAATAAAATTACATCAACATACCAAAATTACACAAAATAAAACACACGACATAAAATTTTAAAAAAAAAACACACCAACTAAAAACAAACAGTAATGAACGTAAGTATCTTCAACACCCCTCAATTTCCACTGGTGTTCTATCAAGTCAATTTGGCGGGCATTGTGCATATATGGCCTTTGAAGTGCAGTATATCGTTGAATGACTCTATCATTGTAACGTCCATCCCTTTGTATTGGCTCGTGTTGCACGGGTTCTTCGGTGCCATCATGAGCACAATATATTTGTGTTTTGGAATTGTTCATCGTGTCTGGCTCATAGTCATCAACAACATCATAATTGTATTCGTGTTCCACAATCATGTTGTGAAGAATGATGCACGTCATCATGATAGATCGAAGTGACTCCACATCAAACATTCTGGCAGCACCACTAACAATAGCCCAGCTAGCTTGGAGTATACCAAAACAACACTCCACATCCTTCCTGCACCCTTCTTGACAGCTTGCAAAGTATTTTTCCTTTGCACTTTGTGGACGTGGCACTGTTTTGACAAACGATTCCCACCTTGGATAAATGCCGTCTGCTAGGTAGTATGGCCCGTCGTACCTACGTTCGTTGACCCAGTATGTGACTTTTGGTGCCTTTCCTTGCAGGACTTCGTCAAACAGTGGGGATTGGGCAAGAACGTTGAGATCATTTTGAGCTCCTGGAACCCCGAAAAAGGCGTGCCAAATCCATGTATCAAAAGATGCCACCGCCTCTAAAATGATACCTTTTGATCCTTTTATGTCCTCATAAGCGCCTTGCCATGCACTTGGACAGTTTTTCCAAGTCCAGTGCATACAATCAATGCTTCCAATCATCCCTGGAAAACCTCGCATCTCACCATTCTTCAGAAGCCTTTCCAAGTCCATATGAGTAGGTCTCCGAAGGTACTCATTGCTGTAGATAGATTCGATTGCCGAGCAAAACCTCATCAGGGACTCAAGAATGGTTGATTTTCCCAGCCTTGTTATCTCGTCCACTTAGTCTGCAGCTGCTCCATATACAAGCATCCGCAAGGCAGCTGTAATTTTTTGCTCAGGCAGGAGACCCATAGCACCAAATGCATCCGGCTTTTGCACAAAGTCAGAATCATGGTTGCAAACAGCGCCCATGATTCTGTTGAACAAATGTCGTTCCATTCTAAAACGACATCGGAAGTACGTATCAAGGAATGCACTGTTACGGACAAAATAATCTCCAAGAGCTCCTGACCTCGTCATTGCTTGTTTCTATCAATGTTTACAACACGGTTGGGCCTGCAGATCTGAGCCATACCTTGGACGACTCGACGGGAATGTGAGGCTCATGCCATTCTTGATTCGTCATCTCTCCGTCTACGCTCATCATCCTCTTCCATCTCATTTTGGGCCCAATCCCCGGCATTGAACATTCCTTCTGATTGGTTAAACAATTATTCCTCTTCTTGATCAATGAGCGTAGACGAAGAGATGACGAATCAAGAATGGCACGAGCCTCACATCATCTTTGAAGAAGAAAAAGACATTGGGGAAGAAGGAAGTAGAAACTATGAATAATGATAGGGATTTTGGTGAAGAAGGAAGCAGAAACTATGAATAATGACAGGGATTTTGGTGAAGAAGGAAGCAAAAACTATGAATAATGATAGAGAGCTTGAGAAAATTGGTGTGAGAATTCTGAGGATGGAGGGTGGATTATATGGAGGATTTGGGCAAGGATTAGGTTGTAGATAATGCCACGTGGCATGCCGTCATTCGTTAAAAATCTGGTGGAAATCTATCCTCAAAGATTGTAATCGGATTGTGACACGTGGCACGACGTGATTGGTTACAAATCTTATCGAAAATCCATCACCAATAATTGTCTTTTCAGATAATGACACGTGGCGCAACGACAACGATTAAAAATCTTATCGGAAACCCACCACCAATAATTGTCTTTACGGATAATGACACGTGGCGCAATAAGAATGATTAAAAATCTTATTCGAAATAAAAAATAAAAAATTTTTGAATTTTTTTATTATTGGTATTGGCTTTTCGGATAATGACACGTGGCTCAACGAGAACGATTAAAAATATTATCCGAAATTACAAATAAAATTATTATGTATTTTATAAATAAAAAAATACTAATATTTTATTGCCAATTGCCAAGGCTTCAAGTGCAGGGGTGGAGATGCAAAAGGCTATTGTCAGGGGAATACACTGTTCATTAAAGGCAGTTACTGTTCACTAGGTGGATTGAATAGTGTATTGCCTCGGAGGAGGGCTCCTACACTGGAGTTACTCTCATAGAGAGTATTATTGGTTTTGACTTCCACTTCACCTTTCCTATAATTATCCTATGATTCCTATCCACATTTGATTTTTAAATACAGAGATACTATAACAAATTAAATAATTGTTTGCACTGATTCGGTTTTGTTGTTCAAATTCAAAGAGGAAAATCAAGTTGGACCGGCTAAACCAGTTTGAACAGTCATGTACCAACTTCTTATCCATCCACTCTAAAATTATTATGCTATGTATTGCACATGAACCATCCACAATTTTTCTCTCTTCCTGGCATACCTTCGGATCTACCCTGTCAAGCCGCCCAATAACCAGAGACGGTTCATGAGTTGTGATTGCCTCTCTTATATCAAATCGAAAATTTAGAAAAATGACTCATTTTTTGAGGTCCTAAAAGGCTTTTGCCCCTCATTTCTTAGATTTTTGCCCATCTTGAGTGCTTCTCGAGCCATATTCATGTCTCAAGTATTACATTTGAATGCTGCCATATACTCTACAAGTGTTGAAATGGGCTCAAGTTGTTCTTGAGGGTGTGTGGAGCCATGGGAATTAGGTAAACAAAGTGTGTGAATCAAATTAAAACTATAAAGCCAATCAAGTGTTTTTACACGTAAAACATTATAAAACTGAGAGGCTAAAGACTTTCAGCATCTCCCACCCGTAGTCAATCTAAGTTTTCATCATTGTAAAAGACTTGCTAACTTCTCTGAGGATGAATATGTGACATGAATACTTGAGACATGAATACTTGCTAACTTCTCGAGCCATATTCATGTCTCAAGTATTACTTGCTAACTTCGCTTGCCACTCCCTGCTGCGCCTGCGCACAGCCAGAAACCCAAGTTCAAGACAAACTGTCAACAGAACTGAATTTATTCGATCCAACTTGGACCAAATTGAAGAGAACAGCAGAGGACGACACTGCATTTGCTTCGAACCCAGAGCATGAAACACTGCCTGCTACTGAGAATGCTATGCAAAAGTTCATGAAGCGAAGAAAGGAAGTGGCTGCAAAGATTTCCCGCCTGCTGATCAAATACAGCTTCAATGAGGCCGTGCAGCAGATTTGGAAAGGGCCAACCAACTCGAGCCGGTATGTGGAGCCTTGGCCTATCAAGAAAACTCTGACGATGACCGACGTTGGACGGAACATGCACAGGGCCAGCAGGCTAGTGCTGAGGAGAAAGTTGGTTAAGAAACATATTTTGCCCTACTTGAGCTATCAAATTATTAACCGTGTCGAAAATCAGGGAGCAAGGATTACAATCTATGATCTTAATACGAGCTCCGAACATCAATTGATTTTCAAGCGTTGGAAGGGCTCCAGAACTTATGTTTTGATGAGCACATGAAGCCGTGAATTTGTGAAGAGGCGGCAACTGAAAGAAGGTGATCTGATTGGTTTTTGCTGGGATGCTCACAAGCTGATGCTGGTCTTTTCTGTCATCATGCGTGCTGGATCCCAGTATCCTTCTGCTTGAAGAAGCTGAGAAGAATTAGATTCCTTTCTCTTATTAGTTTTTAATGTTATATTATGGATTAAATTTTGGCATGTTTTGGAGAACGAGTATTCTGACGTGCATGTTTTGGATTTTTGAATTGGTTGAGGATTAATTTTCTTAAGTTATAAGCCAGAGTTTTAATTCGTATCCAGCTGGTTTGATTACTTTGTTAATTCCCTGAGATACATTCTGCTCATCTCAAGAACATATATATTTTAGCGCTGGTGGAGGAGACAAGATTTTATCACGATTTGGAGTTTATTTTTGTACCAGTTTTTGCACCATGGGCTTGCGTCATTTGAGCCCGTTTGATGATTTGAATGGTATTAGAAATTATGTTCACGTGTTGCTGCGGAATTAGAAATTATATAAGTAAATATGTTTATAAAGAGTACAATACATTAAATCAAACTCACGACCACAATACGCTAATTAAAGATGAATTCAAAATTCTAAATAAATGTAAGTGCTCATATTTAAATTTTGTCTCCAAGGTAATTTTCTTGCTCGAAAACTTTGACCCATATAGCCAAATTATATTTTTTAGCCCCCCAAAAAAAAAAAACAAAACTAATTTAACAAACCAAATACAATATACAAACACAACTATTGAATTTAGCTTGATTTACATTATAAAAAGTTCATTCAAACAACTAAAAGGGCACAAATAAAAAAAATTAAAAACAACCATTTTCAAACATCATCCACTCTTCTAGTGTCCAATTAGTTTAACAAGAACCAAATTAATCTGAAATTAAAACAAACCTCATTAACTAAATCAACCTAGAAAAAACACAGTCACACTCCCACATGTATAACCTCCCAATCGCGATAAAATCTTGTCTCCTAGCCTGACTGACATGTCGGAATATCGGGTTCAAGTGTTCTGCAATTTAGCCCAAAGGGAGCGGTTTTTTTAATTTATTTTTTTAACTTTAATTTTTGGGTAAATTACACCATACCCCCTCAGGTTTGAGGTTTATTACAACTCCATACAACATGTTTAAAACATTTCACTTTCATACCTCAAGTACTATTTTATTTCAATTTCATACATCCGTTACATTTTCCATCTATTTAACCGTTAAGTGCTGACGTGTCTGCCAAATGTGTGTCACGTGGCAATTTTTTTTTTTTTCTTCTGGTCGCTGGGCTACTTCTTTTGTTTTTTTTCTTCTTCTTCTTCTTTTTCTCCCCTTCTTCTTCTGGTCGCTGGGCTACTTTCTCTTCTTCTTTTTTTCTTTCTTCTTCGTTGAGGGGGGGGGGAGATTTTTTCTTCCTCCTCCTCATCCTTCTTCTTTTTCTTCCCTTCTTCTTCTGGTTACTGGGCTTTTTTCGCCTTGTTCTTCGCTGGGGGGGGGGGGGAAATTTTCTTCCTTCTTCTTCTTCTTCTTCCTTTCTTCTTCCTTGTCGCTGGGCTTCTTTCTTTTTTTTTTCTTTTTCTTTTTCTGTTTCTTTCTTTCTTCTTCTTCTTCTTCTTCTTCTTCTGGTCGCTGTGCTACTTTTTTTTTCTTTCTTCTTCACTAAGGGGGGGATTTCTTTTTCCTCCTCTTTCTTCTTCTTCTTCTGGTCACTGGGTTTCATCTTCTTTTTTTTTTTCTAAAAATTCAGGGTTTTTTTTAAAAAAAAAATTAAAAAAATTATTTTTGTTTGCCACGTGGCACACATTTGGCAGCCATGTCAGCACTTAACGGTTCAATAGATGGAAAATGTAACGGAGGTATGAAATTGAAATAAAATAGTACTTGATGTATGAAAGTGAACTGTTTTAAACATGTTGTATGGGGTTGTAATAGACCTCAAACCTGAGGGGGTACGGTGTAATTTACCCTTAATTTTTTGTCTTTATGTTGAATCGACTTTTTTGGCTGCTTCTAAATTTTATTGGGTTGTTTGATATAGTGTGTGTTGAGTATGTTGTTGTTTGTTTGGCAATCAATCGAGTGATTGAATTGGTGACCACTCGATTAATTGTTATCCAATTTTCCATCTGCTTATATTTTACATTTTGGATATGGAAATCTTGCCTAACAGAATCTACCTATCTGAATTTATCTTTCATCTGCTATCTGAATCTATATCCATTTTTCATCTGTCTGAATCTGCCTGCATGTGTGTCTGCCCATTTGTCGGAGCCTGCCTGCCCACCTACTTGTCAGCGTCGAAGCCTACTTGCCTGTCTGTACATTTGTAGCAGAACCTTTCTGCCTGCCTGCTTGTTTCGAATTCGTGTCCTTTACTGCCATGAGTTTGACCGAGCAGATTGAAAAAAATAATCGAATTTGTTTTTTTTTTCTAGTATTTGGTTTTTTGGGCCAAGGCCCATTTAGGTTTAAGGTTTGCTAGTTTGCGATATATATACGAGTCTTGTATTCATTTATTTTCATCAAGTTTGTCAAGATGTAATATATTCAAGTTATGTAGCTGTCTTGGTAATGTTTTCCTGTTTTGGAGCAATAAAATATTCTCCTTAGTTTTATATTTGGTTTGTTCATCTCTAATTTTCAAGTACATAATCACAATAATATGGCAAAATCAAAATCAGGAAGAGATTCCGACCAACCATGATTTGCAAGAGCATTAGCAACTTGATTACCTTCCTTATGAATGTGAGAAGAAGAAAATGCATTTAAGAAATTCTACACAAGCAATTCCTCCACTCCACTCTCAATTGCCAAAGCAACAATGGAAGAGAACGAAAGAAGTCAAGAACCAAAATAGAATCAACTTCCAACAAAATAAAACTCTAATCTCGAACTGAAGCCAATTCAATAGCTTTAATTACTGATATTACATCCGCCACTACAGAGCTAGGAATCTCCATATTATAAGAAAAATCTCCAAGGAACCGACTTTTTAAATCTAAAAACACACCACCATAACACGATCGAATATGAACTAATGGTTCATACACAGTACTATATTAATATATCTTTAACCAATAAACATGATTTAAGCTAATAGTAGATTAGTAATGTTTCACTGTGACATTGCATTGTGTAATTACGTATGAACTTGGTATGTCCACGAAAGTCGTCTAAAATGTAGTGTATCCCCAAACATTTCGACACTTGTTGGTACCTGAAACCACCGGAAATTCTCGAACTGTCTCGTATTGCTTTTTGGTTCCATTTATGTCTAGAGTGCTACAGTTGTACTTACTTGTAAGCAGAAGTGAAAACAAGCAATGGGTATTACATCCATCCAAACTGGATATCAGAGAAAAGCCTTGGAACCGGCCAACAGAGGGTGAGCTTGGGTCTAACCTTCTGTTATCGGATCATCAACGACATAAATTGTGGCAAATTGAGTGAATGACCAAATCTTGCCGAAAATACCTACAAATGCAGACTCTATTGCTTTCAAATCATCAAAGATTTGTTGAAAGTAGAAGGGCGGCAGATGAGTTTCTTTGAACTTGTGGCTGGCTCGGATTGGAAATGTAGTTATGGCTAGAACCATAACTAATATTAAAGATAGAGCACTGAACTTTGCTATGACGTTTAATGTTATTGGTTGATGGGCGCTAAACTAATTGATCAAGCAACCAATAAAATAGGGAAGAAAATGAGCAATTTAGGTTTTGAAATTGCTTGGTGGTCTCACAGTTTTTAACGTATATTACACAAAATCACTTGCTATGGGTTTCACCATAATTTCATACTTCATGTTTTAAATATTATAATGTCATACTTCAATTTATGAACCCGTTGCAATGTCAAACCTCTAATAAAAATTTCATCAATTTATCTGTTAATTGCTGACGTGGCAAAAATAAAGTTACATGTTTAATGACATATCATCAAATTTGTGCCATATGGCAAAAAAAAAAACATAATTTAATTTTTTTTAATAATTTAGTAGTGACAAAAACAAGAAAATCTATTTAAAATATAATTACACTAGTAATAAAAAAAATTAACAAAATTAAAAATAATGAAAACAAAGAAAAACTAAATAAGCCCTAATTTCCCCAACCCCTCAGCTATAAATTTAGATCCACCATCACAACTTGAAACCTTATTCCTCAATTCACATCGCAGTCACAGGGCCCCAACCTACCATCTCAACTCCACCAACTCGAACTTCAGCGAGAGCGGCGACTCCCCACGCGATTGAACTGAAAATGACCCAAACTAGTTCATTGGTTGAATTTCAGATCTAGTTCATTGGGTCTTCCGGCCAAACCCACAATCTCTTTCTTCTCAGGGGGCCCTAGTGGTGGACCTTAGCCTGTGCATGACGATGAGGACCTCGATTTTGATCCATACATAATATCCAACTTCGACGAAGAAAACCCACCTCTCGAATCCAAAGAGCTGGAACTTGAATTCATCAGGAACTCGGTTCTGGTGACTGTACCTCGAATTTTTCATTTGAAATTTGCCATGGAATTTCGTCGAACAGTTACAGGCTTCTCGGCTATGGCTTCTTCAATGGAACGGTAAATGGGGTCGAAGAGGGTGGTAGACAGATGGGTTGTCTCTGCTGTGTCCGTATGAGAGGCCATCCCAATTTTTTAGAAGTGATTTGATATCCCATTGTCCGTATGATGGGTTGTCTCTGCTGTGTCTGGTTTCATAGCGGTTCAAAATACAGTATTAGGAAACAGTTGTTCTAGGTTTTTTTTTTTATGATGTTTAATTATGGAGCTCTCTCTATTATTTTTGCTGGGTCTAGAGAGAGAATTGAGATGACTAATGGGAAGATAATTTGAAGACAGAGCGGAATTTTGGTTTGCTTTTGCTCTCTCATGATGGTGATGATCACTGTGTCTATATCACTTCAACTGAATTTCGTCAAAGATGAAGATGGTTGTTTAATCCTTTTCGTTGTTGCAAAAAAAAATAAAAAATTATTAACTAATCTAATTATATTTTAAATAGATTTTCCATTTTTGGCATTATTAAATTATTAAACTGTAAAAAAAAATATTTACCACGGGGCACCAATTTGATGATATGTGAAACATATGGCCTGCTTTTGCAACATCAGCAATTAACAAATAAACTGACGAAATTTTAAACGGGGGCCTGTAAATTGAGGTATGACATTGTAATGTTTTGTGAGGTATGAGATTTTGGTGTAACCTATAATTGAGGTAGTTTTGTGTAATTTACCTCAATTTTTATTATGATTTCAATTTATAGTATAAAAACGAGCAGTTATGTTTTAGGTAAACAAATCATTTTTCTAAATTAATTTGTTTAAGAAATTACACACCCTAATATAAAATAGATTGGGAAATTGGTTAAAATAATCATTCACACTAGTAGAAAAACATGTTTGCCCGACCGAAACTTGCGTGACGCATCAAATTTCGTCGCGCAAAGTCTATTTGCGCGACGCCAAAAACAAAACGTCGCGCAAATGACCTTTGCGCAACGGCACTTTGGGCGACGAAGGCCGACGTCGTGCAAAACGGTTTTTGCGCGACGAAAGTGCACCTATGTCGCGCAAAACCATTTTGCGCGACGTCGGATTTCGTCGCACTTTTGGCGCCAAATGGAGAAATTTTTCCCTACTTTGCGCGACGCATGTGCGACTGCGTCGTGCAAAGTTGTTTTGCGCGACGCAGTTGTACCTACGTCGCGCAAAGTTTTGTTTTTCTCCTTTTGCTTTTCTTTTGGGGTTCTTGCATTGCCTTTTTCTTTTGTGGTATCCACTTATGTAAATGTTTTAAATTGACAATTGAATTAGTTCATTGTAATCATATAAGTTTAAAGAGTGTAACTGTAAAAAATTATCAAAATCGGGGTTAAAACTACTGTTAAATTGTGATTTTTTGTTTATATTGGTCGAAAAGTTTTATCCCGTTACTTGATCTCTACATGTTTGTTTTTTGTGATTTTTTGCATATGTGATCTCGAAGAATATACAAACAAGTTTGACGGTTGGATCTTTGAAATTAGTTTCTTACAATACGTTTCCCATCACGTTCAATGGTATATATATTTACAAAGTAAATTTTAGTTTATTTATTTTGTACTCATAAGGGAAAAAAATTAAATAAATAAACCATTTGCGCGATGTAGGGACAATTGCGTCGCGCAAAGCTGCCTTGCACGACGTAGGTTTACATACGTCGCGCAAAGCTGTTTTGCGCGACGTAGTTGTCCCTACGTCACGCAAAGTATTTTTTTCCCTTTTACTTTTCTTTTGGGGTTCTTGCATTGCCTTTTTCTTTTGTGGTATCCACTTGTGTAAATGTTTTAAATTGAAGATCGAATTAGTTCATTATATTCATATAGATTTAAAGAGTGTAGCTGTAAAAAAATCATCAAAATCGTGGTTAAAACTACCGTTAAATCGTGATTTTTCATTTATAGCCGTCGAAAAGGTTTGTCCCGTTACATAATCTCTGAATATTTGTTTTTTGCGATTTTTGACGTATGCGATCTCGGACCATATACAAACAAGCTTGACAGTTGGATCGTTCAAACTAGTTTCGTACAATGCGCATCTCATCAAAACAATAGATTAACTAACACATAGAGTTTATTTATACTTTCATTAAGTATAACATAAGATTTTGTGGTATCCACTTGTGTAAATATTTTAAATTGACGATCGAATTAGTTCATTGTATTCATATAGGATCCAGGAGTGTAGTTGTAAAAAATCATCAAAATCGGAGTTAAAACTACCGTTAAATTGTGATTTTTCATTTAGAACCGTCAAAAAGTTTTGTCCCGTTAGTCGACCTCTGAATGTTTATTTTTTGTGATTTTTTGCGTATGCAATCTCGAAGTATATACAAACAAGTTTGACAGTTTGATCGTTAAAATTAGCTTGGTAGAATGCGTATCCCATCAAAAGGATATATTCACTTAAAGTTTATTTATGCTTTCATTAAGATTAACATAAAGATTTTGTGGTATCCACTAGTGTAAATATTTTAAATTGAGGATCAAATTAGTTCATTGTATTCATAAGGATCAAGGAGTGTAGCTGTAAAAAAAAATTATCAAAATCGGTGTTAAAACTACCATTAAATCGTGATTTTTCGTTTATAACCGTCGAAAAGTTTTGTCCCGTTACTCGACCTTTGAATGTTTGTTTTTCGCGATTTTTTGCGTATGCGATCTCGAAGCATACACAAACAAGTTTGACGATTGGATCCTTAAAATTAGCTTCGTAGAATGCGTATCCCATCAAAACGATAGATTCACTAACACTTAAGAGTTTATTTATACTTTCATTAAGTATAACATAAGATTTTGTGGTATCCACTTGTGTAAATATTTTAAATTGACGATCAAATTAGTTCATTGTATTCATATAGGATCAAGGAGTGTAACTGTAAAAAATTATTAAAATCGGAGTTAAAACTACCGTTAAATCGTGATTTTTCGTTTATAACCATCGAAAAGTTTTGTCCCGTTACTCGACCTTTGAATGTTTTTTTTTGCGATTTTTTGCGTATGCGATCTCGAAGCATATACAAAAAAGTTTGATGATTGGATCCTTGAAATTAGCTTTGTAGAATGTGTATCCCATCAAAACAATAGATTGACTAACACTTAGAGTTTATTTATGGGAACTTTAACGAAAAGCTCCTGGTACTGTTCACTTTAACGAAAAACCATATTTTTACACTAAAAAGTCAACACTGGTACTATTCACTTTACCCTTTATTTTGTCCTTATCGTTAAAACACAAAGTTTTCAAGCCCTTTTCATTAGTTTTCCTTTTATTTATACTTTCATTAAGTATAACATAAGATTTTGTGGTATCCACCTGTGTAAATATTTTAAATTGACGATCAAATTAGTTCATTGTATTCATATAGGATTTAGGAGTGTAGTTGTAAAAAATCATCAAAATCGGAGTTAAAACTACCGTTAAATTGTGATTTTTCATTTAGAACCGTTGAAAAATTTTATCCCGTTAATTGATCTCTGAATGTTTGTTTTTTGCAATTTTTGGCGTATGCAATCTCGAAGTATATACAAACAAGTTTGACGGTTGAATCGTTCAAACTAGTTTCGTACAATGCGTATCACATCAATTTCAATGGTATGTATGTGTGTGTGTATATATATATATATATATTAAGTTGATTTAAATTTATTTATTTTGTACATACAACACTTAAGAAATTAAAAAATATGTATATTTATTAAGTAGCTTTAAATTTATTGTAATTGTTATATACATATATTATTATGTAAAAAAATTAAATTTGAAGGAAATAAAATCACATTTTCAATACATTTTATAATATTTTTTTTTTTAAAAATACCTTGCACGACGCCACTGTGTAGCCTTCGCGCAAAAACCCTTTGCGCGACATTGAAAGCTAAACCTAGGTCGCGCTATGTGTGATAATTTTGGCGGTATACTTGCTAAACCCGAACTCTCTCTTCTTACTCGATCTCCCTCATCCTCTCACGCAGGTGAATCACCCTCTCTCTCCCTCTCGTAGTCGCGCTCACTCGGTCTCTCTCTCTTCCCTCTCACTCATATCGACTTCCTCCTCATCCTCTCCCGACTGCACAGCAGCTATAGACCCAGGTCAGAATCAAGCTTAATTCTTTATTTTTCTTCTTTCTAAGTTCAGAATCAAGCTTTAATGCCTTAATTTGAAGATTTTGGTATTGTAATTAGATTCAATTTGAGAAATTAAATTAGAAATTGGGGGTTTTAATGTTAAATCGAATAAAATTTCATTAGTTAATCCCATATTATAGACGAAAAGGAAAAACGGACGATACTTTTACTATTCTTGGTCGGCTTCCTGGTCTTTGTTTTCTCATATAACTGGTCTTCCTTTGGTTAGAGGTGCATCTTCTTCTAATGGTTTACGGTGTATATGTTATTATCACTAATTGGTGGTACTCACTAAACGAGTTATGAATTTCTGGTCACTTTAACTATTCAAGCTTTCATCTGGACAGCTTAATGTTTTTACCCTTTCCCTGAAAGCATGACTTATGGAAATTCATTAATATTTCATTTGTAGAAGTTGGTTTCTTTTAAGTTTGATTTGTTGTCTTAAGTTTGGACTTTTTTGCTCTGTCGCCCTCTTTCCCATACACACACAGTTTCACACTTTGAATACTGCCTTGTTGCAACTGCAGCAACTTCTTCTGACCATGTTTTTTGCTTTTAGTATTTGGATAATCTAGAAAGAGAGTTGTCGTTTTGAAATTTAAAAACGAATTAGAAAAAGGAGAAAGCTTTCTTCCCTGCAACTTTAGTAATAAAGCTATTGATCCAATAAGTTGTATGATGTTCCTAATTGTTGTGAATGTAAGGCTTCATTTAGAAACATAAATGAATGATTTGTGTAATTTAACTAAATGGTGAATCAAAAGAATCATTATTGAAAACATGATTGAGTTCAGAATATATATGCAATGGGGTTTATTGTTCTATGATTAAGGAATCACAGTCATCTCAGTACTAGGAACGTGATGCGAGCACGGATGCAGATGAACTATTTTAGCCAATAAGCTATACTTTGTTGTGAAGAACTTCAATTATAGGTATCATACTGTTATTCATGTTCACTGATGTTTGATGTATATAATCAAACTAGCTATGAATGTCTAGTTCTTAGGTCAACATATAAACCATATCATATAGCAGTCATGAGTTCTTGAGATTGCTGCTAATACTCTATCCAGAAAATCAAATATAATCGAACAAAGAATTATTGGTGAATTTTCACAAGCATTGGTTTGAAAAAGAATTATTGGTGAATTTTTAATCTCGAGACTACTGCAGAATTTATGCGATTTTTGCAGCACATCCCATTTCGATTTTATTTTAGCTCACTTGTAAAATCAAACAAAGTATGAAATTTTTTACAGTAAATTTATATGTCTACTTCATTTCTGGAAATTTTCATGTACATTGGAGGAAGATTGAATTTTTGGTGAATTATTTAGTCTTGGGTATGTATTGCAGAATGTTTTTCATTTCTGCAACACATCCTATTTCGAATTTGCTTTTAGTACACTTGTTAAACCTTAAAAATTATGAAATTTTGGAATATTTCAGATCAATATGTTTACTCTGTTTCTGAAAATTTTCATATAAATTAGATGAAAATGTCTTTTTAAGTGAATTTTAATCTTAGGTATGTACTGCAGATTTTCTGTAGTTTCTGCAGCACATCACTTTTCGAATTCATTTTTCGTGTCACTTGTAAAAATTTAAAAATCATGAATTTTGTGAAATAGTAGCTATATGTGTCTAGTTCATACCTGAAAAGTTTCATGACAATCTAACGAGAATTGATGTCTAAGTGAATTTGCAAACTAAAGTAGTAGTGCTGAATTTTGGAATTTCAAAAGCTACGTATGTTTTGAAATATTTTTTTCAGTGATTTGTGCACATTTAATGGTATCCAATTATTTGACATGTTTAATTGATCCTATTTGTTCTTATCTTATGCAAATTCTCAATGCTAATGATTTTTATTGAGCAATACTGATTAAATTTTGGTTGAAAAGAATGTATTGGTTTATTTTGCTCAAACCAATATTTTGTTTGGTCATCAATTATGATTATGATGATCATCGTCTTTTGAGACAAAAATTGGAAAGTGATATCAGTTTACTAATTGATCATTTTGGTGATATTCTCTCTCTCTCTCTCTCTGAGTTCTCTCTGATTTCTCTGTCGCCCAACCAATGCAGCCACCACGCACCACCACCAAATGACTTTATGGCGCAACCACCACGTCGCACAGCCACCACAGCTTGTTGCTTGTTTCTTTGTCTCTCAATCTCTCATCCTCCCTTATTCTCTACCTCTGTTGGCGCCATGGGAAATCTTTGCACGGAAAATAGCCAATCCCGAACCGTACCGAAATCCCAAAAAATTTTCGAAAATCCCAAACTTTCGGTTCGGTTTCGGTCTAGTGGTTAAAAAGGCTAAGTTGTCTGAAAGATATTTATAACAAGACATAAAGCGCAACTTTTGTCCAAATCCTAGACATCCCACTAACCCGGAAAAATACAAAATGACAGCTAGCTACTCCAACGTGATCAACACTTTTGCTTAATTTTCCATGTTGGTGGGTTACCTTGAGCCCCTCAAATAATTCAAACATGTTTCATGTTGGTAGGTTATCCTGAACCTCTTAATAATTAACATATAAACCATCATGATTTCACAGTGCATCTTGACACCTACAATTATTTTGAATTATCTGTACATAGTTAGCCTTTTTATTTGAATGAATAGTCCTTGAAACATAATCTAAAAGCTGAACGAAATCGACAATTAAATCACAGTCTAAAATAGTTCTTGGTTGTTGTTCTTTAAATGCTAATGGTTTTGTTTTTTTTTTTTTTTTTGCTTATTATTCAAAGGCATATTCTTTATACTATGACATCATTATGCTATTTTCTATCTTTTCATTGCAATCTGTTACAATTGGTATGTATATATGCAGGTGCATATTATCCAAAGTGTATAGATGTCGCATTTGATCACTCGTCGTCGGAGTGTGACCAACGCGCCTCCCGCATTATCATCATTTATTGCTCCACCCATGAGTGCTCCATTGATTCAAGAGCCTACACCCCTTGATGAGGCTACTTCTACGGCGTCTCAGGTGCCCGTCTCATCGACCTCATCAGTGTTAGTTCAGTCGCTTAGTGCACGGTGGCCTCATCGGCGCCGCCGCGAGCCGGAGCCTTCTGATCACACTTCATCGGCATCTAGAGTCGAGGGTGAGGCCTCCCAACCAGGTATATTTTTTTTCTAATTCTCACTATGTTGTATTTATTTTTTTTCATTTTAAAACTATTATTTTTATGATGGTGAAAATATGTTGGATTGTGAAAATGTGTTGCAAGTTGTGAATTACTGTTATTTTATTGTTTTAAGGTTTTGGGAAATGCTATACTATTAGGGGAGGTTGTGTCGAATTTTTTGTACAAATTTAAGCTTAGGGTTTTCACCATTTAAGTATTTTTGGCTAGCTAAAAAACACACCAGGGGGCCTAGTCGAATGCTGAAGCAGAAGCAGACTGTACGTCAGACTGGCTCCAAGATCAAGATTGTGTATAACCCGCGACATCGTGGAGCGGCTACCCCACAGCAGCATAGCTTCATCACAAGAAGCTGTGGTGTTGTTGTTCGAGACAATTGTCCTTTTCACTTGGAGTCTTGGGCAGGAGTTTCTGAGGAGGACAAGAAACGGGTGCGAGACGAGTTGTCGGTTAGTATATTAATTTTTAGCCTTTATCATTTTTTTTAATTTTGTTTACAAATATTAAAAACCAAAATATATTATCTTTAATATTATGCAATTTCTTACTATTATTTTATTATTTTTCATATTCGTAGCACATTTATGATTTTGATGACATATCTCCCGAGGCCATGGCCTACATAGAGGAGAACTTAGCAATCCGGTACAAACATTGGAAGAACATTTTTCACAATCATTTTAAGAAATGGGATAATTTGGAGATTGCTCGCTTACATGTTCCAACTGAGTTGAGGGACCGGCCAGAGAATTGGGATTGGCTCTGCAACCATTTTACGAATCCAAAATTTTTGGTATGTACATAATATTTTAATAATAATTTATTATTGTTTTAGTTATTTTTAAAGATTTTTTATTAATTTATTTCAAATAGTTGCACTAACATGTATATTGTGCGTTTAACAGAAGAAATCTGCTACTGGCCAGAAAACTCGTGAGTCAAAGACACTTCTCCACCATTCTAGTTCGAAACCCTTTTCGTATAGGCTTGAGGAACGACGTGAGGTAAAACTATATTAACTTTGAAATTTTATACAATTTATTTATTATTATTGATTAATAAAATTTTCTTAATGTTTTTTTTTCTTCAGGAGGGTTCTAAGTTCCCAGAGATCGACACGTTCAAGGATGTTTACATTCGACCTAGTAATGAAATCACTAACCAGTGTTATGTAAGTATATGTAATTATTATTATTCTCATATGTATGAATCGTTCAAATATTATTTATATTTTGTTATTAAACATTATATGTTTTTTCTTTATTATTATAGGATACTATGGTGGAAAAGAGTACTGCTGTTCTCCAAGAAGCGGCATCACAGCTTCCCCCGGAGATTCCGATCGAGGACGTCATGGTACCAGAGGATGTTGGTTTTCAGATCATGACTCAAGTCTTGGATCAGAACCTTGGTCGTCGTCATGGCCAGGTTGTTCGGGGTATGGGGAGATCGCGGGTTTGTGCGACGGGTGCCTCTTCTTCCAGATCGAACATAGTACAGGTCGATACATTGATGGAGGAAGCGACTATAGAAACAATATAGAAACAGAAAACTTCAACAGTAAGTTTTCCTGATTGTATTGAATGAATAATTCAGTTACACAGGTGTCAATATATATAGCCTTAGCTGCCTTAGGCTAATTACAAAAGTACCCTCAACTACTTAAACTAATCACAGTTACTAACAGAAACAATTACATTTAGCTTTAACAACTATTTAACAGTAACTATATTGGATGACTTGTCATTCTCCCTAATAGTGACAACCTTAAGGGGCAAGGTTGCAATCCAGGAAGAGCAGATGAGGGTCGAGAGATAGCAGATGAGGGCCGAGGGCGATCAGATGAGGGCGCAGTTGAGAAACCTTGTACGAGCCATACAAACAGCCGGCCTACAAGTCTCGCTACCAACACCTCATCTTGATCCACCTTCGACCTCAGAGCCACCTCAACCTCCCGATACTCAGTAGCTTGATGTTTTAAACCTAGTTCACTTGTAGTTTTTTCTTTTTTGTTTGGACATATTTTATAATTAAATACTTTTGTTTGGTTAATTAATTATTCTTTATAATTTAATTACAATATTTATCAAAAAAAATAGTTTTGACCAAAACATTTATCAACAAAAAAAAAAGGGTTTGCGCGACGTATGTCACGTCACACAAGGCAACTTTGCACGACATAGGTTCTGCGTCGTGCAAAGACACTTTGCTGGACGTAGGTAGTTCGTCGCGCAAAGACACTTTGCTCGACGTAGGTATTGCATCGCGCAAGGAAACTTTGCACGACGTAGGTTTTGCATCGCACTCGCGCAAAGACACTTTACTCGACGTAGGTAGTGCGTCGCGCAAGGACACTTTGCGCGACACAGGTTATATCTTCGTCGCGCAAACTCTAGCGTCACTGCCTTGACGCGACAGTTTTTGCGCGATGAAGGTTGTGTCGCGCAAACCCTTGGGCAATGATTTTTGACTTTGCACGACGAAGGTACCTACGTCGCGCAAAGTGTTTTTTCTACTAGTGTAATGAAAATAAATGATTTGTTAATATAATGCAACTATATAATCAGCCAAAATAAAAGTCTTCACCAGTCTTGGAATAAAGGGAAGTCAAAATGTTACAAGTGCAACAAATTTGTTCATATTGCTAAGGATTGTAATCTAGTAAGACTTTGCAACAAGTGAGTTATGGTACTCAAGTATAAGACACAAGGAACTTGTTCTATGAAGTCACTCAACTATTTTGGACAAGAATAGTGATGTATGGTATATAGGCAATGGTTGTAGCAATCACATGACTTCAAGGGAAGGTTCACTTGTGGATACCAACAGAAATGTCAAAGCAAAGGTGCAAGTGGGAACTGAAGTAATAAGGGATGTAGTGGGAAAAGGATACTTGTGATTGATACCATCAAAGGCAAAAGAGACATAAAGGAGGTGATGTTGGTGCTAAGATTTGCAGAAATTTAGTTAGGTGATGGGCAAATGATTGAACATAGTTATTTCTTTCTATTTGGAGATTATAGAGTTGATGTACATGATGATAAGTCTCCGTCCAATTTGTTGGTGAGTGGCAAGCAAAAGGGAAATATATATTTTCCATTAGTTTTCAAGTTTGGATATCAACTTGCATTGAGTGCTAATGTTCATCAGAATGTTACAACATGAGCAAGAAATGGTGTTGGGACTAACAGAAATTCAAGAAGCAGATGAAGTGTTTCAAGTTTGTGCTATAGGCAAACACCACAATGATTCATTACCCAAGGATCAAGCATGGAGAGGAAATGAACCATTTGAGTTAGGGCACTCAGATGTATATGGTCCTATGCAAATTCCAATAATGAGTGGGAACAAATATTTCCTCACATTCTTTAATGACTATTTAAGAATGTATTGGATTTATTTTTTGAGAAACAAGTAAGATGTATTCTATGTTTTTTAAGAAATCAAGGCAATGATGGAGCTTCAAAGTGGCTAATTTCTGAAAAAATTGAAGACAAATAGACGAGGAGAGTTTACTTCAAATGAGTTCACTGAGTTTTGTTAGTCTCTAGGTATGGAAAGGCAATACAGTGTGCTGTTCAATATGCCAAGAAATTTGAGACATAAGTTGGAGGAAACAAGTTCTAAAGGCATTTTCATTGGTTATGGTGCATGTGAAAAAGGTTTTAGAACTTTCAATTCTACAAGAAAGTAATAATTTATATAGATTTCATCTTCAATGAAATTGGAAAATGGGTTAGGGAGAAAAGCAAAGTAAAAGAAATATGTGTGCCACTTATTCTCAAGTCCACCTGGAATTATCACAGCATCCTATACACTACAAGGAATAGATACAATGGATAATTGATTTACAAATGCCTCACATGATGTAGATAGCCTATGGAAGGACACATGGTTTGCAATTGGGTATTTAACCTTGGCTCTAGGATCAGGATCATATAACTATTTAGGAATCCCTCGAGATTTTCAAAAGGAAGTTGATATTTAGTGGACTCAATTTGACTTGACTTAGGTATGATCTCATCAGAAATAGAATTAGATTGATCAGTTACCTATTGATTGTGTTCAGGGGCTGATTGATCGTGTGGTACTATTGAATAAGGCAATTGCAAGCATTCTGAACTTAACGTTGCTGGACTTCTATGTTTGTTGTTTGAGTCAATGATTATAGTTGTCTGCATACTTATCAACATTTTTCTCAGTTTTTGAAATTGCTGCAACAATTTTATTGTTGCTAATGTCTTAGGTATCCTCTTTAAACATATTATTCTCCCTCTAAAGGGAATACACAGTGTCTCCCATTGAAAAGTATGTTCTCCCTTTTGAAACTGGATATACAGAGTTTGGGTAGAAGGATTAAAACATTTGTATCTTTTTTTTTTGTATCAGAATAACCCAAGAATACACAACAGAAGGCAGATGGATCAAACTTCCTCCATTGATGTGGATAACCTTGTACATAAGCCACAAACCCGAAGACTCGTGGTTCTAAGTTTGGGATAGATGGAATGGTGAGAATATGGTTAAGTGTTTGGATTGGTGTTTGATATTGGAGAGTGTTGGATGGTGTCCGATTTATGAGATATTTTACAAAACACAATGCCTCTCCCCAAAACTTATGATGCATGTTGGCACTATATAAGGATGCACAAACCACTTCTAATAGATGTTGATTCTTCTTCTCTGCTACACCGTTTTGTTGAGATGTATAGGCACATGTGGTTTGATGAACAATACCATGCTCCTGCAAATAGTTGTGCAGAGCATGATTTGACATATTCTCTTCAATTATAAGACCTAAGTGTTTGACTTTTCTTGTCAAACTGAGTTGCAACATATTGATGAAAAATATTAAACTTGGTAAGAACTTCACTCTTGTGCTTCATTGGAAACACCTAGATCATTCTAGTACAGTCATTTATAAATGTCACAAACCATCTAAAGCCAGAAATGGTAGGAGTTCTGGCAAGACCCCAAACATCAAAATGAACAACTATAAATGGCACAGAACTTTTATTTAATCTTAATGGATAAGAAACAAGATGACTTTTGCCCAAAATGCAAATTTCACAATGAAAATATGATTCTTTGAATTGGGAAAAAAAGTTCATGAAAAAAAGTTTAAGATTACCAAATGAAGGATGTCCTAATCGCCTATGCCATAAACAAATCTTCTTCATCCTGGTTGATTCGTCTATGCTTACATGATGCACTTGACTCAGATGTGGTGAATAATGCTCTGCCGGATTTCTTCTTTCATCCTTTGTGCACCCATCCTTCTGGATAGCCAATAATCTCATAACATCCTTGAATAATATGATTTTTCAATCCGCATTTGGTGCACTACATAGCTGGTCAATTATGAAATTGATCAGTTGTTGAGTAGTTTATGTTAAGCATCCAATATATGATGTCAAAGTAATGATCATGAAATTCTGGAGTACACCTGTTTAATCTATATACAAAATTTGTTATCCAAAATAGCTATAAATACCAAGTATTCCAAGATACACTTCCTTGTTTTTCACGTCAAACAGGTGTTGTTGGCATCGGATCATGACTGCAAGCTAGGGTATTCTATGTATCTTTTTGTTTCTCAGTAGAAAGTCTCAGAAATAATGAGGATGTGGGTCAATTTTCTATTTTTATTCATTCAATTGTCTCCGTAAAGAGCTCTTTTATATTACAAACTATACAACTAATATCTAATACCATTAATTACATGTTCCCTCTTTACTTGGAAACTTTTATTGTGAGGAGTAATTATCATTGACAATAGCATCCTGTTTTGTTGACAATAGAGGTTCTAGCATGTAGACAGACATCATCCTCTTTTGTTGACAATAGTAACTCTTGTTGAGAAGGCTTTTAAGAATAATAATATCTCCACAAAAAATTCAATACTAAGAATGTAATTAATCACAACCAATTTTCATGTATAACAAAATAGATAACAATGCCTATCATAAATAATTCCTCAATGATGTGAACATATTATCACACAAAAGAGGTTTCCCGTACTTGATTCCTCTATGCCATTTATAATATTGAAGTCAATAAAATTATCATTGATTCCATTCATAAAGCAAGCAACCAAATTTTCAAGAACCCCCACAATTCTAGGCATACACAAGTTTGACTACTGATCAACAAGTTTTATAAAACAAAATTAAAATATAATGCAATTAAACCCCCACAATTTAGATTATATTTTATTGATAGGAGCATATTTATGCAACATTGTTATCTTATTTCTTTGCATTTACTTAGTTAATTTCCATTTATTATAGTAATTTAAGTTATTTTTGTATTATTGTAGGTCCAATTAGTAAAGATGACAATAGACGACCAAATGGAGCAATTTCAAGCAGTTTTTGACTTAGATTGGATATCATGCGTGTGGAGCAATGGGGCTGGACGTTTTTGGTGTTTTTCATGTGCTAAACATGTGTTAAGATCTGGAGGAATCAAATTTGGAAGCTTGGAAGACAAGGAAAGACACAATCTTATCCAACTTGATCCAAATTTATCTTATCTTATCTTATCCAGCTTTACCTTATCTTATCTTACCTTATCCAAACATTATCCTACTTTATCCAACATTATCTCATTTTATCTCCAGTTGCAAAAGGACCCTTATCCTATTCTAAATATTTCCCATATGATTCTAGGAGACCTAATCCTTTTAAGGACCCTAATCCTTTTTCTCCTTGGTTTTTGCCGAACCCTACCCTATATATATACATCCTTGCCGCAACAATTAAGGGGGGGAGAAGGACTTGTGTTGCATGTTCCATTTAGAAATTGTGCCGCACCTTGTCATTCAACCATTGGAGATTTCAGAGTTCTTTCGATCCTTGTTTAGTTTTCATGTTTATTTTAGTTTGCTTTTCAATTATGATGAGCATGAGTAACTAAGTTTCTTTTTAGCTAGATGTGAATTCGAAGCCATGATCATATATTTTATGTAAATTGATTACATCTAGTTATTGTTTCGTTAAACATGAATGCGATTTACTTATCTGTTTTATAGATAACTTATTCTTGTATGTTTATTAAGGGAGCCCACTTCGTTTGCATGCAGGGATTTGATGCTAGAATATAAGAAAATTTCACCTCATCGTTATGAACTTATATTTGCAAGTAGTAAAAGTCACTAGTCATGATTGAGTTAAGTAAATCCATGGCAAGAGTATCATGCTTTTCATAGTTACGAATGCCTTGTAATGCTTATGATTTTCACATAACTTAATGATCTTTGATATGTATCTCTATCATGCTTTTCATAGTTAGGGAACTTGAGAAGAATAATTTGGTTGCGTCGCTGAGTCTAATTCAATGAAGTTAGGAAAATCTGAGAGTTAATTAGTGCTATTCACAATTAATTTGGGGCATTGTCATTCATGGTTTATAGAAAGAATAACTAGAAATCAATTTATATGCATATGTTTCATGTGTGGAGAAGAATCCTCTAACTAGCCTTTCATCCATATCTCATTCACAATTCAATTTAGTTGCTGCCTTTACTTTTGTTTTAATTAAATTCGTCCAAAATCCCCCCAGTCATTGTTTTAGTGTTAGTTTACTTAGTTTTCAGTTTTATAAGTTTAATTTGTGTTGATTAGCATCCCTTCTAATCCCCGGAATAGAACGATCTCTACTTACTCGTACTACGATTGCATAATTTATAGAGTTTAATTTGTGTGTTAGTTTCTACCACATCATTTATTCAATATGAAACTCATAGGTCCATTAACTCTCTTGACAAACGTTAAATAATTATCATCATCTTAATCAACGAGAAAAACTTCATCAATAAAAAAATAACATGTAACCCCTTATTTAAGATATAAACAAGATATATATAGCATGCCATATCTTAATAATTATCCATGGGCATATAAGTAACCAACAAATGCTTGTAAATTTCTTAATCTAAAGGTGATCGCTACGTCCAACACCTTAATTTTGAATGTGACAAAGCCACTTAAAACCAATATTTACATGCCTTTCTCGTTGGCTATAACTATAAGGAATCATGCTCACAATAAATCATTATAATTTTAAATTAGGGTAAATGACAAAAAACTACCTCAACTATTGGTGTCGTGACACTTTCATACCTCATCTTTAAAACGTGACAATGTCATACCGCATCTTACGAATTTGTGACAATGTCATACCTCCGTCAATTTTTCTGTTAAGTGCTGACGTGGCAAGAGATGGGGACCACTCACTAATACATCTGGATTAAAAAATAATTAAATATATTTTTAATAATTAAAAATTAAAAAAAAAATACTTTTTATATTAAAATCTCTCTCTCCCTCCCTCTCTCTCTCCCTCTCTCCCTCTCTCGCCTTTCTCTCCTCTCTCTTCTCTGCATCCCGAACCCATTCCCATCTCCCCCCGACCCCTTTCTCGTTCCCCTTCCGTGCAACCCCCCACCCCAACCCAGTTCCTCCCCCCCCCCCCCCCACCTCTACCTGCAACCCGAAACAAAAAAAAAAAATTCATACCCAGGCCCAGAAGAAGAAGAGAGAAAAAGAAGAAGAAAGGAAAAAAAAAAAAAAAAATTCAAACCCAGAACTGGGTTTGCTGCGAGCGGGGCGCCGGGGGGGGGTGAAGAAGAGGGATGAAGAAGAAGAGAGAAGTGGAAGAAGAAGAAAGAAAAAAAAATGCTCTGGGGTTGCTGGGCGCGGGCGTGGGAGGGGGGGGAAAAAAAAAAGGGAATGAAGGTTTTTTTTTTTTTTTTTTTTTTTACTTTTTTATTATTTTAATATTAAAAAAATATATTAAATGTTTTTTTTTGTTTTTAATAATTTTTTAATAGAAAATGGGTCCCATCTCTTGCCACGTCAGCACTTAACAGAAAAACTAACAGAAAAATTGACGGAGGTATGACATTGTCACAAATTTGTAAGATGCGGTATGACATTGTCACGTTTTAAAGATGAGGTATGAAAGTGTCACGACACCAATAGTTGAGGTAGTTTTTTGTAATTTACCCTTTAAATTATATAAAACAAATAAATAACTAATTAATAGCTAAGATAATGTGTGTCACTTATCTGTAAATTCCATATATAATGATACGAACTTCAAACCCATCTCATCTGAATCCTCCGAGTAAGAGTTATCTTGTATGCTCTCATTGACAATGAAAATTGTTGGATGCCAATTAATCAAGCGATACACCTGCATTCTTCTCCTAACACAAGTTCAATCATACCCAATATTAATAAAGGACATAAAATATCAAAACTAATTTCATACTCCAATATTCTCAATAATAACCGCATAGATCAATTGAACCTTATAGTCTCCTACGACATCAAATTTTGAACATTTATATGTAGAAGAATGAACTACAACATAGAGTCTCATGCAATCAATCTCACTTAGACATGTATGGGTCGTGCCAATTGGATCATGAATAATACAAGAGCTTAGAAAACATTGGTCAAATTGAATGGAATGAAAATGAACTAACAACACTAAAAAAAATAATGCAATAAATTGTAGAATAATATTAAGGCTTCCCTTTGAGAAGGTATTGTACTTCAGCCAACTGTAATCTGTATATGGAAATGGTGACCTCCATTCGTGGTGCAATATTCTGCGGTGAATATATATACGGGATTGAGGAATGGTTGTAGAAGTATTTTAAGTAGCAATCGAAATATACTCTTAAGATTGTTGGAAATATTGGCGATGTGGATGCTACTTCTCGTACAACAAATCACATAAATTAATATTAGTATTATCATAATATTAGTACCACAATCTATCAAATAAAATAAACCAAATATGATAAAATACTTATCTTTTGTAGGTTGGAAACCATTGTACGCCGATACTTGAGTAGAACAATATTTTAGGTTGAGGCATGTAATCATTATCCTTAAGAGTAGATTTTGCTCCTCTAAAACAATGTCTCAATGTAGCAGGTTATGACACCCTATCCTCCAGAATACAACTTATAATCCTTGTAAGCGTACACTCGCAATACTTGGATCGAGTGAACAACTCAACTCTTTCCTTTGGTATAGAAGTGAAAATTATAATAGCATTTGAAAAAACACAACGAATTAGAAGATGAGATGAAGATCAAGTTCTTTCTTTTCTAAGGTCAAAGACTCGAAGGATTTCCATGAAAGAAAGATTTCTTTTTCCCACAAGGCTAGATCTAAGGAAGATATATAGACTCAAATATAACGTTAGGATATTAAGAGCATTGCATTAACAATCTCTTAATAGCTGAATGTAAATGAATAAACGGTCATAAAATTTATTTCCACCTTTATACTATGCAATAAGGAATAAGCTAATTGAAAGGTGAAACGTTAAACTTTATAATTTACTAATTAATGGGTTAATCAAAATGTCATTTTCAATGAGAAAGTGTAATTCAGAGCTGCAACGTTATAACCTCTTTAATGCATAAGTTTTGGTTTGCAAACAAAACTAAAATTAAGATTTAAAAAAAAATCATTAAGAATGATATTAACATGACTAATGAAGCTTTGACGTATGAGTTGTATTTTGAAATACCCAATCAAAAGTTCCAACACTATGTACACTAAGAGCAAAGAAAGAGCAGGAATTCTCATTGTATCTATCTATCTATGTTGATGATATAATTTACACTAGAAGTAGTCAAAAGTTGATTTGAAAAATTCAAGGCTAAAATGATGAACAAATATGAAATGACTTATCTAGGTCATTTGCATCATTTCCTTGGAATGGGGGCTATGCAAACATAAACAAACATTTTCATTCATCAGAAGAAATATATTGCATCTCTACTTAAGAAATTTGGTCTGGAAGACTACAAACCCATGACCATACCACTTGTTTCTAATGATAAGTTGAAAAAGAAAGATGGAAATGGTGATGCGGATGAGGCTCAGTACAAGAAAATTGTTGGTAGCTTATAGTATCTCACTGCAACAAGTCCAAATATAATGTATGTTGCTTGTATGTTGGCTACATCCATGCATTGTCCTTCGAACAACATTTTGGAATAGCAAAGATGATTCTAAGATATATCTAAGGAACATTGGATTAAGGTTTAGAGTATGAGAAAGGAAAATGAACAATGTTGATTGGATTCTGTGATAGTGATTGGAGTGGTTCTGACAATGACATAAGAAGTACTTTTGGCTATGCTTTCACATTCAGAAGTGGGATGTTCTCATGGCCTTCTGTCAAGCAACATTGTATAGCTTTGTCAGCTGCTGACGCAAAGTATATTAGTGCATCAGAGGCAAGTGCTTAAACAATTTGGCTTAAGTTTGTTCTGGAAGATTTTAGTGAACTTCAAATTGTGGTAATCCTTTGAATTGTGATAACATTTTAGTAATTTCCATCACCAGGAATCCTATATTTCACTAGAAAACCAAGCAAATCAACAAGAGATATCATGTCATCAAGGAAGCACTGCAAAAAATGAGTGATTAACTTCGTTTACTATCCAACAAAGCAACATATTGCAGATATATTCACAAAGGCATTGGTAAAGGATCAATTCAACTATCTCAAGGAGCTGCTTGGAGTAAAATCAGTTCACAATTTAAATGGAGTGTTGAATTATAAATTGGGGATTTGATTGCTTGGTTACTAAGTCATTTAGTATGTTAAAGGCGAGATTGAATTTGAACTATATTATTTTGTTACGGCTTATAGGTCTAAGAAATGCTATGTATCTTTAACTCACAAGTTTTAAGATGGATGGCTAGGATTTCATAAGCTCAGACTCCCTGTACATAATGAATCTATGATTTGTAAAGCAACATTCTCTACATTGCAGTCTCTCTCATTCTTTATTTCTAATTTTTTTTTTATCTTCAATATATACAAATACACACATACATATGCAATCATCAAATACTAACGAATCTTACCTTGCAATTACTTTCGAATGTCTGAGTTTAATTATATAGCGTCAGTGTTGTAATCAATTAGGTTAATAGATTCCAAGTACTAAAAATATGTTGAAATAGTATTAGTTGTTAAATTTGGTAGGTATATATGTATCAAGCTCTCAATGCTTTTATAAGTATTCTACATCCCTAACTCGTTGTTCATTATGATGTTTTACTTCATCTCCCAACTGTTCTTCGATTTCCATTCTGTCTTTTGATCCTTTAATTTATAATATAACAATATTATTAACGGTCAAGATGTATAGCTATATGTTCTAAATAAGAATTCAATTTAGAAATATTACCAATTTAAAGAGTTCAACAAACAGAATTATTTTTGTTGCTGTAAGGGTTAACATCATATTTCTCACTCGATAATGTTAAGGAGACTACATATGTAGGCTAAATTTTGTAAACTAAATGACATGGAAATTAATGATTAGATGATTACTTAAATATTGATTAACGTGCTTATTTTTATTATTGGTGACACATAATTTAGGTTCCTAATTTAGTTTACCTAGCATTACTCTTCTCACTCCCTCTATTTCAGTTCCTTTTCTCTCTACGAAATTGAGAGACAAAAGGGAAATAGTGTTTTTCTGGGAATTCCTAACCAGCATGACACCAATCTTACTTGCTAGACAAAACATTTTTTCTAGATCAACAGGCATAGTAGACAAAGTAAGATTAACACTTACCAAATTGTTCACTCTCGCATGAACAATTTGAAGCAATGGCTCGGGCAACCACCATGAGTAATTAGAGCATGCATCAATAGTAGTCATGTTCAAAGGTTTAATTTATAAGATTGCGAGAACCTAATGAATTCCTTGTAGAGAATCAGAAAAAGAAGAATGAGAGAAATCAAAGAACTTTTAGAGAGAGAAACTGAGAAATGCTTTTTGTATTGACTTTTATTTAACTCACTCAATTTAACAGTACAAGTTGGTATTTATACAATTTTATTTGCTTACACATTAAGTAATCTAACACACTAACTATTGCATTCCTTAATCTTTTGACAAGTGTCATCATCTGAAGCTTCCTTTTGATCTTAAGTCTTTACACCTTTACATCCCCCCTCAATTTCATGCTTCTGAGAACTGAGCATAAGATTGGAATAATGGTGTAAGAACAAGGAATTAGACAGGCCCTTTGTCAAAATATCAACAAACTGTTTTTTAGAAGCAACATATTGCACATGCAAATCACCCTAAGCAACTCTTTCACGCATAAAGTGATAATCTATCTTAATGTGTTTGACTCGAGAGTGAAAAACAAGATAAGTGGACAAAGCAATGGATGAGATATTATCACAATGAATCACAAGAGCATTGAGCAATGGAACTTGCAAATCAAAAAGAAGTCGTCGAATCCAGGCCAATTTCGCAGTAGTTATAGCAATGGCTCAATATTCAGCCTCAGTAAAGGACCTAGACATAGTATGTTGCTTTTTAGAAGCCTAAGAAATATGACTAGAACCAAAATAAACCATATAGCCAGAGGTAGACCTTCTGTAATTAGGGTTTCCTACCCAATCTACATTATTATAGGCTTAAAGACTCCATAGGGTTTTGCATAAATTGGCAGCATTGATTCACTGCAAAAGCAATGTTTGGCCTAGTAAAGGTCAGGTATTGTAAAGCTCTAACAACACTATGATATTGTTCAAGATTATGATAAGGTTGTCCTTCTTCCTTGAGTAGCCGATGATAGGGAAGACAATGTGTTGCATAAGACTTTGAATCCTGCATACCCATTTTCTCCAACAGATCTTGAATGTACTTTGGGAAACAAATAGTCTTGAAGGTTTATATGAAATTTGCAATCCTAAGGAGTAATGTAACTGTCCTAAATCCTTCTTCTCAAACTCTTTAGTCAACTTCAAGATAACATCATATATCAAAGAAGAATCACTATATATGATGATGATATCATCAACTTATAAGAGCAGTATAACAGTACCAAAAGAAGAATGCTACACAAAAAGAGATAGATCTGCAAATGAAGCTTTAAATCCAAGTCCATGCAAGAAACTGGTAAACTTTTCATTCCAGGCTCTTAAAGCCTATTTTAAACCATATAAGGACTTTTAAAGTTTACACATATAATGAGATGGATGCAGATCACTAATAAACCCAGGAGGTTGTGCCATGTAAACCTCATCTTGAAGACTACCGTGGAGGAATGCATTCTTAACATCTAATTGTCTCAATGGCCACTAAAACTGGCCTGCAAGTGTGAGAATAAGACTAACAGTTGTTGGCTTTACCACAAGGTTGAAAGTTTCACTATAATCAATGCCCTTCTCTTGACTATACCTATTAGCAACCAATCGAGCTTTATGTCTAGCAACAGAGCCATCTGGGTTCTTTTTAATTATGTATACCCACTTGCAACCAACCAAATTCTTATCAGGAGGAAGAGGAACCAGAGTCCAGGTATTTTGAGTATGAAAAGCATCAATCTCTTCTTTCATAGCTGTTCGCCATTCCACAACTTTACATGCTGATTTAAAAGACTTTGGCTCAATGATAGAAAGATCAATACAAGTAATAAATGTTGTGAATGCCTTCTTCTTAGATATACCACTTTTAGATCGTGTTTGCATAAAATGCAAATTAACTATAGGAACAGGAAGAACAACACTCAGACTTTCAGATTGAAAATCTGGATCCACATGGATTGAGGACTGTGTAGTATCTGTAGAGATTGGTAAAGGTGTAGGGTTTGGTATAGAAAAAGATTCTGAAGCACTAGTGGGAGAATTCAAAAAATCTAAGGCACTAATATGGTTCTGCAAATAATTTGAAGCTCTAGGGGCTGAATACAATAAGATGGTAACATGTGAAGATGATGAAGATAGTGGTTGTGTAACAACAATATTTTGTCCTATAACTAATGTAGGCATAACAATGGGAGACACACCAGGTGATGGAGATGAACTAGATGAAACAGAACTAAGTTGTGCATATGGAAAGCTTAGTTCATCAAACAACACATGCCTAGAGACATACAATTTACCAGATAAAGGATTAAAACAAATATACCATTTGTATTGCCCAACATAACCCAAAAATATGCATTGAGTGGTTTTGGGTTGAAGTTTATTGGTATTGTATGGTTTTAGAAGAGGAAAACAGAAACAACCAAAAGCCTTTAAGTGGGACTTAATTGGTGATTTACCATATAAGCATGTGTAGGGAAACTTCATTGACAAATTTTCACAAGGCTTTCTGTTTATGAGATCAACAGCAGTTGCCCAAGCATGAAACCAAAACTTAGAAGGTAATTTGGCAGTTTGTAAAAGGGTAAGTGCAGTTTCAAGAATGTGCCTATGCTTTCTTTCAGCAAGGCCATTTTGTTTCAGGGGTGAGGGCATGATTTGTGATGTGTTATGCCTTTATCAAGCAAAAATTGCCTAAATTTGGTACTAGAGTACTCACCACCACCATCAGTTTGAAAAACTTTGATTGAGACAGAAAATTAGGTAAGAATGAAATGATAAAACTACAAAAAAAATGTTAAACACCTCACTTTTATTCATTAAAGGAAATATCCTGGGAAACCTGGTACATTCATCTACAAGGATCACATAAAACTTGAAACCCTCAATGGATATAACTAGAGATGGCCCTTATACATCACTGTGTATACTGTCCAAAGGTTGTAGAGTTTTATTAGCATAATAAGGAAATGGCAGTTTAGTGAACTTGTCTTTTAGACAACCTATACAAACAGTCTTGGATACATCCAAAGAAAAGAGAACTTGAGACTGATTTAACATTGCAAAAACTACAACATTAGATGGGTGCCCTAATCTTTGGTGCCACAAGCTTGACTTGACTTGTTGACCAAGAAAGCCATGTTGCTACTTGGACAAGTGAGGTGCTTTGACTGCTTGATTAAGTATGTGCTAAGGTATGTAAAAAGGAATGAGATACAAGCCAACTCTACATAGTACTTGGAGAAACAGTCTTCCTGTAATCTTGTCCTGAAACCAGAAATTGAATTCATCACATATAAAACGACACTTGTTGTCCTTACACAGCCTATAGATAGATAAGAGATGTTGAGACAATTTGAGATCATGCAAGATCTTCTTTAATTGGAAAGCATATTGTGGAGCATGCAAAATGGAAGAGCCAATATTAGATATAGGAAAACCTAAACCACTAGCAGTAGTGATTTTATCAGTTCTAGTAAATGGAGCAGCATTAGTGAGAGAAGCAAGATCTGATGTTATATGAGATGTAGCTCTTGTGTCAGTAACCCAATATTACTCATGAGGTCCAGATGGTTGATAAGCAGCAAGCATTGCAGTTAAAGTAGAGGGTGGACTCCTTGATGATAGCACGACATTGCAAAATGTCCAAACTTCCCACAGATTTGACATTGAACAGGAGATGAAGAAACAGTTATGGATAAGTGTCTTTGATAACAGTCAACATCAATGTGACCTTTCTTATTATTGATTTGACAAACATGAACTTCATAACCATGGTCAGGACAAGTGGAAACATGTGGCTGAGCTCGAGGAGGACCAAGAATATCAGTACCATTATGAGAATTATTAGAAGGAAACCTGGAATTGTTGCCAAATTGATTTCTTCCCCTAGCTCTTCCTCTATAATTGTTGCCTCTATATCCTCCAGAATTGAAGGAATTGACATTAGTATGATACCCACCAATATTGTTTTTGTAACCACTTGAGTGACTAAAGCTTCCAGTGTGATAAGAAAAACTACCATGATGATCAAATTGAAAATAGGTGGACTTGGCAGATCACTCTTCAGCAAGTAACAGGGCCTTACCATTATCTTTGGCAATCATAGTAGTGGCAAAAGATTCAGACCAATGAGTAGCATCAACTATAGCCTCTTCTGCAATCAATTGTGCTCGAAAGTCTTTAAGCGAAATAACATCATATCTGCCTCGGATTATAGTTCTAAAAGTATTATACTCTTCATGTAATCCTTTAAGAGCCAAAATCACAATATCATCATCTTCAAACTTAACACCAACTACTAACAAATGATCTCTTGCATCTTTGATACGTTGTAGATATGGAGACACCAATATTATCCTTTCTTAATATTCTGAAGCTCAGTTTTCAACTGAAATATACTGGCTTTAGTTATAGTAGAAAACCAATCTTTCAAGCAATTCCACATTTCATGAGAATTAGAGCAACCAATAACACATGACATTGCAGTTGCAGAGAGTGTAGCAATGATTAATTGCATAAGTGAACGATTGTGCATCTTCCATACTTGAAAAGCCTCAATTTCCACACCTTCTTTGTCAGAACTTTCATCAAATTGAACAGGATAACGATGTGTAGCATCAGCAAATCCAAGTATACCATGAATTTCAAGAAGAAACCTCATTTGATAGTGCCAAACAAGATAGTTTGCATCATCAAGTTTTACCGCCACCAAGGTTGAAACAGTTGGAATTAGAGTATTAATAAAAGATTGCACAATTTGCAATTGATCAACATTCACCATTTTTCCTGAGATCTTTGAGAAATTTGTTTGAAGAATTGACAAAATTAGGGTTTCAAATTACGCTTTCTTGAAGAAAAGAAGAGAAGAATCACTCTTCAGAGAGATATAAGAAACAATTGAAGAATTCCAGAGAACAAGATCACAATGCACAAATTTCAAATACACAATTTCAGAATGTCATATCGCAATTCAAAAGATCAAGAAAAAGAATTTTGTACCATTTGAAAAGAAATCAAAGCGCGGAAGTAGCAGAAACACATGATCGAAGATCAATTGCCTTTGCCGGCGAGGATACTATGTAAGATTGCAAGAACCTGATGAATTCCTTGTAGAGAATAAGAAGAAAAAGGAGAGAAATCGAAGAACTTTTAGAGAGAGAAACTGAGAAATGCTTTTTGTATTGACTTTCATTTAACTCACTCAATTTAACAGTACAAATTGGTATTTATACAATTCTATTTGCTTACACATTAAGTAATCTAACAAATTAACTATTACATTCCTTAATCCTTTGACAAGTGTCATCATGAAGCTTCCTTTTGATCTTGAGTCTTTACACCTTTACATAATTGAGCCTTAGGAGAAGTTGATTTTTGCTAATAGGTATTTTGACTAAATTAAAGCTGAGACCATCGTAATGTGGTGTAAAACTAGCACTCAAATTTAAACCCTATTTTTTGACAATTGTAGTAAAGATGTAAGTAGGGATCGTTCTAGGCCGGGGATTAGTTAGGGATGCTAATCAACTCAAATTAAACTTCAAAACATAAAACTAGACTCTAAAACAGAAAACTAGACTCTAATAACTCAAAACAAGTTAGAATGACTCAAAACAACACAAAACTAACAGATTGACTCAAAACAACAACTAGTGAGTGATTTGGATGAAAATTGATTCTAACTTTACTAAAAACAATGAAAAGACACCAAATTAGACAGATTTGAACTAGAAGACACTAAATGTAAAGGGGGGGTTTGGTTTTGTACGAAAATTAAAACTAAAACTAAGTAACTTGCAGAATTAAACAAAGACATAAAATTAGAGTAATTCAAAGGGTAAAAGGCTAGGTAGAGAGTTCTTCTCCACACATGACACATATGTAGATTGATTTCCAGTTATGATTTCAATAAACCATGAATGACAATGCCCAAAGTTAACCATGAACTGCACAAATTAACCATCAGATTTCCCTAAATTCATTGAATTGGACGGACAACGCGTCAACAACCAAATTATTCTTCAATAGTTCCCTACATGAACTGCATAATAGAGATACATATCAAAGATCATTAAGTTCTATGGAAATCATAAGCATTGACATGACATTCGTAACTATGAACTGCATGATACTCCTGCCAGGAATTCACTTAATGCGATTGTGACTAGCAACCTCCACTACATATGAATATAAGTTCATAACGATTAGGTGAAACTCCCTTATATTCTAGCATCAAATTCATGCATGCAAACTAAGTAGGCCTCCTTAATCAACATACAAGAATAAGTTTTGAATCAAACAGTTAAGCAAATTGCATTCACAATTCATGAAACAATAACTGGAGGAAATCAATTCATATCACATATATATTTATGGCTTTAAAGTCTCCCTTAGCTAAAACAAGTTTATTTCCTCATAGTCGCAATTAACCAAAGATAATCAGATTTAAACATTGAAAACAAAGATAGATTACACCTAGAAACGCTCCAACAATCCAACGTCTTGAATTGCAATCACGGCTCAAAGTGGCTTCTTCTTCTTCTCCTTCCCTTGTAAAGCTGCAGCACAAGGGTTTAGGTGGAGTATGGATGGTGGTCTGGTGGTAGAGGGTGGATAGGTGAATGAATGGATGGAATGGCTGGTGAGAAAAGGGAGAGACTGGTGCGGCAAAGGGGATTATATATAGGGTAGGACTAGGCAAGGATTAGAGAAAGGGTTTAAAGACTTAACTATTTTGTCCCACAATTAAAAAGGCAAGAAAGAGTCAGAAATTAAAGAGAAATAGGTAAGAAAGGTGTGGCACAATATAGGAAAGGTAGTTAATGTCAAAAATCAATAGGAAAAGGGGAAAGGAAATGCGGCAGGGTTTGTGTAGGAAAGGGGAAGTGTTTTAGGGCAGAAGATAGGAAAGAATAAGGTCCCTTGTGCGACAAGGAAGAGGGAGATACAAGGGTGGTGCGGCAAGCTTTTTAGGGTATGTTTAAGACTTCTAGAACAAGTATTTAAGTGTCCTAAAATATTTAAGATACCCCTTTGTAGCTGGAACTTAGGTGAATTAGGATTAGGAAAGTTTAGGACCAAATAAGGAAACTTTGGTTTACATTCCTTCTTTCTTCTGGATTCCTTGACTTCATTTGTCTTGAATTCATTTCTTCATCTCTTTACTCATTCCTAACCTCCTTTGGTCCTCAATTTCGTCCATCCACCTTGCTCCATGCATGTGCCATCCATTTCAAGCCCAAAATTGCTCCAAAAGGCTACAAATTGCACTCTCTTGCCTACTTTGTCATTTGGACCTACAAACGTACGAAAATAGCTTAAAACACTCAAATAAACATAACTAACTAAGTAAATGCAAGGAAACAAGCTAACTAAGTCGCATAAATATGCTCTTATCACATCGTGATTAGTTTTGTGAATTTACAATTATGATCGCAATTCTTGATTCTATTTTCTTCATGCAGATTTCTTTTCTTGGTACTAGTCTTGGTCACGTACATTTTTCATGCAATGAAAAATAACTTCATTCAAAACTTATATACATCGAGTGGTTCACTACATTGATGCGAAATATAAACGACACATGAAAAGTAAAGACTGATTAACTACTTAATTTTTCTTCTTTACTGTGCAACACAAATAGTCTGATGCAAATTTGAATCGCTGACAGCAGACAGTCTCGACATTTTTTCTCCCAACAGCTCCTCCTCTTTCTCCTCCCGCAAAACAAACGGATGCCTTGAAAGATCTTCAGCCGTCCATCGGTTTCTTGGGTCTTTCACAAAACACTTTACCAGAAAATCTTTTCCAGCTTCACTCAAATCCTCTGGAATCTGCGGCATCTCATCTCCTCCAATCCTCATCAAAACCTTGAACATATTCGCGCCAGGTTTGTGATCCCACACCTGTTTTCCGCTCGCCATCTCCGCCACCAAACACCCGAGAGACCAAACATCAGAACACACCTCATACATGTTGTCGTTTACTGATTCAGGCGCCATGTACAGTGGCGTGCCTCGTACTTCGACTTTACTTTGCATTTCCCCTGCTTTCTTCGCCAGCCCAAAGTCAGCGATTTTAGTCACACCATTGTCAAAAATCAGAACGTTCTCAGGCTTCACGTCGCAGTGAACAAACCCTTTTCCATGGACAAAGCGAAGACCTTCGAGCACCGACTTTGTGTGTCGTCGAACTTCGGCTTCTGGCAAACGACCACCGTTCTTCTTGAGCTCATCAGCCAATGTGCCTCCATTCGCGTACTCCAAAACCAAGTTGTAGAACTCCTCGCCATTTTCGAGGGTGTGATTGCCACCGAAACATCGTATGATATGCAAACAAGAACCGACTTGATCAAGGACTTGCTTCTCGTTCTTGAGCGTAGCAGAATCGCCTGATTCAGTAGTCTTCACGGCCACCAACGCTGGAAGTTGAGAAGATGGGTTTTTGGGTTTCGCTTTGTAGATGGTGGCAAAGCCTCCCCTACCGATTTGGTTTCCTCGAATCCACTCCATCACCATGGTTGAAAATCTCGGTGAACCTAAAGAAACAAGGGTTTTTCTGTGAGGGCTTCGAGAGCGATATGTGTTTGTTGTGTTTAGGGTTTTTGGGTTTGCTATGGATGGAAGGAAGAAAAAATAGAAACTAGAGAGCAATTAATAAGCAAGTACCTTCTATACAATGTGTATATAAGCACTTTTTACTTGGGACTTACGAAACTTTTAGGAGTTTCCTATTTGTTGGATTACAGGGTGTTGATAGGTCAAGACCTTTTTCCCGTGTGGGAAATTTGGAACACATGGCGTAATGTTATTCGTTTGGGAGCATTGCTTCTAGTATGTGTTCTCCTTCGGCAGTTAGTAAGCATGCACTTTGGTGCATTTTAGAAGCAATGAGGATCCTAGAGATTTTCAAATCGTGTCCGTTTATCATATATCGTGCAGTCAAAAATTATTTTAAATATTTTTATTTAAAATTAAACATGAACAGTACCTGACAAAAACTAGCCGCACAATGTACGATGAACGGACACGATTTACAATGAACAGACACGATTTGAGGATCTCAAGATCCTGACAAAGAGGATCCGAAGAGAACCCTCATTCTTTTAGAAGATTCGAAGTCTGTTACTGCCTATTTGTTTTAAATTTAAATCAATTAATTTTTTTTAGTTAAATTAAAATTAATTATAGAATTAATAAAGATAATTTCTTAATTATTATTTGCCAATATTGACAAGGGTCATTCTTGATGACTTGTCTAGTTTTTATGGGTCACATACCATGTGTACAATTGTGAGACGCGCCGCAAGTTACGTAAGCCTTGATATGTCAAAATTTTAATATATTGGTGATATTGTATTTTATCAAAATTTACATGTCTACACCATGTTCGTATTTTCCTTCTTTCACCGGGCAAACGGCCAATTGGCCCTACTTGGATTGATGAATTTTTGTTTATCAGATTATGATTAATTTTGTTAATTCGCAATCATGATCTCGCAAATTGTAAGTGGCTAGTTTGATTACATTTTAAGTTCCTAATTCTGTTTTCTTCATAGTGATTTGCCTTCTTGTTATAATTTGTTACAATAATTACTTCCTTGGGATATGATTATACTTATGAGCCTTCCACGAAATAAGTTGATTTTTTTTTTCCTTGTAGTTACTCTTTCGGTATGACGATAATACTTGGTTCGTATACTGTTCACTATTATTGCGGTCTCAATAATGGTCCAGGCTTCCAAACTGGTGGAAAGAAAAAGAGTATCATGCATCAAAACAAGGAAATTAATTATATTTTTTAAAGTTGTCATTTAGTATTACAGTCTAACAGTATTTTTCTCTACTTGTAAGTGAAAAATTTTAGGTTTAATTTTTGACAAAAACGAATTTAAACTACATTATTATGGCTAGCTTAGAGTGAAGCTAAGCCAACTCAATAAAGTTTGTTAAAAAAGAGAAAAAAATACTATATCTTCTAAAGCTAAATCTACAATCATATCCGGGGCTACTCAAACTGTGCGTTTAGCTTAATCCTGATCCTCCATAGTTTGATATAATTTTCACATTAGTCTCTTTCAGTTCAATTTTAACAATTTATAAAGTTGGCTGTTAGCAATCAAGTCACTCAAGTCTATTAGAAAAATAGACACAGTGAGCACGTTTGGATTGATTGCGAATATTTTCTTCGTCCCAATTACCCTAATGTATCTTTAATTACTACCTTAAGGATTAAGATACTAATTAAAAACAAATTACGGCTGCTTTGTTATTAGTTCATGACATGTCATTGGCTAACAAGTCGAGGCTTAAGATACTAAACTTTCCACTGCTCTCTCGTTTTTGAAAAATTTGAAAAAATAACCAAAATTTAGATTCTATATAGAATAATAGCCACCCTTTTAAATTTATTGTTATTATAACCAAAATTTAATGTGAAGGTACTAATATATCCTTAATGACTAAAATTATTTGTGTTGCACAACAAAAAAATATATAACATATAAAAAAATAGAGTCCATACAAATTGGATCAAGCTACAAGACAAAACAAAATATAATCCAGCCCCAAAAATGAGGATGGGCTTTACTTACAAATCAACATCCATAAATAAATAAAATATAAATAAATAAGATATGAATTCCTTCCTACAAAAGAGGGAAGTAACGAGCAAAACAAGGGCTCCCCATTTTATGCAACAAAAAACGTGGAAAACTGGGTAAGAAATGTTAAGAAAAAGTGGCAAACGACATGGCCTCTATCTCCCCCGCGTAAAAGCTCTAGAGCCCTCCTAAGATGTCTATAAATAGGCATCAGTTGTAGTAAGAAAAGAAGGACATAGAGAAAAAGAAAGATAGACTATGCAAAAATTGAGAGACAAATTGAGAGAGAAAATAAGCAACGAAGTACTGTTGGGAGAGGAGAGGAAGTAATCCCACTGCTGGCGATCCCGAACTGAGTCTTTTAAGGGAGGATAACATACCACAAACAGCAATCAGAAGGTACAAAACCTTTTTTTTCTTTTCTTTTCATTTTTTCCATAAATTTTGTTTTGCAGGTAGGTGTTTTCTCGAGGAAACTTTGGTTAGCAAAGAATCTACACGCTAGCAACCCCTGCGTACTTATATACCTGCAACAACAACAACACGAAGCAGTCCAAAAATGGCAGCAGCCATATGTTTTCTTTCTGCCTAAATCTAAAGAGAACAAAAACACACGAGCTCCGCTCCCCGTCGCTGCCGCCAATCCCATGAATTTCTTCAGGGTGGTCTAAACCACCCCATAAAGTTCCAATCAAATTCAAGAACTTCGCTCCCCACTGCTGCCGTCAATCCCATTAATTTCTTTGGGGTGGTCTAAACCACCTCGTGAAGTTCCAATCAAATCTTAGTGATCCATGCTCACCATCTATGCCAAGAAAGAAAGGAACATTTTAATTGTCATCTATCAAGAAATCAAGCTAAAGAAGTAGACATAAGAAGCCAAGTCCTACATGCAAAGTCATTCTTTGCAGTCCAATGAGAAAATAGGTTCATTATGGACAAATGAACAAGGGAAAAGAAGCCAAATACAACTTTTGTTCCCCTTGACCGACTCATGCTTGGTCTCTGTAAAGAAAAACAACAAGGAAGCAACATATACCAACATGCAACTCGAGAGTAAAGAAATTGTTCTGTTTGTAAATCTTTGGTGTTTTCTTTGCTGCTCACGAATACAAGACATAGAGGATGCCTTTGCATAAAATTCTATGAAAACCCACTTGGGATAAAAGTTCAAGAAAAAGGAGAAATAAAAAATGACGATGTCTCCCTTTATATTCATAAAGTTCTAGCAAAGTATATTGGGATGATGTTTGCATAGTATTTCAAAGATGGACCAAAGTAAAAGCATGGGACTTTACCAAGAAAAAGAAAGTTCAAGCATGGGACAAGTATATAAAAGAATAGCATCAAAGTGCCTTGATGTTATCCTATCTGTAAAAACTCAAAATTCTATCCTATCTGCAAAAACTCAAAATTCCAAGTTATGTTGTACAAAAAAAATAAAAAGTTGCTGGATCACAAAACAAAAGGACAAAGTGTTATGAATGACTAGTGTTGATGAGAAAGAATAGCAAGCCTGATCAAATTATCATGAGCATGGCTATCATAAGGCCATTCATGTGACATTCAAATGAAAAAGGCATAATGCCTATTTCTTTTCTAATTAAGCATAGAAGGCAGCACATAGATGGAAAAAAGAAGGTGTCCAATGCCTACTGACCAAACCAATCCCATGACTCTTTACTGAGAAAAGGAGATGCCAGAAAGTGATAATCAAACACTAATATATCAAGACTCATTCAAAACACGGTAGACATGAAGAATGTATTACTATAAACTTTAGAGTGCAATTCTCACATTTGGAGCCATAAATCACCACTTGTTTTCAACAAACTCAGGGCTGCAAATCGGAAAGGAAGAATTATCATTATACCTTGATTTAACAATTCTAAGTACTCGGGGAATTTTTAAACCTTTGCTACATAGTGGAACTTACTGCAAAGTGCAATGAAAAATGATGTTAACTCTTAATGAGATTTGGACGATTTCCCAATTTTACATCAAGGCAAATACCTGCTGCAATCAAGGAGTTTGAACATCAACCACATCATCAAAAAGCATTCCTACAAATGGCATCGGCAATTCAAAAAACCATGGAAAATACCCTTAAGTCAAGGTGGAAATGGTGTTCAACACCGAATGAAAAAAGATTCGCACTAACTAGTCACAATCAGCAAGCACTCTTCCTCTACACATTTGAAGGAAAGAAAAATGGCTTAAGACTCCATAAAGAGGACAAAAAGACTCTTCTCCCCAATACATCAAAAGCTACAAAATCCAGAACACAAAGAAAATGAAAATGGAGTCACCTGCTTGTTACTTTCTCTTCCTTTTTGCTTTGAATTTTCAATCCACAAAAGAAATACAAGCAGAGTAGTAAGGGCAGGAGAACAATGCAGCAAAAAAATGAAAGTTTGTGACCTGTACAAAAAGAAGCTTTTGCAATTTAAAGGGGGGAATGATGGTAAATTGAAGTAATTTGAAAAAGAATCTGAGCTCCAACAAACCTTACCCATCCTCGCTTAGAAATCAACGGTTGCCCAATCCAAATAGAAATTTGAAATACGATCCACGGGAACCCAAGTATATCGGAATTGCTTTCTGATTCTGAAGGAAAACCACTAAATATTAGAGACGAGAAAGGGGGAATGCTAAGTGAAGTCTGCACCTCACGTGGGAATGTTGCTCACATCAAGAAGAAGAGAAGTTGCTGACGATAAGAGGAAGAGGAAGCAAAGTCCTATTTGAACCTGGAAAGCTTAATTCACAAAAATAAAAAATAAAAAATAAAAGATAAAATAAAGCTTGGTGACAACTTTGTTTGGGAAAGACACTCATGTGAAAATCAAAAAGGAAAGCCATAGGATCAAAACCCATTTTAAATGGGATCCTAACCCTTCTCAAACTTTATGGGGCAAGGGCACAACACATATGTAGTTTTAACTAGGCCTCACAAATTGGAAGTTGGGCCAAAATAATAAATGGGCAGCATCCCAATAACATGATGAGGACATATCATGTGTGAAGACGATGCCTACATCGGATCTATGAAGAACGTAGATCACTTCAAATATTGTAGATGTGAACCATCTCAAAATACAAAGTTTGATGGACTTATGCTACATCAAATTTAATGGATTAAATTCCCGAAGTGGCCAATGACACGAGGTCGTATCAAATACCAAAATGGCACGAAGCTATATCAAACGGCATGAAGCCGCAACAAGACTCAAATGGCACGAAGCCACATCATGCTTCAATGGCCCAAAGTCATCGCTTGTAAGAGCCTGAACTGCACAAGGCATCAAATGCTGCTTGCCTACATGAGCTGAAATTGCACAAGGCATCAAATCCCGACAAATACATAAAGAACTATGAGTGACTTGATCCTTCAACGAGGGTACGTAGGCAATCTAAGGCTCGACCTAGGTGCAGTCGCAAAATCAAATACCCAAATTCCCAAGTTACGATTTATTCATATTGGAATCAAAGGGTTTTTGCTTTTAACGAAGGATTGTAATTAATAAACGCATAGTCTAGATAGGTCAAACTCAAATTAATAAAAACCTCTTTGAAAAAATGAAGAAGGGTGAAATTATGTCGAGTGAAATTATTTACATATTGTGTATAATTTTTGCTCAACAATTTGCAATTATGACCTTTCTGCAATTTGGCTTTAAAATATAATGTGCCTCCGGAAGCTTTTGCAAAGCTTTTATCGCGCGATCCTCCCATACCGATCATGTACAAAACACCTCCAGTGGCACCTCTCAATTTGTTAGAAACGATGTCCATAACATTATTTTCTGAGTCACCCACGCCATATTAAAATTTACAATGAAGAGAGAGAGAGAGAGAGAGAGAGAGAGAGAGAGAGAGAGATATATATATATATATATATATATATATATATATATATATGTATATATGAGGGGTTTATGGGGAGGGAGGGGTTAGGTGTTAATATATAGGCAGGTGCAGAGGAAGATGATGGGAATGGAGGAATAAATGGAGAAAATGGGATCAATGCAAAATTCATATTTGTCTATAGTGATTACAAAAACTGTTGCAACTGGGGGCAGGAGGAAGAACGAAAAGATATGAAACCATGTCCTAGATCTATGTCTCTGTATCAAAGTCATCATAGCAAAGAAAACTTTTGAATGATGTTGACGAATTTGGGTCCAGTTTGATTTTCTAGGGTTATATTTGATTTGTTTCGAATTTGTGCGAACAGTCTAATATGCAGTGCAATTCAATTAAACCTTAATTTGGCAAAGGAATTTAGGGTTCAAGTTCCATAAGGGATCAGTGAGAGAGGGAGGGATGTCAACAATGATGATCGACAACAAGAAAGAAAGACAGATCATGCGTTTTATTTTGTGAAGGCGTTTAGTAATTAAGGATATATTAGTACTTTTATATCAAGTTTTGGCTATAATTATGATAAACTTAAAAGGATGGTTATAATTCTATATTGGGTCTAGATTTTGGTTATTTTTCTAAATTTCCCCTCCTTCTTTGGGATCGGACTGGGAATTATGACACAACCATGCGAAAACAAGTCGAGGCAGACCCTGCTCATCCGCAAAATTACCACATGTTAAGACAATGCCTGCTAAGATGGGGGGAAAAATCACACACACAAACACAATCAGTGGTGTTATCAGAACCTCTGGGAAAGTCAAGAAGAAGTTGGCGGCAAGCAACCTGGAATACTATGCAAGCCTATTGATTCCAATAGATTTGGTTAGAAACCATGTTCTGCCTTACTTGGGCAACAAGTTTGTCAACAGGGTTGAGACCGAAACGGGCTTAGGAGTTACGATTCAAGATTGCTACACGAACACTAGGCATTGATTGATTTTTAAGCCTTGGAGCCCAACAAAATCAGCATTTTCAATGGGGATTGAACTGGGGGGCTTTGTGCATCGGAGAGGCTTGAAGGCGAAGGATGTTATCGATTTTACTGTGATCCTTCGAAAGCCAAGTTCATGTTCTCTCTTGTTCAACAGCAACAAGCCAATAGACCAATTTGGTGTCTTTAGATTTAGATTAACCCTAGATTACTGAATTATTTTTTTTCATCAGATCATGATTAATTATGTTAATTCACAATCATGATCTCAGAACTGTAACTAGTTATAGTTCGAATACGTACCTTCTTAATCCCCAATCGATTTTGTTATCTTCATACGGATTTCCTTTCTTGTTATAATTTTTGTTAGGTTAAACAATTTTAATACTTTGAAATTTGTTGGTTAGAGTGAGCATTTCACTATATTGTACCACTGGTCTTGTGATCCATAGAATTAATTAAGCAATCTGTTAATTGTGTTTTACATTAATTATCTTTGCCAAACTCTTTGTAAAATACCCATTTTTGCCATTTCATGACTTTGTACAAATTTTCCATAAAGCACAACTTAGGAGGTTCTATCTAAATCGTCATGTTAATATGTCCTACCAGAGGAATTTAAGCACATAAATTAAAATTTTCAACAATAGTTTGGCTCCTTAAATGTAAACGACTCATAAAAAGTGAGAATGTATCGCTACTTGGTCACATGGTAGCATTATCATCACGATTTGTCTGCAGTATAGATACTTAGTAGATTAAATCACACTTATCTAATTAACTACACATATATAATGTAATTGTTATATATAAATTTACCAAAAAAGTAAATTGTGATTTATTTGCTAACAATACCACTGCAAACATTATTTTGTTTAAAGTCACTCACCAATAATATAGAATCACTCAAAATATAAGGTCCACAATCAACTGCCTTAATTTCTTCACTTTTTTTTTCTCCTATATACTAATACTATAAGATATAATTAATATTATAAACTATAAGAGCTATATGTGCCAGCCCTCTCAAACCACAATCTCAACATCTTTTCCCCATTGGTCCCCCTTGCCTATTTTTGCCAAAATAGGTGTCAAATCCCTAGGGTGCACGTTAACCCTGAGGCCATACTTCATGAACAACGTCAAGGACATCTTCTGCTCCACCAAGTGGCCCGGCACCACCGCGAGCCGGTGCCTTAGCAACACGGCCGCCGCAATCGACTTCATTTGCAAGTAAGCTAAATCCTTGCCCAAACAAATTCTTGGACCGGCATTGAAAGACACAAACTTGTAAGAATCTTGTACCTCCATTTTTTTGCCATCCGAAGACAACCACCTCTCCGGCTTAAATTCTAGGCAATCTTCACCCCAAATGAACTTCATGCGACCGATCCCGTAAATTGAATATGTGACTGAAGAGCCTGCCGGAACAAACGTCCCACTCGGCAAAACGTCGTCGTTGATTGTATGCTTGGAGTCTTGTGGCACGGAAGGGTAAAGCCTTAGGGTCTCGGACAATGCTGCCTTAAGGTATGTCAATCGATCTACTTCTTCAAAGAACAGGGGCTCTTTCACCCATTTGGAAGTATCACTGCCACGTGTCTCCATCAGAACGGTGCACATTTCAATGAGGATTTTCTCCTCCACTTGTGGGTTTTGAATCACCAACCAAAAGAACCAACTAAGCGCAACCGATGACGTGTCACGTCCAGCTAGGATGAAGTTGAGCGCCACCTCTTGGAGAAATTTGTCCGAGTAGGACTTTTTCTTCATGAACCGTGACAACAAGTCATCATGTGGGACCCCATTGCTACGACCTTGTTGCTGGCTTGCCAACTCGAGCTTACGCGCGTTGATGATACCAGATAGGTATTTATCAATGTGATGGAGGCTATGGTTCAAGCTGACTTCCATTCCGAGCCCAAGCCATTTTTTTATTTTCCATACGATTTCGGGCAAGATAAAGCGTTGCAGCGAGGCTTCGGTGGCTCGATCGAAAGCATTCGCGAAGTCGTTTTCGGGAAGGCCCAGAGCTAGCGTTTGGGGGTCCTTCCCAAATGCCAACCCGCATATGTTATCGAAAGTGAGCCGAAGCAAGAGGTCTTGAAGATCCACCGGATTGGCTTCGTTTTGAGCCGCCTCAAGAATTGGGCAAAACCTGAGCTCAATGGCTCGGCTCACCCACCTAGCCATGGCTTGGCGGAGCGTTCGGGTGGTGAATTCCAGTGCCGCCGTCTTACGCTGGAACAGCCACGTGTCACCATCACTGTTGAAGATCCCATCGCCAAGCAGATCATGGAACACGGCTTGCCAGGTTGGACCCTTGGGGTAATTATCAAACCGAGTCTTCAAAATGTGCTCCAAGTTCTTGGGGTCGCAGGTGACAGTCACGAGCCCTTGCTTGCGTGCCAGGAAGGGAATAGCGCAGGTGCAGGTCTGGTAAGTGCCGCCGCACGCGCGGAGATTGTCGGCGATCCAGTCGTGCATCCGGTTCACGTTCTGTATGAGACCCGGGAGGCTACCCAACAGCGGCCAGACACGCGGACCGTACATTGACCGTGAGATCATCTTGAACCAAACTAAATACGCCGCTATGGCTGATAAGATCATTAGAGCCGTTGATGCCTCCATCTAATCACTGATGAGCAAGCCTCCGCTTGAAAATATCTAAACCACTTCACTTCCCACTAATACAATGATTAACCCTAACCCAAGTAATTAAACTGTTCAAGAAAAAATGTACGTAGAAGCAAGAACATGAAACCCGGATCGAAACCGAAACACAAAGGAAAACCCAGATCAGAATTATGAAGGGAAAATCAATATGTAGCTGGCTAGGGTTTGGACTGTGAGATCTGGATTAGGGTTTGGCAACAATGTGCATGATGAAGAAGAAGAACGTACAAGAACAAGAAGGAGAGTGAGGCAATGAATAAAAGGAAAGGAAAATGGAAAATGAGACTTATAATACGAGAGAGGAAGAGAAAAAAGAGGGGGAAATAAATGAGAGGCTGAAAAAACTGTTGGTTTTTCTTCTTCTTTCGTTTCAGTCTATTAATTTTCCTTCACTCTCTCAATTCTCTCTTATCATTCATGTACATATACGTACATATATTTATATATAAACGAGAAACTCGGACAAAATATATAATTAATGCTAGCAGAGGTCGTTGGCCATCCCTCCCTACGTAGAAGTTTTATAAGTCACAATATTCCAATGGAAATGCAGATGAACAGAACCACCCTTCATTATCAACTTTCTGTCGGTCTCTCTTTCTCTTTAGAGGAAAATGGAAGCCATGGGTTTCTCACCTAATTTGGAGGAAAGTGCTCCTTCATCTTAAATTTTGGCATTCAATGAATGAGTGTGGGAGTTATTGAGATTAGTTGAGTAAGCTATATATTATGTCTAATAATGTGTGTACTGTACGCATGTGTGAAATAAATGATGAATGAATAATACGACTCTTTGTGCTTATATGTAACTTTCATATATAACTTATGCTGATAAATACTGTTAGTCACTTGAGCTACATGTATTTTCTCGGGATACAAATAAAACCTAGATAAAATTATACAAGTGCATAGTTTTCGACATAAGTGCAATATCATGGTGAAAAAACAGATAAGTAATGATACAATAAGCCCTTGAGTTTAGCTCAAGTAACTAGTGAGGGTTGATGAGAAAATTTGAAACGGGGTTAGGCTTAGGCATAAAATGATTCGGCTGCTTCTATTGTAATAAAAAAAGATTTCGGGTACAATATTAATATTATCGTGAGTATGGAAATTCGTATAAAACTTTCATTTATCTATTTGGTGAGATGACGGTATTCGGAGAGAGAGGGTGGAGATTTGGCTAAGTCATGTAAAAGCATTTTCAATGGAGATGTCAAAAAAAATATGTCAAAAGTAAATTTGAAGGCTTATGCGGCAGTGTCAAATTTTCTTTTGCTCCAACTCATATGTTTTTTTCTTATTCAATCAATATTTGAGGATCCACTCTTCAAAACAAATAAATAAAAGCTAAGTTTCATGATTTATAATTGGTGCATTACTACGACCCACACAACAAAATTTGCACCACACAATAAATATGTTAATCAACATAAAATTGAGATATCGGTTGGAGCTTCTATTTGCCTTCAAATTTTATTACGTGACAATTATGATTTGGCATCTCTTTAAAAAATGGTCTTAAGTCAATCATATGTAGACATTAAACTCACAATCTACGTGCATAAGCTAGTATTACTAGATTGTAATGTTTCCGACAATTTTTTTCCTATAATTAGAAATTTAAAGTGGATTGCTGTGTAGTTGGGCGAGCTAACCACCACATTTATTTTGAGCAAACCAGCTTTTTCGGCGTCACTTTTATCCCCAAAGACAGTTGTTGCCATCAGTCCATAAACTATGGCAAGAAAAGTCGCCCAATATGTTTTATCGTCCACTTTCGGGGCCACACTACGCGTTTCAGTAGCTTCATCCTCACGTTATCATAATATATGAGACCCGATAATTCTTAGAAAGTTTAATGCAATATTTTTGTCCCTAAACTGAGGTAATAGTTACTATGTAGAATTGGGCTATCCACTTAATTAACCAAATAAATTGTGACTCGAAAGAAACGGTTTCTTTTAGCTAAGCCAAAGAAGATAGTTGGAATCGGTGAGTTTTAAGAAAGTGCGCAGTGTTAGGACCGGAAAGAGAGGGTCCAGTGGTGGTAGAAGAGGAATAGGCCTGAGTGGCCATGGGTAAGAATAGGCAACGGCAAAAAGAAATTTAAGGAAAAAGAAGTTTGAGATAAGTGTTTAGGAGGGGAACAACTAACAAAGAATAAGACTAGGGTTTTTGTCAGGAAAGAAAAACCTATGAGTAATTCTATGTAGAATTATGAGTGATACCATGTAGAATTATAACTGCATTTACAAGTCAAGTGATTTGGTGTACAAGTAAATCTAAGTCCACAAGGATATACATAACCAAAGCCAATAGAATGCTAACCGAATTTTCCTACACTAACATGCTCTTGTCCTCTAAGTCCACCATGTGTTACACCGTTGAAGTTTTTCACTATCATCGCTCTCTATTAAATTAAGAGTAAATTACGAGTGTTGACTCGAAACTTTAAAAAATAAATATTATGATAAGAAAATGAAAGGCGGGGCAGCTGGCAGTTGGGAGGGGATTGGTTCCTTGGAGCATGGTGGTGTTTCCATTGCTGTAAACAAGGTTTTAAAAGACGCTAGGCGCTAGTCGGGGGCGAGTTGGGACCTAACTCCTAGCACTACTAGAATTATGTTCATAGGACACCATTTTTTGCACACCCTTTGCAATTGGTGGCCATAGATATAAAGCTACTACTCTTACTATTTTTTGGTGGCTTTCCAATGGAATGCCGCTGATATCGGTGGCCTTCAACATTGAGCCACCAATGTTGGTGTTTGTTAAATAGCTTTATTTCTTAAAGTTACCTTTTTTTCTACTTTTTTATTTTATTATTTATTTTGTTGGCACCGAAGTGGATATTGAATTTGTTCTTCTAAAAAATATATATATGTGCCCTGAAACTAAGGAAAAAACATATATGCCCTGAATATAGCTGCTTGTTCAGTAGTTGTAGTTATAGGCATATTTGTTTCTTTGTTCTCAATGGATACTGAATGCTTTTTCTACTGTGTAGCGTGTACATATACGCAGTGGTTTAGATGTATTACTCTTTTTATCTGTTTTTTCCTTTTTCTTTCCTTAGTTTCTTCCTGTCTTATTACTGTCTACTCTGTATTAGATTGAGATCTACAACTCTTATTTTGACCAAATATTATGCATTTTTATTTAGTTCTTAAACTTTGAATTTACTTTTTGTTGTCATTTTATTTTCCTTTACAGGTGAGTACGAAAAAGTTTATATGTTTTGTATTTTGAGCCTTGCATGTTGGCCTTCGTCGAGATGATTATAGTTTCTAACAGCACAAAAATGTAATTACATTTTAGTTTCTATTTTGACTTGAGTATTTTGTAGTGGAAAACTATCTAGCTCAACGATGTTACTTTCCATCAATGTGTAAACTTGACGAGGTTTAACTCAGGGAAGACAGTTAGTTTTGTGCCACCTGATGGTGAATTTGAATCAATGAAGTAAGATCATACTTCCATTAATGTCTTAATTTATTGGTTTGAATTTAATTTAATTTTTGTTAATCTCGGGTCTGCTCACTTCTTGGTAATGTTTTGTCCTTGCTCATTTTGGTGTTTCATTAGGACTTAGTAGGATGCCACAACGTGGGAAAACTTGTTTTTATAATGAGGCTCGCCATTTAACCGTGTCCGTGATTTCAAAGAGTTTCAATATGCAAATCTCATATCATATGATGTTCTGATTATATCTTCTATGTTGTTGGTGGACCAGTTGGTTTTATGACTCATGACTCCACTCCATCATTTTTTCATCTTTTGACACAAGAACTTTGTTGGTTGATGAAGTTATCAACCAACAATAAGTCCTAAACAGCTGTTATAGTGTTCTACTCAACCTTATGAACTCTTTGTTGTGCTTTGGCCTGTTATCTCACCAAGTTACAAACCCACAGTTGAACAATTTAAAATACAAGAAATAAAGACACCAAGAGAATTACGAGGTTCGGCAAAAACCTGCCTACGTCCTCGGAGAGATATTGCTCTTCACTATGAGAATAACTAGTACAAAATATACATGAGTTAAATTGACATAACCCAAACCCCAATCTCTTGTACACTCACATAATTTTTCCAAGAGCCTCACTCTCCCCAAGAGTTTCTCACTCTCACTCTATTTTCTTTTCCCTTTGTGTTCTCCACCGAATGCACACTTCTCTTTTCCACACTAGGCATGCATGCCTTTCTTTGCCTTAAATAAAGGCCTAGCTATCATACAATTCCTAAAAACAAACCTTTTGCTTTTCCCCATTTTTAGCACTTATTCGGGACCTTGTCTACAACATGCATTGCCCTTTTGCTTTTAATCAAATCACAAGGCCACTTCACATGGCATGTAAATGAGAAAGAAGAAAGCCTATCCTATAAAGTAGAAAGCATGCATATTTACATACAAGCAAACACAAAGCTTGCTTTTCTTTGTGCATTCCACGTGGTTTGCATGAAACAATGCATCCCATCATATTTCAACCGAAAACAAGGAAAAGGGTGAAACATGTTGCCAGCTTTTATGAGCCAATCACAACACTCTTTACCACTACCATCTCTGCAGTTACCAATCTCGTACATGTGTAATGTGTGCAAAATTGCTAGTATTAAACTACGACATACAGATAGCACTCTTATAATTCTTTATCATAGGTTGAATTCTTTTGATACAGAGATCTGTTTTTGGGCATTGCTTATGGTTGTAGATGATTTCAGGCTCCCAACAACACGGAGCTTCTGGGGGTGCGAAGTGCTTTATTAAGGTAAAAACCAACTGTTTGGTTTGGCCATTGTATCATGTTTTTTGGCATGTATACAAGCTAATTTATTGACTCGTGACAATGGTGAGCAGGCCACAGGTGGTGGGGCATTCAAGTACGCAGATCTTTTTAAAGAAAAGCTTGGGATTTCTCTTGACAAGGCAGATGAAATTGACTGTCTTGTGGCCGAAGCAAATTTTCTGCTTAAGGTGGGATCCTAATACCACTTACATTCAGTCTAATCCTATTATATTCCGTACTTACTATAAGCATTTGGGTCTACTTACTAGTTGTACAGCTACTTTTTTATGAAGTGACTTTCTTGTGTATGAAGTGTCTTTATATATATATGTTTTACATTCAGTCTAATCCTGCAAGTGTTAAAGATATAACAGTCAGTACTTAATGTAAGCATTTGTCTGATGCCTTGGCAATTGTTGTTACTGCACTTTAATTCTCGTGGACTAATGATCTAGCATATGCTTTGCATACTTCACTTATAGTTTTCTTTTACTGTTATATTCTGCAATATCAATTCATGGTATAGGGCGAAACAGAGAGGAAAGATTTTCAAAAATGAAATTTTGTATTTTTATTTAATTGCAAGTTTGCACCCTTATGTAATTCCTCATTTTAATGGTTTAGCTCGGTGGTGGTTATCTTTTTGGGCTACCAGTTGGCTTTGTTGTTGATTCAATTGGAGCCACTTTAGGTGCAGGAGTTGCTTTCCTTCTCGAAAGAACTGTATGTTTCTATCCTAAACTCTTGTATTGGAATTTCCTGGTTTTTTGAGTTTCTGAAAAAAGAGAAAATATTAATGCATTTATATGTGTGGGAGCTATATCTTTCCTTTTAAGTTATCTGATTTTGATATTTTGGTTTTCCAAGTTGATGTTTAGACCTTGTAATTCTATGTTCGCATTTTACATGTTTTTCTTTTGAAAGAAGAAAATTTATTAATAACAGACTACAAAGCAGTCCCCAAAGTACAACAAACAGAGCTAGAGGCCTAACCAGCCAAGCCAAACAGTAGCAGCAACGTGAGAGTCTTCATGGCTGATATTATGGCTGCAAACCTCTTTAAATACTACATTTCTCAGGTATTTATTTGATCATATCTCAGTGATACATGTTCTCAACTCTAATTTCTTTAATAGTTGAAGTTGAGTTAACATTATTCTTATGAATTTTGTGGATTTGACTTTGGGTGCAGCAAATGATCACATTCAAATTATTGACATGATTAAGCTCTTTGGAAACAGAGTGTTCACACATTTTTCGAAGTTACATTTGTTCAAAATTGTATAAAAGATCAGTTATGCAAATTTGTGGTATATTCTTATATCAAAGATATTACAATTTGTTTCCTCGCCAAAAAAAAAAAGCAAATATTATATTCAAATCTGGGTGCCCCCTGAGGCTTTTTTTTTTTTGTTCTTAATATTATTTTGCAACTTTGCCACCAATGTGAATTAGGGTGGCATTTTTTTTTTTAATATTATTTTGCAACTTTGCCACCAATGTGAATTAGGGTGGCATTTTGTTCTTAATATTATTTTGCAACTTTGCCACCAATGTGAATTAGGGTGGCATTTGCACATACCCACCAATGCAATATTGGTAGCCATTGTTACAATAGAGTCCTCTACATAGGCCATGTTCTCTAGTTTAGTGGGTGCTTGGTGACCATAGAGGTTTGCCACCAATGTGAGTGGCAACACTTGACAATAGCTACCAATGAAAAGGGTGGCTTATAGCCAAATTTCTAGTAGCGTAGGCGGTTAGGCGGGGACTAGGCGGATTTAAGTAAATCCATTATATTTCGTGTGAATGAATGTCTATTTATACTTAATATATATATATATATATATATATAATTTCATCATAAACTACAAAATAGAATGACATATGTATTATGAAGTATTGGAACATAATAAAAATATGGAGAACAAGCATATAATGTGTGCTCATTTAAGTATTCAACAAGTCTCTTACAATTTATTAAAAAAAAATTAAATACAAATTGAAAGTTATCTAATTTATGTCTAAGTGAGTCACAACCTAGGCAGGTGTCTAGGCGGGTCTGGGCGGGTTAGGCAGATGCCTAGGCAATCTAGGCGGGTACCTCAGCTGGTCTAGGCGCTAAACGGGAATTTTTAGAACAGTGGCTGCAAAAAGATTGTGGTGTTTAACATTGGCATAAGAAAGTTACTAGAATTTATTCAGTCAAGCAGGTGGGGTCAAGCCACATTGACATGATAGTGGGTTGCAGGTTAGAAATTTGGGATTAACCTGTTTTTGGCTTGCCATGGCGTTTGGGAAGGGAAATTGGATCTCCTTCTGAGCCTAAGGTGAGGATCCTCCTAACCAAGAAGTATGCGCCGTTAGATGAAAATTGAACAGTTACAAATAGAGAGTCCCTTTAAAGTTATAATAATTGTAAGCGTTGAATTTTCATCTAACGGCCCACACTCCTTGGTTAAGAGGATCCTCACCTTAGACTCAGGATCCAATTCCTAGGGAAGGTAGCTGCATGCCAGCTTGGTCTTCATTGTAAGACCACTTTGGCTATGTTAATGTCGGTTTGGTCGTTCGTTCACAACTCCATTGCCTTACCAATCTAGACGAACTGAAAAAAGGTTAACAAAATTGGAAAGGACCAATGGTGTAATTTAAGTTAAATTTGAGGACGGGAGTAATTATTATTTAAGTTTAGGCACGAAAATGTAACTCGTGTTGTAGTTATGAGCATTATTCTTTACACCGACCTTGTTCAATCCTATTGTAAGAAAATATAATAAATTTATAGAAAAGAGATTCCCTTAATTTATAGAAAATTATATATTAATCCTTAAATATGATGAAGTTTAGATTAATGTATGTTACAAAATTCAAAATTGAGTTTAATCCTTTTGACACACACCGACCTGGAATGTCCACTTGGACTCCGAATCGAGTTGTGTTGGCCGACACCTGGAGGGTGACGAAGCCATAAAGTGCAATGTAGTGGAAAAATAATATGATTAAATTTAAACCTAAAAGTGCCTAATCAACAGTGCTCCAGTACAAATGTTTAGGTACATTAACTCATCACAAATAAATTTCGGTACGAATGTTTAGGTACATAAATTCACTATAATATAGTTCGGTACAAATATTTAGGTATGCTAATTCATTATAATATATTTCGGTATAAATATTTAAGTACAAACATTTCGGTATAAACAAGTCAATTTAATATATTTTGGTACATTCATTTTTGTACACTTATGTATTTACATATTTTCAATATGTGTCACTAATGTTTTCTCATTTAAATTTACTTATAATTGGAAGAACTAAAATATAGGACCATGATTTTTCAGGGCAAAGTAAGGCAGATTGGAATACGAATACCTCAAAAGCCGGTCATGAACTCAACATATTCTGCAATGGAGCTACACAAACGGAGCAATGATTCCACCATCATCCTATTTTAGAGTAGTGTGTAAAGTCTGATAACTTCGCTGAGATTGACCGTGCTTATTCCGTAAGATACGAAAATCTAATCCATTAAGGAATCAACCAATTTTCCTATATTCTTGGAATCCTTACAATCTAAGGATTGACGTGTGCCACAAGTAATCATACTCATAAAAAGATGCAATATCTACTCCTAGATACCATTTGGGATTCTCTTGGTTTAATACAAATTCCTTATCCTAAAATGTCTTTACTCGACTACTATAAATACACCATTCTATGATTCATTTCTGGTAGCGCAATTATCGCACACTTACTCTCTTGATATTGCTTGAATCTCATATATTTGCTTGCTAACTTAACCGTCAGAGAGCCTTTGACCATCTCTCTCCCTACCCTCGATCTTTGGCTGTTTACAGTGTTTACTGTCTTGTAGGTTAAACGAGTGTGTGCATCTCCTCCACACACGGTGGTGCATAAATTTGATTCCAATAATTGGTGTTTTCATTAAGATAGTTGAGCTCATATTCCACCCGATCAAATCACTCTACCACAGGCTTGTCTACAAAAGAAAGTTCAACTAACGCTAACGTTAGGTGTAGTTAGAGTCGGTGGCAACCCATTGTCCTACTTTCCTTCCTAATCTTTCGTCCTCCGTCCCTCTTTTTGTCCCTTTCACCAATATGATCCCCAAACTTCAATTCCACTTCAATTCATTTATCTCCGTCTTTCGCCACTCTAATTGCTCCATTTTCGTCTCCCACCACTTCGATTCCTTCCGTCCTCCATTCTCTCTTACCACTTCTATTGTTTCGACCAATTTGCTTCATCATTTCATGATTCGACAATCTGCAATCACATTTCTTAACCGACTTTTATCGCAGGTATATTAGAAGGTGTATAGAGTTTTGACTCGAGTGCTCGCACCACCACCTTCCTCTTGTTTGCCTTTATTGGCTCTGTCGCCGATGGGTTCTATTTTCCCATTGGACTTAGTGGTTTTATGGGTGTGGATTTTGTCATGTTGTTTGTAGGATGATGGAGCACTGATTTCCTTCATCCCTAGGGATTTGATTGTGGGATCACAGGTCGGATTAAGTTGGTGGCTTTAGGGTATTCTGGCGGCGACAAGGGCAACAAGTCTCTAATAAAGGTAAACCCAAACTCAACAGAATAGGAAGAGGAAGCCATCGTTATGGTCTAAAAAAACCCTGTTTGAGGTGATTTATTTAGAGTCGTGCTATAATCCAAGTTCCTTGTCACCAGTGTCTGGATACTTCTTAAATTTATATTATTTTTTTCAAAATCTTAGTCACTAATTTGAACAAATTTGGTGCAATTTGCTCAGTTATTTTTGTTCTCATCTTCGTTCTCTATTGTGCGCAATTAGATCATCGAAAATCAAATTCTGCCTAAATTTGCGATATGTTTTGCATTTATTTAAAGGTTAGAGGTGGTAGGTTGGATGAATAATACTTCTTAACCTCACTAATAAGTGAACAAGAATATCACTAAACCTTAGTATTAAGTGACAGGTGTTGGCAATAGTTTTATTTAATTGTTTATGCGCATTTTAACTGTGTTAAATTTTGCCAAAACGCAAGTGACCCTTTACCACAGTGGTGAAAATGTGTTGAGCCTTTATATGACAATGTGGGTTCAAACCTCATCAGGAGCTAATTTAACTTCTAATCTAACAAAATCTATCGTTTGATAAAAAAATAAAAAAATAAATTGCCAAAGCATGTTAACTTTGTTGCCCTTTTGGTACCAATGGCACGTGCCTTCGATGTTTGTTCATGTTTAAGTTGTAGTGTTAAAAATTCTCTAATGAGATAGTTATTTTAGTTTTACCTTTGTTGATGCACAAAATCGGTAAGGTCTTTGGTACAACAGAAAGTGTCAGATTTATGACCTTCGCTAGATTGCTCCAGTCAACAGTGTAGATAAGTACGTAAAGAGATAGGGGCAAGGAAGCAAACACAAGATGTACATGGTTCACCCAGATTGGCTACGTCCACGAAGTAGATGAGTTCTCATTAATTGTGAAGGGTTTACACAAGTACATAGGTTTAAGCCCTCATTTTGTAAGTTTTAGTGAATAGTTTAGTACAAATGACATTAGGGATTATTGTGGGAGAATGATCCCTATTTACAGAAGAGAGTTTCTAGCTTTGTTCTGACATTGACACGTGTCATGCTGTGATTGGTCTCTGACGTTAACACGTGTCGTGATGTGATTGGCCTTTGACGTTGACATGTGTCGCATTGTGATTGGCCTCTTGGTTGGAGGGAAACTCTTGTGGGTCCTTGACGGTGTAATGTTGACCAGTGCTTAGTAGTTTCGGGGTTGGTCAAGTATGGTACAAATAGTGCTCCCCTAAGTTCTCAAGTGAGGGAAGCTTTTCGGTTGAGGACTTGCAAGATCCAAGCCACTGAGTAATCACAAAACTTCTAAGTGCCGAAGTGTGGTATCATTTTTAGTTTCCTTTGTCCCATAGGTAGAAGTAGCATCTTGAATTGATGTTGACGTACAAGGTAATGTATCATTTTCACTTGAAGCTTACTTATAGTTTCAAGCTTGGTCAAATGCAATACAAACCATATAATAAGAGTCCCCCAAGTCTTTGAGTGAGAAGATCTACCGAAGGACGTGACAAACAAGGTAAGCAATCAAAGTTCCAAGCAAGTAGTCCCAGATCAGAAGTTTGATTTCGGACTTCGGCTGATCCTTCTCTTTCTCCTTGTCTTGCAGGCTGCATGAAGGATAAAGAGAAGCAAAATGAGAAGATATGATATGAGATACTTTTTCTTTTTAAGAGGTACAGGATGAATCGACACGTGCTTTGTTGTACTTTTTGACTTTCCACAGGCTTATCCTTGAACTGGGCTGGAGGGTTTTCTAGTTTCCTCCAAAAGAGTGAGCCGACTGGAGAATTTGAGGGTCAAAACAAGTCCATCAAATCTAGAGTACGTTTGACCCTGATGATATGGGATATTTTTGCTCTTCGGTGGCGGTACCAACGAAAGGTTGTTGAAGCTTCTCGAGTTCTTCGGATAAGGCAGTGATCCCGAGCTTGGTTTTGACTTAGACTCTTCCATCTAGATTATGCGATTCTGTAAGAAGGGAGTCGTACCATAGTGACCTGTTCTAGCTCATCGTTGACCTTTCTACTTCAATCTTTTGCATAGCCGAAGTGGTGTGTACCCTTTGCATTTGAATGGTCCTTCAGGGCACTACTTCTTAGCTACTCATCCATGCTTGGCAGCTTCAGTGTAGAGAGCCAATATCTGATCAACTGTCATGAGGTATTTGCTGAAGGAATTCGTGACCTTGAAAACAGTTAAGGATAAGTACTCGAGAGCAATGCTAGGGAAGCAATCAGGCAAAGGTTCCAGGCAATCAGTTCCAGATCAAAATTCTGACTTCAGGTTCCGACTAATTGCTCTTTTTCTCCTTGTCCTGTAAGTGAGAACAAAGACAATGACAGTGAGAAAGCATGATATGGGATACTCTTGTTTTTGACCCTGATTATATGAGGTACTCTTGCTCTGGTGTGGCTTGTTTGTAGAGGTATTATCGGGGGGAAAGAAAGCAGAGTATTTCGAGAGGTTTCATTGGGAGTGACCTTTCAGATGTGAGGAAGGGTTAACCATTTTTTCAGGTTTGCCTGGCCGTGGATGGAGGTCGACCTATATAGGAATTTTTCCAACAACAAGTGGTAATACTTCTCGGTCATAGCAATACATTAGGAGTAGCAAGGTTCATGTGTTTTAACTTTGTCAGATATCTTTGACAAAGTGGTCTGCGGTATCTGGAAAGCTGATGTTGTGTGTGAAGGGCGTCGACACATTTTGTCCAGGAGAACCCGGCTCTCAGAATTCAAAGAGTGGTGTCTCTTCGATTTTTGAACAAGCAGATCTGTTGAAGGCACATTCTCGGGAGGATGAAAAAGTAGGCATTCTCATAAGCCTACTTTTCCATGGAGGACGGAAGTCGACACATATAGGGATTTCCCACTTAGCAAGTAGCAGTGTCATTCCTTTGCTCTTGTGGGTAATAGTAAGGTAACTGGCACTTCAAAATTTGTGTGCCTTAGCTTTGTCAGAGATCTTTGGCCAAGTTACCTATGGTATCTGATGAGCTAATTTTGTGTGTAAGGATTGCCAAAAAAATTTATCCACGGGAACCTGATTCTCGGAATTCAGAGTGTGGTGCGTCTTCAATTTTTGAACACGCAGTCATGTTACCCTTTCTTTTATAGGGGTTCCAATTGTTTTCAAGGAGTACATTCAGAGAGCTAATGCTTGCAAAAGTTCCCCCTCATTTTCGTATTTCTAAGATTTATTGGGCCTTATTTTTCCTTCGTCATTTCTGAAAATGGTTTGCCCATCCAACTGTCGTTTTGACTTGAATGTTGTGGAAGAGGCATCAATGTCTCCTCAAGACAACATATGGCATCCATCCTTCTTATCCCCTACTGGTCCTCTTACCATTCGAGACTCTATGATAAAGAATGACATGACCGCTACTGTGGTGGCCAGGAATCTTCTCACCTCCAAAAATAACAGGATACTCTCCAAACGGTCCGATGAGTTGGTTGTTCAGGATTCTCTGGCGTTCAGTGTTCAATGTGTGGGTTCTGTGTCTAATATGGGCCAACGTCTGCCTGCTCGAACCCACCAAATTGAGTCATTAATGGCGGAGGTGGTAAGTTTGAAACAAGAGATCAGGGGGCTCAAGCATGAAAATAGACAATTGCACATGCTTGCACATAACTACTCCATGGGCATGAAGAGAAAGCTTGACCAGCTGCAGGAATCTGAGAGTCGGATTCTAAGTGATCATCAGAGGTTTGTGGATTTGTTCCAAAGGCATCTACTGCCTTCGTCTTCTAGAGCTTTACCGAGTACTGAAGCTCCAAATTATCAACCTCTGGTGCCTCCTCTTTCTGGGGTTCTTCCTAGTACTAAGGCTCCAAATGATCACCCTCCGGTGCCTTCTCTTTCTCTGCCGAGTACTGAGGCTTCTCATGAGCAACCTTTGTGAAGGCTCTCTCCTCTTTGTTTGTTTTGATTCTTGTGTATGTACATATATGTAGTTTAACAGAGATATTAATAAACAAGCTTTACTTCATTCAGCGTATTGTGTTAAATACACTAAGGCATCCTTGGCTAAGTTCTTTGAAATTTTTTTTGTTGAAATTTGCATGTTGAAACTTCGTGGATGGATCTTGTAGGTTGAAATAGTGCTCCCCTGATTTCCCGAGTGAGGAAAGCTTCTCGTTTGGGGACTTGAAAGCTCCAAGTTATTGAGTAGTCACGAAGCTTTTGATTACCGAGGTATAGTGGCATATGGTAGGAGTTCACATGTACAAGTTGTACCACTCATCACCTTTCATCACCTGGTTGGTGGCACGAAGGTGAGTTCCTTCATCACCTGGTTGGTGATAAGAGTGGCAAGTTGCCAAATGATATTAGAGTACGGGTTGTACCTTTCATCACCTAGTTGGTGGCACGAAGGTGAGTTCCTTCATCACCTAGTTGGTGAGAATAAGGGCAAGGTGCCGAGGCACATTGTAGTAAGTGCCGAATGACATAAAGTATGTTGAACCCTTTCGAAGCTCAGTTGGCTTATGTATGAATGTGTTGAAATGTATGATGTTTATGTTGATTGACATGAGTGATGCTTATGAATGTTTTGCTATACATGAAGGGATCCATGTTGGTTGTAACAGTTAGTATCACTTACTTTGTGCCAAAGTACGCATGTTGAAGCTCTGAGTTAGAGTATAGAGGTAGGTCAGCGTAGACCAAGTGTTCCAGTGCTAGGAATGTTAAAGACTCAGAAGAAGTTGTCTAAATTCCCTATTCATTAAATATTGCCGAATGGCTTGTGTTACAAAAGATCTCAAATGGTTGATGGTCAAAACCTTTGTAATGTGTATACTTTCTTATAATAGCATTTCCTTCAACACCTAGTCCTCCACTTTGAAAGAGTGAGGCTTGACCCCATGGTCATAATAGTTGAAGGTAAGTTCACCCTTAGTTATCTTAACACGAACCTTTATCCCTTTTGTTATAATGACCTTGCTGAGAGTAAACATTCTTCCTCTTAACAAGATACGAATATGTTTAGTGACTTAGCGAATAGCTAAATGAGACAAGAGAGGATGCAATGGGTGTCTGAATGGCCAAAACCTCCTCACTTGGTAGAGCTTGACTTCCATTCCCCATTTGTTGATAGGGGTTAACCATAGGAGGGTTCCCTTGGTATGTCCTTGCCTCGATAAAAGCATGATTGTAAGCTTACATCATCACCTCAGAGTAAGTCTTCCAAGTGTTAACATTGATCATGTACTTGAAGAATCATTTACGCATGCCTACCGTGAAGGCCCTGATTGTTATTTTATCATCTGCATCACTACAACGAGAGTACTCGTGGCTGAAGCGACCAGCATATTCACGCAATGACTCGTCTGATTTCTGACGAATGGTGTATAACTCATCAGCGGAGTGTAAGCGATAGCTTGGAAGATGTGTTGAGCCACGAAGAGTATTCTTAGCTCAGTGAAAGAATCCACAGTATTAGGTTGAAGACGACAATACCAATTAAGAGCTCCACCAGAGAGAGTTAAAGGGAATATGAGACATCGTTCCTCATCATTGTGTCTTTGGTATGCCATAGTAGATTCGAAGACGTGGATATGCTCAATTGGATCTTCCCTCCAAGTATATGATTGTAAGCCAAGTTTATGTTTAGTTTTTTTCTTGTAAATGAGTGCAAAGGATTCACCTTGTTAGGGGGTCTGGCCTTGGCTGATTCCAGTCAAGTATTTTGGCCTGACGCTCAGCCTTCAACCTGCTCACTTCTTCGAAGAGCTGCAAGATAAGGGGGTCCTGAATGGAGTCAAGCACCATTAGAACTTTTCTTCGTAAGTTTCCCTCATTCTTTAGAAGTATGGAAGTTTGGTCAAAGGCATATAGCATTTCCCTGGATTCACCGTACTCGTTTCCAGGATGTGTCCGTTGCAAGTCCCCCAAGTCTCCAACACCTTCTTGTCCCTTCAAGGCTTGTCGTTCCTTTCCTGGATTGGGGGCTAGCCTACGATGTGGTAGAGGTCTAAGCCCTTTGATAACCTTTGGGTCTTTCATCCTTGAGCTTATGTGGATGGAGTTTTCTCGATGCTGCCTCAAGAAGTCTCGACAGTCACGATAAACAGCTTTCGATCCTTCTACAAGGAGGCTCATCCATCCACTTCTCCTGCTTCAGGTCAAAGTAGCTGGGTTAAAAGAAGTCTCATGTTGATCAACACATTGATGGGTAACTCGCTCCCGTCAGGGATATCCATGTTGAATATCAATGACCCTCTGTGTTGGGGGGCATTCAGACGATGGTTAACTTCAACAGGGGCGATGAACTCGTGTGTTTGAGTATGCCTAGCCTCGTGAAGCATCTCGAATAGCTTCTTATACTGCTCCTGGAGGACCTCATTCTTTATTGTTATCTTGTTGTTCTGAGCTTCCAGCTCATCGACTTTAGCTTGAAAAGCAAAGCTCTTTCGTTGCTTCGCACTAGGTGCAAGATGGATGTCGTTCTATGTGATGTGGCTTCCTTCGCTCCCCATGTTGGAGAGGGATGCATGGTCAAAAGAGAGTGTACAAATGGTGGAAACCAGCTTGACAAAGCTGAAGAGAATAGGAATAAGTGTCGTTTCCCACAAACAGCGCCAAATGTTGATGCACAAAATCGGTAAGGACTTTGGTACAACAGAAAGTGTCAGGTTTATGACCTTCGCTAGATTGCTCCGGTCACCAGTGTAGATAAGTATGTAAAGAGATAGGGGCAAGGAAGCAAACACAAGATGTACATGGTTCACCCAGATTGGCTACGTCCACGGAGTAGAGGAGTTCTCATTAATTGTGAAGGGTTTACACAAGTACATAGGTTCAAGCTCTCCTTTTGTGAGTTCTAGTGAATAGTTTAGTACAAATGACATTAGGGATTATTGTGGGAGAATGATTCCTATTTATAAAAGAGAGTTTCTAGCTTTGTTCTGACATTGACACGTGTCATGCTGTGATTGACCTCTGATGTTAACACATGTCATGTTGTGATTGGCCTCTAAAGATCTCTGAATTACATTTAACATCTCCCTCCAATTCCATAGTATAAACATACATTGGGTCTTTTATTTAACCACATGCAATATTGAACCTAGGGTCTGGCGAGTTGGCAGCTACGATGTGGAGCCAATGCCATCTAACCATTATCCACATGGATGCGACAGGACGAGGACGCCATTATCAGTAAACTCGTTTTATGTAAATTAAGTTGCTGTCTCAGAACTAAGGGTTTGTAACTCCAATATTAGAGCTTTCACTCCATATTCAATACTAGAATATTTTTATTTTGCTACTATTTGTACCATCTCAATTTACCGTCTACGATATCGTCTCTCTAAATTAGAAAATACTGTTATTTTGCACCATCTCGATTAACAATCTAGTGTATCATCTTCCTGGTAGACGGGGGATGCACAAAGTGAGCAAGGCAATCAGCATTCTTTTTCATTCTCTTGTGAAAAAGTTATTACAAGAAAAAATTTGTATAGCTCAAATAAATAACCTTAACTAGAATTATTGCGAGTCGAGTAACAATCAGGGACGCAATCAGAAATTTGCCTTCGGAGAATATAAAGTTTAATAAAGACTCACAGCATGTTGGCATGTGCTGCTTATAGTCTATAGCTGTTGAGTAGCCCATCATGTCTGAGCTCATAAAAATCTGGTCTGCAAAAGAGCATGCAGAACTGCATAACAACGATGATGAAAATCCGTTTCACCAAAGCCGGAATATTAAAGGCCGGCAAATCGGGTGGGGAAAGAGCAGGAAGAAGATCACAACTTAAGTTCTGAATACAAGAAAGAAGGTATTGACACTTAAATCCACAAAGCTGGAATTCTGATAAAAATTGAGCTCTAGAATTCTGAATACAACGAAGTGTCTTGCACATATTCTTACCTGAACCAAAATCTTCGGAGTTAACCGATGTGGGATCCTTGCACATGTTCTGGATAGCCGAAGGTCTCTCGTTTACTTGAGTGATCCTTGGATAAACTGATCAAAAGGACGCTTCTAATATTCTAATGCATCGAGCAATTTCTGCTGTTTTTTGCACACACATGACAAACCGATAATTTAAAACACAAAACAAGGTCATCGACGTTGATTGTATCCCAAAGAGCATAGATTCCTAAGAGCGTGAGGTGACATGTATATGCGTCACCCGGTAGATTCACTCAAGATGATATAATGAGATGCAAGATTCAAGAATTCAAGATAATACCACTAAGTGAGAAGCACATATAAGCAGGCCCTCTACAAACAACTAGAAGCAGAACCTTTGGCGAGAAAGAGTCTCACATTGATGGGAGGAGAGACCTTGCATGGGCTTATAAGAGGTTGGGCTACTCTCCATATTGCCAATTGGTTTTATGGTGGAACCTCAACTTTCTTCAATAACTACTTATGTTTGTGTTTTCCTTCTAACCCCGTCACCTCTAGAACCTTCAGCTCCGCGACAGCAAATCTGGCTATGAACAACCACAGTTCAATTGTTTTGTGTTTAAGGATTGGGCCTTCGGTCTTGAAACAGTAGTTTGATAAACCAGAATGACTTGAAGAGTAGGAACTCAGTTAAAGAAAGAAGCAGCATGGAGAAAAACGAAATTTGCATAGGAACGTTGTTATGAAGCAAATAATTATGGCATACCTCATGCGTCAAAAACCTTAATTAGTGCCGCAGAATCACATCATGCTGATACCGCTACGCTTGTACACAAGCGGCAATTAGCAGGGGAGAAGTTTGAATTCTCTAGTTGCCCTGAATTTTGATAGCAATGTTCAACCAGAATATGTACTATCTAAATACATTCAATTTTCTCATTGGGTTTCATCCAAACAATCACATTTTGCCGTTTTGCCATGTTGCACGACATCAAGAGTGTTTATAATGTGAGCAACTGCTCCAGGTGCCTCTTAATCGGGGAAGTGGCACGTCCAAAGCAAAAGCCAAAAACAATACTATGAGAAAATCTACCTGATATGCTGCAACTCTGGTGCCTCCAGCATCGCCCTTTCTCCCTTCAACCAGCTCCCTTGCATCGAGGCTCCAAATTTCAAGCTTGTAAAGTTGGTGGAAGAGACCTTATTTTTCCTTTGAGCAACTTACCTTCTTCGTTTTTGACACCTTGTAACACATCCTTTACCAAGCAATTAAACAAACTAGTTTGATATTACAAGACAAAGAATAGAGCCAGAGAACAAAACCGTTGAGAAATTAGAAGGTCAAACCACAACACTGGAAACCAAAACCATATTTTCATCCTAACCCTTTGTAGACATAAGAAGTATTCAATAAGCAGGAAACCATATTTTCAGCCTGCTGAGGACTACATTTGTAGACATAAGAAGTATTCAATAAGCAGGAAACAGCTAAGAGGACACAAATAATGGTCAGATAAATGTTTAAACATCTGTGAATAGCCCAATCAGAAAGAACAAGGACATTCTCTACTTAAACCTTTATACAAATTGTTACAGACATGAAAACAGAGTCATCTCACAAGCTAAGCAAATCAGAATCCGAGAATATCATAATCTCCGCGGAATGTATTCCCTCTGGCTGCAGGGCATGATCATAAAAAATATAGAAAGAAACTGAAACTTGTCAATGAAGGTTCAGTGCAAGGAAACAAAGAAAGGGGTAAAGACTAAACAACTGTTGGAAACATCAATGATATAACTTGAACTCATTAAATTCCTTGAATAAAATGATTTATAAAAGAATTGGTAAACTTGCTAATTAGCACAGCAAAAGAATGATATACTTCACAAGCTACAAGACCATTTACATACAAATCGAGCTACAAAACAATGTTACACCAAAATGTGACTCATTCTGGATGTTTTTCTTTATCAATAATATCATCCCCTAATTCAATTGGGATCAAAAACCTCTAGCTGAATTCTGCCAGACCTCAACAGTTTGCTGATCCTTCCTGGTCATGAACATCTTGTTCCCTCCGAAAGCCATGTTCGTTATCCTCGAACCCCCCATATCCTTCATTCTCCCCATTAAATTCTTCCTAAAGAGCCTTTCCTCCTCCGTCCCATTTTTACTGCTCTTCTTAGAACCCACCACAACCTCTGACCATAGCTCTACATTCCCTCCCGTGCTACAAAATACTTGGCTTCCATGGCTTTCAATCTTGCACCCGGAACCTTCCTTCTTCCCGTTGACTACTTTCTTCGCTTCCCCAAGAGAAACCCAAGGATTCTCCGCACCCATACTTCTCAAATCCGCAAAGAACATCCCGCCCGTATTCACACCAATCTTGAATATTGATGACAAGTTATCCGAAACTGTGACATCCGAAAAGCAATCAACTTTCTCTTGTATTTCCCAAACTACATTGCCAGACCTTGTATCCCAAAATTTAATGTTACCCAAAACTCCTGAAGGTCCACTGTGAGACCCGGACGCCATCAACAGACCGTAGCCCGAAACCCAATTCAGTTTCGTGGCCGGTATTGCTGAGTTAATCTCGGCACCATATATTTCGTAATGACCAATCTCATTAACAGGGCTCAAGCTATTCAGATCATATATCATTATTGAATTCGAGTTCCTCCGAGCGGATTCGAAACTAGTAAAGAGAAACTCAGGCGACGACCCGATTGCTTGTACTGTTGACCCGGACCGAGTCACATTCTCCCAATTCAGAGTCTCCTTAACAAACCCATTCTCAAGGTCGAGAATCTGGAGCCCAGAGAAGTCGGTGGCCCCCACCGCGGCCGTCCTCGGCGATATCGCCAGCATAGAATCGACGGCGGTGAATTGGGTCAAAATCGTCGACTTTTTCCTCAGCGACCAATCAAAAGACGTGATTTTGCTGCCGTGAGCTACATGAACCGAGCCAAACGGCGTCGTGGCAATCGCCGACGGCGAGTCTCGGCCGTTCAAGGGCAAAATCAACGACTTTTCCAGGTTAAAAGCATCAAAATGCGATGGGTTCGACAGCGAATTCATCAGAAACGTTTCGATGCCATAAAATTGGGATTCGAAAATTAGGTCTTGGATGTCTAGGGATTTGGCCTTCGAGGGTAAATTACCTGTTCGAAGAAGCGAGAGGAGGATGGAGAAGAGCTCCGGGTCACGATCAATGAACGGCGGAGCGAGTTGAGCCGAGGCCGACTCCGCAATCCGGGAGAAGAGCGAGTCCGGCCCGGCAAGGTTTAGGGTTTGCTTGGTGGTCTGGAAGAGCTGGCCGCCGACATCTATGGTGGCGATGTTGGACTCCAACTTGGTATGCTTAAACCCGTTTCTTGGAAGCACAGAATCGGCGGCAGGCGGCATGAACTTGAGCATGGTTTCTTCCCGAATTGCCCCTCGAAACCCTAGTCTCAACGACCCAGAAGCGGAAATGGGCTGAGGAATAAAGGGTAGGTTCTCAAACTGGAAAAGGAGGCGGCGGCGGTGGAGGTTATGGAGGAGGTGGAGTTTGGTTGGTGGAGAAGTTGTGGGGAGGGGGTTTGGTATTTAAGGGGTCCAACTTCTTTCTCTCTGTGTTTTGTGGTCAACCATGGGTGGTAGTAAAACTCCAAAAAATAAAAAATAAAAAATAAAAAATAAAAAATAAAATAATCCTAAATTCTTTTTTTTCTTTTTTAATTTCGTATTTTATAATTTTTCACGTTTTCTGTGTGTCATTTTTAAGAAGTTTCCTGCTGGGAGTATCGAAGATTTGAAAGTCAAGGGTCAAAGAAGAGAGGGAATCTCTGCGGCAGGCGTCGTTTATGGGGGTAAATTGGTAATTTAAAGTCGTTATTTTGTATCAAAGGAAAACGGTTGTTGAAGCCCTCCAACTTGGACCGTGTAGTATTAACCAGTATCTTGTTTGGTTGGAAGTTTGGAATATAAGCAATTAATTAATTATATATAAGCTGTATTTCAAAGAAAAATAAATATAATATATATATGCTCTAACGGTAGCTAGTTTTTCTTCGGATAATGCTTGGAGATTAAATTTAGAGACTAAATTTGTAAAATTAAATGATGTGCTATCAATTAAAAATCAACACATTTATCACCCATTAAATAATAATTTAAACATCAACTTTTATGTCCTTTAATTTATAAATTTAATCTCTCCAAATTATTCTTTTTGTTCGGAGTAATGAATTTTGTGAGATCGTCATGTCAGTATGTGGGGTAAAGTAGTGGCCTTGCTCTGGAAAGAGGAAAAGCATATGCTTCTCTCTAACTTGGTTTCTAGAACATTATTAATAGTAATTTATTATGCCATGTTTATTTTGCTTGTAACTGAAACGGAAAGAAAAATTCCTTCAATTATAGTGTTCGTTTAGGACAAGCGATATCGGAGAATTAGATAATCGAGCGAGCATCGAGTGTAAAAGTGAATGTTTTAGACCAGAACTGTCCTATTATAGTGTTTTTTTCTTTCGAGATAATAGAAAATTGTGTCAAATTTCAAGATATTTTATACTAATAAGTATTCTAATAAAAAAAACTAACAATTTGGCAACAAAACCGCTTATGCTTGGTAATGCAAGAGAAGTCATTAGCAAGATACTAAAAGTCATGAATATTTTTAGAACTGTAATAGCCATTCCGCCTATTTCATTGAGATAAACAAGACGTATTCCATCCTAACTTGTTCCGGCCAAGAAAAAAAAAGTGCAACGCCAATAAATCCGTGAGAGAGAGAGTTAGATAATCAAGCCTGTGATGACCCGTCCCGAATTATTATATATATTTTCTCCTCTAATGTGTAAAATGACGATAATTCCCTCGTGGTTCAGTGACGTGGATGTACGCATGCATTTTTAGGGCCGAATCGGGTTCGTAATGAAAATATTACAAACGAATAGATATAATTTTGTAGAATTATAAATTTGGGGTTGTCCATAACCTATTCACCAACCATTTTCCTTCCCTACAACTTTGGACCCAATTAGAATGTTAAGTTTGTTTTATTTCTTTTTGGACCAAATTGTTAAGCCCTAAGTTCCATGGCCCAATCAGAGCCTTGTTTCTTTTATTTCTAGCCAATCTTGCGGCCACGTACGCACACACACCCACATACGTACACCTTCTTCTCTCTCCTCTCTTCTCGAAAATTCCTTCCCGTCCGTACACCCAAGTTTACCAACCCTCAAACTAAACCAAAACTCTATGGATTGAGCTTGATGTTTCCAGATTCCTACTCCTCTCGAGCTCTAGAATTTGGTGATAACTCTTGTTTGGTGGTTTGACTTCGAAAATATGAGATTTCATAAACTCCGGCGAGGAGCTAAACTACTTTGGCATGATCGTGGGATTTACCTAAGGATTTAAGACTCGTGGTAGTCCCCATACAACTCCCTTATCATTTTGGATGGAATTTAAAGTGATTTGGACGTCGAGATACTCGGGTTTATTGAGTTGCAGAAATAGCCAGAATATCGAAGGATTTTCCGACCATTTCCCGTGGATTTTAGGTCATTAAATAGGTAAGGACTTGTTCTCCTTGTTGAGAGCTTCAAATCTATATAAGATTTGTGAAATTTGGTTGAAAACGACGAAGATATCAAAGTTTGAAAATTTTCTAGTTTTCGGTGAGTACAGACGGCGGCGCCGGCAGCGAAGGACGGTGAATTTTGACAAGTTCCACCGGAGAAGACAAAATATTTCGTCAAAGTTGACGGAATATTCCTAATGGTGTCAAGTAACTTTAACGGAATATTCCCTAACGACGTTAGGGTTTCCATCCGCGTGCCTGCGCGTGTGGCCATGCCTTGGCCGGCACGTGAGGGCACGTGGGACATTAGAATTTTTTTCTAAAAATATGGGGGTGTTCGTGGTGTTGTGTAGGTCACATTGGTGTATTCAAACACCCCAATTAAGCAACGTATGAGAAGTTATTACATGGTTTCGGTTATGCGCTTAGTAATTAATGTTTAATTAGTTGTTTCACATATAGGTGAGACATATCCGAAGGACGAGCGTAGCCAAGCAAGACTTGGGGGCTATGACCCTGCTACATACTAGAGAGTGGGCTTTTGGTTTTCTATATATACGTATATATGCTTTTCATTTTCCCATAAACTGTTTTAAGTGGAATTATGTTTTTAAATGCCATGTCAATTGCATCACATTTTACTATATGCATTAGTGTAGAAATGCGTAATATTACATGATGTTGCGGATGCCCAGGTAAGCTTCAAGTGAGTACATATCGATGATAATGGTTGCAGTGCGTATGGTTATGTTTAGATGCATTTAGTGCTCATTATCCTGCACCTCGGTGTTAGTGCTCCGCCCAAGGTTAGGACTTAGCCTTCACGTGGTCATTCACCTCTTACACCACACGCACCTTGGATCCAAGGCAGGTGCCAGCCTGTCGTACAGACCATATTAGATGGTTCCGACTTGTAGGTGACTTGCGATACTTCGCACAGTCTTTACGTGATCGTAGCACTTGAGCGTACCTACTTACACCCAGCCTGTCGTACAGACCACATTAGATAGTTCCAACTCATGTGCAAGAATTAGTAAATGAGCTATAGCGTTCCCTTGGAAATGAATTCACTTCTTTCGGTTCAGCCGTACAGGTCACGTTAGGTGACTCCGGCTGACATATCATTTTACATTGATTCATACCACCTGGCTTACATATTTATTACTGAGATACTTGACATGGCATCTACTTGGTTTCCACTGTTCTCGAGCATGATTTCTATATACGTATGTACTATTATTTTCTGGGAAATTATACAGGTTTTATAGTGAGGGATTATTATATTTAAAAAGAGAAATGTGTTTCAAAAACTTTGTTTTTGCCCACTCACGTTTTCTGTTTTACGCCCCTCCAGGTTCTAGCTAGACGTTCGTGTTGGTAGCTCACGAGAACTCTACGGCGGTTCTAACAGACTTCAAATAATGTAGGAACTTTCTTTCATGTTCTGTATAATTAATACTTGGCCTGCTGGACTATACTTAGGTTACCTACGCTCTGAGTACTTGTATCACTGCTTTAAGCACCTTTGCACTCTTTCATAGTCATCTTAGTGTAAATTAGTTAGTTTGGTTTTTATTCACCCACATTTTATTTCACTGTCACTTCCGCACTGCGCACATGGCTACGCCACCCTCACGTGACGGCCAGCATGCTTCGATTAAGGTCAGGGTGTGTCAGAGCCAGTATCAAGTGTAAGTGAGAATGTTTTAGAGCAATACTTGTCTTGCGGTAGTGTTTTTACTTTTTGGATAACGGGACATTGCATCAAATTTCAAAGTGTTCTTGGAATATATTTTACAAGTAAAAAATCCAAAAATAAATTTGGGTTGACTTTATGCACTATGAACTTAATTCGTAAAAATACAAAAGAAATGCTATTTATACTCCATATTACTTGCTCCGTTTCCTGAAAGGAAGAATAGAGTGAGATACTTGGTAATAGTCAACTGAGAAACAAACAATTTCAATAGGCCACCATTGTTGACTACTACAATTGTCATGGTTTCTGAATTCTAGAACACTTGGCACAATCTGAATTTTCGAATTCACCCCTAAAACCAAAAACTTAGAGCACATATCTTTATTGTCGCCACCATTATCGTCATCTAAAGGTCTCATTAGTCCTTTTCTTGAACTAGATTTTCTTCGTTTAGAAGAACCTTGTTTTGGCTCACCTTTCTTTTTCCCCTTCCCCCCTGTAATGACCACAATTTTGTTACCAAAAACCAAAAGCTCAAAGACTAAGAAAAGTTAAGGAACTGTCTGATAACTATTTCGTTTTTAATTTTTAATTTTTGTTTTCACATATTTAAAATTGAGAACTAAAAACGACATGGTGACTGAGGTATACAAAGTCGAGTCCTTATTCTCGAGCAGTAGCAAATGACAAGATTTATATAGACACGTGTGTATACTTTTTCTTGGCTGACTTTCGAGCATTGGCTTTCTGGTTGCAGTCACCATTGATTTTGTTTCTCTGTCATTGGAAGTCCACTCCATACTCTCTTCTCCTTGTTCAAAGTCTATGAGATAGACGATAATAAGGAGTCAAAGAATTCGAAAGCTACTTACAAAATATAATAGAATCCCAATATATGTACGAAAATTATGGCATGTCTACTTACAAGTAGGGCTGGGTTTAGTTCAAATCTATTCGGTTTTTTGCCAAAATCGAAATTTCGGTTCGATTCATTTTTTTCAGTTCAATTTTGGTTTTTTTTTTTTTCAAAAAAATGAAATCTAAAATTTTAACATCTCTAACACAATCATAACATAAGCACATTTAACGCTTGACAAGAGATGATGGTTGGAACCTTGTACCAAGATATGCTATAAACACATTTAACGCTTGACGAGAGATGAAAATGCAGAAAATGAAACTGAATGGAACTCATTTGTTTGGCCAAACTAATTATTATATAACAAAATTAGTGTAACGAAATCCAACGACCAATTTCTCCAGAAAATAAAAATTGTGAGTGTCAAATGAACACGTTTTCTGTATAGATCAATCTATTGATACGCAGAGTAATTCACACAAAGCCATTTACTCTCTCCCTCTCGAGTAAATTAATTCTGAATATTGCTGCTACTAAATTCCCCTCGAATTTAATTATGAAAGAAAGCACCAGCAAAATTATGTGATCTCCATATTAGTATCTCACTCATCAAGTGAACCGACGATAAAAAAACTCAAAACTACAGTTGTAAGAAATGTGAAAAGGAAAATGAGTCAAAGATACAACTTTGATCAATTAGCAGTCTACTATCATTTATTTAATGGGATCATCATCCTTATCTACTTCTATTGTAATTCATAATGCATAAAACACATGAACCTATCCAAAAGCTGACACCAATCTGTGGTTTTATACTATCCATACCTGTCTTTAGAGCTTGAATTCCAGGTCACCATGTACAAAAAGAACAGCCTTAGACCTGGCTCAGTCATCATCTACAGGTTTCCCAATCTATAACCCAAAATTTGTCGTGAAAGGGGGCTTTTCCCTTCATGTATTCTGTAAAGGTGAAAACATAATTGCGGAGATAGAGAAATAGTAATTCTTTTGAGATTCATAGCTTTTCTTCTAAAACTTTTCATCTTCTTCGCAAGATTTGTGAATTGATTTCTGTTTCTTCAATGTGTTAAGACTCAACACATCTCGCACAAGATCTACTTCACTTCCAATAAACATATCATTTAGCCATACGTGTAAATATGCCCTTAGAGAACATGTACGTAGATAATACAATTGATGATTTCGTAGAATAATTTATCAAAATTATAAATTATCACTTTGTTTTCTTTTACTTTTCTTTTTCTTTTTTTTTGTTCTTTTTTTTTTTTGTTCTACATAGATAATACCATATGGGAACACTTCAAAAACTGTATGTTTTGCACAGGTTTTTAGTAGTGACACCACCTCACAATCCATCGTCAACATCCAATTCAATCTTTCATTTCTCCTTTCCTTCCTCCAACAAAATCATATAGTTTCTTATTAGAAAAGTCTAAGGAAATTTCAATTCTTGCCAAAATAAAATTTCAGACTTCGTTGTATCCTGAATATTTTCCTTAGACCCGTTAGTAAAACTCAAATTACAGTGAGGACAAATGTCAATTCAAGAAAAACATATTAACATGCTTCAAAGTCATTAGTCTATCAAATTATCAAAGTATGTTTTAGGAGGACATACTTGAAAAATGAAGGTATCCTCATCACCGCATAAGGAGTTGTCCGTCTTATATCCATTCGGTTGTTTGTTTTGAGTTTTTGTACTTTCCTAAGAGATAAAGGGGGTAATGCCACCACCAGGGCAAAAAGGGTTGAGCAAAAACAGACTCATCAAAAAATGGAAAACCAAATTATTACCAAACGGGCCCTTAACGTTTGAGTGATCTTCGGCCCTATACATGTGTTTTCAAAATAGGGGGTTAATATGTTCAAAAAGAGTTTTCGTATTATTACTATTATTATAAATTATGATCAACTCACGTTTTGTTTTGCGCCCCCTTCAGGACTTAGAATAAAGACATACGATCTCGACATCAGGGCACTCCCGCATAAGTATCTTCGAGTCTTCTCAGTGTAGGACCCATTCCTTTGTTCGTACCTTTTTATAACAATTCTTTCATAGTATTCTTAATCAGTTGTATGCTCTGAATAAGTTTCCACATTTGCGTATTTCTTTATATTTGCGTATTTTATTTACTTTTGTTTACCATTATCACTTGCATGCATGTTAAAATGGCTTCGTCACCCTCGGGTGTCGACTAGCACGTATCCATTTGGTATTTAGGGATATCGGGGTCGGGGCGTGTCAGTTTCCAAACCTCCAAAATCGAAACCGAACTAATAAGGTTCGGTTCAGTTTTTTCTTTTTCAGTTCTTTTTTTTTTTTGGATTTTTAGTTTTTCAATTTCAATTCGGTGTTCGGTCCTTTTTTATCGATTTTCGCTTTTTTGAGGCCACCCCTAATTGTATGTGTCAATTAGTAGAACAATATAAATCTTCATGCCGCAAGGAAGAGGCATAACTCTTCGTGCCAGAAAAAGGAAGAGATATAACTCTTCGCTTTAAAGTCACGTGAAGAAAGACGTGATTTTTTTTTATATAAAACTTCATTTTAATTCTTGGCAAAGATGATTTTTGAATAAAAACTGTGAGTAAGATCAAAATCTAATTTTAGTCTCTTGATACATTAATAACCTCATTTTTTTAATTATATTTTGATTTTTTTAATTATTTATCTTTTTCTTTCTAATTTTTAATGTATTAATTTAATTTAATTATAAATTTTTTTTTCATTTCATTCGTCGTAATATATTTTGTTGTGAACATTTAGATAAACTAATTTTTGTTATACAATATATTTTGATGTACTTTATCTTCTTCATTTAGGTATATTAAATTTATTATAATACATTTTGGTACATACATTTAGATACACACATTTTGATACATACATTTCAGTGCATACATTTAGATACACACATTTTGGTACATACATTTCGATACAAACATTTTGGTACATTAATTCAATATAATACATTTCGGTACTAACATTTAAGTACATTAATTGAGTCTTTCAAGTTTGAAGAATGTTAAATAAAATTAATAAATTAAAAAACTCTTTTTTGGTCAAAATAAATAAATTAAAATTTTTGTATTAATAAATTTAAATATTTAATAGGAGACATTAAATAAAATGCACATTAATTATTTTGAATTAAGGACACATTAGGGACTAAAATTAATATTCAATCTAACACCAAGATTTTTTTAAATTTTAATATTCTTGAAGAATTAAAGTTTAAAAACACATTTTCTTTAATAGATGTTGGAAGAAAGATGTCGTTCAATAAGGTATATCAATTTCTATCTAATGAACGAATATGGCTTTTGGATGCACAGTTTCACCCATATTGAATGGATCTCAACCTTCTGAATGGGTGTCATTCTTTCTTTTTTTTTTCTTTTCTTTTTTCGTTTTTTTTTTTAATGAATTGAAAACTTCATTACTAGGGCCGCAGCCGAAAGGAACATGTGAGAGCCCATAGCAGCCTAACTAGAAACAACAGGAATAAGAGAAAATAAAGGGAAAGGATAGGGACCCAGCACGCAGGGCCAGGGTCATTCCCTTACAAACTCCTAACAAAAGCTAGCAAGGAGGATATGGTAGTCCGTCCTTGTTCAGAATACCAACAAATGAAGATGGGAGACTTTCGACCCATACAGAGTCACTCATTTCCGCACCGTAATGCTTCACAACATGGTAATCCGTCATTCTCTTCTATAAATACCCAAATATCATCAACATCCAATTCAATCTCTTTTTTCTCCTTTCCCTCCTCCAACAAAATTATACGGTTTCTTTTTTAGAAAAGTCTATAGAAATTTCAGTTCTTGTCAAACTAAAATTCTAGACTTTGTTATATACTAAAAATGATTTACTTTATACCTATTAGGAAGCTCAAATTAGAGATTGGCATAGATATGTCCCATATGTTTTAGGTATGCCATACATGAAAAATGAAGATATCTCGACACCATAAAAGGAGTTGTTTGTCTCATACACATATATTCTTATTCTTCAATTCTTCTCATACTCATTCTTTCTCATACCCATACAATGTAAGTAAATATGCCCTTAGAGGCGAGAAAAACAAGCATGAAAAAACTTATAGTTTGAAGCTAAAACATAGAACAAATAAACCATATGCTGGAAACAACATATTGAGAGAAAAAAATAGAACGAATAAACGTTACATCTTTCCATATGCATTAATTAAAAATGCATCTGGCTTAGGTTCTATGGGAATAGATAATCTCAATGATTTAGTCTTCATGTCAAAAACATATCTCCTCAACACATCTCGCACAAGATCTACTTCACTTCCAATAAACATATCATTTAGCCATACGTGTAAATATGCCCTTACACTATGTTTAGATGAAGGAAATAAACTTGAAATTTGGGTAAAAGTTAGAATTTATAAATTGACATGCTCCAATTCCCTTGTTTGGATTCATAAACATAGAAATTTAGAATTTTCGCATGGAAAAAAAACTTAAAATTTGGGACCTCCAATTCCCAAGTTTAATTTCTATGTAAATATGTGTCATTTCCCAATTTCTATGATTGAGAGTTTAAAAATAACAAATTCCGTATTCAGTTTCATTATTATATTAGATTAACAAAATTCAAAAATTTTAGAAAATAAAATCTCGTCATTTCAATTTTCGTCATTTTAAAATTCTTTAGTAATCTTAAATTTCTTCATCCAAACATAGTGTTAGAGAACATGTACATAGATAATACAATTGATGATTTCGTAGAATAATTCATCAGAATTATAAATTATCACTTTGTTTTCTTCTTTTTTTTTTTGTTCTGCAAGTAAACTAATGATGACATGAACCATATGGGAATACTTCAAAAACAGTATGTTTTGCAAAGATTTTTAGTGGTGACACCACCTCACGATCCATCATCAACATCCAATTCAATCTTTCATTCTCCTTTCCTTCCTCCAACAAAATCATATAGTTTATTATTAGAAATGTCTAAGGAAATTTCAAATCTTGCCAAACTAAAATTTCAGACTTCGTTGTATCCTGAATATTTTACTTAGACCTGTTAGCAAAACTCAAATTACAGTGAGGGCAAATGTCACTTCAAAAAAAAACGTATTAACGTGCTTCAAAGTCATTAGTCTATCAAATTATCAAAGTATGTTTTAGGATGCCATACTTGAAAAATGAAGGTATCCTCATCACCGCATAGGGAGTTGTCCGTCTTATATCCATTTGGTTGTTTGTTTTGAGTTTTTGCACTTTCCCAAGAGATAAAGGGGGGTAATGCCACCACTATGGCAAAAGGGGGTTGAGCAAAAACAGACTCATCAAAAAATGGAAAGAACCAAATTATTACCAAACGGGCCCTTAACGTTTGAGTGGTCTTCGGCCCCATACATATGCTTAATATTTGCTCAAGGTGGTCAAAGGTCCCATTCCAAACTAATTATTATGTAACAACATCAGTGTAATGAAATCCAACGACCAATTTCTCCAGCAAATACAAATTGTGAGTGTCAAATGAACACGTTTTCTGTATAGATCAATCGATTGATACAAAGCCATATACTCTCTATCGAGTAAATTAATTTTGAACATTGCTGCTACTAAATTCCCCTAGAATTTAATTCCGAAAGAAAGCACCAGCAAAATCATGTGATCTCTATATTAGTATCTCACTCATCAAGCGAACCGACGATAAAGACTCAAAACTACAGTTGTAAGAAATGTGATGAGGAAAATGAGTCAAAGATACAACTTTGATCAATTAGCAGTCTACTATCATTTATTTAATGGGATCATCATCCTTATCTACTTGTATTGTAATTTATAATGCATAAAGCACATGAACCAATCCAAAAGCTGACACTAATCTGTGGTTTTATACTATCCATACCTGTCTTTAGAGCTTGAATTTCAGGTCACCATGTACAAAAAGAACAGCCTTAGACCTGGGTCAGTCATCATCTACAGATTTCCCAATCTATAACCCAAAATTTGTCGGTAATTTGAGGCGCTGTGGCACTATGCGTCAACCGGTTTCGAAAACCAAAATCCATGCCTTACCTCCGATGCTCCATGGATAGGGAGGCATTGAGCGAGATGCATACTAGTTAACTAACACCCGGCTGCATCATAGGGAAGAAAGACCAATCCTTTGGTGACCCGTTTTCCTTGGGACTAACCTTCTCATTTGCCCACCAGTCGGAACCAATAGTATTAGAGCTACCTGAATCTCCTCCTTCGGCACTGTCAAAATTAAATTCCTTACTAGAACCAAGCGTGACAGATGGCTGCTTCTGATGCAGTTGTGCCTCCTTGTCAGCCATTGCTGTGTCTGGTGCATCACTGGATGTCTCACAAGCAGGGCACTCAGAACCGCTCACTGCTTTGCTAGGATCCTCTTCGCTCTGGGCCTTTTCTGTTTCTTCTATAGATGATGATGCAATTGCTTCAGAACTTAACCCAAATGAGACTCTATGGTTGATCACAATTCCATTATTCCGACCTCTATTGTTTGATCGTGGATTTAATACAACCTCAGGGGTGTGAGGCTGTAAAGAGAAACCATCAGAAGCTGTTGACCTTGCACCATCAGGGGTCACAGAACCAGAACCTAGTCTTGAACCCCAATCACGCGTGGAGAGAATGTCAAGGTTCAAGAGCTTAGGAGGATCACCTGCTCGGAACTCCAGGAAGTGAGGACCACCAACAGCAAAGTCACGGTCTGGGAAAGGAGAAGAAGTACCAGAACCCGAGATGCCTGAGCTTGGCGATATAAGCTGACCAACTGGGCTTCCAGGGTAAAGTTGGTAAGATGGAAACTCATAGTGAGATAATGGGAATCTCTGACCGCCTTCACCATTCCGGAAGTGAGGATCAAGAAGCTGAGCAAATGGAACCTCGGGCGAGGAAGGTGTGGTCAAATGAACAGACTCTGTAGGAGGAGTGAAGGGAGCAGTTGATGGTTCAGTGGTAAAGGTTGAGAAAACAGGCGGTGAGACCAACTGGTTTTCGTGAGCATAAGGACCGATAGCAAAAATTGAGGCAGGCCCAGGGGAGTACATGCTGGCTGAAAGAGAGAAAAAACCAGCTGGTGATTGTGTGGCAGAAGGAGGTTCTGATTGAAGAAACGATGCAGGAGAGGATGGAGGCGCAACAAAGGGAAATACAATTGAAGGTGCCTGGATTGAACTTTCTGCTCTTGGAGCATCACCTCCAGTATCCGTTGTTTCTGGAACAATGTGCCCAGTTCTCTTTCTGTGTCTTTGAAATCCAAAACACCAATATGTGCTCAGGCAACTCCCCCATCTTCTCGTCTGCATTAAACCAAATTCATGATGAAAACAGACCCTTAATACAATAAAAACAGCATTAGTTGCTCTTGGAGCATCAGCTGCTGCGTTACCCAAGAACAATTTCTATTCTCAACTTTAATAAATTAGCTTGAATAAGCATAAGTGGCCCCTTTTTCACTATTAGCCCTGGGAGTCTGCTTTTATTAACAAGAGAAGATGCACGTCCATTTCACCTTTAACTCATTTATTCATCATTCATTCTTTCTGTTTCCATATACGTTTTGTATAAACCACGGCAGCTTTCTCCCCCCCTCGCCTTCTGTCAAATTGTTTGTTTTTTTATTCATTTGGCCGCAAGCGAGACCAACTCAAAATCACTCAATAATCCCAAGAAAATATCTTATCGTTTCTAAAATTTTGTAACCAAAGCTCCGTGCTTTTGCTAAAAGCAGGTCAACTCCTGTGAATTTCTATCAAGACTTCCACTTCCAAAAGCACTTTCCAGACCAGAAATTTTCCAAAAAGGCAGCTCCAATGGATTAAAAAATACCCAATTTATAAAAAAGAAATCAAATTTACAAAACCAACAAGAACAAAGATTCACATAACACAACTGGATCTTAAAGCTCTCTCATTAAAACATGGATTAAAATTTAAATTTAAAATTTACCAGGACTAAAGATTAACAACTTGAAATGCCTTCCAAACCAAGTCCAAGTAACATATTCAGAATCAATAAAAGCGAACAAAAATAACATTTTGTGAAAAATTTACCTGAACGGTGGCGTGAGGAGCACGGTTCTCCGCGGCTGCGATCGCGGTAGCAGCTGCGTTTATGGTCTCCAAAGTGGTGTTCCCAGTTCTCGAGTCTCCATTAACCCCCCTCATCTCCGCTTGTCTCTTTCACCGGAAGTCGCCGCTTTTCATCGGACTTCCGACTCCGGGGGAGAAAATGGTCGGATTTTCTCGAGAAAATTGAACAAACCAAACAACCCAGAACAGGAAACGGAGAGATCAAACGAAAATTTTGGATACTTGGGTATTGAAGACTGAATCGGGAAATGGAAAAACGAATCAAAAATCCAACTTTTGAGTCCCCGAGATTTGATTGATTTTTCTCTATACTGTGTGCGCGTGTGTTATGTAGAAATGAATAAAATGATATTTAGTGGTAAACATATTTATATATTTGTTTTAATTAACTATTTTTGGGCGACAACTTTTGAGGTCAAACACGGCAATGACTTTGTTTTGTGTTGTGATTTTGAACACCTCTAAAGTAGACAAGTGTTCATAAATTTGATTATATTATGATTGGGATCTCATTTTACTGAAATACCCTCGTTTCTCTTTTCATGGTTATAATAGTAGCAAATTCGGTCACTTAGTATTGCGGTCTAGTAGTGTTCCTATTTATTTGTTTGAGAAAATTTAAGTGATTCTATACAAAGACGAATTTAAATTATATTATTAATAACTCATTGTTCGCTTAGCTCACCCTCTCAGTCCTATAATGTAAATAATACCATTTGTTAAAATATATTTATATATCCAGCAAGCTCGTACTGCAACATGGATTAAAATTCAAATTTGTTGGATCAGATAAAGTAATAAATAGCCATAGTAATTGTTGAAATATGGGTATATTGGAATTTCATATTACAGTAAATTTTTCTTTTTCTTTCTTAACTAAAAGAGATCGAGTATTATAATTGGTAGTCACTTATAATATGTTATTTATACAGCATTATCGGGTAAGGATTTGAGCTGAGTCGTACAATTAGCTAGTTATAATTGGATGTCAAACTTGTCATTTATGTAAAATAAAGTTAAAAAATTTATTTACAAGCAGAGAATAATGCTTTAGATAACTGTTATCCCTTATAAGTTATATAACATAAATAATAAAATGAAATAAAACCCCAAATTAAGAGCTAGCCGACGCAACAAGTTAACCCAAGTTAAAATAGCTAACCGTTTAATTAAGCTGTTGAAACAATATTTTTATATTTCTTTTAGGACAATACCTAGACACTGACTAGTTAGAGGACGGTTTTAGTGGCCACCAACGAATAAAAGACACGTGTCAACCAAGAGTTCCTCTAAATCTATAACCAAACAGACACTCTCTCCTCCGTCCCCAAGCCCATGTTGCTGTTTGCCGCAGATGCCGTCTACAAAAACCTCTCCTCCGCTGAGCCCTCTCTTTCGCCATGGAAGGACGTCTGCACCTACCCACTCACGGGTCGCGACTGGCGCCACCTTTCTCTCCTTGCTGCCATGGTTGCACCGAAAAAAAATGGTGGATTTGGGGTTGGGGTCGACCAAGGAGAGAGGCAGGAGGAAGAGTCGTGAATGTCGTCAACGGAGGATTTGTCATCGATTTGGTATCATGGTCTGATTCGGAGTTTGGCCGGTGGGAGCGGACGGTGAACGGTGCAAGTGATTGGGTGGGAGAGGACGGTGGCTGGAGATTTTTAGCGAGAGACAAGATGACGTTTGGTTAGAAAAATCGAGGTGTTTGGTTATGAGTTTAGAGAATTAAAGTGGACAGCTGTCGTTGTCTAGTTGGGCCACGTGCAACTGAGTCCAAATATTATCCTTTCTTTTTTTAAATAAAGTAGCAAGTAAATCTCATTTAACTAGTATGTCGTAAATCTCATTTCCGAGGGTAGTTTTTTCAATTCCCTTGCTGGAAGGACAATAAGTCCATCTCCAACCGATGGTTGGCCAAATGGCTCATTTTAGCTCTGTGGTCCTTCAAGATTCTCCAAAATATTAATCTTTTAATGAATAGTACAAGGCCATATTTGCCTCTGTCTTCAATCGAGGGCCAGAGGGCTCGTTTTAGCTTTGTCACAAAAAACCGTCTCCAACCGAGGGCCAAACATAATTTATGTTTTTTTATGTTGTATAATTTGTATGTTAGTTAATGTTATTTAATGTTGTTGCATATTGTTTCATGTTGTTTCATGTTACTTAATTTAATTTAATGTTGTATAATGGTTAGCAAGTTATAGGAAAAAAATATGAAACAAATTTTGTGAAATAGAAGTTATAGGAAAAAAAAAGAATTTAAAATAAAATGAAACAAATTTTGTGAAATAGAAGTTATATGAAAAAATGGAATTTTAAAAAAATATGAAACAAATTTTGTAAAATAAAAGTTATAGGAAAAAATAGAAGTTATATGAAAAATTTTGTAAATAAAAAATAATAATAAAACTGTAAAAAAAAAAAAAAAATCAAATGCAACAGCTAGTCAGCTGGTTGTTGCATTTGATTTTTTTCTTAAGAATTCCTGTCAGCTATAACGGACAGTAATACATTTATATTATTTAGTATAAATGTATTACTGTCGATTATAACCGACAATAATACATTTATATTGTAATATAAACGTATTCCTGTCAGTTATAACCGACAAGAAATCTGACAGATTTTAAAAAAATAATAGTCAGCGCTCTAGCCCTCCAGCCCTCTCCGATTTTGTGGGGCCCTCCAAATTCCATAGCCCTCTAGCCTAGCCCTCGGTTAGAGACAATTTTTGGGCTATTTTCAGCCATTTGGCCATCTAGACCCTTCAGTTGGAGATGGCCTAAGTGATAGCTTTAGTCGGAGATTAATTAACAATTGTTTTAGAGAGAGAGAGAGAGAGAGAGAGAGGGACAAAAAGGTTGGGGGTATTTTGTACACAAGTTTGCACGTGTGGGCACCCAGTTCTTGATGGGTTTCGTGCGCAAGAGCAACACCAACTAGCCCCCACTGGCCACTGCCTAATTAAATGTGGGGCCTACAATCCCACATTTCTCCCTCTTTACCCGCCACTTTAAACTAACTTGCACGGTTGGTGCATCTCTCACTTGCCCCTTTCTTTCTTTTTTTCTCTTTTCTATTTTTTTTTAAAGAAAATTAATGAAAAATAATTTGAAATTTTTGAGTTTTAATTAAAATGACAAAAATGTATTGTAAATAAACAGTATTAAAAGTAACTTTTTAGAGTAAAAATATCATTTTCGTTCAAAGTGAACAATGTGTTTCATTAAAACTCTATTTTTTTCACTTTAAAAGATAATACTAACTACTCTGGTCTAACAGTGTTTCACTTAACTTGTAAGTGAGATACCTTAAATTTAAAACTTGAAAATGTAAGTTCGCAACCAATTTATTATCTGTATGGTCTTAGTTTAACTGTCACATCTCGGCCCGGGCGCAGCCACCTCCTGGGCCCGCTCCACTACCGTAGCACGATATTGTCCGCTTTGGGCCCCGACCACGCCCTCACGGTATTGTTTCTGGGAACTCACGAGCAACTTCCCAGTGGGTCACCCATCCTGGGATTGCTCTAGCCCTCTTCTCGCTTAACTTCGGAGTTCCTACGGAACCCGAAGCCAGTGAGCTCCCAAAAAGCCTTGTGCTAGGTAGGGATGAGAATATACATTTAAGGATCACTCCTCTGGGCGATGTGGGATGTCACATTAACTATATTTTTGTATTAAAAAAATATAATATATATTTGCTTCATTTTCGAAAAGTAAGAAAATCCTTCCCTAATCCTTATGAGAGCAACTCCATTGTTGTTAATTGCCTTGGAGATAGGCAATCCAATCCACTCCCCCCTCCCCCCTCCCCCAAACACTCCAGTCCAGCCTAATCGGGCAATTGAGCTCAAGGCGAGCCTGATGGAGAAGTCAGACAATAATCATTGGCCAAGCGGCTGGCCTATGTGACGCATGAAATCAGTCACAATTTAAATTATATAAAATATATATAATCATGTCCTTCCACTTTACACTATATTTCAATATTTCAAAAACTTTCAACCAATTTTTTATTATTATCCGAAATTAAAAATAAAATTACCTTTTATTATTTTATAAAAATAGAAAATACTAATATTTGAATACGAATTGACTGGACTAATTAGTTAGAAATGAAGATACAATTGAGCAGTTACTGCTCTTAATGTATCATCATTTTATCTAATTTATCATGATAATGTTATTTGTGATATTAACTTATGATTAAACAGTCTGCAAATTACATAAATATTTCTAGAAATGATCGTTAAATGGTAATAAAAGAAGAAACAACATTATTTTATTGTTCTTACTGCCACGTTAGTGGAGAAAGAAGACTTTTCTCCTTCCCGGAACCAGAAAAGTATTCTCCTTTTGTAATGCCTTTCGTACCAAGAGCCAAAAGCCACCTTCCCATCCCGTTTCATAACATTGCAAAAGATTAAAGGCCCTTTACTTTTCTCTCTTCGCCTTTTTCTTATTACTTTTTGAGTTTTGACCCCTTTTGCATGTCGTTTTCATACAACTTACATCAGACTCGTCAGTTAATTATTGAACTACACATGTGAAATTCTTGAATAAATAGCCTTTCAATCTATGTTTCCTTGTAGTTTTTATTTTTTGGTTCAACCCCCATGTGTGGTTGTGTGGAAAAAACATACTCATCATCTCTGCTTTAGAGACTTGGGCACAAATATGCCTACAAACATAGTTTCCACTTTTTTGGTACAAATTGTTCCCAACCACATGTTTTATAGGGTAAGAAAAATAACTCAAGTGTGGATCTAAAAGTGAAGATATTGGGTTATCTAGTATGCTTTTGGGATATGTTATTCACTCATTACTATGTTCTATTTCTCTCTCTTTGTATGAGGTTAAAAAGCAAATCACCATCATATTTAAAAGTGGAAATGCTTGATTTAATTAGTTACCAAAGTTTGGTACAAAAGGAAAAGGCTTTGGGATTGGGCTAACATCAAACCTAACTAAAAATTAACTTTTATAAGTTAAAAAAAAAAAAAGAGTGTTGAATATACTAGTGGGTAATGAATGCCCACAATGAAATTGAAAACATTGGATAGATTTTCAATGCCCAATGATCTTGACTTATAATGAAAGTACTATTGTTGCCCCGAGGACGTACTCCAGTCACACTAACTGTAGAGGAACCTCGTAAATTTTGTGTCTTGTTTATTTATTCCACTACACACACCGTCGATTTTACAACACATTATCAGCACGAGAAGCTCTCATGTCAATGGAAAGCACAACGCCATAAATCAGGTGAAGCACTATCTACCTTTCACCTCTGTCAGCTAAAATCTCACAGAATAAAAGGTATGTCTATTTTTCATCTTTACCAACGCGCCAGAAGCGGCCCACCAAATTCCAGTGAGAATTGAAATTTACAACGACCTGTAGTCGTCACGAGATAAGAAAACTCGTACTTGACAACTGGTTTCCAGAGATCCAGAAGAATCTCATTAGACTTGGAAACCCATATCGCGTCTTTTTCGACAGATCTCGAGAACTCCCATGAATACTCAGTTGTCTGAGATGGTGATGGCAGTACTGACTCCACATAGGCCTCCCTCTCTTATACCTCTATCAACCCCGCTGTCATCTATGTTCCTATAAGGAGGTTCTTGTTTCGTGATGCCATGTTCCTTGAGTCATGCAAGAACAACGCCAGTCTCTGGTAGCCTTTTGGATTGAATTTAATTTGGTCAACCTCCACAACAACTCAGTTGGCCCTGAGTTTCGAGACTGGCAAAGATAGAGAATGAAAAATGATGGTGTGTCAGACACCATGTAGAAACTAAGAGTAAAGACTTTTTGGATGGTGCCGTACCATTTGAAAAGAAAGAAGAAAAAATATATATTTATGTGAATGGTGTTGGTTTAAAACACTTTCACAAGTTTTATTTACTTTAAAGCAATTTATTTATCATGGACGGTTTTACCGCCTACTGCTTTAAGTTTTGATTTATGTGAATGGTGCTGAATTAAAGCCCTTGTCACAAGCTTTATTTACTTAAATGCAATTTATTCACCATGGTTGGAATTACCACCTATTGCTTTAATTTACTTATTGTACTTCTCTTTGTTACGATGAGTATATAGAGGACCCGAAGTTCCTTGATCAGATCAGAACCTGAAGTTTCTTGATCCTTATCATATAAAAATAATTGGACCAAAAGTTCCATCATGCAAATATAAAAAAAATCATTGGACCCGAAGTTCCATCATACAAAAAGATCAGGCATGAAGTCCCTTGATCTTCAAGATCAGGACATGAAGTTCCTTGATGAGTACAGTAAGTTTGAAGTGCCACAGTGCCTCAACTTAATTGCAATAAAAGCCATTAGAGTCTCAATCTACAAACTATTAAATAAGGACTAGAAGTTCCTTATGTCTATACTCAAAATGATTTAGCAGAAGCATTTATTAAGCAGATGAAATTAATTACCCGCGCTCTGCTCATAAAAACGAAATTGCCAGTTTTTACATGAGTACATGCTTTTTGCATGATGCAATATTAGTTGGGTTGAAATTTGTTACCAACCATCAATACTTCTCAGTACAACTCGTGTTTAGGAACCAGCCAAACATTATACATTTACGAGTTTTTTATTGTGTTATCTTTGTGCCTATTGCACTGCCACAACTTACTGAAACAAGGCATCATCGCGAATTAGGCATTGATGTTGATTCACCGTCTATTATTCAACATTTGGAATCCGTGACTGATGATATGTTTACCGCATGGTTTGCGGACTATGATTTTGATAAGACAGTTTTCCTGCCATTAGGGGGAGAAAATATCATTCCAAAAGAATGATGAGAAAAAACCGTTCCAGAAAAACGAAGAGAATTTGTCTTATTTTGATTCATGAAGCAATTAATTGAGAATAATTAAATAATGCATCGATACGCAAATCAAGTACCAGATGCGTTTAATGATGCAACGAAAGTAATGAAATCACATATACTTGCTGCAAATGTGCCTACAAGAATTGATGTCCCTATTGGACAATATAATGAAGCAGTAAATGATTTATCTGTTGCATGCCTGAAGCATGGCAGATAATGTGGTAGTAAATGATTTATTTGTTACACGCCTGAAGCGTGGCAAACCCTTAGATTTAGAAGATTCAGTCGTTTAAAGGAAGAAGAATATGACACTACTGAACTATTGCATTCCCAAAGCCTAACTGTTAACATGTCGAAAGCATGACAGTCGCCGTATGGATACACGTCCCAGAAAGGACAATCCGCGGACATGGGAATTTTGATGTCTCATGCATGAAGCATGATAGACGTATAGGTTCCAATGACTCAACTCCCGAAAGTGGAGATTAAGATCCCAGCTCTATAACGCTCAAGAAGAGGTTATGATCCGAATTCTCTAAATTATGGCTATCTTGGAAGAGATAGTGTAATGCCCCTGAAGAGGCAATGGATATCCAAAAGAAATGAAAAGTTTTTATGCATGCGCATGCATATAAGAATATGGGATCACGGATTGATGAAAACCAATGATAATTTTGGTCTTACAAGTAGCTACTAAATTTCATTAATGAGTTGTGTTGATATTGAGTCTCGTTCTTTTCCGCCAACAAAATTTATTGGCAAAAATGGAGAAAGGCAGTTCCCTTACAATTTTGTAAGAATGTGTAGAAATGGACCTATATACTTGAATACAATACAAATAGCCAAAGGATGTTGAACCAAGGAAGTTACATATGGACATTTGTAATACAATGAAATACACTCACATGATATGACACAAGGTTACTAATTGAAACATGAAGTTATACTCATGTAAACGAGTTCATATATGAAGGGTTGTGAGTCGCCCACATCATATCTCCATAAGTAAATCCCTCAAGTATACATGGGAGCAAATTGCTCTATATAAATTTCAAAGAAAAATGTGTCATGAAGTGTAGAAAATCCCTGAAAGATTCAGATTGCTTGAAGTAAATCCTGGAATGATAAAGCATAAATTATGTACTCAATACCAATGGATGGTATAATTTCCTTAGTGAGTACTATCATTATGATAGAGAGATTATATTCACACACCCCAAATTACTTCTCCCACACCTTTTTAATTTTTTAATATTTTCTATCCACCACAAACACTTGCTAGAAAAATATTAAAAAATTAAAAGAGTGTGAGGAAAGTAATTTGGGGTGTGTGAATATAATTTCCCTTATGATATTGTTGCAACATACTAAAATCTCTTGCAAGAGTCAATGACATTAAATTAAAACTCCTGAAGAGTCAAGAAAGATTATAAAGTGTTGAGAGAGATATTGTCTCGAACTGCAGATCGAACAATACGCCAACACGAATCTGATCCATGATGTTCATGATATTAAAGAATCATATGGATTGAAGATTATGAGTTGAATACTCAAATGATTTAGACGCTAAGAATCATCATTTATCTTCACGAGGGTAAAGATAAATTGATATTTGGTCCAGAAGTACCACATCTTAGTGAAGTATATGCTTTATTGTATTTGGCACAATACATTGAAAGAAATAAAGCTTATTTATTAATATCTCTGAGAAATTACAGACATGAGGAAAACTTCACGAAGGTTGCTCATGTGAAGCCTCAGTACTTGGAGGTACCCCAGAAGAGGGAGGCACCAAAGGTTGATTATTTGGAGCCTCAATACTTGGTGGAACTCCAGACGGCTGAGACAATGGGTGTCTTTGGAATAAAGACTTGAACCTCTTATTGTCATTTTGAGTTCGACCTTCGGATTCCAGCAGGTGGTCGAGCTTTCTTTTCATGTTCATCGAGTAATTATTTGCAAGCATGTGTAACACTCTATTCTCATGCTTGAGCCCTATAATCTCTTGTTTAAGACTTGCCACCTCAGCCATCAATGATTCAACTTGGCAAGTTCGAGCAAGTAGGCGCTAAATCATATTAGAAATAGAGCCCGCACATTGAACACTGAGAGCCAATGAATCTTGAACGGCCGCCTCATCAGACCGGTTTGAAAGGATTCTGTTATCCTTGGGAGTGAGAAGATTCCTAGCTACCACTGTAGCAGTCAAGTCATTCTTCATCACAGAATCCTCAACCGTAAAAGGACCATTAGAAGATGAGAAAGATGGGCGCCATATATTATCCTGACACGGCTCGTCTGTACTCCTCCCGAGACTCAAATCTAAACAAAGGTTAGATAGGCAAGCCATTTCATAAATGATGAAAAGAAAAGAAGGTCAGATAAAATCTCAAAAATGCAAGAAAGGGAAATTTCTGTAGGCAGCAATTTTCTGAGTGTATCTGAACAAAATTGATATCTTTATAAAAGAAGAGGCAACAGGGTCACATATTCAAAAATTGAAGAGACACCGATTTTCAAATTTCAAAAGCTGGATTTCTCTGCATGACGTCTGTCAACATTTCTCTGACTCAATCTTAGCTCTTGGATATCACGTGCAACTTTATCAAAGATCTCTGATAAAGTTGAAAACGCGTGAATCTTACTATTCTAATTACACCATAGTTGCTGACAAGAGTAAAGGCACAGCACTACTACCTGCTATTGGGAAATCCCTATATATGTTAACCTCCGTTCTACATGGCAAGGTAGACCTGAAAAATATCTAACTCTTCCTCATCTCCGAGAATGCATCTTTAACAAAGCATCTCGAAATACTCAGTTTTCTTCCTCTCCGAGAATAACTCTTCAAACAAGTCACAAATACCTCTTCAAACAAGTCACAACAGAGCAAGAATATCTCATATCATTAGGGTCAAAAGCAAGGATATCTCATATCATGCTTTTTCCCTACCCTTTTCTTTGTCCTTGTTCTTACCTGCAGGACAAAGAGAAAGAGAGCAATCAGTCGCCACTTGGAGTCAAGCTTCTGATCTGGAACTGAATGTCTGGAACACTTCCCTGGTTGCTTACCTAGCATCGCTCTCGAGTACTCATTTTCAATTGTTGATATAATGATAGCTGTCAAGCATGATGAGTCACTGAGAAGTGATGTTTTGAAGGACTATCCAAATGCAAGGTTTGCATTCCACTCCTGCATCAGAGGGCAAATACCGCAAGAGAAGATGTCAAACCTGCATGGGGAAAAAACTAGGGAAAATACCACTTCTGAAAGGGGAGCAAGTAAGGTAAATGAAAATGATACATTGAAGCATGTGGAGACAAGCACAGCAAAACACATACCAATTCATCCCCGACAAAGCCGATGATCACTTGCCACGTAAAGCTCCGAGGAAGGGTGTCACGTAGCAAATCTAACAGAAGGTCCTCCAGCCCAGTTCAAGAACAAGCACGTGGAAAGTTAACTACCAGTAAAGCACCTCTGTTGGCAACTCTTCTCGCTAAGAGACCAAAATAGAATGATCAGCCTAAATGATTTGAAATCAGGGGGAGATACTCATTAGGGGGAGCATCCAAAAATAGATCAAGATTTTAACGAGGCAACTGATGTTGATATATGGGCATCCAAGGGGGAGTGTTGAAAATACTGGTGGGTAATGAATGCCCACAGTGAAATTGAAAACATTGGGTAGATTTTCAATGCCCATAAAAATGATCTTGACTTAGGAGATGAGGAAGATCGGATTGTCAAAGATGTGTGCTGGGAGTTGCTCTATAAATAGAGCACTCCATATGCTTTCAATACGCAGAAAGTTCATAGATGAGGAAGAGAGAAAAGAGAGGAAGAGGAGAAGAGATAATAGAGAGAGTTATTTTTGTACTCCTATTATTCTAAATTATAATGAAAGCACTACTGCTGCCCCGAGGACGTACTCCAGTCACACTAACTGTAGAGGAACCTCGTAAATTTTGTGTCTTGTTTATTTATTCTACTGCACACACCATCGATTTTACAACAAAGAGATACTTTTGACTCTCTTTTTTTTTTTGAACAAACGATAGTATCTTTACTAAGGTGAGTGGGCTAAGTCGTACAATGGACTTGCCATAATAGCGTGGCTCAAATTCATCTTTGACGAGAATCGAACTTAAGACCTCTCACTTACAAGTGAAGAGGAATACCACTATATTGTAGTACTAAGTGGCTACTTTTGAATTTTAAGAACACTAATTAAGTAGAATTTGATTGAGATTTCACAAATTACTGCATCCATGAGTAAAGGATTAGGATTCCCTTTGGGGCCTTTTGGTCAAAGCAAAGTAGATACCTCGTTGGAAAGTATGGAACTCATGTTTTCTCCCATGATATCAACCTTTCTAGGACGTTTGAAAAAGAGGCAAAACCCAAATTGCACCATGCATAAAACATTTTTAAAATGCAGGTCATCGTTGAAGGAACTCCTTACATTGTAGTTTTCTTTGGATCAAGTTGGTGAGAAATGTATTCACTTGCCGTTCGTATTTAGTTCGAAGCTGACATTGACATTCTATAAAGGTAGTACTCCTCCTGTCCTCCGTAACGGAAATAAATAAATAAATAAATAGATAAAGAATTCATAGAGTACTATAACAATTCATAAAAGCAACCCCAATAACCATTAACACAATTTGTACATGGGAAAATGGAACTTCACAAGCGCAAAGCATAAACAGTAAACAAGCATATGTATGGTATACTTGTAGAGAGAGACATTTATTGTGAGGATCCTCCTCCTGGATAACAAGTCAAAAGGTGATTATTTCTCTATATATTCAGAGAACGATACACATGCATGCGCAGTTTCTCATCCAAATTAAGCAAAAACTAAGCGGCCAAGCTCTTGGAGGCGATCTCAAACACGTTTTCTGACAGTCCATTGGTAGACAATATCTTCTCCAGCTGTGCCTGCAAACACCGTACCAGAATCTATTACCGCGCTGCTCCCGAATAGAATAAATGCAAACACGTAATAACATTGTGCTTTCTAGTCCGGGAAACTAAGCAATGCCCGATAAATGTAGTGTGGAAAAGATAACAAAAATGCAGGCGATGAGAACGAAATAGTTACCTTGGCAAGGTTTTGCCGGGTTTCATCATAGCGCCTCCACCTTGAGAAAGCTGACACCATGCGGGAGGCCACCTGCAATCCATGACCATGGATGGTATTAGGGAAGAAATAACATATAACGACAACCAAGCAATTCACAAGTAAATGTTATTCAAGAGGATTCGATGAAAGGACCTGAGGGTTTATTTTATCTAATTGCATCACAATTTCTCCCAAAAACTTGTAGCCTGACCCATCCTTAGCATGGAAATTCACGGGAGAACCACAGAAACCTCCGATTAGTGAGTACACCTTGTTTGGATTGCGCAGGTCGAATGCTGGGTGGCTTAAGAGGTTCCGCACATTCTCAACATTGCCGGGGACGTCAGACATGGCTTGAAGTGCAAACCATTTATTCACAACCTGAGGAGAGGAATGCAAAAATACAACATAACAAATGAAGAATCTTTTAGTTGAATAAATGAGAGAAGAAAACATGAGAAAGGTACTAAACAACTATTACAAAAGTATCAAAACTATATGTAGACCAGGTTAGCACTAAGCCCTTTTTTTTGAGGTCCAATAGCACTAAGTTACTTAGTATGTAAAGGTGGATAGGTGGGGAAAATGCAGATAAAATTAAACATCTGATATACGATAGCGGATGTTCATTGAAGGAGTTTCAAAAGCTGAAATTGGTAATAAGAAATTGACAAGGAGCTCGATGAAGAACAATATAAGTCTCAGCAAAACAGACAATGAGTCGCTATCATAAAGCCTCCTGGGTTCAATCTTGCCTTACAATTGACTTGGGAAAGAAAACAAAAAATCCAGTACGTTGCTCCATTAAAGTCCTAAACAGTGCAACTTAACGACAAGGAAATGTAGGTTTAATGAACATCATACAAGATATCATTAGCTACATGTAATGAAGCTCAGAAAACATGCAGACGGGGAAGGAGTGAGGAAGAAAGAGGAAAATGCACGCCAAAGAACTAATAAATATAACTCATTCTAGCAATTAGGGACTATTAAGTTGGAAATAGAGCTTTACCAAATAGTCCTCCTGCCATTTGCTGTAGAAGTCGGCCAGAATATCATCACGAGTTTTACCAGGGTTTTGTGCTATGGCTGCCAAAGCTGCAAACTGCTCAGTCATGTTTGTGGCAGTCTTGTACTCATTTAGAACAAGCTCAGTACCCTTTGAATCTTCGAGCAAAGCAAGATATGCTATAGATGAAACAAAATATTAGCACAATGCGTTCATGAAAAGTTAACTTGACCAACATAGAAAACATTATGTCTCAGAAGAGTAAAACAAACCAAGAGCAATATTCTTCAGAGCACGCCTGGACAAATTAGGGTGGTCAAACACATACTCTTCTGAGCTCCTGTTGTTTTCAACCTGTGAAACATGTAAAGTTCAAGTTTGTTCACGGTAGAATAAAAAAAGTAAACAAAGAACACGACAGATAGCTAAATAAAATTCTAGGTGAATCCAAACTGTCATACCGTGCTAAGAAGCTCTGCTTTCAGTTCATGGGCTAGCTGCTTCCTGATAAAAGTACGAACAGCATGAACAGCATCAGGATCTGCAACTTCCATCATGTCCATTATTTCTCCTTCACCGGGGAGAGTTATTGCCTTTGCCACAAATTCCTGGTCAACCAAAGGCATATACGGTTCACTAATGACTTATGTCTTCCCACATCACAAAAATATTTTTGAAAGAAAAAAATAGAAGGCTTCACATACTTTATCCAAGCTGAAGTCAGATAGTATTCTTCTGAGCCCAATCACAAACTTCGGATTCAAAACCAACGGTTTGTTTTGCTGGAAATTAGCAACCAAATCGAGCATCAGCTTACGTGCCAGCACTTGTCCGGCCTCCCATCTGCAGCACAAATATAAACAAGTAAATAAGAAAACTTCAAATAGGGGTTCATTTAGTGAGAGATTTTATCTGCTTTGCACAAGACAAACCGGTTGAATTCATCGGAATCATAAGCAAGGAGTAAAAATAGATCACTATCAGTGAGATCAGTCTCCAGACGAATAGGCGCACTATAGCCCCGGAGCAGAGATGGAATTGGCCTTTCAGACACATCAGAGAAGATGAACTCTTCTTCTTTCTGCATAGGAGAGTAAAGCAAATTTATTAATATGTTAAGACTGACCAGCAAGAAAACAAATTAGAGACTTTGCAGTTAACATGTTTGAAAAGAGATTTCAGTTTTACAAGAAGTTAATAATAATATGTTCACACAAAAATTTCTTTTAGTCAAGCTACTACAAACTCTTAACAGCATATCAGTGAAATTATTGTTTAGACAGAAGTGGGGGCTAAAGATTCTTTAGATCCCAAATATGAAAGATGAATAACTAAAGATGGAAAATCTGAGCCAACCTTCGTTACTTTAAGAACAGTTGTGTAGACTGGCTGACCATTGTTAGCAATAGACTGCACTGTCCCGTCATGATGCACAGAGGAGAGAGGCAGCTCCTTGCCAGTTGAGTCGAGCAAACCTAATGCCATGGGAATGAACATGGGTTCTTTAATGGGCTGCCCCGGAGTTGGTGGTACCTCTTGACTGATCATGTCCACCATCAAACAGAGGTAGTAAGCAGTGCCACCAAACAAAAAGATAGATAAAGGCAACATAAAGAATTATACCCTGATTACATACCTAAACTTCAAAGAAAAAGTATGGGCCTCAGCATTATAAGAGGATGCAACTTTGACAATTGGGGTCCCAGCTTGGGAGTACCTACAGTTTAGTTACTCTCTAAAATGTAAGCATTAGAACCATCAGTAACAAAATTAAGAAACTCAAAGTGAGGGGCAAAAGCACACCATAGTAAGAAATTAGCAAAATCTGCATTGTTAGCATCTCGCATGGCAGCATAAAAATCTTCACAGGTTACGGCTTGTCCATCATGTCTCTTGAAGTAAAGATCCATGCCCTGAAATGGGGAAAACTCATATAAGTTGACTTTCGAAAATGGTGGGCTTGAACATATGAAGTAAACCTTGTTATCATTCAAGCATTAGTTTTAGAAATTGGCTTCTCAGTCTTACATTTCGGAACCCTTGACTTCCAAGTAAGGTTTTGTACATCCTGACCACTTCAGCTCCCTGATAAAGTTGGACCGTAAGATTGTATCATTGACTCTAGCAATCGATTTTGTTCACGTGCATATGTAACATATATATATAAGAGAGAGAGAGAGAGAGAGAGAGAGAGAGAGAGAGAGAGAGAGAGAGAGAGAGAGAAACCTTTTCATACACCTGTCAGAAGAAAATGGAATAACAGAGGATAATTAGATGTCTTCTCCAAACATTATAGAATAGGAAAATAAGATAGAAAGGATAGTTTTTAATCCCTACCGTCACTGTAAGTAGATGTTGACGAAGGCCCAAAATTACAACCAGATCCAACGTGATTGCACAAGAAACCCAAAATATGTCAAAACTGAGAGCACATGTTTCTATGACAAACAAAAAAGACCTTTACCCTAGAGTATAAACAAGTTACTGAAATAAAATAAAAAAACTCGCCTGTATAGAAGTTATCCATCTGCATGAAAGAAAGAAAACATGAATATGAACAAAAGGCAATAACTAAAAAGGGATTAGAAAAAAGCCAACTTTGTATGAGGTACCAAATAAAAGATGACATCTGACCTTGATGTAAGAATGTGGCCGCACAGGATGAGCCATGGGACCAGCATCCTAAAAAACCAGAAAACATATATCAGCACTTAAATGTGGCACTGTACAACATATCATTAGAACATCAAATGTATGCCATAAATGGATTCATAACTCAACTAACAAGCTCCATATAAAATAAGATGACGTGCAAATTACATAACCAAAGAACTACAAAAAAAAAAAAAAAAAAAAAAGCAAACCTGTGGAAACTGATAATTTCTAAGTTTGGAAACATCAGAAATCCGCTTTACAGGGCGACTCCCCATATCAGATGAAAATTCCTACACATAGTATATATCCTTAATGAGCAATATTCCCCATGTCATGAGATCAAATCTACAAGTATACTACATGAGAAAAGATAAAAAGTAAAACCTGATCACGGAAAACAGTTAAACCCTCCTTCAGGCTAAGTTGAAACCAATCACGACATGTCACTCTGCATGTATATTAGCCAAACAATTAGTTCAACACTAAACATAATCTTGCAATTACAAAAAGGTTGTAGACAGCTAAACCCTAATGCCTTGGTGTAAATACTGAACCCTCTCATGGGATAGGATGTGTATTCTACAAACCAAAAACTTTGCAAACCAACCTGTTGCCAGTCCAGTTATGGAAATACTGCAAAACAAAAATGGATAGGGAAAAGAAAAAAAAAATCAGCATCAATTTGCTCCTCCCATCCAAATCAAAATTTCCATAGGATGAAGGTTTGTGTCCTAATCTTATAGATGTGAAAAACAAACCTCATGGCCAATAACTCCCAAAATGGCTGCATAGTCTGCATCGGAAGCAGTTTCTGGAGATGCCAAGACAAGTCTGGAATTGAAGATCTGCAAAAATTAAAAATTAATCAACATTATACATATATAAATACATGTATATAAAATTATAAATACATACATATATCAAAAAATAGATTCTAGGAAGTATACATACATTCAAACTCTTGTTTTCCATAGCTCCCCTGGTAATCAAATAAGAACCAACAGTATCAGTAGTTAAACACTTAAACTATAGAATAAATTAAGGTTAATAAAATGAAACCATCAGTCACATTCCACCACATAAAGTTCAAATTTTAGATGTAGCATAATTATATTTCAAGCTTCTACCTAGAAAGAGAAAAAAAGCATACATGTTAAAATCTGGAACAGCCACAATGTTGAAGAGATCCAGATCATACTCGAGACCAAAAACCTATTAGAATAGTCAAATGTTAGCACTTAGCAGATAACAATAAACTCTACAATCAATTCAATTAAAGAAATTTGATATCAAAACCAATAATCTCTTAAACGAAAAGAAACCCACATCCTCATCCCACTTCATAGCTGCCTTAAGTGAATACATGGCATGTTCTGTTTTTGGTACATCTTGAGCAGGGGTCCAAATCCTTAAAGCCACTTTTCTACCCGAACGAGTAGTAAATGTGTCATCTCTGCTCTCGAGCTGTCCAGCAACCAAAGCAAACAAGTAGCAGGGTTTCTTGAAGGGATCATCCCAGAGAGCATAATGTCTATTACCCTGAACCACAAGCACAAAATTAGAAAAAATAAAACAACAGTAAATCTCCATGTACTGCTTTGTTTAGTAAGTGATGATCACCTCTAGGTCTCCCTGCTCTGTGAGATTTCCATTGGACAACAACACTGGGTATAATGATTTATCAGCTTCAATGCGGCATCTATATTTTGCCATTATATCAGGACGGTCCTGTTGCAAATGAAATGTAATCGGTACAGAAGTCGATTAACACTTTGTAAATAATCATTTAAATTTACCAAACCTGATAGAATGTAATTTTACGAAAACCCTCAGCTTCACACTGGGTGCAGAAATTCCCAGATGACTTGTAAAGTCCCTGCAGTAAAGTTAAACTACAATCAGGGCCAAAAAGAAACACATACCAGGCAAAAAAAAAATTGTAGATATGACGACATTCACCTCTAATGATGTGTTCTTCTGAGGATACATCTCTGTTAAAATTTCCAAAGTAAATGCACCACTAGGCAGTGATTTTAGTGTCAGATGGCGTGAATCCAAGTTGTAATCCCCCTCCTATCAAGGGAGAAAAAGCAATAAGCATGCAATAAATCATTGGCTTCCTAGAAAGGGGTAGAAGAACCTTCGAAAATGGAAATCAGTACATAGAATATTTCTATAATAGAAAAGGTATGATCATGATCTCAAGGTTCAAGTAAGATGTCAACGAAAAGAGGCAACTTAAACTACGAATTTTATGAAGTACGAAAAAACCCCTTCTATACATTACATTAAGGAATAAGCTTGAGTCAATGCTTATATTCCGCAGAAAGCAATCCCGAAACTAACCAAAAACCAAAATGGCACAAACACAATACAAATTACATGCCTTTAAATCCTTGCCGTTGATCCGAACTGAGAGTAACTTGAGATCTGTTCCATCCAGAACCAACGGGGAAAATGACCCTGTCATACAAAATAACAAAAATTTATTAATAAAAACATTACTAGGAATTCTTCAACAAAAATATATGCAGCGTACTGGAAAAGACAAGCAAATCTAGATTTAAACATTGTGCCAGACAAGTGATAGTATTTTCTGACAAGCACAATCAATTCATTAAAATAACTAGGAAGTTACCAGGATAACAAAGACAAAGATATTTTCACCAATGAAATACTAAATGCGAAGAGTGGTCACAGGACTACCTTCAACCCTGGGGAAGACAGATATTTTTGAACTAACAATTGTTTTCTCCTCACCCAGCGAAAAATTCAAATCCACCTGAAGTAGTAGCTCCATAAGTTCAGAAAAACTTCGCATACAAAAGATCAGAAACCAAAAGAATATATATTAATCTGATTTATTAAAGTATAGTATACCGAGTCAAAGTAGTAGTCAGGCATTTTGTAATCCTTCAAAAATATTTCCTTTGGTGCAGCCATTTTGGATTCGCCAACTTGATCTGGCAAGCTTTCTGTGGCAACTGAACAGATTAGCCTCCTGCTCCCTTGTTTGTCCCTCTGAAATGATTCAAGATTTGCACATGATTAACAAAAAACAACCATAACATTGGTTTGGAGCATGAATAATTTGCTCTGTAAACAAAAAGATCCAAGGACACAACACATACAAATATGTGTGTGCGCGAAGAAATATCAGAACACACAGTTTCCGATAAAAGAATTTGCAACTCACAGGTAATGCAGTATATGGAATGCGATAATTCCTTGAGCATGCGACCTGAAAACATCAGTTCATTAAGGGAGTTTAGATTTCAGAAACTTCTGTTCGAATTTCAAAGTTGATATACAAAGTCAGCACTGAAATGCAACTGATGAAAAAGTGGAGAAATATGCACAGACCTCGGATGTAAGGAAGCGCCTGTATCTGGTAAGCCTTTTGGCTGAATTCCCCAACAATCTAACACGACTCGTACACTGAAGCTGAAAAGAAGGAGAAAACATTCAGCAAGCGGACTAAGTTTCAAATACTCAAACCAAATACAAGATTGCATCTACACCATTGAAACACGCTGTCACCCCGTAATCCTTTTATACAAAACCATACAACACAAAGACATGGCATTCCATATTCCAAAGAGAATGATAAATAGCCGGCCAGAAAATAAGAGATCACAAAAGTGAAGAAAGTTGAAGAAAATAACAAAAGACTCCAAGCTATTAACCACGAAAAAGCGATACGACTTCAACCCTTTAGCAGATTCCTAGTCCGGATTTCAAATATGCTTCTGTGTTTTACTAGAAAACTCAATAGACTACCTCTTACAATCACACACACCAGTGAAACTGTTTGAAAGTTACAATCTTTCAATACATTCAATTACAAACAAACACACACCAATAAAATACACACACACACACACACTAAACAAAGGGTTTAGAGCAATCACAGGAGTAGATGAGATCAAACCCAAAATACTTGTCCTCAGAAAAGCAGAAGTCTTGCATGGCAGAACCAACCCAGCCATCCCAATTCAAAAAATCCCAAACAAACCTACTCCAAGCACTAGTCCCTTGAATCCCAATTAGTAATCAAAGCTTTAACGAAAACCCAGACGCCCAAAACCCCAACAAAACTCCCAAGAGGCCCTAAAACCCTAGATCAAAAATGACCCAGATGAAAAAAGAAGAGAGCCGATTGATACTGATACACTTGTTATAAAGGATATATGGATAATGCAAATTATGGACACCAAAATTCAATAAAATAATAACCAAAAAAACCCCAAAAAACTAATCCTGGTTTTCAATTGAATCTGAAAATTACTGAGAAAAAAAATTTGAGAGAGGAGTTGCGTGGTTTCTTCTGCAATTACCTTGTGTGATTTGATGATCAAAATGCAAGGGAAAAGTCGGGCTCCAAGATGCAATGATAATTTGATAGGTGCCCCACGGAACCTATTTGTTACAAGACAAAAAAACAAATGTTTTTATATGCTAAATACATTTGATTTTGTTGGGGATATTTGATAATAATCATTTTCCTCTTTGTTAGCAAAATACTATGATGTCCAATGTTTGGGCTAGCTGACTGTTTTTATGTTTTTTAATATTATCTGCTGCTTCCTCAACCTGGACAGCTACCCAATCTCGATGGGTGAGATACTCCGAAATTGGTTTAGATTCTGAGATCATTCGTGAGCGATTAAATTTAAGAGTAATGTCACATTTATTATCTATTTGTGTCATCACTTTAAAAGAGGTAGGATCTGCCAATTTATGTAGGTCTCATCTCTATTAGAAAGATGGTACAACATAGTAAGAATACTATTTTTGTAAATTAAGAGTAGTTCAATGTACATCCAAAGTTTTTTTTCTGGATTGTTGAATATTGAGTTTGATATTCTGTTATCCTTATCACTGCTATATTTGCAATAGCTTATATACATCTTTACATATACGCATGCAATAAACAAATGCATGCCATAAACAAATGCAATACATGTGGCGTGCTTGATGCCCATGATGCAACAGACAGTGCACTGAAGCCGAAACCATGTGGTGGTCCAACAGATAAGGAATATTGTAGCCACGTGCAAGTCATTGGGACAAGTTTTCTCAACACTCCCCCTCAAGTTTGGAATGGATGTTGATTATTCCTAACTTGCAAAGCAAAGTGGTAAACTGGTATAAGCTCAGTGGTTTTGTGAAGATGTCGGCTGGTTGTTTCGTGGTTGAGATGTGAGATGTCTCGATCATTCCACTTTGAACCTTTTCTCGTACAAGATGGCAATCAATTTCTATGTGTTTGGTTCTTTCGTGAAAGACTGGATTCGAAGCGATGTGAAGTGCCGCTTGATTATCACAATATAACTTGACTGGACGTTTATGTTTGATACCCAAGTCTTGTAAAACAGATTTCAACCAAGTGACTTCACAACAAGCCACTGCCATTGAACGATACTCCGCCTCTGCACTAGAACGTGACACGGTATTTTGTTTCTTGCTTTTCCAGGAGATCAAGGATTCTCCAAGAAATACACAGTATCCGGTGGTAGAACGTCGTGTGTCTCGACATCTGGCCCAATCCGCATCACAAAAGGCATTCAATTGAATTTGACTTCTTGCAGAAAGAAAAATACCTTGCCCTGGTGTGTGCTTAATGTATCGTAAGACTCGTTGGGCTGCCTCCAAGTGTGGAGTTCGAGGCTTCTCCATAAATTGACTAAGAATGTGGACAGCATACACCAAATCAGGGCGCGTGATTGTCAGGTAGATAAGTCTCCCAACAAGTCGGCGATAAGAGGAAGGATCAGTAACCCATTGTCCTTCATCTTTTCTGAGTGATAAGTTTTGCTCCATAGGAGAGGTGGCTGGTTTTGCGCCAAGATGACCTGCATAGCATATTGAGTTTGATATTCTGTTATCCTTATCACTGCTATATTTGCAATAGCTTATATACATCTTTACATATACGCATGCAATAAACAAATGCATGCCATAAACAAATGCAATACATGTGGCGTGCTTGATGCCCATGATGCAACAGACAGTGCACTGAAGCCGAAACCATGTGGTGGTCCAACAGACAAGGAATATTGTAGCCACGTGCAAGTCATTGGGACAAGTTTTCTCAACATTGAACAAAAGCAATAAAAAAAAAAGGTTCAAATATGCGGCAAAACTCTAATCCATTATTATTATTATTATTTGAACGGTCTAGATTAAAGGAGAGAATGGGAGGGGAGAGAGTTCTATTTCTTCGGCTCATAGCACGATGGATGAGCATAATCTTGAAATTGATTCGTGATACAATGTTGTACTCTATTTTTTTTCTCGGGATTTTTCTCACTAAATTTTATCGCTGCAAGGTTTTACTACGCCATTTTAATTCTAAACCTTGTAACTCCTTTCTATCAATAGAATTATACATGTTGTTTCTAAAAAAAAATGTACTCAAATTTTATCCTCATCAATTTTTATTTCTTTCAGTTGTTTCAAACCTACGAATCCCATAGCTGATCGGTCACTCTCAGTCGGATCTCATCTCAAACGGTCGAGCATGGTTGACCTTCAACAAGCCATGAATAATATTTTTCTTTTGAATGTGGGTCTAGTAATCAAAATTTTGGATGCAATAAGATTTTGTTTAGCAATTATATTCTGTTTAGGTTGCAGTCTATTGAGTCAGAACTTTTGCTTCTAGGGAAGAAGTTAGATCCAATTTAAATTCCAAATATAAGGTAGAATTGCTTCATATGACACGATGTCTACTTTTTTTTTTTTTTTTTTGACAAACAATGATAGAGTTATTTCATTTATACAAACCGAACAAATACATGAGGGCGTTATATGAGTACATCTTCTTCAGTGACCAATTTCTTAATTTAGAGATTAATTTACTCATCCAACAAATAAGTTAAACCCCAACATATTACCACAAGACCTAAGTGCAAATAGTACAAATTTGCAACAAAAGACGATAAATGCGACAAATAGACAAGATAATCACATTGGATAAACGGACATAAATAAACTATCAACCAAATAATGTGATCAATGGTATTGAATTAGAGAAGGGTCATATTGCATTGTAATCACAAACAAAGTAGGTTCGCCAACGTCTTCTGATTAGCTTGGTTAGCCATGACATACTGCTAATTATCACTCATAGTTTGTGGAGGCCCTGAAGACATATAATCACTAAATGAAGAATCGAAAGTAAGTTTCAATTCACAACCGATTAATAAGAGTTATAATCGTTCACTACCTCGCTAAAAAGAATCTAATGAATCGCATACCATCAACAATGAATGTCGATAAAAGTGGTCCATAAGTTTATCCACTGTAATTATTTTGGTCATTTCGTGAAAATTTGGTCAATATCCTCATTTAATTGTCACGTGAACGACCATGTGACTACCCTTTTGAGTATTTTTGTCAAATCAACCCCTCCACTTAACAAAGTTAATGAAATATTTTTCAGGGAATAACCAAAATGATATACGGTAGAAAAACTCAAGGATCACTTCTATCAATTTTCTAAAAGACCTAAATGAGAAGTTATACCTATCTCAAAGACCACATTAACTAAAAAGCCAAAGTTATATAATTGTAAATTACAGATGTTAAAGACTCGTTTGGTATTTAAGATAGAACACATTTGATAACTCATCATATTCAAAGTATTTTTCGTATCGAGAAGATTAGACATTAAGTAACCTATTTCTTCTTCTTATCATCTCATTATACACCGCATTAGTTTTAAAATAAGTTCTGAAATTGGCATATTAAAAGTGAAAGAGAAAAGTGAGAGCACACTGGAAATTTCATAATTTTAAACCAAAGCCACTAATCTTTCTCAAATGCTCAAGTCTCAATGAATTTGTTTGATAAACAATTAGGTAATGCCGCCTATAAAGGCTAATGGCTATATTTAATTTAGGAAAAAGGAGCTTAGGCTTTGGGCATCATTATTAAGAGCAAAGACTCTGAATTAATGTAACTTTGTACGTGTTGTCTGGTGCGCTTTTATAAAAAAATAATTGAAATTTTAAGTCACTTTAATTTGTACAAATATCAAATGTTTATGAATGTTAGTTTATTTTTATTTTTTTTAATATGGAAAACAAATGGTGACGAGCCACAGTTATCCTCCGCCCCTTCTAGAGCCATGAAGACAATATTTATGAATGTTATATATATATAAGAGATAAATAGTGACAAGCCACGGTTATCATTTATCCTTTACAGGCCCAAGAAAACAATATTTATGAATGTTAGTTTTTTTTTATTTTTTTATGGGAGATAAATGGTGACAAGCCAAAGTTAGTGTTATCCTCCACCTTCCGGTGCTGAAAAGACAATATTTATGAATGTTAGTTTTTTTTTTTTTTTTCTAATATGGGAGATAAATGGTGACAAGCCACGTTTATCCTCCACCCCTTCCGGAGACGAAAAGACTCACAGGCCTCGTTTGGCAGCTCGGACTGTACTAACTATTTCTGTCGGATAGGATAAATAGCCATCGGATAGTACTAACTAAATTAGTCGGGCGTTTGGTGCAGTATCGGACTAATGACCGTATTATTTATACTGTGTTTGGTTTTATACCGGATAGGAGGAATCAAACTTAAAATTGAATTAAACTTAAAAAAAAATTAAAAAAATGAACTGAAACCATCACTTCTTCTTCTTCCCCGTTCTCTCCGCCGCACCCCTCAAACGCCCTCCCTCTCTCTCCCTTCTTCTTCCTCGACTACAAAAGAATCCCAAATAATTGTTCCTCAGATCTCTCTGTCGCACCCCCCAAACTCCCTCCCTCTCTTTCCCTTCTTCTTCACCGACTGCAGAAGAATCCCAGACACCATGCCTTTTAAGAAAAGCACTTTGGTTATACATAAGATCGAGGCAAGATGAACGACTTATTTTCGAGCTCATTTAAGAAGTACACGGACCTGAACCAGCAGGCCTACCTCGACGACATGGAGGCCGACAAGGAGAGCGGTAACCTTGACAAGTTCTTCGAAGAGTGCATGCTTCTTTGCAAGACCCAGTTGCAGGGGAGGACGATGATGGTGAGAGAAGGTGACGGGGAGGACGGCGATGGTGACGCGGGGGGGGGGGGGGAGGACGACGACGCCTAGAGAGAGAGAGGGCCGACTAATAATCTTGGCCTTTTGGTTGGTTTTATTAGTCGGGCGTATACCGTGCTAAATAAGCACACCAGTTAATTTAATCCGGCGCTTATTTAGTACGAGTGAACGCCAAACACCCGCGTCCGTATAACTAGTCCTATCCGATCCTCTATCCGATCTGCCAAACAGGGCCACAGACACATGGCCACAAGTCTAGCTTACACACCAACCGTGGGTTTCGAACTCAAGACCTCCAATTTTTAGTTTTAGAAAAGTATCATAATCCGTCATTTACCTTAAATCAGTTTATTTCGATTGTGTTTTTGTTTTTTATTTGAATTTAAATCTTCCTCATAAACCAGTATCGTTTAGACCGACGGTCTCTTCGGAAACAACCATGGTACAAAGAGTTGTTCACCATGACCATGTTTATGCATCATCTAGTATGGTAACTTTGCAACCCACGGATGTGAATACAATTCGATTAGATTTGGACCTCAAATCTGAGAGTTGCTGTCTAATTAGTTGGCTACTAAAAAGTTTGCACGCGCTTTGCTGCAGGATTAGAGATTGTGTAAAAAATTATGTCTCAAAGGTATAGAAAAGATTTTTTTTTTTTTAAGGTATAGAAAAGTAATTCAATTTCTAAATTTCAAAAATGGGAAAGATTAAAAAAAAAAAAAAGGTTCTAAGTTCTCAACTCTGACGATAACCAAAATTCTGATATCATTTTTACATGTACTGCGGTTGATTTCGGTTACCAAAAGATATGCTAGTGCTACATTGTCCCACATTTTTCAAATTGCAACCAAGTTTGCCAAATGCTTGAACTATTCTAAAAAAGACAGACAGACACCATGTTTACTATTTCTCTTCATTTGTTTCATCCACCTGAACAAAACAAAATATACAAACACATCTATTTAATTCTGGCTCACCTATATTATAAAAGGTCCATCCAAACAACTGAAAAAACATATAAAAAAAGACTTGGAAAATGAAACCTTTTACAACACCAGCGATTCCAGCAGCCGAGCAGGCAATTAATTTAACAAAAAACTAATTAATCTGCAATTAAAAACAGCCAGATTAGCTAAATTCATCCATAGAAGAAGAAATCCACACTCACACTTACATAACAAAACACAGACACATTATAAAATCAACCAAAATACCTTAATGGCTTTTAGATTTTGAACTCTGCTTGCAAAACAACGGCACAGAAAAATGATTCCATCAACGAAAAGCCGTTACCAACTGAAGCTAGAAAAACCAAATTTGAATCCAACATAATGACCAAAAATAATGCACAAACAGATCTATTTAATTTACTTTCACTCACATCATGAAAAGTTCATTGAAACAGCTGAAAAGCCCCGAAGAAGAAAATCGAAAAACCAACATTTTTCCAACACCACTTGTTCCAGATTTTTGTTTTTTAAATTATTTTTTGGTGGAAAGGCATGCAATATTGCTGCCAGGGATGGATAAGGTAAGGTTTTTTAATTATTTTTCGGTGGAAAGGTATTTACCATTGCTGCATGTGCGGATTAGGTAAGGAAAAAACGCTGGAATCGAAAAGGGAGTCATAATTAAAAAAAAACGATACACAGGATGATCAACACGTTGTCAAAGAGAGGAAGAATCCGAAAGAAAAAAAAAACGAAAAATCTAAAAAAATTTCTCTTTTAATAAAAAGTCATTTTTAAAGGTATAGTGAATAGTGTCAAGTAAAGAAGAAAAACTGATTTTCGTTAAAAATGAACAGTACCAGAAGTGTTTTATTAAAACTCTCAAGAAAAAAAGAATAACAATGAGGGCAAGGAGGTCATTTTCCTGCAACACGAGGAAAAAAGACCCAGCAAGGAAGGAATGGGAGGACAGTTTGGGGAGTTCACTGCCAATGAACAGTAATCCATCTCACGTGATGAACAGTGCAGGCCAACCGGGTTTTAGTGGATAGTAATATGTTGCTTAAAGTTGGACAAGTGTTTATGGTTGGAGTTGATTGGACAAAACTTTAGGATGGTGATGGCAGATGGGTGGGCAAGTGAATTCCCCCACCCTATGACCCCACTTATAATGGATGAGGATTTCTCTAGATATTTTTTGTAAGTATTTTATTTTATTCGTTTATCGTATATTGTGCGATTAAAAATTATTAGGTATTGTTTGTATTTAATTTTAAATATAAAATGATTTATGACTACACAATATACAACAAACTGATACGATATGAAAATTCCTAGAATTACCACAAAAATAATCCGAATAAGATCCAAATCTACTTTTAATATGCAATTTGTAAATGCCATGAACCACCCGTACATATGGATTTGATATGTATTTGAAATTGGCAAAAATGAAAAATTAGAAGAAAAAAAAAAAAAAGAAGGAATTTTTAAATTTTTCACAACATTTTAAATCATGTATGAGAAGCTAACAACAAGGCAAAAGCCGATATGCTGAAATGAAATCTTAAACAGAAAAAATGTCCAAATCATAATTCACAAATAACATAGAATTGAGGTGCACTGGTGCATAATGTATCCTTTTTCTTCCGTCATGGTTAAGTTCATGTCTAATTATAATTTAAGTTGAATAATAACACAACGAAATAGTGTTTCAGAGTACACTTATAAGTTACTCATTGACAAACAACTTAACACATAAAATTGAGTAAATCCTACATCGAAGTATGATAATATAATAGTTAAGCTTTTGTTAGTATAGTTACGAACCGATGGAGTAGCTTATATTCATCTCTACTTTGAAAACTTGTATTGTGTTATTCTCATATATAAAATAAAAAATAACTAATGACAAATCACGATTATTCACTTTTTCTTAGGGAGTGATGCAAGTGTTGCAATCTAAGCCGTTGATTGCATGGAGAATAATGAGTCGGAACAAATCATAGCTCTCTATCCGTGTGTGGTTTCACATGAAAGCATGTGCTCTCAAGAAGTAAGCAGCAAAAGAGTGTTTTGGACTGGCGTTGAAAGAGCCACATATCCACTATGATTTTAAGTCAACTGATAAGTCCCTTAGTTGGTGGATAAAACTGTTATAATAATATCCATTAATGGTTCATGGGAAATTTAGTGTAAGTTGTTTACCAAAACAAACATGTATTTTTTATTGTCACTTAGTATTATAGTTTGTGATATTTTTCTTCACTTATAAATAAAAAGTTTTAGATTCAAATTTAATATTAACAAATTCATAACCAATTTATTCTCTCACTCACTTAATGTTAATATATTGTTTCGTAAAAATAAAAAAAAACACATGTATTTTTGCTTAAAAACGATGGGAGCATTTTTGCTCACCACCACAAACTATGATGTATATTCATCATACACCTAATCAATTGACACGTGTCGTTTCACTTAATCTTGGTTAATTTTTTTCCAAATTGAAAAACAAACATTTAATGTGAAAATTAATTAGAGTTAGATGAAAAGACACGTGTCAATTAATTAGGTGAATGGTGAGCATACACCATGGTTTATGGTGGTGAGGAAAAATGCTCCAAAAAACGATTGGCAAAAGATCTGTGTATCTTGAATGGAATTAAAAGACACGCAATTTTTCAATGAGAAATGTTTTGGTGACTACGAAATTTGTGTTGTCATTCACTCTTATATTTGATAATAAGGATTGAATTAAATAGATATTATTTTAATATTCTAATCTCTATCTTTAATATAAAATTCAAGAATGAATGACCATTAATCCTCAATCATTGATTCCAAACTACTGTTGTATTGTCAAAAAAGAAAGACACTAATTTAGCACGTATGAGAGACAAAAAAGTGAGCGGTTATGAACAAAGTAAATTTATCTTTTCTTTTTAATTTGAATAAACTATATAAGTTGACATCCGTGTTTTCACTCAACATTTATTGAATCTAATAGTTATCTAATTCAAATCAATCTTCGACACTAAGCGAGGTATGAGACTATACATAATTCATTACAAATCAAACAATAATAACTGTAGTAGACAATTTTCGTGATCTTCAGTCTTGACAAAAAAAAGTACTCATAAAACAATCAACACATTTGATCAAAGACCAAAGACACACAAGCCCACGAAGAGTTTTTTTTTTCTTTTTTGGAGGGGGAATTGACCAATGGATCTCTGATGCCTAATTCACTAACTGTGAATAGAGTGAGTGTTTAGGGGGTTTTTTTTTATAGTGAAAAGCTTATCGATTTTTTTTGGAGATGATGGATATATGTAGGAGGAGGTGGCCGGCCATGGGATATGGTTTTGCCCTACACATGGCAGCTTCATATTGGCCAAGTTATGTCATCCACAGGATGTGCAAGGAAAAAATATTTCCAATATATTAATTTAGAGATAATATCTTGAAATGATGAAGGGAATATCCCTAATTGATTGTGATAGGGATCTTTACTTATGTGTTGGTCTCTATTTAGGATTGCATTAAAGATAGGATTTGGTAATTAATCCTTATCTTTAATACATTTTGACTTTTCCACTCCATGAGCAGGGGAGCCGTGAATAGTCGTAATCTATTGCTTAAACTTTGCTTCATTACTGTTAATGTTTTTATTAATATTTTATATTTTCTAATTCAAGAAAAAGTTGTGTATTGATACTAGGAATATTAATCATAGATAGAAACATAACTATGTATATTGAGGCATTTTCTCTACCCCTTCTTACCATGAAAAATCAGGGGCACCGCGTGTCATTCAACCAATAACCATCTTTCGGCTAACCTAGCCTCCTCCGTCCCTTGGGACCAACAAGGGGTAGTACAGGAATATTCACCTGTTGTCCATCGACTACGCCTTTTAGGCCTGATCTTAGGCCCTAACTCACCCTCCGTGGACGAACCTTGCGGAGGAACCTTTAGGTTTTCGGGGCATTGGATTCTCACCAATGTTTGTGTTACTCATGCCGACATTCTCGCTTCCACTTCATCCACCGCCACTTGTGCGAGTGCTTCCCTCTAGGCGGAACGCTCCCCTACCAATGTATTTTTACATCCCATAGTTTCGGCATATTGCTTAGCCCCGTTAAATAAATTTGGAGAATCTTTATCCCTACAAGAAAGAGAAAAAGCCAAAGGAAATTTATTCCAACTCCCCTAGACTTCTTTTTTGCTTGCCCTGGCAAAGAATTGTTATTCTTCTCCGTTCTGTACCAAGGTAAGAAAAAATTAATTTTCTTTGTCTTCTTCTTAGGTGGTACTGTCGTGGGGCAGCCTTCGAAGTGGTGCGACACGCTGATTGACCGGGTTTGGGAGTCGGCTTGGCGTAGGCCGAAGATGTGGCGTGGCAGAGGCCCATGGCTTGGGCTGCTCGACTCGGCTGAAGCCAATAGAGGCTGTGCGATTGGGGGCCACGACTTGAGGCGCTAGGGCGCAATGCAGAGCAAACTAGGTGGTGTGGAGCAGCTGATGTATCACTATAGATTGCTCGACACCTCGAGTAAAAGTGCTCATGAGTGGGCAAGCGATACCTTGGAGGTCAGCGAAGAGTGGGAATTTGACCCCTCGCTTAAGATGGGCATTTCGACTGAATTCATCGATGGTAAGTGAATTGCTTCATCTTTGGGCTGCTTTATGACTTTGTTGAGTTGTATTGGATTCATGAATAAATCAGGCTAACAAAGTGAACTTTTTTTTAAGGGAAAAGTACGTTATTCATTGCATTGAAATAGAACACGTACAAATTGAGGATAATGTGCTTAATGGGCCTCGATAATACCTTGCCAGGGCTTTCAACCCGGTCGAAGGGAAAATAGTGTCCCGCACGACAGAGAGAACTATCCTCAAATGACAATACATAACAAATTACAAACTTTCTTCAAATAAAATATCCCTGAGCAAATCAAGGGGTTCTTCAAACCACAAAAGCTAGTGGGAGAAAATTTGAAACTATTACAATAATTTAGGAGAAAGGGAATTTTGGGACTCAGAACATATGGATGAAAACCTAATATCCTATCCACTAGCACATTGGACCACATGCACGTTTTATATTATATCAAAATAGACTTTTTGTCCAAAATGGTCTCTAAAATGAACATTACTCCTTAGTTTTGTCACTGACAAACAAAATCGATTTAAGTGGTCCCTTAAGTTTGTCCACCATAAATCATTTGGTCTTTCCATAAAAAAATTGTCAATATCCTTATTAAATTGTCACATGGACAAGTAGTAACCACCTTTTTAAGGTATTTTTTATCGAACTAACTTCTCCATTTAACGAGGATATTGACAGAGTATCCACTAGATGACCAAATGATTTACAGTGGACAAATTCAATTACCATTCCTATCGATTTTCATTTTCATGAATCAAAGTGAGGAATATGACAACCTCAAAGATCATTTTGCCTAAAAAGCTTTCTAGTTATGATCCACATTTAAACTTTTGAAGTGCCTCTAAAGTAGGTGATATTGTAGGGTAAGTGGCCGTTTGTAGGCTAGACGTGAGAGGCATCACTCATAAAATTTCTCTCTTTGAAATATTGAAGTAATGTTCTACATTTTCTTATTATTTTCTTTATCCCAAAGTCAATTTTTGGTTATGCTAAATTTATTGATACTTACCTTCAATTAATTCATAATAAAAACTATTGTATAATTAGTTGGAGTTAATTAATTACAGGTTTAATATATGGTTTTATGAGCTTCCTATTTGGTCGGTTGACCCGATTTTACAATAGCGACAAAATCGTATATACTTACGTAATAAGCTAACTGTTAATGAATTAATGTATTAAAGTCCCATTTGAGTTGATTGAAACTCACAAGAATAGGGTTTAGGCGGTAAATTGAGAGATTGCCTCACAAGCCCATGAATTTCACAACTAAAATATATTTGAATCAAATCAACTTCAACCAAATTTTATAATTGTAACTTAAACGAGCTTATTATTTAGTCGAATGACCTAATTTTATAATAGCAACAATATCATGACTAACGAAACAAGTTAACTATTAACCGCTAGCGAACAAATATAACCAAAGCTTATTCAATTTGGCGCGCAAAAGACTAACACTTTAAATTGTAAAACTCAAAAGAATATCTCAAAAACTCACAAAACGTAGCTTCACAACTAAAATATCTTTGAATCAGCTTGATCCCAAAAATCCAAAACACCAAGATCCCATATCAAACCCTAAAAAAACTAAAAAGTATAACAATTTAAAGATCTAAACAGATAAATTTATACAAGATTGCTGAAAAAGTAAAAACCTTTTTAAGACACACCCCCACACGAACAGTATGCCCAAAGTCCAAAAAGTGACAAATGTGAATCCAAAACCCCAAAACGGAGTGGATTTCTCTGGAAAAAATTCACAGCAATAAAAGGTGGGAACATGGAGCCCACCAGGCATACCTCGTCAGATCTCTGCTTCTGGGCCGCATCTCTTTCCTCACTCCAACGGTGTTCCTTCCCCTTCAGACCACTTCCTCAGTTCCTCGGACAGCACAGTGACTTTTAGAGAGAGAAACAAAGCTGGAGAGAGAGAAGAAAGAAAGCGTCTCTCAGATTTTTCAATTTTTTGTAATCTCCAAAGAGGTAAAACCAAAACCCAACACTCGGAAAATTCATGTTTTTTGTCACGAAAAATGTTCACTTTGTCCATAACTCTAGATTTTTGGGGCTGAAAATTTGAATAAAACCTGTCTGAAAAATGAAAATGGTATATATCTTAAATGCCCATTATTTCAATCCCACAGTGATTGCATTTTGTCAAAGCCTTGTCTTCCGAATGAAAAATCTTGTCCTTTGTCCTAAAGATACTTTCCCTTTCCCCGTTTCGGCATTTTGGGCAATTGCATATTTCCATGTTTCAGTCTTCCTTTCTCTCTCTACACCTCTGGTTTAACTCCGTTGTGCTCATTTTCCAGAGATTTGGGTTTTGCCAAAGTTTGAACTTTCTCGGGGTCCTCATTGATTTCAGCCAACTGGGTTCTTCGACTTGAGCAGAAAAGATGGATTTTTTGCTTCCTTGTTCTTAGATTTGAATCCTGGTAAGTGTTCATATCTGAATTTTCAAGTTTTATTATTTTCTATTATTTTCTGTGTTATTATATTTCGCACTGGATCTGTATTGCCTCAAGATACCATCTTCTATCAAATTTCGTTTCTTTGATTTTGGCGATTGAGTATGTTTCAAGTGTCAGTTTGGTTATTTGGAAGCATAAATTTAAAATTTGTGTAAGTTTTTGGCTGCCATTATTTTAGGTATTGACTTTTGGGTTTCCATATATTTTTGGATTCCATTTCCATTGTAGCTGTATATCATTTACTGTATCGCTTGAATGAATTTCTATTGTTTTTCTCTCTTGGTTTCGAACACGAACAACGTTGTTTTTCTCTGTTAAGGCATATACTTCTGTCTTGGTCCTCTTCCTAATTGTGTGAAGAGTAGACTTTCCTAGTCCCATTTGTCTGTTGCTGTCAAATATCGAAAATGTGTACACTTCTTACAGTGTTGTAGAATGCTTGTCTTAGTTTCTCGACTCTAAAACCGATTAGTTTGGAAAGAGAATTCAATTCTACTGCATTTTAAAGTTGTTTACGTTAGATTTGGAATTCTACTACTGATTGAAGATGTGTCTTCCATTTCAGAGTGGCGTTTACATCTTATGCGACTGCACTGAATTCGAGTCATTGGAAAGAGTGGAAAGTTTGTAGATATGGATATCAGAGATGATAGCTCGAGGTTCTGTTCTTTACCGGCTACAACTTCAAGGAATATGTCCACCTCATCTTCGGCATTCTTTTCAGCAAACCAGTCGCCATTTTTCTCCCCAAGATCGCCATCTTGTCAACTATCTGAATCAACAAGGTCTGATGCTCCATGTGATAGCATGGTTTTAAGTACAGATCCCCTTAGTTCCAGCTCTGGAGTTCCAGACCTTGAATCTCTAGCAAATGTAAGATATAAATTGTCAAACATGTCACCACCCCCAGCTGCTTCAGTCTCAGGTGATTTTGAGAAGTTTGACCGCGTGTCTTCCTCAACAGCCATTTCTAATAGCATTCTATCTAGTCACAGCCATGCCTGGGTCTATGAGTATTCTGGGCAAAGAGAGAGGCAGAGAAAGCATGGGAGAAACTATGGAGACTCATATATATCTGGTCCAGTTTCAATGACATCTAATAGACTGAGGAGCTGTGATGTTTTCATTGGTTTGCATGGCCGTAAACCTTCTTTGCTGAGGTTTGCTAATTGGCTCCAAGTTGAGTTGGAAGTTCAGGGGATGAGTTGCTTTGTATCTGATAGAGCTCGATGTAGGAACTCTCGCAAACATGGAATTGTTGAGAGGGCCATGGATGTGTCTTCTTTTGGGATTGTCATCCTAACAAGGAAGTCATTCCGAAATCCATATACCATCGAGGAACTTCGATTTTTCGCTAGCAAGAAGAACTTGGTCCCAATATTCTTTGATTTGAGTCCAGGTGATTGCCTTGTCAGGGATATTGTTGAGAAGAGAGGAGAGCTGTGGGAAAGACATGGGGGAGAGCTATGGATTTTGTATGGAGGACTCGAGAAGGAGTGGAAAGAAGCTCTTAATAGCCTCTCCCGGGTGGATGAATGGAAATTGGAGGCTCAGGATGGTAATTGGAGAGATTGTATATTAAGGGCTGTCACATTATTGGCAATTAGATTAGGGAGGAGAAGTGTTGTAGACCGGTTAAACAAGTGGAGAGAGAAGGTGGAGAAAGAGGAGTTCCCTTTCCCTCGAAATGAGAACTTCGTTGGCAGGAAAAAGGAACTGTCTGAGCTGGAATTCATACTTTTTGGTGATGTCAGTGGAGAAGCAGAAAGAGATTATTTTGAGCTTAAGGCTAGGCCTAGACGAAAGAACTTGACAATTGGGTGGGGTAGGAGCAGTTCATTTGACGAAAGGCGAAGGGAACGAAAACTGGAGATTGGAAGCAGAAAAGGAAAAGAACCAGTTGTGTGGAAGGAGTCAGAGAAAGAGATTGAGATGCAAAGCACAGAAATTCCTCAAAGACAATCAAAGCCAAAAAATGGTGGAAGATGTTCAAGGAGAAAAAGATCAACAAAGGTTGTGTATGGGAAGGGGATTGCTTGTGTGTCAGGGGACTCGGGAATTGGCAAGACGGAACTTCTTCTTGAATTTGCTTACAGATATCACCAGAGGTACAAGATGGTTTTATGGATTGGAGGGGAAAGTAGATATATTAGGCAAAACTATTTGAATCTCTGGTCGTTTCTAGAAGTTGATGTGGGGGTTGAAAATTGCTTTGACAAAAACAGAATCAGAAGCTTTGAAGAACAGGAAGACGCAGCCATAGCTAGAGTACGCAGAGAACTCATGAGGAACATGCCATTTTTGGTGGTGATTGATAACTTAGAAAGTGAAAAGGATTGGTGGGACCACAAACTTGTAATGGATCTTCTTCCCCGTTTTGGCGGAGAGACGCACATAATAATATCCACACGCCTTCCTTCTGTGATGAATTTGGAGCCTTTGAAACTCTCGTACTTATCTGGGGCAGAAGCAATGTCGCTCATGCAGGGTAGTGTAAAAGAATACACAGAAAATGAAGAATTGGATGCTTTACGGGCTATCGAGGAGAAAGTGGGACGCTCAACCTTGGGACTTTCTATTGTAGGTGCAATATTGTCTGAGCTGCCCATACTTCCAAGTAAGCTGTTGGAAACAACTAATAGAATGCCCTTAAAAGAATTTTCATGGAGTGGCAGGGGGACTAATTCGTTGAGGCGGCATACTTTCCTTCTTCAACTCTTCGAGGCGTGTTTCTCGATTTTTGATCACGCAGATGGACCGAGGAGCTTGTCAACGAGAATGGTCCAGGCAAGTACTTGGTTTGCACCGGCCGCGATTCCAGTTTCTTTGTTGGCCCAAGCTGCTCACAAGATACCAGAAAAGCATCAAGGGACATGGTTATGGAGAAAGCTGATGAAGTCTTTAACTTGCGGCTTTACTTCATCATACAACAAAAAATCAGAAGCAGAAGCGACTTCCATGTTGTTAAGGTTTAACATTGCTAGAAGCAGCACCAAGCAAGACCATATCCATTTCCATGAACTCATCAAGCTTTATGCTCGCAAGAGAGTAGCGAGCGGAGTTGCACAAGCGATGGTTCAAGCTGTCGTCAGTCGTGGATCAATATCTCAACACTCGGAACATATCTGGGCAGCCTGTTTCTTAATATTTGGATTCAGCCATGACCCTGTAGTCGTTGAGCTTAAGGTTTCAGACCTACTGTATCTTGTCAAGGAAGTGGTTTTGCCTCTTGCAATACGGTCCTTCATAACATTCTCTCGTTGCAATGCTGCCCTAGAACTCCTCCGCCTATGCACCAATGCCCTGGAAGCAGCAGACCAAGCGTTCGTAACCCCAGTTGAGAAGTGGCTCGATAAATCACTTTGTTGGAAGCCGATCCAGACTAATGCTCAGCTGAATCCGTATCTTTGGCAGGAGCTTGCGCTATCAAGAGCCACAGTACTAGAAACAAGGGCAAAGTTAATGCTAAGAGGGGGACAATTCGACATAGCTGATGATCTAATTAGGAAGGCACTTTTTATCAGAACTTCAATTTGTGGTGAAGATCATAAAGACACCGTAGCTGCTCGTGAAACTCTTAGCAAAGTCACCAGGCTTCTTGCAAATGTTCAAATTCAAACTTCACCATAGATCCTTTTATTTTTTCGTAAGCAGATTTTATTCTAGCATTTATAGAGTCTGAAATAAAACAGTTGTATACCCCATTCCGATAGATTTTCTATACCAATTTTTAGTCCGAAAGAGATTCCATTCCTTTCGCATAACTCATCATTTCTTGTTATGTTAATGTGAATAACATTTGTCTGCCTCCAGATTGGGGATTAAAATTTTGATTTTGCTTCTTTGTTGGTCTGTACCCCAATATCATAATGTCCCTTGTGCTTACATGTATATTTTTGTATCCTGAAGCTCCTGTCTTTCATCTTATAAATAAAACTGTAATGCAGCTCCAGAGTTTTTGAAGGATTGTTCGATGATGGCTTGCGGGAGTCGGGCGTATGGAATATTGTATGCATCTACGTTAACTTCTGGGTAATATGTTTCTTTTTTACTGCTTTAGAGTTTGGCATCTCGAGATCTTAATTTGATGTAGAATCAGTCTTCTACTCTCTATTTCAATATCGTTGTCCTACTTTGTTGTATGTTGGTCGACGGCAGAAAGAAGCACAGGAGTTCCCAAGCGCTGTCATGAGTGAAGACTTTCACAGCTCATTGCCACCGTCCGAGTGCAAATCCAGGTAAACTCTTTCTTTCATCCCCTCACTTCCGAGCTGTAATTTTATGTGCTCGATTAGGAGTGTGAGCTATAAGGAAAGATAACGGACTCCCGTGTGCTCCAAGTTGTTTATACGTATCACATCCGAAACTGAATGCACTCATACATACAAATTCATACGATGATCGTTTGACCAAATGCTTGACTTGATGTTGTCTATTAATCTCTGAATTCAAGTACAGATGGTTAAGGATTTGATAACTGACAAGATATCGACCTAGTACTCGTCGTGTTTGTGTTACAACATAGGAGGATCAATGCAATATTTGAACTAACAGGATGCCTTTTCTGCGCATTTTGTAGGCAAGTATCTCGCAACAACTTGTTTGTTTCTCCGCTAACCTTGTGGCACATGATCGATAATCTAGCTCTTACGCACTGTCTTGCTGTGGTCGGAAATGCAACGGTGTGCTATTGTGAGCTTACAGCGCTATAGAAACGGTGAATCTATATACCTATTGAGACGCTTCTTTTTTTTCTTTTTTTCTTTTTTTTTTCTGTGCCGAAGTTTGACGAATGGAACTTATGAGCATGTATGCAGCGCTGGAGTTGCTGAAACTTGTTTGGATTACAGCAACACCGGAGTTGCAAAAACTTGTTAGGATTACGATAAAATAACAAAAGTATCCTCAATTTCAGTAAATTATTTTGGTTTATTATTTATTAAATTAAGGGCCCTATTACTGTCACATCCCGGCCCGGGGCGGACCACTTCCCGGGCCCGCTCCACCACCGTAGCACGATATTGTCCGCTTTGGGCCCCGACCACGCTCTCACGGTTTTGTTTCTGGGAACTCACGAGCAACTTCCCAGGAGGTCACCCATCCTGGGATTGCTCTAGCCCCCTTCTCGCTTAACTTCGGAGTTCCTACGGAACCCGAAGCCAGTGAGCTCCCAAAAGGCCTCGTGCTAGGTAGGGATGGGAATATACATTTAAGGATCACTCCCCTGGGTGATGTGGGATGTCACAATTACGGTTCCAATTATAGGGAAGGAAAAAGGAATGAGATTTTGTTCTTTATTTTTAATAATATATTAGTGCTTAATCTCGTACCACTCTTTTCTTTCACAAATGGATTTGATTGGAAATTTTTTTCTCATCACAAGACTTTTGGGTGATATACAAATGATGCGCACAGTGCAAATGATTTAAGCAAGGAATATATATATATATATCATTACTTGTATTATACTGAAACATAAAAAAATTATTTTGATCTTTATTTAACAAAAATTTTTACGAAAAAAACTAAAATTCAAAAATTATTTTTAACGATTTTAAATTTCAAAATTAAAGTGGACAGTTATAAATCTGTGAACTAAAAAGTCAAAAGATAATAATTTTATTTTTTTGTCGAAACCCAAATAAATAGTCTGACAAGCTGACACAATAATATTTGTATTTTTATTTTAATATATTTATTTATTTTGGATAATGTGTAGTTGTCACCAATCCAGCGGTCACCAATCCAGCGGTCACCAATCAATCTCCGCTGTTAGTGTATATGATTGATTTCTGATAAAAGTGGGACCCGATTCGGAAGTGTAGTTAACTGTTCGACGTGACATCTTCTTCTGCATAACCAAAAAGAAAAAAAATCTAAATGCCCTCACGCAGGATCGAACTACGGACCTTCAGTTTACAAGACTGACGCTCTACCACTGAGCTATAAGGGCTTCTCGTTTTTGTAATAGTAATAGTTTTATTTATTTCTTAAATGTATTTTTGGTTCACATTCTAGTTTAAAATTTTAGTGGGAAGGAAGGGTGTAAACATAATTTTTTGATTTATTTTATGCAATATATGGATTTATTTTTTATTCATTGAAATTTGAAAATACTTACTGCTTTATAGAGCTACAATCAAACGGTAAATTGTTTTGGTGGATAAGGTTTTTCTCTTCAACCTCCCATTTAGTCCGGCTTATAGGAGTTTACTCTGTCTACATCCATGGAAATCAAAATGCAATTAATTTGGCTCCTCAATAGGTGAGAAGAAGTTCCTCCGTAAAATACTTTATGACCGAATCATGGAATTTCGTATTTATGCTCAAGAACTATTCATATTATAAATCAGTCTATAAAGATCTTTGCAAAAAATGAATAAGGTATGAGATCATTTAATCATCGAATTTTATAAAAACGAATGGTCGGATAGGGCAACAGCATTATGAACTGTTTATTTATTTGCTATAGTTGATTTAACCAAACAACCTTGTTTTTTAATTGATTTTTTTATTTACAGAAATGATCTTTTACAAAATGTTTATAATATGAACGGTTCCGACCATAAACACAAAATTTCATAAATTGGTCACAAAGTGTTATGAGGAATAACTCCTCAACTTTTGGAGCCAAGCCTCAGTCAAAATTACCACTAGTCCAAAACTCTTTTTGAGTCCCATGTCTAAGTTTTCTAATGGATGGTTCTAATCAATGTTCATAGCTCACGCTTCTCAATCAGCCAGCTCTTGATCCGGTGATATTTTTCTTCCTAATAATGGAAAAGCTCCAAAGTTCAAATCCTCGGCCCAACTGATCGTCTATTGTTGGTAATTATGCAGAGAGAGACATTTTCACAACATTCAAAACAATTCATAGTTGATTAATTTACACAACCTCCATGAACAGCAATGACACAAGGGCAGGACTTTTTCCGTAAGGAGTGTGCTATCCACACACCTTTTTTTACTTCTCACACACCCCTATTACTTTCTGTCCGTTAGATCTTCTTCAATTCATTTGATCCGACGGCCGAAATCCAAAAGAGTGTGAGAAAAGTAAAAAAGGGTGTGTGGATATCACACCCCTTTCCGTAATCCCTCAGTTTTTTGGTTTAATTTTCCATTCCGAAGCAGAACATAATGTACAGCAGACAATTAATTTGGCCAACATTATATTATACACCTAAGGATCGGCATGGCCTGCGACTGCATCATCACCGGAGTCATACTCATCTTCACTCAGCTCCTCATCACTTGATTGCTCTTCTCGAGCACCCCCTATGTCTTCCGGCTTTGCATATTTCTCACAATACTCTGTAAAACACAAAGAATAATCAGCATAATATCTACAAACACTGATCCTAAAGCAAAATGACGCGGTGAAGTAGGGTATGAGGCCGTTGGGACAATCCAAGTAAAGATGTTGAACGCGGAGATATCATGACTTATATTTGGTGATGCGAGCTCGTCACCAAATACATCATAATATTTGAAACCTTGATACATACAGAGTAGGTCTACTGAAGCTATTTCCTATTTGAAAACTCTAAGACCCATGTTCTTATTCCTTGTATCAGATCGGATACTGATTCTAAAGATTTTAATTTTCTGCAACTCCAATAATTTCAACTGAACCTAAAGACTAACAAAGCATGAAAATTTAAGCTCTTATATGCTAATTCCGAGACATAGGTTCACTTCAGCTCCAGGCATCCATGTGTTACAAGTCAACCAGTTTAGGTGACGGATGTCTAGATTTGTGTATTGGACATCAGAGAACAAATTTCTCCTAAGAATACCTTTAAAAGACAGCTGAAAACAGCCAACTTTGATCCTCAGTGAGATCAATATTTCAGAACCGGCAGAATTGAATTACATTTTCCCCAAAATCTTCACAATTGCATGCATTGTCCTAGTAGATGAGCAAGTGATTCTACCCTTAATCCTTCGAAAAAAATTTCTCTAATCCATTTAACTGTAACTTTAGAATAGACAGTAATATCTGATCTCCCGAGTAGAAGATATCTTCCACGCTATCATATATATTAAAAAGCTTCAAATATATGTGACGTATAGAAGGTTCAAAAGCATACACTGAAATTCTAAATACAGCTAAAGTTTACTATTTGCACACGACTTAATTTTTTAAAGAATTCAAAACTTCAAAAGGAACACTAATATTGTCATTTGATACCCCGAGTCCCCTGAAAGATAGATTAAAGAGCCCCCCAAGTCTTAAAACACTGGAACTCAAGTAGATTTGGACGTCTCAAATATTTCCCACCTAATTTGACTACCAACAACAACCAAGCCATATCATACTAAGTGGGGTCGGCTGAATGAATCCTAGAATGCCATTGCGCTCACGCCAAGTCTTCCATTAGCTCCAAGTACTCTGTATATTTTCTTATAGTCTCATTCAAAATCTTCCTAGGTCTTCCTCTACCCCTTTTGACTACCATACAGTGAAATTTCATAACAATATTCAAACCACTTTAAATGTTCCACTAAACCTACACCAAAAACGTTATGTTTAAACATCACAGATTCAGGACCTTCAAACACTTTCTTAAATGTGACAGTTAGGATTTAGCTTTTTGTATATGTGAACAATGAAAACAAGGAACCAAACGGAAAGTTCAAGCATGTCAGGCAGCCCATATAAGTGACAACCAATATATATTCAATTTACGAAAGCTGCATTACCACCTTTTACTCTTTGATCATAAGCAGTGCGATCACGCATCATCAAAGCAGCAGCCTCTCCATTCAATGGGGATGATGGGTTGGGATATAAAAGAAGTTGGGGCAGAAACACTTCAAACACATTAACCAGGTCTGACACATAGTTAAGAAAGACAAGATGTAAATTTCTCACTTCGTCAAGGTAGCAGCATTAGTTATAAAAGGATAACTACAAAGTATAAATGAAAGTAAAATGTTTAGGTCTCCGGATAAACCATATCAATTTTACAGGTACAAGAAAACATGTATAGGCCTACCAAACATGGGGCTCCAAGTTTCGTTGATAACATCTAAACAAACAGATCCTGACCTGGGACTCAAAAAAGCACCATTAGCCAGACGTAAGTACAAGATTTGCACTGTGTTCAAGTTTTACAAACAATGTCACATTATTTAAAAGAACATAAGATAGAATTAAATGCCAAAGTAGTGAATTTTCGGCATTGTTCAACTCACATTTCATCAACATTTGGGTGGTAGATTTTGTTGACAAAGCCAATCGATGGAGATTTGTAAGGATAAGCATCCAGTAGCTCCACCCTTATCCTCCAGACACCTCCCTGATACGGACCTGCCGCATTCCGTCCAAAAAAAGGGAAAAAAGAAAAGAAAAAAAAAATCCCATCTTTCATTCAATATCCATATTACTAGAAGCAAAAGTACCCATAAACTTCCTCCTGTTGAAGAAAAACAGTAAACAAAAATCTTGCAGCCCACTTATGCACGATCAGAAAAGCGAAATCCATGTCGAAATCTAAGATCACATACTAGTTACATTGATGCAATTCTAAAACCACTCTAATCTATAGCCAAATCAGTTAATTTAGAAAAGTTTAAGTAAATTCCCACTATAAATAATTCACAGATAACATAAAAAAAAAAAAAAACAGACATTAATCCAAAACCCAAAAAAAACTTGCACATGATCAACATAAAAGAACACATCTTTACCTAAAATGGATAAAACCCACCAAAGATATCATTAAAAAAATAGCTGAAATATAAATAAGAACACATAAAGATTAAAGAAAACTGAAAAAAAATAAATGAAAAATCATGTTCTGGGTTCGAATGATTTACTCTCTTTGGGGCCATTGAAATCCACATAGAACTCTTGCATGCCGTCATTGATCATCTCCACCTTGTAATCACTCATCATCCTGGTTCATACCACCCAAAACAAAACAGAAGAAACTTGAAATTAAACGATCAAAATTAGAAATAAATAAATAAAATATTTATATTTATATAAATTTGAGAACTTATACAGTTTCATCAAATCCATCTCACGGCGTTTGCTTGGGGAAGACATTTTTTTATGGCTCAGTTGGGGTTTTTGGGGTGGAGAAAGAGGCTGAGGGGATTCTGAGAGAGCTTTCTGCAACAACAAAAATAAACTCGGACAAACAATCAGAGAAATACGATTGGAATATATGTACGTGTTCAGAAGCGTCGGCTGCTGTGCAGTAATGGTCCAGTAAATTTCTTGAGTTGCTGCTACATTTCCTAAGGCTCACAGTAAATTCCTCTTCTGACAAAGTGGTCAAATAGTAAGTAAAATTTCTTTTTTCTTTTTGCTTCAATAGTTATAATTTCAAGATTCTTTGCATTTATCTTAGATTTTTTTTAACAAATGATATTATCTATATTAAGAGGAAGAGGTGTGTTTAGCCTTACAATAGACTAGTAATAATGTGGTTTAAACTCGCATTTGACGATGATCGAACTTATGACCTCTCACTTATAAGTGAATATGAATATTACTAGATCATAGTACTAAGTGGCAAATTTTGTTTCCTTTTAGTTTTCGGAAGATGTTTTAGGGATAACCATGCGACCCTGCGAATATAAACAATTCGTGAACGGTTCTTAAGTCATTTGCGCACATGTGAACGTTTATTAATAGCATGTGTTTAACTTTGTTAAGTCATTTATTTGTATAAATTGCATGCGTATCACCTCAGAATGTTAAGAGATTTTTTTATTCTATTTCAATAATAAGAGTCTTAATAGTTACTATAAATTTGCAGATGCAAAAATTAATGGGGCTTATGGTTTTTTAATTCATTGGAGGTCTGGAGTGTTGACAACTTTAGTTCTTTTAAAAAATAATTTATAGTAAAATCTCGAATTTTTCAAATTTTGTTTGCAGAGCTGATTTTGAATTAATTTATATGTATAACCACATCAAAAACTTTTTTTAACGGAAAAATTGTCATTAACCACTTAAAAAATATTAGGGGTGTGCCCAAATACCACACAAACTAAAGTCTTGTTGTTTTGTTGCCTATATTAATCTTGGTTAAAAATTTCATCAAAACGCTATTTTTTTTTTCTTTAAACAATACATTTCTTGTTATACATACGTCACTTATTGCTTAACTTTAAATTTAGCCCACTGAGGTAAAAGGTAGAACAAAAAATTATAGGTATGCGTGTGTACAAGATGATAGTGTTACTCATCCAAGTTTAGGCCCTTAAATCTTGATGCCTAAAAAGTTAACTAGACATGTACTGAGCCACCCATTTGGGTGCACAATAGTATATACTAGATACCCTATCTGTAATTGCCAAGTTGAGATTTTTTTACCGTCTTTCTTATCGCATTCTTTTCGAGAAATTTTTGTGTATAAAAAACATTATCATATATTGTTACTATTTTATATGTAATAATAAGAATAAAAGTCAAGATTAATATGTCAATAGAAAACAAATCTGTTTTAAAGTTTGAGTAAAATAATAATACAGTTTGTCGAAAGATAGAGTAAATAAAATGTAAGAATTAGAAGTGAGAGGTATTATGTTCGAATATCGTGGATGACAAATTCGATACCAAATTAGGCTGCCTATTATGTGGCTTAGCCGAACTCTCTCTTCTCTAAGGTTTTAAAAAACGCTAACTGCTAGTCGGACGACGAGATGGGTCTAGTGCGTAGGCGGCTAGACGAGGCCTAAGAGTACTCATGGATAGGCGAATTTAAATAAATTTGATATGAAAGTTATTAAATTTACTTTATAATATATATAATTGATATGTTTTTCTTTTAAAATAATATATATATATATATATATATAATGTTATAATGTTAGGGTATTTAATATAAGTGGTCTTAAAAGGGTACAAAAAATAAATAAGAAAATAAAAAACGATGATTGATTTAGGTGAGAAAAAAAAAGAAAGAATATAAAATAAAACAGTGATAGAAAACCATGCATCCCGTCCATTTAACTTGAAATAGAAGATGATGGTCCCCACTTTTCCATCTTTTTCTTCCTCGCAGCCTTGCAACATAATTTTCAGATTCACAAAATTTTTCCCGACTTCGGCGACTTAACATTCGCCTGCCTAGGCCTGCTAGCCTCCGTCCAGCCCAGCCCAGACCTTCATAACTCCTCCTAGACCCGCCTAATCCCGTCTAGCGCCCTTCTATTATGTTTTCCGATTTTGCGACCGATTCGAGCGTCCGCGTAAGTTTATTTTTAGAACATTACTATCTTTTTAGTGTAAAAATATTGATATATTTAAAAAAAAAAGATAAATATCAGTTTACTACCTCAAGAATAAACATGCACATAGCATTTCGAACTTAGGATCTCTCGTTAATTTTAAACAACAAAAATCATTACTTCTAATTAAACTTCTTGATTATTTAACCAAATTTTATAAATTTATAATCTTATGAAAAGAAATTGGATAAATTACATAGAAACCCCTTAGGTTTGAGGTATATTACAATCTCATACAACATCTTTAAAACATTTCACTTTCATACCTCACGTACTATTTTATTTCAAAATAACACATCCGTTAGATTTTCCATCCAATGGCCGGTTAAATGATGACGTGGTTGCCACATTTGTGCTGATGTGACTTCCATGTGGCAAATTATTTTTTATATATACATTAACAATATTATAATATTAACCCTATTTATAAAAATAAAAAAAATAAAAAAATCCAAACCCAGATCTCCTTCCTCGCAACCCCACATCCCACCCCCACCCCCTTACCCATCTATCCCACTCTTCTTCTTCCTCCATACCAACCCCAACACACTCCCTAACACCTTTTCTTCAATTCCCTCTTTCCCTCTCCCTCTCCCTCTCTAGGGTTTGAACTTCGAATTCCACCCCTCTCCCGCCTCTTCCCCCGCCACCCTCCGCCTCCACGCGTCTCCTTCCCCCAAAACCCATATCCCCCCTCCACTCTCCCACCTCAAAGCCCCCACCTTTAATCAGTTCTCTGCTCTCTTTTTTTTCCATTGGTTTTCTTAGAAACCCCTGCAACCCACTACCTGCAAAATCACAACCCACAACCCAAATACCTGCAACCGTTAGAGTAGCAATAAGGACCAGTTCTTGATCGGTGAAAATCTTCCAAACAACAACATAAAGAGTAGCAATAAGGACCAGTATCTAACAACTAATGCATATCTCATTTTATATCAAACGATCAAATGATGCATAACGGAAAACAATGTTAAAAACAAACAACAAAATCCAGTTCAAGAGAAACGTCCTAGTATGAATTCATTGAAATAAACTCAAACAATGGGACCGACGACAATTAGAACATGAAATAAGGGGGTTTTCGCAGAAGTTTGTCCCGGCGCCGGGGGGGGGGGGGGGGTGGTGGTTCGCAGGCGTATCTAAACTCGTCGCATCTCTGTGTCTCCGTCCTCCAAGCCACTGCCACGATCACAGACGTATCTAAACTCGATGACCAAGCCACCGTTATCAGACATGACCGCACTGGTGATGAATCACCACCACCGCCACCACCATCGACCCGCCCATAACCTAAATGCAAGGTTGCGAATCGAGATACAAATTCCTAGCTAATATACATATTTGACCACCAATCCTTCCAAATTATAAGTTAATTTTTTTTTTAAAAATTTGATTCTAGTATCTTTCGATTCAAGAGATTTAGAAATTGTATAATTCCAAATTAAGATTTGTAAAATTAGGTGTTTCATAATTAGAATTTAGGGTTGTCAATTAACACAACCTGTGCTATATAACTTTGGTATTTCAAAATTAGGTTGTAGATACTTGAAAGACAAATGTGTTTTTTATGTTTTCAAGTAATATTTATGTGACAATGTGCTCTATAGATACTAATTTAGTATGACATTTTTCATTTGATTATTTATTGAAATAAAATATATTAACGGTTGGGTCAATACTATCGTTAATTTTTAACACATCGAGTTTGGGTTGTCTCACATTATCCGTTCATTTTAACATGCTTGACACAACACAATTGGTTAAGATATTGGGTACGTCACGAAAACCACACGGCCACCAGGTCTAGTACGAGTGCATAATGACTATTTGAAACAACTAGTAACAATTCCTTGGAATGTAATCACATTCCTCTCAGGTACCTACACGAACAAGCAGTTGGAGGTGTATGCGCTCGCATGTGTTTAGCATAGCATAAAAAATCACACAAGTGCTTTTTTCAGAAGCAGCTTGGGGAAGTACCTTGTAAATGTATAAGCATCAATGTTAGCTCAAATATCGCAGAAAAATATAGAAAACTTCAGCTACTGTGTGCTTAAATACTAACAGACTCGGTGTGCTTTTCTGAAAAGGAGCAGCCAAGGTTACCCAAAAACAGGAGCAACTATATGTCTAGATGTATAGTATTAATAAAAGACAGACCGATGAACACGAATAACGTGAATCTATGTCAATCAAATCAATCAAAACCGATCGCCAAACTCAAGAGTTATATACAAGAAATCTGAAAACCAACAAGAACCTCCCAGCTTCCATTACACTAATCGAATCCACCGCCAGCAACGAACAAGTAATTTGATGCCATTTATATGACAAGGGAGTAAACAAAAATCAGCAGCTCACATATGGACAGGCTCACCACACGAGTAAAAAAAGAAACTATACTCGGAAAAAAGAGAGAAGAATACGGTCACCTTTCTTGTTTGGAAACTAACTTCCCGTTGTGGACAACAAATCTGGCTTCTATTCCCATCTTCAATGTCTATTTAATCCACGTCATTCTATCATTCATAATACGTTGCTCTAAGATCTAATGTGTACGCACTGCAAATAGAAAATCGAGTTCAATACTAATTTCACGCCAGTGTCAACTCTACCCCCTCTTCCTTTTCATTATCATTCAGTTGAAAGAACACAAATGCACAAAGGCACTGCATTTGAATGAGCATAGCCCCAGAAACAAAACCAAAGACCAACCATATCTGTAACTGGCACCGAACAGTAACACAGAAATGGAGGAAAGAAGAACCTTCGTGCATTTGTAACCTCTGCTTCTCAAACCATAATTCAATAAGGAAATAGCTGGACTTCAATTGCTGGTTGCTACTAGATTGGAGGCTCAAATATCATTTCCTGCATCGTAAGGGAAGAAAAGGCCTCTCAACATTGTAGGTGACAATGGATATCTCTTCTCGTTAAATCACAACAATAGGAAAATATTAAACAAGGCAAACCTGATCACACACAGGACATGTGTCACTTCGTTCAAACCATTCAAGAATGCAAGCAAGGTGAAAATGATGATTGCATTTTGTAGTAATTTTTGGATTTTGTGGATCATACTCTGCAGAGAAGAAAGGAAATGATCTAGTAACTGAATGTGTCACATATTTAGAGGCAAGCAGAAAACAAGAGTGCAGTTTGAATAGACAACTTCCAGCAACAACGTCGTTGAACACAAGAAATTACATGAAGGAACTTCCTCTTTAAAAGAAAGATAACAGTTTAACTATACGATTCTAGAATGGTTGAGCTAAGGACTTTACCTTCCAAACAAGTGGGACAAACATCCTCTTCCTCTATTGCTAAAGTAATAGATTCCACTGATTTCGCAAGTTCAACTTCTGACTTATTCACTGGATCAAGTTCTGAATCCGTTTGGGCTTTGCAGTCCGCATCCTTCAGGTCTGCACACTTGGGTGAAGCTTCTTGGGTATTTCCACCAACTGCTTCTAGAACAGAATCAGAATTTGTTGTTATCTGCAATGCTGCTTCACTCTTGCTGCCACAAATCTCTTGCGCCAGGGGTGGAGTATGAGGAAGCTCTGAAGCCACATCATATGGAATAGGGGCAGGAGGTGGTCTATAAGTGTCAGGTATTGATGTATCCAAATTTGTATCAACTAGGAGCCCAGTAGAGAGTGCAGAGACACCTCCTTGGTGAGACGATAAGGGAACATGCTCATCCGAGGTCCTTGGACACTGCATTACAATTCAAGTTCAAGAGATATAGAACAAAAAACGAGATAAATCGCAAAATCAACTTCACTGCCAACAAACTCTGACTTCATTAATCAAGTCGATTATCAAAGGTTAAATCCACTTAAACATTTACAAGAAACAAACAACCCCACGAAATGTTTTTAACAAAAGAGACGTAGCTCAACACTAAAGAACAGTATTTAGGGTGAGTGAGGGAAAGCATTTTGCTTACGTAATAGTATGTTGGTGCAACATTCAGCTCCGTTCCTTTGGATGAACAACAGCAGCAGCCTCCCATCGTCTTCTTTTACTTACTATCTTCGCTGCGGACCTAGAACTCGAGGCACTTGGTGCCACATATCCCCTTCAACATAAAAAACACGAAAAAGGCTGTTAGACAACGGTAACAAGGTAATACGCTGAACAATTTCCACAACACCAAAAAAATATAAATTACGATTTCAAACCCCCATGTCCAATTACTACGCTTCGAGTTTTGACACCCCCAGATTAAACCAGCGGTTTAAACACAATAAACCCAACACGTTCCTAGTGATATTAGTACAAAACCCCCCACCATGTTAATTACTGCAAAACCCAATTCATGGAGCTCAAAAAATAATTACAAATTAGTGAAGAGCCAAACTTCTCCAATACCACCACCCAATTTTATACACTTATGGACAATTATCACGAGTACAACAGCATCAAATTATCATGGAAGCAACTAAAGCAATCAAATTATACTTATAGAAACAAATATATAATCAGCTGTAAAAGCTCGAAACGAATGAATTAAAAGCGGAAACAAAAAATGGAACAGGGTTTTAAGGAATAATTCTTGAAAAACCGAAAAAAAAAAACAAAGAGGAGGAAGAAGAAGTAAATAATATCAACCCGAATTTAGCAACGGTTTGAGAATTTTGCGTACCTTTCGTTGATTGAAGACGCTTCGATCGGAATCGGAGTTGGAATTGGGAATTTTAGAGAGACGGAAGGAGACGAGGGGGCACAGAGAGAGAGAGAGAGAGAGAGAGAGAGAGAGAGGGTGGACTACTTGGAGTGCATTTTGGAGGAGTGATGGCTTTTGCTTCTTTTTTTGTTTTGTTTTTGGCTGTGTATTTGTATGTGTGAACCTTTCAGTGGGGGAAACAAAAATACTAAATTATTAGTTATGCCGAAAACTATGAACTATAATAATAATAAAAAATATGTTTTTGGTTTGTGGCCTATTTCATTCGGACAATTTTCAATGGTTAGACTAAAACTCAAATATTTTAGTCCAAAAAATTTAGCTTTTAATCCAGAATCAGCTTTTTTACTCCAACTGTTCTGGCTTAAAATTTTAGTCCAAAATTATTAAAGAATGAACTTAGGTTATTTTTTTTCTTAAATTAAATTTAAAAATAAATAAATAAATATGTAGACTATTGTAAATTAATTTTATAAACATTTTAATCTAAAAAAAATTTAAATTTCGATAAATATTGAAAAATCACTAAATTTTCATAAAATTAATTTAAAATATGTAGACTATATTTTAATCACTAAATTTAAAATGGTCATAAAATTAATTTACGATAGTCTACATATTTATTATTATTTTTAAATTTAATTTAAGAAAAAAATAGCCTAAGTTCATTATTTAATTGACACACCCCGACCCAAATCAAGGCGTGCTGGCCGTCACGTGAAGTAGACGTAGCCATGTGAGCAGTGCGGAAATGATAAAAAGAAATATAAGTACAAGCATGGTGATTAGGTATAGATAGACATAATCAGAGCATAAGTAGCCTAAGTGCAGTCCAGCATGACGAATACTAATTATACAATACTAGAGATGGTCCTACATTAGTGATAATCTGTCTGAACTGCCGTTAATTCCTCGTAAGCCACCAACAATCACTTTTGCCTAAAACCTGGAGGGCCGCAAAACAGAAAGTGTGAGTGGGCAAAAACAAAGCTTTTCAAAACTGTTTCATTAACAAAAGTATCGCTGTAAAACCTGTATACTTTCCCATAAAATATTATGCAACACCATATCTCAAATCATACTAACAAAAATGATAAATCCACAAGTATGCCATGTCAAATATCTAGTCATGAAATAAATATAAATCAGGTGAGATAAATCAATAAAAATAATATGCCGGCCGGAGTCACCTAACGTGACTTGTACGGTTGAGTCTATAGCTCATTTACCAATTCTTACACATGAGTCGAAACTACCTAAAGTGGTCTGTACGACAGGTGGGGTGAGGTATAAATGAGTACTCTCAAGTGCTACGATCACGTGAAGGTTGTGCAAAGTATCGCAAGTCACCTACGAGTTGGAACCACCTAAAGTGGTCTGTACAACAGGTTGACACCTGCCTTGGATCCAAGGTGAGCGTATGGTGCGGGAGGTGAACGATCACGTGAAAGCTAGGCCCTATCCTCTGGCGAAGCACTAACACCGGGGTGCAGGATAATGAGCTATATTTGCATTTCAACATAATCATGCTCATTACCATCACTACCATCAACATATACTCACCTAAAGCTTACCTGAGCGCCCGTAGCGTCAAGCAACAATATATAATCATAATAATCCATAACCAAACATAAAGATCATTTGACATGGCAATTTAATCTACAAAACCATTTAAACACACTTTTTGGGAAAAATACCAAGCATATACGTATATAATGAAAACAAAAGCCCACTCACTAATATGTCATAGGGTCGTAACCCCCGAGCCTCGCTTGACTGTGCTCGTCCTCAAAAAATGTCTCACCTATATGCGAAACAACTATTTAAACGTTATTTATAAGCACATAACCAAAACTAGGTAATAACTTCTCATACATTGCTCAATTGAGGTGTTTGAATATACCAATGTGATCTATTCAACCCCACAAACATCCCCATATTTTTAGAAAAAATTTCTGATGTTCCACGCGCCCTCACCCGTTGGCCAAGGCGCGGCCACGCGCAGGCACATGCTTGGCACACCAAACGGAATCCCTAACGGTGTTGGGGAATATTCCATTAAAAACTAGCATATACCGTCAATTTTAACTGACGCCGTTAGGAATATTCCGCTCATTCTTCCTTGGTTCGCTGGAGTCCGGCGCCGGCACCGCTGCGATTGTCGGATTCTGGAAAATCTTATAAACTTAATTTCTCACTCATTTCTCAACCAAAATCCATGAAATTTGAACCAAAATAAAGCTTAAGACGAAAAGAACAATTCCTTACCACTTTTAGGTCCTAAATCCACCTGAAATTCGCTGGAAAAAGTCACGATAATCCGGCCACCCTGCAACTCTCTAAACCCGAGTGTTTCTATGTCAAAACTAGTCCAAAATTAACCCAAGGTACTAGAAAAGCAAGAATATGACCTTCTTAAGTCTCAAAACTACCTGAAACCAACGCGATCATGACGAGTGAACAATGCACCTCATCGGAGCTTTTAGTTCCAGTGGTTCCTGAGGCTCTCACTTCCAACCAAGGGTATAGATGGGTCTGTAAGGTTACAAGGAAGATGATGATGGTGTCCACAAGCTCGATCCGTGAATGGAGAGCTAGTTTAGGAGTTGTATGTACGATTGTACGAAAATGGAAGAAAATTCGAGAGGGAAGGAGAGAGAAAAACAAAGAACAACCAACCAACCAAAAACAAAGAAAAACTTAGTTATAATTGGGTCCAAACAATTAGGACTTAAAATATTTGGTCCACAACCAAAAGTTAAACCATACCACTCCACACAACGTTCAAGGATATAAAAGTCATTTCACGCCATCGATAAAATATTTCGGGACGGACTGTCACATTAATAATCCCGGACTAAAATGGTTAGAGCAACAAAAAGTGTTTGTGGGCTAAAAGCTACATTTTCCGAGCTAAAATATTTGGCTTTTAGCCCAACCATTGGAGATGGTCTTAGGGGCATTAAGATATAGGTCCAAAAAATTGACGTTTTATTGGCTTTAGTCCAATTTTTTTGAAATTTCTAATTTGGGAACACTTAACTATTTTTAAACCTATTTTACCCTTTGTTTTCAAATTTTGAATATTTAAACATCTGCAATTTACTAAACATTAAAAAAAACGTTTCAATTCTTCACCTTTTAATAAAATAAAATATTTTTATCATAGATTAAGTTGCAAAAATATACAACCTAATTAAAAGTTACTAATGCATAAATGTACATATACCTATAAGTAAGATATCAAATGAAGAAAATATATCTAATCAATAGGCAGATAAATAAACTGAAAGGTACAAATACACAATTTACCTACCTATAAGCAAGATAAATTACTATGTAATAAAGGAAAACATATAGAAGCAATTTGTGATAGAGATAGATAATAAAATACAAAAATAAAATCTGCCTATAATAGAGATAGGTTATATAACAAAATCTTGTGATACATGTAGATAAATATTGGTCATGAAATCAATTAATTTGAGTAAAAATACAACTCAAATGAAGATCTGACACACCCTGACCAAAATCGAGGCATGCTGGCCGTCATGTGAGGGTGACGTAACCATGTGCACAGTGCGGAAGCAAGATTAAATGAAGAAATACGAACGAATTAAAACCAAGCAACTAGCAGTCCAAACTAAGATAATGTGCTAGTGTGAGAATTAAGTGTGATTACACAACCAAAGCATAAATAGTCTAGTGTAGTCAAGTAGGAAAGTACTAAATCCAAATAACTAACACCCAAGGGTACATAAGTGATGGTCTGTCAGAACTTCCGTTGGGATCCTCGTAAGCCACCAACGAACACTACCTAGAACCTGGAGGGGCGAAAAACAAAAAGCGTGAGTGGGCAAAAACAAAGCTTTTCAAAACCATTTCATTTCTCAAAAGTTCTAACCTTTCTCCGTAAAACTTGTATAATTTCTCAGAAATATAGTATATACTCTCTCACACACACACACACACACACACACACACACACACACACACACACACACATATATATATATCTCAAAATCATGCTAGGAATATGCCATGCCAAAGTATCTTAACTGGATGTTAATCGTAACTCAATGAATAAGTATGAATGCCAGGTATCAAATCAGCCCTCGGCTGAATCTATAACTCATAATCAATCTCAATCATATCAAATATCCTGCACACAAATCAACACCACCTCTAGTGGTCTACACAACATAACTGAGTATAGAATAAATATGCTCTAGTGTTACGATCACGTGAAGACTGTGCGAATAATTACGGGTCACCTACGAGTCGAACCCACTTATAGTGGTCTATACGACAGGACTGTGCACCTAACTTGGATCCAAGGCGAGTATATGGTGCAGGAGGTGAACATCACGTGAAGGATTATGCCTTAACTCTGGGCGGGAGCAATAATATCAAGGTGCAGGTTTATGAGCTTTCAACACATCACATCGTTTTCATCATAACATTACTCATCATCACCAACATATAAACTTACATGGCGCTTGCATGTGTGTCTGCAACACCCATCATAAACATATGCAACAACTAATGCATAAATAAAATGAGTAGATACTTTGCATGGCATTTCAAAACGTATAATCATTAAATTTCATTTTCTGGGAAAGATAGCAACTATATAGGTATATACAGAAAACCAAAAGGCCACTCACTGATATGTAGCAGGGTCATAACCCCCGTGCCTAGCCTGGCTACGCTCGTTCTCCAGATAGGTCTTGCCTATATGAGAAGTAACTATAAAAAACGTTATTTTAAAGCACATAAACGAAACTTGGAAATAACTTCTCATACATAGCTCAATTTTGGTATTTGAATATACCAACGTGATCTACACAACCTCAGAAACATCCTCATATTTTTAGAAAAAATTTCCGACTACCCACGCGCCGGCCAAGACACGGCCATACGCGCCCCTAAGAGCAGCCACGTGCCAGGCACACTGACGGCATCAGTTAACGCCGCCAGGAATATTCCATTAAAATCCAAGCATATACTGTTACAAAACTAACGGTGTCACCTAACGTCGTTAGCATCTTTCGTCAAAACTGACGGAATATGCCTTGTCTTCTCTGACGAGTCACTGGACGCCGGCGACTTTGCCGATTTTTGGAAAAACCCTAAAACCCTTATATCTTCGTCATTCTTCACCAAAACTCACAAAATTTTCACCAAATTGAAGCTCACAACATTTAGAACATAACCTTACCAATTTCAAAGCTTGAAATCCACTAGATCTTGCTGGAGAAAGCCCGAACTTTCGGCCACCTCTACAACTCTTTGAAACTGGGCTTTTTGACGTCCAAAACAACTCAACGTTCTTCTCCGAGCTTCGTGGAGATGATCTAAAGCTCCATATGTCCTTAAAAACTCCTAAAAACCTCACATTAATTAGTACATGAACAGTGCATGAATTGGAGGTTAGGGTTTCTCGGGTTTTCGAAGGTTTTCTTACCTGAAAATGGTACCAATCAATTCGTAACACCACGAGGAACACAATGGAGTTCTTTAAACCTTTGATCTGCAACATCTGGGAGGGTTTTGATGTTTGTCCGTACGGGAGAGAAGAAGAGAGAGAGCACGGGAGAGAAGAGAGAGAAAGGGAAAAAAATGAGGTGTGTGTGTGTGGTCCAAATTCTTGGGTCACCAATCAAAACAAACCATTTCTAACTACCAATTGGGTCCACAAACTTAGGAATTTAACATAATTGGACCAAAACCTTAGCTCAATTCACAAACGCACACCCAACGCTTAAGGGCATTTTAGTAACTTCACACCATCGATGCAAAAATTCCGGGTCGGGTTGTGACAAGATCCAACTTTGACCACCAAATTAACTAATTTGAACACAATAAGCAATTTGATAAAAGAAGCCAACCAACCTTCATTCTTTGATCAAACATAATCAAATTTCATATATAGTGGAAGCCTAAGAAGAGAAGAGGAAAACTAAACAATGATAAAGAAGAATAAGAAGATTTGCAAGGCAAATGATAAATCCTAACTAATAAAAAAGTTTTAGATATAACAAACTAAAAAGAAAGAATAGATAAATGAAGAAGAAATGAAGAGGCGTATCCTCACTTGCAGATATATAGAAAGTAATTTTATTCCAACAATTATCCTATTATTAAGGGAATTTTATTCTTTAAACCTCAAATAGGTAAAATTTATCACAAATACTAATCCTAAAATCAAGGGATAATATTGATTACTTATAAGTAATTTTAGGGGTAAATTGGTATGAAAATGAAAAAAAAAGACATGGAATATAATTGGACTTATCTAAAAAATGACTCACAAAATTGGATTCATATCACATCCCGGCCCGGGGCGGATCACTTCTCGAACCCTCTCCACCACCGTAGCACAATATTGTCCGCTTTGGGCCCCGACCACGCCCTCACGGTTTTGTTTCTGGGAACTCACGAGCAACTTCTCAATGGGTCACCCATCATGGGGGAGCTTTAGCCCCCTTATCGCTTAACTTTAGAGTTCTTACGGAACTCAAAGCCAGTGAACTCCCAAAAGGCCTCGTGCTAGGTAGGGATGAGAATATACATTTAAGGATCACTCCCCTGAGCGATGTGGGATGTCACAATTCATATCAAGTTTCCCTTTCTTTTTATATTAGTGTCTTAAAATATAGTAAATAAGAGAAAATTAATTTGTCTTCCAAGTAATTACAATCTTTAGGTAATCTAAAACCTAATCTAACTAGAATTTACACAATCACATATTATTTACACTCCATCTGAATGTGTAAATACTCAAGTAGATGTAACACCAGATTCAGTAGAGTTGATGAAGTCTTATCATCAACATTGATTAAGGAACACGCTATTCTCAAACAAGGGAACTTGCATATGGACATAAGTCTCACAAACCTTGCTATGGTAAAACTCAATATGCGACAAAAACTCATGTCAAAGGAAAAAACAGTGAAATAAAGTCAATTTAAATGTCTACATGCAGTGCAAGAGTCAATTGAGGACCAGGAGAGGCCTGGACCAACCTTGAAATTTTTCATTTTGTAGCTTCTCTTTGTATCCTTTTGGTTGGATACTCTGCATTCTTTGACTTTATTATATTTCTATAATTGACAAAAAAAAATGTGTTCTACATTACTATTGTTATGAAACCAAAGCCTTATATCAACTAGTTTTCTTTAGTTAGTTCACTATTTTGCATGATGGAGTGTTGTTTTATAATTTATAATGAAACCATGCATATATGAATAGAAGAAGTATTTATATTGAATCACAATTTCCATAGTTGCAGTTTTGACCCTTGAATATTAATTTTTGTTCAACTTAAATGTATAAACTTATAAAGGAGTTCGGTGTAAAAAAATTCGTGAACTTATCGCTTTCTTTTGATTAAAATTTTTCATTCCAATACAAAAAATGAACCTTTTTTTTTCTCATTAGTTATATTAGTTTTTGTCAATTTCTTGCATATGGCTTAGATGCCCATCCTAGCTTCAATATCTGGCTCCGTCAGTGTCTATGAGACGTACACAAGGGTATGACTAGCCCATGATGGGTGCCTCGTTCAAATAGTAAAAACCTAAAGGAAAAAAATACTCCTAATCATAAGAAAAAAGAGTACATTAAGATCAAGCAAGTATACTTCAGGATATTCTTTCTGAGTTTGACATAATTCCAAAGAGAACTAACAATGTTACAACTCAGAAAGTTTACGCATACCAATTCCTCCAACAAGCTTTTGGAAAGTAAACGTCGGCAACAATGACTTGGTGAATAAATTGGCTAGGTTGTCTTAGGAACATATTTGCTTGACTTCAATGTTCTAATCTACTTGTTGTTGATGAAAGAAAAAGAACTTGGGCACAAAATGCTTCGTGATGTCTCCTTTGATATATCTCTCCTTGATTTGTTCGATACATGCTACGTTAACTTCATAAATCCTTGTAGGGACGTCAATGATGGAAGAAAGTCTCAGGTGCTTCGAATATATACCATTACTACTCTCAACCAAAAGCATTCCCAAGTAGCTTTATGTAAAGCGAGGGCATGGTTCAAAGAAGTCGCAACTAAGGTTTGTTTGGTTGACCTATAAGATATTGTCGTGTCTCCAACGGTAAATACATGACCCGTTTGAGAATGTATCTTGTGAGAGTCAGACAAGTACCCTTCGCAGCATAACCAATAAGGCGAGAATCAACCTAAAAACCGAGGGGCTGACGGCTCTCTCAAGGACTTGTAGGGATAGAACAAACCCAAATCTGGCGTACCTTTGAGGTAGCGAAAGATGTCTTCAACACCTGTCCAGTGTTTGCGTGTAGGCTCGTTGCTATATCTGGCTAAAAATTTAATGGCAAATAAGATGTCCGGTCTAGTGCATTTGAGCTAAGTACAATAAAGCGCCAATTGCACTAAGGTATGAAACTTCACGTTCCAAGTGCTCTTCCTTATCATCTTTAGGACGGAAAGGATCTCGTTTAATATCTAGCGTTCAGACGACCATAGGAGTACTTGAAGGCTTCGTTTTATCCTCATTAAAATGACACAACACCTTATGGATGTAGTTCGACTGATGGGTAAGAATACCATCTAAATAATGCTTGATCTTTAGGCTGAGACAATATTGAGTTTTACCAAGATCTTTCATCTCAAATTCCAACTTCAGGTGCACAACAGTTTTCTCAAGCTCTTTAGGAGTCCTAATGAAATTCATGTCGTTGACTTAAATTGCAACCATTGCAAATCAGGAATGTGATTTCTTCTTGAACATGGAGAATAAAGAGCCTCTTGAATAGTCAATTCAGCATCATTAGACAACATTATATAGGCAATATCATAACCAACAATTAGGTTAGAATGGCCTGAAAAGGTTGCCAAATGCGATAATTTAGGTATGAAGTTTGTAAAATAGATGCGTTGACGCAAAATGGAGTCTGTGGTTGCACTACCTACTAGATAACTAACTTTTCCACTAGTCATACCTAGAAATAAATTAATTGAATTGGTCACAAGTATATGGAAATTCGAAAAATTTCATCCGTGAAAATGACCCATAAATTCAATATCCAAAATTTAAAACAAACACCAACAAATAGTCCAAATAAAGGAAATTGTTCAAAACTTAAACCAATAAAATAATTTGGAAGGGGGTTTGAATCCGGCCACATGTAGGTCCATGTTTGAGATTTTATTCTTCCATCGGAGCAAATGCCTCTTGAAAGTCAAACACCTCAATCTTTGTATCTTCCAATTCCACAACTTGAGCAAAGTTTGATTCAAACTTTTTGACGACGTGAATGATACTCAGCTACGACCTTGGCGGGAGCTCGGCATACACGGGGCCAATGGTCATTCGAACAACAACAATAGCACATATTGGCATCCATGGTGTCAGGTGCTTTACTTTTGTTCTTGAAGTTTGAGTTTTTTTAGCGAGGTTGTAGCGCTTTTGGGCTGTTCCTCCCTTGTACGGGCCTTCAGTTCATCGACCTTGGGCTTTCAGTTTCTAGTTGCTCCTACCATGACTAAAACGGTGGTTTGGGTGTTGATTCTTGCTATGTGCTTCAAGCATAGCGGTCAAGCCACTGGGTCCAACCTGATGATTTTTCATCAACAACTAGTTTTGCTTTTCAACAAGAAGTAAAATAGACATTAAATCTTAAGACTTAGTAAACGTTTGTGCCTGTATTGTTGTTGAGGTCATCTACAAGGGATCCTATTTGGTCAAGTCCTCGTTACAGAACTTGAAAAGTGATCAGATTCGACAAACTTCAGACTTAAAAGTCTTGGAAGCTTAAATGTTGCTAGTTGTGTCTTGCTCCAGGCAATAATGTCTTTTTGGCGATCAAAATGATCCGCCAAAAAACTCGTGGATCCTCATCAACGAGGTACTTGGTTTGCAGTGCATCATGCATATGCCTTAGTATGAACATCATGGCAATGACTTTGTCAGCTTCACCAATTGGGACATCTGTCTCAGCTTCTATGGTAGCTGAAAGGCTCTTAGTAGTGAGGTGGAGCTTCACATCTTCTATACACTTAAGGTAGTTTCTTTCGGAGACTTCCAAAGCGATACAGTCGAGTTTATTCAAATTTGACACGTTGACGTCACAAAAGGGATCAAGATTGTGGTTAGTGCAATGAAGTAAAAAGTTATCAATCCATACACAAGGAGTACAGCATTCGGATGTTTTGGCTTATATTTTCATGACACTAATTCGGAAAAAAAAAAAAATTCAAGTTCAAATTTTATGAACTTCACATTCATAAGTTCCTGCAAAGATACGGAATATATACAAAAAAAATATGCAACATATAAATGCATGTAAGTCTTCAAAGCCATTGTTCAAAAGTTTAAAGAGGAAATAAAGGTACCATCTCAGCAATCTACAAGAGTAAATAAAGAAGCTGAAAAAAGTACATGATTGGAGAAAAACAACTCAAATGGCGGATATAATGATAAGATTAATATCGAATACTGATATATAACGACTCAGGTATGAGCCCTGTACTACAATGTTAGGATTCGAGGGAGAGACGATACTAAAGTCGAAGACTCTCCACATCAGTCTAATTAGATCTGATCTAACGGTTAGGGTAGTAGATACATATGTATATTATTATACAAACATACTTCCTTTTTTAAACGTTCACATTTGTCGCTCTGCTTGTTTCCACTTCCTACTCCTGGCAGCATCGACGAATTCAGTGACCACAGATTCCTCATCCAACGGCATCTGCAACCAAGAACACAAAAAACATAAGACACCGAGTATTCTATTTATGCATGCAAAGCATATTTGTAATTTTCTGTGTACAGAAACATGAGTGAGGGAGACCTGCTGCGATGTAAAATGTTGTTGTGCAGCATTGATCAATTGTTCCCTTGTTGGATTCGAATTGCTGCTTAACTACAATTTCAAATTGCAAGAGCTGGATTTAATCGAAAGATTCATAACCAGGCAGAACAAACAAAAGAAGAGCAGGAATCAGCGATACCCACAAGATTGAAGTGTCTGCAATACCTCCTCAATGAGCTTGTTCCTAGTTTTCCCAAATTTACTCTCTGATCATCCACGCAAACATCAGGCAACACAATAATGGGCGTACATAGAAATTCGGATTTTCATACAACATGAACCATAAAAGGATAACTATATATCAGAGCATGAACATTTCGCTTAGCCTGAAAATGTGTGATCTGCTAGAACCAATGGAGTGACAGATACAAGCATATTGAAGCAAACCGTTTGTTATTACTTTAGGAAATCATAAGCTTAAAAAACCATTTAATCCAAAGGAGTTAATGCAGTAAACTCCCAATTCATAATTTTTATTCCTCACAAAATTTATAGTGTTGTTCTTAAAATATGTGAAAGCATATTGAGGAGACTCATTTAGTAGACAGGATAAATTTTCAATGACAAACATGAATACCCAGATCTCTCTTTCCAAGTTACTTACTGATTGGGGTGCTTGAATGTATTGAACTTCTCTATAACTGCCACGATTCATTGACTTGGTTGCTGAGGATGGAACATATGGCCTTGAAAATCGAACTCTTGGTTTACTATGCTTATGGAACTGAAAACATCTAGCTGCCAAAAGAAATACAATTATTAACATTAGATTGAAGCTCCAAACAATCGCCAAACGTAAGTATCTTAAAAAGAGTGACCCCATACACAAGGATCCATCATCAAGATCCGAGAAGGGGCAGATGTGCAGTAGTATCCCTTGTTCCCTGGAGGCTGTTTTCCCATTTCGAGTCCACAATCTCCAGGTTGCACTGCAGCAACCTTACCAGTTGAATACAACACCTAAAGAAATTAGATTGACTCAATCGATGCACCGTCAGGTATGGTATATGCAACTTACAGAAATCATTTTCCTTATCACCATGGTCAGAGCTGCTGCTAGAGTACTCAAGATCAGAATCTTCCTCATTCCCTGTAGGATGTTCGAGCACACTCAATGCATTCCTTTGCAGCTTAACTTCAACCCCATTTTTCAGAACCTTGTATCGGAGAAAATTAACGGTCTAAAACATAAATCCCCAAAATGCAGAATAGGATAATAATGAAAATCCATACTTGAAACTCAAGATTTGAAAGAATTTGTACAATAACAAGCCCTAGATGCCAATGATAAGAAGGATTACATACATTTAGCTAATTCTCAAAGCTTAGATTATGATCTAAATTACAAAATCACAACCGAATAAACAGAACCGAGAACATAATTTCTGATACAAAATTACATAAAATAAATGGAAGACATGATTGTTCATATGATGCAAGAGATCGAGAAGAACGAGAGAAAAATCCAGATTCCCGCCAATGACAACCCTCTCAGAAAAGAACTACAAAATGTAGTTGTCCATCCCAAGAAACCTAAAAACCTAAATTTGTTTGAAATGCAAAACCCTCAATTATTGTTAGAATACATTGAGTTAATCCGGAATCATATTTCTACAATTATTCTCACAGCAGGAAACAACAAACCACATGAAATGATATACCTTGCTGGCAACTAATGCCTAATTTTGTATCCCATAATTTTAAAGATATTTTCTTTCCATAGAATACAACTTAAACACAATTTTTTATTTAAAAAAAAATAAGCGAGGGGAAATGGAACTCGAAACCTCGGGTGCAGGGTGAATGCTTTTGACGAATTGAGCTACAAGCTCCTTTCACAAACACAACTTTTATAGAATTAGAGGAAAATGACTACAAACCCAACTTTTCCTTTCCCAAACAAAATTACCATCAAATCCACATCAGAGCAAAATTGGAAACGGTTCAAAAATAAAAGCAATAATGGTGAACGAGTCCACAAAAACCAAATTAAGAAACAATTAAATCAAAACAAAATATTTTTAGCAAGTGGCCTTGTACCACAATGGTGGAAAGGTGTTGAGCCTTTGTAGGACGTGGGTTCAAAACCCGTCAGTGGGTTAATCTAACATCTAATCTAACAAAATCTATTGTTTGACAAAAAACAAAAGCAAAATAAATTTAGAAAGAAAAAAAGAAGGAAAAGGAAGAATACCAGCCAGTGCCAACCCCCAAGCCCAACAGCTTTCTTGACCACGCCTTGAAGACCCACCAAAATAGACTTTGTTCTATTGTTTCCAGTGACAATAACCTTGGTGTGCCTGGGAAGAACTGAAAGTTCCTCATCCCCGCTTTCTTCGCGAAAGGGCGATAGAATCCGAGAACCACAGAGCTCTGCCTCCAGCATTCTTCCCACTTTCAATCACAAACTATAACTTGTATTACACCCAATCAAACAACCAAAATAAAACCACTTCACAGTTCAATAGCCAACTTCTGAATTCGACAATTCGAGATACAAGAACCCATTTTTTTCCATCTTAAACCCCTTTTCTCCCATGGGTTTTGCTTACATTCATTAATGCTAAAATTTCCCAGACAGATTTATGAACCAATTTAGCCAAGAAAATCCCAGCCTCCAACTTTGATCCCTGTGGCAGAAGAAAAATGGAGGTCTTGTGTTATAAATAAACCCAGAGACCTGCAGTGACTGGAATTCATTCTAGTGAGAGAGAGAGAGAGAGAGAGAGAGAGAGAGAGAGAGGAACCTTTCTTTATGAATGTGAGTAATTCTTGTGCTCTGACACGAAATCTTTAGGGAAATCTTCAATGCAAAGCATAGAATTTCAATCACTGGTTCACGGGCTAAGATTGATCACATTAAATGAAGCACTATTTCCTTCAGATCAAACATATATGCTTTTAACCAAGCTTCTCTCTGCATGCAAAACCTGAATTAACACACACATACTACATATATATATATATATATATATATATATGTATATATTATATATTGGATTAGTTTTCTCACAATTTCTGCATTGAATTTAGATTGAAGGGGATTTTTCTCTATGAAAATTCACCAGAAACAGCTGAACATTTTTCAGAAAATAATAATAATAAATAAATAAATCTATTTACTTCTATGGTGAAATTACGTCAGCACTCAACCAAAGCAAATCCGAAAACTTATGTTTGGCAGATGAGAAAGTGTCGGAAATTCAAAAATAAAAAGTTTTCAAATTTTTTTGGCCTATTTAAAAACTGAATTAAAAATTTATTAAAAAAAAAACCCACTTGACTGAGCTAATCAGACAAAGGGTAAAAACCAACATGATTAAATAACGGAGAATAAGCAAAACAGGCACAAAAATTTTGGATTTCTGGTTCAACTGTTTGTGCCCCCACTACTGATTTTTTTTTTAAATTTAAAAAAATAAGCTCAACCATGAATTCTTACAACTTGATGGCATTACAACCAGAGAAATTTCCAAAAAAATATTCAAATAATTAATCCCAATAAACCCAAAAAAAAAAAACTTATATAACAGTAAGGGAGCTGCTAAAAAATAGCAGCTTTTGAAGCCAAATTCAGCAAAGACTTGAACTTAAACCAGTAAAAACTGCAAATGGCTGTGAAACCAAATGTGTCAAAATCCCAATTCAAAAAGCAGAGTAAAAGTGCATTACCTGTTTGGATGCCGAGAAAATAATAGGAAGCTCTGAGAAAAACCCAGGTAAGAAAAAGTAGCCAAAACAAGTTTTTGAATAATTTGGCGTGACCTCGAAAGACCGGAGAAATGGAGGATTAGCAGATTGTGAAAAATGCAGAAGCTTTTTTGAGAATTAGTGAAAAGGATTGGAATTTGCTGATGAGAGAGAAAGTAGAGAGAGAGAGGGTGGGGAAGGAAGGAAGGAGCACACTAAATGCTTACCAACTGCCAAGGAAACTACCTGCCATTTGCCGTACAGTCACGCCTTTGTAACCGGTAGAAACGGGTAGTGCCGGTTGAAATGGGAGGCTCCGGCTCGGCTGGGATTTTGTGAGCCGGGTGGTTTTGTCGTGTAGTGGGAGCTTAAAGGACTAATGGTGCGTTTGTTTGTTTTTTTTTTTCAAAGTAGAATAGATTAAAGGCGAATAAAAATGTTTATATCACGGGCTAGACTATTAAACAAAAATTCTGGCCTAATACAGTCCCACGAGAGGTTCAGTTTCTCTCTAAACACATGCTTGGCAACCAAGTGAGCAGCATGGTTGCTTTCCTTAGACACAAAACCAAACGTCACTGACGAAAGCCTTTGAACTAGAGTCTCTATGTCACCAAGGATGCATTCAAAGCTAAAATTATGAGGTAGTTCTTTCCTGATCATCTGGATTACCGACTTAGCATCAGAGTCAATGATTATATGGTGGTATCCATTAACCACACAAGCAGTCAAGGCTTCCCGAATTGCCAAAGCCTCGGCCGCAGCAGCCGACTGACAGAGAATATTCCCCACTTCAATGATTATATGGTTCATTTGTTTCACTTCCTTAGAGCAATTCCACACTTCAAAACTTTGCGCCAACACTCAGTCAATTTATCCACTTAAATGAACAGTAATACACTTCAATGAACAGTAATAGGCCAAAGCATCTCCACCCCTAAAATATTATATATATATATATATATTTATATTTAAAGAATAAATAAATAAAAATAGTTTTAATTTCAGATATGATTTTTAACCAATCCCGTCACGCCACGTGTCATTATTCGAATGTACTATTTTGTGGAAACTAGCCGTTGGAAATCCAACGACATATAATGGGCCACGTCGCCTCCCCGTGAGATGTAAGTGCGCCTGCGCTTTGAAATCATGTCGGGTACTCGCACCTACGCGCGCTAGTGCAAAAAATAATAATTTTAAAGTGCCCTTTGACGCCACGTTGGCGTCATACGGGCCGCTCCCAAGGTCTGTCAAAATTTGGCTGGCCTAGAGACCAACTTGGGCTAGGTACCAGGCAAGAACACGAGCTGGAGAGGAAAGGCTGAGTGCCAGCCTTTTTTTTGGCTGAGTGTCGGGCTCTCTTTTTCCCAGTGGAAGTGCTCTTAGATAATCTCTAATCCTAGCCTAAAACCTAAAAATATTTAGCCCAAAAAATTTAGGTTTTAGCTCAAAAATAGTTTTTTTGCTCCAATTCTTCTGGCCTAAAATTTTAGCCCTAGATTATTAAAGAATAAATATAGGCTATTTTTTAAAATTAACTTTTAAAAAAAATTATGTAGACTATCCTAAATTAATTTTATGAACATTTTTACCTAAAAATATTTAAATTCCAATAAGTTTTAAAAAATCACTAAACTTTCACCAAACTTTCAACTTTCACAAATCGTTCAACTTTCACTAATCTTTCATCAATCATCTATATAAACACAGGTTGAGTAGCAAACCATCACACAACATATTCACCAATCTTTCATCTTTCAAAGTGTTTTTGTTTCCTAAAAATCCTTAATATCTCATCAATGGGTGATGGAAGAAGGTGTAGCAGGGCAATGCAAATGGCACAATAGAGGCTTCCTTGGCATGATAGGAAGTCTCGATTGTATGCATTGGGAGTGGAAGAATTGTCTTACTACTTGGGCTGGTCAATTCAAGGGTTATCACAACAAGCCAACTATCGTGCTTGAGGTTGTAGCGTCTTACGACACATAAATTTGGCATGCATTCTTCGGCGCTCTTGGAGCAAACAATGATATCAACGTTCTTTGGTCTTTTCCTTTGTTGGATGATGTTGTCAATGGATGGGCACCAAAATGGAGGTACAAGGTAAATGGTAATAGGCATGAGTTAGGTTACTACCTAACTGATGGTATTTATCTTACTTGGTCTATCTTTGTGAAAAGTTATTCTCATCCCGATAGTGTGAAGAAGAAATTATTTTCGCAGACGTAAGAGTTTTACAAGAAGGATGTGGAGAGAACGTTTGGGATCCTACAAGCTCGATGGGCCATTGTCAAAGGGGCTGCAGGAATGTGGTATACCGAAGACCTCCATTCAATCACGATGACGTGCATAATTTTGCACAACATGATTGCGGAAGATGAGTATGTCGAAATTGAAGAAGATTCTCACAAAGATGTGGATGACGACCAACCAACACATGTGAAATTGAAGAAGATTCTGATGAAGATGTGGATGATAACCCTCCACCAATCATAAACACAATTAGCTTCCCTTCGACCGGCATTGAATTTTTCATAGAACTTATCAACGATTTTACCCCACAAAACCTTTCTATTTTGATTTGTGCCGACGGCACCATCTTCGCTAATAGAAATCCATGTCAAACATAAGCAATATCTTCATCAAAGGTTCAATTACGACCTTTAACATGCTCTTTTGCCATCTTGAAAATTTTAGAAATGAGAAGAAATGGTAGAAAGAAAAATTGGAAGAATTGTGGGAGAAAAATAAGTTTTGTGTGGATGTTTGAACAAATACATAGGTATTTATAAATTTTTTGGGAGAATTTTGAGTTAAATAATTTTTTTTAAATTATTTTAACTGTTGGATTTAAATTTAGACCGTTAGATCTTTTTTTTTTTTACCGTTAGCTTTGTTTATATTTGATCTAAGCCCTTTTAAAATTAGCTGTTGGATCCAAAACAGTAGGCCAACGGCTACCGACATGATGTGACAACCAGGGGACACTCCCACGTGGGTGGGACCCCGTTGGGTTGCGCCTGTTATGTTGGGCAATTCTGGTTGGCGTCTAGGCTTCACAGCCCATGGTGCACTCGCACTGGCTAGGGGCCACTCCAATTTCTGACCTAAACTTGGGCCAGTATTTGGCCCCGGGATGAGTTTCAGGTTTTAGGACTTGGATTGGGTTGGGTTGGATTTTTTTTTAGGGGGGAATGGGTAATTATAGGTTTTAGCCTAGGGTTGGAGTGGGTCTTAAGAGGAACTGGCTTGGATTGCCTTAATCGGGATTATTATCCTACGTTTGATAAGGTCTTGGACTACAATAAATGGGACTCGCCTCGACTACGAGGCCCTCCCGGCTTCGTTAAACCCTGTTACCTAGTCCCATACTTTTGCTTGGTATTAAGCGAGACTAAAAGAAAATTGAGGCCGAGATCCAGACCCCAGCTTTTGCTTGCTAAACAACGACATCCAATCTTTGGGCTTCCTTCTTCTTCTGCGGCGTCATCACCGTGGCCAACAGTCGGCGGTGCTTGTCCTTCCTTTTTCCTAAAAATAAATCCTAGATGGCTAGCTTTGGGGATGAATAGAAAATTTCCAGAAAACCCCTGAAAAATGCTTTCTTCTTCTACCCATCTCTAAAAAGCCCTTTTCTTTGTTTCAAATAATGCTCAAAGCTTCTTTCTTTCTCGATCGACACTTTGACCAACTCACCGGAAAAAAGAAAATCAAGAAATTGGAAAAATCAATGGAGTCAGTCAGATAACTAATAGAGATGATGATTGATTGGTTGTATAGACTATAAAGTTCAACGGAAAGATGGGAAGAATCTGGGTTTTGTAGGAAAAAAAATGAAAGAAATGAGAGATGGGATAAAGCTAAAGAGGGAGAAGAAGAAAGAAATTTCCAAAAAGGGGCATAGATTTTTAGAAAAAAGAAAAAGAAAAAGAAAGATGTTGAATTAATAATAAAATATTATTAGAAATGTGTTAAATAATATAATAATATAGTTTGTTAATTATTTTGTTTTTTAGTTCGACACTGCAACAAATGCTTCACTAAGTCAATCTAGTCTAAGCCAGTTCAACTTAGTCCCTGAAGCTAGTCTAGTCCGAGATAGTCCAGTGCAACAAGCGCACCCTAATGTAAATGTGTGGCCCATTCATATCTTGACCGTGATATTGTGGGCTTTTTTTTTAACTCCAAAGAAATAGAAAATCATGTAGGTAAAAACTAGAAATTACAAATAAAAAAAAGATACCCAAGGTAGTTTTCATTTGTTCAATGGATAATGCTAAGGAAGACCCAACTATAAACTAAATTTATAAATTAAATAATGTGTCACGAATAAAAAATAAGCATGTTAATTAACACTTAAGTAATAATCTAATTATCAACAACCACATCATTTTGGTTTGCACTTTGCAAACTTTTGGTTAAAATTTTATCTTTTTAGCGTTACTCTTGTTCTCCCTAACATTACTGTGGCGACCCGTCCCTAATTTTCCTATGTAAATTCTCCCTGCATGTGTGTATTGGCAATTATGCCCTTATCGTTGAGTGACGTGGACGCGTTATATTAATTTTATTTCGTTCACGCTTTAGTATTCTAATTTTTCTCACACGTACAGATTTAACAGTGCTTGAAACACTATATTGAGACTTAAATCATACACCAAAGGTGTATATTGTCAGAAAATATTCTCTCTTCTTTAATAAGGAGATCCGTGTCCCCCTCAACCAACCCACTCAACCTTCTTTTCCCTGAAATCCTATCCTCCATCCATAACAACTCATCATTCCTTATTCCATTAACATTCAATCATAACAAAAACAAAATAATACAACTCTCTCTCACTCCCGCTTCTCTCAAGCTCTCAGTCACACTCTCTCTCTCTCCTACCCTCGAATTCACTCTCTCTCTATCATTTCCTTACGAACAAACTCGTAGACCACTCAAACCTTGAAGATCGAAGGATCCAAGGTTACCATTGGATTGCTTGGAACCTCACGAGTTTGTCGACATCAATTTCAGGTAAGAACTCGATCGTTTTCACGTCAAACTATTAACCTCCGACTTTAGTACTATTCATTAACTTTTAAATGGTTGTGTTTTAAGGGAAACCAAGATCACCATGAGTCTTAGAACTCTCCCAGGAACCTCGGAGTGGTTCGTTTGAAGGAATTGGATGTCGGGATCGTGAGTTTTGAAGTTGGCCGATTTTCGTGATTTTACTCCGACGAGATTTCGAAGTATTTAAAGCTCCAAAGAGGTATAAACTTATTCTACATGTTGAAGGCTTCATTTTGATATAAATTTCGTGAAAAATGGATGAAAAACGACGAAGATATAAAGAATTGAAAATTTTCCAGTTTTTTACGACGGCGATGGTCGCCGGAGCTGGAGGTAGAAGATGAGAGAATATTCCGTTAAGTTTAACGGAATATTCTAACGACGTTAAGTCACGCCGTTAAGTTTCATTAAAGGACAAACGAAATATTCCGAGGAATATACATGATGGCATTAACTAACGCAGTCAGTATGCATGTCACGTGGGGGCGAGTAGGTTCGTGCCGTCGCTGGCGCGTGGGTGATTGGAAAAATATTCTAAAAATATGTGCGTGTTCATGACGTCGAGTGATCAATTTAGTATATTTAAACCCTAGGTTTGAGCAAACGATGGGAGTTTTATTTAAGCTTTTGTGTATGTGCTTTAATTAATTCGTTATAAATTATTTAAAATATAGGAGAAACGTATCTCGAAGAATTTCAAGGCCAAGCTAGACTCAGGGGCTACGACCTAGCAACGTACTAGTGAGTGGGCAGTTTATTTTTATACCTATACGTAATTATAGTTTCCAAATCTTATAAAATGCTTTACTTTACGTATATGTTGCCAAGTAGTGGATAATTGAGATATAATTGTGATAAATGCTGTTATATGGTTGGGATATACTTGTTATGACATTCATACATATTTATATACATACTCATCTTGCTGCACCGGTGTTAGTACTCGCCCTAGGGCCAGAGCCAGTCCTTCACGTGTATGTTCACATCACACCGTTCGCTCATCTGGATCCAGGTTAGGTGCCAGTCCTGTCGGGTAGATTGCATTAGGCAATCTGACTTGTATATGATGTGCTTCTACACCAGTCTTCACGTGATCGTAGTACTTGATCGCATTGATTACACCCAGTCCTGTTTGTGTAAGATTCTATCTGTTCGAACTTGTGTGCCAGCATTAGATGGATGAGAATTTCATTACATTATTGTCTCATAATTATACCTCTACGGCATTGACCGTATCATGATTTGGCGTACATATTGTCATTTATACTTGGCTATAATATTGTGGATATATACATACTTACTCATAATGTACTTCTTATTAAAGGAAACTATATTTGTTTTACGGCGAGGGGTTAGTACATTCAAAACTAAAGGTTTTCGTATAAGTTTGTTTTGCTGACCCACTCAACTTTGTTTTTCGCTCTTCCAGGACCTAGATAGCTGTTCTTCGTGGCATTCAAGGAACCTTGACAGTTTCTGACATTAGGCTTCAGCTTCTGATGTATGAACTTATCACCGTGTGTAATAATTGTACTTTAGTTGCTTGACTACTCTTCAGTAGTCGTCCTATCTTTAAGCTCTGAATAACTATAGTGAGCCACGCCCACGTTTGTGCACTCTATCACTATCCTTATTTGAATTAGTTCTAGTTCGATTTGAATTTATGCACTTTTTACATCACTTACCCCTATGGTTACGTCACTTCACAGTGATGGCCAGCATGCGTCGACCTTTCTGGGTCGGGGTGTGTCAATTACCCTTGTTCAATAATTGGCGTCTATTAGATTTAAATTATTGCAATGAATGTAGCCAAGGGTGGTATTTGTTGAAAAAGAATATATTTTCATTCAATGAATAATTTTACAAGATAGTTGTATATATACAACTCATTTACATGTGTCACTACTAATCCTTATCCAACTAACAAACTACACACCTCAACAAACAAACAAACCAATATCCAACTATCTCTCTAGGTATTACCCAACTGATTCATTTACATAATTACCCTTAACATCCCTCCTCAAACCAAGTTGAGGAGTACGAAGTGAGAGTTTAGATCCCAGAAATTAAAATTTGTCCTTAGTGAGAGCCTTGGTACATATATCTACGAGCTGTTGCGAGGGTGCAAACCTTTGTTATCTCCAATATAAACTTGCTTAGGTCCTGTGTACGATTTTGGATTTTGGAGATTGGTATATGAGTTGGTCATGTGAGTGCTAACTCCAGAGTTAACAAGCCAAGTTAGAGAAGATGCATTTGTACTGGCAACCATAGCAGAAGGAGAAGAGTGACCAGAGATATTTGGATTCATGCGCTGAGGACAATCAAATGCCTCATGGCCAAATTGTTGACAAATTTGACAGGGTACTTTCTTGCCAGAAGAGTTGAAGTTAGAGCAACCACCACAATTACTCCTTTGATAGCCTTGGCGAGATGAATACTATTGAAAATTGTTAGATGGAAAAGTGCCTCGACTCTGAAAATGCTTAGGGTTTGGGTCAAGGCCTCGATTTTCAGAATTGTTGCGATCCATGCCATGGCCTTGGGAAAAATTAGAGTTGAAGTTGTGTGACACCACAAGAGCTTGAGAAGTCGTCGTTGAAAGAAGACCAGCAGAAAAATTGAAAGCCTAAAACGGCGATGATTTAATTGTTTTCTTCCAATTTGTCAATTGAATCTCCTTACTAAGAAGAAGGCCATGGAGTTCACCAATTGTCGTGGAACCTATGCGAAACTGAACCGCATCAACAAATAAGTCATATTCCTGTGGAAGTTCATGAAGTATGACAAAGATTAATTCAAAATCTTTAATCAAAGCTCCAACGCTAACAATAGCATCAACGATCTTTTTAATTTGTTGAAGAAATTAAGCAGCATATGAATCTCCCTTGGTGAGGCTTCAAAGGCGAGATCAGAGCTCATGAATGTGTGATTGAGAGGCAGTCACAAGTCTTGATTCCAATTTCACCCACAGTTCTCTAGAAGAGTTAACTCTAACAGTATAAGGAATCAAAGAGCCAGAAAGTGTAGAATTGATCCATATGAGAATGTTTTGATCATTCTCAAACCAAGTAACATAGGCTAGATTCATAGTGTGATTTCCAGATGCATCTGTGAGAAACTGAGGCGGTAGAGCAACCAAGCCATTAATGATGCCGGTAAGGTTGTAGTGACGAAAGATCGGAGCAAACAAGGTGCTCCAAGTCAAGTAATTCGTCGTGGTCAGCTTGATCGGCACCAGAGATCTAATGTTCTAGATTGTAAGGGAAACATTGTGAGAGGTAATGGATAGATGAGAACTTGAATCGACGATCAGATGAGGATGAATGTGAGAACTAGAGTCAGAAGAGGGAGAAGTCGAGGTCGCCATTGAAGGTTGCAGAAGAAATTAGAGTTTTTGGAGCAAGAAGCTTCATGAAGATGGAAGCTTAGCGATGAAGAATTGGGAAAAAACTTAGTAGCGAAGGCAGATAAAGAGAGGATCCAGTCATTAGACTGAGTGGATTGATACCATGTCGGAAAAGAATATGTTTTCATTCAATGAATAATTTTACAAGATAGTTGTATATACACAACTCATTTACATGTGTCACTACTAATCCTTATCCAACTAACAAACAACACACCTCAATAAACAAACTAATATCCAACTATCTCTCTAGGTATTACCCAACTGATTCATTTACATAATTACCCTTAACAATATTGTGGGAACCCGAGAGAGGCCTGTAGCCTAAGGCCCACAATCTATGAAATCGTACACACTTAGCTTCAAGTATTTTGTTTTTGTGAATGTGTTTCAATATAGATATTTTGTTAATTTTTTTTATCCATATATTGTAAGTATTTGATTATGACTAGTTCATTCATTGAAATTTGTAGAATAATTATTTAGTCAATTTCCTAAACTTTTTTTTTTCTTTTCAAAATACTTAAAAAGGCTTAGGTATAACAAACAAGCTATTAACATTGTAAATCCCAGTGTTCTAAAAAACGCCCTAGGCGGCCGTCTAGGCGCTGGGCAGGTACCCTCCGAGGTGATTTCTTCCAAATCGGCTTGAAAAATCGGCCAAGCTCTAGGCGGTGCTAGGCGGCTGGGCAGTTTTGTCTTTTTTTTTTCTATTCTAAGTTTCTAACTTAATTTATCCCGTGCCCTAATTTCAGAATCAGAAACCTAGGACTTTACCGTTCGTCCACTTTGTCTTTTCTTCTTCCTCATCTGCACTGCACTGCTGCACTCACCTGCGCGATAGTGCAGCTTCATCATCGCAACTTCACCTGCGTCACTCACCTGCGCGACTTCCCTCTCCAGTGCTCTTGCATTGCATCTCGATTCGCCAATCTCCATAGCTTGGCTGCGATTCTGCGAAGGCTGCAAAGAAGATGAGAAGCCCCCTTACTCTGCATCTGCAGTTTGCACTCTGCAGCTGTCAACAGCGAAGGCTGTGAAGCCCCCAAAAAATGAGTTTTTGTTCTACAGATTTGTAAATGTTGAATTTGTTAAGGTATTGGAAAAATTACAAAGTTTTGGATTTGAAACCAGTTGGATTGAGGGGAATCTGACAATCTGTTATTTGTCTACTGATAATTCTGATAGTATTTTCATGCTAGTTAGGTTAGTATGGAGTTATGAACTATTTTCGTGCTGGTTAGTATGAACTAGACCATATTGGTTGTTTACTAGATCCAGATGCACATCTTAGCCTAATTGTCTATCAACTATATATAGAATTATAGATGCATATATCATATGACAGCGACGAGGACCCAAACTGCATATAAACAATGAGTTTTGAGATTGATTATGATTAAATCGTTTTAGTTTAATTGTCTAATTGTCTATCATATAGCTTAGTTGCATGTATCATATAGCCTAATTGTCTATCAACTACTTAATGTGTTTGGTATCTGTAAAAGAAATGAGAAGTTGGCAGATTTTAATTACCAACAATGAGAAGTTGGGATTGATTATGATTTTTGGCAGATTTTGTCTATCAACTACTTAAAACTTTTGCTGTCAGAGTGTGTTAACTTTTTGCTTATTTTTTTGCCATAGATTATGCCTGACCAAAATAGAAAAACAAAACAATCTGAGTTGGCTTATAAGTTAAAATATTGTGATAGTTTTTTGTGGAAGATTAAGACCTAAAAGTTTGTAATGTTTATTTTATATAAATTTTAGGATTGTTTCTTCTCTTGTGTGATGAGATGACTGGTACTTCATATTCTGGAGCATCTACTGCTACAATGTCGTCCTCCTCCCAATCTGAAAATGTGTTAAAGCGTAGCTTGGAAGATGTGGGATGGGAATATGGGATCTTGGCAAATCCTACAAACTCAGATAAGGTGAAATGTAAGTTGTGTAACAAAATCATTAGTGGTGAAGTACATAGATTAAAACAACATGTAGCCAACATAAGGGGAAATGTAGCGGCATGCACATAGTCTTCGGATGAAGATAAAGCCAAATGTCGAGCCACATTAGAAGGAGCAAAAAATAAGAAGAAACAAAGGGATAGGCACATTGTGGAAGTGAGGAAAGAGGTGCAACTTCAACAAATTCAAGAAGAAGAAGAAGAATACATTGAAGTGATTGGGTCAAGGGAAATGCCTCGCACTCTTGGACCTATGGATAGGTTTGCATCCTCCATCAATCCCGATTCTTCAAATGAGGGAAGTAAGAAGACTCGGCAACAAAACATCCATGATGCGATTTGGAAGGAAAGAGCACATCAAGTGGATCAATATATGGCTCGATGGGTGTATGAAGCCGGTATTCCTTTCCATGCTATTGATAATGATAGCTTTAAGCGAGTGATGGAAGCGGTTGGTCAATTTGGCCCGGGTTACCTACCTCCAAGCCAATACGAATTAAGGGAGCCATTTTTGAAAGATGAGGTAGAAAGAGTAAAAAAGTCACTCAAGAAACATGAAGAATAGTGGGCTTTGAATGGTTGCTCAATCATGACAGATGCTTGGAGCGACCGAAAAAGAAGAAGCATAATGAATTTATGTGTCAATTGCAAGGAGGGCACCATATTTCTTTCTTCTAAGGAATGCTCTAGTGAAGCACACACCGGAGAATATATTTTTGAATATGTTGACATGTGTGTTGAAGAAATTGGGCCTCAAAATGTGATTCAAGTGGTAACCGATAATGCTTCTAACAATATGGCGGCGGCAAACATGATGAAGAAAAAAAGGCCGAATATGTTTTGGACATCATGTGCCACTCATACTTTGAATCTCATGCTTCAAGGGATTGGTAATCTCCCTAGGTTCAAAGGAATTATTAACAAGGCAAAAGCTTTCACTATCTTCATTTATGCACATCATAAAACTTTGGCATTGATGAGGAAGCACACCAAGAAAAGAGACATAATAAAACCCGGAGTCACTAGATTTGCAACTTCTTTCCTCACATTGCAAAGCTTGATGGATAAGAAAAAAGACTTGAAGGTTATGGTTGTTAGTGAAGAATGGGAACAATGCAAACATGTCAAGACTACAAAGGGGAAAACGGCATATGCTACTATGTTGAGTTCACATTTTTGGAGTGGGGTCTTACTTTGCTTGAAAGTGTTTGAAGGAGTGGGGTCTTACTTTGCTTGAAAGTGTTTGAACCTTTATTCAAGCTACTTCAAATTGTGGATGGGGATAAGAAGCCATCAATGGGGTTTTTGTATGGAGAGCTACAAAAAGCAAAGATGGAGATTAAAGAGACATTCAAGAACAATGAGGCCAACTATCAACTAATTCTTCAAATTATTGATGAAAAAGCTCGTGAGCGGCTTGATAGTCCATTGCATTTGGCGGGCTACCTCTTGAACCCTTATTATTTCTTCAAAGATCAAAGCATACAACATGATCCAATTGTCATGGAGGGGATTTTTACTTGTGTTGAGAAGTTCTTCCCCGATAACTATGAGGTTTAAAACCAAGTGATAAATGTTGAGATGCACAAGTATAGAGTAAAAGATGGTGGATTTGGAAGACATTTGGCTGAACTTGGATGCATTGAGAATGATGAAAACTATAATCCGGGTATGAATATTCACATATGCTTATTATTATTTTATTTATTAAATTTGAGTTTAGTACTTATCTTTCATTACTAATTGTGTGCTTTTTTTCTTCATTAGTTGCATGGTGGTATAATTATGGAAATGGTGTGCCTAATTTACAAAGGATGGCTATAAAGATACTCTCATTGACTACAAGTTCATCCGGTTGTGAAAGAAATTGGAGTTCTTTTGAAGGTATACATACAAAGAAAAGGAATAGACTAGATACAACAAGGTTAAATAATTTAGTCTATGTCCAATATAATGCAAGGATTATGAACAAGAAGAAAAGAGAGAAGGAGAAGAAAGTGGACATACTACTTGCAAGTGAAGCTAGTATGGCTCAAGGATGGATTGTGGAGGGTGGTGATGAAGAGCTTGAGCTTGGCTCGGGAATTGGAGAGACATCAGAGGTAGGTAGTTCCCTAGAGCCTAGGGGGAGTTCTAAAAATGTTGAAGTAAGAGAACTTCATGAAGAATATTTTATATCAGATGAGGACACGGAAGAAGAAGAAGGAGATGATGAAGAAATTGAGTTTGAGTCCGACACGGAGAGAATCTTGGAGGGATATCGTGAAGAAGAGTTTGATGCCTAGTTGTGGTATGTGAGATGTATGTGTTATGTAGATTATGTGAGATGTATGTGTTATGTTATGTGAGATGTATGTGTGTCATAGACTCTTAGTAATGTTGGACTTGAATGTTTCCATAGTTCTAGTACAAAAGAAGTAATGGCGGACATTCTTGAATGAATTAGTGTTTGATTCAAATGTACACGGCTTGAACCTATGTCAAGTGAGGTTTGTTTTGCTTGCATTGTTCTCAAGTATACCATATGATTATGAATTACTTCATTTGTTGAAAGAAATATTTCTTTTGTACATTTTCTACTTGTTTGGTAAGTGTCCATATGCACTTATTCACAGGATATACAAAAAAATTACCTAAATCCGCCTAGGCGTTAACCCGCCGCCTGACTAGCGCCTAACGTTTTTTAGAACCTTGATAAATCCTGTAAGAAGAGAGAGAATATTCATTGTAAGTTGTCTTAAGTATTTTTGAAAAAAGCATTGTAAATTCTTGTAATTTTTTTATTAAAATATTATAATTTGTAAACTGCATGTGACGTAATTTGTTGCCATTTGTCCGACAACCAAACCTACGGTTGCGATTCACTCACCTTCATTCGAATCATTCCCCAAATATGATCAGATGTGCTGTCATTGGCATTATGGGAGTAGTTTAGTCTTTTCAAAAGTATTACCTGGGCTCCACCTCCAAGATGAATAAAAGGCCAAGCCATTAGCCGTTAGCCAGTAGGCAAACAGAAGCCAAAGATGAGGAAAAAAAGTAAGCGGTCACCGGGAAAGGGGAGAGATTCTTCAATGTGATTGATATATGAATTGATACACCACGGATCGTTATAAAAATAGTGAAATATGTGTAATAAAAAGTTAATAACTTAAAAAAATAAAATTAGATAAAGATGTAAACATTTCCATTCACCTTTAATATATCTCTATCTTTGGTAAAAAAATAAAAATAAAAATTTTCACCACTTCTATTAAAACATATAGTGTATCACTTGTGTTCTCGTTATAATAAAAAATTTCTCAAAATAAAAAAGAAAGAGACAAATGACATACATGTGTTAAGAACACAGCTGTCAGATTTTATCCTAACAAGTGCACACTCGAGATACAGTGGAAAAAACCGCCCTACTAGTAGCAGGCAAAATAAAACTCACCATATTTATGTAACAAATTAACAATTTAATTTAAAAATAAAATTAAAAAAAAAGGAAAAAGAAAGAAAATTGAATAAATTTGAAATTTGATTTGAAGTCCGCCCTTTCCTTGCAAGAGATGCAGCTGGCGCGCACCCACTCTCCCCTCCCGCTTTCTTGATTTTGGGAATTCAAAGCGCGGGTCCCCTTTCTCTCTCTAGGTCTAGGGTACAGTGTACACCCATCTTTGCCTCTCTTTTTTCTTTTCTTTTCTTATAATTTTTCTCCCTTTCTTTTTTCTTCAAAGGACGAATGTCGGATGCATGAAGGGACAAGAAGGTTTAGTTGACCTTCCAAACTCTTATGAATCTTCATAAATGACTTAGATGCTGTTTTTTTAGAATTGTTATTTATGCATGCTTTTCGACTGCTTGATAAAATATCTCAAAGAGAAGTTGCTCTTCTTATTAATTTTCTTAAAAATATTACTTGATGAAAACGACGTAGTTTTAGAATAGGTTACTTCATAAGAAAGCAGCAACTTAAAAAAAGAGCAGACCGGCATGCTGCAGCAAACCCGAATGCTTCATTCTGGACTTTTGATGAACAAAAGCTAATTTGTTTTGCTCAAATTTATCCAAATGAATTTTTTACTTGCCAACTCTTGGCACTTCAAGATTAACATGGGCATTATATTCTTGATATGAGTTCAAATAGTTAATTTTCTCAATTGAAAAGAATTGGTAGTCTTGCAAAAAAAAAAAAAAATGGTTGAGATGAGGAGAAATATAGTATATAATCATGTGTAGTTGCTTATTACTTTGTGTTTGGTTCTACTAGTTCTACTGGTTGCTACTGCTTCAGTGGAGCTACTATGAACTGTGAAAAGTCCATTGCGTAGTTTTGAATGGAAAGTCAACGGTTGAGTGATGGTATGATTATTTATATTGAGAGCAGTGTTTTTTCTTCCATTGATTATGAAACTATAATGTAGCGTTTCAAAATATGTAAACGTGTCGTAGACAATTGTAACTTTATTGTTATTTGTTTTATAAATTATGAATAATGAAACTAGGGTTTAATTTTTAAGGCTATTATACATTTAAGAATGTTTGTGAACTTTTACATATGACCCCTGAATAATTTTTCTTGGATCTACTATTGCTAGCTCCTATTCATCAAATTTAAGAGCCTCAATATACAATACTATAATACCATCTTTAACTATTGAGCTAAAATAAGTCTCGAGAAAAAAATATATTTTTAGGCTAAATTCGCTCTAAGAATTTATCAAGGCTTAATTCCTTTTGGACCTACCAAATCATTTGGGCGAGTGGGCTGGCGCGAGTGAAGCCCAAAAGTTTAAGCTCTATCCCCAACTATTAAAGTTGGTCTAAGAGTGATGTTGCATAAAAGTAATTTTTAGTTTGAATTTATAGTTTGACAACATTAGTAGTTAAATAATTTGAACAGAATTCTTGGTGAATCATTATGCAATATTAGGACACCGCCGGTAATCCGTCACATGAAAACCGAGATTATTTTAACATAGCTTATGTTAAAAAAACACAACATATATACACTTGCAAGCTTAGTGAAAGTTATCAACAAATTTGATAGACAATTTTTTTTACGTTAAATGCTACCATAACAATAGCGAACGAGATAGGTGTCGCTTTTGTATAAATTGTTAATTGTGTATAACAATATTGCAGAAATGCTTGGTGAAAAACAAAGGAATTAACTTGGCTCCTCAACGGTTGAGTAGTAGTTCAATTTATTTCGTGGCCGATTTACAAAACGTCGAGTTTATGGTCAGAATTGTTAATATTATAAATTATTCTATCAAGTCAAGATCATTTGTACAAAAAATCAATAAAATACGAGATTCTTTAGTCATCAAACTATATAAAAAAAACAAATGAACAAAATCGTAAATACAAAGTCTTTATAGAAATAATCTTTACAAAGTGATTTATTATATAAACAGTTCCGGTCATAAATACAAAGTCTTGAATACAAAATGAATTGAGAAGTAACTCCTTAGGAGCCAAGCTGGTCTCGAAAATAAAAGGGCAAATGGACAAAAGATCCCAAAACCCCACATCTAGGTGTAAAGCAAATATGCAGGGGATGATCAAAAGCGCACTTGACAAGGAGCGTTCCCTGTGCCTTCTGTACGAGTCCGAATGAACATCCACCTTCCCACCATATGGAGAGCGTGATCTTCCTCGGCAGTCCCTGGAATAAGGATCTCTGTCTTGAAACCTACGACGTGAATAGCTCCGTGATCTTCCTCTTGATCATACATACATACATATACATGCAGCCACAAATAATACACGTGTATCGATTAGTGACACATTCCAGGGGGCGATAAACACACAAAAAAATACATAATCCAGCTATAAACAGTTTAAATTCAACTCAATGCAACGCATAATTAAGTTCCCAAAACACAAAAATTAGAGAAAATTACTTGAAATCTAATTTACTTTCCTGCATTTTCTCTGGAACCGAACAAAATTTATCCAAATCAAAACATCAAACTTATATATAGCAGTTAACTCGTGGAACAACTCTATGTATGCCAACTTAATTAGGACCAGTAAGGATAATTAGAAGTAAATAAAGACTTCGTCCTGTTGAGGACTTTCGGAAAATATCATGGGTTCGAACTCTGTCGGTGACTCATCTAACATCTAATTTACCAAAATCTATCGTTTGACAAAAAAAAAAAAAAAAATGAAAATGTTGCAACACGTACACCTAAGTATAACCGACACTTTGTGTTGGAACAGAGAGAGAACCAAAACGAGAATGGCAAAGACAAAATCACATCACTTAAAACTGAAAGGCAAAGGGTCACAACATTTAGTTCCATATGCTAATTTTAGTTTTTATAGGAAGAAAAAACCTGTCAGAAGTTACAACAAATAAAAAAAGGTTTTCTAAGAAAGGAAAAGAAAAGCCCCAAAATCTTGACAACTTTGTGTCTCTTCCTCTCATGTTTCCCTATCTACTTCTATAGTTGTATCCAAGGTTATAGAACCTGGTATAAGATACAGTTTCACGATGCAGCCATCCAAAATTGTAGCATGGTTCTTCAAAACGAAAGCTGGAGACGCTTGTTGAGTACCAACAACATTCTTCGGCGCATTCCACCAATTCTACCCTCTGGCGTCACCACTAATCCCACCAGGTCTGCTTCCACAATGACACACACACCCCTGAAAATTGCATCCCCATTTAATATGTTAATGCAGTGGTTGAAACCCCAGGCTGGTTCTCTAACTCCAGGGACAGATTTTATATCTAGTCGAAATCAGTGGACTGCTGATTCAGGGAACATGGCAGAGAATTGGCCGAAAGTTCGACTACCTCGCGCCTAAAACCATTACTTAGAGATCCCAACTCTGTTACGTCATCATCACTATCAATGTGTTTTGGGGTGACACGATTTTGATAACTTCTGCGCTGGACAAGAAACACATTGAAGTAATAGGTGACCAAATCTTCCCGTGTTTTTCTAGGAAACCACCTGGATGCACTATCCCAAAAGGAAGAAGAATTTGAGTTATTTCCCTCAATAAAAGGAGAATTTGAGTGATTTGACTTTACCAAATCCTTGAATCTCTTTTCTTCTTCAGCTGTCCACCGAAGAGAAACCTCCTCACCCATTCGATCAAATCGCCAATGATAGAACAACGAACCAAGTTCTCTCTTCAATTTCATCTTAGCCTCAGTAATGTGAAATCTGAAACATGCAACAGAACCTGGAAATCCACAACAACACCTATCTTGTCTTCCTTGGCCAATGGCATCTGTTTCACTAAGGAGGCCATCTTCATCACGTTTCAAGGGCCATATGCGTGTGCCTAGCCATTTACTATCACTTTCAGAAGCCACACCAGTCCATTCAGGGACATCAGCTTGAGCGTGAGCGCCTACAGAGACATCCTTTTCGTGGGGATTATCCTCAGACGCTGTATCAGTGGCCAATAAATCAACTTCTGCAGGTGCTTGCTCCACAGAATCGTTTTCCACCTCTTTTTTACGGCAACAAGGGCATGAGCGAGATTTAACTGAATGAGGAAGCCTTTCACTACATCGTAACCTCCCTGAGCACTGACGACCAGCAACAATATTATCTTCAAACAACAATGGATGCGTCTTGAGCTTCTTCTGCAAGTTTAGACCATGATCTGTTTATAAAATTGGAAACTAATTTAATTTCATATGTGAATATTCACAGTTCCAGGAAAACAAAAATTGGAGCAGAAAGGGAAAAGGAAGAGTATAGCTAGACAAACTTGATGAACCAGAAGCACCGGACCAAAGAGTGGATATTGCTGAATTAAGTAGGGTTGATGTGTGAACTATCTGCAAACCTGTTTAGGTTTACGAGTGCCATGCAGTTCCCCAAAAAGTATATTAGCAGAACACAGATTACAAACTAATGCAATGCCCTATTAAGGTGGATGATGATATCATATTGTGGAGGTTAACTTACCCGAGGCAGAAACAATGGCAAATTATCACAAGGGATGATTTTCATCATCTCATTAATAACTTAAAAGATACAACTCTTTAATTTCATAAGATAAAAGTTACGAAGCAAGAAGAGTATACTCGAACGACTAACTATACTATGCATATCAAATTCAAGAAATGGCTGTAGTCGAGAAGCAAAAAGAAAAACCCTTTTGACAAACACACAAACAAACAAATGTACCTGCTGGAGATATTCTTCAGTCTTTGAATCAACATTCCTTCTTATCAGCAATGCCTCTTTTGCTCTAATTGCTTGGACCCAGCACTCATCATCGCTCCTATGCTCTTTCCACTTAGTTGGCCCTGGTATTGCTCCAATTGAAGGATCATTTGGTTGCTTTGCAATCTGGCCTACCCAATTCAGCATTCCTACTAAGGATTCTCGCTTTCTTTTATGATCATTTTCTTTTTTATTGAGACTAGAGAGTGATATCATAACATCGTTCTGATCATCATTACAAACTTTTTCGTCATCTTCACCATTGCATTCTCCAGATTCTAGATGAACCTCTCCATCACTTTTTCCCTTCTGCTCGGGCCAACCCGACAACAAACCTCTAAACTCTCTCTCCAACTCCGAAGACAACGGATGCAAATTCCCTTTGCATCCAGACTCCCCATTTCCCAAGCTCCTTGTTCCACAAATCTCAGTAAACCATTTCTCCAGCTCATTCAAATATTTAAAGTAAATCAATTTCACAGAACACATTACTTCCGGATCAACACCCAGTTCAACAGCAACAAAAGACCACAAACTGTTATTCGAAACCGAATCATACCCACCTCTATCTTTCACCACACAGAACAATTTGAACAAATCCACAGGTTGCCTATCATCAATCACGGCAGGGAAAGGCCTAACAACACCATCTCTATCACCAATTTCCCTAAGAAAAACAGCCAAGACTTGATCAAATATACATCTCAGCCTACCCTTTTGATCACCCTCATCAGAATCCACACCATCTTTTACAGAACCAACATCATTAGTTTCAGGAAAAACACCATCTTTCTGACATGTATCAGTAGTTTCGACACAATCTAAGACAAACCCAGTTGTTAAGGATGACCATCCTGCCATGAACTTCGATTTGACTAATGAAAACCCAACAAGAATCTTTGTCCCAAAAGGTCAAATTCAAACCCAAGAGAAACTGAAAGACTTCAAATTTTGGGGGCAGAGGGTGTGAGACCCTTTGCCCTATTTGATTTGCAGAGTGTTTCAGAAATGTTGTTTGTTACCTGAACATTTCTGGGTTGCTTTCTTCTTGGTTTTGGCTTTGGAAAGCAACCACCTTCCTGAATCTGCAGAGCTGCGGTCCTGCGGAGACGGAGACGAGGGAGTGAGCAAAGCACAGGAAAGCCTCCCGAATTCGTGAAAAAAAAAAAAAAGACAGCGGGTGACGGTACCAGCCACGTGTCCCTCAGAGCTCCAACGTGAAGTGGAAACACACCATTCTGACCGTTTTACTCCTATTTCTCTATGCTTTGACTCTGGCGGAGGAAGGAACCTGGGAAGACGATGCCAGAGGAAGACTACGACGACGACGACCCTGGGCGGACGAATACGACGGCACGGTGCAGGCCGTTCAGTTCCTAAACTTTGCGGGAGGAGATGGTATTGTTCCTTTTGGTTTTCATCTTGATCTTAGCAAAAGGGTAAAACAGGAAACTTAAGTACGATTAAAGTGGAAAAATAGAAGGTTGATTTTTTTCCTTTTCGTTGGCCAAAGAAATAGAAGATTCATTTTTACTTGTGTTTCGCGATATTATTCTTTGAAATTGGTGGATTTACGCATTAGGTGCGTCCATCTAGTGTTATCCCGTCTTTTATTTTTCGAGTTAATTGGTTTTCAAAACTTTAAATAACCATTAATACAGATATACGATGTTATTCACGTTTTTTATTGTACTTTTAGTTTTTAATTTAAGATTGTAGGCATACACTCACGCTAAAGCAACGGAAGGGTTAAGGGCATGTGCGGTAAGATCTATGACAACATAATGAAAATTAATAAAATATATTTATAAAATTACATATCGGCACGTGATATAGAAGGGTTGGTTTAATCTACTAATCTTAGAAGAGTTTTTTTTATTTTTTATTTTTTATTTTTTTTATTTTTATTTTTTAAGATGTTATTGGCACTTAAAAAAAATTAAAAAAAACAAACCTCATTATATACTTTTCACAAATCTATTTTTCTTTCTAAAATTGAGATGTTTTTCAGTTCATCAAGTTGTCTCTTGCCTGCCTATAGATTAAGCAGCAATTCGAAAAGTTAATCTATTTGGTATAGAAAGTTCAGAGTGCCAACAACAATTCCAAAAAAGAATATATAGGCCCTATGTTCGAATCACCCATGTTTGGTAGCTTAATTTCCCCAGAAACTACTTCACTTTAAAGTTAAGCAATAAAAAAAAAATTTGATGAAAATAAACATAATGCTTATTTAAATGACCTCTAGACATCAACTTTTATTGCTTTTAAAAGCAGCATGTAACTTGCTCTAATAAAGAGTGGAGTGAGCCTGTAATGAATATTTTAAATTCCTATAATACCTTTATTAGTTTTGAAAAGTAAAAAAGTGACCGACCCCACCTACTACTACAAACACTAACCTTACAGACTGTATCTAAGTTTTGACACCAAAGATGGTTGAGGAAGAAGATGAGTGACCTAAGAGAAGAAGATTGCTAGCTAAATTCTCCTCGGGTAGCCAACCTCTTTAAGGAAAGAGAGTGCTAACTATAAGCTCTGTGTTGATCGAGTTCATCGAGATTACATCGATGAGACTCGCCGGTGTTTGGGCACAGAAACTAGATGCTGCACCACCTTAAACCCTTCAATTTTGACTTTGAACTACACACACGATGTCTGGAAATTTACCAAGGACTAAGGTTTGGCAACTGGGGTCGATTTCCGCTCAGACTTCATCGAGGTTCCACCGGATTTCCTCGTTGGAAACACTAAGGATGCAAATAGAAATTCATAAGGGTTAAAACCTTGAAAATGCTTGATTTAAGTTCATAGGTGTGGAGCCTAAAATAATCCCAAAAATTCTAAAGGCGGCACCTGGATTTTTATTCAAGAAAGACAAGATTACCCTCAATAAATGGGCAGACTTCTCAGATACTCCCACACATAGCTCACACCCCTGAAGGTCTCAACAGCTAAATACGACTGCCCACAACTCACCTACTTTTGGCAAGGAATTAAAGATAAGGATTAATTACCCAAATCCTATCATTGATACATTCCCAATTGAAGATTGACTCCAAACAAGTAAGTAATCTCCATTTAAATAAATTAGGGATAATTACACCATTATCTCAAGATATTATTTCCTATTTAATATCTTGAGAATATTTTGAAAATATTTATCCATAAACACTTTTGCCAATAGGATGCCGTCATGTGTAGGATAAAACCCTAACATTGTGGCTGGCCCTATCCCTATAAATATCCCATATTCTACCAAATTTTGAGAGCTTTTACCACCCCTAAAAAGCCCTAAACACTTTACTCTCTCAGAGAAACTGGTTTAGGCATCAGAGATCCATTGGCTCAACCCCCTACCTTATAGGCGCGTGAGGCTTAGGTCTTTGATCAAAGGTGTTGATTGTTTTGAATGTGCATTTTCGTCAAGATGGAAGACGGCATAAATTTGCATCGAAAAATTGGTGTTTTCATTGAGAGCTGATTCAAATACTTGAAGAAGCCTCTTGCATTTTTTCTTGAATTTTCTGTTACGTTGAATTTCTCACATGTCGTATCAATTATTTTTTCTTAGAAAAGTTTCTTGATCAATCCCTGGAGAAAGGATACAATGGTAGGAAATTCAAAAACTATTATGAATGAAACCTTGTACGTACAAGGATTTGGACCGGAGAGTGAAGATGAGAATATAGCCCCACAACGACGATCCTCAAGGCTCAACGCGACGGCAGGAGAAGCCCCACTGCTGCAAAGCTGCACCATCACCGTCGCAACCCAGCAGCTGCGGCAAGGTCACCATGCCACGACACCATTTCTATTGCTGCTGCCATTGCATCACTGCACCCAACCAAACCTTAGGCAAGAGGCCCATGTCCACTTCCAAACCTATGGGCAAGAGGGCTAAAACTTGGCAGCTGCCACAGCAGGCCTAAGGCATGAGGCCCAGCCCACTGCTGCAGTAGGCCTTGGTGCACAGCAGGCCCAAACTTGAGCCTAGAACACGACAGATGTTGCCAGCCAGATAGCTCAATAGGCTCAAGCCCAAGCCATCTAGCCAGCAGGCCACGATGTGGCAGCCCAATGACCAAGAGGACCCACGACCATACAGGCCCAATGCGAGCAGGTGCAGGTTTAACGCACCCTGTGACCTACTCCAGCAATTCGGCTCGTGGCCCAATCCAATCCAAGGCCACCTCCGGCGATCTAGATTCTGACCACCGGTCCCACGATTGATTCAGGGTTGTTTTCACCCCACTTTTCTGTAGGAATGCTCGCTTTGGGCTCAAGTTTTATACTTGCTATCTACTATACTTCCAGTCCAAATGGCGAGCACTACTTGCCTCAGCAGGTCGCCAACTTGATAAGCACCCTCGCGCAGGAGACTACCTTGGTGAACCAGCTTCTTAAGCGCATCGAGATATAGTGTGCCCTAGACGAGGTGTCCTAAAGCAGGACAAGGACAGAAAAATGTGACTTATTCTAGCGACGTCCTGGTAAAAAGTCGCTCAGCCCGTCACAAACTGTGCGTTCAAGTAGTGTGCACTCTCATTTGGGCCATCGGGGAAATGTTTTCCCTCTCCTAGATGCGCAGAGAAGTGTTCACTCTCGACTTGGCTCACGAGGTAGTGTACATTCGAGGTTGGGTCAACACTCCGATAAGCACTAAGAACATTCTAAGAGAAACGTCTACACGAGGCTAGGTCCACAAGGAGATCCTCCTACGAAGCACTGGAGCAAGCAGTTGCATGATGAATAGAGAAGAACACGAGAGCAATCCAGCTCAAGTTCCACTGGTAGCCTTCGCTAAGTGCGACAACAAGCAATACATAGCGAACCACATGCACCACAACTGTGGCATAAACGAGCAAGACATGCCGAAAAGTAACATGGACTAGTAAATCAACACCGAGGGCACCTGGAGGCTCTGCTGCCCCCACCAGGCACAAATCCAGGAGGAAGTACCAAGGTTCTTGGTAGAGCAGCTGCGCGGATTCCAGCGCATTAACACTACCGACGATGCTCTTCATGGAGAAATGGCTAACCTAAGTAGGTCACCTTTTACAGATGAAATTGAGTAGACGGAACCACTGTGGAAGTTTAGCCTACCACATTTCACTTTGTTCAAAGGAGATGAAGATCTGAGTAGACACCTGATGCATTATCGGAGAGCCATGACCCTGTACGCCAACTATGACGTTCTTATGTGCAAGATCTTTGCCACGATGCTCCAAGGCGAGGTGTAAGACTGGTTCCACACCCTGCTGCCACGCTCAATCTGGAACTTTTCTTAGTTTTCACCAAGAAATATTCGTCCTACCGCTCGATCAAGAAAAACTTTAACCACTTCTTCAACATGAAAGAAGGCAAGTGCGATCAATATGTCGACAGAACAGTTACCGGCCAAGGTGAGAAGTAGATGCCGATGCCGAACCCCCAACCAAGACAATCCGAATCAACAGAATCTTTGCCGAATCCGAGCATCTTGGGGCCACCAATAACTCTAAGAAGAGGAAGATCCAATAGGCGAGATCAATCTATTAGGTTTAAGCCATAGACGCTGTACCTGGACCAATCGTTGCTTCACCGAGCAGGACGCCGAGGGAGTAGACTTTCTCCACGATTACGCCTTGGTGATTTCTGTTTAACTGACCCACGTCATCGTTGCTAGAATTATGGAGGACAATGGTAGCTTAGTCAACATTCTACTACTGTCAGTCATCTAGAAGATGGGCGGGAAAACACAATCCAACAAAAGCAGAGGTCTTGACTAGATTTAACTGACTCACCTCAATTGCCATTGACACTATCATATTCGACGTAACCAGACCACCGATCGTCTCATCGTAGACCTTCATAATTGTCAGCGACCCATCTCTCTATAATGGGAGATTAGACCTACTAGGAGCAATCAAAGAGATCAAAGGCGACCAGGCCATGTCTTGAAGATGCACTGTACAAGTTCTTAAGGAGTTAAAGAAGAAGTCTTTCACCCCAGCAATAGCAACTAAAGTGCAAAATGATGACTCTACCTTCGCTAAATAGCAATTATAGCAGGTAGGTCAAGAAGATGGCGTCAAGGTTGACAATGCCCTGGAAGATGAATTAGGATGAAAACTTGAAGAAGACGCTGAATACATCATTCTTGACCCCCATAGGCTGAACAAGACGGCTAGAATTGGCTTACGTCTGAGCCCGATAGAGAAGCAGGAACTCACATTTTTCCTTAGGGAAAATCACGACGTTTTCGCATGGTCATCCTTTGACATGCCCAGTATTGATCTAGCGATAGCTTGCCATAAGCTACACGTCAATCCCGTTGCCAAACCTGTGATCCAGAAAATGCGGCATTTCACACCCAAGCTAGTAACGATTATTGAGGCGATGATCAACAAGTTACTTGAGGCCAGATTTATTGAGGAAGTGGATCACTCAGCATGGCTGGCCAACGTCGTGCTAGTGATGAAAAAAAAAGAAGGGCAAATAGAAAGTATGCATAGATTACACCAACCTTAACAAGGCATGCCCTAAAGACAACTACTCGGTTCCCGAAATTGACTTGCTCGTTAACTAACATCTAGGAACCAGCTGCTCAACTTCTTGGACACGTACTTAGACTACAATTAGATTGCCATGCATAAGCCTGCCAATGAGAATATTGCATTCGTGATCGAGCGAGGCACATACTTCAACAAGGTCATGCCCTTTAACCTCAAAAGCGCAAGAACGACCTACCAACGACTTGTAAACACGATGTTTAAGAAGTAGATCAAGGAAGTCTACATCGATGACATCATGGTAGAAAGCCAAGCAACTGTTAGACCACATTCGTAACTTGGTAGACTTTTGACATCCTCTTGAAGAATGGCTTGCATCAGTCAGTGGATCGCGAGATGAAATGATTGAGTGCGACTGCTCGTCCAGTCAGACTTTGATTCTCTTTCAAAGTTGTGGGTGATTTGATGTCCAAGATTGCTCTGATCTACCTTGTAACCCAACGAGGAATCGAGGCTCATCCAAGGCAGTTTAGAGCAATCTTGGACATGAAATCGCCCACAACTTTGAAAGAGAATCAAAGTCTGATTGGACGAGCAGCCGCACTCAATCATTTCCTTTCGCGATCCACTGATTGATGTAAGCCATTCTTTAAGGCAATCAAAAATGTGCAGAATGATAAATGAGATGATGAGTGCGAGAAAGCATTTCAGGACATGAAGCAGTACCTGACTTCACCTCCACTACTATCCAAGCCGGAAGCAGCGGAGAACCTGTACATCTATCTGGTGATATCAGAAGTAGCAGTCAGCTTTGCCCTCAAATGAGAAGAGTTGGGGGCCCAACTGCTTGTATTCTATATATCCAAAGCTCTGCTCGATGTGGAAACCAGATACTCGAAGATTGAAAAGCTAATTTTGGCACTAGTTGTTGTAGCTTGGAAGCTCATACCCTACATTCAAGGCCATCTAGTCATCGTCATGGCCCAGTTACCACTACGATTAGTTTTGCGTAGTCTAGATGCTTCTTAACGAGTGATGAAGTGGGTGTTAGAACTCGGCCAATACTGCTTAACATACCAACCTCGCACGACAATAAAGGCTCAGACATTGGTGGACTTCGTAGTGAAATTCACCATAACCCTGAAGACTGCAGCAACTCATCCCGAAGATACCCCAAAGGTAGTTGAGCATGCCGTAGCCGCACCAGCCCCACCTGCAGGAGATTTTTGGCGTTTACACGTTGACGGATCATCTAATTACCAAGGATCAGAGGTAGTCATAGTTTTTACTACCCCAGACGGTTCGATGTTCTAGCAGGCGATCACTCTGAGCTTTAAGGCGTCAAACAATGAAGCAAAGTATGAAGCCCTACTAATAGGTCTCTAATTGGCAAAAGACCTAGAAGTGAAAAAGCTCGCGACCTATTCCAATTCCTAGTTGATCACCAACCAAACCTCAAGGGAGTATGTAATGACACATCGAAGTATAACTTGATACATCGAGAAGATACGAGAGCAGCTAATGACATTCTATGAATATGAATAAAGGTGCCAATGATGCATTAAGACGCCAAGGAATATGAATAAATGTGCCAATGATGCATTAAGACACCAAGGAAGTGCTTCAAGACTGTGCCTGCACTACCTGCCAGCGAACTTTACTTGCAGATGAGCCCTTGACCATTCAATATTTGGGCAATTGACTTGGTAGAACCAATGTCGACTGCTACTGGGGGAAGAGGCATGATGATCGTGGCGACCGATTACTTCACAAAATGGGTCGAAGCTGAACCTATGACTATAACTACCCAAATTAACATAGAGCGTTTCATTTGGAAGAACATCATCTGCTGCTGCAACATCCTACACTCTATCGTCACCAACAATGGTTCGTAGTTTGTGGGCAAAGACGTGGCGAAGTTCTTTGAAAAAAAATATGGCATCAAGCAACACATGTCCATGCCTCCATACCTGTAGAGCAACGGGCAGGTCGAGATGTCTAACAAGATCATCCTTGACTGCTTTAAGAAGACCCTATCAGACAAGAAGGGTAAATGGCTAGACGAGCCCTCTGGTGTTCTATAGGTATACCGCACCACCAAAAGATGAGTAACCGGTGAAACTCCATTCTCTTTGGTGTATGGTTCTGAGGCAATCATTCATCCTAACGTCGTGGTGCCAAACATTAACATTATACTACCAAATTTCAAGCAGAATGAAAAGGAGATGGCCACAAAGTTAGACCTGGCAGATAAAGAGTGTGAAAAGGTTATCACTTGTATTGCGGCCTATTAGCAGCAGCTTTTTTCTAGCTACAAGAAGAGGGAGAAAATCTGGCAATTTCAGCCAAAATACTTAGTCCCCAGAAAAGCCTTTATCACCGCTCGACTGGAAGGCTCCAAAAAGATGGCTCCTATATGGGAAGGTCCGTATAAAATCAGCCAAGTAAGCGAAAGGGGCAGCTATACCCTTACCACCGTGAGCGACAAAGAAATCGACAAGCAATGGAATGCCTACAACCTGAGGAAGTAATACGTGTGACCTCCCACCATTCCTTAGACCCCGTTTAAGATGAAAAAAGTTCGAAGACTCAAGCAGCTTAACGAACAAAACCTCGCATATCGAGGATTATTAGTTGTTACGCCATTACTGGCTACAAGCAAAGTTAATAAAGCCTGGGCTGAATGCATAAACAAACTGACCAACCCTTTGACAAGCAGAAGAAGCCATCTGCTTTGTAGACATAGTGTGAGCTCTCCAACGCGAGAGGGTAAACTAATTTCCCCGACACCCATCAGGGTAAGCTTTCTAGCGTGAGAGGGTAAACTAATTCCCCGATAACTTCTGTGATAAGCAGAAGACGCCATCTGCCCTGCAGACATGGCGTGTGCTCTCCAATAAAAATAAGGTAAACTAATATGGAATATCTAGACGTGGATGTGTGGTACAATTGCTCAGTTTCACTTGAATGCAGCGATTACATGAGCCGGACGACTCCAACAATTGGTCAAGATAGACCTTCCCCTAGAATAGATTTAGCCAACTGAAGGATTCAATTCTGCGAGATACCGAGTCTCTAACTGGAAGAGACGCTAAGTGCAGAACACCTGCCCATGGAAGAGTTCATGTGATAAGATGGTTGGTCCTCGACATGTAAGTCTTTATGAATGTGGCTTGGTTTTAAAGTGTTGCAATACTAGTTAAGCGACCTACATAATCAAGTTATAACTCGGAAGGATGTGGCCTCTGAGGCGCGATTCCGCCTACACCTCATGCCTAAAATGCTTAAAAGAGCTAGGGATGACGCCTGAAGTGAATACGCTAGTCGTCTGCTTATGTAAGTAAGACGCCCAGCCGAAGACCCAACGGCTGGCAGCCTAAGGCAATCTGTAAGCTGAAACTTACACCTTCTATGACTACGCGGACTCGTCTGTTTACTTAAAAGCATCGATTTCTGTCAACAGTTTACGATTTAAGTTTCATTGAGACAAAACTGAGGTACGACTATAGAAACTACGCGGACCTCCTCTACTCTCTACGAGAAGCATGATTATGGCCGATGACTTTATAAGTTAAAAATCTCGCAACATGCCTCGGGAGGACCAAAGCTTAAGAAGCAACTCAAAGCCGAGGTACGACTATAGCAGCTATGTAGACATCCTCTGCTTTCTACGAGAAGCATGAGTCCGGCCAACGGATTTATAAGTTAAAAACCTTGCAACATGCCCTGAGAGGGCCAAGGCTCAAGAAGCCATTCAAAAGCTGAAATATAACCATACTGGCTACGCAGACTCCTCTGCCTTATACTAGAAGCACATGTCTAGTCGTCGGCTCTATAAGTAAAAAATTTCGCAACACGCCCCGGGAGGGCTAAAGCTTGTGAAGCCATCCAAAGCTGAGATTCATAATTATAGAAGCTATGCGGACTCGTTTGCTTCCTACAGAGGCAGCGAGTTCAACATCTGACTTTATAAGTTAGAAGTCTCACATTTTTTTCCTCTTGCAGGTGAAACTCTAGAAGCCTCAAAGACAAAACTAAAACCTAAGTGGTGACGTGGGATCGGCTGCTTTCTTGAGGCAGCTGTCCTAGCCTACGGTCATAGGATAAAGTTTTGCAAAAAACATGGCGAAATAGAAGGATGAAGCAAAATAAAGAAAGCTTTTCATTAAATTTGTAGCAAATTGATAAACTGGCTCAAAGGCTAACAAAGTTCAAATAAAGTAGAACAAAAAGGAAAAGAAGAAAATTCTTAAGTCTAAGCAAAAAGACTACTCCTTGGTAGCCTGCACAACCACTGGTTCCTCGACTACCACACCTTCAGCAGCCGCACGGTTTCTAGTAGCCAAAGCTTCCATCAGCTCATCCTTAGTCACCTATGCTTGGACTGCCTGACCCTCAGTTACTCTACCAAAGACAACCTCAAATAAGAAATCAAGCAGATCAACTTGAGAAATGGAGAAAATCTCGAAGTTGTTTTCAGAAAACTCATAATCCGACGGCCTACCCTGAAGATGGTCTACATAGCCAAGCTTGTAAAAATTGGCCTGACAAGAAGCAAGCGCCACTTCGTGACTGGCTTTCTCATTTTTTAGCTACACATACTGCTCAACAAGCCCAGTGTGAGCACCTTGTAGCTTATCCAGTTCATTTCTCAGGTTTTCACTAGCAAACAGTGCACCTTGTAGATCCACTTCCTTGGACTCAAGCTTACCGGCAACCTTCTTGAGACGAGGCACTTTAGCATGCATAAAGATAAGCTCCTCGTCCTTGGCACAATAAGCAGATCATAGCTCCAAATTGACACGCTAAAGGTCCTCGACCACTAGAGATACACAACTGACTTCTTGATGTGGTGTAAAACAACACTCAAATTTAAACCCTATTTTTGACAATTGTAGTAAAGATGTAAGTAGGGATCGTTCTAGGCGCGGGGATTAGTTAGGGATGCTAATCAGTTCAAATTAAACTTAAAAACACAAAACTAGACTCTAAAATAGAAAACTAGACTCTAATAACTCAAAACAAGCTAGAATGACTCAAAACAGCACAAAACAATCAAATAGACTCAAACTAGACACTAGAGATTGATTTGGACGAAAATAAACTCAAAGGATTAACTGGACACAAATTTGGACAGATTCTAACTCAACTAACACAACTTAACAATGGGGGGGTTTGTTTTGCACGAAAATTAAAACTAAAACTAAGTAACTTGCAGAATTAAACAAAGACATAAAATTAGAGTAAATCAAAGGGTAAAAGGCTAGCCAGAGGGTTCTTCTCCACACATGACACATATGCAACAAAAAATTGATTTCTAGTTATGATTTTGATAAACCATGAACCTCAACGCCCCAAGTTAACCGTGAACTGCACAAATTAACCATCAGATTTCCCTAAGTTCATTGAATTAGACGGACAACGCATCGACAACCAAATTATTCTTCAATAGTTCCCTACATGAACTGCATAATAGAGATACATATCAAAGATCATTAAGTTCTATGGAAATCATAAGCATTGACATGACATTCGTAACTATGAACTACATGATACTCCTGCCATGAATTCACTTAACACGATTGTGACTAGCAACCTCCACTACTCGTGAATATAAGTTCATAACGATTAAGTGAAACTCCCTTATATTCTAGCATCAAATTCATGCATGCAAAGTAAGTGGGCCCCCTTAATCAACATACAAGAATAAGTTATCAATCAAACAGTTAAGCGAATTGCATTCACAATTCATGAAACAATAACTGGAGGAAATCAACTCATATCACATATATATTCATGGTTTTGAATCCACCTCTGGCTACAACGAATTTAGTTCCACATATTTGCAATCAAACAACTACAATTGAATTTAAACATTAAAAACCAAAGTAGAATACACCTAGAATGCTCCAGCAATCCAAATTGAATGGCTAGCACAACTCCAAGAAATCCTCATTCCTTGCAAATATGCGGCACAAAGGTGTGGTGATGATGGTTATGATGAGAGGTGGTATGGCATGTGGATAGAGGGTGGTAGAGGATGGATAGGTGAATGAATGGATGGAATGGATGGGATGGTGCAGCTGGAATTTGTAAGGTAGTGAATGGGTGCGGCAATATGTTTATATAGGGCTAGGGTACACGGCTAGGAATTTGGGAAAGGTTTAAGACTCCAAATCCTCCAAGAAAAGGGTAACAAATCAGAATCCCAAGAGGAAAATGGTAAGAAAAGGCCCAGTAGAATGTTTAGAGAGAGGGAAAGTGGTTTATGTGACTTCCTTGCACGACAAGGAAGGATTCCTTGCAGATTTGGTGCTGCAAGACTTTTTAGGAATGGGAAATTGGTTTGTTTGTGCAGCAAGGAAAGGTAAGTGTCTTAAGAGATGCGGCAGGGACTAAGAAAGAAAAGGGAATGTGGGTTTAAGGGATAAAATAGGAAAGAAAGGCCTCCCTTGTGCGAAAGGAAGAGAGAAAGCCTAGGCTGGTGCGGCATGGACTTTAGGGAAGTTTTAGGACTTCTAGAACAAGTAATTAAGTGTCCTAAAATATTTAAGATACCCCTTTGTAACTGGAACTTAGGTGACTTAGAATTAGGAAAGGTTTAGGACCAAATTAGGAAGCTTTGGTTTACAATTCTTCTTTCTTTTCTGAGCTCATTGACTTCATTTATCTTCAATTCATTTCCTTCATCACTTTACTCATTCCTAGCCTCTTTTGGTCTTCAATTTCGTCCATCCACCTTGCTCCAAGCATAAGTTATCCATTGAATGCCCAAAACTGCTCCAAAATGCTCTAAATTGCACTTTCTTGCCTACTTTGTCATTTGGACCTACAAACACACGAAAATAGCTTAAAACACTCAAATAAACACAAACTAAGTAAATGCAAGGAAAAAAGCTAAGTAAGTCGCATAAATATGCTCATATCACTTCTTTCTCTTCAACTTCCAACATCGCCTGAGTTGCATTAAGCCTAGCATTCAAATGGGTGACCTCCTAATGAGCGATCTCTAGCGGCAAAGAAGTGGGGGCAGAGACATCAGACCCATTCAAAACAGCGAGTTCAAATTTAAGCTTCTCAATCTTTTCAACAGCCGAGTGAAGTTGAGCCATCAAAGTCAGTTCGGCATCTTTAGAATACTTGACAGCATCTTAATGGACGTGTATAGACTTAGCTGCCAAGGTGAATGTCTTATACATGCTTCGCAAAAGAGTCTAAGCAGATGACAACTTTCCTGACACTATCAATGAACTTGGCGCATGCATCAACGTCCTCAAGCAGGTCAGCCTTCAGCAGCGCACAAACCTTGGGAAACTCGCTTACCCCAGACTCGGTGGATTTCTCACAACTGCCCGTGCGAGCAGATTTCCCCTTCTCAACAGATGAGTCAGTCACGACAGAAGAAGAAATAGGCCCAGGTGTTACATTAGCAGCAGAATCCACCTTTCTGCTCTTCATAGCGGCAAGCCTTTCAGAAGCCAAACCTGACTTAGCTCTCGACGGATGCTTTGATACAAACCCAAACACTAAGGGCACCGCCAAACCCTTCTGCTGGGCAAGCTTCTCCACAATGCATGTGGTCACCTTTGAAGCAGTAGGTTTTACATGCTCAGGCTCAATGGTCTTCTTCGCTCTTTTAGGGGAAGTTAGATTAATGACAAGCTTCTCGACAACAGGTGAGCTCCCACGAGCAGCAGAAGAAGTCATTGGCTTCTTCTTGGTCAAAGGCTCGCAAGTATGTGAGAAAGATCTCTTCTTTCCACCCTCTTGGCAGCAAGCTCTATAGCAGTGATTGGACAAACCAACGCCTCATCCTTTATCTGCTTTATTTCTTCATTTGGAGGCAGGCTACCTTTTTTTGTGACAAAGAGGGCTAAGCAGCCAGCGCCACTTATGGTACTCAGTAGGAATGCTCAAGGCAATGTGCACTTTCTTTGTATTTGTCGAAGTTCTTGGGGTTGAGCCAAACTTCGAATCTACACATAGTGAGAGAACGATCAATAAAGTGAAGTCATTGAGCATCTCGACAAAAATTCAAGCATGATAAGAATGAAGTAGTTCATTTACCACTGATAAAGGTAGTCGGGACACACAGCTCAGGAGAAGAGTCAGACTCATACTCCCCGCTCACCTCCAAGGTGTCTCTCGTCTACTCATGATCACCTTTGCAAGAAGCATCAAGCAGCCTATTCCGAGGCATCAGTTGCCCCACACATTCCTTATGGCCAATCTTGAAGAAGTACCAGAACTCATTTATGGTCAAGCCAAGATTAAAGAACCTACTCAAGTTTAAGAATCCTACATCGCACAAACTGTATTTAGGGAACATTGAGCAAGCGTGCATTTCATGAAGTAGATCACCTCTTGGAAAAGACGCGACATGGGAAAAGTAAATCCCAATGTGAAGTAATACGAGTTGAATTTGATGGCCTTTTTCCTAGTAGTGGCTTCCTCGCCGCATGGTTCATGACCGCTATCATCTTTCACCCGTTTGACGCGAACCCTCAACGAAATCTCATGCTTATACGCCTCAAGAAAACACCGAAATAGCTCATGGAAATTGATCTTGACATGTGCAGCCTTGAAATAGTCCACCTTACTGGAAGAACAACCTTAATGGTACAAAGGTGGATGATATTCGTCACTTTTGCAGTTGGAGGAAGACATCTCAAAGTCTCTACAAAAAGCTTGAAGAAAAATATTTAGAAGGCAGCTCACGAGAAGAGAATAAAAAAAAAGAATATACATATATATATATAAAAAGACCGCAAGCCTAACGCCTCTGCACCAGGCCTCACGACCCTTACATTTCCTTGCAAGCAGCTTGGCCCAACTCAGGGAGAGGCCCACTCATCCTCTCTCTTTCTCATCCGTGCGCCAGACGTCCCAAGAAACAAGCCCAGGCCTTACGGCCCAAGCCACGAAGGCTCGAGAACCGGCCCGAGCCTATCTCTCATACTCTCTCACCTTATAGCTGCACAGGCCCATGCCCAACAGTGTTTCCAACAGGCCCCATGGTTCACTACCCAGTCTAACAAAGAGGGAGCGAGTACCCCGTGCCTCTTACCCTCTCTGTTACACTTCAGTTAGACCCAAGACCTTTCGGCACGGCCTCCCTCTCTCTCTTGCCTACTACAGCACACCCAAGTCTGCTCCACCATGATTGACTCGTGCCAAGCTCACCTAGATGTAAGGGTGGTTCGGTATGGGATCCCATACCGAAACCCTTGTCCCTATTCCCAAACCGAAATTTTTGGGAATCCCAATTCCAATACCAATCCCAAACCAAATTTTCGGGAATCCCGAAATGATTTTGGGCTTTTGGACTAAAATTTGACATATTATGCTTTTGGGCTAAAATTCAACCTTTTATATTGAAAAATTGACATATAGGTAGGCCCAATCTTCCAAATCAGCAGTGCATGTACATTACATCTCAGATTTAATCCATATAGGATGTTTATATAGTCATTCATAACGGTAAATATGGAGAAGCTGGACAAGGCTAGAAAGGAGATGAATCCTACTCGGTTGAGGCAAACAGAATTACCTTGTCCTTGATGTCCTTGTGGCATTGGTTTGTACACCTTCTCTGTTAATAATAACACACCAACAAAACAACATTTGAAATATCATCAGTAATGCTGTCTGCCTAATACCTCAAGTAATTCTCATAAAAAGACAAAAAAAATTTATCTTGCTTAAACTTTGATCAACATTGGTAAATATAGGTCGCTAATGTGACATCCATTTTATTAATAATGGCTTCCTACTAGAAGAGAATAACCTCAACATATGCTAAGAACCGTCCAGTTCACAACAAAAAAAAGGTAAGGAAGAATGGACTCTCTCACTCAATCCTTGAATTGGTTAGACATGCATGAATAGATGGACGGCATATATTAATTTGAAACAATCCAACGATTCAAATTAACCCTAACTATAATTAAAAAAATAATATATATTGTTATCTATGTAAATATATATATATATATATATATGTGTATATATAATAATAATTAAAAATATATATTTTCGGTTCGGTATGGGAATACCGAAATATTGGAAAGGCAATCCCGATTCCCATACCGAAATTACGGTATTTTTTCGGTATGGGAATACCAAAATTTTGGGAAAATTGGTTTGGGATCGGTATTTTTTTGGTTTGGTTTGGGAATTTTGGGAATTTTTTCCACCCCTATCTAGATGGGTTAGAGCCTCACGGCTTGCCCAGCCCAGCGCAGCACCGACTGCCCTATGGCATCCCTGTCACGTCACTCACGCCTTGGCCCTCACCGAGCCAAATTTTCAAGTCCCAAGACTCCCAAAAAAATTCAAGAAGAAGAAAATTCAAAATTTTCTTACCTTGGTGTGGCACAGAGAAGAAGAACAACAACGAGAGACGACTCTTTGCAAGGGTAAGAAATGAAGAATGCTGGGGGAGGGGGAAGAAAAATTTCCTTTGGCTTATCTTCTTTGTTGGAATAATGATTGCTCTCCAAATTTATTTAATCCCCTGCTTAAGGCATAAGTAAATAGGCATTGGGGGCAGTTGGTTTCCTTTTCCTAGAAGAAGTCTATATCCAAATCAAGAAAGCAGATCAAGTTCAAATTGGGAAACAATTTTATAAGCCTAAGCAACTTGAGATTCCTACACCTACTATCATTTTCCTACGTGTAGCCCAGTAGGTGTGGGGGTATTGTGGAGCCTAAAATAATCCCAAAATTTTTATAGGTGACACATGGTTTTTTATTCAAGAAAGACAAGATTGTCCTCAATAAATGGGCAGGCTTCTTAGATATTTCCACGTGTAGCTTACACCCCTAAAGGTCTCAGTAGGTAAATATGACTGCTCACAACTCACCTGCCCTTGGCAAGGAATTAATGATAAGGATTAATTATCCAAATATTATCTTTAATACATTCCCAATTGAAGATTGACTTCAATTAAGTAAGTAATCCATGTTTAAATAAATTAAGGATAATTACACCATTATGTCAATATATTATTTCCTATTTAATATCTTAAGAATATTTTGAGAATATTTCTCCATAAACACCTTGGCCAATAGGATGACGCCATGTGTAGGGTAAAACTCAAACATTGTGGCTGGTCATATCCCTATAAATATCCTATATTCTACCAAATTTTGAGAGCTTTTGCTACCCCTAAAAAGCCCTAAACACTTTACTCTCTCAGAGAAACTAACTTAGGCATCAGAAATCCATTAGCATAACCCCCCACCACCTCGTGGGCGCGTGAGGCTTAGGTCCTTGATCTAAGGTGTTGATTGTTTTGCAGGTACATTTTCATCAAGAATGAAGATGGCGGAAATTTGCAATAGGGACTAGAAAGGTTACTTGGTTTCTGAGTAAAAATTGACAGTTGGAGCGTCGAGTTCTAGTTTGGGTTTGCGGGGAAATATGGAGCCTTTTGTTCAGCTCATTCCCATCACCGGATTGGATATGCAGAGCCATCCTTCAACTCCACAGGTTACCTAGATGGTGAATTGGTGGTTTCGAGTTGGTTTTGGTCGGGAAAAATGGTGATCGGGAAGTGATGGTGTTCGGTGGCTTAGAGAGAGTGAAGGAGAAAATTGGAGTTTGAGAGAGAAGATAAGTTGCAGAAATGAGAAGGAAGGAAAATCAAAGCAGGGTAATTCCCACTTAAAATATATTTAACTGAAGCTATGATAATACCCTTCATCAACTTAAAATTATAACTTAACTTCCGTAACTTTGAATTCAATTTTGCCTTTGCCTATGCACTTGTAAATAAGTAAACTAATATGATAAACTAAGAAAATATGAGAAATTAGTTATTAATTGAAAATTTTGTATTTACTCAAGAAACCCACTAAGGGCATTTTGGTCGATTCATATTTTCAGGAAAAAAAAAGATATTTTAAGGTACAGGTTATAACAATTTGGGTTTTGATCAAGCATCGAACGTCCAATGGCTGCGCATTGTGGGTGTGTCATTCACGGCCTTTGGGATTTCTTCGATGGTTTTCACCATTTTTCGACCACCATTGGGGGTCAGCTCAGGTATAAATTTTCTCCCCTTGACTTGTTTTACATGTTGTGAAGTTTGGAGTTAATCGAAAAATTTGATTTTTGTTTGCCAGAACCACCGTGCATTCAATTTTCATAATTGAGTGGATCCGACTGTTGCTATGCAATTTTAATATGTTGTTGTTCGCAATATTTGAGAACCTTAGGAACTTACGAATCGGAAATCCGATGTACGGACCTTTTGAATCGAAGAATCTTAGATTATTGACCCTTGTACAGTAGTTAATGATTAGATTGCAGGATCGTCACCAAATTATAATATGTTATTGTACTTATTATTTGAATATCTTAGCAACTTACAGATCAAAAATTTGATGTACGGATCTTCCAGATTGAAGAACCTTAGATTATTAACATTCGTAATTGATATCAAATCCAACTGTTAGATCAGTATGAAATTATTATATGTTGTGGGGTGTAATAGTTGAGAATATTAGAAATTTACGGATCGAAAATCTGGCATACTATCTTCTAGAAATGAATTTATAAGTTTGTAGAACCAATCGTTGACTGTTACTTAAATTTGCGATTGGCGGAGATTCGACCGTCGGTTTGTTACGAAGTTTTTGTATGTTGTTGTAGAAATATATTGAGACTCTTAGGAAGTTATGGATAAGGAATCTAGTAGGCAGATCTTCCGGATCAAGTTACGTAGGGTTGTCGACCCTATGGTTGACCATGTTGACCGAGGGTTGACTTTGGGTCAAATGTTCCGAGTAGCTTTTAAATATTGAAATTAGTATTAATTGAAACCTTATAGAGTTAGTGGACTTATTCCCGTCAGTGGGTTATCCTGGGGATGTGCACCTCGATTTACGTGCAAGTGACACTTTACAAGGAGTTTCATGTTTATTTGGCTTCTATATGAGAGTAATGATAAAGTGTAATTGTTAGTATGAGTAAATGAGTCAAGGACCATACTTAAGTTATATCGTAGAACATGTATATTTGTGTGACTGGATAATTGTTGTCAAGTAGAATCATTAAAGTATGTGATTAACAGTGGCAATCTATGATGAAATATAGTATGACGTAGAATGTATGATGCTTAATGTCTGATCATACGACTGCATCATGCAGCAGTGTGGTACATGGATGATCTTACTTGGTATATCCACAATGGGGGACCTTACTTATTATGGGGGTGATCATGCTTGGTATATTCGCGATGAGTGATCACTGCCTACTCAATTAGACTATGCCTATGGTTTTGCTTGGTTTATCTGCAATGGGAAACCATACATATTGTAGGAGTGATCATGCTTAGTATATTTGCGATGGGTGATCACTACATAAAGTTATAGGAGACGTGACTGCTTGGTATATCCACGATGAGGGGGACCATACACATTGTAGGAGTGATCATGCTTGGTATATCTGCGATGGGTGATCACTGCCTATATAATTAGACTATGGCTATGGTTCTGGTTAGTATATTCGCAATGGGGGACCATATGCATTAGAGGAGTGATCATGCTTGGTATATCTACGATGGGTGATCACTACCTAGAGTTATAGGTTACGGTCTTGCTTGGTATATCCGCAATGAGGGCCATACATATTTTAAAGGTGATCATGCTTGGTATATTCGTGATAGGTGATCAATGCCTGCTTAGAATTGTATGGACTAATTGATAATTCCGCGATGGGCGACCACTTTCTAATTTGTTTTCATTGAGTTAGTCCGAGACCTTAGATTCTAGCGAATAGAGATTGCTCATGGTAGACATTTGTGTTTGTAACTTAGGGTTACAATGTTATTGCTTGAAATCCAAGTAGGGGAAATATGAGAATTTGCTGTATTAAGCTTCGTGAATTTATACTTGATCTTATTGATTAATTAACATAGTTAAATTATGCATCTTTGAGTCATTGAATTGATTATTTGCTATGATCGTGAATATGGGTTTGAAAACATTGTGATGTATGTGAATGACAAAATGACAACCTTGGTCACGAATTGATTGCTCTAAGAAACTGGAATCAATGCTCGTTGAGTCCTATTAAGTGATAGATGTACAAGTAAGTGGTGACGTCATGTGTCGATCCAAGACATATCTCAGGATCGGGGCTTGACGCTATCAATCATTTTGGTCATTCTTTGAAAATCTCCATGAAATAAGAATAAAATAACAAAAATACCCGTAATTTTTGTCAAATCATTTTGGTTCATTGTTTATTAAATTGATAGTGTTTTTGTTATTTTGGTCCTTATCTAACAAAATTTTTCAGGAAATGACCAAAACGATTAATGGTGGACAAACCCAAGAATCACTTTTAGCGATTTCAAATCTCAGAGACCAAATTAACAAGTTATGTCAATCTCAGGGACCACCTTGACTTAAAAGCGTCTCAAATTTAAAGTATATGGAGGCCAAATCAAATCGTTTTTATAAGTAAATTTTGCTCAAAAGGATTATCTTTGCCCAAGAATGTAAATAACGTCACCCTTTTCATTTCCTTTTTTTGTCTTCCATTCCTCAAACTCAAATTGGGTCACATGTAATCCTAATGGTTAAATGAAGATCATGGGAATAAAATGGAAGACGTAAACAACTTTATTAAGAATAAATTGTTAACATACAAATACAATACACAAGTACAACAACATTGCAAAAATACGCGGTGAAAATGTACTATAGATCCCAAAACCCCACATCTAGGTGTAAAACAAACAAATGCAGGGACGGTCAGAAGCTCATTTGGATTAATTTTGTCTTGCTAGGGTTTCTCCCACCGGACAAGGAGCGTTCCCTGTTCCTCCTGTACGAGTCCAAGTGTTCATCCACCCTCATACCGTATGGAGAGCGTGATGTTCCTAGGCGGTCCCCGGAATAAGGATCTCTGTCTTGAAACCTACGAGGTGAATAACTTCACGATCGTCTAGGGTCATGATCACGATCACGTCCTGCATCTTTGTAAGCCATGGTTCACATGAGATGTGAATCCAGTGTCTCAATCCTAATATTCCCATCTCAAAGGAAGTAGGCACTGTAGACTTATGATAAATGGGACACAACGAAAAGGGTAAGGTGAACTCGGCTACATTATCGGGGCTTAAAAGCTAAGTGAGGTCAAAGAGGAAACATTTTCACCGTTGCGCTGAAGAAGGAATGAAATTTCAAGAGTACCACGTTTCCCCATCACTACACCTCAAACAAAGCATTATGATAGGCTCTGATCCAAAAATTAGCTATGGCGAACTCGATTGTTCACCCGAATTGCAGATTGCTCAGATCTAGAGGGCCAGGCATAAAATAACACAGTAGACCTCCTGCGCTAGTGTGCGTAAAAGGTTACGGGGAGAGGAGTGACAAAAGCTCTAAGTAAGAGTTCGCTTTTGTGACCAACCCATGTTATGGTCAGCAACAATGCACAATTGCTAGAAAATTAGAATATTGATCCATGTCTGTACCTCGTTTATCTCTCAAACCGTGATACCTTCCTGGAGTTGGAGTCCTCCCTCGTTTCCTTTTTGCCTGCACATTTACACAAAACACAAAACAGCGTCGTGGAAGATAAATACGTGAATGGGTGACTCGAAGTGAATAAAACATAGGTAAACAAGTCAACAATATACTTAAAACAGTAAGAGTGCCTTCCATTTGCGGCTGCTTCCATGTGGATCATAATCATCGCAACGGACGGTCCATAGCAGTGCATTATCGTATTTTGAAAGTCACCCTCGGCATGCCTTGCTAACCAGACGGGCTGCAAGGAGATTTTCTGTCCAACTTCCACCTTTTATTTTAATTAGATGCAGCATATAGTTCGGATGGATTAAGTGGGAGAAGCCCAAAAAGCAATGCGACAGGAAGAATTTACCATGCCTATAGGGCATTAAATAGTAAGGTAAATAACAACCATGGAAGGCGGCGCTGTTGCAAACGAAAAAGAGAAATAAAGGGCATTCAACCCTCGGCAAAATAGTTGAGTTTGTATTGATGATTTTTGAATGTCGACGCAAATACTCATGTCGTGAAGGGATAGTTTCGACTGTGTAGAGCTTAGATAGTGAGAGCTACAGTGATCAGACCTGCTGCCAGAACTTGTTAGGCAACATTTTTAAGAGGTAAAATCTTCATAAGAAAAAGTAGATACAATTCAACTGCATACTCACAGCAACTTTCTTGATCATTTGACAGAAACTAATACCTTTTCAACTGTAACTAATCGACCTTCAACCATAGATCGATCCAAATATTTGATGCAGCGTTCTGCATCCTCAACAGTTTCCATTGCGACAAAGCCAAATCCACGAGATTCTCTGGTGTGAGGGCCATCAAAAATATTAAACTTTCAGTATAATGTGAACATAGGTGTCAGGGAATGCGTGTGTACATTCAGACATGCATACAACTAAAATACAGGCCTCCAACCATATGCATTTTGGAAATTTAACGAAAAGCTCTCGGTACTGTTTACTTTATTGAAAAACCACATTTACTCTACAAAGTCAATTCGAGTACTATTCACTTTACCCTTTATTTTATCATTTTCGCTAAAACCCAAAGTTTTCAAACCCTTTTCATTATTATTATTTTTATTTTATACATACAAACACAGCCGCAAATAATATACTGTGTATTTTTTTTCTTTAAAAAAGAGGACCAGCTAGCGACTTCGCCACGACAGTCCACCTTCTGGTGGCTAGAAAGACTCATAGAGGTATTTTGACCTCTCCTTGGCCACCATCGTGCGATTCACCAACGGCAGGACCCTGCCTCCAACCATATATTCATTTTACCAGCCACAAATAATATATGTGTATTAATTAGTGATAAATTGGTTTCAGATTAATAGATTAGTCAAATGAACAGCTTCATTAGCTTATGATCACTGTTACTTTCTAGGAGGTGATTAACACCTTAAAGTACATAATTCAGCTATAAAATGTTTAAATTAAACTGAATGGAACGCATAATTAAGTTCCGAAAACAAAAAACTAGAGAAAAAAAAATACTTGAAATCTCATTTGGTTTCTGCATTTTCTCTAGAACCTAACAAATGATAGTACAAATCAAAACTTGAAACCCTTTTCTTTTGCTGTTAAATCAAACACATTTACTCGAAATATTCTAACTTTATATGAACATGCTCTTTTTTTTTTTTGTCAAACGAGCGTTAAAGAGCTTCAAAGCTCTAGATGGAAACTAGGGAGATAGATTGTAAGAAGATAATACCTCTGGCTGTGGCTGGTGGGATTGCTGAGTGAACTCGGATGCCCTAACTCGACGAGAAGAAAACAGTCTCAGACCCGAAAGGAGAGAAAATGTATAAACAAATGCAATTTGGGCGACGTTTCCTCAATTCCCACGTGCAATGTTGTGCAAGAGCAACACTCTTAATTACTGTGGTAGAAGGCCACTTGCGAAGAAGCTCATTCACTTTCATGTTTTCTTCCTTTTCTTTTCCATTTTTGTTTACTTTCCACCTAGAAGTTTACACGAAAGCCATTCAGGATAAATGTGTATCAGCAATGTGAATTAGTTCTAAACGTTTAAGGATCACTCGTGACAGTGATCAATCGCCTAGCGCCAAGAATGTGTAAAAAACGTCACCCTTTTCATTTTCATTTTCAATTTTTGTGTACATCTTGTCATTCCTCAAACTCAAATTAGGTCATAAGTAGCTCTCAATGGTTATATGAAGATCAATGGAATGGAAGATACGGTACTTGTTGATTAGAAATTACGCATAAATTGGAAATCCAGGTTCCATAGCACTAACTCTAGGCGTGCTTGCCAGTTGCCATAATCTGCCACGAGCGTGGGTAACTTTCAACTGTTGATGCAAATAGAGTGTGCAACGTCATCCACGGACAGGGCAACTGTCGCTGACATTTCCAACAACTGTGATCGGTAAACACATCCTACACACGAACGCAAATTGAACCATCAAACTTCAAGGCGAAGAATATAACGATTAGACACCGAGTTGAATCGAACAATGACAACCAGTGAATTGAAATATATAACTCAAAGGTTTGAACAATTTAGGGTCAATGTAAGAGGCAATGAAGGAAAAGTAGAAAGAATGGCAGACAGAGCGACAACGAAAAAAGTAAAAAAAAACTCGACATCCGCTGCTGGGTTTACAAACACTAAAGAAAAATAAGAGATACAAAAATTATAAACATAGAAAACAGAATCAATCCTTGAGGAGAGTCTCCATGGCTTCAAAGAAAAGAGGTGCTGTCTCCGGGCTTGGAGTCTTGATTGCAATCTTGACCCCGGGGTTATTCACGACAGTGGTGAGTTCAATCAAAAATGGTATTCCTCGAGGGATTTTTGCTGAGAAGTAGAACACGTCCTGGTTGGCGTGTTTGCGTTTCGCAATGAAGAACATGTTTGTAGCAGCCAGGCGGTCCAGAGTCGCTTCAACATTGCTCACCACAATTCCAGGTAAGTCCTTTGTAATCTCATTTGTGTCCGGAAGAGACCTCCATGTCTGCAACGGGGATAAGCATCAGAGTTTAAGAACTACAATCAATAAGTTCCAGACTGTACTGCTTTTCCGAAAACATTTACCCCCATTTTAACTTCTCTACCACAACTTTGAGTTTTAAAATTCCCACTTTTTGACCCACTTCATCTTCATTCCATCATATTCCTCTCGAGCTTTTTAACTGAAAGGAAACGCGGCAACAAGGCACAAGAGCAAAGCATTGCTGTTGTAATGGCCCTAATGGGATGTTAGGCTTCCATTGTTGTCGTATTCTATCATCTCCCAACCTTAGTTCCCTTCCATGTCTAACTAAACGCCGTCATTGCTTATATCTATACTAGAATAATATAGTCAACAAACTTTAATATATTTTCAGCTTGATATAGGTCTTATATCTAGAGCCAGTTTGGGATTGCTGCGCTTAAAAAAAATAAATAAATTAAAAAAAAAAACTACTTATGATGAGCTTTATGAATAATCAATTGTAAAATAAAACAGTTGAGCGTTTAATAAACTCTATTTTTAAAAGTGTTGTATGAAAAGCTTTGTAAAAGTGGTTGTGGCAAGGGCAGTGGTGGCGCCAAAATAGTGGGTGTGGTGGTTGGGTTGTAGAGGCAACAATGGTGGTAGGGGTGGTGGCAGCTGCGGCTGTGGCGGTATTGGCTGCAGTGGTGCCGATTGTGGTGACGGTGGCGGTGGTAGCAACAATGGCAGTGATGGTGGTAGAAACAATAGTGGTGGCAATGGTGGTGGTGGCCGTTGTGATGGAGGTGGTGGCAGTTATGGTTGTGGTGGTGATAGTGGTAGCAATGATGGTGGTAGCAACATTGGCAGTGGTGGTGTAAGGTTTGTGTTTGTAGTGGCAGGTGGTGGTGGTCACTTTGCTCCCTTAGGGATAAAATGAGTGTAGAAGGTTAAACAATGCCATATTCCAAAATCTAATGAAGGTATTATAGGAATTAAAAATATTCATTAAACGCTTAACTCCACTTTTTATTAAAGCAGGCCATTGCTTTTAAAATAAGCAGGAGCTCACCAAACACTTTTATATTGCTTAACTTTAAAGTGAAGCATTTTTTTGATGAAAAAAATGCAATACCAAACAGGGCCCTAGTAGGAAGTGTCGTGAAGTTCAAACATTGACCACGAAAACGACCCTACACTAAAAGTTGAAAGGAAGCAGAAGGTGCATGATGATTTTACCTCAAGAAAATTTGCACGCTCCATTCTTCCATCATCAGTAAAGAAGACGTGCAATGAGATTTTATCGTTAAAGTACCAGACTGGTTGTTGATTGTTTTTCACAGCAACCTGCAACAGTGAGCTTGGAGGACCTTGAGACATATTCTGGAACGTAACCATAGGCAAGAGAGTCCCCGCTGATGTCCCAGGCTGCAATTGTGGAACCTAAATAGGCATTAAGGTATTTTGTTACAAATTTTATTTGGCGAGAAATCTCACTCAATTTACTTGTTTAATAAGTACCTGAAGGGGTCCAGCAGCTGCAAGACCAAATGTATTTTTGTTGAACTGAATCATGAACCCATCTAGCAGAACCTGTGTGTTGTTCTCGAACAATAAACTGTAAAATATTTGTCCTTCCCTACGTGTCAACTGAGCACTGATTTGTAAACCTTGACCAGTTGATGCTGGGAGAATGACAGGCAACGGAGGTCTGCAATCAAGGTCAGAAAATTAAGTTATTTTGATACTTTACATTGGACAATGACTATTTGCGGCATTTAAATTAAACCACTGGATCGCTTTATCAAACAGTTAATTTTTTGTTTTGGACAAAAGCTCATAGCTAATTTTCACACAAACTGGAAACAATATCACCCACAGCCAGCAGAGTCAGTCCACTCCACATGACAAAGAATCTGTCACATAAATAAGATCACTATGCAACTTCGATTATACTTACCCAGCAGGAGAAGCAGGCTGATCCACAGGGACAATAGCACTGTTTTCCAGGCCGATCAGGTCACCAAGCAAATCTGGTACTGGAGCAGCAGGTGCAGGCGAAACTGGTGTAGGTTGTCTAGCTGCAGCATATGGAACACCTGAACTAGTTGTGGTTGGGGATGCAGAGCTATCAGCAACATAAGCAGGTGATTCAGAATTTCCTGTTTCACTACCATAGTCCTCATCTTCAGTTCTTTGGGCTGTGGCCTTCACACGGGTAACAAATGCTTCTGGAGGCTTGTGATACACAGAGGATAACGTAGCAATGTTAGCAAGAAGCTCATCAAGAAGAGATGGATCAATCAGGTTTGAATCATCACTGATCACTGGCTTCTCAGCTAACACCACATCCTTGGCTGCCTGTGAAATAAGAAGCGTGCCCATGAGCTCAAAACTACAACCCTAACAGGATATGTTATTCTAAATTGTCAATGCAAAGGGTTCACTGCTGGCCAATTGTACTTAAGTGGCATACGCATGAGCACAATAATGGTAACCAGTAGAAATCTTCACCCAAAATGACCACCACCCCAACACACACACACCCCCCCAAAAAAAAAAAAAAAAGGAAAATGGAAAAACAAATTTGTGGTTGTACATGTAAAAGAAAAGGGGCCTTTATTAACTATTGGATGGACAAGGAAACAAAATACTATATATCGACTAAGAGGGAAGAAATAAGATGGGTTATTATAATGAGAAAGAACTGAAACTCGTTTTGGCCAAACCCACCTCTGGGTCAGTTGATAAAAGACGCCAATATATGTAGGCCCGATCTCGCAAATCAGGATTGTCAGTTTCCACAGTAGCATTATTTAAAACAACCTGCAAATATGGATCTACAAAGTGAGAACTTTACTTGGATAATATCTAGAAAATACTATGGCCCAAGCATGCAAGGAAATACTTCAAAAGGAGAACAAACATATAACTTTAGACATTCTCATTCATAGTAAAAAAGAGTGTTGCCTCTTAGATGCTACATTATATTAGAACAATGAAATCAGAACAATGGCTGCTCTAATAAAGGTACTATGCATTCTAATACGGCATTGAATGACAGGAAAAAGAAGCTAGAGAGGATAACTATGCATGAATAATACAAAAGTAGAACCTGTATCATCTGCTGTGGTCCTTCAGTCGGCTTCTTAAGAAAGAGTTTGACAGTTGCAGTCAGTAATTGCAATTGGACATGTGCAGGCTCTTCAGGGAAACTTTCCAGAAAACTTTCAAGTAGCTCATCAGCATTGTCAATTCGTTCCGCATATTCACCAATTATCCAGATCATTGATGCCTGTTGGGGGAGAGAGTGAGAACGAACACGAGCATGGAAACACGAAGTGAAAATCAGAAGGCTAAAGCAGTGAAATATTTAATAGCAATGCAAAAAGAAAAAAACATAAATCTTAAGCTGGGGATCTATATTTTAACAGGGAGATAAACATAAGTACCTTGGCTTCTGGTTCATCTAAAGTGTCAAGGCTTTCGCACAGAGTGGCAATAATGGACTCATAGCTGTAATCAAGATAGCAATCAATTACAAAGTTTGTAGGGGAAGAAGCCTTCGTCATCTCAATTTAAAATTAAAAGATGAAAACCCTTAACTTACGTATTTGGATATCTTCTAAATATATCTTTGATGACAATAATGGCCTCTTGAACTACATAATTTACTTTGATCTTAATAAGCTCCAGTAAAACAGTAATGCACCGCTCAGCTGCTCTTTCTAATTTGATTGCACAGCGACCAATGGCGCGGACAGCCTTTCGGACAAAATCCACATCTACTTCCGTAGCATACTCTTTAAACTCCAACAAAACCTGCAGAAATGTTGGAGCAAGTATGATTTTAACTCCCCTTTGAGACTGACAACTTTCAACCAATTAAGTCTAATATAAAATAGTAACTCCTGGCAAGATTTGCATACTTGGTCTATATTTCGGTCTGAAGCAAGCTTGATCATGATTTCTAACTTTTCCATCTTTACATAAATTGGATCATTGTACTTGCAGAAGAACACCTACAAAGAGTCGAGAGTTATGTGAGCTTGCCTTGCTTACAATCTGGCTACATAGTTGATAACAAGTCTCAACTCCTTGTTATATTGGATCAAACAGTAAGATTCTACACCGATACTAATTGTTTTATTTACCTTAATTTCATGAGCAAGGATTGTGGGTCGTCTTTGTACTATAAGGTTGATATTTCTCAATGCAACATATTGTATCTCAGGCTCAGCAGATAACAGTGTCACGAGTGGAGGAGCCATCTTTTTGCAAAGATTTCTGACGACATCAGTACTAGTTATAAGTTCCATTTGTTGGAGGATCATCTGCAAGTAAAGAGGTAAAATGACAAAACAATTACAGAAGTAACCAAATGATGATAATTGAAGGCATAATGATTCAGAACATTAGAAAATAAAATCCAGACCTTAACAGCTGAAAGTACAACCGCACAGTTAGCATGTTGTAATCGTGGTGTAACTCGCTCTACTATATTTTCAGCTTCACGAGCGTCTGCTGCCTTGTATTTAGAAAGAGCATCCAATATAAAAACTTGACCCCACCTGAAGACTTATCATAATCAAGTTAGATAAACAAATGAAAGGGATTTTAACAAAAAGATAACATGATCTAACTGCATAAATAGTATTCAGTACATAAAAATAATTGAGTAAGCACTACTAAAAGTACACATACTCTGTGCATTCATTTAAGGCAGTTAGGAGCTTTGACAGAGTGTGACTAGTGATCTCAAAGATGGGTCTATTACTATTCTCTTGAATTTCGGCTAGAGCAGCCACAGCATTGGCTACAACCATAGGATTATTATCAGATATCAAATCCTTGAGAGATTCCAGAAAACCCCTATCCTCAACTAACTCTGCATTTATGTCATAAAGTTTGGCCACACATATGGCTGCTGTCTTGCGAACATATGGATCATCATCCTGTCATGAAGTAAAGAAAACTAAGAAACAGATAACAAGACGCAAGCCAAGCCAAGCAAACTACTTTACAACACGTTCAAAAGTAACCATTGCAAGCTGCAAATTATTAACAAACTTAAGACTAAGTTTTGACAAGAAAGCATGTGCAAAAAATGTATAAGCACTAAAACTCAACCTTAAGACACCTCTGAAGGGGATCGCATAGATATTCGGTAATTTTATCAACGCGAATGCAACCCATTGTCCGAACGGCTAAAGCACGAATCAAAGGATTTGGGTCCTGTGAATCCTGCAATATTGATCATGCAACACAAGCCAATTAAAACAAAGAATTATTTGAAAATTGCTTAATTCAATTTTTTCTCAACATAAGTAGGAATTAACATCCGTTCAGAAAATAAAAAGGGAAAAAAAATGAAAGAGATGATGTTATTGAACATATTTGGAACATCACATTGGCTATAGTGAAGGTGCCATAAGATCAATTTGGCTATCCTGAACATCATATTTGGAACATCACCTACTCCATTATAAAGACAGACAATTAACTCAAGCAGATGGAGTACTGAAGAAAGAGATGATGTTATAGACTTGGAATTTAAATATTGAGTGAAAAATTCCATTTCTACTAGCTTTAGCATGATAAAGTTCTCTTCTTTACAATACTTATCTGTTTGAATTATTATATACACCCTTGAACATTGCAATTTCAGCACCTATCACATATTCTTTGCCAGTTAACTTATAATCAAATGGCTATAGTCCACCTATCTTTTCTTTTCTCCTAAAACATATAAGTCATCTGTAAAAATGTCTGAATTGACCTGATCCGGTTACATGCAAGTGTGTGGTAGTCAAAAACTATGAGAAGATATGAATTTGAAAATCAGCAGATTCTGACATCAAGATGTGTGAACTGTATAAAACTGAAGGTTCCATTGCAGTTTTACCTTGACAAATGTATTCACCGCAAGTATAGCTAGGTCAGGCTGGCTTTTAGCATAATTTATCAGATACAAATAGACTAGCTTCTTCAGCTCCAAGTTTTCCGTTTGCATGCAATTTACTACATCTGTGAAAAGTGATGAAACATCCTTCCCAACAGTCATTGCTGCGATCACCTTCTTGACGGCATCTTTTCTCTTATCCTGTACCACGCATATCAGACGATTATTTTCTCTCAGTCTCCAACAAAGTACAAAAGAAACATAATTCAGAACTGAAAAAAAAGCCCAATATAAAAAAGATCAAATTTAAAGGTGCAAACGAGGGTGATGGTCATTGCGATGGGAATTAAACAAATCACAGGAATGAACTTATAAGCTATGCCGATATCAGAAATGTAAAATTATCATGTAAAACTACAATTGACTGCACTTTGAGCAATAAAAAATGCTGCAATTCGATACTACCAACTACGAAAAAGGAATTGCATTCGAATTCTACTCACTCGAGAAGAAAACAAAAAAACAAGAGCAGAATTTCCTTTACGCTTTCGTTTTCGTTTCCATTTCCATTAATTTTGCTAGCACCAAACAGAACACAAAGCTCACTACAAGTGAAATACACATATTCCGTATCGGATCCGCACAATTCCAAAACCCCGGGGTGACAAGTAATGAAATTTGAAGAAATCGAACAGCAATTTAAGCAAAAACTCGAATGGTAAACCAACAGATCTGCTCGAACCAATCCCCGATTGGCAACCAAACACCGTAACGAAGAATCGAAACCCTAATAGAAGCAGATCACAGATCAATTTGAACATACAAATATGAGTGTAGAGAGAGAAAGAGGAAAAAGCGAGAGATGACCTTGTATTGAGAATTGAGCTCCTCTTTGAGCTCAGGGATTTCTCCCTTCTTGGTGGTGGAGAAGTACTTGGAGTCGTGGCCGCTCATCTCTTTGCTCCGAGCCTTCTCCTCTCTCTCTCTCTCTCTCTGCAACTGATTGCGTCAAACCAAAATGCTTCGTCTAACGAGAGACGACGACAGTAGAAGAAGAACAAAGGTAAACCGAAGAGAAATGACTTGTGGTAAATCCGACCCGTTGGAGAATATAGCAAACCGGTACCCTTTTTTTTATTTTAAACCTCGACAAAGATTATCTTTTTTTTTCTAATTTTTAATGTATTAATTTTATTTCATTTTCATTTTCATTTCATTCATCTTAATATTTTTTGTTGTGAACATTTAGATAAATGTTGTGGACTATTTTATCTGACAAAGGGAGAGAGAGGGAGAGGGAGGCCGGCGGCACTAGGGAAGAGAGAAGGAGAGAATTGTAGGGGAATTGTGTTGTATATTCCTCCTACCTTGCACCTCTATTTATAGTATTAGGGTAAAGGCATTCCTTGCTCTCCAAGGAATAAGAGATACAATAGGATAAGGATAACAACTCTAATCAAACCTAATCTAGGATTTACACAATCATACTTCAACTAGGATTTGTTTACAACACTCCCCCTTGAGTGTGTAAATACTCAAGGTAGATCTAGCATCATGCAGAAGTTGATGAAGTCGACTTGTCAGTGCTGATTCCAAGGAACAACGCTTATTCTCAATAAGGTAGGAATTTGCATAAGTAAGTAAGTCTCACTAAAAACCCTAAGGCTATGGCAAAAACCCGAGTAGGGACAAAATCCATAGTCTAAGGAAAAATGCGTGAGAAATGCAAAGTCAAAAGAAACGTCTACAGGACGTCCTCAGGGATATGACCAGCCCAAGGTGGGTGCCTCGTTAAAACCTAGTTAGGTAGCAAAAACCCAGTGGGAAAAATGCTCCTAATCGTAGGGAAAAAGAGTACATTAAGATCAAGCAAGTATCTACAGGATACTCCCCCTGAGTTTGACATAATTCCAAAGAGAAATAGCAAAGTTACAACTCAGAAAGTTTACGCATACCAATTCCATGAACAAGCTTCTGGAACGTCGCCTTCGGCAGTGATTTGGTGAAGAGGTCGGCCAGATTGTCTTGTGAACGGATTTGCTTGACTTCAATCTTCTGATGCTCTTGTTGTTGATGTGTAAAGAAGAACTTCGGCGCAATGTGCTTGGTGTTGTCTCATTTGATGTAACCCTTCTTGAGCTGTTCGATGCAAGCTGCGTTGTCTTCAAAGAGCGTCGTCGGGACATCAACGGCGGGATGAAGATCGCAGGAGCTTCGAATATGGCCCACTACTGATCTCAACCAAAAGCATTCCCGAGTTGCTTCATGTAAGGCGAGAATTTCAGCATGGTTAGACGAAGTGGCAACTAAGGTCTGTTTCGTTGACCTTCAAGATATTGCGGTGCCTCCAACGGTAAAGACATAACCCGTTTGAGAACGCACCTTGTGCGGATCAGATAAGTATCCAGCGTCGGCATAACCAACAAGGCGAGAATCAACTCGAGGAGCACAAGATGTAGCCTCATTCGAGGATTCGTAGGGATAGAACAAGCCCAGATCCGTAGTACCCTTAAGGTAGCGGAAGATGTCTTTCACGCCAGTCCAGTGTCTGCGTGTAGGTGCATTACTGTATCTTGCCAAAAGATTAACAGCGAAAGAGATGTCGGGTCTAATGCATTGAGCTAAGTACAATAAAGCGCCTATCGCACTTAGATAAGGAACTTCAGGTTCCAAAATCTCTTCATCATCCTCCTTCGGACGGAAGGGATCTCGTTTTGCATCTAGCGTACGAACAACCATAGGAGTACTCGAAGACTTCGCTTTATCCTCATTAAAGTGGCGCAACACCTTCTGGGTGTAGTTCGATTGATGTACTAGGATTCCATCCGAACAATGCTCTATCTCGAGACCGAGACAGTATCGAGTCTTACATAGATCTTTCATCTCAAATTTCGACTTCAGGTGCGAAGCAGTTCTCGCGAGCTCTTCAGGAGTTCCAATGAGATTCATGTCATCGACATATACTGCAACAATCGCAAATCCGGAATGTGACTTCTTAATGAACACACAAGGGCATAATTCGTTGTTCACATATCCCTGACTAGTCAAATACTCACTCAGACGGTTATACCACATTCTTTCGGATTGCTTCAAACCGTAGAGTGAACGCCTCAGCCGAATTGAGAGTGTGTTCCGGGGTTTAGAAATATTTGAACCAGTCAATGTAAGTCCTTCAGGAACTTTCATATAAATTTCCGTATCAAGATCCCCATAGAGATACGCTGTTACTACGTCCATCAGCTGCATATCCAGTTTTTCGGAAACTACCAAACTGATAAAGTAGCGAAAAGTAATCACATCCATAACGGGTGAATAAGTTTCGTCATAGTCAATCCCGGGGCGTTGTGAGAAGCCTTGCGCAACAAGACGATTCGTTCTTCTCATTACGCTTCCGAACGAAAACCCACTTGTAGCCAACGGGCTTCACATGTGGAGGAGTAGGAACTACAGGTCCAAACACCTTACGTTTCGCAAGTGAATCGAGTTCGACTTGGATTGCTTGTTTCCAGTTTGACCAATCAGCTCTATGTCGACATTCATCAACGGAACGTGGTTCAATGTCATCGCTCAACATGATCTCAGTAGCTACTGCAAATGCTAATGCATCGTCGACAATCATCTCATTTCTACGCCACACATCATCTAAGCTAGCATAATAGACCGAAATCTCACGATTCTCGGGAGGAGGATTCGTCTCTTCAAGGACGCTTCCATAATCTAGAATTTCCTCATGAGTTGGGTAGAATGAGTAAGCGATAGTCGGATTCACGGTAGGCTCTTCAGGACCTTGTGCCGTAGTTTTCCTCTTCCGGGGGTGTGAATCCTTTGAACCGAGGGGTCTGCCACGCTTTTGTGTAGGAGCAGATGATTGGCTAGCCGCTAATGTACGTGGATCACCAGAATTGGCATCCCGGGCTTCCAGGAGGGCAGTCCGTCGTACATTTGGTACATCTATCTTTGCAGGCGTATTCGCAGCTGGAATGTGTGATCTTGTCACTCGCGCTAGATCAGTGAAAGCATCTGGCATGCTCTGAGCTATGCTCTGAAGATCTAATATGCGCTGCACTTCAGTTTCAGACTGAGCGGTGCGGGGATCTAAATGAGACAAAGTGGGAGTCGTCCACGATAATTCGCGTTGTTCTTCAGGAACGTTGACATTCTTATCTCCCCCTAACGACGGGAAGACTGTCTCATAGAAGTGACAATCCGCAAAACGAGCGGTAAACAGATCCCTGTCAAAGGTTCTAAGTAACGAATAATCGAAGGGGAATCATATCCGACATAGATTCCCATCCTTCGCCGAGGCCCCATTTTTGTACGTAAGGGCGGCGAGATCGGCACATATACCGCACAACCAAAAACGCGCAGATGCGATATGTCGGGTTCGTATCCGGTGACCAACTGAAGGGCACTGAATGGTTGTGTCGCAACAGGCCTCAGGCGGACCAACTTTGCTGCGTGCAATATTGCATGGCCCTAAGCAGCGATCGGGAGCTTGGTACGTATGACCAACGATCGAGCAATCATTTGTAAGCGCTTAATGAAAGCCTCTGCCAGGCCGTTCTGGGTGTGAACATGGGGTACTGGATGTTCAACTTCAACCACAACCGACATGCAATAGTCATCAAAAGTTTTAGATGTGAATTCTCCAGCATTATCCAATCGAATAGATTTGATTGGATAATCAGGGTGGTGAGCCCTGAGCGTGATAACCTGAGCCAACAGTTTGGAGAATGCAGCGTTCCTTGTGGACAACAAGCACACGTGTGACCAACGTGTGGAAGCGTCAACCAAAACCATAAAATATCTAAATGGTCCGCAGGGAGGTTGAATCGGTCCACAAATGTCCCCTGAATCCGTTGTAGAAAAATGGGAGGATTCGAACGAATCTTGTCATAAGAAGGCTTAGTAATAAGCTTTCCCATAGAACATGTTTGACATGCGATTCCTTGGATCGAACCTAAACTTCGGGTTAGTGGATGCCCGTGTGATGATTTGAGGATACGGCGCATCGCTATTCGTCCAGGATGTCCCAAACGGTCATGCCAAAGTGTAATTTCGTGCGCGGTCCCAGTAGTAGGGCCGGCCACATAGTGGTTTTCTATGGGGCGTATGGTTGTAGTATACAGACCACTCGGGATACGCTCCATCTTCTCTAGAATACGCTTCTGGCCATATTCGTAGGAAGTTATGCATAGAAATTCAACTCCGTTTTCTACGTGGGTTTCAGCATGGAAATTATTATCTCTAATATCCTTGAAACTTAGTAACGTTTTTCCGGAACGTGGGGAATAGAGTGCCTCAGCAATGGTCAAGATTGTACCATTGGACAACATTATACGTGCCTTACCGTATCCTTCTATCAGGTTGGATGGACCTGAGAGGGTTGTCAGAGGTGCATTCTTAGGTATGAAGTTAGTGAAATAGATGCGTTCACGCAAAACAGTGTGCGTGGTTGCACTATCTGCCAGACAACTAACTTTCCCACAAGTCATACCTAGAATGAAAAATTAATTTGAATCGGTCACATGCATAAAGGTTTATAAAACAATTATCAATTCAAAATAATTTAATTTATTCAAGGATTAAAACTTAATATCCAAAAACAAATCACTAACTAATAATCCAAAACATAAAGGAAAATTGTTCAAAAATCAACCAAAAACAAGGTGGGGTTCGGCCACTAGGTGGAATTCGGCCCCATTTGTCTTATTTCAACTAAAAAATAAGTCTATGTCTAAGATTCTAATCTTCCATAGGGGTGGTATCCTCTTGAAAGTCAGAAACCTCCATCTTTGTAGTCTCCGGTTCGTTCACTTGCATGAAGTTTGATTCAAACTTCTGACGACGTGAATGATATGCGTCTACAACCTGCTTGGGAGCGCGGCAAACACGGGTCCAATGGTCCTTAGCACCACAACGATAGCACATATCGTTATCCATGGTTTTAGGTGTTTTGCCCTTATTCTTGAAGTTCTGGGCCTTGGGAGCGAGGTTTGGGCGCTGCTGGGCTTTGTTTCCTCCCTTGGGTGGGCCTTGGCTCTATTGACCTTGGTTGGATGGCTTCTGGCCACCCCTACCACGCTTCTTTTGGCGCTTGGGTGCTGGTTAGTGCTATAATGTGCTTCAGGCACAACAGTAGCCCCAGCAGGTCTAGCTTGATGATTCTTCATCAACAGCTGGTTCTGCTTTTCAGCAAGAAGTAGAACAGAGATCAAATCCGAGAACTTGGTGAACTTCTGAGCTCTATATTGTTGCTGCAGGACAATATTAGAAGCAGAGAAGGTCGAATAGGTATTCTCCAGGAGATCCTCTTCAGTCAAAGTTTCATTACAAAACTTGAGAAGTGATCGGATTCGACAAACTTCAGAATTATATTCATTCACAGACTTAAAGTCTTGGAAGCGCAAGTGCTGCCAGTCGTGTCTTGCTTCAGGCAAGAATATGTCCTTTTGGTGATCAAAACGATCAGCCAAAGCGACCCATAATGCACGTGGATCCTCCTCAGCAAGATACTCAGTTTGCAGAGCGTCATGAATATGTCTTCGAATGAAGATCATAGCAGTGGCTTTTTCTTCGCCAACAGGCACATCAGTTGCTTCTTCAATAGCAGGGCGCAAGTTCTTTGCAGTGAGGTGGAGCTTCACATCTTGAACCCACTTGAGGTAGTTTCTTCCAGAAACTTCTAAAGCGGTGAAGTCGAGTTTGTTCAAATTTGACATGTTCCTATCACACAAGAGATAGATAAGATGTGGTTAGTGTAATGGAGAAAAATCAATCCATTCACATAGGAGTAGAACATACAGGTTCTAATAGACATGTATTGGTTTAATTTTTGCATGAAAAAACTTCGGGTTTTCATGGGTGATATGTTTAAGTGAAAACTTCAGGTTTTCAAATAAGGCATGTTTATAAGAAACTTCAGGTTTCAAATTAATTATGAACTTCAGGTTCATATATTCCTGCAGGCAAGCACAAATATATATATGCAAACAAATATGCAACAAGTATATGCAAAAATATAATTTTAGGTGTATAATTATAATTGAATTAATTAATATAATTATTTGGACTTCGGGCCAAAGATAAAGTGTGGGTAAAAAAATATAAAAACCCATTGAGCTTAAAAATAATTAGGTAAATAAAATTTTCCTTGGGACCCAAAAATAAAAATAAAAATAAAAATAAATAATTAAACCACCGGGGGGGGGGGGGGGTAAAACAAAAAGGGACTCTTTTAAACAAATGCCCTAAAAATTGGGCTGGGGTCAGTAAAACTGGGCTGCATTGCAGCCATATTTTTTTTTTTTTTTTGTACGGGCTGCATGAGGCAGGCCCAAAAAAGGAAAAACATTTTTTTTTCTGGGTAGGGCCGTAGAAAACACCTTTTTTTTCTTTTTCTGGCCACGCGGGCCATTAGGGCTTTTAGGAAATTTTTTCTTTTGGGGTGCGGCTTGCGAGCCGCAAATTTTTTATTTTATTTTATTTTATTTTATTTTTTTAATTCGGACGGGCCAAAACTGGAGCCCAGTAGGGTTTGCTGGGGAACCAAAAATGCCATAAAAAAAATTGCTTTGGTGCGGCTGGCATGCCGCAGTGCAAAAACAAAACCAATTTTTCAATTCAAAATAATTTAATGCAATATATATTTAATGAATCACAGATTTATGTTGATGCATATGTAAAAATATTATTTTCAATGCATGTAAATATGTAAGATTCAATTCATAACCAATATCAAATTCACATAATTTAAACAATTATGATTATGAGGCATACACAATTTATGTAGAATCTAAAATACGTTAAACATAAAGTTGGGTCATGCATCATGGTGAATGTTCATGCTATCAGGGCTTGCAAAATATCGAGTTAAAAGCCGTTGTTTTGAAAGAACCTGATTGCGTGATGATATGGATGAACTGGTTTGATGCAGAAAATTTCTCCAACGTCAGATTCCTAAGCGCAGCGGTAGGAGCGTGCTGATAACGTGTTGTGGACTATTTTATTTGACAAAGGGAGAGAGAGGGAGAGGGAGGCCGGCGGCACTAGGGAAGAGAGAAGGAGAGAATTGTAGGGGAATTGTGTTGTATATTCCTCCTACCTTGCACCTCTATTTATAGTATTAGGGTAAAGGCATTCCTTGCTCTCCAAGGAATAAGAGATACAATAGGATAAGGATAACAACTCTAATCAAACCTAATCTAGGATTTACACAATCATACTTCAACTAGGATTTGTTTACAACAATAAACTAATTTTTGTTATACAGTATATTTCGATGTACTTTATCTTCTTCATTTAGGTACATTAAATTCATTATAATACATTTTGGTGCATACATTTAGGTACACACATTTTGGTACATGCATTTCGATATAAACATTTAGGTACACACATTTCGGTACATACATTTCGATACAAACATTTAGATACAATAATTCAATATAATACATTTCGATGCACACATTTAGGTGCATTAATTTAATATTAATACATTTCGGTGCATATATTTCGGTACTAACATTTAAATATATTAGTTCAATAACATTTAGGTACATTAATTGAGTCTTTCACATTTGAAGAATGTTAAATAAAATTAATAAATTAAAAAACTATTTTTGGTCAAAAAATAAATTAAAATTTGTGTATTAATAAATTTAAATATTTGATAGGAGACGTTAAATAAAATGCACATTAATTATTTTGAATTAAGGACACATTATGGACTAAAATCAAGGCGTGCTGGCCGTCACGTGAACGTGACGTAATCATATGCACAGTGCGGAAGCAAGATTGATACTAGGAATATGAAAGAATTAAAACCAAACAACTAGCAGTCGAAACTAAGGTGACGTGCTAGTGAGTGAATTTATAGTGACTTTACAGAACCAGAGCATAAATAACTAAGTGCAATCAATCAGAACGTCCGGGAGATCATCATATGCCACCAACGAACCCTACTTAATACTTGGAGGGGCGAAAAACAAGGTTAAGTGGGTCAGTAAAACAAATCTTTTTAAAATCATTCTTTTCTCAAAAGCTGTAACCCCTCACCGTAAAACCTGTATAATTTTCCAGAAATAAAGTATATACTCATATATATATATATATATATATATATATATATATATATATATATCTCAAAATCATGCTGTGAAAACATCTGTATGTATGCCATGCCAAAGTATCTCTACTGAATGCTCATCATAGCTCTATGGATGTGATCAACTGTCTGATAATCATCTCAGTCCTCGGCTGCATATATATAGCTCATAATCCTCTCATCATCTCATCATATCAACTCAGCCCTCGGCTGTATATATATATCCTGCACATAAATCAATACCACCTCTAGTGGTTTGCAACTCATCGCTGTATATAGAATAATATGCTCTAGTACTACAATCACGTGAATACTATGTGAATGACTCACGGGTCACCTATGAGTCGAACCCACTTATAGTGGTCTATACGACAGGACTGTGCACCTAACTTGGATCCAAAACGAGCATGCGGTGCGGGAGGTAAACAACACATGAAAGACTATGCCCTTACTCTGGGCAGGAGCACTAATATAAATGTGCAAGTGTATGAGCTCTGATCACATCATTTCACTCATTCATATCACATCATTTCATTCTCATCATAACCAGTATAGAACCTTACATGATACTTACCTGTGCGTTCGCAGCACCATCACAATTATATGCAAGTACTAATGCATAATTAAAATAAATAGATACTTTGCATGGCATCTCAAATCATTTCATCATTTAAATTCATTTCCTGGGAAAAGTAGCATTATATATAGGTATATACGGAAAAACAACTGCCCACTCACTGATAAATAGTAGGGTCGTAGCCCCCACGTCTAGCCTGGCTACGCTCGTCCTCGGGATAGGCCTCGCCTATATGAGAAGTAACTGAATAAACGTTATTTAACGTACATAAACGGAACTTAGAAATAACTTCTCATACGATGATCAATTTTGTCATTTGAACATACTAACGTGATTTACTCGACATCACGAACACCCAGAAATTTTTAGAATAATTTTTCCGGCCTCCACGCGCTGGTGACAGCACGGACCTATGCATCCCAACGCGCGGTTATGTGACTTGCACACTGACGGCGTCAGTTAACGCTGTCAAGTATATTCCGGAAATATTCCGTTATCTCTTAATTGAAATCGTTAAAGTTAACCTACGACGTCAGCATATTCCGTCAACTTTGATGGAATATGCCGTCATCTTCTACCTCAAACTCTCTGGCAACAGTCGCCAGCGCCGGAAACTGGGAATTTTTCGAAACTTTGTATCTCTGTTGATTTACATCCATTTTCTCGATTTTTTTTATGTCAAATTGAAGCATTCGAAGAGTAGAACATAAATATACCTCTTTTAAGCCTTAAAACCCACGGGATCTCGCCGAGAAATTTCGAGGAAAACCGGCCAAGCTCGGATCTTAGGCTTCCCGACGTCCAAACACTTCCAACGAACGTCTCCGAGCTTCGTTAGGACCTCACTAAGCTTCCTATAAGCTTCAAATTCCCAAAAACACAACGTTTAACAACTGCATGAACAGTACTTATCTCGGGGTTATGATTTCGATGTGAAATCGAGAGCTTCCTTACCTGAAACTAGTGTCGTTGTGTTCCTAAGCTTGTAAGGAACACAATGGTACCTTTAGTTCCTACGATCTGTGAAGTTTTGGGCGTCTTAGAGCTTGTCTGTATGAAATGGAAGAAAGAGATAGTATGAGAGAGAGAGTACAGGAGTGAGAGGATGTTAATTGGTTTGTGTGGTCCAAAAGCCACCAATCCAAACAAATATCTCCTTAGTTTCTAATTGGTCCCAAAATGTAGGAAATTATGTAATTGGACCAATACATTAAATCAAAATGCAATTACGTACTTAACGCTCGAGGGTAAAATCGTCAATTCACATCAATTATACAAGATTCTCGGGACGGGCTGTCACAATCAATATTCAATCTAACACCAATTTAAAATTTTTTTTTTTTAATCTTCTTGAAGGATTAAAGTTCAAAAACCTCTTCTTTTTATTACAAGATCACTTCCTTCTCAAAACGATTTTTGTGACATCCCACATCGCCTTAGGGGAGTGATCCTTAAATGTATATTTCCATCTTTACCTAGCACGAGGCCTTTTGGGAGCTCACTGGCTTCGGGTTCCGTAGGAACTCCGAAGTTAAGCGAGAATGGGGCTAGAGCACTCTCATGATGGGTGACCCACTGGGAAGTTGCTCGTGAGTTCCCAGAAACAAAACCGTGAGGGCGTGGTCGGGGCCCAAAGCGGACAATATCGTGCTATGGTGGTAGAGCGGGCTTGGGAAGTGGTCCCACTTGGGCCGGGATGTGACAATTTTAGGCTGGTTTGAAAGTGTTTTAAAATGACTGAAAGTATTTTTATTAAAAATATTTTTAAAATCAATTCTTGATATAATGCAATTAAATTAAAAAAAAAAAAACTTAAAAAGTTTTCTGCAAAAAGCACTTCAAGTTTTTTTTTATTTTATTTTAAAACTCAAAAACATGTTTTCTAAAGGAGTTTTCAATCTCACCTGATAAGTACTTCCAAACAATCATTAATAACCGTGATAAGGAGATTCAAAATTGAATACAAAAGGAATCAGTTTACTTTCACTTTACAAGAGATTACAATTATTGCATCCAATCTCACCTAATAAAGGTGTTTAAGAGATGCGAATTTTAGATGTAAAAATCATATTTACATCTCATTTTACTTGGAGATGTAAATTGATGTAAACTTAAAAACTTTTTTTTCTCTTTGACCGGCAGAATCCACCTTCTAAAAGTATAGAAATAATATAAATACACATATTTATTTATATGTTTAGACAAAGGTGGATAGTTTACATTCCGCTATTATAGAGCTTTAGGCCAATAACAAATGTAAACGTGCTCACTTCAAGGTATTTTGCATCTCTCATTACTGATGCTCTAAATCAAAAGAATGTAGCTCAAGCCTTAGACTATCTCCAACACAAGTGGAAAAAATAATTAGAACTAATGGAGTGTAGTCAAATTAGGATTTGGTAAGATTTTAATAGACTTTAAAATTCAAATGTAGTCAATCAGTATTTTAAAATAGGATTTTAAAGGAGTTTGAAATCATAGAGTAGTCAAATTAGGATTTTAAAGAATACATCCAAATCCATGGGTAGTCAATTAAGTTTTTTTTTTTAAATCCACCAAATTCTAGGTGTAGTGAGAATACCAAATATTTATCAGGATTTTAATGAATGATGGATTTGGATGGATTGAACTCCGCCTGTGTAAGTTTATTTTACATTGCTGGTCCCAAGCCCGGATAAAGGAAGAGGGGGAGGGCGTTAGGTAGTCGATAGCCGACACTCCCAAGTTACGTCGAATCCCTATGAAAATGAATCCTAAACGAAATTGCGCTAAAGTTAGGGCATCACCTGTAAGTGGCGCGCTGTGTGGCCCGAACACAGTGATAAATGAGCAAGGGTCGCTGTATCTCCATCGGCGCCCGGATACATTGCTAAATGAGCAAGGGGCCATAGAAACTTCTTTTCGAACGACTCCACTCAAAGTTGTTTGGAAGCACCTGCTCCCATCAACTTTATGCCGAACAAGCAAAAGAAGTACTTTGATCGTATGAGACAGGGGATGGTGAAGAAGCTAGGACATAAGGGGGAGTTCAAGAGAGTAGAATGCGTTTAGGAACGTGGAATATAGAGGCCTTAACGGGAAAATCTATGGAAGTAGTGGAAGTTATGGTGAGGAGAAGGATAAATATTATGTGCCTACAAGAAACTAAGTGGGTTAGTCTTAAAGCAAAGGACCTAGAAAACTCAGGTTTTAAACTTTGGTATTTGGGCACAAATAGGACGAGAAATGGTGTTGGCATCATCGTGGACAAGACCTTGACACAAGATGTTGTAGATGTCAAGAGGGTAGGAGATAAAATTATGGCAATTAAGATTGTAATAGGACAAGAACTCATCAATGTGATTAGTGCGTACGCACCCCAAGTAGGGTTGGACACGAGTTTGAAGGAGAAATTTTGGGAAGATCTTGGAGATTTGGTGCAAGGAATCGCTCAGACAGAGAATGTATTTATAGGAGGAGATTTAAATGGACACGTGGGCAAGGAGACAAGTAACTATGGGGGTTTTCATTTTGGCCATGGCTTTGGGGAAAGAAACGAGGAGGGGGAGGCCATCTTGGATTTTGCGATGACATATGATCTTTTATTAGCCAACACCTTCTTTAAGAAGAGAAAAGAACATGTGATCACCTACAAGAGTGGGTCGTCAAAAACACAAATAGATTTTCTTCTAATAAGGAAGGGGGATCGTATAACTTGTAAGGATTGCAAAGTTATACCGGGAGAGAGCTTGGCTACTCAACAACGCTTATTGGTGATGGATGTACATATCAAAAGAGAGAGAAAAAAGAACAAGACCTTGAAGAGCCCAAGGACTAGATGATGGAATCTAAAAGGAAAAACACAAGCTATTTTCAAAGAAAAGGTAATCACCCAATGTGTGTAGGATAGAAAGGGAGAAGCTAGCCAAATGTGGGATTCCATGGCTAGTTGTATCCGCAAGGTAGCAAAAGAGGTACTAAGAGAGTCCAAGGGCTTTGCTCCACATAAAAAAGAATCTTGGTGGTGGAATGAGGAGGTACAATCAAAGGTTAAGGCTAAGAAGGAATGTTGTAAAACCTTATACAAGGATAAGACCGATGCAAAAGGTGAAAGGTATAGAATAGCGAAGCAGGAGGCGAAAAAAGCTGTGAGAGAAGCTAAGCTAGCAGTTTTTGACGAGATGTAGAAGCGACTAGATACCAAAGAAGGAGAGTTGGATATCTATAAACTAGCTAGAGCAAGGGAAAAGAAGACAAATGACCTAAACCAAGTGAGGTGCATCAAGGATGAGGATGGAAAGGTTCTTGCTACGGAGAAGGCGGTCAAAGATAGATGGAGAGGTTATTTTCATAATCTTTTCAATGAAGGACATGAAATGAGTACTTCTTTGGGAGAGTTGGGTAACTCAGAAGAGTGTATAAACTACTCATTCTACCGTCGAATTAGGAAGGAAGATGTGGTTGTAGCCTTAAAGAAGATGAAACATAAAAAACAGTGGGCCTAGATGATATACCAATCGAAGCGTGGAAAGTCTTGGTAGAGTCTGGTATTGCATGGCTCAAAGACCTTTTCAATAGGATTTTGAAAATGAAGAAGATGCCAAATGAGTGGCGAAAGAGCACTTTGATGCTTATCTACAAGAATAAGGGCGACATACAAAATTGCATGAACTATAGGGGTATTAAGCTAATGAGTCATACAATGAAGCTCTGGGAGAGAGTCATTGAGCGTAGACTAAGGCAAGAAACACGGATCTTGGACAACCAATTCGGGTTCATGCCAGGGCGCTCAACCATGGAGGCAATCTATCTCTTACGAAGATTGATGAAAAAATATAGAGATATGCAATAGAATTTACACATGGTCTTTATAGATTTGGAAAAAGCATATGATAGGGTTCCAAGAGACATTCTTTGGAGGATTTTAGAGAAGAAAGGAGTACGAGTAGCATATATCCAAGCTATAAAGGATATGTATGATGGAGCAGAAACGGCCGTAAGAACTCATGAAGGACAAACCGAAAGCTTTCCCATAACTGAAGGGTTACATCAAGACTCATCTTTAAGTCCTTACCTTTTTACATTGGTAATGGATGAGTTAACGGGACATATTCAAGATGATATTCCTTGGTGTATGCTGTTCGCAGACGATATAATATTGATAGATGAAACTCAGGAAGGGGTAAATGCGAAGCTTAACCTTTGGAGAGAAGTGTTGGAATCTAAGGGTCTTCGCCTAAGTTGGTCAAAGACATAATATATGGAGTGCAAGTTCAGTGCAACTGGAGGTCCAATTGAGTCAGGGGTGAGGATCGGAGACCATGAAATACCAAAGAGCGACCGCTTTCGTTACCTAGGATCTATCTTGCAAAAAAATGGAGATTTAGATGGAGACATTAACCATAGAATACAAGCTGGATGGATGAAGTGGAAAAGTGCATCTGGCTTGTTGTGTGATCGCCGTATACCATTAAAACTCAAGGGAAAATTTTATAGGACGACAATAAGGCCGGCGTTGTTGTATGGTACAGAATGTTGGGCGGTGAAGCACCAACACGTACATAAAATGGGTGTAGCGGAGATGAGAATGCTTCGTTGGATGTGTGGGCACACAAGAAAGGATAAGATTAGGAATGAGGAGATTCGAGGTAAAGTAGGAGTAGCCGAAATTCAAGGAAAGATGAGAGAAAATCAGTTACTGTGGTTTGGACATGTGCAACGAAGGCCTACTAACGCCCCGGTTAGAAGATGCAACTACAGGACAGAGGTTCAGGGCCGAAGGGGTAGAGGAAGACCTATGAAGACTTTGGAAGAGACTCTAAGAAAAGACTTAGAGTATTTAGATTTAACGGACGACATGACATAGGACCGAGCGCAATGACGTTCTAGGATTCATATAGCCGACCCCACTTAGTGGGAAAAGGCTTTGTTGTTGTTGTATGAATTTGGATGGATTTGAGGGTGGGTGGTATAAATACTATATGCCATCAAGAATCTAACTCTAACCCCTTTGGTTTCTGATGAGTCAGTATCATATTATATATTTTACCCTATTTTTAGTATGTTTTGGTAATTATTTTGGTAGAATTTTGATACTTTGATTTATATTTTCATTATAGGACATTCGACTTCCTTTGGAGCAAAACATGATCAAACAGATGAGTTTTAGAGTGATTCAAATTGGAGGACGTTTGTGTGTCACTTGGCGTATGCGTGTCAAAATTTGAGATTTTTTTACCAAGCGGTTATTTTCTGGCGATGTAATGAAAGAGCATTGTGCAATGCTGGAAAATGACGTTTTTAGGATTTAATGGCGTTTTTGGAGCCCAAGACGACTTCTGATGGGTTCGTGGCCTTCTGGAAAAGTGTTCAGAATATTTCAAACCTTAAATCCAGTCATTATGGGCCGGTTTTTGGAGCATCTTAGGGGTCCAAAACGTGGCTGTTCAGATTTTAGGCGAATTTTACCATTTAATTTAGGTTTATGTTTCCTATTTTATTTTAGTTATTAGTTTCCTAATTGGATTGGAAGACTTTTTATTAGGAGGTTTTAATTACGTTAAATAAGTTTGGCCGTGTAGTCCTATTGGCTTCTTCTTCTCCATGCGTTCTTGAGAGGAAAAATTGGCCAAGCGTAGAGATTTTCAGACTTTTTCCATTCTAGGTATTTTCTATCTTTTATTATTTTAATGAAGAATTTTATGATTTTTATTATGAATATGCGTAACTAATTCTCTTTTGCTAGGGTGAGGCCATGAGCCTTAGCAAGAATATGTAGTTTCTCTTCAATTTGCTTATGATTAAATGCATGCAGGTTTTCGAATTATTAATCACTGGGTTAAACTATCTAATTGTCTTGATACTTGATCACCATTAGGATGTTTAGAAAAGTAATATGATGCAATTTTGGTCAGAGGTCGGTCCTTGAAATAGGATGAATACCACTTCTTAAGGGTTGCATGGTTTTTCAAAAGGTTTCACAGAACTTAATGAGTCATGCATGTTTAGATTTGATCTGAATACCATAGACGGATTGCATGTTTGATATACGTTCTATGTTGGGGGTCCAAGTAGGCATATATTAGGAATACCTAACCTTCGGAATATGCATGTATGGATCATAAGTAATTGGGAGAGCTATGTAGGATTGCTAAGGTAACGGTGGATCCCTAGTGTTTTCTTAATTTGATTTTTAAAAACAAAACTGGTTCTTCTGTCTTTATCTTTAATTTTGTAGATTTTCTTATTTTTATTAGTTAATTTCGTTTTAATTTAATTAGTTCATAAAATCAATCATCTCAAATTTCTACTTTGAAATATCTTATTGAATTTTGATTTGCTTCGAATTAGTTAATAATCCCTGTGGAGAACGACATTGCGAGATCCGTTTATACTACAATAACCTTGTCATTCTTGCAAGTTTTATATGAGTTTTAAACCTTTTACGTGTGTGGTAAAATCCCTATCAGTTTCTTTTCACGTTCATCATATAGAAGAGGAACAGTCTTCCTCTCTCAGACAGAAGAAGAACAGTCTTCCTCCATTCCTCAAGCTATTGTTTTTCTCTTCCGAATTTGTATAAGAACTCTTTATTATTTTCATGGTGTTTATATATAGTTGTTCTTAGCACTTCGGCACAGTATGTATTTGTACTCAGTCTTGCCGGTAATCTCAAAAAGAACCCCATCTTTCCCTTTCATGTGTTTTGTTTTGTTCTTATAATTTTGTTTTATCATGCCGACTGCATGTGATTCCAATCTCCAAACTTCCCCCACCAACCCATAAGGTCTGGTCTCTATTTCTTTGTTGCTATTTTGTTTTTCGCTTTGTTTTTGTTATTATTTTATTTATTACAATATTTTTTGGAATAAAGATGAATTGAATCGGACGTGGAGCAATTCCCGAGCTCCACCGATTGCTCCCTTACTTCCGTCATTGTGTTTAGTTCTTAATCTGTATTTAGTTCTCCATTGTCACTAGCTTCACTGGTGAATCATATTCCTCTCATTCATTAATTGAATATGTGAACTTCAGATAGCAAAGTAAACTTTCTGCTATTTGAATTTTATTAAGATTCAAGCTTTCCCTGTGCTTGCTCTTCTTTCACTTTTTTTTTGTTTCATTTCATTTTCACTCGATATTATTTCATGTTCTTGTTCTTCTACACGAAGTACAAACTTCTTTATGATTTTGTTTATTTGGTTGGTTAGTTTATATATAATGTCTCAATCAAGCATGGAAGCAGAAGAAGATGAGGAAGAAATGGAAGTGGACGAGAGGAGGAAGAAATGGAAGTGGAGCAAATGGTGGAAGAGGAGTGTTGATGATAAGCTCATATTTATATATTTTTTACATCAAATTCTCTCGTCTTTTCTTAGTTAGTTCCTTATATTTTTGAGCTATTTACTTTGATTTTGTGTTTTATATGATTTGTCAAGCAAATAAAAGAAAAATAGCACAAGTGAGATTTTATGTAACAAATTCATCAAAACTGCCTGTGCAGATCAGCTCATTTTGGAAGCAATTTGCGAACGGCCCAAAATGAACTAGAGAATGAGCCTTATATGCTTGGAAAGCTACAGATGTCTATTTTCTGGAGCATTTTGCGGATTGTTAAGATCATTTTTCTAGAAGAAGTTATGGGCATTTTAGTAAGGGAAGGTCAAGAGAGCACATGGGGAAGGAATAGGCGGACAGCTGCAAGGATGACCCACGGCATGGATGAATGATTATGTTTTGCAAGTGTGCTAGCTTGTTTAATCATGAAATACAAGTGTGCTAGCTGTTTTGCAAGTGTTCTAGCTGATTCATCATGAGAAGACCAAGAGGAATCCAAGGCATGGACCAAGGAGGATGAATGCAAGTTGTTTCATCATGAAATTTCTGCAATGAAGCATGTGTGCTAGCTGTTTTTGATGATTAATTCTTGCTTTGTATTTGTTTATTAGAATCACTTGAGTGGCTCCTTACCTTTGTGCACCTATAAATAAAGCCTTCTTGCAAGGCTTAGACTCACCAATTCACACAACAATCCCATTTCACACACCCTAAACTATCCTAGCCGCAACCCCCCTTCTTTCCTCCACAAAATCTGCCCATAAACCTATCCTAGCCATCATAAACACCACCATACATCCCCCGATCCACTCCTCCATACAACCAAACCTTCAAACCACATCCACTCCTTGTGCCATAGCAAAGGAAGGGAAGGAAAGTGCTTGGACGTGCATACCACTCAACGAGAACCGTTGGAGCGTTTAGGTGTTTTCTTTCTTTCATTTTCAATGTATAAATCTATTTACCTTTGTTTTATGATTATGAGGAACTAAACCCCCCTTTTGCTAGGGGGGGATTCAAAGCCATGATTACATTTGCATTATGAATTAATTACTTTTGGTTGTGATTTAATAATTTGTGATTTCAATTCGCTTAACTATTTGATTGATAACTTATTTATGTATGTTGATTAAGAGTGCACGCTTAGTTTTCATGCATAAGTTTGATGCTAGAATATAAGGGAATTTCACCTAATCGTTATGAACTTATATTCAAGAGTAGTGAAGGTTGCTATCCACAATCGTGTTAAGTGAATTCTTGGCAAGAGTATCATGCTTTTCATAGTTACGAATGCCTCGTCAATACTTATAGTTCTCATGAATCTTAATGATCTTTGATTATATCTATATTGTGCTTTTCACGTATGGAACTTTTGAAGAATGTTTTAAATTGTTATATGCGCTTTCCCATTCAATTCATTCAACTAAGGAGAACTTGAAGGTTAAAAAAGTGCTATCACGGTTAACCCGGAGTATTGAGTTTCATAAGTTATCGAATGAACAACTAAAAATTGGTTTATATACAAGTGTATCATGTGTGGAGGAAACCCCTCTAGCTAATCCATCATCCATTCAAACAACCATATTTTGTGCTTAAATCTATCTAGTTTTCAATTTGTTTATTTTCAAGTTATTCTCATCAAGATCAAATCCCCCTTTTTCAATTTTTGTCTTTTGACTTGAATTTACCTTATTTGATTTCTTTTGAGTTCTTTGAGTAATTTAGTTTAGAGTTGGTTAATTTTCATAGCTTGAATCTTTTAAATTCATTCGTGATTTTGTTTTAGTTTATTTATTAATTTTATTTTAAGTTATTCTAGTTTATTTGGAATCATTTGAATCTAGTTAAATGTTCTGATTTTAGATTTATGTTTTTAAAAGTTTTATTTAGTGCTTCTAAATTCATTTTATATAGATTAGCAATCCCTCATAATCCCCGGTTTAAGAACGATCCCTACTTGCATATATACTACAATTGTCAACAAGAGGGTTTAATTTGTGTGTTAGTTTATTTTCGCATCAGTTGATTGGACTAATTTCCGGTTGAACCAGATCATGAATTTTCTTCGTCTCAACCATTGTTAGTTTCGGAAGGGGATCTTGACCAAGATTTTCAAACACAAGAACAACAACGAAATATTGCTAATGAATGGAGATATAACATAGCTTTGGACATGTGGAGAGATGCCTAGAATGATAACAATGTGAATGGAGGATAATGAGTTGTCAATAATGCTAGTGTTTTAATTTTTAGGAGCACCATATGAAGGCTGAGGGAGCAAAATGCGTGTTAAAGCAACATTATTATCTTGTTTATCTTGAAGCCATCTATTATCTTCTTAAATTTTGATTTATGTGTGTTTTATGTACTTGTATTAGCTTTGACTATAAGATATGTAATTGAAATCATCTGTCTTTGTTTTGGTTAGTTAATTTTCTTTTAAAAAGTTACAATTCAAATGAGAAAGGGAAACACATAATAAATCCTAAGGATCCATTTTATGCTATAAGATTCAACTAACAAGTCCTTAGAAATTCATGAAAGAAATCCATAAAAATCTATAATATAAATCCATATAAATCTGTCAAAATCCATATAGAATTGTAGAATCCTTTAAAATCCTTTGAAATTTGTCACTTAAAATTAAAATCCTTTGAAATCCCCCTTAAGTCCATTTCTTCTCCAAGTGGTGTATTTTGGGGTGGGAAATGGGTGGGTAATTGGGTCTAGTATACACCCCCCGGGTGGATAAGGTTTTTGGAAGCAAAACTATGTAAAAAAAGAGGAGGGGGACAACAGATCCTTCGCGTCAGTTTCACTGACGCAGGTTGATTCAGTGGCGGCATGTGGTTGGACAAAATTGTGCAGACGTGATTTCATGACTGTTTCCATCTGATGGCTGTCGCACCTCATGATTATGATCTAGTGAGGCGCTCCCATCTATAGGTGACACACCCGTACCCGAAAGTAGGGCATGCTGGCCGTCACGTGAGTGTGACGTAGCCAAGTGCGCTGTGCGGAAGCAAAGATTGATAACGTAGTACGAATTAATTCAAACCGAAATCTAGCAACCTAAATATGAATGTGTGCTAGAGATATTACAATACTTATACATATTCAGAGCATACTAGGTTAGTGCAGTCAAGCATGAATAAAAGAGTTTAATTACACCATCGGTGCCCTACATATGTCAAATCTGTCAGAAAGGTCAGAAGATCCTCGAAGTGCCAAACTCGGAATTCAAGCTATCTAGAACCTGGAGGGGCGAAAAACAAAAGGGAGTGGGTCAGCAAAAACAATTCTTTTCAAAATCAATCTTTTCTCAAAAGTTTAGCCTCTCTCCGTAAAACCTGTATAGTTTCCAAGAAAATAATACGTACATATATATATATCAATCTTTCTCAGCATAAAACGTTTTCAAAGTATCTCAATGTATGCCGTGCAATACAATTCAATGCCATCTGAATCTCATAAACAATGCCATGCTATGCATTTCAATAATCATATCGCTACTATATGTCATCTCAGCCCTTGACTGCAAATATAGCTCATAACATCTCAATCTCATAATCATATGTGCTCTGCACATACATCAATATCTCATCATATCATCATCATCATCATCATCATCACTGTATCAATAATAAATGCTCTAGTGCTACAATCACGTGAAGATTGTGCGAATGAACGCTGGTCACCTACATGTCGTACCTACTCAAAAGTGGTCTATACGACAAGATTGTGCACCTACTTGGATCCAAGGCGAGCATGCGGTGCGGGAGGTGAACGACACGTGAAAGACTGTGCCCCTAACTCTGGGCGTGAGCACTAACAGTATGTACAGGTTTATGAGCTAACATATCATATCATATCTCATCGTATCTCATATGCATCAACTGTTCGTTCTCAACTATGCATGTACCTACCTGGTACTCACCTGGCGTCCTCGGCACCAACATATGCATGAAATGTATATATGAATACTCATGCATCAAAATCAAGTCATATGCATATCGTCAAAAACGTCATTTTCATTTAAAAATGTGATTCTGGGAAAATCATTATATATATAGGTTATACGGAAAATAATACTGCCCACTCACTGGTAAGTCGCTGGATCGTAGCCCTCGCGTCGAGCCTAGCTACGGTCGCCTTCAGAATACGTTTCACCTATATGAGAAATTACTAAAAATACGTCATTTAAGCACATACACGCAAATACGAAAATAACTTCTCATACATAGCTCAATTTTGGCATACGAATATACCAACGCGACTTACACGACGTCACGGACGTCGTGGTATTTTTAGAAAAAATTATAGAGCTCGCACGCGCCCTCACGGGCCAGGAAGGCCACGGGGCTACGTGCCCCCCACGCGCGGCGCGTGCGCGTCATGTGTCATCCCTGTCAGGGGTCGCCGGACTAGTTTTTCTGGTGACCGGAAAACTTTCGTGTGTGATTTCTCACTCGTTTCTCAACCATTCTTTGTGAAATTTTCACCAAAATGTTCTAAATTAAGAGTAGAACAAGTCTATACCTTCAAAAACTTCGAACACCAACGAGAATCTCGTCAGAAAATCTCCAAAGATTCGGCCTCCCTTGTTCTCGACGATCCCGACGTCAAAGCTTAGCAAACGAACATCTCCGAGCCTCTAGAGGATCCAACAAACACTCCTGTGATCTCAGATTTTCCTAAAACGCAACGTATAAAAAGTTGATGAATAGTGCCAATTATAAACCTTGAGTTTTGGACGTGAAATCGTTGTAGTTCTTACCTGAAAATGGTATGGTTGAGTTCGTATGGATTTCACGAGCATGAATATGTAATTTGTTTGTTTGATCTACAAGTTTTGATGGGTTTGAGTGTTGTGCCGTACGTGTATCGTCGAGAGAGAGAGAGAGAGAGTGAACCGTGAGATGAGAGAGAGAGAGACTGTGAGAGGAGAAAGGGAGAGTGTCGGTGGACCAAGACCACCAATCACACAAATATCTTTCTAACTTTTCATTGGCCCCCAATAACTTGGATAATTATATAATTGGCCCAAAAATTATTAAACTCATGCATAAACGTTCGCCCGAACTCAAGTGCATAATAGTCATTTTGTAACGTCGAAATAAAAATCCCGGGACGGGTTGTTACAATAGGCCTTTTCAATTGTCATATTTTTGTGTAGCCCAATTTTTTTACATCTGAATCGTTCGTAAAAAAAAAGAAAAAAAAAGAAAGATAATACAAAATTAAATCCAAAATTTTTAGAAAAAATATTAGAGAAATTAAAAAAATTTAACAAATTATAAAATTAGAAGTGAGAATTATAAGTCATTTATCCTTGGAAGAAAAACCTGACTAACCTCATACATATAGATGAATAGTTGAAAGTACTGGGCTAATTTTGTTTTTTTTTCTCTTTCTTTCTTTTTTTTTTTTTTTTTTTTTTTTTTTTTTTTTTTTTTTGTGAGGAAGAAAGAAGATTAATTTAAAGAGAAACCTTGGAGACATCCAAGGCCTCGAGAATCATACAAGAAGGCCTTTTTTGCTTGGGTAACACACCTATCCCAAATATATAAATTAGAACAATTATGCCCAAGAAAAGTTATGGCATCCCTTGTGAAGTTTGCTTTCCTGTAGACATGATTCTATTCTACTAGCTCGAACGATGAGGAAAGCCATTTAATGTCCTCAACGATGGACCTAATTCTCTATGGTACAACACACTTTCCAAAATTGCATAATGACAACCTTTGAATCCCTTTCTACCACAGTTTTCTTGATTTGACGTTGTTTGGCCCGAAGAGGCTGAGCATCAACCATAGTGATAGTGTTTGGTTCAAGATGTCGAGCACCCGTGAGAGAAGGCTGTCTTCGATGATGTTTGATTATAAAACCCACAACAGCAGAAGTGCCCTCCCCTGACCCATCAAAATTGAGCTTATAAAAGCCTTATGCAAGTGCTTTCCAACTAATGGTGTTGCTTGAAATCTTAGTCTTCCTTGGTTTTTGTTTCACACAAGGTATTAAATATCGATGATATCAGAAATATCAGTAGTCCAAAAACACGGAAATTTCGATGGAAATATCGGGATATTATCGATATCGATAAAAATTGAATAAAAACCACGGAAACTGTAAGAAAAACTTGTAAATTTTTATTGAAACTTTGCAGGATGTTTATTTAGTCAATTATCTATTAGTTTATCACAAAAAATTGGAAGGAAATGCATTGCATGATGGATTTAACTGATTTAAGTTGATAATATAGCGAGCTGGCAAATATTGTGAGTGTAGAAAATATGTAAATATTTTAGCATATTTTCACAAAAACACAAGTGATATGGTGGTCAAGGTGTTGAAGGAGTAAAATGGGAGGGGTTCGAATCCCTTTGGTGTTCTTTTAAAAATAGAAATTTAAAAAACATGAAAATTTCGATGGAAATATCGATGACATCGGAAATATCGGTAGTTCAAAAACACGGAAATTTCGATAGAAATATCGAGATATTATGGATATTTAAAAGCTTGGTTTCACATTAGCCTTCAAGAACTCTTTACCAATTGTAGCCGCTGCCATCAGACAACGAGTTGGACGAGGTTTAATATATTTAACAACAAAATTATTTCCTTCATTCCACATTAACAAAATTATTTCCTTCATTCCACATTTGCCAACAAAGAATTAGGATTTTATTAAGATCAAAAAGGTCATCTTTACCAAAAGCCAACATCCCTATTAACCAATCATTCATATTGCTAATGGAGGAGGGTGGAGATAGGTTATTTCATTCATATTGCTAATGGAGGAGGGTGGAGATAGGTTATTACAAAGCTTTCAAACTTCTTGAGCTTGAGTACAATAAACAAAACAATATAGTTGATCATCATCTGCAATATTACATAAAAAGGCAAATAGTTTGACCATTATGATGATGCTTACTTTATCTTTTGAAGGTAGACAATCTATTTCTTATAAGCAGCCAAGCAAAAAAAAAATTAACTTTATGTGGAATAATAAGTTTCCACACTATTTTTAGCAACTCTTTGAAAGGTTTACTGTGGGTATCTTCAATTTGAATCCAAGTAGTTGATTTAACCGAGAAATTTCCATTAGCATATGATCCTCCAGATAAATTCATCCTCCATGTCACTTAAAGGGATAGGGATGGCAAAATTTTTATCAACCACATCATTAGGCAGCAATTGAAGGATTAACTTCTTGTCACATTTTATTTACCATCGCATCACTAACTTTCAGATTTATGAGTTTATTAATTGGTCTTGATTGAGAGTGGATAGTGGAAAAGGCAAAACTCAGTTATGGGAACAAAACAAAATGTTTTGACCATTTCCCACAATCAATCTCATTAATTTTTGAATGATAGGTTTACTAGCCAGAATTCCTTTCCACGTCATAAATTGATTTTGTTTACACTTCTTATTACAAAAGGTTTCATTGATATTTTACCTTCACAATTTTAACCCACCAATTGTCATTATCTGAAATAATTTTCCAAGCAAGCTTTGCAAGGAAGACAAGATTAAAATCTTCAGCTTTTCTAATCCTCAATCCCCCTAAAGTCTTAGGTAAACATACATCTTTCCAAGCCACAAGGAGAATTATATTTTTTTATTTCAGAGAAATTTCCTACTCTCTCTATTGATGGCTTTAGTAACTTTTGGGAGACATTTAAAGCAAGCCATAGTGTGATTGGGTATAAGATTGTTTATGAGAAGTCCAAATTTATTTATGACAACTAAGAGCATCTTCAAAGATAATGTCATAGATCCTATGTGGCATATTTTAACAAAAATGAAGCTTAAATGAAAATGAATTGGGTTAAGTTTATTTTAACAATAAAGTATCCTATAACTTTATTTAATAATAAAATGACTTAAATTTTAATGAAAATGACAAAATAGCTTAAACTTTAATGAAAAGTACTTATATTTTAATAAAAAAGAATAAAAATAGAAAAAATGCAATTAAAAAGATTAACCCGCGTGTCAGTCACACACATTGTTTCTAAAACTAAACTGTGCTACACTATTTTTGAAACTAAACGGAAAGTTGAAAACTAACTATTTATGAAACTAAACACGAGTACTACACTATGTCTGAAATTGGATATGGTACTACACTATTTTTGAAACTGAACATAGATACTATTTTTGAAATTTGGTGTTTACTGACTATTTCTTAAACTGAATATGGTATCTCTTTCAAAAGTCTAACGATCATTTTTCTCTCTCATCTTCTTGAATTTTCTCGGCACTTTCTCACCTTCCAAGACATTTTCTTCTAATTTTCTTTGAGTCTCATCAAATTTTCTCTAAAACCTTTCAATTTCTTAACTTTCCACACCAATTACTTAATTTTCTTCTATTATCCGCACATTTGCGGCTTCCTTTTATCCTCCACCTACAATCTCACATTCTCTCTCTACAGAATAAAAAAAAACTAAGCAAATGAAATCAATAAAATTGAATACAAAAATATCCATAAAACCAGTTAATCCTTTTAAACTATCCAGACTTGCCCCGACGCTCTCTACTTCACATGCATTTATAAAGATTTTTGTGACGAGAACAAATGCATCTTATATAAGATAATATAGAACAATAATTGTATATTATATATAATAACCACAATTATATTATATATGATGTATAAATGCATGTGCAGGACCCCAGTCTGCACATCATGGGTAATATGCATGTAAGCAATGACATTGGACAATCCATCAAAAGAGAGAGACCGAGAACTTGCATCCTACTCATGAAGATTTTTCCATTGAGTCTGAGAGACTGATAAATCGAAAGATTGGTTTGCGTACAATGCATGCGATTTGGATGAGGTTTTCTTTGGTTTTTTTTTTTTCTCTTGTTCTTATCAATAAATAAAGTTATTAAATGACTTTTTGTCAAAATTCAAAAATTTAGAACCTTTCTTATTAGTTTTTCTTAACAAAAAAAATGTAGTCTTCTAGTTCTAAAGGAGATGCCAAAATCCTACATGGATTTCCATTCTCCACTTTGCTCCCTAATTTGAAGACAACATTAAAAAATTGTTATTTTAATGTTAGGCACACATATTTCTTTGTTTTTCTTAACTTATTGATTATTTTATTATAAAAGCCCTTTTTTTTATTGAAAACTAATGAAAGACCCCAAAAAATTTGCGTTTATACCCAAAATAGGCATAAGGGAAAGATGACAAGTATGAGCTCCAAGGAGATAAGACATGCAGTAAGTTCACGTGGTTATTATCAAAACAAAAGAAAAAGGAGACAAAACACAAAGAAGACAAATAATTTAGTCCACGTTTTAGAAATAGTATTGACAATTTCAGCAAATTCAGAAACAGTGGAAGCAAAGTGACAAATCAAGAAAAAGTTGACTAGCACCCAAAACGACGTCTACACCACCATTCATTTTGAAAAGATTCTTTGTCCAATAATATTCTCATTTATGTAAATAAGATATGGTTTTCCTCATTCTAAACACACGTCACACACCTCAACCTGGAAGTTCAAGCATAGAGCATCTAAAGCCTTCCTAATATCCTTTATAAACTTTTCTTGTAAACACTTACTTTGTAATTATCTTATATACATTAATAAAAGTTCAAGTATATATATTCAAGCAATCGCCAAGTCTTAAGTAAGTTTTTCTTTCTTTCTTTTAGTGTGTCTTTTAATTAGACTTCCTATTCACAATAGAGAAACATTATTGTAGTTGACACACCCCGACCCGGAATGTCCACTAGGACTCCGAATCAAGCTGCGTTGGCCGACACCTGGAAGGTGACGAAGTCATAAAGTGTAGTGATGTGGAAAGTGTGAATAGATTTAAACCTAAGAGTACCTAAATACCAGAGTGCGCTAGTGAGCGGGAATGAACCCATTCACACCTGACGTCATAGCATAAGTAAAGTACAGTAGAGTAGGTAAGGATTATACCCTCAGAGGTAGCCACCTATACCGAGACTCGCCAAGAATCCTCGTCGATATGAACTTTCAGTAGCTAAAACCTGGAGGGGCACAAAACAGAATATGTGAGTGGGCAAAAACAAAGTTTTTGAAAACACATTTCTCTTTTTAAACATAATAACCCTTCACCGTAAAACTCGTATAGTTTCCTAAAAAATAATACTACATACGTAATTAGAAACCATTCTTGAAAGCAATGGAAATCGAGTATATGCCATGTCAAGTACCTCAGCTGTAAACATGTAAGTCAGGTGATATAATTTAATGCAGAATAATATGTCAGCCGAAGTCACTTAATGTGACCTGTACGACTGAACCTATAGCTCATCAATTAACTCTTGCACACGAGTCGGAACCACCTAATGTGGTCTGTACGCTCAAGTGCTACGATCATGTGAATACTGTGTGAATAATTGCGGGTCGCTTACAAGTCGGAACGACCTAATGTGGTCTGTATGACAAGATTATGCACTAAACTTGGATCCAAGGTGAGCGTGCGGTGCGAGAGGTGAACATCACGTGAAGGATTGTGCCCTGGCCACGAGTGGGAGCACTAACACTGGGGTGCAAGGTAATGAGCACTAAATACAACTAATCATAACCATACTCACCGTAATTACTATCATCATGATATACTCACTTGAAACTTACTTGGGCCTCCGCAACATTAACAAATATTATGCATATGTATACTAATGCATATACTAACATGTAATGTAATTGACATGGCATTTAAAAACGTAAATCCATTTAACACAGTTATGAGAAAATGTAAAGCATATATACGTGTATATATATAACCAAAAGCCCACTCACCTGAGGTCCGCGTTACTCCCTAGCACGAATATCGAAATGTCTCGAACGATCGTCGCCTAGAACAAATATCAAATGACGTCTCATAATCCTTACTGATAGAATACATAATTTACATAAAAAACATCCACAAGGACGTTCTAGAATGATTTGAGACCCATTGAACAAAAGTCAACCGCAGGTCAAAGATCGACGGTAGGGTCCACAACCCTATGTAACTCGATCCAGAAAATCCGCATCTCCAATTTCCTATCCGTAAGTTCCAAAGATTCACTTATGCTTCTAGAATAACATACTAAAGTTTCATTATGATCCAACGGTTGGATCTTCGCCAATTGCAAATTCAAGTGGCGGTTAACGTTTTATTTTATGAACTTACAAATCCAATTCGGGAAGATCCGTACGTTAGATTCTAGATCTGTAAGTTTCTATGGTCCTCAAATATTAGGTACTATAATGTACTAAAGTTTAGTTATGATCCAACGGTCGGATCGTCGATTGTTATAATGTTCAAGTGGCGGACCTTAATGAAATTTTGCCAGATTCTGCAGATTTTATAGATTTTTTGGGCAATCTTTGGAACTCCATATCTCACTTGTTTGTCAACCACATTTGACCCATAATATACCAAAATGAAGCTAGAGAAGTGTGGAACAGGATTATACCTGTCTGAAGTCTAAATGATTGCCGGAGATGGCCAAAAAATGGCTTGAAAGATGGCTGTTTGCGAGAAAACAGAGAAATTTGCTAGAATTTCTGGGCAACCTTACACGATGGCTATCTCGCCATGATGTGGCCGAAAAACTCCTTGAAAGTGGCGGAGGTCGCCGGAAATTGTTCTAAGTTCAAAAGATGGCTAGGAATTGTCTGAATCACGCATAGAAGTCTCGGGCCAAAACCTTGTTCTTCAAACTCGAGGTTAGGATTCATTTTCAATGAAACAAAACTCAAAATTGGGTTTATGGTGGTGAAGACATGCAGATAATGATTGTGGAGCCAAAAATAATCACAAGGTGACACGTGGATTCTTGGGTAAAAGATGACAAAAATACCCTTGAGGCATACTGGGATTCCTATACACGAGCAGCGGGCAATCATCCCTCAACCAAGTCAAAAATGCTCTGAAAGAGGTAAACAATTCAAAGTCCATCTCATCAAATCCCCTTTTGCAAGGTAACCTCCAAAATATTATGATAATTGGTTAATTAATGGATTAATTACCCAATTAATCCATTAAATACCAATTAAATCATCCAATTAACCACAAAATACATCCAATTCAACCCTAAAGCTAGTCAAAGGCCGGCCACACCCTTTGCTCTTCACCTTTTTTATTTCTTCCACTTCATTACCCAAATTAAGTTAGTCAATTAATCCTATAACCCCCCATTTATTTCTTTCATGTTTAATTAGCCAATAAATTGGCTAATTAAACCAAAATTTCACCAAAAAACCACATTATGGCCGGCCACTTTCTCTCCAAAGTGAACCGGCCTAGCCCTATAAAAGGCCTCTCATTTTCCCCAAACACGAATGCTTGCTATACAAATAACTGGACATTAACCATGGTACTTAGGAGTCCTTCGTACCTCTGAGTTCAGCCTTTAAGGCTTTATACCTGTAGTGTGAATGTCTGTCATACTAAAACATGTCGAGTTCCATGTGCATGGTTTTATTTCTAATTGTTATAATTGTCATCCAACTATTTCATCTGACCTTTGTTTTCGAATTTGGTATCAGAGCCAAGTTTAGCATTTCAATAGTATAATTATAATAGTAAAGTACCTTGATGCCTGAAGTCATTGACACAACTGATATAATACACTTGTTTATCTTGTATAAATACTAGATATTATTGCCTTTTTAGACCTTGTCAACCACAATCATTAAGTATCTATTCTACTAAACACCCAACTATAACTAGCATAAAAAATAAGATTAGCATATGTTTCCAATAGAATTAGCAAGACTTTGAAGAAGTAGAAGTTTTATCTTGGTTATCTTGAACACCCTTCATTTATTAGTAAATATAAAAAACAAAGAAGTACATCATAACATATTAGAAGCAAAAAGAGCAACAGATCATACATTAGAGATTGAGAGAAGAAAGAGAGTTTCTAAGAAATCAATTAGCCATAACCTTATACTGTAGTTTGTGACTGATACCTTAATTTAGAAATTAGTGAACCACCAAAACAAAACAAAAAAAAAAAAAAAAAAAAAAAAACCTTAGCCAAAATAGCGTAGTTTGTTGTTTTTTATTTGTTAAGAAAGCATAATCATATTTTATATAGTGAAGAAAATCCAAAAGCCAATAGTATTGTAAATCTTATTATTAGTCAAACAGAAAATATAACATTAGCAAATAATAAGCATAATTTTTTCTTAAACCAGTTGTTAGCCTATTTTTAGAAAATTCCATAAAAACTATTAGGCAAAACTTAGATCATATTACATCTCAGTTAAAAGATAATAATTTAAAAAAATTCAAAGGTTTCCTAGCAAAAAAGAGATAAAAGAACTTATTAATTTTAGAGACAGTGAGCCTAAGCAAGTAGAACTTAGATCTTTAGAAATAGTTGAGCACTTAAAATTAGAAGTACAAAAAAAATCAACTAGTACAAAAAGATTTGAGTGAACAATTCGATAAGTTACATAATAAAATTGATAGATTATTATTTTAATGACCGATTCTAGAACTAAAAGAAAATATATCCGAGTTTTGAAAGAAATTAGTAAGTTAGATAAAGAACCAATAGGTTTAACAGATTTTTCAACACAAGTAGCTAGTACTATCCAAATTAGACAAAATAATTTAAATATGAAATTAGTTTTAAATTTAGCTGAAAAATTAGATGAAGTTACAGAACAAATATGAGAAATAAATCAAGTTTTACATGACACATCTTCATTACTTCCATCGTCTTCGTTACAAAAATTAGAAAATTTAACTTTAAATACAATAATAATATTAGAAGACCTAAGATAAATCCTTTTGCTAATAGAAAATGAGACTCTTTAGAAGAAAATGAAAAGAAGTATTTAGAACTGAAGATATTTCTTTAAATGAAGAAGAAGCACAAGAACTTATTAGAAGAGGTTTGGAGAGAACACAGAAAAATAAATATAGTTTGTATCAACTATGTTTATTTGAAAATAGAAGCAAAGTTGTAAGTAGCATCAGTCAACATGAAGTTAGCTGTATTGATAAAGAAGTTACACTTAATTTAATTAGTAAAGAAGCAGTTACTCACTTAAGAAAATCACACTTTAGTCAAATTCATATTTGAACAATATTAATTGAAATACCATGATTATCCAGAGCACAAGTAGGCATAAAAGTTTTATCGTACATATATGATGATAGATGGGAAAATCACCAACAAGATGCAATAGCAATAGATGAAGTACTTTTAAGCTCAAATTTAGCAGTTATATGTTGTATTCCTAATTATGTTATGACAATTAATGAATTTAGTAAATTTATTAAAATACGTATAAGAACAAAAACTTATAATATGAAAAGAGAAAATAAAAGTTTTATGTATTAGTTTAATGTATATTGGTAAAGTTTCTGACAAATATAATCATAAGTTTAATTTAGAATTTCAAAATTTAGTTCAAACATTTGATAGTAAGCATGTAAACATGATAAAAGCAAAACCTGTAGATAATAGCTTTTTAGAAGGAACTCATTGGACATTACCTAATTTACAAGTAGCAAGAAATAGACAACTAGATAATGTACAAATGTATGAAACTAGTACAAGAGAAGAAACAATTAGATTTAGTAATTACAAGCAATTAGAAAATATAGAAGATGATGAGAGTGAAATTGAAAATGAGAGTATTCACATGTCTTTTGATAATTTAGAAGTTAATTTAGTTGAAGATAATTTTGATCATACTGTAGACAAGCTCATAGAAGATATTGATAATATAGACGAAGAACAATATTTAGAAAAATATAAGACAAATGATTTAGGACTACATACAATTTCAGATAAAGAAATAAAAAATAATAATTTTAGAAATAGAAGTAGAACATATTTTAGGATAAAAAGAATACAATAATTTATTAGAGTTAAAAATTGAATGTAATCCTGTAGAAGAAATTAGTATATCAAGAATATAAAATAATTCAAGATACACATGTAGAACTAATCAACAATTTTTAAGGCAAACAAATGAACAATATAATGAGCAAGTAGGAGTAGATTATTGGATGAAAAAAATGATGAGACCACCTAAAAAAATAGGATACCATACTTGAGAGGATTAGACAAATTAATAAAGTAGGTAATATATTAAACTTGGATAATGTAGATCTACAAGATTGAGAGAAAACAATTGAAAGATGAGAAAAAGGTTGTGTACATGTAACATTAAAATATGTTAGATTATTTTGAGCATACTATAGATGAATTAGTTTTTTATTATTTTCAACCATGGAAAGTTCAAAATCCAAAACAGTCTCAGGTAGCTAAAACACATTTTGATATAGATGGTTTTGTTACTTTAATCAAGCAAGAATTTTTAGATCATAATAAGTTAGATGACAAAAATGAACAATTACAAATGGAAATTGTTATTTACTCCAAAAATCTCATTTTACACTCCAAACTTTCTATAATTAGAAAGAAAGATACACTGATGAGGAGTGTAGAATAAGATTTTTGGTGTGACGACCCGTCCCGACATATTTAATTATTAATTGTGAAATGACGGAATTACCCCTTCGGGGATTATGTACGTGTGCATGTGTGTTGTGTGAGGACCAATAATTGGTGGCCCTCAATTATTGGAGCCTTAGACATTATTGTGTTAGATAGTTTGGACACACACACACATCTCCCTTACTCACCCTCATCGACACACACACTCTCTCTCTAGCCAATTACACTCAGACTCTTTCTTTCTCTATCTCTCTCACTCGATAACACACTCTCTCTCGCCTTATGTACGGACGTACACCAAAACCACACAAAACCTCGTAGATCGAAGAAACAAAATACATATTCATGCTCGTGAGGTCCATACGAACTCAACCATACCATTTTTAGGTAAGAACTACAACAATTTCACGTCCAAAACTCAAGGTTCATAATTGGCACTATTCATCAACTTCTTGTGGGTTGATTTTTAGGATAATCCAAGATCACTGCGAGCTTTGTGAGGTCCCAATGAGGCTCGGAGTGGTTCGTTGGAAGTGTTTGGACGTCGGGATCACGTACATCGGAGTTGGCCGATTTTGGAGTTTGTCCCCGAGGAAATTAAAGACCTTTTTCAAGGTTTTTGAAGGTATATTTATGTTCTACACTTAATTTGGAGCACATAGGAAGAAAAATGGGTCAAAAAGGATGAAAAATGAGCAAGATATGAAACTTAGAAAATTTCCTAGTTTTCCGGCGAAACCAGTCGCCGGAGAAGGAGATGGAGTTGGAATATTCCGTCAAAACTGACAGAATATTCTAACGGCGTTAACTGACGCCGTTAAAGATAACGGAATATGCCTGAGGACGTTAACTGACGCCGTCAGTGTGCCAGGCGCGTGGGGCCGAGAAAATTTATTTTAAAAATATGGGGATGTTCGTGACGACGAGTAGGTCACGTTGGTATATCCAAATACCAAAATTGAGCTATGTATGAGAAGTTATTTCCGTAGTTACGTATATGTACTTAAATGACGTATTTTTAGTAATTTCTCATATAGATGAGACGTATTCAGAGGACGACCGTAGCCAGGCTCGACGTGGGGGCTACGATCCAGCGACTTACCAGTGAGTGGGCAGTATTATTTTCCGTATAACCTATATATATATAATGATTTTCCCAGAATCACATTTTAAATGAAAAGTACGTTTTTAACGATATGCATATGACTTGATTTTGATGCATGAGTATTCACATATACATTTCATGCATATGTTGGTGCCGAGGACGCCAGGTAAGTACCAGGTAGGTACATGCATAGTTGAGAACGAACAGTTGATACAGTTGAAATATGACTGTGATATGTTAGCTCATAAACCTGCACATATTGTTAGTGCTCACGCCCAGAGATAGGGGCACAGTCTTTCACGTGTCGTTACCTCCCACACCGCATGCTTGCCTTGGATCCAAGTTAGGTGCACAATCTTTTCGTATAGACCACTTTTGAGTGGGTACGACATGTAGGTGACCCGCGTTCATTCGCACAGTCTTCACGTGATTGTAGCACTAGAGCATTTATTATTGATACAGTGATGATGATGATGATATGATGAGATATTGATGTATGTGCAGAGTATATATGATGATGAGATAGAGATGTTATGAGCTATATTTACAGCCGAGGGCTGAGATGATATCTAGTAGCGATATGATTATTGAAATGCATAGCATGACATTATTTATGAGATTCAGATGGCATTGAAATGCATTGCACGGCATATACTGAGATACTTTGAAAACGTTTTATGCTGAAAAAGGTTGTGATATATATGTACGTATTATCTTCTGGGAACTATACAGGTTTTACGGAGAAGGGCTAGACTTTTGAGAAAAGAATGATTTTGAAAAGATTTGTTTTTGCTGACCCACTCCCTTTTGTTTTTCGCCCCTCCAGGTTTTAGTTAGGCTTGAGTTCCTGAGATTGGCTAGCGAGGATCCTCCGGCATTTCTGACAGACCTGATATATGTAAGGCACCGATGGTGTAATTGAACTCTTTTATTTCATGCTTGACTGCACTGACCTAGTACGCTCTGGATATGTATAAGTATTGTAATATCTCTAGTACACATTCACATCTAGGTTGCTAGAATTCGATTTTAATTAATTCGTACTACGTTATCGATCCTTGCTTCCGCACAGCGCACTTGGCTACGTCACACTCACGTGACGGCCATCATGCCCTACTTTTGGGTACGGGTGTGTCATTTGGAGTGTTAATAATGGTTCCCTTATGAATTTGTGATTTATAGTACATAGTTGAGTATACCTCATATTTCTTTATATTTAGGAAGAATAGGAAGAATTAGTGATATTAATTTGTTAGATACTTATATGACAAAAATAAAAGGACCAATATGAGGGAAGATTTGGAATGAATGGCAAAAACATTTAAAGAAAAATGATATTGTAATAGAACCTAGAATTTAACATGTATATGATATACTTAGACAAGAGTGTAGCCAAATAAAAGTAAAGAGACAAATTAGGAAACAATTTTGCATGAGTTGTAAAAATATAGATTGACCACAATAGTGTGATTGTCATAAGAAGAATAAGTATAAGAAAATATACAAAAAGAAATATAAGTCATACAAACCATATAAACAGAATAAGAATTTCAGCATATGATCTTCAAGAACATATAGAAAGCGAAAATATATTCCACAACAATTTAGGAAGAGAAGTAGTAAACCATGGATTAGAAAATCTAATGCACCAAAAGTAGTTGTAAATGTTATTTATATGGAGAAGTATGACATATTAGACCAAAATGTCCAAAATTAGGTAAAACAGCCGAGAGATAAAGTACATTTTGATGGAGTTAGTCTATATATAGTTTAGATGATTTAAGTGATAATGAGAGTATTTACAGTATAGAGATTATTAATATGATAGATTCATATCCAAAAGATTCAAGTAGTTCAAATAGTGATTTTTTTTTGAAGAAAAATGATATCATTAACTGAGAAGCATTACATCATGTCTTGGATGAGGAGATCCAAAAATAACATTTGAAGGCTCCTCGATCCAGTCTATTCGAGTCCCATTAGACACTGCAACCTTTGCCAAGCAATGGGCAATACCATTATTATTCCTTGAAATAGAAATAAACTTTGATGGAGTTCAAACAGTGATTTAGAAGAGAAACATTTTGAATGATTATATCTAATTTTTTTAAAATAAAAGTAAAAATCCTATGTAGTGGGTTAGGTGGGTCAAATTTTATAAAATATTTTTTAGAAATCATATTAATTTATGTTGAATTTAAATATGAAATCATATTAATTTATGTTGAATTTAAATATAAATATAAGTGTCAAATATGTGGATGTGGAAATGGCATACTAGGAGTCTAGGACGCATGGGACTCTGATACTCTGCACCAATACTTAATGCTAATGGCATTTATAGCCTGACACCCCATGATTTTTTATGAGAAAAATCAACATGACGACTGATAGCTTATGGCTTTTTACAAAAAGCAAGCATTTTGATGCTAGATGTCCAAATTTGGTTGGAGAGAAACTAAAAAAAAAATTAAATAAAAAAAGTATGTGGAGTGGTCACGTGGGTGAAAGGAAGAGAGAGAGTCATCGTCTTCGTCTCCTCTTCACCAAACCAAGAACCAGAAACTGAAACCCAGAAAAGCAAGCATGCAGCTGATCTGCATTCTTGAAAAAAGCATAACAAAACTGAAATTCCTGGACCGCCTAGCCACTCAGTCGCCCGCCTAGGCCGCCCAGGCCGTCTCGGCGGCCGCCTAATCCCTGTCCTGATTTTGCTCCCGATTTTGAGTTAATCGCCACGGCTGGCCACCGCTTAGCGCCTAGGCGGCCACTTAGGCCGATTTTTAGAACACTGCTGAATACTCCCCTGAGTTTGACATAACTTCCAAATGAGAACTACAAGCATTGCATATGATAGTTAGGCATACCAATTCCTTGGACAAGCTTCTGGAAGGTTGACTTCAACAGTGACGTCATGTAGAGGTCGGCAAGGTTGTCTAGGATTGGCTTGCATGACTTCAATTTCCTGATGCTTTGCTAATGTACATGTAGACGCAATATGTCTTGGCGTTGACTTTGTTGATGTATCATGGCTTGGTCGGGTGGATACATGCAGCATAATCTTCATGGATCGTCGTTGGGACTCAACGATGGATGAAATCACATCAAGTACTTCCAATATGCTCAACAAGAACTCCTAACCATGTCTCACTTGTGGCGCAGTGAAGTGAGGTGAGTCTTGGAACGATTCGAAGATTTCACAACTATGGTCATATCATGGACCTCCAAGATATTGCGATATCCCTAACGGTAAAGACATAACCATTTGGGGATTTTGCCTTGTGCATGTTTGATAAGTAACCTGTGTTAGCATAAAAAACAAGGCAAACAGCATTTCGAGGATCAGGGGGATTGGATCCGCTAAGATGCGTTGGGATTTGCCCTCGTTACACCTTCAAGGTATGCCTTTAATACCAATTCAGTGGTTGCATGTAGGAACGGTGCTGCATCTTTACCAAGATTAACAACGAATGAGATGTCTTGTCTAAATACAATGAGCTAATTACAACGAAATGCAAAGTTGAACTTAGATATGGAATTTCGGATTCCATAACCTCTCCAAGGGTCTCATTTGCATATAACATATGGACGATCAAGGGTATACTAAAAAGTGACACATTCGGAGTGTAGTTCGACTGATAGACTAAAATACCGTCAGAACAACTCTTGAACTTCAGGTCAAGAGATAAACGAGGTTTCCTAATATCCTTCATCTCAAATTCCATCTTCAGGTGTGAGGCTGTTTTCTCAAGCTCTTCTAGAGTCTTAGTGAGATTCGTGTCAACGACATAAACTGTAACTCTAGCAATTTGAAATAAGACTTCATAGTTTAACATGCAAGAGCATAATTCATATCCCTGACTGATCAAACAATCACTTAGATGGGTATACCACATCCGTCGGATTGTAGGTGAACGCCTCAAACAAATTAAGAGGGTGTTCCGTGGTTTTGGAACTATTTAAACTAGTCCATGTAATTCTTCGGGAACTTACATGTAAATCTTCGTATCTATATCCCCATGGAGAAACACTAACCACATTTCATAATGCTGCTATCAATCACAGGACGTTTGAAAGAAACCTTGCATTGTAAGACGTGCATCATATCGCACTATTTCATTAATCTCATAACATTTCCTTTCCCACTTGTAACATAATAGGGTTACCTTGGGTAGTGTAAGAATGACAGGTCTGATACACACTTTAGTAAGGAATTTGACTTATATTGTAATCTCAGTTGTCCAATCAATTCTACGTTGTCACTTAATCAACGGAACACGGTTCGATATCGTCACTTTTCATTTATGTCGGTAGCTACCATATAAGTGAAAACATCATCGATGATAATCTCATTTCAATTCCATTTAGCTCATCCAAACTACTATACTAGACCAAGAACTTCAAGTCTCAGGAGTAATTCAAATTAATCTCATGAGATGGAAATGATTTAAGACAACGATTGAGTTTAGATTCATAGTTGTGTCGTGTCTTCCTCTTCTAAGGAAGTGAATCATACGAACTGAATGATCTGTCGTGCTCCAGGCCAAGACAGATTGATTGGTTATCCACCATTGTACCGGACCATCCACTAAGGGCATCCAAACTGTCCAACAGGGGCGGCACACCCTCCAGGGATATTGACTCGACGTCCATTAAGTAAATCTATCCTTGCAGGCATGTTTGCAGCTGGTATATGATCTCGTCACTTTATCTTGATCAGAGGAATGCATTTGGAGCAACATTCTGAAATCTAGAATTCATCGCACTTGCTTATCACACTTGTGCGTATGGAGATAAAGATGAGACATAGTGGGCAATGTCCACGCAACTTCGCGCTGTTCTACAGGAACATTAAAGTTTTTATCTCCCCCTAACAGTTGGAAGATTGTCTCATTAAAGTGACAACCCGTAAATGAGCGGTAAAGCGATCGCGTGCAAGGGCTCAAAGATAGCTAGTGTGAAGGAGAATCATGATCGACAAAAGATACACATCCTTCTTTGAGTACCCATGTTGGTATGTTGCGGCGACGTAACTTGGCTCATGGAATGCACACCCAAATGCGTAAATACAAAAATCCTTAGGTTCGTACCCAGTAACCAACTGTAACGTCATATAGGTTAGGTTGCAATGGGCCTCAAGGCGGACCAACATAACTGTGTACAAGATTGCATAGCCTTAGGCAGAAATTGAAAACTTGGTACGTTTACCAAAATTTGGGCGATCACTTAAATTGCGCTTTATGATTGCTAGGCGAGGCTATTTGGGGTGAACATGGGAATTCGATGTCCAATTTAGAAACCCAAAACAACATGCAATACTTTATCGAAAACTGTCAATCTAAACTCTCCAGCATTATCCAGTCTCCAAGACCTTAAGGGATAAGTAGGGTGGTGAACCCATAATCGACCAGGAGGTTTAGCAGTAATGTGTGTGGACAAACATGTGACCAGTTTGTCGATTCATCAACCAAAACCATAAGTCTTTATATGGTCCACATTTTGATTGGATTAGTCCACATATATTCCCTTGAATCCATTGTGAAAAGGAGGTGATTTTGTATCTTTGCGAGGAATGATATAGAAAATCAATTTCCCTAATGAGCAGGCTTGGCAAAGTATGCTTGTAGGTACAAGATCCTTACTCGAGTAAGGAGATGCGTCGTAGCATCATTGTTCAACCTTAGTGTCCCACAAGGTCGTGCCAAAGCAAGTAAACTGCTCAATCAACAGGCTCCAGGCCGGCCATATATGGTGTACTCCCTGTTGGGAGACAACTCATCGCCCCCAAATTAAAGCTTTAGGCTCATTTTTGGAGGTGGTGCAAAGATATTTCACTCTATTTTCTTCAGTGGTTTCATTTATGATCATTGTCATCTCGAATATCCTTAAAAACTCAACGACAGAGAGAATTTAAGGTCCCTTAAATGGTGATGCAGTACCATTCATACAATGAGGAGCGTGCCAATGCTCTTAATTAGGTTGGATAAACCTGAAGTCGTCATTAAAGATGTGATTTAGGTGTAAAGTTAATGTGTGTAGTACGCATTCGTCCAGACAACTAACTTCCCCACATTCTTACCTAATCACGTGTTTAATTGAATTGGTCACATGTACTAAGAAACATGATTCAATTAACTTATATTCGAGGACAATATCAATAAGATTATCCATAAGTAAAACACATATCCATAAGTAAAACATACACCAAACTTGAATCCAAGAACATGGAAAAATGTTCACAAAGTAAACCAAGGTTACTAGGGTGGATTCGGCTAACAAGGTCATCCATGTCAAAGTTCTGCTCTTCCAACGGTGTTCGGTGGAGCAAAATTAATCTCACATATTGACTATGAGAATGGTACTCCTCAATGACATTGGTAGGGGCATGAACATGTGCATAACCAATGATCTATTCCATCGAAAAGGAAGTAGATTTTGCCGGGTTAAGGTTTGGGGATACTATCCCTTATTCTTGAAGTTTTAGGTCTTAGGTGCCAAAGATCACGCTTTTAGCATGATGCCACACCTTGGCAGACTCTGATTCTACCATATGATTGTGGTAGTAATCAGATCCGAGAATTTGGTAAACTTTCGCTTTCTACACTTGTTGCTTCAGGAGCAAATTAGAAATAAGGAAGGACGAGAAAAGTATTCTCTAGTCAAAATTCAATCAGATTTATAAACTTTAGAATTGTACTCATTCATGAACGTAATCATGGTGTGCTTCAGGCAATGTCGTTCATGATTAAACAGCTCGTAGAAGTGAGCCAAAGAGCTATGGAATCCTCGTTCAGGAGGTATTTCCATTTGTAATGCTTCGGGCATAAGTCTTCAAATGAAGATCATGGCGGTGGCTTATTCAGCTCTTCCATGCCATTGTTGGTTTCATTGGTTTCTCATCTTCTTGATAGTTAAGTGGAGATTCACGTCTTGTAGCCCACATAAAGTGGTTTTTATTAGACACGTCCAAATAAGGGAAATCAAACTTGTGACGGTTCGACAATCCATTGAATTTGGAGGGAACAAGATTGTGATTGGTGCTATGCGAAGGAATCATCCATAAGCATCAAAGTTAGAACATTCGAGTTCTAAGACATGGTTTTCATGAAAAACGTCAGGTTTTTCATGGGTGTATTGTTTTATGAAAACTTCGGGTTTCAAAGGCACTAAATTCGAAACTACAGGTTCAATTTAGTTTATGAACGTTTAGTTCATAAAAGAGAGGTTCCTGCAAGAACACATAATGCAATATACAACTAAGTGTAATGGATTTTGAGGTTCTTCGGGAACTCAAGTGTGAGTGCTTCGGGACTACAAAAGTAAGTCAACAGTTTAAAGAATAGAAATAATTGAATCGTTAATGACCAAAAGTGATCTTTAGGTCAATAATTTTGGATTCATTATCAGATTAATGAACTGCTAGTCACTTTTAATTAATTCAATAGATCGGGACCATGTGGGATTGATCGTAAAAACAAAAATAATTATAACATGCGGTTTAAAATATTTAGAATGCTAAAAATTAGCATTTGATTCGAAAAACAGGCCCTATAAGGTGTATTGGGCTTGGATGGCTGCTAAAAACAGCCCAATCCATGGCCGCAGGCCACAGGTCCAATTTAGGAAGCCAGCTGTGAAGTCTAGCGTGTTTGGCTAGGGATAGGCACACATGACAAGGCCCAAAAGGGCATGGGAGCAGCATAAGCCCAGCAGCCTAAGCTGCGAGCAAGTTAGGTCATGGTAGAGAATCAGTCCAACATGCTTCTGGCATGCAGATTGGGTCTGGTTTTGGACTATGGGCTTCAAGCCCGTGTGATTGTCATCTGACGGGATTTTAAACCGCACAAATTTAACCCTCTTTTTGACAGATGTAGTATAGATGTAAGTAGGGTATCGTTCTAGGCCGGGGATTAGGAGGGATTGCTAATCTACTCTAAAATAATTTAAAAACGTAAAAACAAAGTTTAAAACACTAAACTAAAATAAAAACACTTAACTAAAATAACTCAAAATAAAACTAACAAATAAACTAAAACAAATCAAAAGACTCAAAACAACTCAAGACTCTAGAAAATACAAACTAAGCTAAAAACTCGAAACACACTAAAAATGACTCAAAATAATGAAAACAATTTAAAATAAAAACTAGGAAATTAATTAGACGGAAATTAAATTAAAAGATAAAAACTAATAAAAATTAACTAAATAATATAATATAATAATGGGGGGGGTTTGGTTTAGAAGAAACGTAAATTAAACTTAAAATAAATTACAAAATTGACAAAAAACATAAAATTAAGGTGAATGGATAGGCGACGGACTGGCTAGAGGGTTTTTCTCCACACAAGACACATATGCAACCTAAATTGATTTTCAGTTGTTCTTTCAATAAATTATGAATTTCAATACTCCAGATTAACCGTGAACAGCACTTTTTTAATCTTCAAGTTTTCCTTATGTTATTAAATTGGATGAACAGCATACAACAATTTAAAACATTCCTCAAAAGTCCCCTACGTGAAAAGCACAATAGAGATACAATCAAAGATCATTAAACTTTGTGAAAACTATAAATATTGACGAGGCATTCGTAACTATGAAAAGCATGATACTCCTGCCAAGAATTTACTTAACACGATTGTGGATAACAACCTTCACTACTCATGAATATAAGTTCATAACGATTAGGTGAAATTCACTTATATTCTAGCATCAAATTCATGCATGTAAATTAAGTATGCATTCTTAATCAACATACACAAATAAGTTATCAATCAAGCAGTCAAGCAAACTAAATCACAACTGAAGTTACCAATTCAAATTACAAATATAATCATGGATTCGAATTAACCTCTAGCCAATATAAAATTTATTTACACATTATTTATAAATTAAAACAGAAATTAAAAATAAAAGTTGGAGGGATTAAACCAAATAGGGTGAGGATCTGTGCAATTCTGTTTCTGTATATTTTCTTCTTGCCGCAGCTGCCTTGAAAGGCAGCTTTCTGATTGGCACCGCCTTCACCGAGAGCTCTCATCTCGCCAGCTGTCCTGCTCCCCTTTTCTATCTCAACGCTGGCTTCAAGAGCCACTTCCCAGGAGCTGGCGCCTTCAAATTTTCTCCCCTTAATTCCCCCGCAAAGTCTCTCTCCGTGCTTTTGACTTCACTGCGCCAAGGCAGCCTTGCGCTGCTCCCGAGGCTTGTCGTTGTTTCTGATTTCTCTCGCACTTCTCCCTCTCCCCAGTTTTCTCCCAAGCTGCCTTCGATGGCAGCTCTTTATTATATTTTTTGTTTTCTTTTCAGCCGAGTCTCCTCCTCGGTTCACAGTCCGAGGCCTTGCGCCTCCTCCTGCCTTATGATTTTCTTTCCAATCCTCCTTCGGTGCGCCTCCTGCTTGTTCTTTTGTCACTCTCTTTTACGCTGCCTTCCAGCTCTCGGTCTTATATTACTTTTTTATAACTCCTCGCCAACTCCAGCCGCCAAGCTCCTGAAACTTTCTTTTGCTTCAAGCTGCCAAAATGGCATCTTTCCTTTATTCCTTTCCTAATGGCACACCGTGCCTTCCAGCTCAAATGGTTTCACTTTTATTATTTTTCCTTTTCCCCCACCGAGAGCATCATTATCATGTTCCAATCTGCCTTCATCATGACTTCCACCGACTACATGCACACATATTATATTAATATATATAAATATATATAAATATAAATAAACATATAAATATATAATATATATATATAAAAAATATATATATCAAATAATATATATTTATATATATTTTTCTTAACTAGATAAATCTTATAAAAACATAAAAATAACGTAAATAGCTCAAAATATAACGAACTAACAAAGAAAGACGAGTGAATTTGATATAAAAATATGTATAAATATGATCCGATCAAATACCCTCACACTTAGCTTTTTGCTAGTCCTCGAGCAAAACAAAGAAAACAGAAAAAAGTAATAACATGAAAAACATTAGCTTCTCCCTATTTGACCCTCAGAGAATTTCATTCGAGAACATAAATCATCAAGAACCATAGCTAGCACCAAACAAACTAATCCAAGTTCATCTTCCTTATTCAAATATTAGCAGTAATCTTTAAATTATCCTTGAAGTGTAGTGTGTGAGATAGCCATGCTAATGCAATTTCAAGTTTTTATTTTTTTATTTATTTAATTTTTTTTTTTAAATCATCATATGCAAACTAGCAACCTTCTCACGGGATATGCACTCAATCACACATGTGTTTAGTTTTAATGTGTTTCGCTCAAAGAAACAAATGTGAAAGATCTACCATAAGCTTGCATAAAAATCACTTCTCCACAATCATAATTGCAAAACTTAAATCAAGAGGACTTTTATTGGATGTAATGAGGCTTAGGGATAGGGCTATTGAAACGAAAGAATAGGAAAACACAAGTTCCAAGCTACATCGCAAGCGATTCTTTTGTTGAGATTTATAAGAACTCAAATTTTCCAACGATTCTTTTGACACTTCCAACCACACCCCTAAACTGAAACTTTAAACTTTTTTATTTTCCTCGTATACAATCTTTCTTTTCTTTTTTTTTTTCTTCTATTCTTTTTTTTTTTTTTTTTAAATAAACACAAATATGAAATACCCCCACACTTATTCTTTTGCCAAACCTTCCAAGTACTTCACAAAAATTTCTTACAAGACAATCTCAAATTGCTCGCTTGGAAAGGGTAAGGAAACATGTTTTGAGGTATAAGGGTAGACATATCTGGTGATAAGAAATAAACGGCTCAACAAAACGGCTCAAATAGGCAATCTAATGATATCATTTTTTTTTTCTTTGGGAAATATGGTTATTTGGGCCATGGTGGTGAACCTAATGCCTCTATCATTTTCAAGTTCATGCAATCAATGACAAATATTTCGAAAGATCGTTACGCAAGTTCTAGAGATGTATCTCACATAAGTTCATCACACATGAAAGAATAGGAGTGTATGAAAAATGCACACACTTTCAATAGGCTCAAAAACTCACATAGGATGTATATGGTCACTAAATTCACATATGAAGCTTTAAGTCATGCTTTAATTTCACATCAACAAGGCTATGTGCATTCGAATTTTCAAAGATGATCAAACATGTACAATACTAACAAGAGAATAAGGAATTTCATTCAACATATGTTAACTAAGTTCTTGATAATCATGGTTCAAATTTAATCCAGTTATATCATTGGGTCGGGAAACTAATAAAAATCTAATTTAAAACAATAAGGAAAACAAGACAATATTTTTGGATTTTTTAAATTTTTTGAAAAAAAATTAAATAAAACAAAACTAATTAAGAAAACAAAAAGCAACAACATGGAAACAAATGAACCAGTTCAAAGTCGAAGGTACAAAAATTTTCAATTTGGTCATTTTTTTATACTTGATACCCCCACACTTAAACTAGACATTGTCCCCAATGTCAGAAAACATTAATACGCAAATAAAAATATAAAAATAAAGAATAAGAAACAAAATGAAACAAAGGGACTGAAAACTTCCCTAATTTGCAGAGAACCAAGCGATGACCCCCAAGCGTAAATTTTGCAATCAACTTCAAGGGAGAAAATAACCAAACGTTCCTGCAAAGAAAAGAAATAAATCAGTTAAGCACGCAAGAAAATATAGAAAATTCAAACGAAAAATTGAAAATGAAAATAAACGACAACGAAAAGAACTAATAGGCGATCATTGGTCGCTTGTTGATTTTCCACAGCTTTCTTCTTGAACTGGATGGGCCTCCTTTCTTGCAAGTGCTCTTCAGCTTAGTTGAGGATGAATCAGCACGTTGTCTCCACATGCTTCAAGTAGTCCGGTCTCCACGCAGGTGTGGCATCTTCTTGAACTCTGGGATCAACCCAGACTCATCTGCTTTTGGGTGCACCTCAGACTCCTCCTGCTTCGTCTGTGAGGTACTTTTGTTTTTGAAGAAGTACCTTAACACAGGTTTATTTTTGAAGTGGGCTGGGAGGGGTCTGAGATGAGTACTCGAGAGCAAGACTAGGTAAGCAATCAGGATCTCACTTTCTCCATGTTCTTCAGATGAAAGTGAGGAGAAAGCGTGATATGAGATACTTTTGCTTTTAACCTTTTTGATATGAAATACTTTTGCTCTGGATGATTTGTTTTCTGAGGTGATCCAAGGGATGAAGAACACTGAGTGACTCGAAAGCTTTCTTTGGGAAAACATTGTCGGAGATGAAGAGAGGTTGAGAGGTGGAGAGGAAGAGAGGTTGAGAGGGTGTGAAGGTGTGCCTTTGCTGTGGAAGGCGAAGGTCGAGACTTATAGAAATTTTTCTTCCTCAACCGGAACTATTCCCTCACTATTTGTCGGCAGCCGGTGGATGGATGAACAGTGCCCGTTACGCTCTTTCTGACAAAGCTTCCGTAATTTTCGCGAAGCTGACTGCGCATGCGACGAGTGACGACAAATTGGAATGATGATCTTTTGAAAACCGGGGTTCAAAACCGGGTGCGGCTCGTGGTGTTCGCAACGCTCCACGCTGCACATGATGAGTCACGACAAGATTGGAAAAACTGAACCACGTGATTGCTGAGTCAAGCCCAGCTTTTGAGAAAGGAAACGGCCTTCGAGAAATAAGTGTCCAGCTCTTTCGATTTGCGCGAGGACGCGTCTTCAACCTCTGAGGAACGCCTCTCTTTGATTTGCTTCTTTTTATAGAGGCGCTAATTCTGCTTCACATCACACTTGAACTCCAAAAATTCCTCAAACACTTCTGCATTCATACTTCTTCCGCTCTCTTCTTGCACTTCTGCACTCTTAATCTTTCTGAACTCTTCCTGCACTCTTAAACTTAGCGAACTCTTTTCTTCCTCAACATCCTCTAAAAATGTCTTGCCCTTCCGACCGTCGCCTAAACTTGAATGTCGGGGAAGACGATGACTCGTCTTCTCCGAACAACATTTGGAATCCATCATTCATATCCCCCAATGGTCCACTTACAGTCGGGGACACAATGATGAGGAATGAAATCACCGCTACGGTGATTGCCAGAAATCTGCTCACTCCAAGGGACAATCGGATGCTATCTAGGCGGTCGGACGAGCTGGCCGTTCAGGAATTTCTGGCCCTCAGCGTCCAAAGTGCAGGCTCAGTTTCAAACATGGGCCAGCGCCTGCTTGCAAGATCTCGTCAGGTGGAGTCGCTGATGGCTGAGGTGGCCAGTCTTCGGCAAGAAGTCAGAAGACTCAGGCACGAGAACAAGGAGTTGCACATGCTTGTAACTAGTTACTCGACCAGCATGAAGAGGAAGCTGGACCAGCTGCAGGAGTCGGACGGTCGGATTCAGAGCGATCATGAAAGGTTCATGGCGCTACTCCCGAGGTTTATGTTGCCTTCGTCATCTGGAGCAGCACCAAGCGTTCCGGCTCCGGAGATTCCAACTCTGGCTCTTCGTCTTCCCGGAGCTTCGTCGACCTCTGAGGCGCCACCTAACCAATGACCAATGATTGCTATTAGTTTTCGCATTGTTGTTTTTTTTTTTTTTTTTTTTTTTTTTTTTTTTAAGTTTATTTTAAGCAAAATAAAATATATGTAAATTAATGCAAAAAGACTTTGTTTATCCGCACTAAAAATAAACATTGCCCTTAATTTATTTAAACACAAACTAAACAAAAATCAACCAAATAAAACAACTAACTAAACAAAACAAAATGAAAGCAGTAAATAGAAGGGTTTAGGAATGCAAATCTGATTGTGGGTGATTCCTAGGCTTCCCTTCTTTATTCAAGTGCATGGCTTTATCCTTGAACGGACAGTGGTACTTGAAATGATCCGGCAATGGTTTGAATTCACGAGTGGGTGCCTGAATCATAAAAATCAGATTGTTAGTAAAAAACAAAATTAAAAATGGAGAAGATGGCTTACTTTCATTCTCCGACGCAAACTCAATAACAAAAATCACGTCTTTGAACGTTTCAGGGACTTTGAACTTGGCCAAATTTATTATGATTGTTGTGGCTTGTCCCGTGTCCTCAGTCTCAACTTCTAGGGCCTTGGTTGTCTCAACTACATCCTCCTTGATGCATTCAACATATTCTCCGATCACTTCCTTTTCTGAAATCCCTCTTCTTGGTGTGCACGGTTCTTTGAATGTTTCCACACTATCGGGAACTTGATTTGGTACACCAAGAATTTGGATTTCACTTTGCACATCTGAGTTGGATGACATAAGGACTTGAGGGGCTTGCGACAAGAATTCTTCTAAACTGCCCAAATCGTCCTCCTCATCTTCTTCTTGCAACAGCAAGTCATCCACGTTCGGGTTATGTTTGGCCGGTTCTAGGATATCTTCATCCTCCATATCACTTTCCAAAGTGATGGGTTCATCAAGTTCAACTTCTCCCCTTGAATTTGCAATGTTTGAATTGGAGAGTTCACGTTGTTCTTGAATCTGTGCCATGGATTCCACCATCTCTCCCATTTGATTCTTCAAGTTATCCATTATTTTGTCTTGATTTTGTTGGTCCTGCACCAAAGAGGTTAGTAATTGAAAAATTTGATCATTATCCATGGACATACTTGAATTTGATTGGAATGGTTGTGGGGGAGGTTGTGGTGGTGCACATGGCCATTGATAGAATTCCTCATACGGCTGCCAATATTCTCCTTGGTGAGTCTCCTTAGCTTGATTTTGTTGGTCCTGCACCAAAGAGTTTAATTCATTAAGAATTTGATTATAATCTATTGACGAACCTGAGTTTGATTGAGGATATTGCATATGAGGTTGTGGTGGTTCCATAGGTTTTGAATAAAACTCCTCATATGGCTGCCAATATGCCTCATGTTGAACTTGTTGAGCTTCCCACCACATAGAGTTTGAATGATCACTCCAATCTCTTGGTGGACATTGATTGGCTTGAAATCCTTGATGTCCCCAAACATCTTCATTTGCAGAAAATTGGGGACATTGATGATTTTGATATCCTTGCCCATACGATGCACCAAATGTAGGGACACTTGGCATTGTGGCCCTTTCGGCATTCTGAGTCAACTGAGACGTGAGATTCGCCAATTGAGCTTGAATGGATGCAAGTGCCATGTCTCGCTCCATTTGAACCTAAAATCAAATAAAGAAAACTAAATCAAATATCAAAAGTAAAAGACAAAAACACTAAAATAATAAAAATAAAATAAAATAAACACAAAAAATAAAAAATAAAAAAAATAAAAAATAAAAAATAAAAAAAAAACACAACCAAAAACATAAACAAGGGATTAGCAAATTTGCTAATCCCCGGCAACGGCGCCAAAAATTTGACGGGATTTTAAACCGCACAAATTTAACCCTCTTTTTGACAGATGTAGTATAGATGTAAGTAGGGTATCGTTCTAGGCCGGGGATTAGGAGGGATTGCTAATCTACTCTAAAATAATTTAAAAACGTAAAAACAAAGTTTAAAACACTAAACTAAAATAAAAACACTTAACTAAAATAACTCAAAATAAAACTAACAAATAAACTAAAACAAATCAAAAGACTCAAAACAACTCAAGACTCTAGAAAATACAAACTAAGCTAAAAACTCGAAACACACTAAAAATGACTCAAAATAATGAAAACAATTTAAAATAAAAACTAGGAAATTAATTAGACGGAAATTAAATTAAAAGATAAAAACTAATAAAAATTAACTAAATAATATAATATAATAATGGGGGGGTTTGGTTTAGAAGAAACGTAAATTAAACTTAAAATAAATTACAAAATTGACAAAAACATAAAATTAAGGTGAATGGATAGGCGACGGACTGGCTAGAGGGTTTTTCTCCACACAAGACACATATGCAACCTAAATTGATTTTCAGTTGTTCTTTCAATAAATTATGAATTTCAATACTCCAGATTAACCGTGAACAGCACTTTTTTAATCTTCAAGTTTTCCTTATGTTATTAAATTGGATGAACAACATACAACAATTTAAAACATTCCTCAAAAGTCCCCTACGTGAAAAGCACAATAGAGATACAATCAAAGATCATTAAACTTTGTGAAAACTATAAATACTGACGAGGCATTCGTAACTATGAAAAGCATGATACTCCTGCCAAGAATTTACTTAACACGATTGTGGATAACAACCTTCACTACTCATGAATATAAGTTCATAACGATTAGGTGAAATTCACTTATATTCTAGCATCAAATTCATGCATGTAAATTAAGTATGCATTCTTAATCAACATACACAAATAAGTTATCAATCAAGCAGTCAAGCAAACTAAATCACAACTCAGAAATCACAACTGAAGTTACCAATTCAAATTACAAATATAATCATGGATTCGAATTAACCTCTAGCCAATATAAAATTTATTTACACATTATTTATAAATTAAAACAGAAATTAAAAATAAAAGTTGGAGGGATTAAACCAAATAGGGTGAGGATCTGTGCAATTCTGTTTCTGTATATTTTCTTCTTGCCGCAGCTGCCTTGAAAGGCAGCTTTCTGATTGGCACCGCCTTCACCGAGAGCTCTCCTCTCGCCAGCTATCCTGCTCCCCTTTTCTATCTCAACGCTGGCTTCAAGAGCCACTTCCCAGGAGCTGGCGCCTTCAAATTTTCTCCCCTTAATTCCCCCGCAAAGTCTCTCTCCGTGCTTTTGACTTCACTGCGCCAAGGCAGCCTTGCGCTGCTCCCGAGGCTTGCCGTTGTTTCTGATTTCTCTCTCACTTCTCCCTCTCCCCAGTTTTCTCCCAAGCTGCCTTCGATGGCAGCTCTTTATTATATTTTTTGTTTTCTTTTCAGCCGAGTCTCCTCCTCGGTTCACAGTCCGAGGCCTTGCGCCTCCTCCTGCCTTATGATTTTCTTTCCAATCCTCCTTCGGTGCGCCTCCTGCTTGTTCTTTTGTCACTCTCTTTTACGCTGCCTTCCAGCTCACGGTCTTATATTACTTTTTTATAACTCCTCGCCAACTCCAGCCGCCAAGCTCCTGAAACTTTCTTTTGCTTCAAGCTGCCAAAATGGCATCTTTCCTTTATTCCTTTCCTAATGGCACACCGTGCCTTCCAGCTCAAATGGTTTCACTTTTATTATTTTTCCTTTTCCCCCACCGAGAGCATCATTATCATGTTCCAATCTGCCTTCATCATGACTTCCACCGACTACATGCACACATATTATATTAATATATATAAATATAAATAAACATATAAATATATAATATATATATATATATATATATAAAATATATATATATAATAATATATATTTATATATATTTTTCTTAACTAGATAAATCTTATAAAAACATAAAAATAACGTAAATAGCTCAAAATATAACGAACTAACAAAGAAAGACGAGTGAATTTGATATAAAAATATGTATAAATATGATCCGATCATCATCCCAAGCTAAGGCCTAATTAAGTTCTGAGGGAAGGCAGCAAGCCCAGAGGGCTGCGCAAGGTCCAAATCAATGTCCCAAGGTCTGTCACTGGGTGATGCCGCAAGAAATTACCCTTTTTTTATTTATTATTTATTTTTGAATCTAGGGTTGAAAAACCCTAATTGCTTCTAATTTATTTTAATTCTTTGACTCGCAAATTCCACATAGCGATTTCATAATTGCGTAATGCATGAAACAAATATATATATATATTGACAAATATATGATCATATACAATATATATATATATATATATATATATATATATCGAAAGGAAAATATAAACATAGGGGTTCATGCATCATGGGGAATGTTTTCATGCTTCAAGGTCGTTTCAAATATCTTACTTTATTTTAAACGTATCTGATTGGCAGAAATCAACAAAAGCCTTTGAATTTGTAGAAGTTCCTTCTCAGAAAGCCGGAATTGCATCTCCAATGCGTTGTATCACGTTCAACAAAGAAAAATTAAATTGAATCAATGGCATGTAGATTAATTCAAAATAATAATAAATTAATCACAAAAAGAATGATTAAAACGTAATACTCCCCTGATTGAAGAATAAACTCTCTTTAGCGTAGCGTCAAGAGCGTGCTGATAACATATTGTAGGAATAATTTACTAAACTGTATAAAGGCCATAGAGAGAGAAGGTGCGGCGGCAATAGAGAGAAGGAGAGAGATGTGTAATTGTGAGGTGTGTTTGATCACCCATTGTGCCTTTATTTATAGTAGTAGGATAGGTAAAAAAAATTTCCTTTAGGATTGCAACATTTAATAGGTAATCTACTCCTAATAAGAATATAAGATACATTCCTAATCTACTAGGATTTACACAATCACATTCCCATTCTAATAGGACTGCAACACATTCAATATTGTGTGAAAATCGTTATAATAATAGGATATTGGATGTTAATTCAGTATAATAAAAGGAGAGTGTTGAAATATTAAAAAATACTGCTCATAGTATAGAAAAACCAAAAGATAGTTCTTTAATTACCATATATTGTGAAATAGAATTAGCAAAAGAATACAATATACAAACAACAGCTGTGAAAAATGTTATGTTACAATTTTTTTTTAATTTATGAATCTTAACATAACATTTTTCAAAAGAGGTATTATAATAACATTCAAAGCAAAGCCTTAGAAGCATGCAAAAACATAAGTATAGAATAATTTAGCAATCAAGATGATTATTATTTAGAGAACTCAAAAGAAAATGATGAGCATAATAATTTAGAAGATTTTGATGAAGAAATATTTACACATGATTATCCAGTTTTAGAAAAAGGAACATGTATAGAGATATTCAAAATAGACATACCAAAAAGCTTAAAAAAATTATTACAATTAGTAGAGCAAACTAGAATTATAGGAGAAGATCCTCAGTTACATTGGAGTAAAAATAAAATATTAACAAAATTAGATATCTGTTGTGAAATGTGGTGTGAATGCCACACATGTGTTGGTGTAAGAAAGCTAACCAACATGGATTTTGGTGAAAGTTATTAAATGCATTTGATGAAAATGTCTCCCGACTCAATGAAAAAAAAGGGATCACTTCTTATGGACTCGTTGAGAATGATTCTGATTTAGTTCATGGCTTCTTAGAAGCAGAAGGCACTATGGTAGGATCCTCACGGACATAAAAAGATTGTAGTCAATTTGATAATGATTGAGTGACATTGCTTCTTCAGCCCGAACTAAGGAATCCCTTAGATATGATGCAAAATGGATTTTGAACTTTTGTACCAAAAACAATGGTATCTCCAAAATGGGTTATCAACCCACCCTTAGTATTGAAATGGGTACTTTACAAGAAATAATTATTTCTAGGGAGGTGAAATATTTTCTTCCTGTATGTAAAAAGTTGTCATATCAAACTCTCATAAATAGAGGCATATCTGTAACTTCATTACAACACACCAGATCAAGAGTAAAAAGCAATAATACCACTATCCCCCTCATCTCTTTATCTACATCATTTGTGTGATACATTGCACCCGTTCCGCTTCTATCTTTAACAAAGGTTATCTTTCTCATTTTTGGCTATTTATAACACATTATCAGCATGACTCTCTAACCTTAACCAGTTTTCATTTCATTTGTCGATAAATGCTTCCTTCAAGGATCTTATTGTTCTTCTTCTTTCTCTGCCTCACCTGTTTGGTGTTTCCTTGCCAGGAGCCACTAGCATTATGTTTCTCCTAGTCCACAATTTGACAATTACTTATATTTTTGATTGCTCGTTTGGTGTAGCTCTTGATTACTAACCCAATGTTTATTTATGTTAAATTCAATCCTGTATTGCATATAATTGCCCATCCTCAATTACTTATATTTTTTATTGCTCGTTAGGTGGTGCGGTATAATTGCCCATCCTGTATTGCATATTTAATTTTCCCGCTATTTGAGTGGTGCGATATAATCGCCCATTCTACAATGTATTGTTTCAATGAGAGTGGTGAGATACAATCATTTTTTTCATTAATGTCTAAATTACGTAAACCTTGTGCTTGAAGTTTTAGCAAAATTGGAGTTAAAATAACCGTTAAATCGTGAGTTTTCGTTTATAACCGTTAAAAGGTTTCGTTCTGTTACCTAATATCTGAATGTTTGTTTTTGTGATTTTTTTATGTATGTGATCTTGGAGCATATACAAACAAGGTTGACGATTGGATCATTGAAACTAATTTTGTTGAATGTGTATTCCTTCAAAACGATAGATTCAACAAACACTTGAAGTTTACTTTATACTTCCATTAAGTAGAACATAATAATTTGTGGTAGTCACTAGTGAAAATATTTTAAATTGAAGATTGAACTCGTTCATCGTACTCTTACAGGGTTGAGGAGTGTATTTGTAAAAAATAATTAAAATCAGAGTTAAAATAACTGTTAAATCGTAAGTTTTTATTTATAACCATAAAAATGTTTCGTCCCGTTACCTAATATCTGAAAATCAGTTTTTTGCGATTTTTTACGTATGCAATCTTGGAACATAGACAAACAAGTTTGATGGTTGGATCATTGAATAGAACCAAATAATAGAACCAAGGACCAAAATATCGATAATATCGGCGAAATATCGCCGATATTATCGTTTGTTTTAGATAACGGTATTTTTATACTCATCCTTTTAATTATCGTCAAAATATCACGATATTCTTGATAAGGGTAATGATCTTCTGTTCTGGGCCTCTGGTCCTTTTTATAATTCTCCACTAGCTTCTTCTTTATCACTTGGGCGATGTGGGACAAGTTCAACAGCAACAACTCTAATACTCGCCGTCGCTGACCTTCAGCATCTCCAGCAGCGGCAGTGAAAAACCGTGCTTCACCAGCAACACCCTGCAATTCAACCACCAGAATTCAACATTTATTGTATACAAAAACGCAGTAATCAGCTACTTTCACCCCTCCTAGGTGTGATCTATCTATGTTACACAGACATGACGCTGGACAAGGCAACACGGCAAATCTCAAAAAACAAGGATACAGACACGGCTAGGAGGACACAACGATTAAAATTCTTATATCACAAACAATGGGTTTTCGATTTCTTAAAACTCTCATTGATTTACCAGAAAACTGGGTTTTCGATTTCTTAACAATCTGATCATTCATAAGAAAAATACTCAAAAATCCATTCGCCAGAAAGAACATCAATCACCGAAAACCAAAATCCAAAAAATGATTCAAGATTCAATCAAGTCGAAATCAACGATGATCCAAACCCATATAAACATGCATGCAATGCGGAAACCCTAATTAATTGGGTTTTCAAGAACAGAGAGAAGAACTAACCTCGATGGATATTTAAAAGGCCAGAACTTTCAGTTTCAGATGTATAAAATATAAAATGAAAGCGGTTGACTTTGGGCGGAACAGATAGAAAAGAAGAAGAGCAGGTGAGACTGGATAGCAAAATTGGAAAAATGAAAGCGGTTGGGTTTGGGCAGAACGGAGAGAGAAGAAGAAATTTTCAGGTGGATAGAGAGACCTTGAGTCTTTGTGCGTGTGTGTGTGGGAGAAGGGAGAAGACAGATCGAGAGATCTGTGTGTGTGTGTGTGTGTGGGAGAGTGTGTCTGTGGGAAAAGGGAGAAGAAGACAGAAGGATCGAGAAGGGGGAGAGAACGGAGAGAAGACAGAAGGATCGAGAAAGGGGAGAATGGAGAGAAGACAGAAGGATAGAGAGAGAGAGAGAGAGAGATTGTCTGCGTGTGAAGTCTCGATCTGTGTATGTGTGGGACAAAGGAGAAGAAGACAGAAGGATCGAGAAGGGGGAGAACGGAGAGAAGACAGAAGAATCGAGAGAAAGAGAGAGAGAAACTGTCTGCGTGTGAAATCTGTTTGCGTGTGTTGTGTGCGTGTGTGTCACTGTGTGTGTGTGTGGTTGACAGGTTGTTGCCTTGTTGGGTCACTGACAACTTTTACAATACAATTGCTTTTTGATAGTGGAGATGGACAAAAATAATAGTGGTTTCATAATGAAACCGCGTGCCACTGTGTGTGATATTCTTTCACATTCAAAGCCTTGTGCACTGTGAAGTCTGTGATATTCTTTCACATTCTCAGATCTTCTTCTTCCCTTACCCCTTTCACAGCCATTCTAGATCCATTCCAGAGCTTCAACACAAAGGGTTCCATATTTATTTTAAGGTAAGTTTACAAACTTATATTTATATTATTGTAATTTATACAACAACAAAAAAATTTGTGTGGACTTGTATGTTAATTTTTTTAAGTAATTAATACTTGCATGTTAATTTTCTTAAGTAATTAATTAATGTTAACAATGACATGTTAATTTTTTAAAATAATTAATACTTGCATGCTAATTTTTTAAGTAAATAAGTAATGTTAACAATGACATGTTAATTTTTTTAAGTAATTAAGTAATGTTGTATAATTATTCCCTAGGATAATTTTAATATGTTTAATGTTATTTATTATTTTATTAATATTAGGTTTTATTATCAAATTGGATTATTATTCATTAATATTAGGTTTTTTTTTATTATCAAATTTGATTATTATCAAATTGGATTATTCATTAAATTGGATTATTATTAAATTGGATTATTATCAAATTGGATTATTATTCATCACTATGTTTAATATTAGGATTTTTTTTTTATCAAAGTGGATTATTATTCATTAATATTAGGTTTTATTATTCCATATTATTTTTATAATTACTTAAATTTTTACAATTATTTTCTTCACTTCGTATTTCATGCTTCTGTAGAATAACTTTATTATTTGGTTCTCTTATATAACCATCATCACTACTATATTTTTTGGCCAAAAAAAAATTGTCTAATTTTCATGAAAAATAAATATAGGTACGTTTAAGATGTATAGTGGAGTTACTAAACGTGATCCAGCTTGGGAACACGGAGACCCAATAGACGGAAACAAGCATGGCACAATTTGCAAATATTGTGGTCGGGTAATGAAGAGTGGCAGAGTGACACGACGGAAGTACCATCTTAGTGGATTAGATCCAGCAAAAAATGTCCAACGATGCGATAATGTCCCCCCAGAAGTGAAGGCATTCATCAGAACATTATTAAAAAAAATAAAACACAGGAGAAGGAAAAGATAACACATGGAATGGAAAATATTCGAGCTGGGCTACGAGGAGAAGTCATTGGCCAAGCGGTTGACAGTGATGATGATGATGATGAGGACGAATGTGATGATGACATGGGACCTGAAGAACGACGCAGTTTCAAACAGGCATTACGTGCCTCCAAACAGTCAGCATGGGAAAGAGAACACCTTCATAAAATTCCTAATAGAGCACAAGGTTCCGGGTCAAGTGGTGGTGCAGAAATGAGACGAGGAGGAAGTGTTAGAGAATCACAACCAACACCACCAATAGCCCCAAGTTTATATAAGTCATCCAAAGCACGTCAAAAGAGTGTTTGGAGTTATTTCACTGGAGGTAATGTGAAGGAGGGAATGGGGCGTCTAATTAGCAAGTTCTTTATCTATGACAATGTCCCTGCTGAGAAGGCATCATCACATCATTTCAAAAATATGGTATTGGGATGTCAACAGGCCGGTGTTGGAGTACAACCTCCCACTCCCTATGAGGTAAGAAACAAATATTTGGATATGGAGTATAAAGACATTGGCGAGTATGTTAACAAGTTGAGGTCAAAGTGGGAAATTAATGGTTGTACAATCATGTGTGACGAATGGACTGGCCCGACCAGATTGTCTATCATAAACTTCATGGTATACTCCAAGGGAAAGACAATTTTTTTGAAGTCTGTTGATGCTTCAGACCATATAAAGAATTACAAGTATATTTACAAATTATTAAGGGATGTAATCATGGAGGTGGGAGAGCATAATGTTGTCCAAGTCGTGACCGACAACGGTTCTGCATTTGTCAAAGCTGGAAAAAAGTTAATGAAGCATCATAATGTGTTTTGGACATCATGTGCAGCACATTGTACTGATCTCATGTTTGAGGCAATGGGGAAGATAGAGAATGTTGCTACTGTCGTAAAAAGAGCTAGAACGATCACAAATTATATTTACAATCACAGTTGGTTGTTGGCAAAGATGCGTGAATTTTGCAAAGGAGAAATTATTCGTCTAGCTACCACTCGATTCGCCACCAACTATATTGCATTAGACAGCCTACTTAAGAAGAAAGCAGGGTTGAAGCAACTATTCACTAGTGACGATTGGGCCAACCACAATTTCAGCCGCTCAAATGCAGGTCGTATGGTGGAAAGTATAGTGCTTGATCAAGCTTTTTGGACTCAATCAGAACATGTGTGCCAAGTGTTTGAACCTCTTTACAAAGTTTTACGGATTGTTGACACAGAAGTTTATCCTACTACGGGCGCAATATATGAGTTGATGCATGTAGTGAAGGAGAAGTTGGAAAGAAAACATGGTGCAAGGTGAGTCATAAAGATAATTGATGACCGATGGTATAAAACATTATACCACGATTTGCATGCAGCAGGTATAAATTATGTCATAATTTGCAATTCATTTCTTTAGTTGCATAAGTATTATTTCTCTTATTAGAGTATGTGTTTCTTTGAACATCATATTATTTGAATCCTCGATACCAATACAGACCCGGTGTTGGAGATGATGGTACCCTTATACGTGTTGTACATAATGTATACTCTAAATTAGACCCTGCATCACCAGAAGTTGGCCAATTTGGAAATGAGGTACACAATTACTTAAATTATAATAATTACTTTTTTGGATTAAACTAACACGATTTATTGAATTCAGCTAACATGGTTTAAAGATGCAAGAAGAACTTTTGGAGAACCAACATCAGTTGCTAGTCAAACAAAAATGTCTCCTAGTGAGTGTAAACATATTTCATTATCAGTTTATAATAGAATTTGTTGGAGTTATCAGGCTTATCAACATTGTTTTTCATTGTAGCTTGATAGGATTTAAAACACACCACAAAGTAGCACACAATTATCCTATTGATTTTCCTTATTAACACTAAAATTTGTCGATTGTAGTATATGAAAATAAGGGTCTTTCCCGCAGAAGATTGTTTTATCTAACTACTTAAAATGTCACACAAACTGGGTTGCTGTCTCTATTGACCAGCCACCGAACCATAATTATTAGACTAACTTAAACTTATCCAAAGGCAACGAAAGTTTATATGCATATACTAGACACACAGAGCTACGCTCACACAAATATTTGGGATTTTTGGAGTTGATTTGCTATTTAAATTAAATAGGACACAACAGGGAAGAAACAAGTTTAAATAATACCAATAGATTTTAATTCACAAGTTAAGAAAACGAGTTAGGGGAAATGCTATCCACCTCCAAATAATCATGCAAACATGTTATGTTTCATTCAAATTCCTTTTATTTCCGAATGAAGATGCTCAAGTTGGCTCAATGTTAGAACTCAACCTATTACTCTTTCTTACGTAGTATGTTAAGAGAATGGCGTTTTCAACTTAACTTAGTCCCTAGCATGCAATCTAGAATGGCGTGTTCATAGATTTAACAAGTAGAAATCATTAAGAATGAAAAGAGTTTGAGTCATCACAAGGCATCGTAAGTACTGGCGTTGTCTTACCTAGAAATCGGTTCACATGTTAACCACAATTAACAAGTGCTACTCTAGAACATATGTAGGTCCTCATTCAACAAGGGCAGGCACACATATATTCATAGCATTAAAATCCTAGATATGCTCACTATGTATGCATCCATAGAAACACAAAAAGAATTCATCAATGGCATAAGTAGTGAAGCAATTTTCATCCTTTCATAAAAGTCATTCAAACGAAATATCACAACAAATTTACAGTCATATTTGGGGCTTCAAAACAGCCCCAAACTACTAAAAATTAGTTACACATTATTCTCAAATTAAACCAAAAATTAAACATGAGTTTGAAAAGATAGAACCGAAAGAGGAGAGTGCAAAGATTTCTGCCTTCTTTCCTTCCTTCCCTTGCCTTTCCTTCTAGAGCTCTCTGTGCTTATAGCTCTGCTCTATTTTTCTTGCTCTGCCGTGCTTTTTCTGTATGCTGCTCTCTTCTTTCTTTCTGAATGATGCTATTTTTTTTTTCTCCGTGTATATTTCTTTATTAATCTGCTCCCCTTTTTCTGCCCTTTTGACTTTTTTTTATTCCCTTTGCCGACCTTTTTTGATCCGTGTATTGCTGCCTTGCTGTCCATTTGTTCTGCATCCGTGTGTTTTTCTCTGTGCAACTTGCTTTACATTCATTTTGCCATGCTGTTTTCCTTTTTTTGCAGCTGTATGTTAATCATTCCTCATTATTTTATGCTTTCTTTTGCCATGCCTATTCTTTCAAGTTCACGTGTGTATTCCTCTTTTGCCAAGAAAACAATCAGTTTTCTTTTCTTTTTCAAAGCCACCAAGGCCAAGTGCTATACATCCCATTCCTCCTTCCCTTTTCCACTTCACCTAATATTTTTTTGCCTTTCTTTTTTTTCTGTCCGTAGCCCCTTTATTTTCTGCTGTCCTCTCTGCCTATCCTTTGTGCTTTCCTTATCTGCCATTTCCTTACTCCGAATTGTCGTCAGATGCGAACTTCCCTTGCTCAAATGCCCATAACTTCTTCTAGAAAAATGATATTAACAATCCGCGAAATGTTCTAGAAAATAGACATCTGTAGCTTTCCAATAATATGAGGCTCATTCTCTAATTCATTCTAAGCTGTTCGCAACTTGCTTCCAAAGTGGGCTGATCTGCACAGGCAGTTTTGACGAATTTGTTACATAAAATCTCACTTGTGCTATTTTTCTTTTATTTGCTTGACAAATCCTATAAAACACAAAATCAAAGTAAATAGCTCAAAAATATAAGGAACTAACTAAGAAAAGACAAGTGAATTTGATGTAAAATATATATAAATATGAGCTTATCAAATACCCCCACACTTAGCTTTTGCTAGTTCTCGAGCAAAACAAAGAAAACATGAAAAAGTAGTAACATTAAAAACATTAGCTTCCCCCTATGTGACCCTCATAGAATTTCATTCAAGAAAACAAATCATCAAGAACCTTAGCTAGCACCAAACAAGCTAATCCAAGTTCATCTTCCTTATTCAAAGATTAGCAGTAACCTTTTAATCATCCTTGAAGTGTAGTGTGTGAGATAGCCATGATAATGCAATTTCAAGTTATTTTTTTTTATAAAAATCACCACATGCAAACTAGCGACCTTCTCATGGGACATACACTCAATCACACGTTTTAATGTGTTTCGCTGAAGGAATCAAATGTGAAAGTTCTACCATAAGCTTGCATAAAGATCACTTCTCCACAATCATAATTGCAAAACTTAAATCAAGAGGACTTTTATTGGATGTAATGAGGCTTAGGGAGAGGGTTGAAATGAAAGAATAGGTAAACACAAGTTCCAAGCTACATTGCAAGAAATTCTTTTGTTGAGATTTATAAGAACTCAAGCTCTCCAACGATTCTTCTAATACCTCCAACCACACCCTTAAACTGGAACTTTAAAAACTTTTTTTGTAGTGTATACAATCTTTCTTTTTCTTTTTTGTTTTTTTTCAATTTTTTTTAGCACATAACTAAATACAAACATGAAATACCCCCACACTTATTCTTTTGCCAAACTCCTTCAAGGTACTTCACAAACATTTCTCATAAGACAATCTCACATTGCTCACTAGCTAGCTTGAAAAGGGTAAGGAAAAATGTTTGAGGTATAAGGGTAGACATATCTGGTGATAAGAAATAAAAGGCTCAACATATACGACTCAAATTGGCAATCTAATGATATCATTTTTCTTTAGGAAACATGATTATTTGGGCCATGGTGGTAAACCTAATGCCTCTATCATTTTCAAGTTCATGCAATCAATGACAAATATTTCGAAAGATCGTTACGCAAGTTCTAGAGATGTATCTCACATAAGTTCATCACACATGAAAGAATAGGAGTGTATGAAAAATGCACACACTTTCAATAGGCTCAAAACCTCACATAGGATGTATATGGTCACTAAATTCACATATGAAGCTTTAAGTCATGCTTTAGTTTCACATCAACAAGGCTATGTGCATTTGGTTTTTCAAGAATGATCAAACATGTACAAACTAACAAGAGAATTAGGAATTTCACACAACACATGTTAACTAAGTTCTTGATCACCATGGTTCAAATTTGATCCAATTATATCATGGGTCGGGAAACTAACAAAAATCTAATCCAAACCAATAAGGAAAACAAGACAATATTTTTGGATTTTTAAATCTTCTGATTTTTTTAAAATTTAAATTTTTTTTAAAACAAAACTAATTATGAAAACAAAAGGTAACAACACAGAAACAAATGAAACTAGTTCACAGTCGAAGGTACAAAAAATTTCAATTTGGTCATTTTTTATACTCTTTATCCCCAAACTTAAACTGGACATTGTCTCCAATGTCAGAAAACACTATAATGCAAATAAAAATAAAATGAATAAATAATAAGAAACAAAATAAAGCAATTGGACTGAAAACTTCCCTAATTTGCAGTAAAATCAAGCGATGACCCCCAAGCTTAAATGGACCAACCCATCGAGAACGAAGCTTACCTGGAAATAACCGAATGCGAGAATTAAATAGAAGAACTTTCTGTCCAATGACAAAGTTCTTCCTTAAGATCATCTTATCATGAAATGCCTTTGATTTCTCCTTGTATATTCGACTTGACTCATACGCATCATTCCGGATTTCATCTAGCTCATTCAATTGCAGCTTCCTTTGCTTTCCAGCAACACTCATATTCATATTGTAAGCTTTGATCGCCCAATAAGCTTTGTGCTCCAATTTACTGGAAGACGGCATGGTTTCCCATAAACTGACCGAAATGGTGACATTCCAATAGGAGTCTTATAGGCAGTTCTGTAAGCCAATAATGCATCGTTCAAGCGCATGCTCCAATCTTTCCTACTAGGACTAACAGTTTTCTCCAAAATTTGCTTCACCTCACGATTTGATACTTCTGCTTGACCACTAGTTTGTGGATGATAAGGTGTAGACACCTTATGTGTGACATTGTACTTTCTAAGCAACACTTCAAAAGTTTTGTTGCAGAAGTGACTCCCTCCATCACTGATGATGGCTCTAGGTATTCCAAATCTTGTAAAGATGTTAGTCTTAATAAAATCTGAAACAACTTTAGAGTCATTAGTTTTGGTGGCTTTCGCTTCCACCCATTTAGAAACATAATCCACCACCAATAAAATGTAAAGAAAACCATTTGAAGATGGAAAAGGTCCCATGAAATCAATGCCCTACACATCAAAAATCTCAACAATCAACATAGGTGTTTGTGGCATTTGATTTCTCGGGCCCAAGTTACTTGTTTGTTGACAACGATCACATGTTGCACAAAACTCATACGCATCCTTAAACAGACTAGGCCAATAAAAACCACTCTCTAACACCTTAAGTGCTGTCCTCTTTGCTCCAAAATGGCCGCCGCATGCATAAGAATGACAAAAAGTTAGAATAGATTTAAACTAAAATTCGGGGACACACCTTCTAATCAACTGATCAGGGCAATATTTCCACAAATAAGGATCATCCCACTCATAGTATTTGGCGGTTTTGACAAGCTTATCTTTCTGAGCACGTGTAAAATCATTCGGAATCTTTTTGGTGACCTTGTAATTGATAATATCTGCATACTGATGCGCTAAAATTAGTTAACGCGCAAATTAACCCTCTTTTGACAATTGTAGTATATGTATAAGTAGGGATCGTTCTAAACCGGGGATTAGGAGGGCTTGCTAAAACCTCTAAACTAATTCAAAAACATAAAAACAAAGTTTAAAAAAATGTAAATAAAAGACTTTAAAACAAGAAAGTAAAAGGGGGATTTGGGTTTGGTGAAATTGAACAATTAAACTTGTAAAACAAAACAGATTTTAAAACGAAATTGGTTTGAATGAATTGATGGAAGGCTAGCTAAGGGGTTCTTCTCCACACATGTCTTGCTTGCATACAAAATGATTTCTAATTGTATTTCAATAACTTATGAATTCTCAACGCCCCAAATTAACCATGAATTGCATAGATTAATTCTCAGATTTTCCTTAAGTTAATGGATTGGATGATTGCATACGACAACCCAAGGCATTCCCCACAAGTTCCCTCAATGAATTGCATATAAAAGAGATACAAGCAAGAATCATTAAGTTCTATGAAAATCATAAGCATTGACGAGGCACTTGTTACTATGAATTGCATGAAACTTATGCCAAAAATTTACTTAACATGATTGTGATCAACAACCTTTACTACTTGTGAATATAAGTTCATAACGATTAGGTGAAATTCCCTTATATCCTAGCATTCAATTTATGCATGAAGATTAAGCGTGCACTCTTAACAACCATACATAAATAAGTTATAGTTCAAGAAGATAAGTAAATTGAAATCACAACTTATGAAACACAATTAAAAGTAATCAAATTATATAGCAAGCAAGAACATGGTTTCGAATCCCCCCCTTAGCTAAGGGGGGGTTTAGTTCCTCATAAGCATAAAACAAAGATAAACAAATTTAGACATTGAAAACAAAAGAAAGAAAACACCTAAACGTTCCAACGATCCTTGTTGGATAGCAAGCACGTCCAAGCATTTTCCTCTTCTTCTTTGCCGCCACACAAGGTTGGAATGATGTTGAAGGGTTGGTTATATGGAGGATTGGATGGGAGGAGTTTAGATATGTAGGGAGAGGCAAGGGAAGGCTTGTAGAATGGTTGGTTCTTGGATGATTTGAATGAGGTTGCTACCATGGGTATTTATAGGGAGAGGATGGACTTGTTTAATGCAAATTTCTGGTGGGAACACAAGGAACTCACGACAAAGAGTGGAGAATTGTTGGTGGGTTAGGTTTTGAGTCATCCACTCACATGTCATGGTGAGTTAAGCATTGCATCGTCCACTCACATGTCATGGTGAGTTAAGCATTGCATCATCCACTCAAATGTCATGATGAGCTAAGCATTGCATCATCCACTCACTTCTAGAATTTGGGCTTCACTTATCCATCTTCAAAGTAGATTTCAACCCAATTAATCTCCAAATTCGTCCATCCATCTAGCTTGGATCATAAGCACTCCATCTTGGGCCCAAAAACACTTCAAACTACTCCAAATTGGCTCATAATGCACCCTTAGCCCATGAAACCTACAAACACATGAATTTAACTTTAAACACTATAATAAATACTAAATAATAACCAAAATGCAAGAAAACAAGCAAGCTAAGTCGCATAAATATGCTCTTATCACATACCAAGGGTCAGTGGCCTTCAATGAAAACAATTGCTCATCCAGAAAACTCTCACGTAAAGCGATGAGATCTTCCTCTGTGTTTGAATGTGCAAGTTTGCTAAGATGATCTGCTACAACATTCTCACTCCCTTTCTTATCCTTGATCTCCAAGTCAAACTCTTGAAGCAGAAGTATCCATCGAATGAGTCGCGGTTTTGCATCCTTTTTTTGTGAGTATATACTTTAATGCTGCATGGTCAGAAACACAATAATTTTAGTCCCAATCAGATAAGATCGAAATTTTTCTAAAGCGAATACAACAGCTAAAAGCTCCTTCTCTGTTGTTGAATAATTCAATTGTGCATCATTAAGCGTCCGAGATGCATAATAAATGACATGTGGCACTTTGTTGACACGTTGTCCTAGAACTGCATCGACATCATAGTCTGAAGCATCGCACATCAACTCAAAAGGTAAACTCCAAATTTGGTGGCATGATCACATGAGCCGTGGATAACAACTCCTTAAGCTTATTGAATGCTACCACACACTCTTCATTAATATCAAATGATACATCCTTTTGAAGCAAACGACACAACAGTCTAGAAATCTTTGAGCAATCCTTCATAAACCTGCGGTAAAAACCTGCATGTCCCAGAAAATAACGAACCTCCCTGACAGTAGTAGGGAGAGGCAAAGAACTAACAAGTTCTGCTTTAGACTTATCCACTTCAATTCCCTTTTTAGATATGATATGCCCTAAAACTAATCTATGAGAAACCATGAAATGACATTTTTCCCAATTTAAGACCAGATTAGTTTCTTGGCAACGTTTTAAAACTAGGGACAGATTATGTAGACATGTATCAAAAGAATCACCATAAACAGAAAAATCATCCATGAACACTTCAATTATTTTCTCAATCATATCAGAAAAGATACTCATCATACACCTTTGAAATGTGGCAGGTGCGTTGCAAAGTCCAAACGACATCCTTCGATATGCAAATGTACCAAATGGACATGTGAAAGTCGTCTTTTCTTGATCCTTTGGAGCAACTGTAATTTGATTATATCCAGAATATCCATCAAGAAAACAATAATGAGAATGACCAGCTAACCTTTCTAACATTTGATCAATGAATGGGACTGGAAAGTGATCCTTGCGTGTGGTGCTGTTTATCTTCCGATAGTCTGTACAAACTCTCCAACTGTTTTGCACACGTGTAGGCACTAGCTCATTAGCTTCATTCTTAACAACTGTGACTCCCGATCGCTTTGGAACTACGTGAACAGGGCTCACCCACTTGCTGTCTGAAATAGGATATATGATGCCAACATCAAGAAGTTTGATAACCTCTTTCTTGACGACCTCCATCATGAGGGGGTTTAAACGACGTTGAGCTTCTCTTGTTGGTTTTGCACCTTCCTCCAACAGAATCTTATGCATACATGTAGCTGGATTTATACCTTTGATATCTATAATGCTCCAAGCTATAGCAGTTTTGTGATCCTTCAGTACCCGGATTAGTTTCTCCACCTCCACTGCTGGGAGTTGTGATGATATGATGACTGGTAATGTTTCAACATCTCCCAAAAATGCATATTTCAAATATTCAGGAATCGATTTAAGCTCCAATTTGGGTGCCTGAATCACAGAAGGAAGATTTTATTCGTTAGAAGTAGGAAGAGAAATAAAATAAGCAGAAGACTTACCGCGAATTGGTGAAAGAGACTCAAGATCTGCCATAGTCTGAATTAATTCTTCTTCAATATGCTCAAAAGTATTAAGCTTTTCATGTGTAATGTTATGCACTAACACCTTTTCTAAATTACCTTGTCCCACACCTTCATTAAAACAATCCTGCACAAAATAGTCAAACGCATCAATAGAAAAACAAGATTCAAAATCATTAGGGTACCTCATAGCATCGAAGATTCTGAATTTGACGACTTCTCCATCAATTTCCATGGTCAAGGTACCATCATAGACGTCAATCTTCGTACGTGCCGTTCTAAGGAATTGTCTTCCCAATATAAGAAGAAGTGCAGTAGGCATAGGGCCATGTTCCATCTCAAGAACAAAAAAAATCAGCGGGAAAAATAAGCTCATTCACTTGCACAAGTACATCCTCTAATAGGCCTTTGGGATATCTATTTGAATGGTCTGCCAACTGGATTATTACCTTTGTTTCCTTCAACTCTCCAAGGTTCAATGATTCATACACTGAATATGGCATCAGATTGATGGATGCCCCCAAATCACACAATGCTCTCCCAAACTCTTTCCCTCCAATTACACATGGAATGGTAAAGCTACCGGCATCCTTCAACTTCGGTGGCAACTTCCTCTGCAAAACAGCTGATGCTTCCTCACTTAATGCCACAGTTTCTTGATCATTGAATCTCCTTTTGTTTGTACAAAGCTCTTTAAGGAACTTTGCATATTAGGGCACTTGTTTTATGGCATCTAAAAAAGGTAAGTTCACTTGGACTTTTCGGAAAGTATCCAAGATTTCCTTATCAGTTTGCTCTTTCTTAGACTTCATAAACCTACAAGGGAAAGGAACAGGGACACATGAGGTAAATGAATTTTGAATTTCTGTACTTACCTTATCAGAATCTTTTTTGTTCAATTTTATTGCTTTAGGAAACTTTTCAGTTTCTGTTGAATCCTCATCTTGCTCAAAATTTTTGGTTTGTAGCTCCCCTTATTGCATCATTGGCTGCTCAAAAACGTCTTTTCCACTCCTTAAAGTCACAGCATTCAATTGCTCCGCATTTGGATTCACCACAGTTTGGCTAGGCAACCTTCCTGGTTGGTGTTGTTGCCCCATAAAACTTGCTAACTGACTCATTTGGCACTCAAGGTTTTCAATTGCTTTGTCTGTTTTCTGTTGATGAGATTGAGTAGAGTTAGCTAAAGAAGCAATTAAATCCTCAAGAGACTTACTTGGAGCTTGTTATTGTTGAGGTTGAAATGGTGCCTGTGGTCTTGCTTGAAAGAAGCCAGGTGGACGGTTATAGTTGTTGGGAGCAGATTGTTGTCCATTGTCTTAATTGTTCCACTTTAAGTGTGGATGATCGCGCCACCCTGCATTATAGTTGTTGGAGTATGGATCATACTTTTGCCTTTGTTGCCCTTGAAACCCTCCTAACGCATTAGCTTGCTCAAGACCACCTTGATCCCTTAATGATGGGCATATATCCGTGGCATGTCCCATCATTGAACACACACCGCACACCTGTTTTGGAACCACCATAACCTGTTGCACAAGATTAGTCAAGTTAGCTAATTGTAATTCAATACTAGAATTAGCAGTTACCTCGTTAACTTTCTTGAAAGATGGCTTTTCTCTCTCTCCAAATTGTCGTGTGTTGCCAGCAATGTTCTTTAGTAATGCCTTAGCATTAGTTGGTGTCTTATCCATGAATGCTCATCCACTTGCTGCATCAAGCATTACACGATCAATCCCTCATAAAATATTGTATTAAAAGATGCTCTGAAATTTGATGATTAGGACAAGATGCAACCAAATGTGTGAACCGCTCATAATAATCTCCAAATGGCTCTCCATGTTGTTGTCGGATTGCACATATGTCTTTTCTTATGCTTGCAGCTTTTGTGGCCAGAAAATATTGCTCCAAGAATGCTTGCTTCACCTGATTCCATGTGTTTATTGATCCCGGAGGTAAATTGTAAAGCCACTCATTTGCCTTAGCTTCTAATGTAAATGGGAATGCTCTCAACTTGACTTGCTCCTCATTCACATTTGCTGCTCTCATTCCTGAGCATACTACATGAAACTCCATGAGATGCTTGTTGGCATCCTCTGTTGAGAACCCATGGAACTTAGGCAAATAGTGAATCATGCCAGACTTGAGCTCACATCCTCTTTCTGCATTTGGATATGTGATGCACAATGGTTGTTGATCCGTGTTTGGCGTTGCCAACTCTCTCAGAGTACGGTTATCAGCCATGTCTCCTTGTGGTTTTTCCTCCTCTATTGAACCCAAATGTGGTGGAGACGATGATGATGGTACGGACACCGATGCTTGATTCTGTTTGATTTCTCCTCGAACCTTTCGAAGTGTTCGTTCAGGCTCAGGATTGTAGGGAGCTATATTAATGCTCTTGGACCTTCGAGTCTGCATATACTACAAAGAGTAACTGAAATAAACCCAAAACCAAAAACACTAAATAGACAAAAAAAATAGAAAAAAAATAATAATAACAATAAAATATAAGCAATTAGAAATAACAATCCCCGGCGACACGGCGCCAAAAATTTGATAAGATTTAAAACACACCACAAAGTAGCACACAATTATCCTATTGATTTTCCTTATTAACACTAAAATTTGTCAATTGTAGTATATGAAAATAAAGGTCTTTCCCGTAGAAGATTGTTTTATCTAACTACTTAAAATGTCACACAAACTGGGCTGCTGTCTCTATTGACCAGCCACCGAACAATAATTATTAGACTAACTTAACCTTATCCAAAGGCAATGCAATTTTATATGCATATACCAGACACAAAGAGTTACGCTCACACAAATTTGTGGTATTTTTGGAGTTGATTTGCTATTTAAATTAAATCGGACAAAACAGGGAAGAAACAAGTTTAAATAATACCAATATATTTTAATTCACAAGTTAAGAAAACGAGTTAGGGGAAATGCTATCCACCTCCAAATAATCATGCAAACATGTTATGTTTCATTCAAATTCCTTTTATTTCCGGATGAAGATGCTCAAGTTGGCTCAATGTTAGATCTCAACCTATTACTCTTTCTTACGTAGTATGTTAAGAGAATGGCGTTTTCAACTTAACTTAGTCCCTAGCATGCAATCTAGAATGGCGTGTTCATAGATTTAACAAGTAGAAATCATTAAGAATGAAAAGAGTTTGAGTCATCACAAGGCATCGTAAGTACTGGTGTTGTCTTACTTATCCTAGAAATCGGTTCACATGTTAACCACAATTAACAAGTGCTACTCTAGAACTTATGTAGGTCCTCATTTAACAAGTGCTACAAGGGCATTAAAATCCTAGATATGCTCACTATGTATGCATCCATAGAAACACAAAAAGAATTCATCAATGACATAAGTAGTGAAGCAATTTTCATCCTTTCATAAAAGTCATTCGAACGAAATATCACAACAAATTTACAATCATATTCGGGGCTACAAAATAGCCCCTAACTACTAAAAATTAGTTACACATTATTCTCAAATTAAACCAAAAATTAAACATGAGTTTGAAAAGATAGAACCGAAAGAGGAGAGTGCAAAGATTTCTGCCTTCTTTCCTTCCTTCCTTTGCCTTTCCTTCTAGAGCTCTCTGTGCTTCTAGCTCTGCTCTATTTTTCTTGCTTTGCCGTGCTTTTTCTGTATGCTGCTCTCTCTTCTTTCTTTCTGAATGATGCTATCTTTTTTTTTCTCCGTGTATATTTCTTTATTTATCTCTGCTCTTTTTCTGCCCTTTTGACTTTTTTTTATTCCCTTTGCCAACCTCTTTTGATCCGTGTATTGCTGCCTTGCTGTCCATTTGTTCTGCATCCGTGTGTTTTTCTCTGTGCAACTTGCTTTACATTCATTTTGCCATGCTGTTTTCCTTTTTTTGCAGCTGTATGTTAATCATTCCTCATTATTTTATGCTTTCTTTTGCCATGCCTATTCTTTCAAGTTCACGTGTGTATTCCTCTTTTACCAAGAAAACAATCAGTTTTCTTTTCTTTTTCAAAGCCACCAAGGCCAAGTGCTATACATCCCATTCCTCCTTCCCTTTTCCACTTCACCTAATATTTTTATGCCTTTCTTTTTTTTCTGTCCGTAGCCCCTTTATTTTCTGTTGTCCTCTCTGCCTATCCTTTGTGCTTTCCTTATCTGCCATTTCCTTACTCCGAATTGTCGTCAGCTGCGAACTTCCCTTGCTCAAATGCCCATAACTTCTTCTAGAAAAATGATATTAACAATCCGTGAAATGTTCTAGAAAATAGACATCTGTAGCTTTCCAAGAATATAAGGCTCATTCTTTAATTCATTCTAAGCTGTTGCTTCCAAAGTGGGCTGATCTGCACAGGCAGTTTTGACGAATTTGTTACATAAAATCTCACTTGTGCTATTTTTCTTTTATTTGCTTGACAAATCCTATAGAACACAAAATCAAAGTAAATAGCTAAAAAATATAAGGAACTAACTAAGAAAAGACAAGTGAATTTGATGTAAAATATATATAAATATGAGCTTATCATAACTAAATGGTGGATCATGTATGGGACTAGTGCACCAACTGTGAGAAAGTTAGCAATCAAAGTATTATCACAAACAGCTTGCTCATCTGCTTGTGAAAGAAATTAGAGCACATTTGCACTCATACACACAAAGCAAAGAAATAGGTTGGCTCATAGTAGGTTGGAAAAATTAGTTTATTGCTACTACAACATGAAGCTTCAAATTCGAGATAAGGAAGCAGAAATAGATCAAGTCGACCGTGGTGACCCACTAGATGTGTTTGATATTGTTGCTGAAAATGATGATACAGATGGTAACAAACTTTATCAATGGATTAGACCTCTTCATTTAGATGATGATGAAGGCAACCCAGCTCCAAGAGTTGCTGAAGAAGCACGTAATGAAGGGATAAATGTAGAAAGAGTATTAGAGAAGGAGGTCGAATCTAGCAGCGCTGACTCTTTCGAAGAACTTTTGTGCCCAAGACCAAGAAACACTGGAATTCCACCTTATTCCAATCCTACACAACCACAAGATCTTGCTGATACTAATGATAGCTCTAGTACAAGATCAGGAGACTCACCTACCACTGGAGGTGGGAATGATGAAGGATATAGTGGAGCTGGAGGTAGTGGTGGAGCTGGAAACTATTATGGACCACCTCCCAGATTTATGAGCCTATTCATTAGTGAGGCAAACTTCACACATGCAACACAGGATGAGGACCATGGCAGTATGCGGGCAGGACCAGGAATTGGTGCCATAGGGAAGGACTATACTCGTAGAGAAAGAGGCAAGGGGACTTTGTCACGTCAAGAAGATGACTCGTTATCTATAACTTCGGACTCTGTTGGAATGTGAAGTAGTAACTATGGTTATACACATAACCAACCATTTCCCTACCCTTCATATCCCATTCCTGTTGGGATGGAATCGAGCAACTCATGGAAAGAATCTGAGACTCAATCTTCAAATGATTTTGCTTCTGGACAACGTCAACCAAGCTCGGATCCATATGGGTGGCATGTTAACAATTACATGCAAAACTTTTTTGGGGATTTATCATTTGATGACTACTCTTCACAATACACTTACTCTACACATAGAGATGATGAAGATAGTCAAAATTTTGAACCTCATAGGAACTCTATGTGGTACTAAGTCACTCATGTATCTTACCATGCAATGTATAAAGTGTAAAATATTGTACTAATTCATTATATATAAATGATTATGGTGTGTTTAAACTTCTTTAATTAATTACTACATATTTTCTACGCTCACAATGTTTGCCAGCTCGCTATATAATCAACTTAAATCAGTTAAATCCATCATGCAATACATTTCTTTCCAATTTTTTGTGATAAACTAATAGATAATTGACTAAATAAACATCCTGCAAAGTTTCAATAAAAATTTCCAACTTTTTCTTACAATTTCCGTGGTTTCCATATTATTTTTATCGATATCGATATTATCCCAATATTTCCGTCGATATTTTCGTGTTTCTGGACTACCGATATTTTCGATATCATCGATATTTTATACCTTGAATAGAACATAATATTTTGTGGTATCCACTAGTGCAAATATTTTAAATTGAAGATCGAATTCGTTCATCGTACTCTTATAGGGTTGAGGAGTGTATTTGTGAAAAATCATCAAAATTAGAGTTAAATAAACATTAAATCGTGAGTTTTCGTTTATAACTGTCGAAATGTTTCGTCCCGTTACGTAATATCTGAATGTTTGTTTTTTATGATTTTTTACGCATGCGATCTTGGAGATATACAAACAAGTTTGACGGTTATATCGTTAAAATTAATTTTGTAGAATGTGTATAAGATTATAGTAAATAGACGAAAACGTCAATGAACAGTTAAATTTTAATCTATAATTTATGAAATCATAGTGACAAATTCTTATAGTAAATAGACGTAAATGTCTATCAATGGTTAAATTTTAATCTATAATTTATGAGATTAGTGACAAATTTTGGAATTGACCTCTTCATAAAAATTGTCGAGCTTGATATTACGAGCATTTGTATTTTTTTTTTGTACTTCTACATTAATTAAAAAAGTATTAAAATCTTAACTACAATAATAGCCATAAGATTTAATCTTACATATGTGAGATTAAATCCTGACCGTTTAATTTAAGCTAACAATTAAATCATAAAAGTGTTTTTGTCGGGTTGCCAAAATTTTGGCATGGCGCCGAACAACAAAACTGTATTTCCAAAAAGAACGTCATTTAGTGCTCTCTCCTCTTCGTTTCTCTCTCAAAAATTCTTTGCCTTTCCTCTTTCAAAAACAAAACCCTAGCCTCCATCCTTCATTTCTCAAAATTTCTTGTTGCTTTTCTCTCTCCATCGCTCTGTCGCAATCCATGGCCTGCTCAAATAGGTGAAGTTTTCTCTTCCCCTCTTCTCCGATTTTCTCTAGTATGACGACATTTCGTTCCGAGCGAGGGACTCAGAAGCTCGGTTTCTCTGGGCTGTTCACCTGCTACGTATCGGTACTGAAGCGGTACAGGTTTCTGAAGTCTGCCCAGTAGCTTCTCGACGATTTCTGCGTCTACTCGAATCGGATCCTCCACCGCCCAACTGATGTAGCTTTCGGCCCAAAGATCAAACGATTCCTCATAACCTCAGGTACCTTCTATACCTCTTGTATGTTAAAATTTGTTTTAAATTTGTGATTTAATGTAATTGGACTTTAGAAATTTTTTCTTGATTTTGTAGAATCAAAATTAACGATTAGAAAATTTTCTGGGTTCGTGGGTGGGGGGTGGGGTTCTAGATTTTTCATGCCTTTCTTGCATTCTAAGTTTTTTTTTTTCTTTCAATTTTTGTGGGGTTGTGTATGTGCAGTGGGATGTGTTCTATCCATTTGGGATTCTCTAACAACACTGATCCTAAGCAGAACATGTTCCTTGTGAATTACTTGTATTTCATAAATAATCACATAATCGTGTTCCATCAATTGGGTGATTTACTCGCATTACACACCATAATCTTTTGAATATTTAACAGTAACTCAATTTTTCTAAACAAAACAAAGGATTAGATTTTTATTGCTCATTAAGGAAGGTTGGGTCAGTTATATTATTTAAAGTAGAGTTTGGATGTGTGTTGACACACCCCGATCCGGAAACCGAAGCGTGCCGGCCGTCACGTGTGAGTGACGTAGCCAAAGACGTCAGCGGAAGCAAATTTGGCATTTAAGTGCAGCAGTGAAAGTTAAGTTGATAATATACATATGATACAGAGCCGATCCTAGGTGCAGTCAGATTTAAACAAACATTACAACTACGAAAGAAAATCCTACATAAGTGGTGGTCTGTGAGAACTGCCTTGGCGCCTCGCTAACCGTCCACGACGTTGTTACCTAGTACCTGGAGGGGCGCAAAACATAAAAGGTGAGTGGGCAAAAACAACGTTTTCCAAAACCATTTCATAAATCCATAAATAACCCCTCGCTGGAAATCAGTATAATTTTCCCATAAAATAATACGTATATAAACTTATATACGAAAACATCGTCTACATATCTCAACTCATTACCAAGCTCAAGGTTAGGCCATGTCAATATCTCAATTCTGAAAATCATTATCATCAGGCAAGTAATATAAAACTAGGGTGTCCCTAGTGTCCTATCAGCCGGAGTCAACTCTAATGACCTGTACGGCTGAATCTATAGCTCATCAAAACATACTGAATCTCTATCAATCATTATCATCCTGCACACGAGTCAGAACCACCTATTGTGGTCTGTACGACAGGCTAGGTGTATAATATTACGCCCTGTGCTACGATCACGTGAAGGCTGTGCGACGAATCGCGGGTCACCAACGAGTCGGAACCACCTATTGTGGTCTGTACGACAGGCTAGGCACCTGCCTTGGATCCAAGGTGAGCGTACGGTGCGTGAAGTGAACGATCACGTGAAGGCTAGGCCCTACTCTGGCGGAGCACGACACCCGAGGTGCAGGTGATTAGCTAAATCACAATCTATCATCATTTCAAACACTACCACAGTACTTACCTGACTTATATGGTCGTCCTCGGCGTCAGTGCATAATGAATGCAATCATAATCATATGTATACACTATAGTAGACATGCGACATGGCAATCTAATTATCACATCCAATCAATTCGTAAATCAATCAATTTACGTTTCTGGGAAAAACATCATATATATATATATATATATATATATATACTGAAAACAAAAGCCCACTCACTGGTATGTCGACGGGTCGTATCCCCCGAGCCTAGAGTGACTGCGCTCGTCCGCTGGATACGTCTCACCTATACGTGAATTAATCGCAAAACCGTCATTAACAGCACATAAACGACCTACGTAAATAACTTTTCATACGAAGGTCAATTTTGGTATTTGAATATACCAACGCGACCTACACGACGTCACGATCGTCGTGATATTTTTAGAATAATTTTAGGACACCGCACGCGCCCCCACGCGCCGACCCAGGCACGGCCAGACGCGCCGGCCACGCGCGCCACGTGCTGCGCACGCGCTAACGGCGTCAGGAATATTCCGTGAACTTCTAACGGCGTCAGTAACGGCGTCAGTTAACGGCGTTGGAATATTCCGTCAACTTTGACGGAATATTTCGTCACCCCCTACCTCAGGTCGCCGGCCGGACTGGTTTTTCCGGCGACCGATTCCGGCCAAACTTCCAAATGTCCGTTCTAGCTCATTTTTGATCCAAAATTCATGAAATTTACACCAAAATGCCCCAAATTCAATGTAGAACACATATATACCTTCAAATCCTTCGAAAAACGTCTAGAAATTCCTCGGAGAATCCTTCCAAATTCGGCCAAAGTTGAAACCACCAACTCCGACGTCCAAACTTTGCAAACGGGGTACTCCGAGCCTCGTGGAAAGGTTTTAAAACTTGTGGTGATCTTAGTTTCACCTAAAACAATCCAAAACAAAACTTGATGAATAGTACCCTAAATTTAGGTCACGGGTTCGAGTTGTTTTCGAAGGTTTCTAGGCTTAAAACTTATATAGATAAGTTCAGCAAATCTTGGGGAGTAAAAATAAGCTTACCTTAGACCTTGGTTCGAGTTCGAAGTGATCGTGTGTGTTCGTCCGTACATGAGAGTCGAGAGAGAAAGTGAGAGAGAGTTTGAGAAAGAGAGAGAGAGATAAGGAAGAACAGAAAAGGTGGGATTAAAACGTGGGTGTGTGCATGTGCAGCACACGTGTCAAAATCAGCCCAAACTTTTGGGCTTAGTATTCCAGACACCCAAAGTCCAATCTCGTGTCCAAAATACACCCGTTCACGCGTAGGTAAGGGCAATTTCGTCATTTCACATCGTACGTATAGGAAATTCGGGACGGGATGTCACAACCTACCCTCCTTAATAAAATTTCGTCCCCGAAATTTACATAACACAAGCAAACACTAATAAACATAGAATAAGCGCGGATACATAACTCTCATCCGCTCCTCTAACTCCCAAGTAGCCTCCTCAACCGAATGGTTTCGCCACAACACCTTTACTAACCGAACCGTCTTGTTCCGTAGGACTTTATCCTTCCAGTCTAGGATAGTCACCGGCTCCTCCTCGTACGTCAAATCAGGACTAACTTCTAACTGCTGCGGAGGTAGAACGTGAGACGGATCAGCAACGTAATGACGTAGCATCGAAACGTGAAATACGTTATGAACTCTGGATAGCTCTGGAGGCAATTCGAGTCTATACGCCACTTCACCTATCCGCTCGGTGATTAGGTATGGTCTGATATACCTGGGACTCAACTTTCCCTTCTTACCGAACCGTACAACTCCTTTCCACGGCGACAACTTCAGAAACACCCAATCGCCTACCTCGTAAACCCGATCTGTGGCATGTCTATCGGCTAAGCTCTTCTGGCGATCCTGGGCCACTTTCAGGTTAGACTTGATTACCTGGATATTCTGAGTCGTCTCGTCAACGATCTCTGGGCCCTCAAGTACCCTCTCGCCGACCTCCGACCAACATAGGGGCGTACGACAAGCTCGACCGTACAACGCTTCGAATGGTGACATTCCGATGCTCGAATGATAACTGTTGTTGTACGCGAACTCCATCAGGTCCAAGCGTAGATGCCATGCATTACCAAACTGTAGTACGGAAGATCGTAACATATCCTCAAGCGTCTGAATGGTCCTCTCGGACTGTCCGTCCGTCTGTGGATGATAAGCCGTACTATACAGTAGCCTCGTGCCGAGGGCTTCTTGGAATGCCATCCAGAACTTGGATGTGAATCTCGGATCTCGATCTGAGATAATGTTGACTGGCACGCCATGGTACTTGACTATCTTTGATACGAAAAGCTCAGCTAATCGTCGTAGAGGAAACTTCTCTCGAACCGGGATGAAGTGTGCAGATTTCGTAAGCCGATCAACTATTACCCAAACACCGTCGTAACCATTCAGTGTACGGGGTAACTTATAGACGAAATCCATAGTGATATTCTCCCATTTCCACTGAGGAACGGGAAGCGGTTGCATTCGTCCGAACGGTTTCTTCCTTTCGGCTTTAACCTGCTGACAAACAATACATCTGCTCACGTACTCGGCGATCTCCCTCTTCATACCAGACCAATAGTAGAATGGTCGAATGGTATGATACATCTTAGTACTGCCCGGATGCATCGCATAAGCTGATACGTGTGCCTCATCGAGAATAGCCCTCTTTAACTCTGCGTTGTTTGGCACGTACATTCTGTTTCCTTGCATGAGCATACCATCGGTTTCTCGAATCCGTAGATCGGTCTTTTTACCTTCACCTCTCAATCGAATCAACTCCTGAGTCTCCGCGTCATTCAACTGAACCTCGAGAATGCGGTCAATCAGAATCGGTCTGACTTGGAAGTGAGCAAGTAGTGCTTTTCCTCGATTCGCTGCCTCCGAACAATCAATCTCCAATCCGACTCCAGTCGACCTCAACTCGGCTAACAACGGAGCACGGCTCGCGTATATAGTATTCACTCTACCCTGAGACTTCCGGCTAAGTGCGTCAGCTACTACGTTTGCACGACCCGGATGATACTCAATCGTGCAATCATAATCACTCAGCAACTCCATCCACCTTCGCCGACGAAGGTTCAGATCTCTCTAGGTGAACAAGTACTGGAGGCTCTTGTGGTCTGTAAAGATCCTGCACCTCTCACCGTAGAGGTAATGTCTCCAGGTCTTCAACGCAAATACAATCGCCGCCAACTCAAGATCATGAGTGGGATAGTTCATCTCGTGCGACTTCAACTGCCTCGATGCATAAGCGATCACTCTACCATGTTGCATCAACACGCAACCCAGGCCATTCAATGATGCGTCACTGTAGACCTCGAAGTTACCACTATCGTCCGGAAGTGCTAGCACTGGAGCATGAGTAACACAATGTTTTAACTGCTGAAAGCTCCGTTCGCAGCTATCATCCCACTCAAATCGAACATCCTTCCTGGTTAACTTCGTGAGAGGTAACGCAATCACTGAGAAATCCTGCACGAACCGTCGATAGTAACCTGCTAATCCGAGGAAACTCCGTACCTCAGAAACAGTTCGTGGCTGTTCCCAATTCTTTACCGCTGCTATCTTCTGGGAATCCACCTGAATACCCTGTGCTGAAATAACGTGCCCCAAAAATGCCACCTGGTCTAACCAGAATTGACATTTACTGAACTTAGCGTATAATCGATGTTCCCTCAGCTTCTTCAGCACTAACGAAAGGTGTCGCATGTGATCTGACTCCGATTTAGAGTACACCAGAATGTCATTGATAAATACAATGACGAACCGATCCAAATACGGTTGAAATACCCGGTTCATCAAATCCATAAAAGCAGCTGGGGTGTTAGTCAAACCGAATGGCATGACTAAGAACTCGTAATGCCCATATCTGGTTCGGAACGCCGTCTTCGAAACATCCTCGCTCTTAATCTTCAGCTGGTGGTAGCCAGATCGTAGGTCGATCTTCGAAAATACACAAGTTCCTCGTAGCTGATCGAACAAATCGTCAATACGAGGTAATGGGTAACGGTTTTTAATCGTTACCCGATTCAGCTGTCGATAATCGATACACAGCCGTAGAGTACCATCCTTCTTACGTACGAACAATACTGGAGCTCCCCAAGGTGAAATACTCGGCTGTATAAAACCTTGATCCAACAGCTCTTGTAACTGAATCTTCAACTCTCGCAACTCAGCGGGAGCCATTCGATAGGGAGTCAGAGATATAGGGTCTATACCTGGCAATAAGTCGATAGAGAACTCCACATCTCGATCTGGTGGCAAGCCTGGCAAATCGTCAGGAAATACGTCGGGAAATTGCCTAACCACCTTCACATCCTCTAGACTGACAGGAGCACTATCGTTCAATATCACGTGGGCCAGATACCCCTGACAACCCTTCTGCAACAATTTCTTAGCTCGCACGGCTGAAATGATACCGTGCCTAACATTACTACGCTCGCCAGTGAATGTGACCACAGGTAACCCCGGCCGATGGAACGTAACTTTCTTCTCATAATAATCTATGTTGGCTCGATTGTAATGTAGCCAATCCGTGCCTAAGATCACATCAAACTCGACAATATCCAACGGAATAAGATTATCGGGCATAATCACATCCTCAATCAACACGGGGCACCCTGGATACATCCAACTGACCAGACATGTCTCTTCCCTAGGCATCGACACCTCTAACTCAAATACGAGGGGTGCAGACTCAGGTTGAGTCAATTGGGCAAATGAGTGAGAAATGACCGAATGAGTAGCACCGCAATCTATCAACACTCTAGCGAAATGACCAAGTACATTTAACTTACCCGTTATCAGATCCGGGTTATTCTGGGCGTCTTGCGCTGTGAGATTATGAATACGGCCCTGAGGCTGCTGTCGCCCACCGCGACCTCTACTCGCTTGACCAGCTCGTCCAGGTACCCCACGACTTGGTCCCGCAGGATTAGACTGTCTAGATGATCCTGCGCTGCTCGCTGCAGCCTCACTCTGCTGTGGTTGAACTCCCGAATACCACTGCGGTCCGCCGGCAGGATAAGGAGAATACGGGGTATACCCTCTAGAATACGGAGAATAGCTACTCTGATAACCGCCTGAATGGTACGGATCCGGAGGATATGGATACGGTGCAGGAGTATAAGGGGTAACGTCACCCTGATAATGATAGGTACTACCACGACTCGGCTGACCATATCCACCAGGAGGTGGGATCTGCTGAATAAGAACTGGAGGTGGTAACGCAGGTAATGGAGGTCTCGGCTGATTCTGCGGGCAATTCGCTGCGCGATGACCCTGCTGTCCACATGTAAAGCATCCACGAGCGCCCTGCCTGCACTCGCCATAATGCCGACTGTTGCACCTCCGACAGAATGGTGCATAAGGACCACCAGCATCTCGCTGCCTCTGGAAACGCTGACCCCCGGCAAATCCACCCCATCTCCTCTGACCCGGGGAACTCACACCCCCACTCGAAGAAGAACTCGAGCTAACACCACTTCTCTTGAAACTCTGGGTCCTCCGAGGCCCCTGTGATGCCACTCTTTTACCTTTGTCGTCTCTCCTCGGTTCCTCTTTCCCTTCCTCGTTGTCGCTATCACTCGGCAGATTCTCTGAATCTTCTATCTGCACCAAAACTACGTAGAAGTCATGATAGGTCTCACAGTGCCTCGTAGTCGCCATCGTGCGCCATTTCTTTCGAGTGCCCAGCTTAAATCTCCGAAGCATCTCGGCCTGATTCCTAGCAATCTCAGGGTTGTAGCGAGAAAGATCAGTGAACTTCCTGTAGTACTCGTTCGCTGACATCTTCTTCTGCTTTAGACTCGTGAATTCTTGTTTCTTGCGATCAAGATAGGCGTCTGGGATAAATCGCTGGTAGAATAGCTGTCTGAACACCTCCCAGTCCTTGGCCTCTTCTGGTGGCATCCTCTCAGCCAACTGTTCCCACCAAGTCGCAGGTTCATTTCCCATGAACCAAGTAGCAGTCTCAACCCAAGTCCCCGCAGCTAGATTACCCTGACTGTGCAATACTCTGAAAGTCCGCTCTATCTGCAGAAACTAGCGCTCGGCACCTTCGTGCCCCTCGTCACCCTCATATCTCGGTAACCTCAAATTATGCGCACTCTCAAGAGGGGTCCTATGGGAAGGACGAAGGGTAGACTGAATAGCATGAGCAATAACATCTCTCAACTGAGAAAGGTCGGGAAAGCTAGGATCAACAGATGGACGTGGCTCTCGTCGAGGCGGCATCGTTCTGATAGAAAGCACCAAAATATTTAGAATATTCACAACTGCACAGGACTACCAAAACCTAGGCTCTGATACCAAACTGACACACCCCGATCCGGAAACCGAAGCGTGCCGGCCGTCACGTGTGAGTGACGTAGCCAAAGACGTCAGCGGAAGCAAATTTGGCATTTAAGTGCAGCAGTGAAAGTTAAGTTGATAATATACATATGATACAGAGCCGATCCTAGGTGCAGTCAGATTTAAACAAACATTACAACTACGAAAGAAAATCCTACATAAGTGGTGGTCTGTGAGAACTGCCTTGGCGCCTCGCTAACCGTCCACGACGTTGTTACCTAGTACCTTGAGGGGCGCAAAACATAAAAGGTGAGTGGGCAAAAACAACGTTTTCCAAAACCATTTCATAAATCCATAAATAACCCCTCGCTGGAAATCAGTATAATTTTCCCAGAAAATAATACGTATATAAACTTATATACGAAAACATCGTCTACATATCTCAACTCATTACCAAGCTCAAGGTTAGGCCATGTCAATATCTCAATTCTGAAAATCATTATCATCAGGCAAGTAATATAAAACTAGGGTGTCCCTAGTGTCCTATCAGCCGGAGTCAACTCTAATGACCTGTACGGCTGAATCTATAGCTCATCAAAACATACTGAATCTCTATCAATCATTATCATCCTGCACACGAGTCAGAACCACCTATTGTGGTCTGTACGACAGGCTAGGTGTATAATATTACGCCCTGTGCTACGATCACGTGAAGGCTGTGCGACGAATCGCGGGTCACCAACGAGTCGGAACCACCTATTGTGGTCTGTACGACAGGCTAGGCACCTGCCTTGGATCCAAGGTGAGCGTACGGTGCGTGAAGTGAACGATCACGTGAAGGCTAGGCCCTACTCTGGCGGAGCACGACACCCGAGGTGCAGGTGATTAGCTAAATCACAATCTATCATCATTTCAAACACTACCACAGTACTTACCTGACTTATATGGTCGTCCTCGGCGTCAGTGCATAATGAATGCAATCATAATCATATGTATACACTATAGTAGACATGCGACATGGCAATCTAATTATCACATCCAATCAATTCGTAAATCAATCAATTTACGTTTCTGGGAAAAACATCATATATATATATATATATATATATATACTGAAAACAAAAGCCCACTCACTGGTATGTCGACGGGTCGTATCCCCCGAGCCTAGAGTGACTGCGCTCGTCCGCTGGATACGTCTCACCTATACGTGAATTAATCGCAAAACCGTCATTAACAGCACATAAACGACCTACGTAAATAACTTTTCATACGAAGGTCAATTTTGGTATTTGAATATACCAACGCGACCTACACGACGTCACGATCGTCGTGATATTTTTAGAATAATTTTAGGACACCGCACGCGCCCCCACGCGCCGACCCAGGCACGGCCACGCGCGCCACGTGCTAACGGCGTCAGGAATATTCCGTTAACTTCTAACGGCGTCAGTAACGGCGTCAGTTAACGGCGTTGGAATATTCCGTCAACTTTGACGGAATATTCCGTCACCCCCTACCTCAGGTCGCCGGCCGGACTGGTTTTTCGGGCGACCGATTCCGGCCAAACTTCCAAATGTCCGTTCTAGCTCATTTTTGATCCAAAATTCATGAAATTTACACCAAAATGCCCCAAATTCAATGTAGAACACATATATACCTTCAAATCCTTCGAAAAACGTCTAGAAATTCCTCGGAGAATCCTTCCAAATTCGGCCAAAGTTGAAACCACCAACTCCGACGTCCAAACTTTGCAAACGGGGTACTCCGAGCCTCGTGGAAAGGTTTTAAAACTTGTGGTGATCTTAGTTTCACCTAAAACAATCCAAAACAAAACTTGATGAATAGTACCCTAAATTTAGGTCACGGGTTCGAGTTGTTTTCGAAGGTTTCTAGGCTTAAAACTTATATAGATAAGTTCAGCAAATCTTGGGGAGTAAAAATAAGCTTACCTTAGACCTTGGTTCGAGTTCGAAGTGATCGTGTGTGTTCGTCCGTACATGAGAGTCGAGAGAGAAAGTGAGAGAGAGTTTGAGAAAGAGAGAGAGAGATAAGGAAGAACAGAAAAGGTGGGATTAAAACGTGGGTGTGTGCATGTGCAGCACACGTGTCAAAATCAGCCCAAACTTTTGGGCTTAGTATTCCAAACACCCAAAGTCCAATCTCGTGTCCAAAATACACCCGTTCACGCGTAGGTAAGGGCAATTTCGTCATTTCACATCGTACGTATAGGAAATTCGGGACGGGATGTCACATGTGTGCTTGTGTTCATTGGTTGTGTGTATGTGCAAAAAGAGATTGATGGTGTTTGAAGAATCACATTCTAAGGTTGAATGTTTTTCATATTTTTATCATTTTTCTTTATAAATTTGGTTTTAAATTTGCAGGTACTTGGCTCTAATTGCTTTTTATTTTTCGGTATTTTTCTTTTTGTTGTGAACTTGGAGGATGAAATTATTTTTCTACGATGCTTCTGTTTTTCTTGCAGTTTGGAGGTAAAGTTTTCTGTGTTGCCTTTTTTTTTTCCCCCACTGTATACAATATCCTTACTACTAATATAACACATGTACTTTACCATCATATTTTTGTAGAGAAAAAAAATATTAAACACACTTTTGTTTTGATCTGTTACCAAGTTCTATTGTTCTGCTGGACATTTCTTTGGTATATGGCAAGTATTCTGTCGCTAACAATTCTTGTCTTTACCTATTAGAATGGAATTTGCTTTTCATTAGAAAGCTTGAATGGCATGAAAAAACTAATAGATTATGCCACTGAAATTCAGAAATGTAAAGGTACGAATATTCCGTTTCATTGATCTTTCCTATTACCTTGTACATGTTCAGGTTGTTAGTTAGCCTAAGAAATGTAATAATTCCAATTTGGCTGTGCTGATTTTCCTTGTTTAACAGATCCATGTAAACATTGTTCTGCATGTGCCACTCTAGCTTTGTGGCTAGTTTTGGATCTCAGCATGTGTGTGGTTCAGTTTAACTTCTCTGTGAACTTGTGATTTGGCATATACTTCTACGTGAACTTGTGATTTGGCATATACTTTAACTTCTCTATGAACTTGTGATTATAGTTTAGTTTATATGATATAGTATGGTTCAGTTTATGTGATATAGTTGTCCTTATAATACTGAAATTGTGAAACATTAGAATTGTTAAACTGTGCATATAGTTTTTCTTTATATTTTTTTTAGATTCTTTGGATTTATAAGCATCCTCTGATCTTTGGGTGGTATGAGAAAAATTGAAGAATGTATTGGAGGTGTGTTTAATTTCACTTCAACTACTCACTTACATTATTTATGGTATAGATTGGTGGTTGCTATGCTCACACCTTGAGCTAAAATTATGCAAGGCTCTTCATTAGAGCTTATGTGTATTTTCTGATTTTCATTGTTTGAGTTTCTTACCAATTGACAATTATATTGTGTGTATTTTTTTTTTTTTTTTTTTTTTGCAGAATAAAGATAATAATTGTGGATCAATGTTCGTAGCACTACATTCGAACTCCTTCACAATTGGTTAAAGTGGACATGAAAAACTAGCGTTATGAGACATATCTATGAACACTTTTATAGAGACTTAGGAACTAAGAAATGAAGAACGGAGAATTCTAGAGGAAGGAAAAAAAATGAAAGCTGATTTCATTTTAGTAAAAGTTCTTACAAATGTTGATCTTATAGCTATTTTTAGTAGCTAGATAAAGTTAATGACTAAGCAAGCTTCTAACCAACTCAAGCTACAAGATTGTGACATATGTGCACTCAAATCATTACACCTGTTCATTTAAAGAGATACACCTAATACCCCCTTCCCCCTCAATATCAACTGGGGTATCCTAGTTTGAGATTGGAACAGTGTTGCAGAAATAAGAGACCGTGAAGACCTTTGGTCAATACATCTGCCACTTGATCATTTGTAGAAATATACTTAACCACCAAATCTCCCTTCTGAACTTGTTCACGAACAAAATGAAAATATGTATCAAGGTGTTTTATTCGAGTGTGAAAAACCGAATTAGAACACAAAACAAGTGGCGAAACATTATCACAATGGAGAAGTGGAGGAGATGGCAAGAAGATATGCAAATCCTTAAGAATCAAACGTATCCAAGCTACATCAGCAGCAGCATTAGCCAAAGCTTTATATTCTGCTTCAGTTGAACTTCCGAAAACACTCCCTTGCTTCTTTGACTACCAAGAAATGGGATTTGGACCTAAGAATACTACAAAGCCAGTTATTGATCTTCTAGTGTTTATATTCGATGCCTACTCAGCATTACTAAAAGCAGGTAACTTCATAGAATCAGTAGCAGAAAATGTGAGACCACAATGCATAATGCCTTGTAAATAGCGTATAATCATTTTCACCAAAGCAAAATGCAAATATGTTGGAGTGGACATGAACTGACAAGTATAATTAATTGCAAAAGCTATGTCAAGACATGTAAATTTAAGGTATTGTAAAACACCAACTAGATTGCGAAATAGAGTAAGATCAGATATGAGTGTTTCTTCATCTTTAAACAACTGAGCATGCGACTTGCAAGGAGTGGAACATGGTTTACAAGATTCCATAAATGCCTTGTGAAGTAGATCTTTTACATACTTAGACAGGGATATGAATAAATCCCCATTGTCCTTGTAAGTAATTTGAAGGCCTAAGAAGTATGTCAATAATCCCATATCTTTCATATCAAACACCTTTCCTACCTTATTGATCACTTCTTGCACTAACACAGGTTATGAACCTGTGATAATTATGTCATCCACTTATAAGAGAAGAATCACAACTTCATTGTCAAGAGTTTAACAAACAAACTAGGATCAAATTCAGAAACCACAAATCCCAAATTATGTAGATAGGTGGTAAACTTTAAGTTCCAGGCTCTAGGAGCTTGTTTAAGTCCATAGAGAGACTTAACAAGCTTACACACATACTGAGGATGATTAGGATCCTAAAACCTTTGTGGTTGCTTCATGAACACTTCTTGGATATCACCATGCAGAAATGCATTCTTGACATCTAATTGGCATAATTTCCACCTTTGTGAAGCAACAAGAGCAATGACAAGTCTTACAGTTGTGTGTCTTACAACAGGGTTAAATGTATCATCATAATCTAACCCATGTTCTTGACTGAAGCCTTAGGCCACTAAGCGAGCCTTGTATCTAGAAATCTTGCCATATTGATCCTTTTTAATCTTATAAACCCACTTACTTCCTATCACATTCCTATCAACCAGTGGTGGAACCAACTCTCATGTTCCTTGTTTTTTCAAAGCTGTGAACTCTTCTAACATAGCATTCCTTCAGTGTTCATGTACAACTGCTGTTCTAAAAGTAGTAGGCTCAACAGAATCATGAATAGACAAGATTGCAGTGTAACCCTTAAACCCAACATCAACAGAGTCACTAGCATTTGTCTAAGAAAAATCAGCATTAGATGTAAGATAGGAACAATAATCTTTCCTAGAGATGGCGCCAGACTTCAATCTAGTTGTCATAGGATGACTTGAAGATACAACATATAAATTAGAATTGGCAGCAGCATTTGAATCAATATTTAGATCAAGAGAGAGATTTACCTCTAAGTGTGCAAAACTATGGACATGCAACAAAGCATTTGATGTTTGAGGTGAAGGATGTTGTGGGGAAGCTTGTACAGAAGAACCACCATTTCGAACATATTGAAGACTATTCCCAGATGATGAATTGCCTTGAGAACTAATACGTTGCTCATTATTTATAAAACCACCAATGTGATGAACACTGCCTGATGGTGTATTCTGCCCATTAATCAAAGAATCCATACTATTGCCACTTGACTAAACAGAACTAGTAACTGAAGGTATGACAATTGGAATAAATATAGGATGTTTGTTTAAAGAAGTATAAAACTGCTGTAAAGGAGAATGTATAAAATTATCCATAAATGCGAACACAGTTTCATCATGCAATACATGTCTTGAAATAAACAACTTTTTCTGTACTTTGTGATAACACACACTACCTTTGTATCCTAAAGCATAACCCAAGAATATACATTGATTAATTCTAACATCCAACTTGCTAGAATTGTAGGGTCTAAGAAAGGGATAAATTGCTGTGCCAAAATTTTTGAGACCTTTCAATTCTGTATATACTCCAAACAACTTAAAAAATGGAGATTGCATTTGTAAATTGTGGCATGGCATTCTATTAATCAAAAAAGTTGCACGAGAACAAGCATGGAACCAGAAATTGTGAGGCAAATGGGCAATGGATAGCAAAGTAACTGCAGTTTCTATAATATATCTATGTTTGCGCTCTACTACTCCATTCTGTTGTGGAGTGTGTGGGCAAGAAACCAAATGTAAAATTTCATTTGCATCCAAGAATTTCTTAACACTCAAGCTTATGTACTCACCTCCACCATCAGATTGAAAATATTTGACATTAGCTTGAAAATGATTCTTGATAAAGGCATAAAATTGTTCAAACACAGATTGAACTTGAGACTTATAACACAATGGAAAAATCCATGTAAATCTTGTAAAATCATTAGTGAAACTAACATAGTATTTATATCCTTCCACTGATACAACTAGTGATGGTCCCCAAACATCACTTCTTATTCTTTCAAAAGTTTTACATAGACATGAGAACTAGTAGAAAATATCTATCTTGACATTTTTCCTTGTAAACATAAACTACACATATGCTTATCAACATCAGACTTATAAGGAATGTTAGAGTGAGAAAGTATACCATGTAGAATCTTATTGCTAGGATGTCCTAGTCTATGATGCCACATTGAAGTTTTGATCACTTGTCCCAAAAAAGCTGTTGGTGATAAATGCAGGAATTTATTGTAGTTGCAAAATAACTGCTTGGAAATGTAGTACAAGCCTCCATTACTCATTCCTTTCATTAAGATTGTCTTTGTTGCCTTGTCCTGCACCCAAAATCCAAACTCATCAAGAATGACATAACATTGATTATCTCCATAGAATGTGTAAACATATAGCAAACTGGCAGCTAACTTAGGAACATGTAGGACAATTAAAAGATGTAAAGGTTTAGAAGTAGTGGTGATAGAGTTTGAACCAATATTTTTCACTAGAAGACACTCTCTATTTCCCACATTGATCATTTGATCTCCTTCAAAAGGTGTGATCATGTTTAAATCAGCCATGTCCCTTGTCATGTGATGTGTTGCACCAGTATTCATAATCTATGCTTGATTAGCATTGAAGTCAGATGGTGCACTTGAATTCAGATGATGCACTTGCATTCATAACAGTAAGTGACTAAGGTGGAGATGCACCTTGAAATACATAATTGTCCCTGTGATAGCAATTGAGAACAGTGTCCCATTGATTTGACACTCTGGAATTGAACCACCAAAAGAAGGCTGCTACTCATTTATGTAGAAATAATTCGATGCAGTGTGTCCACTTTTGTTGCAAATTTGACATTAAGGAATTACACTCAACTTTTGTCTAGAATTTCCATTCCAATTAAACCAAGATCCAGAAGAACTACCACCTGAGGATCCATTCTTAGACTGATAACCTCCTGATGATCCAGAAAAATCACCATTGTTTCTATTTCCAGAATAGCCTCCATTAAACCTTGGCTTGAAATTGTTTTTGTTCTTGTTGAAATTGTATTGTTGACCACCATTATAAGCTCTAGTACTTCTAGATGGCCTTTGATTTTACCCCATAAAACCAGAATTACCATTGTAGTTTCCAGATGACCTTTGAAATTGGCTAAGAACTAATGCTTCCATTGTAATGAGTTGAGGATTCTCTGAAATACATCTGTCTATTTTCACCACTCCTTGAAAACTTTCCTTGATAGATCGGCCTTGTAACTCTAGTAGTTGATGATTCCCCTTCACAGCACATGCCAGACATAGGAAATGAAACAAAGCTACGTGAATCTTCAGCAGTTCTCTCAGCACTTAACAATTGTGCACGAAATTCCTTAAGAGTAATTGGAGTTTCTCTTGCCACAATTATAGTCCTGATCATATTGTACTTAGATGGTAACCCTGCTAAATTAGCCACAATCAAATTATTGTTAGAAACTACCTCCCTTGTAACTAGCAATTGATCTTTGAGATGCTTAAGTCTCAAGAGGTACTTCTCAATTGTATCCGTGCCCTTTTTAATTGTGTGAAGCTCTGTCTTCAAATGATTGATCCTAGCTCGAGGCGCAATAGCATATCTATCATTAATATATTTATATTTATGGCCAAATTTTGTTTGTACCAATTTGCAACTATTTTTAAATATGTACAAAATTTCTTTTTAGTTTTAATTTTTACCCTTTTTCCCGTGCCCATATTTTAAAACTTTATTTGTACTCATATTTTTTTTAAATCTTTCATTGTACCTATAATTTATTTATAATGTACCCTTTTTTTCAAAAAAAAAAAGACCCACTTTGTTATATATATGTAAAATCTATTCACTTTTTAATTTATAATATGCTCATATCTTATAATAAAATGTATTCCTTTTTAATTTAAATGTACCAATCCTTAAAAAAAAATTATTTTGAAAAATAATAAAAAAATCTAATCAAATTTCACACAATTCAAATCTGATCAGATTTCTCATTATGCTTCCTTACAAAAACTCACGTGCAGCCAACAAGTTTCACAAGTAGAGGTGTGGGAACTATGAGACCAAAATTTACTTCCCGCAATAGAATCAAGTTCAACTGAATTGCTTATTTCCAATTTGACAAATCAGTTTTATGTCGACATTGATCAACGGGACGTGGTTCAATGTAATCACTCCAACATATTATAAGTAGCTATTGTGTATGCAAATGCATCGTCGACTATCATCTTATTCCTATTCCAGAGTACTTCCTAGCTAGCATAATGGACTGAAATATCATGATTCTTGACAAGTGGATTTGTCTCTTTAAGGACGCTTCTGTAATCTAGAATAACATTATGTGTTAAAAATGATGAGTTGTCGATGGTAGGATTTGAACTAGGTTCACTTATTAGTACCTTGGGTCTCCTTTTTCGAGGTTGTGAATCATTTGAACTAACAGGTCTCCCACAGTAGGATCAGATGATTGGCTAGCCATCATTGTACTAGGTCAGCATGTGGGGCCTAAAATAATCTCAAATATTCTAGAGGCGACACGTAGACTTTTGCTAAAAAAGACAAGATTGCCCTCATTAAATGGGCAGACTCCTTAGATACTCCCACGTGCAGCTCACACCCTTGAAGGTCTATGCAGCTGAACACGACTACTCACAGCTCACCTGCCTTTGGCATGGAAAAGTCAAAGCATTAAAGATAAGGATTAATTACCCAAATCCTATCTTTAATACATTCCCAATTGAAGATTGACTTATTCAAGTAAGTAACCCCTATTTAAATCAATCAGGGATACTTACTCCATTATCTCAAAATATTATTTCCTATTTAATATCTTGAGAATATTTCTCCATAAACCTTGTCTAATAAGATATTGCCATGTATAGGGTAAAACCTAACACTATGGCTGACCCTCTCCCTTATATATATCCCCAATTCTACCAAATTTTAGTAAGCTTTTACTAACCTAAAAAGCTCTGAACACTTACTCTTTTCAGAGAAACTAACTTAGGCATCAGAGATCCATTTGCCTAACGCCCTCCACCTTGTGGGCACATGAGGCTTAGGTATTTGATTAAATATGTTGATTGTTTTGTAGTGCATTTTCACCAAAACTAGAGATGGCGAAAAATTGCATCGACAAATTGATGCTTGCATTGAGAGTTGATTTAAATAGTCGAAGAAGACTCTTGCATTTGGTTTCTTGAATTTTCTATTACGTTGAATTTCTCACATGTCGTATAATTTAATTTTTCCTAGAAAAGTTTCTTGATCAATCCTGGATAAAAGATACAATGGTAGTAATTTTAGAAACCATGATGAACAGAACCTTATACGTACAATGATTTGGACAGGAGAGTGGAGACGAGGACATAGCCCCAAGACGATAATCCTCAAGACTCAACGCAACGGCGAGAGAAGCCATATCGCCGTGGAGCCACGCCACCAAAGTCATCATGACCAGTAGCCACGGGCAGATGGCCTAGGCTCTTCAAGTGGCAAGTCGAGCCTAGGAGGCCCAAGACACCAGTTAGGCGACCCAAGTTGTAGCAACTAGAGCCCGACCAGCAGCCCAAGCGGCCATGACCTAAGCTCAAGGCTAGGCCCAGATCACTGCAGAAGGTAGCTCGAGCCCACTTGGCTACCAGCTAAGCCCAAGCTCGCGAGGAGCAAGCCGCAGCTTAACATGCAGCTTAGGCCCATCGTCAGCCAGCCTAAGCGCAACCTCAGCACGTCCCCGCGCACTGTTTAGTCACCTAAGCAGATTGGCCCACCCATGACTCGCTTTGCTGACCCGGCGTGTAGCCCAATCTAATCTGAGGTCGATTTAGGTGATCCAAATTCTAACCACCGGATTGGCGATCAACCTAGGGATATTTCCACCCTACTTTTCTGTAAGAATGCTCACTCTGGGCCCAATTTCCGTATCTGCAGTCCACCACTTCCACTACACATGGAGATGCCCATTATCTAGATTCTTCCAACCTGAATAGTGAATATCACTTGCCCCAGCAAGTCGCTGACTTGACCAGCGCGCGCAGTAGACCACTTTAGTGAACTAGTTCCTTGAGTGCAACGAGACACAGCGCGTCCTAGACGAGATGTCTAGAAGCAGGACAACGTCAGATGATCGTGACTCATTCTAGCGATGTCTTGGCAGATAGATGCTTAGCCCACCACGAACTGTGTATTCAGGTAGTGTGTACTTTCATTTGAGCCCTTAGGAAAATGTCTTCTCCAACTTAAATACGTAAAGAAGAGTTCATTCATGACTTAGCTTACGAGTCAGTGTGCATTCGAAGTTGGGTCCACATTCCAACGAGCACTCCAGACATTCCAGGTGAAACGTCCACACGAGGTTAGGCCATAAGGAGATCCTCTTATGAGGCACAAGAATATAGAACTAAATGACAGACTGAGGAGAGCATGAGAGCAATCCAACTTGAGTTCCATTGGCAGCCCCCTCCAAGTGCTATGGCAAGTAGCCTAGATTGAACCACGTGCATTGCGATCGCAGCATAAACGAGCAGGATATGCAAAACAACAACATAGACTAGCAAGTGAACACTAGAGGTAGCTGGAGGCTCTACTGCCCCACTAGAGGCAAATCTGGAAGGATGTACAAAGGCTTGTAGTAGAGCAACTGTGCATATTCCAGCGTATTGGGACTACCGATGATGCCCTTCGAAAAAACGTGGCCAATATGAGTAGGTCACCGTTTACAGACCAGATCGAGCAGACGGAGCCACCGCAAAAGTTTAGCCCACCACATTTCACCCTATTCTAAGGAGATGAAGATCCGGGCAAACACTTAATGCACTATCGAAGCGCAATGACCCTCTACGACAACAATGACGCTCACATGTGCAAAATCTTTGCCACGACGCTCCAAGGTGAGGCGCAAGACTAGTTCTACACCCTGCAACCATGCTCAATCCAGAACTTCAAGGAACTTTCCTTGGTTTTCACTAAGGAATATTCATCTTACCGCTCAATCAAGAAGAAGTCTGACTACTTTTTCAACATGAAGAATGACCCAAAGGAGAAAATAATAATAATAATAATAAACAAAACAAAAAAATAAAAGAAATGAGAGGGAATTGGACACATCTAGATTCTAAGGGATGACCTCATGCTTAATGGAATGATGTAAACTATTGGGCTAGGGAAGATCCAAGTCAGCTACAAGCCTAAACAACCCATTTGTTTGTTGAAGTTCAATCTTGGAAGTTAGCCTAGAACGAAAAAGAGATAAAAATGCTAAAGATGTAATAAGAACACACCATTATGAGGTGTCGAACTCGTGACCTACTGGTCCAACATGAGGCGCCGAGCCTCTTCACACGGACCACACATGCTGATGGGAACCTTAGCAGGTTCATATATAAACTAAGTTTTAGTTTTCATTTCCCATTTCTAACCCCAAAACTTGAGTTGTTTCTCTCTAGCCTCGAGCCTAGAGCCGTGATGGCTCTCTCCATCTTGCTTTCAAACCTTAGCCCATCTCAACTTCATTTCTCTACTATCATCACAAAATCAAAACTACGGTGAACCTCTCTAATCAAAATGGCCCCAACCATTAGATTGTATTGCCGCCATGAAAATGTCGACGGCTCCGAGGCTCAAAAATTTGAATCATAGCAATCATAAAGGTAATTCTTCTTCTTGATATTTCTAATTTTTTTTAGCGTGCTTCAAAGTGTAAGTCAGAAAGAAAAGAAGGAAAAATTATCTCATGCATATGTGCTATTTGTGCAGAGTCTTGGATTCGTGAAACATCCGAGAGAGATGGTGAAAATCACCAATGCATATATTTGTAAAGCTATTTTACTCATGTATATTGACCGTCATGCATCCTAGATCTGAAATTTCATCAATGCTCATCTAATTTTCTGTGCTACTTGCATATGTTCATGAATATATTCTCTCGGCCAAGCATGTGCATAACTAAATATAGATCCAACCTTTGATGAACTGTGCCATCTGTGCTACTTGGATCCTTGAATGTAGAATCATGTATGTATTACAGGATTTTATTTGATCAGTAGTTGGCTATCCTATATCCATCGTTCGAGTGTTCAAAAGCCGATCACGGGAATCATCAAATTCTGACTTGTTATGAACAACCCTGTCCAACTCGTCAGTTGCAACGCGTTCATGCAGCTTTGTGGGTTGCATTGCAACCTCTTGAAAGAGTATGTTTGGCATACAAACTTTTGTATGAGCAGATTCTATGGAAATTTCAAGGTCAGCAGGTGCTTGTTCATCATTTGGGCATGAGTCACATGCTGTTAGCTCTTCAACTTCAGCGTCTTCCAACATGTTATCATAACTCTCCTCGTGTTGAGGTGTTTGAATTATGCAACATTCCTCTAAACATTTGTGGATTAGCAATTGGTTGACTAGGAAACTCCTCTCCCAATCAGCTTTTGCTGGTGCATGAGGCTGTTTAAAATGCTGTTGAACACACTCCCACATAGGATTTTCATGCTCTGGCCATGATGGATTATAAAAATTTGAGTAGGAATTTCACCTAGGCCTCTGAAAATTGTTCCTCATATTAATATGGTGCTGCACAAACTTTGGAAAATATTGCCGTTGGGGACAATACATAACATCATGAGTATTCAAATTGCAAATAGCACAAATTGTGGTGCTCCTTGTGATGATCCAAACCAATCCATTGCTGTAATACTTTCAAAATCAACAAATTGTCACCTAAAAAAAATCAAGTAAATAAAAAAATATATACAAAAATAATTAACTAAGAGTTGATAAACACAAATTATTTAAAACAATTTTCAATAGCGGTGCCAATTTCTTGATAGGAATTTTACCACCTGCAAAAGTAGGGATAAAAACACTTTAAAGACTTGTAAAAGTGCAACGTAATTGTAGTATAGATGGCTCTAGCCAGGTCATTCTCCACAGGGATTGAATGAATAATTTGTATCAAACCAAATCTTAATTAATTACTTAAAACAAAGTTTTAGAAAGAAAAAAAAAGTGATTTTGTGATTTCAAATAATAAAAACGAATTTAATAGAAATTAATTAAATAAAGTGACAAAATAAAATAAACTAAAAGAAAACGGTTTTTGAAAATTAAAATGTAAAAGCCTAGAATTCCACCATCACCTTAATAATCATATGTAGTTCTTCCAATTATTTATAATTACACATGCATATTTTGAAGGTTAGGTTTTCCTAATATATGTCTACTTGGATCCTTAACATAGAGCGCATATCAAACATGTAACCCGTCTGTGATATTCAGATCAAATCTAAACATGCATGACTCATTAAGCTTTGTGAAACTTTTTGAAAAACCATACAACCCTTAAGACGTGGTATTCATCCTAATTGAACTTGCACATATTAACCACAAGAAGCCTTCGTCAATTTTAGGGACCAACCTCCGATCAAAATTGCATCAAATTACTTTTCTAAAGATCCTAATGGTAGCTAAGCATTAAGACAATTAGATAGTTTAAACCGGTAATTAATAATTCAAACATGCATGCATAATATCATAAGCAAATTAAAAAGAAACTACATATTCTTACTAAGGCTCGTGGCCTCGCCCTAGGAAATGGAAATTAGTTACTACCAATCATAAACCAAAATATTATTAAAATTACAAAAAAAACTTGGTCATTTGTGACCAACTTTTTCCGAGGACCTACGAATACCCTTGAAAAAATCATTATTTCCGACCAAAAATTATGCTCCGTCGAAAATAGTTCGACAAGAGGCGTATTATTTTCTACACTCAAAATGTCCTTGGAAAAGGGTTTCATTGCCGTCGGAAATAGTTGTTTTTATGGAGGGAATTTTTGGCGCCACATTTACTTACGATCAAGGTATAAAATATCGATGATATCGGAAATATCGGTAGTCCGGAAACACGGAAATATCGACGGAAATATCGGGATAATATCGATATCGATAAAAATTCAATGGAAACCATGAAAATTGTAAGAAAAAATTGGAAATTTTATTGAAACTTTGCAGGATGTTTATTTAGTCAATTATCTATTAGTTTATCACAAAAAAATTGAAAGGAAATGCATTGCATGATGGATTTAACTGATTTAAGTTGATTATATAGTGAGCTGGCAAACATTGTGAGTGTAGAAAATATGTAAATATTTTAGCATATTTTCACAAGAACATAAGTGATATGGTGGTCAAGGTGTTGAAGGAGTAAAATGGGAGGGGTTCGAATTCCCTTGGTGTTTTAAAAAGGGAACGGGCCAAATGCCCCAAATTAAAATGGCCCAAGGCATTTTAAATAATTTAAATAAAAACAGAAAAGGAAAAAGAAATGGGTTGGGGCTGCCCAGGTTTTGGGCTTGGCAGGAACGGCCCAACGGGCCTAAGGTTGATGGGTCGCCGGACCCAAGGAAGAAGAAGGCCGGAGTTCGGCCGGAATTCTACCCTAACTTTGAACGTCCATAACTTCTTTGTTACTCAACCAAATTAAGTGATCCAAACATGAAAGGGGCGGTGCTCGTCGGAAAACTGGGTTTGGGGCCGAAGGTTTGGGCAATTTTCAAAGCTTTGTAACTTCTTCGTTTCTTAACCAAATTGAGTGATTCAAAAGCTAAAATGTAGTTAGGAATGTGGAGAAGAGGTTCATACAAGTGAGGACCGAGTGGTGGCCGGTGTTTACCGAAAAATGACCTGAAAGATGGCCAAACGACCACGGTTTATGAGTTCGGCCGGAATTCTACTCTAACTTTGAACGTCCATAACTTCTTCGTTACTCAACCAAATTAAGTGATCCAAACATGAAAGTTGTAGTACTCGACGAGATGAAGAGATTGATACCCTACAAGCCTGCCAAATCGCTGTGATTTGGCCGGAAAACACCTCGAAAGGGGCGGTGCTCGTCGGAAAACTGGGTTTGGGGCCGAAGGTTTGGGCAATTTTCAAAGCTTTGTTACTTCTTCGTTTCTTAACCAAATTGAGTGATTCAAAAGCTAAAATGTAGTTAGGAATGTGGAGAAGAGGTTCGTACCAAGTGAGGACCGAGTTGTGGCCGAATTTAACCGGAAAATGACCTGAAAGATGGCCAAACGACCACGGTTTATCGCCGGAAACTGGGTTAGATTCAAACGAGTATAACTTCTTCAATACTCAACGAAATTGGGTGAAACAAAAAGGCAAATTATAGTTCTCGAAGAGACGAAGAGAATGGTACCTCACACGATGTCTAACTCGTCGTGGTTTGGCCGGAAACTGCCTCTCTGTCCGGCCTCGTCAAAACCGGCCTCGTTCCACATCGCCCAAAACCGGCCTCTCAAGCTGGTGTAGAATTATAAAAAGGACCCGACGCCCAGCCATCCTTACCTCTATGGAGAATATCGCGATAATATCCAAAATATCGCGATATCTTTGATATTATCGCGATATTTTGACGATAATTAAAAGATAAGTAAAAAAATATCGGTATCTTAAAAAAACGATAATATCGGCAATATTTTGCCGATATTATCAATATTTTGGTCATTGCTTACGATGAAACTTGTATTCGTCGGTAATAGTTGTAACTTTTTCATGGCCGTGTTTAAACTGTCAGAAGTAATTGTTTATTTATGAGGGAAACAAGTGGTTGCTAGTAGTAATTTCTTTATTTTCGAGGGTTATTAGTTGTTGTCATAATTGATTGTGTATTTGCAAGAGGACTACTGAAGGGTTATTTTCGAGGGTTATTAGTTGTTGGAAATGTGCCCTAAAACCAATCATATGATGATACTTTGCGGACATTTAACATGTGAAATGTCCGCAAAGTATCATCATATGATTGGTTTTAGGGCACATTTCCAACAACTACATGTCGTAAAAAACAATTATCTATTTAAACTTTATTTATTTTTTATTCTATTATAAGAAGTGGGATAAATTTTACATGGGATGTTGTTCAAATCAACTTGTATACAGCAAAAAGATTGTTAGGCTAACAATTTTAGAGTTAAACTAGCAAAGTTTTTTACTGTCATACTCATAAATATTTTATTCTTAATATCACATATGTGAGATTAAAAAATTCCAAAGCAATTTTAAGATACCAAAGCACATGAAAAAAAATCATAATAATTAATTTACAAGTGTGAAAAATGTGAAAAAAAATAATGCAAACGCTCATAATAATTAGGCTATTTATATTAGCACCCCACAAAATGTTGAATGCACCCCACATTAAAATTTAATATTAATAACCTATTTACCCCACAATGCAATGACAATTTTGACTTTATTAGGTTTTTAAAAAAAATAAAAAATTTCTAAATACACCTCAAATCACTTTTAACATATTATTTATCTTCTCAACTATCAAAACTCTCCCACCCTTTATTGTTGAACAAAATTCCAACCCCTCATTGATCAGTTGATTGTGCATCGGATGCATCCTATGTAGGGGTGGTTTTGGTACATTACTGTACCAAAACCTCTGTACCGATTACCATACCAAATATTTGGTACGACAAAATCTATTACCATTACCGTACCAAACTTTTGGTATACCGAATATCGGTATACCAAATAGTTTGGTTGGTATGGTATGTCAATGGTAATTACCACTTTGTTTTACGCCACTTAGTTTGCCCAAAATCTAATATTTTTCTAACCTAATTCAAAGCCCATAAAATATACATAGTTTGACATATATACACAATTTAACCTAATTCAAGATTTTTTACTATTGTATGTCAAAGTGGTAAAAACTTAATAAATCATAAGACAAGATTTCTATAGCATGCTGAGACTCAAATGAACCAGAAACGTAAGACAGCAAACCACAAAAAATGTCAATATCCATAGCTGTGCTCGACGACTGGCTTGTTGATTTGAACCCACAATCCAAGGTGGTAATACCCAATGCATATGTTGTGCCTTCACTTGGAAGACAAAGTTGCCGGAAACGAGAAACGAAGATGAATCGATGAGAGAGCTGGGACGGCGGAACAAGCCCTAGGTTTCTAATGTGTCGAGCAAGGACCAGAGTGAGAGACTAAAAGTGTTTGGTTTGTGGAGATTTTAGGAATAGGATAAATGAGTCAAAGTGTCAAACGACGTAATATAATAATACATAATACATAATTATATATATATATATATGAATAAATATATAATATAATATTAATAATATTGGTAACGGGTAGGTATGGTATACCACCGGTACTAGTTTTGAGTACCAATACCGTACCGAAACAGTATGGTATGGTACAAATACCGTACCATTACCAGTGGTACAAATTTTTTGGCACAACTTTGGTATGGTACGGTTAGTAATACGGTAGGTATGGTAATGTGGTAAAAAATTACACCCCTAATCCTATGCCCAAGCCCCCTTTGTCCTTTTCCAACCTAAAGCCTCTAGGTCTAGTTCTATTTAATAGTATTGTACGTGAAGTGAAAGATGATGAAACTTGCTATGAAAATTTGGGAAAATCCTCTCCAATTATGGGGAAATTTGCAGCAAACAAAAAAAAAACTCTAAAAAATTATTGCTCCTAATTTTTCATATCTCAAAAACCCTACCGCAAGAATATCATCTAGGGCTCCTTATTCTACTACAAGTGACCATCATCTTGTTAGCAAGTATGGCAACCCTTGAGATTATCTTCTTCTATGTGGATGATCTGAATGTGGGTAACGTTGCTGAGATTCACTTGAAGACGATGGTGGAGCACTTGTCCAACTAAGGTAATGGAACCAATTTGATCAATTGATTTGAAATCTTTCGGCAAACTTAAACGTTCAGATGATTTGAAATCTTTCAGCAAACGAAACGTTCAAATGATTAGATTCAATCCCTGAAAATTAAAAATGAGTGTTATAAGATTTGAGAAATGTGGGGTGTGTAGAAAATGTGGGGTGTATGTACAAAATATAAGATGTATATTGAGAATGTGAGGTGTGGGGGTATTATGGAAAAGTATGTGGGGTGTATTAAGATAATTTTTAAGTAAAAAAACAAATGTGGGGTGTATTAAGTATGTGGGGTTTATTCAATAATTTGTGAGGTGTTAATATAATAAGCCAATAATTAATGTAGAAGTTTGAAAAATGTAAAAAAAATATGTACAATCACTCGTAATAACAAGCTTTACAATTTTCGTGAAGGGGTCAAATCCGAAAACTGACACTAGAATCCATAAACCCTAGATTTATATTGAACCGTCGATTGTCATTTATGCTTTATTCTTCTCACCGGATTTTGTTTTTCAGATTTTGTTTTTTGAAAAACATGATCTTTTAGTGGATGCAAACAAATGAACGGTTTAGATCATGAATATCACGTTCCGATGTTTATGGTTAACAGAAATATGAGTCGATGTTATATAGCTTCTAGAGACTTTATAAACTAAAAACAATAATTTCACTAACCGTAAAAATCTGAACGTGATATCAAAGATTCGAACCATTCATGTATCTGAATTCACTAGAAGATTATGTTTTCTGAAAAGAAAATTTGAAAAACGAAATTCTGTGAGAAGAATAGAGTGTAAACGTAAACAACAATCAATGACTAAAATTTAATCTACAGTTTATGGGATGATGGTGGCGAATTTTGGAGTTACCTCTTCACAAAAGTTGTAGAGATTGTCATCACGAGCATTTGTATATTTTTTACTCTTCAACATTAATTACAATAATAATTATAGGATTAAAAGTGAGATTAAATCCTTACCGTGTGTTTTGAAGAGTTGCCAAAATTTTGGCATGGCGCCTTTATTTTTAGCTCTCTATTTTCAAAATTTTGCATTTCCAAAGAGAGGACCGATTATCTCTTTATAAAAATTTCTTGTTCAGAAACAAAACCTTAGCCTCAATCCTCCATCCTCTAGTAGCCATATGTGATGATGATAGAAACCATGAAATCCTCACAAATGTTGTTTTTCAGTTTATATCTTATGAGGCCTGACATATATATTTTCAGGTCTCGCCTGGATTTGAGATTTGGAACCAGAAAACAAGAAGGCTAAGAGGATAGTGAGGGACGTGGCAACCTACTTCTCTATGACTTTGGGGGCTTTTGTGTTCTGGCAATCCATGGATGAAGTCCACGTCCGGATTGCTTTGCATCAGGACGAAAAGGTAAAAATCTCATCTTTCTCATGCTTGCATATGCAATTTCTCTTTTAGATTGGAGTTATAATTTGGGTGATTAGCAATTATTTTTAAGAATTTGATTGAATTTCTTCACCTCAAGTGTAGGATTGAGAGGGTTCTCATCGAATGGTTCAATTATGGCGGAAAAATCCGATTTTTAGGAAATAGGCATAAAATTTGGTGGTTAGGTTACAGGGAAATGGGGAGTAGGTGATGCTGCAGAATTGCGATTTAATCCATTTTTTCTTGTGGGTACTCACACGTACAGAGTGTTGTGAGGTGCTCTCTTCCTTAACCTTGACAGATGAAGATTTGGACACGCTGGGGGTTTGAGAAGGTCACAGAAGAGTTCATCAGAGAGTGCAAGTCGGAAGCTTTGCTTCTCCACCACAAAAAGACAGGTGCCTAAGTCACTTCAATGTCCAACTACGATGAAAATAATATCTTTGGCATCGTTTTCCGAACCCCATTGTGAGTACTCTTCCAAAATCTCAAAATTTTCAATTTATGTTTGTTTGTTTATTTATTAATAAAATTGAGCTAGCTGATTTTCAGTGCTCTGCTAGCAGTTTGTGACATCCCACATCGCCTAGGGGAGTGATCCTTAAATGTATATTCTCATTCCTACTTAGCACGAGGCCTTTTGGGAGCTTTCTGGCTTCGGGTTTCGTAGGAACTTCAAAGTTAAGCGAGAAGGGGGCTAGAGCAATTCCAGGATGGGTGACCTCCTGGAAAGTTGCTCATGAGTTCCCAGAAACAAAACCGTGAGGGCGTGGTCGGGGCCCAAAGCGGACAATATCGTGTTACGGTGGTGGAGCGAGCCTGGGAAGTGGTCTGCCCCAGGCCGGGATGTGACAATTGGTATCAGAGCCAAACCATGGCCGTGGTGTGCCGACCAGGACATCGGGCCCCTAAGGGGGGTGGATTTTGACATCCAACATCGCCCAGGGGAGTGACCCTTAAATGTATATTCTCATCCCTACTTAGCACGAGGCCTTTTGGGAGCTCACTGGCTTCGGGTTTCGTAGGAACTCCGAAGTTAAGCGAGAAGAGGGCTAGAGCAATTCCAGGATGGGTGACCTCCTGGGAAGTTGCTCGTGAGTTCCCAGAAACAAAACCGTGATGGTGTGGTCGGGGCCCAAAGCGGACAATATCGTGCTACGGTGGTGGAGCGAGCCCGGGAAGTGATCCGCCCCGGGCCGGGATGTGACAAGTTAGTCTTCGAAAATATTATATAAAATAGCATACACACACAAACATATATATGTGTGTGTGTTCGTTTATTTTTCGGATTAGAGCCTCATTTTTTTTTTGCTTCAATTATTTATTGATGCAGGAAGGATTCCACTAGAATCTCATACATTCTGCAAAAGGCTGTTCGGTGTGGGTCAAGAAAGTATCCCTTGAAAAAGCCATTTGATGAGTTGTTGAAAGAGAGCCTAGGAGCTGGTGTAGACCTTTTCAAATATGTTGATAGGTCTTGCTACCCAGTTATGTCCCCAAACACAAAGGTAAATTCTGGGTTGAGAATGTATAAATGAAAATACATGTATCTACTCTGTAATCTGTATTCTAATACCAAGGATTTTTTTTTTTTAATGATTAGGATTTTTATAATCTCGTTGATATGACCCTCAATGCCGTCTTCTTTCCTAAATTTGTGGAGGACTTGTAGACTTTCCAGCAGGAAGGTTGGCATTATGAGCTCAACTGCCATTGGTAAGATATCACTGATAAAGGTTGAACATTTGATTCATGTGCATAGTTCTTTTTTGTTCTTTTTTTGTTTCTTCTTTTGAAATGTGTTCCTTTATTTCATTTGGAAATGTTTCATGTTTGTTAAATTCCATTAATTTCCAATTTTGAAACTAATTTGTTATTTCTTCTCAAATGATTATTTTAGGAGCTGCTTTCAATGAGAGGAAAGACTTTTGTTATTTCATGATTGTCATTCTTATCGTATTTTTTAACATGCCTTTGCATTTGTTTATTACAAGTGTTCTCATTGTGACAAAATTACTCATTATTAATAGTCTCTCTACTACTGTCTCCTTTAAATTTTATAACATATTGATTTGGGCAGTTACTTGTGCATTTGCCTTGAATGATTCATTTCTGCAGACTTGATTAGCTTAGCTTTGTTGGGGAAATTTTTTGTATTGCTTTCACTAGGAGGAAAAATTACTGCCATGAAATTGTGATCTAAAATTGATGCATTCCATAGACAAGGACATGAGACAAGGACATGCCTAGCATGCAACCTATCATCTTTAATTTGACATTTGTTTTCATAGATACACACATATATACTCTTTGAATTGTTCTGATATTTGTATCATAATTAAACTTGTGGTTGTGTGGTTTTGGTGTAGTGAGATATGAGGAGTGACGAAGGAGCCACATAAACTGTAGCGAGCTGCATGAAGTAGTGAGATAAATGAAGAGGCTACATGAAGGAGTGATGAAAAAGTTATACGAAGGAGTGATGAAGGAGCTACTTAGACTGTATGTACAAAAGGGAAGATGCTTTTATCTGCACGTCTTCGAAAGAATTCAAGTTTGCATTTTCGGAGTTTGAGGACTAGTGTTAATATGTTCAAACACATATCTTAGGTTTGTAATGAATGTATTGGCTTTACTACATTGATCTTATATACATTTGTTTTTATTAATGACTAGCCTTCACGCACGCACTCACGTGCATGCAAAAGACATTTTTTGAATCACGGCGTGCTATGCGCAACTTATACATTTTAATTGTATTTATATGCGTAAATTGACAAAAAGAAAGTTAAATATTTGAAGTAAATGAATAATTTTAGATCATGCTAGAAGAAATCCCTCATAAACCAATTAAAGTAGCTGAAATCAGTTTCTATAGAATTTACATTAAGAATAGAGAAAATAATATTTAATAAACAATTGATTGTATCACATTATTGCTAGCCCATTGTGAGGCTAAGCCCACCCCCTCTCTCTTAGTGTAGATAATATCGTTTGTTAAAAAAAATCATTTGACAATTAATTTAAAGGAAAACTAATGAAAAGTCTAAAAAAAAAACTTTAGTTTTAATGAAAAATGACAAATAAAGGTGTACTGAATAGTACCAGGAAAAGGTAAAAATGTGGTTTTTCGTTAAAAGTGAACAGTACCGGGAGTGTTTCGTTAAAACTCCCTTAATTTAATCACATTATCATCTGAGTGTGAAAAACCTTTTTTATAAAGAAAAAATGATCATTTGACAACTAATTGAATCATATTATTATGCGCGTGCCAGAGACTTTTTTATAATCAACACTACGCACCTCTTAATTAAAAATTGACAAATAATATTTAATAAGCAACCGCTTGCAAAATGCATTTTTTGAATCACAGCATGCTATGCGCTATTTATACATTTTAAATGTATTTATATGCATGAATTATTTTAATATATTTTTATTTCGTTATTATTATTTTTATCACCAGAGCTACGCACCTCTGAAGATGCTTTGAATACAACATTTATAATTTTTCTTCCCCCATCATGTGGGCATCATCAACTTTATCATTTGTTTATTCTTTTCTTTCTTCCCAAGCTCACCTCTTCCTCTTTAGTGTAAATAATATTGTTTGTTAAAAAAAAATCATTTGACAATTAATTTAATTACATTATTATTCGTGTGTGAAAGACCTTTTTTATAACCAGCGTTACACGCTTCTTTAGATGTTTTGAACGTGTTTAAAAATAGAGAATGGAAAAGTGAACTGTGCACATGCGGACAAAACTTTGGTGTCATTGGCTTCGACAAAAAATAATTGGACGAAAATGCCCCTCAGCCAAAAAAATTCAAAACTTGCCCAAAATCATATTTCAAATTATGCAAGGGTAAAATGGTCATCTAGCCCTAAAAAATTGTACTGTACTGTTGAGCAGCTTGGTCGCTTTACCAAAAAACATATATTTCTTGCCTCAATTTCTATTGGAAATGTCTATTATTTTATTTTTTTCGATAAAAAAATTTCTGACACAATTATTTGGTCGGAACAACATCATCGCAAAAAACATGCCATTTTTGGAAAGTAATTTCGACAACTATATAATTATGTACGACCACATTTCCATGTCAAAAATAAAATAAGTTTGTCATTTTGAAATTTCATTTCCAACGAAAAACTAACTACTAATGACAAGCCTTGTGTGTCGATAATAGAGTATTTTCGACAGCTAGTTGGAAAAAAAAAAGTATTTCCAATGGGACAATTTGCAACGCCCAACGAAGATTTTTTCCCGTCGGAAATAAGTATTTATAACGGCAAAATGCCTTTTTCGACGACATTTGACCCTCACTAATGGCACCGCCATGGCCATAAAAGCAGCCCACGTATTCTTTGGTTTGTATGATTTGGAACAACAATCCGAAATGAGTGTATAAGGATTCAATTGGGTATGGTCGGGTGGGGTTATTTGAAAGTGAAGTAAAATGTGAGAGAGTGTTTTGTAATGTCTCAAACATGAAAGAATTTTGTGTAAATTCGATAAACTTCAAGGAGTGTTGGTGTAATTAACCTCCTTGTCAGCCTCTTTCAAATCTCTCATATAAACGGCTAAAAATCTTTAAAATATTTAATTAACGTCCTTGTTAGACTCTTCAAATCTCTCCCATCTTATGTCCGAAATTTTTTTAAACCACAATTATAATCATTTTTTTCCTTACACAATTATAATCTTTGAATCTAAGTCTTTCCAACAGGGCCGTCTTTGATATTTCAAAAGCCCTGTGCGAATTTTATAAGGGGAGCCTCCTTAAAATAGTCTACCAAAAAGTGTTATTTTTAGGCACTCTTTTACTACATGCGATCTCTCTCTCAATAGAATGATCGGCGCATCTGCACTCTTACTAATAGAGACCTTTAGAATTGCTTCAGCTAGGACTAGGGCTGGCAATTTCTGACACGACCCGATAACACGACACGACACGACACGAAATTAACAGGTGTTCGGGTCGACACGATAACGAATCGGATCGTTATCGGGTAACCCGATAGCACCTGTTAAGATTGAAGGATTATTTTGGAAGATCATGTTCATTTAAGCAATATCATTAGCATGCAATTAACAAATTAAAGGCGGAATCATGCTTGCATATACTTAAAAACAAAACATTACCCATGAATGTTCAAAGCCTAGTAGTTTGGTGAACCTTTAAACAACTCAAAACAAGTGAGTTGAAATTAATACCTTTGTAGATTCCTCTTTGCATAAGCAAAGGCTAATCACCCAAAGAGAGGGCCTTCATTCCTTGCATCTTAAAGCTATGGATTTATATAGAAAGGATAGGTTCTCTAAGTTCTCAAAATTGAGAACCTCTAAGTTTCTACACCAAGGTATGATTTAAGAAGAGATGAGTGACCTTGGAGGAGTAGGATTGCTAGCTAATCCCTCCAAAGGGGGCCGGCCATTCTAGAGAGAAGGGAGAGCATTTCATCTCTCCAATTTCCCTAAAACAAACCCTAAATGAATTTTGGCTATAAAGTCAAATTTATACCTTAATTCATTTGAGTGGCAAACTTGTAAATAAGTCCAAGTTCACTACCCTTCACAATATGGCCGGCCTTAGGGATTAATTTGGGCAATTTGGTCTTTGTGAATCATTATTCATTAAGTTGTCATACAACTTAAGTTAATGGACTCGACGTTCGAAGCCCATTGGGCCTTAAGGTCCAAAATCATCCCGAGGTCTTTAACGAACTTATTCGTTTGATTAATAATCATATTAATTAATCCTTGCCATAAATAATTAAACTATTTAATTATTCTTACTCATCTCCGTTGAATCTTCAATCTCTTCCTTACACGGTGTACGATCCATTAGGTTCCTTTTAGCGAGGCAGTGGGCGATTCAAACTCTTTTAAATCGATTGTGAATTTGAAACTAACTTTCAATTCTCCCTTTAGTGTTTACACACGTTTAGGGCTTCCACAAACCATGAGTGACACCTAGCAGCATATCATGGTTACCCAAGCTAATCAGAAGAGGTAGAGAACCTATTCAGTTTAGGATTACAAATGCAATACGGTCCTTCTCTAATCCAATACTCTTGACCACATTGTTTGGCTTGATAGTTTATTCATGTCTACTATCCAATGTGAATCTCGTGCTTATATGATTACCTTGAATGTGATCTGGAACGCATTCCAACATCTCATTCATACTCTGGCCAGAGATTCTAAATCATATCATAGAGTATTCTCCCTCAACGGTTTGAAGGTTAGAGATCCCTTGTTGCGCATTCACTTGTCTCCATGACTAGATAGCTTGACCCCAACCATGCCGTGGACACTCCAAAGGAATGCCTTTTGACACGATCAAAGATCAAGGACCTAACCACAAGACAACTATGATGCCTCAGGTCAAAGGACTAATTTGCATTTATCCTAACCATGAGTTCTCACGTGACATGAATATGAGAACTCGTCGTTGATCGTGTTCAGTGAACTCATTCTCTATTGAGCACCTACGTACTTGTCTTGGTGTCACTCACACCAATGACTCGAGACTAGTCACTCTCCCTGAGAGAAGACATAACACGTACTGATCTTAACGGACTGTCAATGCCCAATTGGCAATCCTATGATCAGGAACATTTAGGATGTGTCTACGAAAGAATGGTCTCATGAATCTAACTATTTAGATCGCATTCTCCCAATCACATATTCCTTGGACTTTATCGTTTAAGCATATAACATTTATATGAGACCGCTCAAACAATAATCTTTGCCCTTGATATTAAACTAGATTAGTTTAATCATGTGAAATGACCGTAAAGTATCATCATATGATTGGTTTTAGGGCACATTTCCAACAATCTCCCACTTGCACTAGAGCCAATCAGTTTGGTCATCAGCGATGATACCTCTTCTGTAGTCATTTCATAAATGGCTGAATAGTAGGCCTAGACAATGGATATCTATATGTTATCCATAGAAGCAATCTTGAGATTAACAACGTCACCATTATACATGATTCTTAATCATGTGGTTCAGTCTCTCATATGAGTTCGGACCTTGATGAGACCTTGATTCCCTGGCTTGAGCTATCGCCCCATTAGTGTCATACACTTTCTGGTTAGAACCGAATAGAGAGTTCATAAATGAACTTTCCCATCCAAACAACATTGTTGTAAGCTTCTATATGGCAATATATTTTGCATTCATAATGGAACACACTAAAGTCATTACTTTAATGTTTCCATCCAAATATCTCTTTAGTCATAATAAAGAGATATCTGTTTATCTCTTCATTCATAATGAAGAAACATCCAATGATGGATTAGATTCATAATCTAATACATTTACGCTTCCATTACGTTACTCTAATTCTTCCTCAATTATTGAGAAATCTATCCTTTAGTATTTCTTAAATACTTAAGGACTCACTTGACAGTTGCCATGGTTCTGATCCTGGGCTTGCACTGATATCGTTTTGTACCGTTCTAGGTACAACTCATATCAATGTTTTCATACAATATGAAATACATAAATCACCTTTGTGCATATGCATAAAGGATTCTATTTACGCATTATTTCTTTGGGAGTCAAAGGGTACATTCCCTTTGAGAAGAACAATTTCCTAGTCTCACTAGAATTGTCATTCTAATTGAAGTTTATCATCATATGGAAAAACTTCCTAGCATCTCTTGTCCTTTTTAGACTATATCTCCCAAATTTATTCTATCGTTTATAGAATGTTTAAAGTCATTACTTTAACGAAGAAGTATTGATTTCATTTCGAAAAATTAATATATCATATATATTTAAATTTAAGAATATGATAAACTCCCACTAATCTTTTGTAAACAAAAGATTCATTTACACCTTTATGAGAAATCAAACAATTTGATATTTCATAAGACGGTTGTAGCTCCCACTAGCTTGCTAAGATCCATGATGGATGGATCTCTACAACTTACATGTCTTGTGATTTATAGTTTTAGACATACATTATCAAGACTATCTTAATAATGGTTATGGAAACCCATATTATGTCCAAACATTAAATCACCATTTAGTTGTAGCTAGCAATCCTCGAATTAATTAAAACCAAGACTATATCAAAGATGATTTATTCAAAGTCAACCATTCTCTTTGATTGTAGTCACCTTAAGCTACCAATTAGCTATTAAGGTTTCATTATTTCGAGTCAAATGGTATTTTACCATTTCCTTGAGTATATATCGTATATACACTCAATGTGGTCATAAGGATTTTCATTCTTATTTCTTTCGATTTAAGAGGTACAACTCTATGACATAGTCATAAAGTTCAAACCATTCAACTAAGATGGTTTATAAATCCTTCTCGACTACCTTGGAGCTTTTGGTATAGGAACTAGGTTGTTATATTTGTTGATCACTTTCTTGTCTCTCAAAGAACCCATTCTTTGAGTTCTATGTCTCATTCATTTGCGTTTTAGGCAAATCATATTGTAGGATTACAATGAACTACCCAACAAAACAACATTTGTTAGTTGGTTTATAGAAGCGATATCCAAAGGTTAATTTAAGAATATCCCACAAGATTGTTCTCAAACAAATATTGCTTATTAGCACACAACCCCAAATCTTAACATGCTTAAGATTTGTCTTTCTTTCCAACTACATCTTTATGGAGTCACGAAAATTTTTGGAAGATCTTCTAATTCACAATCATATTGTTTTAGAAGTATATATATATATATCCTATATATGGGTAATAGATAATATCCAACGAACTAAATCTTATTCAAGTTCGTTCTTCTCCTAATGGAGAAGTTCATTATCTTGTGATGCTACTTCCCTTGATATTTTTCAAGGAAACTCATCTAAAGTGTTACTTTTTCCTTGGATCAAATCTAAGGAGGTAAATACTTTAGACGTCTTACTCATCAACTTACATTTCTTGAATTCTTTGAAACCTTTTGCAAAGTATTCAGACTTGTGTTTATTCAAAATAAACTATAGTTCAACCGAGAGTGATCTTCGGTGAATGTCATATATCATGAGTAGTATTATGTTGTGGACTAGTGCCACTAACATCTAAGTGAATTAACCTCAACAACTTTGTGATTCTTTCTTCTTTCCAAAAGAATAAAGATTCGAACATTTCGCCTCTATACAATTTTAACAAGAAGGCATTGGATCCGGATCTAACGATCCAAAGCATCCATCCTTAACCAACTCGTAATTTATGTTTTAGAGGTATCACAACTTAGTTGGGATTAGTCACTACCTTGCAACCTTTTGGGTTTTAAGCATCGTTATAGTCTAAACAGTTAACACCACCACATCATCTCTACTATAGAGACAATTAATTAGATTACAATAATCTAATCATTTTTATTTGGTAGTTCATATGAGGAAGTAAGTACAATCCGCTTTCGCAGAGATCTATATTTTATTCACTTTCCGAATGTGAAGTACTTTCTCTTCTCTCATTAATCTTCTACTTCTTATTAGCCACACTTTTACAACAACTTGTAAAACATAGTTACTAATACAGAATCAAGCATTCAAGTAGAAGAACCAACTGTTATGAACTTTTCAAGAACATTTTACAACATCTTGAAAAAATGTGTTCTTGACACTTGCAAGACATTTCTTGCAAATACCCCTTCCAATGTCCATCCTTTCATAAAGAAAGTTTGTTCCCTTGGAGTTAAATTTTATCTTCTTCATTTGACTTCTCCTTTGACTACAATAGTCATGGTCCCTAAACTCCCACTATCTCTCTTGAAACTTATTTCAATTGTGTTTTACACATCAAACGATTTGTAGAGCGTGTGGTTATTGTTCACTATATAGTTTACAATAAACTTAGTGAACCATTAGGATAGGGACACAAAGGTGAAGTCCTTGTCTAGTTTCCGTCTCGTTAAGTGTTTTAACATTTCAACCTTCAATGATTCAAAATCATCATAAGTCCATGTTGATGGACTATTTTTGTCAACCAACCATTATGTTCTAAACATAATTACAAACGTTCAAGAGTTGTTTAAGGCAACTCTCATTTCTTCATACAACGATTTGTAAGTGAAGAATCATGGCACATTAAGTGTCCATGCCCTTGTGCTTTCTTCTCAAGTTCCTTGTTCATGTAACAAAGAGACAAGCACTTAGTGTTTGCGTTGATTAAGGGTTGTTCAAAGCAACTCTTATTTCTTCATACAACAATTTGTATTTGAAGAATTATGACATTAAATTGTTGTCCTCTTTATGATAGACTTATCTATCATGTTCTTCCAATGATACATTTATCAATAGGAAGATTGTGAGGATGAGACTACTTAGGCACTTGTACAATCCATTCAAGACAATCTATGGGATTGTGGTACCAAGTTCGGAAACTAAAGCGTTCGGTTTTTCTTTGTCAAGTATTGGATAGCGTTTGCAAATATATTGGTAAACAAATACATAACGAATATAAATTGATTGATTTTAAGCTATTTGATTCGGGTCTTTAAATCATAATAGCACCACCCACTATTTTTGGCAAATTCCATATCCCTCATCGGAATTCGAGAGTTTTGGAGGAAACTCTTAGTAGGTTATGGGAGGCTCACTATTACCAAGTTCACCTCACGATGATACGATGTTGGCTAGCATTAATAATAATGAGAGAGTACACTTACTCCTTTACATCTTTATGTAAGAACCCATCTAATTTGGCCTCTAGAGAATGATGCCTCACAATGATATGATGTTGGCTCCATTGCACTTAGTTAAGTTATTCCCACCATGCGAGTTGAAGTTAGGGGTTCAAGAACAACCTCACGATGATACGATGTTGGCCATTCTTGTTGCCTACCTTTCACAACATCAAGTATGCATATAGAATCCTCCCCGAGTGTAAGCATGCACTTTGAACTCCCCCATGATAGGGTGAAGCCGGTGTACACGTCACAAACGTTTGGACCTACCACGGTGGAAGGCCACGAAAGAGTGTTCAAAGCACTCTCACGCTTATCAACTTAATATTGGTTTGGTTGAGGGTTTTTAGGTCTCATCACATATAAACATACATTTTAATCCAATTAAAACATTTTTGGTCCTATCACAACTATTGGTCCATATGATTTATTTAGTTGTATATAATACTCCCACTAAGCTTTTAAAACGGTTTTTAAAGCAAGAGTACATGATACTACTAACATAAGGTTTGCATTCATTGATGGACTATATAGTTGCCTTAGGGCCTTAGGATGACTATGAACCTTTTATTTAGATCCAACACGAGCCTTGTGTTGAATCTCGGACTAGGGATGGTGATTGATTTTAGTTACGCGTTTAATCATATTAAGGCGTGTTGTCTTAGGGGCGTTGGACCCAACTGCTTCATTTTCATGCATATCAAATAAAGCAAGAAAGAAGTACTTCAAAGTAAAGAAGAGCTTATGCTCTTTTACAACAATTGATCAAATCAAATTACTTTAAATTAAAGAAGAGCTTATGCTCTTTTACAACATTTGATCTAATCAAATTACAACCAAAATATAATCTACACATTCCCATGGTTCAAACAAATTTGAAACGGCCTTTCACATAGCTCAATTATCGTAGGCTTAGGTTCACAATCACCCTTTCAATTAATTAACATTTTAACTAATTAAATTGAATGCAACATTTTTCATTTGGTTTTTGTATCCATAAAATTGATTTAAATGGAGCTAACTAAAATGAAAATCCAATTCTCATTTAAAGAGACAAAACAATTTTTGTTCTCTATTTAATTTGGGCCAAAATGTAATGACCTCAACTTATTTGGGCCATTATGCAATTAACCTCAACATTTGGGCTATTTTGCAATTAGCCACAACTTTTGGGCCATAGTGCAATTAACCACAACCTTTGGGCTATTTTGCAAATACTTAAACTTTTGGGGTCACTTTGTAAAAACACAAAAGTCCAATACTTTATGTAATCACAACTAGAACCCAAACTTTTCCACAAATGTAAAAACTTCATTAAAGGAGCAAAACAATTTGTCCTTTAGCGTTTTTGGACCTAAACGTAAAAACGTAAACTTTTGGGCCAAAGTGCAAATACACAAAAGTATCAAAACTTTATGTAATTGCATAAAAGCCCCAAAAGTACTCCCACTTGAGGGAGTGGCCGGCCTTGGGATGAAAGGGAGTGATGTGTGTGTTGATTTGTAGTTTTGACATAAAGCATGCAAGGTGTGTGAAAGGGATTTAAACCTTACACACCCATTAAAGTTTCTTACACCTTTCAAACAAATATCTAACATATATTCAAAGTTTTTGACTAACATTAAAAATATTAATCATTAATAAATATATGAAAATATCTAATAACAAAACTTTATGAAATAATTCAAAAACTTTGAATCAAAACACCAAACTTTTTGTTCTTGGCTAAAATGTCAAGAACAATGAAGAACACTCATGAAAAACTCAAAATTTTTCCATGATGATTTTTCACCCAAAAAACATTCCAAAACCATTTAAACTTAAGGGAAATTTCATATAACCAAACTAGGGTACTTAGGGGTTCCAAAAGTCACTTGAAAAACATTTTAACAAGACAAACAAGAACCCAAAAATCACCCTTTTAATTTGGCCGAAAATCCCAAAATTCTTGGCACCAAATTTTAGCTTCAATATTCATGCTCATATGAACTACATCTACAACATTTGAGATGCCAAATTTTTCCAACAAAATTTACATTCATAAAACAAGAATAAAGCTTGTAACATTTTACAACTTTTAAATCACATATTATGAACCACAAAACCCAAAAGGATTCACCAACTACTAGACCTAGGCTCTGATACCACTTGAAGGATTATTTTGGAAGATCATGTTCATTTAAGCAATATCATTAGCATGCAATTAACAAATTAAAGGCGGAATCATGCTTGCATATACTTAAAAACAAAACATTACCCATGAATGTTCAAAGCCTAGTAGTTTGGTGAACCTTTAAACAACTCAAAACAAGTGAGTTGAAATTAATACCTTTGTAGATTCCTCTTTGCATAAGCAAAGGCTAATCACCCAAAGAGAGGGCCTTCATTCCTTGCATCTTAAAGCTATGGATTTATATAGAAAGGATAGGTTCTCTAAGTTCTCAAAATTGAGAACCTCTAAGTTTCTACACCAAGGTATGATTTAAGAAGAGATGAGTGACCTTGGAGGAGTAGGATTGCTAGCTAATCCCTTCAAAGGGGGCCGGCCATTCTAGAGAGAAGGGAGAGCATTTCATCTCTCCAATTTCCCTAAAACAAACCCTAAATGAATTTTGGCTATAAAGTCAAATTTATACCTTAATTCATTTGAGTGGCAAACTTGTAAATAAGTCCAAGTTCACTACCCTTCACAATATGGCCGGCCTTAGGGATTAATTTGGGCAATTTGGTCTTTGTGAATCATTATTCATTAAGTTGTCATACAACTTAAGTTAATGGACTCGACGTTCGAAGCCCATTGGGCCTTAAGGTCCAAAATCATCCCGAGGTCTTTAACGAACTTATTCGTTTGATTAATAATCATATTAATTAATCCTTGCCATAAATAATTAAACTATTTAATTATTCTTACTCATCTCCGTTGAATCTTCAATCTCTTCCTTACACGGTGTACGATCCATTAGGTTCCTTTTAGCGAGGCAGTGGGCGATTCAAACTCTTTTAAATCGATTGTGAATTTGAAACTAACTTTCAATTCTCCCTTTAGTGTTTACACACGTTTAGGGCTTCCACAAACCATGAGTGACACCTAGCAGCATATCATGGTTACCCAAGCTAATCAGAAGAGGTAGAGAACCTATTCAGTTTAGGATTACAAATGCAATACGGTCCTTCTCTAATCCAATACTCTTGACCACATTGTTTGGCTTGATAGTTTATTCATGTCTACTATCCAATGTGAATCTCGTGCTTATATGATTACCTTGAATGTGATCTGGAACGCATTCCAACATCTCATTCATACTCTGGCCAGAGATTCTAAATCATATCATAGAGTATTCTCCCTCAACGGTTTGAAGGTTAGAGATCCCTTGTTGCGCATTCACTTGTCTCCATGACTAGATAGCTTGACCCCAACCATGCCGTGGACACTCCAAAGGAATGCCTTTTGACACGATCAAAGATCAAGGACCTAACCACAAGACAACTATGATGCCTCAGGTCAAAGGACTAATTTGCATTTATCCTAACCATGAGTTCTCACGTGACATGAATATGAGAACTCGTCGTTGATCGTGTTCAGTGAACTCATTCTCTATTGAGCACCTACGTACTTGTCTTGGTGTCACTCACACCAATGACTCGAGACTAGTCACTCTCCCTGAGAGAAGACATAACACGTACTGATCTTAACGGACTGTCAATGCCCAATTGGCAATCCTATGATCAGGAACATTTAGGATGTGTCTACGAAAGAATGGTCTCATGAATCTAACTATTTAGATCGCATTCTCCCAATCACATATTCCTTGGACTTTATCGTTTAAGCATATAACATTTATATGAGACCGCTCAAACAATAATCTTTGCCCTTGATATTAAACTAGATTAGTTTAATCATGTGAAATGTCCGTAAAGTATCATCATATGATTGGTTTTAGGGCACATTTCCAACAAAGATAACGGGTAAATTCGGGTATACACGTGGGTAACACGATACACGATAAGCAGAATATTAATTTCATAATTTTATAACCCTAAAAAAAATACTAGTATAATTATATATATTAATTTAACAATTTTATACCTCTAAAAACTATAATAAATAAATATATATATATTAAATTAAGTTAATTAACTATAATAAATAAATCAAAAAATTTTAACTATAATAATTATATATACTATAATAATTATACCCCAAAATATTAATCATCTATAATAATTATATATATATATATATATATATTAAATTTTATAAAACTATAATAATTATTAATTAATAATATGCATGAATCGATGAGCAATGCATGATGCATCCAATATTCCAATCCAAGTCCAACCATCGGACAGACAATCCATTCATTTTGATTCCATTTAAACTTTAAAGTGCCGCCATTTTTGAAGAAAATGGGAGGGAAAATGAAAATGATAAAACAAGTTGAAAATGAAATAAAAAGGAGAGGGAATTATGAAAAGATGGGTAGGCTACCGGAGGGAAAAGTGAAAATTATAAGAAAAGTTGAAAAGAAAACAAAAAAGAGAGGGAAAAATGAAAATTAAAAAAAAGTGGTGAGAATTTTTTTTTTTTAAGTTATTAACTTTTTATCACACATATATCATATCCCACTATTTTTATAATGATTAACACGTGTTAATTTAATTATACGTACAAAATAAATGGATTTAAATCTACTTAATAAATATATATATATACACACACACACATCACTAACACATAATACACACTATTGATTCATTAAACTTGATGGGATACGAATTCTCCAAAACTAATTTCAACGATCGCAACCGTCAAACTTGTATGTATATGCTTCGAGATCACATCAACAAAAAATCGAAAAAAACAAACATTCAGAGATCAAGTAACGGGCCAAAGTTTTTCGACGGTTATAAACTAAAAATCACGATTTAACGGTTATTTTAACTCTGATTTTGATGATTTTTTACATATACACTCCTTGATCCTATATGAATACAATGAATGAATTCGATCTTCAATTTAAAATATTTATACAAGTGGATACTACAAAATCTTATGTTATACTTAATGAAAGTATAAATAAACTCTAAGTGTTAGTGAATCTATCGTTTTAATGTGATACGAATTATCCAAAACTAATTTCAACGATCGCAACCGTCAAACTTGTATGTATATGCTTCGAGATCACATCAGCAAAAAATCACAAAAAACAAACATTCAGAGATCAAGTAACGGGCCAAAGTTTTTCGACGGTTATAAACTAAAAATCACGATTTAACGGTTATTTTAACTCTGATTTTGATGATTTTTTACATATACACTCCTTGATCCTATATGAATACAATGAATGAATTCGATCTTCAATTTAAAATATTTATACAAGTGGATACCACAAAATCTTATGTTATACTTAATGAAAGTATAAATAAACTCTAAGTGTTAGTGAATCTATCGTTTTAATGGGATACGAATTATCCAAAACTAATTTCAACGATCGCAACCGTCAGACTTGTATGTATATACTTCGAGATCACATCAGCAAAAAATCACAAAAAACAAACATTCAAAGATCAAGTAAGGGGCCAAAGTTTTTCGACGGTTATAAACTAAAAATCACTATTTAACGGTTATTTTAACTCTGATTTTGATGATTTTTTACAGATACACTCCTTGATCCTATATAAATACAATGAATGAATTCGATCTTCAATTTAAAATATTTATACAAGTGGATACTACAAAATCTTATGTTATACTTAATGAAAGTATAAATAAACTCTAAGTGTTAGTGAATCTATCGTTTTAATGGGATACGAATTATCCAAAACTAATTTCAACGATCGCAACCGTCAAACTTGTATGTATATGCTTCGAGATCACATCAGCAAAAAATCACAAAAAACAAACATTCAGAGATCAAGTAACGGGCCAAAGTTTTTCGACGGTTATAAACTAAAAATCGCGATTTAACGGTTATTTTAAATCCGATTTTGATGATTTTTTTACAGCTACACTCCTTGATCCTATATGAATACAATGAATGAATTCGATCTTCAATTTAAAATATTTATACAAGTGGATACCACAAAATCTTATGTTATACTTAATGAAAGTATAAATAAACTCTAAGTGTTAGTGAATCTATCGTTTTAATGGGATACGAATTATCCAAAACTAATTTCAACGATCGCAACCATCAAACTTGTATGTATATGCTTCGAGATCACATCAGCAAAAAATCACAAAAAAAAAACATTCAGAGATCAAGTAAGGGGCCAAAGTTTTTCGACGGTTATAAACTAAAAATCACGATTTAACGGTTATTTTAACTTTGATTTTGATGATTTTTTACAGATACACTCCTTGATCCTATATGAATACAATGAATGAATTCGATCTTCAATTTAAAATATTTATACAAGTGGATACTACAAAATCTTATGTTATACTTAAAGAAAGTATAAATAAACTCTAAGTGTTAGTGAATCTATCGTTTTAATGGGATACGAATTATCCAAAACTAATTGCAACGATCGCAACCGTCAAACTTGTATGTATGTGCTTCGAGATCACATCAGCAAAAAATCACAAAAAACAAACATTCAGAGATCAAGTAACGGGCCAAAGTTTTTCGACGGTTATAAACTAAAAATCGCGATTTAACGGTTATTTTATATCCGATTTTGATGATTTTTTACAGCTACACTCCTTGACCCTATATGAATACAATGAATGAATTCGATTTTCAATTTAAAATATTTACACTAGTTGATGTGGGCAGTGGATATCACAAAATCTTATGTTATATACTTAATAAAAGTATGAATCAACTATAATAATTATATATATTAATTTAACAATTTTAAACCTCTAAAAAAACTATAATAATTATATATATTAAATTAAATTTTAAAAATTGATGACCATTGGATCGGCTGAGATTTAATCTCAGCCATCCATTTCATAATTATATATATATATATATATATATATATATATATATATATATTAAATTTAAAAAATTGATAACCTTTGGATCGGCTGAGATTTAATCTCAGCCGTGTATTATTCCTCTTCCGTTCCCATTTCGTTCAATTTTGTAAATTGAGGATTTTGTAAATTGAAGATTTTGTAAATTGAGATTTAAACTTTTGAGAAAGACTTAGAACCTTGAAAACAAAAACTCTTTCATTTTGCATATGCTTGCACATTTAATATTTGTAATAAATTAGTAGTGTATGTATTATTTTTTTATTAGGTTCTTATTTTCGAGTGTATATATAGTACTTAAACGACAAATGTTTTAATGTTTTGAAGTAATATATAATAATATATGTGGTATGTGCAAATTTTTTTTAAAATATATATTTTTCTTAACGGGTCATAACGGGTCATAACAGGTCGGGTCACTTTACCCGTTGGGTAAAGTGACACGACCTGTTAAGGACCCGTTAAGATAACGGGTGTGACACGACACGACCCGTTAAGATAACATGTGTTACACGAAAACGACACGAACACGACAAAAACGACACGTTTGCCAGGCCTAGCTAGGACTATGGTGACTGGTCTGCATCCTCAAGGATTGCCTAATATGCTATAGAGCCTCCCCTCCCAGCTACATGCTAGGGTTTTTTCCAATGAATTAGTCAGGTTAACAAAGGAAATGGTAATCGTTACTTACTACACAAAACTCTCTCAAGTTCTCTTTTTATCTCTACTACTTTTTAGACTTAGGCATTGAATGCCCTTTAGCGAACATCCTCCCAGTTCAGGGTGTTCGTCAAGTAGGCTAACATCGTTTATTCTTTTGTGGGTGAAATTTTGTCAAATCAACCATGTATGAAATTTGCATCCACATGCCTCATTTTGTGAATCTTCAAATTTCGTAGTACTATGCTTGAAGTCTTATGTTTTCGTGCTTATTTGCTAAAATTAGAAATCAAATCGCAATTTATGTAAGTCGAACTTAAAACATTTTGCTTACAAATAAAAAAGAATACATCTAAGCTATAGTGCTAAATTTCAATGTCGAATGACCAAATTATTACCAACATATTCGGTTTAGTTTACGATTTAGACCTAAAATCGAACCAACCCGAGTTTTGGGACCAGACCTCTAAGATTTCAGTTTTCTGCCTTCCGGTTGAAGCTTTTCTTTTGGGGCCGCTGCAAACTCACTATGCAGCCACAGAAGCCTGGTGTCAACATCAGGAAGTTGGTGAGAGACCCTAAAAAACTAATTGAACCGATGACTGCCTTTTATGGATTCTTTACAGTTTACACTGACACGTAAGATGAAGCTTCTTCTGGCCTGCAAAGACCTAATAGGAAACCCTAGCCAATATTATTTTGACTGCTTTTTGTGAGATTCTTCTGCACTTTATTTGACTAATTATACAAGTGGAAATTCATTATGTTTATGCACATATACATAATCTTAAACAAGAAAAGAATCCCAGCAGGGAAAATATTCTCATCAAGCCAACTGATTAAGATGCTCATGACTGCGGTTAAAAATCTACGTTCGAGAGAGATCGAGCTTAATGTAATGGGTACAAACAAAAAGTAACAGACATATACACTTGTCCAAAGCCAACTACAACTTTTTTTGGTTAAAAAAAAAAAAAAAAAAAAACTACAACACTTTTCGCTAAGCTATAGTTTGGAGTGGACATCACTCCTACTCTCAAGTAGTGGGGAGACAAGGAGAATAAAACAATTATTTGCCGTAAAGGAGGACTACTACTGACTGGACAATTCTTAAGAAAGTTGAGTGAAATAGAGAATTTATACACATGCTGTATCAGTAATTATAAGAAAATTATCTACTGTCTATGTTTTAGTCAAACGTTAGTCATTTATAATAGATTCGAGTTAATTTAAAAGGCCTCTAACTATTAGGGAAGATGATTCTCTCCTCCTTTTTTTCCATCCACTTCCATCATTCCCTTATTTGTGTGGTCATGGTTAAACCACGTTTTTTTTTGTCTTATTATCTCTATAAAAAATGAATATAAAATGTTGACGTGGCTTAACCCTGACCATACAAACAAGGGGAAGATGGAAGTGAATGGGAAAAAAAAATGAGGAGGGAATCCTCATCCAACTATTAGAGATACTAAACTCACATTGGGTTTAGGCTAGCCTTTTTTCTCAGTCTAGATAATACCGGTTATTCAAAAAAAAATAAAAAGACTAACATTCACCTCAACTTAACTAGTTATTTCAATCGAGAGATCTTGACTCCTATCATTCTATATATTTTAGGGTCTGTTTGGTATCTTATTTGAAAATTTTTATTATTTCTCAAAACATTTTTTAAGAACATTTATTGAAAACAATTTTCTTTAAGGCTCAAAATTTGATTGGTTTGCAATTTAAATTTTTTAAATCTTACGACTTAAACTAGACAAAGAGATCTAAAAAGAGGGGGTTGCAGGAGAGGGAGAAAGAGGAGAGAGGATGAAAAAAAGTAAGAGATGATTGAATGAAAGAGAAAGAAGAGAGATGATCGGATGAGATAGAGAGGAAGATGAGTGAGAGAAAAAAGTGAGAGAATGAAGATAGCGGATTGGTGGAAAGACGAAAGAAGTAAAAAAAATAGAGGAGAGAGAAAGAAGAAAAAAGAGAGATATATTTGGAGTGAGAGGGAAGGAGAGAGAGAAAAAAGAAATGAGAGAGTTTAAGTTTAAAAACTTTAAAAACTCACTTTTTATATTTTTAAAGAATAAATTATATTTTTGGGTTAGTCTTGAATTCAGTTTTTGAAAATAATCATACCAAACAAGTTTTTAAGACTTAAAACTTGAATATTATTTTTGAATTTAAAAGTTGAATTCAAATAGAGTACAAAAGAGGCTATTAATCACTTAACTTCAACTATCTTCTACATAAATTTCTGAGTTAAACAAATTTTTATTTATTTATGAAATACTGTAATATTGGTTCATTGTAACACCGCGTGAGTCATGATGAGTAACATTTTTTTTTATAGACAAATTTGTCCATTCCTCAATGAATCGGTAAATGATATTCCTCGTTTCTTTCGATCTCAAATGTTTGTTTTATGTCACGGAAGCCAGTTTAATTAGTTTCATCAAAACATATATATGTGAAGTACATACATAGGATTATTTTTGGGGTCTGAACAATCATACAATAATCATGCCATTTTAGTGTTTTTCTTCTCAGTATATTAGATTTCAGTGTATTACCCCTCTTATCTTCAATTTCCTAAGCTACAGAAAAGCCTTTTTTTATTTTTTCTCTTTTGCCTTCTTTGGAACCAAAAGTTCCATCACCATCACCACTGACATAGGGCTGTTTCTTGTCTACTAATTGGACAATAGTCTATGAATAAAGTCGGTCCACTTAACAAACATGAACCATTCGTGCGCATACTTCTTATTATATGATTTCCTGTTCAGTCATTTGCAAGAAAATTAACCAGTAAAGTTGTTTGTAACATGGAATTTTCAATGTACCAGCAAGGACTCTTTTCTTGGACCACCAATAGGACAGCTAAACGATCAACAACTTTTTCGAGCATCACTCATTTTTTTTCTCTACATCTTCTCTTCTACCTCTACAAAGTTTATTCTTCTCTAATATCTTTCAAACAGTAGGGAAACGTTGATCGAATCTATTTACGAAGCTTTATTCATAAAAAAACTTTATTATTCAAAATTCAAATGTGTACCTTTTTTAGTCAAAGCCTATTTTTCTCTATTTGATGCCTTGATGGTGTAATTTAAATTTACTGTCTGTTTCATGCATTCGGCTCAGCCGAGCTTGATGGTTGCTGCATATCTGTATATACTCTTTGTGAATGTTTTGTTGACCCTTAAGGAAGTTGTGTTGGTTTTTTGCGATTGAATTATGAATGCAATTTCACTTTAGTAAGTTACAGTAACATATATGCTGATAGATTATTTCATAAATAAAAAAATGGTACTGTTTAGAAGTTGGATTTTTAAACTCGTGCAAAAACTTATCAACCTATTTCTTTTTTTTTAATAATAAAAAAATAATAGTAGTGAGCTATTATTTTGAGCTGAGTCGCTGATTTTACAGAAAACTCTCTTCAAGAAGTTTTTTTTACAAGCGGATGATTGAACCTTTAATCTCTCTAAAAATGATACTTAAAATAACTGCCTAATTTGTGGCCCAGCCATTTTTGTATCTACTAGACCGAACCCCATTGGGTTCAACCTATTTCTTAATCATTATAGAAACGTAATGACAGGAAATATTAAGTAGTTTAAAATACAAGGTCTTGTCATATTGTAATGGTCAAAAAGGGAGTCTTCGGAATCATTATTGTGGTTTATGATCAATTTTAATAAGAATTCTTTTCTTTACTGCTCTCCCCACTCTCTCATGCACATTTGATCACAGCAAGAAAATGGTATGAGAGAATGATATATAATCAGCCTAGGTAGCTAATTGCACAAATGATAGACTTCTTGAGCAGGAAAAAGTATCCAAATGGAGTGCCGTGACTTAATATTTGATAAGAGATTCGGTCTTTTTATCTCTCCTTTTGCGACTACTCTTATTAGACACTCCATTCTTTCTTTTTGAGTTTTCATTCACATTTCTGATTATAGGCTGTCTGAACTTGAAAATTAAGATTCTCAGATGTGCTTTTACTGGTACATATATATAAAATATCATTATTATGACTTGTACGTATATACACAGGTAGGTATGTAATTATATATAAATTTATGTATATATTTGCATGTGCCCCTTTATGACCAAGTTAAGCATCCTGATTAAGCATCTCTCTATGTTGCTAGTTAATTAATTAATTAATTAATTAAAGGACGTCAATGCCTGACAACTTCTGACACGACCTGTTAACTCGACATGAAATGATACGAAATTAACAGGTTATCGGATCGACATGATAACGAATTGGGTCGTTATCAGACAACCAGATAAGCAACTATTAAAATAATGGATTGGTTCGGATATACAAGTGAGTAACTCGATACACAATAAGCAAAATATTAATTTAATAATTTTATACCCCTAAAAATACTATAATAATTATATATATATATATATATTAAATTAAATTTAGGAAAGGAGGTAATATATTTTATATAGTATAGTATTATTGTTGTCAAATTAAGTAGTGAAAGAGTGTGTAGTCGTGGGAAGAACCTACTACAATTATTCAGAGCATAATAGATAGTACGACTACAATAAAGTAGTCAAAGTAGCTAAAGTAAACTAATTACACAATAGTGGATAAGTTTATACTTCTAAACAGAGATAATGTCAGAACTGCCGAAGGTCCCTCGAATGCCACGAAGATTGCAGCTATCTAGGTCTTGGAGGGGCAAAAATCAAAGTTGAGTGGGTCAGCAAAACAACGTTTGTAAGAAAACCTTTATTTTCGAACATAGTAACCCCTCACCGTAAAAAAGTATAGTTTCCTTAAAACATACTACGTAAGTATGTAAACAACAGTGCAACAATAATATAACCAGAAATATGCCAAGTCATGATATATCAAATGTAGCAGTAATATAATCATGTGATAATCGAGTATAACTAAGTGCTCATCCATCTACACTAGCACATGAGCTCGTACATATAAATTCTTACATGAACAAGACTGGTGTAATCAATATGCTCTAGTACTACGATCACGTGAAGGCTGGTGCAGAAGCATGGTCACATACGAGTCGAGATTGCCTTATGCAATATGTACGACATGACTGACACCTAACTTGGGTCTAAGGCGAACGAACAGTGCAGATGTGTACATACATGTGAAGGACTGGCCCTGGCCCTAGGGCGGAGTACTAACACCAATTGCAGCAATGATGAGTAAGTACAATATGCATGAATGTCATGACAGTAATATCCCAACCATATAACAGCATTTATCACGTTTGATATCACAATAACTATACTGACGAAGTTAATGATGTTACCTGACTCCTTTAGACTATTCCGCCAACTTTGACGAAATATTCCTTGTTCTTCTCCGGTGAGCCTTGCTGGTCGCCGCCGTCCAAGTCACCAGAATCTGGGGAAAAATTCAAACCTTCATATCTTCTTTATTTCTCAACCATTTTTCATGAAATTTATATGGAAATGAAGCTTATGAAGAGGAGAATAACGTTTTACCTTCCAAAAGTCCAAAACGTTGATAGAGGTGTCCTGAAAACTTGGAAGGTACGGTTGAAACTTTAACTTCTCGAAACCTTGTATTTTGAGATTGTTTCTTCACCAAACCTTCATTAAAGCCCTCGGGGAGTTGAATTGAGGCCTTTAGACGTCTTAAAAAATTGAGACTTGGTCGTAACTCGTTGGCGAAATACTGAGCTGAGTCGGTCCTTCTGAGTTAGGCGTTAAAAACTCGGTCAAAACTAGAATTGGAGGTGTGGTTGTGTTTGTGGTGGTGAGAGGAACATAATGGTGTGATTTGTTTGTCATGTTTGTGAGTTTTGGTGGGTGTTTGAGAGGGTTCCAGAGTCAGAGAGCTCGGCGAGGGAAAAAAAGGGTAGAGAGAGTGAGTTTCTGAAATCTAATTAGGGGGACTAAATGAGGGCTTGCTTTTTGATTAGGTGCGAGATGTGAGGTCTTATTGGTGACTTTAAAATGAGGGAAAAGATCTAATTGAGTGGTGAGGAGATAACCAGGAAAAAAGGAAAGGAAGAGAGGGTTTTGGGAAAATTTGGTTGTGTAGAAAGGAAACCGGATCTACTTTTTGTGGGGTTGACAGATTGATTTCAGATTTTTGTACAAGAATCTGAATCCTTAGCAGTGATTTAGATTCCGTAAATTTGTACGCGTGTGCACAAAATTACCCGTGATTAACTTACTTTGTCGGAGCGTAACTTTTTCATTATAACTCCGATTCGATTCCAATACGCATTTACGCGTTTGTAACAATGCGTACTATTTAATTACGAAAGCGAGAAAAATGATTTAAAACTGCATGAACATATCCATGTCATTTTGCCAACAAGGGCATAATCGTCAATTTACATATTCGGGGATTATTTACATAATCGTCAATTTTAGTCAGCCAAAGAACAAACGTGGATACAAATCTCACAAGTATTCTTTTGTCTCCTAAGTGGCTTCCTCAACTAAATGGTTTCTCCACAAGACTTTGACCATCCGAACAGTCTTGTTCCCGAGGACTTTATCTTTCCAATCGAGAATTGTCATTCGTACCTTGTCATAAGTCAAGTCCGGATTGATCTCTGACGGTTGAGGAGGAATTACATGTGATGGCTTAGCAACATACCTCTGTAGCATCGACACGTGGAATACGTTGTGCACCATCGACAACTCTGCAGGTTGATCAAGTCGGTAAGAAACTTCACCGACTTGCTCGATAATCTGATATGGTCCAATGTATCTAGGGCTCAACTTCCCTTCTTTCCGAAATGCACGACACCTTTCCATGGTGACAGCTTTAGAAATACCCAGTCACCAACCTTGTATACCTTGTCAGTCACATGTCTATCGGCTATATTTTTTGTCGATCCTGGGCGGCTTTCAAGACTCTGAGTTGTCATATGTCTATCACCTAAATATTCTGAGTTGTCTCATCCACAATCTCATGGCCCATCAAGACTCTTTCACCAACTTCAGACCAACACAGAGGGGTACGACACAGTTTCTCGTACAACGCTTTAAAATGTGACATACTTATGCTAGAATGGAAGCTGTCGTTGTAGGCAAACTCTACTAATGGCAAACGTTTGTGCCACACATCTCCGAACTGTAAAATCGAAGATCTTAACACATCTACGATTTTCTGGATAGTTCTCTCTGACTGTCCATTCGTCTGAGGATGATAAGCTATATTGTAGAATAATTTCGATCCCAGAGCTTCTTGGAATGCTACCCAGAACTTCAAAGTGAATCTAGGATCCCAATCAGAGATAATGCTAACTGGAACACCATAATATCTAACAATCTCGAAGATGAATAGTTCAGCCAACCGACTCAACGAATAGTTCTCCAGAACAGGTATGACATGTGCGGATTTAGTAAGCTAATCCATAATTACCCAAATACCATCATAACTGTTTCGTGTACGAGGTTGCTTGTACATGAAATCCATAGTGATGTCTTCCCATTTCTATTTGGGTATCGGGAGTGGCTATAGCAATCCAAACGGTTTCTTTCTTTACGCCTTGACTTGTTGACAAACTAAGCAACGACTCATGTACTCTGTAATTTCTCGTTTCATTATAAGCCAATAGTAGAACGGTCAAATCGTGTGATACATCTTGGTAATTTCAGGATGCATCACATACGCTGAGATATGCGTTTCCTCCAGAATTTCCTTATTTAATTTCTCAACATTCGGGACACATATACGGTCGCCTTGCATGAGCATACTGTGGAGCCAAAAATAATCACAAGGCGACACGTGGATTTTTTAGTAAAAGATGACCAAACCACCCTTGAGGCATACTATGATTCCTACACGCGAGCAACTAAAAAAATGCTCCAAAAAGGTAACAATTCAAGATTCATCTCATCAAATCTCGTAACCCCCTTTCTCCCTAGCTTTTCACACTTTTCTCCATTTTATTACCCTATTTACACAACTATTCAATTCTGTAACCTCTTATTTATTTCTTTTATACTTAATTAGTCAATAAATTGGCTAATTAAGCCAAAACCATATCCACCAAAACCCATTAGTGGCCGGCCACACCTTGGGAAAATTGGGCAAAGCCTAACCCTATAAATAGGCACCCATTCTCACCAAAAAGCAAGGCCAACACTCTTGCAAAAATTCCAAAAACTCTTCAAACACTTTTTCTCTCTAAATTTTAACTTTGGCATCGGAGGTTCTTTGGCCAAAGCCTTCCCCAATTCATCGTGGGCGCATGAGGATTTTGTCCTTGACCAAAGGTGTTAATTGTTTTGTAGGTGCAATTTTGTCCAACAAGAAAGCGGCAGAAATTTGCATCCACAAATTGGTGCTTTCATTGAGAGTTGAAGATCCATACTCGTAGAAGACTCTCGCATAAAAAGGTTTTTCTCTATCTACTAGTCCATTTGAATATTTTTCTTACGTTCTTATTATTAGAATTTTTTAATTTGCAAAGATTCTTTGATAAAACGTGAAAGAAAATTCATACGTTTTTATTATTAGAATTTTTAATTTGCAAAGATTCTTCGATAAAACGTGAAAGAAAAATATAATGGCTAGAAATTTAGAAAATTCCACAAGTGAAAATTTCAATACTCAAGAAATAGGACCGCGGTGATTCACGAGGCTAAATGTCGTCATGGGTGGAGTGGCACCACTACGAAGTTCCACCATGGCAACCACCCACGGAGAGATCCATGGCACCACCATCATGGCCCAAGCCATGCCATCTAAGCTTGCACAGGCCCAAGCCCAAGCCTCACACTCGCATGCATCACGCACTAAGCTGCCTTCTCCCGCCGAGCAGCCCACTGTTGCGGCCCAGTCTGGTCCCGCGGCCATGCCTGCTCCCGTGGCCATGCCTGCTCCTGCAACCCAGCTTGCTCTTGAGGCCCAGCCTGCTCTAACGGTCCAGCCTGCCTCGCTGGCTTCCCAAGTAGCCCAAGTCGGCTCAAAAGTAGCACAACTATCCCAACTCCAAGTTCCAGGACCCACGATCGAATCGGGGGCATTTTCACCACATTTCTCCGTAGATTTGACATTTCCCAACTCAAATCTCGCACTCGGGGTCTACCACACTTCCACTGCTCAAGGAGATACATTCATTCCAAGCTCTTCCAACCCAAATAGAGAACAACACTTGTCTCGACAAGTCATAGAGTTGACAAGCGCCCTCGCACAACAGACAACCTTGGTGAACCAGCTCTTGCAGCGCATCGAGATGCAACGTGCCCTAGGTGTGGTGTCTCGAAATAGGACAAGGGCAGACGAGGAATCTCTCCAGCAGTGTCCCGGAAAGCAGCCTCTAGATCGGCCACAAACCAAGCGTTTTGGCGGTGTACACTCCCGACAGGGCCTTGAGATAGCGTATACTCCCGTCTTAGCGTGCGGAGAAGCGTGCACTCTCGACTAGGCCCACGAACGAACATACATTCATAGTTGGGGTCGCACTCGGATAGTCAACATGAGCAACCTTCTAGGTGAAGTGTTCATTCGCGGCTAAGCTCACAATGAGCATCTTCCACCTCATATTGGAGTAGGCAGCATGACGGATGGAGAGAAGCAGTCACTCAATCCAGCTCAAGTTCAACCAGCAGCCTGCGGAGAACTCGCTCGTCTGCTAGGACCGCACCACAAGAACCGCATCCGCGACATAGAAGAGCCAAATACATGGAAGAGTAGCCTAGACCAACAAGTCATGACTAGGGGCAGCCGAGAGCTTCGCTACCCGAAAGGAAAATTCAGGAGGAAGTAGAAAGACTCTTGACCAAACGATTGCGTAATTTTAAACGTAATGGGGTCACCGACGAGGCACTATGACGAAACATGACCAACACAAGCAAGTCATCCTTTACGGATGAGATCGACCAGGCAGAGTCTCCACGCGAGTTTAGCATGCCACATTTCACATCTTTCAAAGGGGAAGAATACCCGGAGGGACATTTGAAGCACTACCGAAGCGCAATGATCCTCTATGCAAAGCACAAGATTGGTTCTACACGCTGCCGCCATAGTCCATCCGGAATTTTGATGAACTTTCTTTAGCTTTCATCAAAGAATATTCACCCTATTGCTCAATCAAGAAGAAATTTGACCATTTGTTCAACGTCAAGAAAAACCCAAATGAGTCACTTCGTGACTATGCGAAGAGGTTCAAAGTAGAGAAGGCAATGATAGTCAGATGCAACAACTTGATAGCTAGAGCAGCCTTCCAAAAAGGACTTCCAGCAGACCACTTATTGTTCGAAGAATTGATTGTGAAAGAAGATCTAACCCTACCGGACTCCTTCATTCTAGCAGAGAAATACGCACTTTGGGATGAAGCTCGGCGAGCAGACAAGGCACACGAGCAGCTTAAAAAAGGAGTAGCAGAAAAGAAGGAGGACGGAAAGCAGCTGAATAAATAAAGCAAGCAGGGGGCCAAGCGTAGGGACTGATTCCCGATTAGAGGAGGCCCGACGACCAAGAACTACTCTAAGTTCTCGATCCTAACCTCACCATATGCACATTCGGAGTATTTTCAGGCAAATTCTTAGGGTACTTAGTAACCTGACGAGGAATCGAAGCACATCCCAAGCAAATCCGAGTGATCCTAGAGATGAAATCTCCCACTACCTTGAAGGAGATCCTCAGCTTGACCGGACGAGCAGTTGCCCTCAACCGCTTTCTTTCGTGGTTCACCGATCGATGCAAGATTTTTTTTAAGGCCATCAAGAGAGCACAACGAGACAAATGGGATGAAGAGTGCCAAAAAGCTTTCCAAAACTTGAAGAAGTATCTCACATCACTTCTCATACTATCCAGGCTAGGAGCAGTGGAGGACTTATACATTTACTTGGTAGTCTCAGAAGTAGCGATAAGCTCTATCATCATACGAGAAGAGTTGGGGGCCCGACTACTGTATTCTACAGTTCAAAAGCTCTTCTCGATGCTACCAGAAATTCAAAAGCTAGGTTTGGCAATAATTGTTGCAACCCGGAAGCTCAAGTTTTACCTTCAGATGCAAGCAGTCATCCTTATGACGCACTATTTTGCCCAATCTAGCTACAACAAAAATGCCAAGATCCGACAGCTCCAGCCCGAAGATCTGGTCTCAAGAAAAGCCTTCATTAATGCCCGTAAATAAGGCTCTAAAAAGATGGATCCCATTTGGGAAGGTCCGTACAAAATCAGCAAACTAGGCGGTAAGAGCAATTACACCCACACCACCATGAAACGACAAAAAAAATAAGAAAAAAAACAGTGGAATTCCTACAGTCTAAGGAAGTACCATGTGAGACATCTCGCTACATCAAAGCCCGAAGATTGAAGCAGCTTAACGGGCACCACCTCGCAAGTCGAGAACTATCTAATTGTTATGTAGTCTTTTACAGCTAAGTTATTCATTCGTTTCACTTGTTTTTTTAATGAGGAATTCAGAAGTAATTTGCAACTTGGCTCAACTACATGCCTACAACAACTGATCATACCTACACTTAAAAAGAAGATTGTGCCCTTCTTAGGGACTCATCGCAGGAATTGCACCCCCCGAGGGACCAACCATGCTCTCCAAAGTGGGAGGATAAACTTCACACTCCGAATATCCAGACGTGGATGAGCCGGGCTACTCTTGTATAACTAGAAGCACGACGGCTTACGCCGAGATTCCTAGAAGTAGCCACAATAGTCTTTTTCAAGGCCTAACTAACTGAAGAATTTTGGGTCTCTTGGCCTAATCCGCGGGGAACCGGGCCCTAGAGACGGATGAGGCACATTACGTAGTACACCCTAGAGACGGCTGCCCTGGAACCCTAAAGCTGCTACCGAGTGCACTAAGGTAGCCTACAGTTTCCAGAAGACTGCACACGGTTTGCCCTTCGAGCAGTAAAGCCATGCTAGACTTATACAACTGCACATTCTTGTGAAAGGTTAAACAAGCTAGTGTGCATATACGAAGCTTTATTCACTGCCGACATGCTACGTAGTTGATAAGCTTCACATCTGCCAGGCGCAGAATAATCTACTCCAATTCCTAAATGTTGTGATACTTGCTATGCAACCTACAGAATTGGAGAAAGCCAAGGTTAACAGCCTAGTGGTCACGCGGACTTGCCTGCTTCTGTAAGTAAGGCTTCCGGCTGCCAACCCTATGGCTAACAACTTTGCCAAGTTCTACACCAACACTTACGGCAGCATTGGCTACGCGGGTCTGTCTGCTTATAGACAAGTAACACGTCTACCACTGGTCTATAAAGTCTAAAGGTTAGGGCATGAACAAAAGAAGTGAAGATGGAGAAAAGCGAAGGAATCAAGTTTATTAAATTTCTAGCAAATTTGATAAACAATTAGCCAAGACCGAAGGAGTACAAGCAAAGCAAAAAGCAACGAGGGAAACAAAGAAAATCTTGAAGACTACTCTTTAGCAGCTTGGACATTCCACGACTACTCGGTCGCCACACCTTCAGCAACCGCGACATTCTCAGCAGCGGCACCATCCGACACTTCACCCCCGGCTGCCCCAGCCTGGGTACCAACTTTTCCAACTACTTCGCCAATGGAAACCTTAAAAGTAAAAATAACCAAGTCTTCCACAGAAATAAAGAAGGTCTTGAAACCTTGAGCCCATCATTCTTACCCTTCAGCTGCTCATTCTCCTCGAGCAGACCAACACGGACACGTTGCGGCTCATCCACTTCCTTCTACAAACTTTCGTTGATCTTCAGTACACCTTAAAGTTTCGACACTAGGGGTTCAAGCCTATCGACGATTCTCTTGAAGTGGATCACTTGATTATAAGCAGCAATCAACTTTTCATCCTTTGCGTAAGCGGGGAAAACGAAGCTCAGAAACTACAAACTCAAGATCTTGAATCTAAGGTATGAAACACCTAATCTCTTCATCTGCACTTTCATACTTAAAGTTGGATCGTGTCAAGTCTAGTCTTCAAGTCAACGACCTCTTGGTGAGCGGTCTCAAGCTGCAGAGAAGTGAGGGCAGAAATATTAGACCCCTTCAAAGCAACAAACTCAAAATCTAACCTTTTGATCTCCTCGACAAAGGAATAAGCTTCCGCTGCCATAGTCTTCACCAGCTCCTTGGTAGCCTTGCTATATCTACATCATGGAAAACAGAGTAGTCCTTTTATATTGGGTCGTATGCTTCGCAAAGGAACTTGGGCAAACAACCTTTCTGACGCCATCAACAAACTTGGTACAAGCGTCCATGTCTTCAAGCGAGTTTTGTTTCAAAAGAACACAGATCGCAGCAGCCTCCCCAGAAGCAGGCATAGTGGGTTTCTCATAGCTGCTTATACGAACAGTCTCATCCTTCCCCGCAGGCGAGTCAGTCTCAACAGCAAAGTAAGTGGGCCTTAGCGCCACTTTACCAGTAGAGTCCACCTTATCGCTCTTCATAATAGCAAGCATCTCTAAATGAGAATCAGACTTAGCTTCCTACGGACGTCTTAGCACAGACTTTGACATTTGAGGCATGACAATACCTCTACACTGAGCAATATTATTATCAATGGAATTAGCCATTCTCGACATGGCAGGTGCCACAGGCTTAGATCTAGCAACCTCATCTCTCTTCCTATTTGAAGAAGTCTTGCCAATCACATACCTCTCGATAGCAAGCAGACCCTCATGAGCAGCGGTAGAAGTCTTCAATTTTTTCTTAACCGGCATCTCTTGATCATGTGAGGAAGATCTCTTTTTTCCACCTTTATTCATAGTAAGCTCCACGATAGCGATCAGACGAACCAATACATTCCCCTTGATCCTCTTTACCTCCTCTTTCAGGAGCAGCCCATCTTTCCCTCAGCAAAAAGGATTAAGCTGCCAATGACATTCATGGTACTCAGCAGGGGAGCTCAACCCAGCATTCCAGCAGACAAAGAGGCATGTATACCCAGCATTCCAGCAACCCATGAAGCCCGCGACCTCCTCATTTCTCTCAATCGCCGGCTTGCTCGTGTTAGATCCAAGAACCCAAAGGAAATGAGACTTGTGACTCACTTAGCACTGCACCCAGTGCCACAATCTGTGGCCCTAGTTGTACAAGCTGCATATGGCTCTAGCCAAGTTGAGCAGCTTAAAGCAGTAGTCCCTGCCACAACATCTCATCGACCCATGCCGAGCCGACTCCTGGCCCATGCCAGCCGACATGCCTCACCACCCCGACGCCTGCCCCGCAGTAGCACCATCCAAGAAGAAGACAAGGAAAATTAATTTTTTCTTACATCGGTGCGGCACGGAGAAGACGAAGAAAGCAACGAAAGACGATTTTTTGCATGGGCAAGATGTAGAAGATTGCTAGAGGATGGGGAATAAATATCCTCTAAGCTTTCTTTCTCTTTTGTAGGGTAGAATAAATTGCTCTCCAAAGTTGATTTAATAACCCACTTAAGGTGTTAAATAGGCTTTGAGAGAAATTTACTTCCTTTTCCTAGAAGGACCTAATTTCCTAATAAAGGGGGAATCTGCATCAAAAATAGGAAGCAGTCCTACGTTTCCTAAAGCAAAAAGATCTCTACACCTGCTGCTTTTTCCTACGAGCAGCTCAGCAGGTGTGGGGGCATTTGTGGAGCAAAAAATAATCACAAGGCGACACGTGGATTTTTTAGTAAAGGAGGACCAAACTACCCTTGAGGCATACTAGGATTCCTACACGAGAGCAGCTCAAAAATGCTCCAAAAAGGTAACAATTCAAGATTCATCTCATCAAATCCCGTAACCCCCTTTCTCCCTAGCTTTTTACACTTTTCTCCATTTTATTACCTTATTTACACAACTATTCAATTTTGTAACCTCCTATTTATTTCTTTTATACTTAATTAGCCAATAAATTGGCTAATTAAGCCAAAACCATAACCACCAAAACTCATTAGTGGCCGGCCACACCTTGGGAAAATTGGGCAAAGCCTAATCCTAGAAATAGGCACCCATTCTCACCAAAAAGCAAGGCCAACACTCTTGCAAAAATTCCAAAAACTCTTCAAACACTTTTTCTCTCTAAATTCTAACTTTGGCATCAGAGGTTCTTCGGCCAAACTAAATGCAAGGACAACTAAATGCAGGTGTCTGGCATAGTCAGCCGCGTTCTTAAAGTACACTGAGATATCGTTGATGAAGACAATCACGAACCTATCCAGGTATGGTCGGAATACCTGATTCATTAGGTCCATAAAGATTGCTGGAGCATTCGTCAATTTGAATGGCATCACAAGAAATTCATAATGAGCATATCGAGTTCTGAAAGCTGTCATTGGGACGTCATCTCTGTTGATCTTTAACTAGTAGTTACCGGACTTTAAATCAATCTTTGACACTTGCACCATAAAACTAGTCGAAAAGATCATTAATATGAGGCAATGCATAACGATTTTTAATTGCCACCTGATTCAACTGCCTATAATCGATGCATAACCTCAAGGTTCTGTCTTTCTTCCTTACGAACAGTACTGGAGTGCCTCAAGGAGAAGTGCTCGGTTAAATAAACCCTTTGTTAACAAGTTCTTGCAACTGCGTTTTAAGTTCTCTTAACTCCACAAGAGCCATACGGTAAGGTGTAAGAGAAATAGGATTTGTACCTGGAAGAATATCGATGGTGAACTCCACTTCACGATCTGGTGGTAAGCTAGGTAATTCATTAGGAAATATGTTAGGAAATTGTTTGACTACCCAAACATCTTCTACTCGAGTAGGATTATCTTCTATTGCCACTACATGAGCGAACTACCCTTGACATTCTTTTCTCAACAGCCGTTTTGCCCTCATAGCAGAAATGACTCCGTGTTTAAGACCGCTACGTTCACCAACAAACGTGACAATTGGCATGCCTGGTTGGTGGAACGTAATAATCTTCTAGTAACAATCCAACTTAGCACGATTATAATGCAACCAATCCATACCCAAGATAACGTCAAAGTCAATGATATCTAAAGGAACAAGATTGGTTGGCATCACGACGTCCTTGACAAGAACATGACATCTTTGATATTCACAACCAACGTAACAGATTTCACCTTTAGGCATTGAAAACTCTAACTCAAACCCAAGAGGAGTGGGTTGAGGTTGAGTTTGTTGAGCAAACTTATGGGAAATAACTAAGTGTGTAGTACCAAAGTCAATCAATATTCTAGCAAAGTGACCAAGAACATTTAACGTACCTATAATTAAGTCTAGATTAGCCTGAGCATCTTGTAGGGTGATGTTGTTGACTCTTTCTTATGCTTACTGCCTGCCTCTGCGGCCCTTGTTTGCTTAAGTCTGATTACCTCGACCATGGTTGGGTAAATTTGCCTGCTTGCATGAGCCTCCATTGCTATAAGCTATGTCTAGGTTCTTATACTGCCTTTTAGTATACATCGGTGCTCCACCACCCTGATATGGCATATAGTCCCCCTGAAACTACTGATACCCTCTTCGGTAGTAGGGAACCTCACGTGTGTACTGGTATGTCTTCCCTGGTACAGGGCTATGTCTCCCTAATAGTGGAAAGCTTTACTATAGCATGTCTGGTGATAGGTATCAGGAGCTGGAAATTGCTGTAGGGGGTTGCATATGGTAGAATAACAAGTTTATTCCTCTAGTTCTGCGGACAATTATTGGCCATGTGCCTTATCTGTCAGTAAGTGAAGCATTACTTTTTACCTCTCTTACACTTGCCATAGTGACATGTGTTACACATGTGACAAAGTTGAGCACCTGAACTGAGGTGTACTAGAGTTTGAACCCCAGCTTGATGATCCAGAGTTGTTTCCACTTTTCTTAAAGTTTTGAGTCCTTCGTGGACCAAGTGATGATTGCCTTCTGTTACTGTTCCTCTGGGCATTCATGTCATCATCCTCATCCTCGTCATAAGGAGCATTCTCCGAATCTTCAACCCGAAGCAAAACCTCAAAGAATTCTTGGTAGGTAGAACAGGGAGTAATGGTTGCCATAGAACACAACCGTTTGTGAGTCCCCCTCTTAAAAAAATAGAGCATCTCCCTGGGATTTACGGTAGCCTCCAGACAGTAACGAGATAGATTCGTAAACTTTCGGTGATATTCAGTGGTTGACATCTTACTTTACCTCAGATATAAGAATTCATCCTTTTTACGATCTAAGTACTCTGGAAGTATGAATCTAACCTGAAATTGATGCTTGAAAATATCCCAATTCATGGCATCTTCAGCAAACAATGGGCATGACTCTTGAGCCCACCAAGATTCCAGTCCCAGATGAAATAACCAAGTCGTCGTCTTAACCCATCTTTCTACTAGAAGATTTCACTGTCGCTGCATGACTCGAAAGGCCTTTTCAACATGATCGAGCCAAATTTCAAATTTCTCAGATCCTTCATTTCCATAGAAATCATTTATCTTTAGACAGGACACAGTATCCAAGGTATTCCTTTGGGGAAGATGAAGTGCAGACCGAATAACACTGACGATAGCCTCACCAAATTGCCCAAAGTTTGAAAATTATTCTCAGCAGGAACACGTGGCTCTCTACAAGATGACATGGTTCTGACATAAGAAAACAAGAGTTAAAACACACTAGGAAGTGCAGAACTATCTAAACATATGCTCTAATACCAAGCTGACACACCCCGACTATCGGAGGTTAAAGCGTGATGGTCGTCACCGGAAAGTGACGTAACCATAAGGTAAGTGATGTGAAAAAGTGACCAAATTAAAACTAAACTAAAATTAATTTAAATTAAATAGTGAAAGAGTGCGCAGTCATGGGAAGAACCCACTATAATTATTCAAAGCATAATAGACAATACAACTACAATAAAGTAGTTAAAGTAGCTAAAGTACACTTATTACGCAACAATGGATCAGATCATACTTCTAAGCATGGATAATGTCAGAACTACCGAAGGTTCCTCGAACGCCATGAAGAGTGCATTTATCTAGGTCCTGGAAAGGCGAAAAACAAAGTTGAGCGGGTCAACAAAACAACGTTTGTAAGAAAACCTTTATTTTCGAACATAGTAACCCTTCGTCGTAAAACAAGTATAGTTTCCTTAAAACATACTATGTAAGTATGTAAACAACAGTGCAACAGTAATATAACCAGAAATATGACAAGTCATGATATATCAAATGTAGCGGTAATATAATCATGTGATAATCAAGTATAACTAAGTGTTCATCCATCTACGCTAACACACGAGTTCGTACAGATAAATTCTAACATGAACAGGACTGGGTGTAATCAATACGCTCTAGTACTACGATCACATGAAGGCTAGTGCAGAAGCATGGTCACATACGAGTTAGGATTGCCTAATGCAATCAGTATGACATGACTGACACCTAACTTGGATCCAAGGCGAGCGAACAGTGCGGATGTGAACATACACGTGAATGACAAGCACTGGCCTGAGGTGGAGTACTAACACTGGGTGCATCAATGATGAGCAAGTACAATATGTATGAATGTTATGACATTAATATCCCAACCATATAGCAACATTTATCAAGTTTAATATCACAATAACTATACTTGGCAATATAAGCGTAAAAATGAAGTAAATACGCATTCATGGAAACTATAATTATATATAGATATAAAAACAAATTGCCCACTCACAAATACATCGTTAGATCGTAGCCTCTGAGCCTTGCTTGACCCTATAAGCCCTCGGGATACATTTCCCTATATATGAAATAACTATTTTTTAAAATGAATTAAAACAAATACGGAAACTCAAATAAAACCCCCATAATTTGCTCAAACCTAGGGTTTAAATATACAAACTTGACTTACTCGATGTTACGAACATCCCTAAATTTTAGAAATACTTTTGGACCCTTGACACGCCCTCACACGCCAGCCAAGGCATGGCCAGATGCACCCCCACGAACGGCCGAACCTAACAAAATCCAGGAATATTCTGTCCAAATTGACAGAATTTTTCGTTAACTTAACTGACGGAGTTAACGGCGTTACATAACGCTGTTAGAATATTCCGTCAACTTTGCCAAAATATTCCTTCTTCTTCTCCGGCGAGCCTCGCCGGTCGCCGTCGTCCAAGTCGTCGAAATCTGGGGAAAAATTCAAACCTTCATATCTTCTTCATTTCTCAACCATTTTTCATAAAATTTATATGGAAATGAAGCTTGTGAAGAGGAGAATGACTTTTACCTTCCAAAAGTCCAAAAAGTGGACAGATGTGTCATGAAAATGGCTTGGAAGGTACAATTGAAACTTCGACTTCTCAAAACATTGTATTTCGAGATTGTTTCTTCACCAAACCTTCACTAAAGCCCTTGGGACATCTTAAAAACTTGCGACTCGGTCGTAATTCGTCGAGGAAAGACTGAGCTAAGTCAGTCCTTTCGAGTTCGACATAAAAAACTCAGTCAAAACTGGAACTGGAGGTGTGATTGTGTTCGTGGTGGTAAAAGGAACACAATGGTGTGATTTGTTTGTCATGTTTGTGAGTTTTGGTGGGTGTTTGATAGGGTTACAGAGTGAGAGAGCTCGTCGAGGGAGAGAGAGTGTCGAGGGATAGTGAGTTTTGAAAATATAGCGGTAATTTAAATTAATTAGATTTGTCAAATTTTAGTGGTAATTTAATAATTTGGTTGACATGTGGAATTAATTTAGGGCATTAGTGGAAAAAGAAGAAAGAAGTTTCAAACATAATTAATACATAAATTTAGGTGTAAGATAAATCCACATGGCATCGATTGAGTGGGAAAGACAAGCAAGGGAAGACAAATGGGGAAGGTAGCTAGCATTTCTCTAATATTAATTATTGTTGGATAAGTTAAAATTTGGATATCTTTGTCGAAAAAAAATTAAATCATACTCATATGACAATAATCAACACTATAGTGATTCTTATCATCACTTAAAAGTAGTGAACAAATACATGGCTTATTTTTAGCTGCGCCCCCTAGAACTTGATTTTAATTACACTTTACTCCTTGTAACTCAAAAGTCATCACTTTACTCCCTAGAACTCAAAGTTTGCTACACTTTGCCTCTTGGAACTCGATTTTGATTCCATTTTGCCCCTTGAAACTTGAAAATTGTCTCTATAAAACTCAAAATTCATTACACATTACCTTAAATCTCTTAATCTCTTATGTGGGTTTGATTTGGGTGCACCAAACTAATCAATTCTAACTTTTTTTTTCATCTGTTCAATTTTTTTTTAATTTAATATGTTCTAATTGTTGAATATTAATGCATAAAGGAGATTTATAATTAAATTTATTGCACATGTAACATATATGTTTTACGAGATGATATACAAGTTTCAAGGAGAAGAGAGAGTTCACATGTCAATGTCAAAGTCAAAGAAATTTTGAGTTTCAGGTAATAAAGAAGTGAATTTTCTTTTATAAAGGGCAAAATAAGACCAAAATTAAATTATAAGGAGCGTAGCTATTATTAAACCAGTATACACCCACTTTGTTTTGATGGTAAGAATTACAAGGAAGATATGCATCCATGTGAAATTGAAACAACCATAACATTGACATTGACATTGACATTGAAAATATTAGATTATATTATATTATTCATTACCACATATATACAGAGAGTTTGAAGTTGTTCGAACCTAAATATTCTACCACCTACAACTACCCAACTGCAACAATAAGCTTCGCAAAAGGTGTTTTATTTCACTAAATAGAAAAAGGAAAAGAAACTCTATGATTCTTCTTTTGCTTTTATACAAAAAGGCTTTTTAGTCGTGTTGTGGTCCGAACCTAAATATTGTAGAAAAGCTCCCCCTAAAACGCCTTTTGTTGTTTGCTCAACTTATCAAAACTCAAAATCCATAGTACTGAAACTGGGTGGCTCCAAAATCGCTCATAAAATGTCCTCCTCCTCCTCCTTCTCTTACTGTTACATTCATCTCTTCCTCTTCTACATTGAACCCTTCAACCTTCACAAAATTAACCTCATTAACTCTACATTATTGCAATAACAGAAATTGTATAATTTAACGAACAAACAAGTAACAAAATTGTATATACAGAGTAATATTTTCTTATTAGACTTATAATTATCAAACTGCGAACAATAAACATAAATCACACATTCATGCAAGAGTAACATGACCATTGTATCCAGATTCATAGTCTCACAAATTATATTTTAAGGTAATTGATGTAACTAAGTAAATTTATGATTAAATTTCCTTAATAGTTTATATGGTCAAACTTTTATCCTGTTGTCATAATATCGCTTAACAAGTATACAAAAGGTAATATTATATTGCCAAACTTGTGTTGTCTAATAAATTGTCTAATGGCTTAAAAAAAAAAAAAAAGCTTTAGCTTTTCAAACTTGTTGGTACAAGTTTAACAGAGGAAATTTAACAAATACTGAAATGTGAAAAGAAAATATTTTTACCCAGAGCTCATCGTCGGCTTCTTCTCTGGTACTTGAACATGCAGCTTTCAGAATCTCACCGCTCTCGTCGTTGCGTGCAAATCTGCCACGTATGCGGGGTCGGTTGTCTGCTAGTGTTTTTCGACATGCATACTTTTCACATAGTAGAGTAACAAACACCCGCATTAAGATTTAAACACAATAATAATTCTTTTTTTTTTTGGAAACTCACAATAATAATCTAATTTAACACCTAAAAATTAGTGAATTAATGTAATAGTGTATTATTTTTAATTACCTTAATTGTTTTGTTGAAGTTTCTCTGCGACCTTTTGGCTCTGTACTTGGAGATTCTCTTTTTCCTCTCTTCTGCACTGTACCTCCCCGTTTTGAAGTTTGCAGCTGCTTCTTCCATCACTGAGCTCTCTCTGGGACCACGATTTGATCGCAAATTCTACCAAAAAAATTGGAGAAAACAAGAAAAATAAGACATGGGTTTTGATTTTAATTAAACATGGATTAAATCAAAACAAACGCAGAGCATATTAATTAAAATTCTGGAGAGTAATCTGACTTGCAAATCACCAGTGCTGGAAACCCTTCTCATTTGACCAGCCAAAAAGCTGCTTTCCGGAGAGCTCAAGCTCAAAGCTTGGTTCTGAAAACTTGGGGACTCCATGAGAGAATCAAAGCTTGGCTGGAAGTAAAAACCAGGCTTGTTATTATTTCCATGAAAGCAGTTGCTGCTGTAGCTCCTCTGAATAAACTTTGCGGCATTCTCCGCCCCGCCATAGCTATGAGGCTCAAGAGCTTGATGAGATTCTTCAGTTTTAACCTCCAGTGCATCAAAAAGAGAGAAATTCGGCCACCCAATTGGCAAATTTGGACAATTTTGTTCCGTTTGGTGCAACTGGGTTTGCTGGTAAAGGCTTAGAGTTTCGAGCTGGGAACTTGGGGGAGAAGAAGGGAGGAGAGATGGAGAGTTATGGTCAGTTGCGTGTTGATGGCTTTGCTGGTCGGAGATTGCTTGGAGTTGGAGGAGGTCAATGTCCGAGAAGGGAGAGAATGGCTCGGAGAAGAACCGCAGGTCCGCCATTTCTGAGGTGGTGGAGTGGCGGTAGAAGGAGTCGTTGACAACGTAGAGATCGGATGAGGACATTACTGGAGACCCCAAAAGAAAATGGAAAAGTTAAAGACTCGTTAGGAAAGTTAGGAAATTGGAAGAAGCAAAAGCAGTTACGTTTTGCTTTGCTTTTTGCGTAATTCGGTCGTGAAACGGCCAATATGTACTGACAAATTTGGGGTGGTTTTATTAAAAGCCTATTGGGATTTACTGAGCAAAGAGACAAGTAAAAGCCATTTCTAGTCTCTCTCACACCTCTCTCTCTCTCAAACTTTTGAAAGATGATTTTCAAACATCACAGGAAGGGACCAGTCCACTTCTCTGCTGTGCTATAAATAGGGCTGGATTTGCACTTTTGCCCCCGTTGTTTGTAACAATTAAAAGGGGTTCTCCGTGAAAAAAAAAATCATTTGAGCAAGTCCACCGGAGTGGACTTTGCCTGGCATCCAGCACAAAAACCTCCCTGGGACCCTGTCCATCTCCTCTAGCCCACAAAAGAGGCTGGCACCCAGCCCAAGCTGGTCTCTGGGCCAGTCCGAAATTGGCTGAGCAATAAGCCAGGCAAATGGTCTGGCGCGTGGGCTTCACGCGGAAGAATCGGCGAGTAGCCGACAGGAAACAAGTTGCAGGCCCCGGCCCGCAAGCGCACTCAAATGCCACCCGGTAGGGGCGACGTGGCAAAGTCTCTGCCATTGGATTTCCAACGGCTATTTTTTATAGACCGTTGGATTTCCAACAGTAAAAAACTTTTAAATTTCACTTTTAAAATGGACCGTCCGATCAAAGATCAACGGTCCAGATTAATTAACTACATTAAAATTAATTTAAAAATATAAAAATACGGATTTTTTTTTAAAATACAGAAAAATTTTAAAAAATATTATTATTTTTTCTATAAATACCTAACCCTCATCTTCAACCTTACACCACATTTCAATATTTCTACACTTTCTATACTATCTACATTTCAATATTTTCTACACTTTAAGAGAGAAAAAATGTCTTTGGGGACGCTCATTGAAGATCTTACGTTGTGTGAAAGTTGGGTTCGCACTACTCACGACCCACTTACAAGTAATGAGATGGATAAACGAGAAATTAAAACTATTTTATTTTATTTTTATTCGAGATTAGTTAAAAATCCTATCCGAAATTAAAACTATTTTATTTTTTTATTCTTTTACAAAAAAATTATAAATGGGCTAGGCGCCAGCGCATTTTTTTAGGGGTGGAGATGCAGTGGCCTATTACTGTTCATGAGAGTCTGTTACTGTTCATTTGAGTGGATAAATGGGCTGGGTGCTGGCACCCAGTCTTAGGGGTGGACTTGCTCTTAGTTAAGAATCACAACACTTTCCCTCTTTGTTTGTCTGCCAAGCTTTTAGATTAAAATATTAAGAATCACTTCAATTCAAGGTATAAAATATCCATAATATCCCGATATTTTCATCGAAATTTCAATGTTTTTAGACTGCCGATATTTCCGATGTCATCGATATTTCCATCGAAATTTTCGTGTTTTTTAAATTTCTATATTTAAAAAAAACACCAAAGAGATTCAAACCCCTCCCATTTTACTTCTTCAACACCTTGACCACCATATCACTTATGTTTTTATGAAAATATGCTAAAATATTTACATATTTTCTACACTCACAATGTTTGCCAGCTCGCTATATAATCAACTTAAATCAATTAAATTCATCATGCAATGCATTTCCTTCTAATTTTTTGTGATAAACTAATAGATAATTGACTAAATAAATATCCTGAAAAGTTTCAATAAAAAATTCTAAGTTTTTCTTACAATTTCCGTGGTTTTTATTCAATTTTTATCGATATCGATAATATTCCAATATTTTCATCGAAATTTCTATGTTTTTGAATTACCGATATTTCCGATATCATCGATATTTTATACATTGCTTCAATTTACTAAGCTACAGAAAAGCCTTATTTTTCTTTTCTCTTTTGCCTTCTTTTGAACCAAAAGTTCCATCACCACTAACATAAGGCTGTTTTACTTGGAAATGAATACTTTTCAGATCTCTTTCTTCTAATCTATTAAATTAGGATATTTGAATTATTAAAATTCGATTAAACAGTTAAAGTTAATATAACTTTTAAAGTGAATTCTTAATTGTAATCGCTAAATTAAATTTTAATAATCTAAATCCTCTAATTTGATGAATTATGATGAATGGATCCGAAGGTTGACACACCCTAACCCGAAGACTAGGACGTGCTGGCCGTCACGTGAGCGTGACGTAACCATAAGTGCAGGCGGAAACGATATTATAACAAAATACGAGCCAACTAAAATCAAACCAGAAAACCCCCACTATTTCACATATTAACAACCAAACGTTCTCAGTGCATAAAAGGTACTAAACACACATAAACAGAGCATAAGCCTCTAGGTGCAGTCAAGTAGGACCATAACTAATTTACAACACCCTCGGGTGAACCCTACATTTATTTAGTCTGTCAGAACGCCGAAGGAGTCCTCGTAGGCCACCCACGCTTCAACTATCAACTAGAACCTGGAGGGGCGCAAAACAGAAAACGTGAGTGGGCGAAAATAAAGCTTTTTCAAATCATTTCATAAATCCACATTCATAACCCCTCTTTGAAAACCTGTATACTTTCCCAGAAAAATAGTATATAAGCATATATATATCTCAACCATCTCAATCATCAATCTCATGACAGATTCAATAGAGAATACACTATGCCAAATTCAAGAGTTTAGTATGAATGCATTAACATAATATAAATCAGGTGAAAAAAAGTAATCAACCGGAGACCCTCTAATGGCCCTGTACGGCCTTCTGCACATAAGTCGGAACTACCTAATGTAGTCTGTACGACTTAATGGTTAATATTACGCTCTAGTGCTTTTCTCATCAATCATCTGTGCACATAATCTAAGGTCACCCACCAGTCGGAACCTTTCTAAAGGTCTGTACGAATGGCCTGTCGGAACCACCCCTTGTGGTCTGTACGACTAGCATCTACTTGGATCCAAGACGAGCGTGCGATGCGGTGAATAATATAAGCACTAATACCATGGTGCAGGTTATGAGCTCAACATATCTCAACATCATCATACAATAATAATACTCACCTGATACTCACCTGCGCGTCCACCGCACCATTTCAAATATATGCATCATACAACAATTCATAATATTCATGGAATTCTATGCATGGCAATCAAAACACATTTCATATCTTATTTCAACATACTTTTCATTTACGTTTGATTTCTGGGAGAAATCGAGTATATAGGTATATATATAAAAAGCAAATGCCCACTCACTGGTATGTTGCCGGGTCGTGACCCCCTTGACTTCCCTGGGTGTGCTCGTCCTCGATATAAGTCCCACCTAAAGGCGAAACCGCTAAAATAACGTCATTCAACGCACATTTAACGCACATAAACCAAACTAGGTAATTAATTCCTCATACGATGCTCAATTTTGACAAATGAATACTCTAACGTGATCTACACAACCTCAGGATCATCCCCATATTTTTAAAATAATTTTTGGACCCTTCACGCGCCCCCACGCGCCTGACATGGCACGGACCTACGCGCCCCCACGCGCGGCCCACGTGCCTTGCACAGTGCTGACGTCAGCCTTGCACAGTGATGACGTCAGTTGACGGCGTCAGGAATATTCCTGGAATATTCCGTCAACTTTAACGGCGTCAGGTTAACGGCGTCAGTTAACGGCGTTGGAATATTCCGTCAGAATTGACGGAATATTCCTTCTCCGTCGTCTTCTCCGGCGACCTCGCCGGCGCCGGCGACTGGTTTCGCCGGAAAACTCGCCGGAATCTGGGAAAATTTCAAAGTGGCTAATCTCACTCGTTTTTCGTCCATTTTTCTCGTATTTTACACCAAAATGAAGCCCTAAACGTCTACTATTACGTTGGACTAGTTTTAGGGTCTAAAAACTACAAGATCAAACGTTTTAAAAATATGTAAATTCGGCCTACCTTCGAACTAGGTGATCCAAACGTCCAATCCTTCCAAACGAAGCACTCCAAGCTTCCTTAGAACCTCACCAAGCTTCCTACAAGCTTCAAATTCCCAAAAACATAAGGATTTACGTGTGCATGAACAGTGCACACACACGGGGACTTTGAAATCCAAGGATTTTGAAACCAAACTTACCTGAAAATGGTGTCTACGTGATCGTGAAGTCCTCGAGATTGCAATGGTGATCTTAAATCCAGCGTTGGGTGAAGATTGTGGTGGGTTTGTGTGTGGTTCACGATCGGGAATTAGAGAGAGAGACGAGAGTTTGAGAAGAGAGAGAAACCAGCTACGGGATTTGGGAAAGGAATTGAGGGATAGGAATCCTAGGAAGTTCTACCCTAACTTAACTACAAGATTAACCACAATCTAATAAACCTAAGTCTAAGATATTAATCCACAAAAATATGCTAATCAACCAAAAGTAGGAACTTAAATTAAACCAACGTCACATTTACACACCTTAATCCCGATCAAGGGTATTTTTTGTAATTTTTACATCTTCGGAATTAAAAATTCCGGGACGGGCTGTAACAATCTCCCCTCCTTATAGAATTTCGTCCCCGAAATTCCAGCAACCAACCAACCCATCAATACTCATAGAATAACCTCGGGTACATATCTTTCATCTGTTCTTCTGTCTCCCAAGTAGCTTCTTCCGCTGAATGGTTCCTCCACAATACTTTTACCAAGTTCACTACTTTATTCCTTAGAGTCTTATCCTTCCTATCCAGTATAGTCACTGGTTCTTCGTCATACGTCAAATCCGGATTAATTTCCAATGGTTGAGGAGGAATCACATGTGAAGGATCTGAAACATAATGCCGAAGCATCGAGACATGAAATACATTATGCACCTTAGACAACTCTGGAGGCAGCTCCAACCTGTAAGCAACTTCACCAATCCTCTCAGTGATCTCATACGGTCCAATATACCTGGGACTGAGCTTTCCTTTCTTTCCAAATCGAACCACACCTCTCCAAGGTGATAATTTCAAAAATACATAGTCCCCCACATTATACATTCTATCCGTGGTATGTCGATCCGCTATACTCTTTTGTCTATCCTGGGCCGCTTTCAGGTTAGACTTAATCACCTGAATATTCTGAGTGGTCTCATCCACAATCTCTGGGCCCTCAAGTACTCTTTCACCGACCTCTGACCAACATAATGGCGTACGACAAGCTTTACCATAAAGTGCTTCAAATGGAGACATTTCAATACTCGAATGAAAACTATTATTGTAGGCAAACTCCATCAAATCTAAGCGATCATGCCAAGAATCACCAAATTGCATCACAGAGGATCTCAACATATCTTCGAGTGTCTGAATAGTCCTCTCTGACTGACCATCTGTCTGCGGGTGATATGCCGTACTGTAAAGCAATCTAGTGCCCAAAGCTTCTTGAAAAGCTATCCAAAACTTAGAAGTAAACCTTGGATCTCGGTCCGAAATGATATTCACTGGGACACCATGATACTTTACCACCTTCGAAATGAATAACTTAGCCAACTTATTTAAAGGGTACTTCTCCCTTACTGGAATAAAATGTGCTGTTTTGGTAAGTCGATCTACAACCACCCAAATGCCATCAAAACCATTTTGTGTACGAGGTAGCTTGTACACAAAATCCATCGTTATGTTCTCCCACTTCCACTGGGGAACAGGGAGTGGTTGCAACCTTCCAAACGGCTTCTTCCTTTCAGCCTTAACCTGCTGGCAAACAATACACCTACTTACATACTCTGCAATCTCCCTTTTCATACCCGGCCAATAATAAAATGGTCGAATGGTATGATACATTTTAGTTCCTCCTGGGTGCATAGCATAAGCCGAACAATGTGCTTCATCCAAAATTTCTTTCTTTAATTCCTCCTTATTTGGCACATACATCCTGTTCTCTTGCATAAGCATACCATCTGATCCTCGGATCCTGAGATCTTTCTTCTTCCCTTCCTTTCTTAAACTGACTAACTCTTGGATTTCTTCATCCAACGATTGAGCTGCAAGCACCCGATCAATTAAAATTGGCTTGACTTGAAAATTGGCAAGAAAAGCTTCACTTCGTTCTTCCAATTCTAACTCTACTCCAGTATATCTCAACTCTGCAAGAAGAGGAACACGGCTGGCATACAAAGCGTTAAGTCGGCCTTGAGGTTTCCTACTCAGGGCATCAGCTACCACATTTGCACGACCAGGATGGTACTCAATCGTGCAATCATAATCACTTAGTAATTCCAACCATCTTCTCTGACGAAGATTAAGATCATGCTGAGTGAAAAGGTACTGAAGACTTTTATGATCTGTAAAGATCTTACATTTCTCGCCATAGAGATAGTGTCTCCAAATCTTCAAAGCAAACACAATAGCTGCCAACTCAAGATCGTGAGTAGGATAGTTCCTTTCATGAGTCTTCAACTGCCTAGAAGCATAGGCAATCACTTTACTATGCTGCATCAAAACGCAACCCAAACCATTCAAAGAAGCATCACTGTAGATCTCGAAGTTACCACTATCGTCGGGAAGTACTAACACCGGTGCATGAGTGAGGCAATACTTCAACTGCTGAAAACTTTGCTCACAACTATTATCCCACTCAAACTTAACATCCTTCCTGGTTAACTTCGTTAATGGCAAGGCAATCATAGAAAAGTCTTGAACAAACCGTCGATAATAACCTGCCAGGCCAAGAAAACTTCGTACCTCAGTGACGGTTCGAGGTTGTTCCCAACTTTCCACTGCTGCTATCTTTTGAGGATCCACTTGAATTCCCTGAGCCGATACCACATGTCCCAAAAATGCCACTTGATCCAGCCAAAATTGACATTTACTAAACTTGGCATATAATTGGTGTTCCCTCAACTTCCTTAACACCAAGTTAAGATGTCGAATATGGTCTGATTTCGACTTAGAGTATACCAGGATATCATCAATAAAAACAATAACAAACCTGTCGAGATATTCTTGGAATACTTCATTCATCAATCTCATGAAAGCTGCAGGGGCATTAGTTAATCCAAATGGCATAACCAAAAACTCATAATGCCCATAACGAGTCCTGAAAGCCGATTTATAAACATCCTCATCTTTAATCTTTAATTGATAATACCCAGACCTCAAATCGATCTTAGAAAACACACAGGCACCCTTGAGTTGATCGAACAAATCATCTATACGAGGCAATGGATAACGGTTTTTAATCGTTACCCGATTCAATTGCCTGTAATCAATGCACAATCTCAAAGTTCCATCCTTCTTTCTTACAAACAACACCGGAGCTCCCCACGGTGAAGAACTAGGCTGAATGAAACCTTTATCGATTAATTCTTGCAATTGAATTTTCAATTCTCTTAATTCCGCTGGTGCCATTCTATAAGGAGTCAAAGAGATAGGGTTTGTACCTGGAAGCAAATCAATCGAAAACTCCACATCTCTATCTGGAGGCAATCCAGGCAAATCATCCGGAAACACATCAGGATAGTGTCTGACTACTCCGACTTCCTCCACACTACTGGGAGCAACATCATTCAAAACAACATGTGCTAAGTATCCCTGACAACCCTTGGATAACAACTTCTTTGCTCTTAAGGCAGAAATAACACCATGCCTTACCCCACTTCTTTCACCCACAAATGTAACCTCGGGTAGTCCAGGACGAAGAAAAGTAACTGATTTCCCGTAACAATCTATATGGGCGCGATTATAATGTAACCAATCCGCCCCTAAAATCACATCAAAATCCACAATGTCTAAGGGGATAAGATTAGCAAGCATGACTACATTATCTACCATCACTGGACACCCCGGATAAAAACTATCAACATAACATTTATCCCCTCTAGGCATAGCAAACTCTAAATCAAACCCTAGAGGTGAAGGATTAGGTTGTGTCATTTGAGCAAACGTATGAGAAATCACAGAGTGTGTAGCACCACAATCAATCAAGACTCTAGCAAAATGATCAAGAATACTCAACGTACCCATAATCAAGTCTGGATGATTCTGAGCATCTTGCAGCGAGATGTGGTTAATACGTCCCTGAGCTGGCTGTCGTCCTCCACGACCTCTGCCACTTTGATTACCTCGTCCTTGATGAATACGTCCTTGACCTGCCTGGGCAGGCGGCCTAGACGACCCTGCTCCACTAGTAGCAACCCCTCTCTGTTGGGACTGACCCCCCTGATTCCACTGAGATCCGCTAGCTGGCATAGACGGATATGAAGCATAACCTCCCTGGTCCTGAGAATATCCACTCTGAAAATAAGGATCCTGGGGATATTGATACCGTCCCGAAGCATAAGGAGCAGCATCACCTTGATAGTGATAAGCACCACCACGACTCAACTGGCCATAATCGCCTGAATTAAAGTTCTTCTGAGTCGGTGCTGGAGCTGACATAACAGACTGCTGGGGCCTCTGCTGACCCTGGGGACAATGCAGAGCTCGATGTCCTAACTGACCACATGTAAAGCATGCACCACTGATTCTCCTACATTCTCCATGATGTCGGAAATTACAACGGCGACATAACGGAGGACCAGAACCACCAGCACCACCAAAGCCTCTCTGAACAGGAAATCTAGGTCCACTACCAAACCTACCACCTCCTCTCCTCGGACCTGTGGCACTAAATCCACCGCTGAAAGAACTCGAACTCATTCCACTTTTCTTGAAATTCTGCGTCTGACGAGGTCCTTGGAATGAGATACCTTTACCTTTGCCATCATTCCTCTGGTTGCCACCATTCTTATCTTCCTCTTCGTCACTATCACTAGGAAGTTTCTCGGACTCCTCCATCCGAACCATGATCCCAGAAAACTCATGGTAGTTAGCACAAGGTAGTGCACTAGCAAATGTTCGCCATTTCTTCTTTGATCCCAACTTAAATCGGCGAAGCATTTCCACTGGATTAGCAGCCACTTCCGGATCATAACGAGACAAATCTGTAAACTTTCTGTAGTATTCACCCGCCGACATCTTTCTTTGCTTCAATTGGGTGAACTCCTGTTTCTTACTATCAATGTACTCCGGAGGAACAAATCTTTTCTTAAATATTTCCTTGAATGTGTTCCAATCTTGCACCATCTCAGGTGCCAGAAAGTTAATTTCATTTCCCCACCAAACTGCAATTTCACGGCTTAAAAACCAAATGGTAGTCTCGACCCATCTACTCTCAGGTAGGTTCCCCTGACTCTGCATCACTTGAAAAGTCTGCTCAATCCGATCCAACCACCTTTCTGCCCCCTCATAACCTTCATTTCCTTCAAAGGTTTCCAATTTCAGATTATACATCGTCTCTACGGGCGTTCTCTGAGGAGGACGGATATTAGCCTGAAAAGCTTGAGCCATTGCTTCCCCATACTGAGCCATATCGGGGTGATTAGGCTCAGCAGCACGGCGGGGCTCTCTACGAGGCGGCATAGTTCTGACAAAAGACATCAAGAAATCAATAGAAGATTTCACTAATTATACAGGACTGCAACCTATGCTCTGATACCAAACTGACACACCCTAACCCGAAGACTAGGACGTGCTGGCCGTCACGTGAGCGTGACGTAACCATAAGTGCAGGCGGAAACGATATTATAACAAAATACGAGCCAACTAAAATCAAACCAGAAAACCCCCACTATTTCACATATTAACAACCAAACGTTCTCAGTGCATAAAAGGTACTAAACACACATAAACAGAGCATAAGCCTCTAGGTGCAGTCAAGTAGGACCATAACTAATTTACAACACCCTCGGGTGAACCCTACATTTATTTAGTCTGTCAGAACGCCGAAGGAGTCCTCGTAGGCCACCCACGCTTCAACTATCAACTAGAACCTGGAGGGGCGCAAAACAGAAAACGTGAGTGGGCGAAAATAAAGCTTTTTCAAATCATTTCATAAATCCACATTCATAACCCCTCTTTGAAAACCTGTATACTTTCCCAGAAAAATAGTATATAAGCATATATATATCTCAACCATCTCAATCATCAATCTCATGACAGATTCAATAGAGAATACACTATGCCAAATTCAAGAGTTTAGTATGAATGCATTAACATAATATAAATCAGGTGAAAAAAAGTAATCAACCGGAGACCCTCTAATGGCCCTGTACGGCTGAATCTAAAGCTCAAATTCTCATCTCGCCGGAGTCACCAACTGTGACCTGTACGGCCTTCTGCACATAAGTCGGAACTACCTAATGTAGTCTGTACGACTTAATGGTTAATATTACGCTCTAGTGCTTTTCTCATCAATCATCTGTGCACATAATCTAAGGTCACCCACCAGTCGGAACCTTTCTAAAGGTCTGTACGAATGGCCTGTCGGAACCACCCCTTGTGGTCTGTACGACTAGCATCTACTTGGATCCAAGACGAGCGTGCGATGCGGTGAATAATATAAGCACTAATACCATGGTGCAGGTTATGAGCTCAACATATCTCAACATCATCATACAATAATAATACTCACCTGATACTCACCTGCGCGTCCACCGCACCATTTCAAATATATGCATCATACAACAATTCATAATATTCATGGAATTCTATGCATGGCAATCAAAACACATTTCATATCTTATTTCAACATACTTTTCATTTACGTTTGATTTCTGGGAGAAATCGAGTATATAGGTATATATATAAAAAGCAAATGCCCACTCACTGGTATGTTGCCGGGTCGTGACCCCCTTGACTTCCCTGGGTGTGCTCGTCCTCGATATAAGTCCCACCTAAAGGCGAAACCGCTAAAATAACGTCATTCAACGCACATTTAACGCACATAAACCAAACTAGGTAATTAATTCCTCATACGATGCTCAATTTTGACAAATGAATACTCTAACGTGATCTACACAACCTCAGGATCATCCCCATATTTTTAAAATAATTTTTGGACCCTTCACGCGCCCCCACGCGCCTGACATGGCACGGACCTACGCGCCCCCACGCGCGGCCCACGTGCCTTGCACAGTGCTGACGTCAGCCTTGCACAGTGATGACGTCAGTTGACGGCGTCAGGAATATTCCTGGAATATTCCGTCAACTTTAACGGCGTCAGGTTAACGGCGTCAGTTAACGGCGTTGGAATATTCCGTCAGAATTGACGGAATATTCCTTCTCCGTCGTCTTCTCCGGCGACCTCGCCGGCGCCGGCGACTGGTTTCGCCGGAAAACTCGCCGGAATCTGGGAAAATTTCAAAGTGGCTAATCTCACTCGTTTTTCGTCCATTTTTCTCGTATTTTACACCAAAATGAAGCCCTAAACGTCTACTATTACGTTGGACTAGTTTTAGGGTCTAAAAACTACAAGATCAAACGTTTTAAAAATATGTAAATTCGGCCTACCTTCGAACTAGGTGATCCAAACGTCCAATCCTTCCAAACGAAGCACTCCAAGCTTCCTTAGAACCTCACCAAGCTTCCTACAAGCTTCAAATTCCCAAAAACATAAGGATTTACGTGTGCATGAACAGTGCACACACACGGGGACTTTGAAATCCAAGGATTTTGAAACCAAACTTACCTGAAAATGGTGTCTACGTGATCGTGAAGTCCTCGAGATTGCAATGGTGATCTTAAATCCAGCGTTGGGTGAAGATTGTGGTGGGTTTGTGTGTGGTTCACGATCAGGAATTAGAGAGAGAGACGAGAGTTTGAGAAGAGAGAGAAACCAGCTACGGGATTTGGGAAAGGAATTGAGGGATAGGAATCCTAGGAAGTTCTACCCTAACTTAACTACAAGATTAACCACAATCTAATAAACCTAAGTCTAAGATATTAATCCACAAAAATATGCTAATCAACCAAAAGTAGGAACTTAAATTAAACCAACGTCACATTTACACACCTTAATCCCGATCAAGGGTATTTTTTGTAATTTTTACATCTTCGGAATTAAAAATTCCGGGACGGGCTGTAACAAAGGTCCCTTTCTGTTTCTTGTCTACTAATTGGACAATAGTTTATGAATAAAGTCGGTCCACTTAATAAACATATACCATTCGGGCACATACTTCTTATTATGTGATTTTCTGTTCAATCATTTGCAAGAAAATTAACCAGTAAAGTTGTTTGGAACATGGAATTTTTTATGTACCGGCAAGGACTCTTTTCTTGGACCACCAATAGGATAGCTAAACGATCAACATCTTTTCGACCATCACTCATTTTTTTCTCAACATCGTCTCTTCTACCGCTACAAAGTTGTTTCCTCTCTAACATCTTTTAAACAGTAGTGCTACGTTGATCGAATTTGTTTACGAAGCTTTGTTCATCAAAACACTTTATTCAAAATTTCAAATGTGTACCTTTTTTAGTCGAAGCCTATTTTATTCCATTTGAGGGTGTAATTTAAAATTACTTTCTGTTTGATGCTTGATGGTTCCCACACACACACACACACACATATATATATTATATATCTGTATCTGTATATAGTCTCTTTGTGATGGCTTTTTGCGACTGAATTATGAATGCAAATTCACTTTGGTAAAAAAAAAAAAAAATTTATATGTATCAAATAATAAGTCAACAGTAACATATATGCTGATAGATGATTTGATAAATAAAAAAATGGAACTGCTTAGAGGTTGGATTTTCAAACTAGTGCAAAAACTTATCAAGCTATTTCTTAATCAGTATAAGAATGTAATGATAGGAAATATTAAGCAGCTTAAAATACAAATTCTTATCATATTGTGATGGTCAAAAAGGGCGTCTTTGGAATCATTATTGTGGTTCATGATCTATTTTAATAAGAATTGTTTTTTTTACTGCTCTCCCCACTCTTTCATGTACATTTGATCACAGCAAGAAAATGGTATGGGAGAATGATATATAATAACTAGCTTAGCCTAGGTAGCTAATTGCACAAATGATAGACATCTTGAGCAGGAAAAAGTACCCAAATGAAGTGTTGTGGCGTATTAGTGTCTCTCCTTTTGCAACTACTCTTATTAGATGCTCCATCCTTTCTTTTTTAGTTTTCATTCACATTTCTGATTATAGGTTGTCATTCTGAACTTGAAAATTAGGGTTCTCAGGTGCTTTTACTCGTAATAAAATGTTCATCCTTTTCTGTAAAGAAACATTGAAGATGCCAAGCTTGATGAGGGTTATGACCGACAAAAAAAATGGGTTCGTCACAATAACTTGGAAAAAATATCATTATTATGACATGTACATATATATATATATATGTATGTATGTATATTATTATATATAAATGTATGTGTATATTTGTATGTGCCCCTTTATGACCAAGTTAAGCATCCTGATTAAGCATCTCTCTATATGTTGCTAGTTAATTAATTAATTAAAGGACGTCAATGCCATGTTGATTCCATATTTATATATAATATAGTACTACTCCTGAAATCTATCCTCTTCAGTGCTAAATCTTCAAGATATTCATTCCAAATTTTCAATTGAAGTTAGTATATATGGGTTCTCTCAGGTGTAAACACTAGGTTCCCTCTGTGGGCATACCGAGCTACCAAGCAACCAGCAGCTTGACGCATGTGTACTTAGCTTTACATGTGTCGCGATCAAATTATGTAATATGAACATCATATATATATATATATATATATATATATATATAAAGACGTAATAATGGATGTTTGGAATTAATGTATGCATATTATGCCTGGAAGCTTCAAAGGAAAAAGGATATATTTCTTTGATTATGTTTTGGGAATAAACACAAATTTAAAGTTGCATAATTTTAAGGTGATAGTGCTCAATATCATGTTCGTGGTGAGCTGAATATATTCCAAATGCAGATTCAGTTTCGTCTCTATTTTCAGTTTTCTATGGTATAGTTTGTACTACTCTCCAATAGTAATAGTTTGACTGTTATGGTCCTCACTACCACTGTACGATCTTCACCTCTTTCAAACTAAATTCATCACAACCACAATCACAATAATATCTGAAACAATTTCTTGTTTTACAATTTTGCATGTTATTTAAGTTGTCTGATTAATTATCAATTGTACAACATAATTTTAGATATAAGTCAAGGAAATTTACAATTCATATTAACAGTTGGACAATCTATAACATATCGAACTCATCTGATAAAAAATATTATTCAAAATATATGTATCTACAAATAATATATATTTTACAAGAATCGTTACCAAATAAGAAGGGAGGTTCTGCCTACACTGGAAGTTATTTTACACTGGTTGGGGCAGTGGCTAATGATTCGACAACACTAAAAAGTGTTGAAACATAAGTTTATGGGTAAATGACAGTTTACTACCCTCATGTTTGGTGGTTTTCAACATTTAGTACATCAAGTTTTTTCATCCCAGAGTCATACCTAAAATGCAAATTTTGGGACAGTCTCATACATCCGTTAGTCAAACTCGTAGTTCTCCCGTTAAGTGATGACGTGGCGCTCTGATTAGGGCGCCACGTGTCATTAAAAGTATTAAAATAATTATTTAAATAAAATATTATTAAAAAAATTTGAACCCAGAAAAGAAAAGGAAAAAGAAGGAAGAAGAAGGAGGAGGAGGAGGAGGAGGAGGAGGAGGAAGAAAAAAAATATGGGATCTGGGTGGGTGCGCAGGGGGAGAAGAAGAAGGAGAAGGGATGAGGAAGAAGAAGGAAGGAGGAGGAGGAAGAAAAAAAAATATGGGATCTGGGTGGGTGCGTAGGGGGGAGAAGAAGGAGGAAGAAGAAGAAGGGAGAAGAAGGAAGAAGGAGGAGGAAGAAAAAAAAAATCAGGGATCTGGGTGGGTGCGCAGGGGGAGAGGAAGAAGAAGGAAGAAGAAGGAGGAGGACGAAGAAAAAAAAATTTGGGATTTGGGTGGGTGCGCAGGGGGAAGAAGAAGGAGAAGGGAAGAGGAAGAAGAAGGAGGAGGAGGAAGAAAAAAAAAATTTGGGATTTGGGTGGGTGCCCAGGGGGCCGAGGGGAAGAAGAAGGAGAAGGGAGGAGGAAGAAAAAGGAAGAAGGAGGAAGAAAAAAAATTTGGGATCTGGGCGGGTGCGCATGGAGGAAGAATGAGAAGGGAGGAGGAAGAATGAGAAGGGAGGAGGAAGAAGAAGGAAGAAAAAGGAGGAGGAGGAAAAAGAAGAAGAAGAGAGAAACCGAATCCAGAAGAAGAAGAAGAAAAAGAAAAAAATATTTTAATAATATTTTTTAAAATATTTTAAAATATTATTTTTATTTAAATAATTTTTTAATATTTTTTAATATTATTTTTATTTAAATAATTATTTTAATATTTTAATGACACGTGGCGTCCAACGTCATACTTAACGGGAGAACTAACAATTTGACTAAAGGATGTATGAGACTGTCCCAAAATTTACACTTTAGGTATGACTCTGGGATGAAAAAAAATTGATGTACTAAATGTTGAAAACCACTAAATATTAGGGTAAAAAAATGAGATATGTCCTAAGTTTATATATTCATTACTAGCCTAGAAAATTCTTTCACTGGCCATTTAATTGGAAGGTGAAAGTCCTGCCCCAATAATCTATCACCTGAAGACTATGGAAAAGGTATATAATATATCATTGTTTTAAAAAGATTTTTGCACTTGCCCAATTTGGTATGTTGAAGGTGTTTTAATAAAGGAAAAACCAAAGGAACTAATAAATAGACTTAACTCTTAGTATTACAATCTAATAGTATTTTTCTTCATTTGTAAGTGAGAGATATTAGATTACTAGCCTAAAAATTCTTTGACTGGCCGTTTGATTGGAAGATGAAAGTCCTGCCCTAAGTATCTGTCACCAGAAGACAATGGGAAAAGTATATAGTATTTCATCATTTTAAAATGCTTTTTGCACTTGCCCAATTTGGTATGTGTGAAGGTGTTAAGAAATAAACAAAAAGGAACTAATAAATATAATCGCCACTTAATACTACGGTTTGGTGATTTTTCTCTTTACTTGTAAGTGAGAGGTCTTATGTTCGATTATCTCGAATAAGGCGAATTTGAACCACATTATTGTTAACCCATTGTGAGACTAAGTTTACCTCACTCCCCTTTTGTTAAGTCAATTACTTAAGAGTATTTTTCTTAAAATTAAAATTTAGATTTCGTTTTTTATCTCTTTTAATACAGTTAATTAAAGAAAACTAAATAAAGGTCTGAAAAGTTTCATTTTAATCATAATCAAGCACACTATTAATATGGAATTTATTATTTAAGCCCTATAGAAGTTGTTACTAGAAGGTAAATTAATTATTAAAAGGCCCATTTTGCATTAACTCAGTGCAACATCAGAATTACCCTCAAGGCACATCAGAATTCCTACGCGTGAGCAGTGGACAATAATCCGTCAATTAAGTCAAAAGTGCCCAAATAGGTATTTATTTTTAAACCTATTTCATCTATCCTTATCATATCTTCTCCACAAGGTAACCCCAAATCAATTTTCTTTTATTATATTAATTAGTCAATTAATCAAATAATTATTTCATCAATTAGCTAATTAATTAATTTATTATTCAATTATTCCTAGTTAGCTACAAATCATGAACCTCACCCAAAATACCAACCAAGTGACTGGTCCTCCTCCTCCTAAAGGGGCCGGCCACACCCTTATAAATACTACCTCATTCTCTCCAAAATTCAATTCTAACCCTCTTGCAAAATTCTCTAAATTTTCCAAACACTTTTCTCTCCAAATTCTAACTTTGGGATCGGAGGTTCTTCGGTCAAAGCCCCCATTCATCGTGAGTGTGTGAGGCTCTTGGCTTTGACCAAATGTGTTATTTGTTTTGTAGGTGCAATTTTGTCCAAGAACAAGGAGGAAGAAATTTGCATCCACAAATTGGTGCTTTCATTGAGAGTTTGATTCACATGCTCAAACGAGACTCTCTCATTCAAGGTTTCTCGTTTCTCGTTCGTTTGTAAATTTTTCATACTTTACCACCACGGAGCACCACTACCATGGAAGCCATGGGAACCACGGTGGCAATGGGGAGTGGGCTAGCTCTATGGCAGCAAGCCCACTGTAAGCAGCGAGTAGCGAGCCAGCCAAAAGCCTAGGCCCACGCCACTTTGCAACAGCAAGCCCATACGCTAGCAGCAACCTAAGCTGCTGCCTCAGCAGTGCAGGCCCAAGCCTTATCCACCTGGTGAACGACCCAATCTGTAGCTCACACTACAAGGCAGCAAAGCCAAGCCTAGTGTGAGTTGGCCCAAGCCACTGCCTCAGCAACGCAAGCCTAAATAGCTGCAGCAAGATAAACAGCCTAGCGCGAGCTCAGCGCGCTCCCGAGCCGAGCCCAGGCCTAACATGCACATGCGTCACAGCCCACTCCCGTGGTGTCTCAAGCAATTTGAGCCAGTCCAAGACCGGTTCAACCATCTCAGCTCCAAATTTTTGGGCCGATAATTGAATCGGGGGCATTTTCACCCAATTTCTCCGCGGATTTGACATTTCCCAACACAAATGTTGCATCTAAAGTCTACTACATTTTTGCTACTCAAGGAGACACATTTCGTCTAAGCTCTTCCAACACATATGGAGAACAACACTTGTCTCGACAAGTTATAGAGTTGACGAGCGCTCTCACACAGCAGAAGACCTTGTGAATCAACTCTTGCAATGCACAGAGATGCAACATGCCTTTGACTAGGTGTCCTGAAATAGGACAAGGGTAGACAAAAATCCTCTCCAAGAGCATCCCAGCAAGCAGCCACTTGACCAGTTGTGAACTAAGCGTTCTAACTGAGTAGACTCTCGACTGAACCCCCGAGATAGCGTATACTTCCGTCTAGCGCATGGAGGAGTGTGCACTCTCAATTAGGCTCATAGACGAACATACACTCACGGTTAGGGCCACACTCCGATAATTAACATAAGTAACCTTTTAGGCGAAGTGTTCATTCACGGCAAGGCCCACTAGGAGCATCCTCCACCTCACATCAGAGTAGGCAGCACATCAAATGGAGAACAGCAGTTACTCAATCCGGCTCAAGTTCAACCGGCAACCTGCAAGTTACCCGCTCGCCTACTAGGAACATACCACATGCACTATAGTCGCAGCATAGACGAGCCAAACACATGGAAGAGCAGCCTAGACAAATAGGTCACGACCAGGGGTAACCGAGAGCTCCGCCACCCCCAACAAAGGCAAATTTAGGAATAAGTAGAAAGGCTCCTGACCAAGCGATTGTGCAATTTCCTACGTAACAAAGTTACTGACAGGGTGCTCCGATGAAACATGACCAACATAAGCGGGTCATCTTTCAATGACAAGATCGAGCAGACGAGACTATCCCACATAGATTGCCGGATACAAAGACTATTTCTATTCCGACAAACGTAGCAGCTTAGCCTAATAGCGCACCGCGGGCATAGAGTACCATAAGGACATACTAGCCCAACTATCAAGAACCGAGGGTATGCCTTGTTCTTAATAATCCAGATGTTTCATTATTAAAGTAGCGCATCATTAGTAGCCGAACATCATGGACTTAGTGGTCTAATTCCTTCTATTGCGCACAACCTGGCCCAAGACAGCCCCAACTCTGGTTTCACAGTCTTGCTTACCTACTCCACAGCTCTTGGCAGCCATTGATTTATCACCATGGCTCATAAATGTGCCAATCTTGCATTACGGCTCCTAGCCGTGCCCATTTTTGCCATGTTGGTCGCGTCAACCAAACCCTAAAAGGGCACACGACGAAACATCTAATAATGGTGCAATAATTAAGGAGCAGCTCACTTCGTTTACACCTTTACGTAGGTTCCACAAGCAGTTCAAAGTCTCAAGTAGTTCGCCAAAGAAGACCTCGCAAGCTGAAGATTATTTCAGTTGTCCAGCAATCTAGCTTTCCGCAACTGCACTCACGACAACGACTTCCAAGCTCTTCGGTGCGAGAGGGTAAACTAATAGCTCTCCAATGCGAGAAGGTAAACTAATTGCTCTCCAGTGCGAAAGGGTAAACTAATAGTTCTCCAATGTGAGAGGGTAAACTAATTACTATCCAATGCTAGAGAGTAAACTAATAGCTCTCTAGTGTGAGAGGGTAAACTAATTGCTTTCCAGTGCGAGAGGGTAAACTAATTCCCTGACACCCATTTGGGTAAGCTTTCTAGTGCGAGAAGGCCACATAGCTCAAAAGATCGAATGCTTGAAGGTCAACTAGGCAGCAAATGGTCAGGGGGTAGCAACTACTTTTGTACTGAACAGTTTGCTCATCCGACACTTTATCTTCAGCAGCTCCAATCTTGGTGTCTCTATCTTTGACTGCTCCATCTACGGCGGCTGAAAAATCAAACTGAAGCAGTTTCTTTATGTTTGGCAAGCAGCCCAGACTTGGTAGCCCACACTGTTGCCTATGCCACGTCACTTCCTTGGCCCATGTCAAGCCAATCCTTGGTTTCAATCAAGCTGAGCAGCATAAGTAATGGCCCCTGCCACACCACCTCCTTGGCCTATTCCAAACCAACTCCTGGCCCTTGATAGCCGACGTACCACACCACCCCTACGACTGCCCAGTGTCAACATCTCCCAAGAAGAAGACATGAAGAATTAAGGTTTTCTTACATCAGTGCGGCGCGAAGAAGATAAAGAAATAAACGAAAGACGATGTGGGGACATTTGTGGACCCAAAAATTATCTCTACACCTGCTGCCTTTTCCTACGAGCAACCCAATAGGTGTGGGGACATTTGTGGGCCAAAAAATAATCACAAGGCGACACGTGGATTTTTGGGTTAAAAGGGAAAAATTACACTCGAGGCACATCAGAATTCCTATGCGCGAGCAGTGGACAATCATCCCTCAATCAAGTCAAAAGTGCCTAAATAGGTATTTATTTTTAAACCTATTTCATCCATTCTCATCATATCTTCTCCATAAGGTAACCCCAAATCCTTCCTCTTTTATTATATTAATTAGCCAATTAATCAAATGATTATTCCATCAATTAGCTAATTAATTGATTTATTATTCAATTATTCCTAATTAGCTACAAATCATGAACCTCACCCAAAATACCAACCAAGTGGCTGGTCTTCCTCCTCCTAAAGGGGTCGACCACACCCATATAAATGCTACGTCATTATCTCCAAAACTCAATTCTAACTCTCTTGCAAAATTCTCTAAATTCTCCAAACACTTTTCTCTCAAAATTCTAACTTTGGCATCGGAGGTTCTTCAGCCAAAGCCCCCCACCCCCCATTCATCGTGGGCGCGTGAGGCTCTTGGCCTTGACCAAAGGTGTTATTTGTTTTGTAGGTGCAATTTTGTTCAAGAACAAGGAGGAAGAAATTTGCATCCACATTAATGATATTGTTCCACAGTTAAGGTTGCAGATTTTGTTTAGGGCAAGCATAAACAAAAGTACATAAGAAATTAATATTTGTTTGCTTATCTAAAACATCACAATGAATAAATCTAGAGTTATGTGTAAGCACATCCATATTAATATTTTGATCATTCCAACAAAGGCATAGACCCCCTGCCCTTCTATCCCTACTAGCAAAAAACACATCAGTGAACCTCTTAGACAATAAAGCATTAAGCCTTCTATCAAGGTTGGATCTAGGTTCGATAATACAAAAAACATCTATATAACATTAATAGCAAAGAAAATTAAACTGCGAGCCAAAATAAATCATGCCCCAGCCCCTACAGTTCCATAACAATGACTTCATCAATCAACATCCTCCAAATTGTAGCTAGAACCCGCTCCACCTTTATCTTCACTCGTAACCCTCTTCTTATTACTTCCACCTCGAACTTGTTTAAACTCACCTTCCTCAGTTTCCATAAAAACTCATCAGTATCTAGATCAATGATTTCTTTAACTCCTTTACCTTTACTTCCACTATCTGTAGCCTTCTCAATCATCACAATACTTTTTCTGACATTGCCAGTTCCGAACGCTCCATCAGCTTGATGACACCACTTAGAAACAAAATCAACCTTTGACACCCAAGTTCTCTTACCTCGAACAACATTCTCATAGCTTATGCCATCCCTACGACAAGAACTCCTGCCTTTAGTAGCACTTTTGTTCCTTCTAACTGGGACCAAATTCCACCATTCCTTATCCTCGGTTTGCACCTAAATATTCTCACCCATCACCGGTGTTTTGCCCTTGGTAGAACCTGACTCATCAACTAAAGTAGGTTGGGGAAATAACAGCATAACACCCTCATAAAGTTCACTCTTAGTTTCATCACTCACTGGAAAATCAGCAAGGCACACTAAAGGTTCATCCTCAAAGATTCTATCCATAAGGAGACATCCATTGTTATCATATTCAGTAGGGCAATAATGCTTATCATTCATCTTTCTTCTACAATATAAGCGGACTTCAAAAAGCTTTTCATAGCTCAGCAGCAATGGGCACTCTTGATCATCATTTACCACTAGGATTCTTTTCAGGGGCAACCTTAGATCTACTTCGACAAGAACTCTGACAAACAAGCCATTGAGGCTAGATAGGGTAGTCTTATCCACTCGGACAAAGCTACCCACAGGTTGTGTAATAACCTTCAAAATCTCAGCATCACGGTATTAGACTGGGACGCTGGGAATCCTAATCCAAACGTTCAAATTAGAGATGAGGTTCATATATCTAAATTGAACATTCCACCTCTCCATATGGAAGATTTGATACTGAACATACCAGGGCCCATTGTTTAAGGTAAATTCCAACTCTTCCTTATCAATAAACTCAATAGCATACCACTTATGCTAAAAATGGTCCAAATAAAACATATTCTTAACTCTAGCACCCCAAGTTAACCTCAGCTTCCACTTGATGGTCCTAGCATGCAATTGTTTACCCACTAACTTACCCATGAGCACTCTACTCTCCATGTACTTAACATTTAGGTTTTAATAAAGGATGGTAGACACTCTAGTAATATCACTCTCCATGGTGAAGGTACCACGAGCATTCTCAACCATAACTGGGGGTTGACCAGGAAGAGGATTGACACATTTGTTGGCCCAAGCAGGGATTGTAGGGTTGGTGGGAATTCTAACAGGCCTGGAAGAAGAAGCTTTAAGTTGGGAAACCAAGACACTCCAAGCCAATAACTAATATTTAAGTGATAGGAGCATATTTATGTGACTTTATTAGTTTGTTTCCTTCCATTTACTTAGTTAGTTTCATCTTATTATAATGTTTTAAGCTATTTTCGTGTGTTTGTAGGTCCTAATAACAAAGTTGGCAAAGAAGTGCATTTTGGTGCAATTTGGAGCAGTTTTGGGGTGGAATGAATTGCATGCATGTGGAGCATAAAGGATGGACGTTTTGGTGCTTGAAAGGGCTTCAAACATATGCTAAAATCTGGACACAATGAAGAAGATACCTTGCAAAGACCAAGCATGTGTGTTGCTAGCTATTTTAATCATGAAAACACAAGTGCTAGCTGATTCATCACTAGGGAGCCCACGACATGGACCAAAGAATGCATGTTGCAAGCTGTTTCATCATGATTTCTGCAAAGTAACAAGTGTGCTAGCTATTTCATCATGAAGAGGAGCCTATTTCTGAAAAGGAGTATGTGTGCTAGCTGTTTTGAATGATTTAATCTTTGCTTTGTGTTGTTTATTAAAACCACTTGCGTGGTTCTTTACTTTTTAGCACCTATAAACAAGCCTTCTTGTAAGGCTTAAAGGAGGAGACCATTTTTTCCATACAACACACTTAGAAGGAGAGGAGAGTGCTTGGACATGCTTGCTGTTCAACTTGGATCGTTGGAGCGTTTATGTGTTTTCTTTCTTTTGTTTTCAATATATAAATCTATTTACCTTTGTTTTACGTTTATGAGGAACTAAACCCCCCTTTGCTAGGGGGGATTCAAAGCCATGATTACACTTGCATTATGTATTAATTACTTTTGGTTGTGATTTCAAAATTTGTGATTTCAATTCGCTTAACTGTTTGATTGATAACTTATTTATGTATGTTGATTAAGAGTGCACGCTTAGTTTTCATGCATAAGTTTGATGCTAGAATATAAAGGAATTTCACCTAATCGTTATGAACTTATATTCATGAGTAGTGAAGGTTGCTATCCACAATCGTGTTAAGTAAATTCTTGGCAAGAGTATCATGCTTTTCATAGTTACGAATGCCTCGTCAATACTTATAGTTCTCATGAATCTTAATGATCTTTGATTGTATCTCTATTGTGCTTTTCACGTAGGGAACTTTTGAAGAATGTTTTGAATTGTTATATGCGCTTTCCCATTCAATTCATTAACTTAAGGAGAACTTGAAGGTTAAAAAAGTGTTATCACAGTTAACCCAGGGTATTGAGTTTCATAAGTTATCGAAAGAACAACTGAAAATTGGTTTATGTACAAGTGTGTCATGTGTGGAGGAGAACCCTTTAGCTAATCCATCAACCATCAATTCACCTTAATTTTATGTTTTTGTTTACTTTCTGCAAGTTCATATTTTTAAGTTTTTAAATTCGTCCAAAACCAATCCCCCCTTTACATTGAGTGTCTTTTAGTGTCAATCTGTCCATTTTGGTGTCTTTTCATTGTTTTGAGTCTTTGTAATCCTAAATTTGTCCAAATCAGTCCCTATTGTCTAGTTTGAGTCAATTTGGTTGTTTCGAGTTGTTTTGAGTCATTCTAGTGTGTTTTGAGTTATTAGTGTTTAGTTAAGTGTCTTTTGCCTAGTTTTGTGTTTTTGAGTCTTATTTAGTGTTTTTAAATCTGTTTAGAGTAGATTAGCAATCCCTCCTAATCCCCGGCCTAGAACGATCCCTACTTACATCTATACTACAATTGTCAAAAAGAGGGTTTAATTTGTGTGTTAGCATATGTATCGCATCAAATTTTTGGCGCCGTTGCCGAGGATTAGCAAGTTTGCTAATCCTTTTGTTGCTGTTTGTGTTTCTGTTTGTTTTTGTGTTTGAGTCTTTTACTTTTGATATTTGAGTCTTTTAGTTTTGATATTTGATTTAGTTTTCTTTCTTTGATTTTAGGTACAAATGGAGAAAGACATGGCACTTGCGACCATTCAATCTCAATTGGCACATCTCACTTCTCAATTGACTCATAATGCCGAAAGGACCACAAAGCAAAGTGCCCCTACATTTGATGTGCCCTATGGGCAAGTATATCAACTTCATCAAAGTCATCAATTCACTGCGAACGGAGATGCTTGGGGTTATCAAGGCTATGATCAACCAAGCAACAACATGTTTTCCAACACTTACAATTCGAATTGGAGAGATTATTCAGATTACATGTGGGGAGAACCTCAACAAGTTCAACAAGGTGGATATTGGCAACAAGATGAGGTGTTTTATTCAAGACCTATGCAGCCACCACAACCTCCCCCACAACAATTCCAATCGAATTCAAGTATGCCCATGAGTTATAATGAAATTCTTGATGGACTAATTTCTTTGACGCAGGGCTCACAAAAAGAAGAACAATTAGTCAATGGCCATGTGCACCACCACAGCCTCCACCACAATCTTTCCAACCAATTTCAGGTTCGTCGGTGGATAATGATAATATTATTCAATTAATCACCTCTTTGACACATGGAGTAGAAAATCAAAACAAGGAGATAAAAGACCGAGTCAAAAAAGTGGACGAATTGGAGAAGCAAGTTGGGCAGATTGTGGAATTCATGGCGCAGATTCAAGAGCAACGTGAACTCTCCAACTCAAACATTGCAAATTCAAAGGGAGAAGTTGAAATCGATGAAGCCATCACTTTGGAAAGTGATATGGAGGATGAAGTTGTCCCAGAACCATCCAAACATAGCCCGAACATGGATGAATTGCTACTGCAAGAAGAAGATGAGGGGATAGTTTAGAAGAACTCTTGCCGCAAGCCCATCAAGTCCCTATGATATCCAACTCCGGTAATGTTGTTCCAAATTCAATTCATTCTAACATTATTCCACCAAATGTCCCTTTTCCTCACAGGTTTTTGATTCTAAATAATGAAGAGAGTGAAAAAGACATTGTGGAAGCTCTTCCAAAAGTGCAAAGTGATACCCCAATTCTTGGTGCTACAAAACAAGTTCCAGATTGTGTTGAATTGTTTAAAGAGACTTGTACACCAAGAAGAATGATTCAAGAAAAGGAAGTGGTTGGAGAATATGTTGAATGCATCAAAGAGGATGTAGTTGAGATAACCATTCCCAAAGAAGTTGAGTTTTATGACACGGGACAAGCCACAACCATCATAGTCAACCTGGCCAAGTGCAAAATCCCTGAACCTTTCAAAGATGTGGTGTTCGTCCTTAAGTTCTTGTCAGAGAAAACAAGTAAGCCATCTTCTCCAATTTTAATTTTGTTTTATACTAACATGTTTCTGATTTTATTAATTCAGGCACTCACACTAGAATTTAGACTATTGCCGGATCAGTTCAAGTATCACCTCCCATTCAAAGATAAATTTCATGCCGTGGAACCTAGGGGAGTTTAACTGAAGGTCTCGTCCGGCTGGAAGATGTTAAAGCAAGCGCTTCTTGGGAGGCAACCCATATGTTCAAATAAAGAAGCCCTAGGATTGCTCCACAATCAGATTTGCCCTCCTAAACCCTGTTCTTTACTGCATTTATCTTGCCATGCTTAGATCATTAGTTTTTTGTTTGCGTAAATGTGAAGCTATGTTTAAAACATTGAGGGCAATGTTTAGTTTAAGTGTGGGGGTATTGTTAGGGTAAACAAAATAATTTTTTTTACATTGATTTACATATTTTACTTAAAAAAATTAAAAAATTAAAAAAAAAATTTATTATTACAATAATATGTAAACTAATAAGAGGAATCCTTCATTGGTCAGGTGGTGCCTCAGCAGTCGATGGAGCTCCAGAAAGACGAAGCGCCAGAGTTTGATCTTCCGGAGCCTCAACACTTGGTGCAACTCCAGATGAAGAAGGTAACATATGCCTTTGGAGTAATGCCAAAAACCTTTGATGATCACTCTGAATCCGAAGTTCGGACTCCTACAACTAGTCAAGCTTCCTCTTCATACTTGTTAAGTAACTAGTTGCGAGCATGTGCAACTCTTTATTCTTTTGCCTGAGCCCTCTGACCTCTTGCCGAAGACTAGCCACCTCAGCCATCAAAGACTCAACCTGACAAGATCGTGCAAGAAGGCGTTGGCCCACGTTTGAGACTGAGCCTGCACACTGGACGCTGAGTGCCAGAGGGTCCTGAATAGTGAGCTCGTCGAACAGCTTGGAAAGCAACCTATTGGCTCTTAGAGTGAGAATGTTTCTAGCAACCACCGTAGCAGTTGTATCGTTCTTCATCATAGAGTCCCTAACTGTAAGAGGACCATTGGGGGATAAGAAGGACAGATGCCAAATGTTGTTTGGAGAAGACAAGTCGATATCTTCCCCGATATTCAAGTCAAGACGGCGGTCAGATGGGCAAGACATTTCTGAAAGTGTTGAAAAAGAAGAAGAGATCAGACAGATCAAGATTTCAGAAGTGCAAGAAGAGAGTTTTTACAGGAGGCAATTCAAGTGTGCTATGGAACAAAATTCATGCCTCTATAAAAAGAAGAAATCGAAGAGGCACTACTCAGAAATCGAAGACGCGCCTCGTCGCAAAATTCAAGTGTGCTATGTGACTTTATTAGTTTGTTTCCTTGCATTTACTTAGTTAGTTTCATCTTATTAGAATGTTTTAAGCTATTTTCGTGTGTTTGTAGGTCCTAATAACAAAGTTGGCAAAGAAGTGCATTTTGGTGCAATTTGGAGCAGTTTTGGGGTGGAATGGATTGCATGCATGTGGAGCATAAAGGATGGACGTTTTGGTGCTTGAAAGGGCTTCAAACATATGCTAAAATCTGGACACAATGAAGAAGATACCTTGCAAAGACCAAGCATGTGTGTTGCTAGCTGTTTTAATCATGAAAACACAAGTGCTAGCTGATTCATCACTAGGGAGCCCACGGCATGGACCAAAGAATGCATGTTGCAAGCTGTTTTATCATGATTTCTGCAAAGTAACAAGTGTGCTAGCTATTTCATCATGAAGAGGAGCCTATTTCTAAAAAGGAGCATGTGTGCTAGCTGTTTTGAATGATTTAATCTTTGCTTTGTGTTGTTTATTAAAACCACTTGCGTGGTTCTTTACTTTTTAGCACCTATAAACAAGCCTTCTTGTAAGGCTTAAAGGAGGAGACCATTTTTTCCATACAACACACTTAGAAGGAGAAGAGAGTGCTTGGACATGCTTGCTGTTCAACTTGGATCGTTGGAGCGTTTATGTGTTTTCTTTCTTTTGTTTTCAATGTATAAATCTATTTACCTTTGTTTTACGTTTATGAGGAACTAAACCCCCCCCCCTTTGCTAGGGGGGATTCAAAGCCATGATTATACTTGCATTATGAATTAATTACTTTTGGTTGTGATTTCATAATTTGTGATTTCAATTCACTTAACTGTTTGATTGATAACTTATTTGTGTATGTTGATTAAGAGTGCACGCTTAGTATGCATAAGTTTGATGCTAGAATATAAGGGAATTTCACCTAATCGTTATGAAATTATATTCATGAGTAGTGAAGGTTGCTATCCACAATCGGGTTAAGTAAATTCTTGGCAAGAGTATCATGCTTTTCATAGTTACGAATGTCTCGTCAATACTTATAGTTCTCATGAATCTTAATGATCTTTGATTGTATCTCTATTGTGCTTTTCACGTAGGGAACTTTTGAAGAATGTTTTGAATTGTTATATGCGCTTTCCCATTCAATTCATTAACTTAAGGAGAACTTGAAGGTTAAAAAAGTGCTATCACAGTTAACCCAGGGTATTGAGTGTCATAAGTTATCGAAAGAACAACTGAAAATTGGTTTATGTACAAGTGTGTCATGTGTGGAGGAGAACCCTCTAGCTAATCCATCAACCATCAATTCACCTTAATTTTATGTTTTTGTTTACTTTCTGCAAGTTCTTACTTTTAAGTTTTTAAATTCGTCCAAAACCAATCCCCCCTTTACATTGAGTGTCTTTTAGTGTCAATCTGTCCATTTTGGTGTCTTTTCATTGTTTTGAGTCTTTGTAATCCTAAATTCGTCCAAATCAGTCCCTATTGTCTAGTTTGAGTCAATTTGGTTGTTTCGAGTTGTTTTGAGTCATTCTAGAGTGTTTTGAGTTATTAGTGTTTAGTTAAGTGTCTTTTGCCTAGTTTTGTGTTTTTGAGTCTTATTTAGTGTTTTTAAATCTGTTTAGAGTAGATTAGCAATCCCTCCTAATCCCCGGCCTAGAACAATCCCTACTTACATCTATACTACAATTGTCAAAAAGAGGGTTTAATTTGTGTGTTGTTTTACAACGCATCATTAAGCAATCGTGAATAAGCCTAGAGATTAAAATCACAATCACATCAAGAAGCTTGTTTAGCTTCCAGCAGGTGTTATAATTATCTCCGCCCAAAATCAACCAATGATATTCGAAACACACCTTGCACGTTCCGGTTAGCAGGTCATCAATTATATGGCAGCAAATGACGACTAGTGTCACCTCCCAACTCATCCACCTTGGCTAATTCTCCCGTCTCTTGATATTTTCATTGTGAATTAGCTCACCATGCTCTCCTCTTTTAACATAATGATTAGGATTATCTCCCTGAGACAAGGACTCATCAAAACATGCGAAATCTTGAGCCTTATCAGAATGACTAAATCCTAATTTCTTTTGGATATCTACCTTAATTGAAATTTCCCTCTTCCTCTGTTATCCAACTAGTTAACCAATTAACTACAACCCAACTGAAATTTACAAAGAGATTCCGATTAACCAAGTAGATTGATTGCAACTAGGCGAACACTATTATCAATGAAAAATTGGACAGGGCTATTACTAACTCCAATTGCTTAAAATTATATCCCAATGCCTCTCTCCATAATTATCTCATTTTTGGCTTAGATCATAACCTAATCTTATTGGATACTAATACCTTATGTAGCACTAATGTTGTAGGTAGTAATAAGTTCATACTTGAGGCTATGTGGTTAACTCATCCAGATTTTATGAATGTTGTGAGTAAAGCTTGGAGTGATTGACATGCCTGATAACTCTTGTGATAAGGTTAGGGGTTACTTAGGTAGGTTCAAATTTCTTATCAAGAAATGGAATAAGGATATCTTTGGGAACATCTTCAATAAGAAAAAGGTTCTTATGAGTGAATTAAATAAAGTCAAACAAGATAGTATGAGTATATCTAATTCTAGCATTATGTTAAACAAAGAGAGTGTTATTAAAAAGTAACTTTATCAAGTTCTTAGAAATGAGGAAACCTACTGGGCTCAGAAATCCAGAGTTAATTGGCTCCAACTTGGAGATAGAAATACTAAGTACTTCCAAACTGTGACTAATATTCAGAAGAAAAGGAATGAGATTTCTAGAATTAGATACCACCATGGTTATTGCTGGTGGAAAGGTGAAGGAGTGGAAAATATTATTGTTGAAGATTATAAACTTCATTTCACTGCTTCCATCACCCCTTGTAACTCAGGTATTAGTAACTTTGTGAATATTATTGAACCCTATTTAACCGAGGTACACAATTTCTTCTTAAGCAAGCCTATTCTCGATGGTGAGGTTTTTGAAGTTGTAAAAAGTATTGGGGCTCTTAAAGCTCCTGGACCTGATGGTATTCATGTTGTGTTTTATCAAAAATGTTGTGGCCTTATTGGCCAATCTGTTATGGACATGGTTAAAGATTTCTTCAACACATGAACAAGTCTAAGGCTGATAAACCATACACATATTGCTCTTATACTTAAAGTGGATAACCCTGAGTTGGTTTCTAATTTTAGACTAATTAGCTTATGTAATGTCACTTATAAAATTATCACTAAGATTATGGTTAATCGAATTAAACCTTTACTAACATATTGCATTTCTAGGAGTCATGGTGCCTTTGCTCCTGAAAGATCTATACAAGATAATATTATGATTACTCATGAAATCTTCTCATCATTTAAGGACAAAAAAGGTAAGTATGGTGCTATGGCTACCAAATTAGATCTTGAAAAAACTTATGATTTTATTAGCTAGGATTATATTAAATCTGTTTTAAAAAAGATTTGGATTCAACACTCATTGGATTAACCTCATTATGGAATGTATTACATCCACTTCTTTTTCTATGTTAGTTAATGGTAAAGCTCATGGCTATTTTTGTTAATCAAAAGGCATTAGATAGGTTGACCCCCTCTCTCCCTACATATTTATTTTATGTATGGAACCCCTGATAAGACACTTAGACAAAATTGGTGAGTCTCCTAGAAACAATGTTGGTCTGCTAATTGCTAAAGTGCTTCATGACTTTTTCCATACTTCTGGACAAAAAGACTTTAAATAATACTAGGACTGACATTGTTAATATTCTCTAAATCCAGCATAAAACCACTATTGACAGATATTTAGGGATCCATAATATAATTTTCTGGAACGACTAAGTTAATGCTAAAGAGCTTATTATTAAGATCCAGAACAAATCATCTGGTTGGAAGGCCAATACTCTATCTAAGGTTGGGAGGCTTACTCTCATTAAAGCATACCTTTCTAGTGTTCCGAATCATATTATGGCCTGCTTTAAATGCTCATAAAAGATTACCAAGCTATTGATAAAGAGAGTAGGAAATTTTGTAGGGAATAGACTCCAAACTAAACCCTGTTGCGTGGGACAAAATTTGCTGCTCTAAAGAGAATGGAGGGTTAGGCATTAAGAAGAGTGCTCATTTTAACAATGCTTGCTTGGCTTAATTAGGGTGGAAAGTCCTGACCGAGGATCAAAATTGGTGGGTCCAAATTGTTAAAAATAAGTATTTGAAAAATGAAGAGTTTTTTAATAGAGTAAATTGTGGCTATGGTCCCTGAACTTTAACTCAATTGGAGCAATTGTCCTTCAACTAAAAATCCATTACTATTGATCCCTGAACTTATCAAAACGTACAGCTATGGTCCCTCAACTAAAAATCCATTACCATTGGTCCCTTAACTTTAATTTAACTGGAGAAATGGTCCCTTAACTTTAATCCAATTGTAGCAATGGTCCTTCCAATATAACTTGTTTTGACAAATTTTTTTGCATAGATGACGAAAAGAACCATAATTATTCACTTTGATGAGTTAAGGGATCCTAATTGTATAAATGATCATCCCAACATAGCTTATTTTGACAAAATTTTGACAAAATTGATGAAATGGACTATAGCTACAAATTTTGATAAGTTGAAAGACCAATGGTAATAGATTTTTTGTTGAGGGACCATTGCTCCAATTTGATTAAAGTTGAGGGACTATTCGTACAATTTACTCTTTTTAATAATAAAATCAGACAAAATTATTCCTGTGCGTGAAAGGGTGTCTTCAAGGCTAGGGATGTTGCTAGGATGGGATTGAGATGAGTAGTCGAAAATGGAGAAAATATTCTTTTCTGGACCCATAATTGGATTTTTCCTTTCCCTTTCACCAATCTCTTATCTAGCACCCAACTTTCTAATGTTGATCATGACCTGAAAGTGAGCCAGTTTATTGCTAATGGTCAATGGAATAGACAATTGTTATCTTCTATGGTTAATGTTGTTAATAAGATTTGTAGTATTCCTTTGCCTTTAGCCCCTCAAAATGATTCTTGCTGTTAGGGACCAAATGTTGATGGTTAATTCTCTATCAAGTCTGCAACTTAGTTATAGAACTCTATTAATAACAATGTTAATTCTAGCAAGATTCTAAAAAAGATGTGGAACCTTAACTTGCCTCACAAAGTAAAAAAAATTTAGTTGGCTTCTCATTCTGGGGAAACTCCAAACTAGAGACCGTTTAGGAAGATATATTAATAATATGCCTATTATTTGTCCCCCTTTGTAACTCAGATAATGAAAGTATTAGTCATCTTTTTGTTAACTGTGATTTTGCTAGACATGTGTGGAACAAACCCACTATATCTAACTCCTTAAAGATGAATCAAACCCTTAATTTCAATGATTGGTAATCTCCCTGGACAACAAAAACATTGATGATCTCAGTAAGTTGAATACGGCACTCCTTATTTGTTGTCAAATTTGGAAGGAAATGAACCTTGTCATTTTTCAAAATAAAATTTTGAATTACACTAGAATCGTGAATTTAGCGTTAAGTATGGGTAGAGATTATCATGCAGCTAATCTGCTGACGCATAATGGGCCTTCTGGTGACCAGAAGGCAAAAATAGAATCCATTTGGTAGTTCTCCCGGAAACTTGTTTTGTCAACCTCAACTTTGGCGGCTCAGTGGTTAACCAATAGGCTGCTTCTGGTTTTGTGATTAGAAATGAGAATGGTTCCCCTATCATTGCTGGGGTGTGTGGTGTTGGAAAAAATACCATTAATGTGGTGGAATGTTTAACGCTTCGTGATGGTCTCTAGATGGAAAATTCAAGGAGTTTTAAGCGCATCATTGTTGACGGCGACCCTAAGCTGGTTATTGAGGCTATTCGGGGTGCCTATCATGCCCTCTGGACACTGGGGACCATTCTTGCTGATTTTCTAGCGGATGCGGTCACAAGTATTGGTTTCTCAGTTAATGACTTCTCTGTTTAGGATAAAACTATTCTGTTGGCTGCTCGTCCAACTTACCTATTTGATTGTACTCAAACGGGTTGCCCTAAAGGCTTTTCTCTTTAATATAGTTCTTTCCTTTTCTAGCAAAAAGAAAGAAAAAAAAATTATGCCTCTTATATATATATAGTAGAATTCTTATTCCTTCATGGACCAAATGGCAAGTTGTGAATTAAATTATCAACCTAATTTTTTTTTATAAAAATAAAAAGTTTGAAAGAAACCGAGTTTTGCAAACGTGTGCCCAAATTATTGAAAGTATAGTTTTTAACAGCTGCTTGAGGCATATCTTGTGAAATCTCATTCCTGGATTTCACTATTATAATCTACGTATTTGTATTATTGAGATTTTATATTATTTTTTGGAAATTTATATTAATTTATTTGAAATTAGACTTTAATTAAACTAGTTATGATGTTTGAAGTTTGGAAATTAGTTATTTAACATTCGTATACCATTTGAGGTCACAATTTATATTTTTGAATAGAGTTCGATCCCATGAACACGTAGGCGTAAACTGTTCGTGAAACGGAGTTATAAAGTATAAGATATGAACGAGCAAAGTTAAGGGCGAAATTGTCATTTGATCATAATCTGGAATGCTCTAGAAAATCTAGAAGTGCCACGTGGATGGCTGTGATGGAGAAAGGAAAGAGATGGATGGCTAGGATTGAAAGAAAAGAAGAGAAATAAGGGATTAGGGGCGGCCAATCAGAAATAAGGGGAAAAAGAGAGGGGGCCATTAAGAAGGGGAGAAGAAAGAGAGAAACGAGGGAGTGGAGGAAACACACAACCCGGACCCCCTCCTCTTTAACTCATTTTGCAACCCGACCCAGTCGGAAACAATAGAACCCGTTGGTTCCTCCAGCCAAATTTTGGCGATTTAAGCTGAGCCACCATCTGGGAAGTACTCCACAACTTTCTTTTTACCATCTCGGAATCACTAAGAATCACACTAGTGGGTGTGACAGACCATGTCGACAATCAAAAATTTCTGAATGCAATCACATCGATCTCCACCACCATTAGATTATGCTTGAGCCCAAGAATAAAGCCCAAACAACCTTGGAGGTGGCGAAGCACCGGAGAAGTTGAATCAAAGCCACCCATTTTTAAGGTTTCAAGCGGGTTCGTGACAGTTTGAGGCTTTTTCCGGCCAAATTGGCTTTAGTCACAGGTATGAAACTTGCTCTATTCATTGAGATCTTCATTCTAGTAAATTGGCTATAGTCACAGGTAAATTTTGGATTTAGTTGAATTTTTCGGCGAGTCGAGGCGGCTAGTCGCCGCTTATGGCGGCGCGTGGGCCGAGAACTCACGGGACTATTATGATGCCCTAATTTCATATTTGACATCTGTTTAGTGAAATTCTGATGCTTTAACATAGTTTCGTAAATGACTGCCTAGTTGGCCATCACTTGACTATTATATGAATTGAAGATCCGACCGTTGGATCAGCACCAAATTTTAATATGTAATATTGCATAATGTTTGAAGACATTAGGAACTAGCGGATCAAGAAGCCAACATACAGATCTTCTCGAATTTGATTTCTAAGTTTATAAAATCAAACGTTGACTGCCACTTAATCTTAGCGATTCGCGGAGATCTAATCGTTGGAAGTCTAACAAGCGGATCTTTCGGTTTAGATTTCTAGGGTTGTGGACCTTACCCTCGATCTTGATTGATGGTTGACTTTTTAGTTAACTAGCCTAAGTTCTTCTAGCGTGTTGCTAATCTTAGAGTGTTGTTGAGATTTCACGGAGCTTATTGGGCTCAGCGTGATGACGTGTTCTTCTCGTTTGACCCGTGTCTCGATTTACATACTAGTAGCACCATATTGTGTATGCTTGGTTATTAAATGTGATTTCTATTGAATTTTTATTTTTATTTTTAGCTATCATTTATGTGATTTGATTGTGAATTGGAAATATTTATGAAACGTGGTTTGATTTGTATGTTTGGCTTGATGTGATGAAATGTGAGGGCTAGTGGTGGATCATGAACCCATTGTCATGGGGTTTGTTACTTTGAGACTTGTTTCACATATCATATCCTTATTTCATTTCTCATCTCGTTGAGCCATTCTAATTGTGTATCTTGTGCTTTGTTCCATTTCTTGTTTTGTTGAGCTTTTGTATTTTGAATACTTGCTTCACGTCTTCTTCTTCGAGCATTGCTATATTTCATGGACTTGCGCTCAGTTTCGTTGAGTTATCAGGAACTAGGTTTCCACTGGAGTTTTATTGAGTGGTCCGGTTTCCTGTTGCGTCTGAATTCCATTGAGAGGTCCAGAATCCCTCGCGATCTGCAATTCTGTTGAGTGGTTCGGAATCGTATCCAGCTTGGATTTCATTGAGTGATTTGATATGCATTGTACTCTGCGATTTCCTTGAGTGGTCTGAAATCGTATCCACTCAGATTCTATTGAGAGGTCCAGAATCCCTTATACTCCCGATTCCGTTGAGTGGTCCAAAATTGTATCCTGGTTTGGATTCCGTTGAGTGGTCCGAAATTCCCTTTGGTGTCTTGGTTCCATTGAGTGGTCCGAAACCCGATGTTGATGAATTTCGTTGAGTGGTCCGAAATTGCATCATTTGGCTCATTGGTTCCTTGATTGATTCATTTGAGACATGTTCGTAGATGTAGGCTTCGGCCAAACTGTGTTGCTCTAGCCCTGCATTTTTGTGTATGATATGTGTTAATGATTGATGTAATTGTGGAATGATGTTCGTTGTGGTTGTTGTCATTATGATTAGACTCGTTGACCAATATGACTAGAGATTATGATGCGCTTTGTTGAAGGTTCCTCGTGATGTTGCATGCCTGTTGTGTGGTATTATGTTGAAACGTAGTGATTTATGTGATGATTGTTCGAGTGTAGTGAAGGACAAACTACGAATGGCTTGATCCCTATTTAGGATTCGTAGGCAGTCTAACGAGGAGGTTAGATGCAGCCATAAAGTATACGAAAAATTATTACGCATTTGGATCTCAAGTTGTGCTTTACCCATATCCTGAAGGCAGAGTATGTTTGAGATACAGGTATTTAGTGACATCACATGTCGATCCTGGACATTTTTCGGAATCGGGGTGTGACATATCTAAAGCACAAGAACGAGAAGTCCACTATCTTTTAGTGAAGTGAAGCAAGCTATGTATAATGTATAATGTTAATCCAAAGGGTGACCCCAACAGTTGCTTAATCCCTCGCTTTTAAACTAAATATTAATGGTAGGGAGACAATTAGGAGGGAGATGCTCAACATTATTTATATTATTTAGATTTTTTTTTCCGATGTGGAACTATTCACGTTTGCTCATTTTTTGTTCCTCTCTTGTGTTTCCTCTCTAATCGTAACACACACAAAAGCGAGATACATCTAAGTTCCAAAACTTAAGCTGTTTTTTAGATTTAATCCAACTGTAACATATACCTATATCATAACCAAACAACAACAAAATTTCAAATTAAAGAAATATGATTTAAGATAGAAATGAATAGTCCATTTTTTTTTTAAATAGGTCACTAAATTAGATTCATAATAAAAAAAATACTTAAAAACAAAATGATTATCAAATGATATCTTAAACTTTTCTCTAAAATAATTTCAGACGTTACCTACTTATATCATAAAGATAAACATTTGTTTCCCCATAATGTCCCTCCTCTTTTGTAAACATTATCGTTCCTCTCCTTTTGAAACCTGGACGAGTGTAAGCCATTGGCTAACCATGGCTGACTAGCTAGACCGGTTAAGGTCGAACTGACCAAACCAGCCACAGTTGTGGGTAGATCGGTTAGGCCATTCATAGTCGTGACCCTTTTTTCTAATATTTAAAGATAAAGCGAATAATTTCATAATATTTTGCATGACTGTAAAGAGTATTTGTAGAGTTGAAAGATTACTCTTATTCAACGGTATCTTGGTGTGTGTAAATTTGTAATGTAATATTCCGGCGATGATCACAAAATTTTGCTTTTATGGCTGCCAATGACTTAGCTGAACTCCTTCTAAAGTGAGAGCAATTTGTTGGATAAGCAAGTATAATTAAATTGGAATATGAAGGGAAAGACAGCAAAAAATATAATAATAATGTTCACCTTTAGAGTTATTTGGGTTCCTTGTCCCTTCGACAGTTTTAAACAAATTTCACTGTGAGTATAAAGGCAAAGGCTAGAGCATCGATGCCATGTGATATATATATATATATATATATATATATATATGAATAGTGAAAGTATGGGCCACTAGTAGAAACTTTTGGTCATTTGGCTTACAAGATTCATAAAAATGTGTCCACCGTAATTAAATATGTCATTTAGAAGTAACAATCATGTTCAATTATTACCACAGTTTTTAAAATTACTGCTTAGTCCCAGGCTTCACCTTTAATTAAGTTTTAGGAATTTGAATTAAGAAAGAACGTCTAGACTTACATAGGTTACTGCCTAGACCATCTAGACATTCACATAGATTGCGACTCTTACTTAGATAAAAAATTAATAACTTTCATTTTGCCTTTAATTTTTTTTTATAAATTATAAGAGACTTGTTAAATATTTAGATGAACACTCATTATATATTGTTCTCTATATTTTCAATATGTTCTAATACTTTATAATAATTAGTATTAAAAAAAATCCTAGGCCCTTACCCGTTGCCCTACTAGTGCCTTTTAAAACCTTGATTATTATACAGTCTATTGTTTGAATACTCTTTCGCTATTGTATTGTGTTTAATGAAGACGTGCATTTGATATTTCTTTTGAAAACATGATTATGAGGGATGATAGCTACATTTTCCACTTGTCTTCCTTCACTTATTTTGGTAAAGGACGTTAACATTCTGATTAGAATTTTATAAATCTACTGTTTTGATAAAAAAAAATATTTTTGTAATTTATAATATTTTTTATATAAGTATCATTTTTTAGACTGTTTTTTTTTTTTTTTTTTTTTCAAATAGAGGTTTTGGGATATCAGTATGTTATTCTAAAAAAGAAAAGTATGAAGGATGGTAATGACTTGCAAAGTTCAAGATTTTGAAAAGAAAATAGATATGGTGGTCTGAGTTCTTTAGAAGAATGAACATTGTTTTTAGTGTATGTCGTAAGTTTGAATAAAGTTTTTCTTGTTGAATATAATGTTAGAAGGAAAAAAAATGGAGATTCCAAAAAAATGAAACTTGGTACCAAAAATATTATCAATAATTAAAGGATTAAATACCTAAAACATCACAATTTTTTAGTGTTATTCTAAATTTGGTCTCAATCTTTTTCAACATTCCAAACAAACGCCTAACTTATTGGAAATATCACATCCGTTAAGCCCCATGTAATTTTTCCATTAAATGTACATGTGGCAACAATGAGTCCCACTTTTTAGCTTACTTGGAAACTAAACTAATAATAAAATCAATAGCTTGAAAAATGAAAACAAATATGAAGATTGAGAAAAATCATCCCCCGACACCTTCATGCTCAACCAACTACCACTGAAACCCCAACACAACCTTTGTATTCAAAATGGCAATATGGAATCTCTCGATGGCTCCCACCAGTCAACTAGGTTTTTCCTGGTCAACATTAATATTAGTTGTATCTGAATCTAAAATTCAAACATAGATTATATAATATGGAAATCCATAATCAAAAGGGTATTGAAATGAATCGAAAATGAATCCAAATTGATTTACATCAAGAGGGCAATCTCCCACAAAGAAGGGGTTAAGAATTCAGAAAGGTTTTCAAGGAACCTATTTCTCCTAATGCGATTTTCTCATTCATTGATCCTCAGCTCGTAAAGCTTGCAGTTCTTCTCTTTGGACGGTGGAGATGGTGATGACCTATGGCCACATATTGTTGAATGAGTTAAAATTTGGATATCTTTGTCATAGAAAAATTAAACCATACTCATATGACGATAATCAACACTATAGTATTTCTCATCATCACTTAAAATGTAGTGAACAAATGCTAGTCCATTGTGAGGTTAAGCCTACCCCCTCTCCCATAATGTAGATAATATTGTTTGTTAATAAAAGAAAGTAGTGAACAAATATACACAGTTTATGTTTAGCTATGCCCCCTGAAACTTAATTTTGATCTCAATTTAGTCCCTGTAACTTAAAAGTCGTCACTTTACTTCCTAGAACTCAAAGTTCGTTTCACTTTGCCCCTTGGAACTCGATTTTGATTCCATTTTACCCCCTGAAATTTGAAAGCCGTCTTTATAAAACTCAAAATTCACCCCACATTACTTTAGATCTATTAATCTCTTATGTGGGTTTGATTTAGGTGCACCAAGCTAAATAATTCTTTTTTATTTTTCTCATCTATTCAATTTCTTTTAAGTTTAATATTCTCTAATTGTATATTAACGCATAAGGGAGATTTATAATTAAATTTATTACACATGTGGCATAGTCTTATTGGGTGTTGGGTCTCATATATGTTTTAAGAGATGACCTATAAGTTTCAAAGAGAAGAGAGAGTCCACAAGTCAAAGTCGAACGAATTTTGAGTTTCAATGAGTAAAGTGATAATTTTTAATTACAGATCACAAAATGAGATCAACATTGAGTTTCAAGTGGCGTAGCTAAAAATAAGCGATTACAAGAACGATATGCATGCATGTGAATGAAAACAACGAAAACATTGACAAAAACAATTAGATTATATTATTCATTACCACATATATACAGAGGAGTTTGAAATGATTCGAACCTAAATATTCTACCACCTACAACTACCCGACTGCAACATTAAGCTTAAAAGGTGTTTTATTTCACTAAATAAAAGAAGGAAAAGCAAAAGAAACTCTTTGATTCTTCTTTTGCTTTTACACAAAAAGGCTTTTTAGCCATTGTGTGGTCCGAACCTAAATATTCTGGAAAAGCTCCTCCTAAAAATCCTTTTGTTGTTTTCAACTTATCAAAACTCAAAATTCATAGTACTGAAACTGGGTATCTCCAAAATTGTTCATAAAATGTCCTCCTGCTCTTCCTCCTCCTCCTCTTACTGTTGCATGCATCTCTTCCTCTTCTACATTGAACCCTTCAACCTGCACAAAATTAACATCATTAACTCTACGTCATCGCAAAAACATAAATTGTATAATTTAACATACAAAAAAGTAATGAAATCGTATATACAGAATAATATTTTCTTATTAAACTTGTAGTTGTCAGACTGTAAACAATGAACATAAATCACACATTCATGCAAGACCAATGTGTCCAGATTCATAGTCACACAAATTATAATTTAAGGTAATTAATTAATATTATGTTACCATGTAAGTTTATGATTAAATTACCTTAAAAGTTTATATGGTCAAACCTGTAAGCTGTTGTCATAATATAGCTTAACAAGTACAAGGTAATATTATATTCCCAGACTTGCGTTGTTAATTTTTTTTTCTAAATACCATAAATTTGAATCAAATGCGTCTGAATTCTCAGTCTCACAACATGGATAAAATTGAATTTTACGGCTTAATTTCATGTATTGTATAATTTGATATATCAGTACATACAATCTTTGTTTTCAAAGGAAACAAAAAAGGATACAAAGAAATATTCTTCCTAATAAATAACTCTAATATTTACACAATATTTACATTCCTATTTCCCTAAAGATTTCTCACACCAATACTCCCCCTCAAGTTGGAGCATAGATGTCACACATGCCTTGATAAGTGAGTTAGCAAAAACCCTACTACACACGGCATGAGTGAGAATATCTGTAAGTTGTTCTTCCGAGTTCACAAAATTCGAGTTCACAAACGGTATTGACACAATCTTCTTCTCCAGCTTTTCCTTAATGAAGTGTCGATCAACCTCCACATGCTTCATTTTGTCATGCAGTACTGGATTCTCTGCGATCTCTCTTGCTGACTTATTGTCACAGTACAAATTCATTGCCTCTTTTTGTTTGAAACCAAGACTCCAAAGCAACTTACGCAACCAAAGGACTTCACACGCTCCATGCGACGTGCCTCTAAACTCAGCCTTCGTAGAAGACCTAGACACCACCTTTTGTTTCTTACTCCTCAAAGTAACTAAATTTCCTCCAATGAACTTAAAGTATCCAAATGTAGAACGTCTATCAGTCACATCACATGCCCAATCAACATCAGTAAACCCCTCAATTCTTAGATGACCTTGATTCTTATACAAAATTTCGTTTCCTGGAACAGACTTTAAATATGCTAAAATTCGCATAACCGCAACCATATGATCCACACTCGGTGAGTGCATAAATTGACTTACCACACTCACTGCATAGGCTATATTTGGACAAGTGTGAGCTAAATAAATTACTCTCCCTACCAATCTTTGATATCTTCCTTTATCCACTGCTTCCTTTACACCCAAGCATACCTATTTCTTTTAACAAATCTAGAACATATTTTTGTTGAGACAAGAAAATACCTTTGGACAAACAAGCAACCTCAACTCCAAGAAATTTTTTTAAATCACCTAAATTCTTCTCCATCTTAAACTCGGCAGCAAGGTTTTTTTTTTTTCCAGTTTTACAATCTCATCTGAATCATCACCTGTTATTATCATATCATCCACATAAATAATTAAAGCTATTACTTAACCGTTTCTCTATTTCACAAATAGGGTATAATCAGAATTGTTTTGAAATTTCCATTCTCTCTCATGGCTTGAGTGAATCTTCCAAACCATGCATGAGGTGACTGCTTAAGTCCATAAAGTGACTTTTGCAATCGGCACACTCCAGTTTCCCCCTAGCATTATACGTTGGAGGAAAATTCATATACACTTCCTCCTCTATATATATGTCCATGAAGAAAAGTATTTTTTACATCAAATTGTTTTAATGGCCAATCTAGATTTGCGGCTAATGAGATAAGAACTCGTACCGTATTCATCTTGGCCACTGGAGAAAAAGTTTCTTGATAATCAACACCATACCTTGGAGTATATCCTTATGGCTACCAACCTTGCTTTATACCTGTCCAGTGATCCGTTAGCCTTGTATTTAACTGGCTATTGAGCTGTTTCCTCTTCAGTAGAAGCTGGCTGAATGCCAGCATATTCTTCATTGGCAAACAGTTGCTAAACACTTACAGCAAGTCTTGGCAGATGGCTGCTAAAAACCTGCAGTAGTCACGGCAGATAGCTGTTGAACACCTGTAACGAACCGAGGCTCTGTTGCACCAGTTTGCACGGGTTTGTCAATGTTTACTCCCCTTGAAGTGATTATCACGTCATCTGGGACATCCAACCACCCAAAATCACCATCAAGATCACAAATACTAGCATTCTCCCTTTTGTGATCTAAAGGTGATGATACTGAAGTATAAACATATTCTGATTCAGAAAAGGTAACATCCATTATCACATATATGTGTCAGGTTTTAGGGTGGTAACATTTAGAACCTTTTTGTTGGGATGCAAATATAATGAAGACACATCGAAAAGCACATAGATTTAATTTACTATGATGAAGCTCGTGAATATGAACATACGCCACATATCCAATCACACGAGGAGTTAGGGTATTGGTGGATACTACGGGAACATGTTCTATCAATACTTGAAGAGGTGTACGAAAGTCCACAACCCGAGATGTCATACGGTTAATCACATACACGACATAGGTAACAGCTTCAGGCCAAAAATGTTTAGGCACATACGCACCAATAAGCAAGGCACGAGTAATTTCCAAGATATGACAATTCTTTCTCTCAACACTCCCATTTTGTTGCTGAGTATGCAGACAAGTAGTTTGATGAATAATTCCACGATCTTGTAGAAACTGAGATAACTCAGAATTTATGTACTCTCCACCATTATCAAAACGCAAAACTTTAATATCAGAGGAATACTGAGTTTTAATCATCTGTTGAAATAGACAAAACATATCACAAACCTCACTTTTATTTTTCAACACATACAACCACATCATACGAGCACAATTATCCACGAAAGTAACAAACCACCTAATTCCCAAAGTAGCACTAACAGGGGAAAGCCCCACACATCTGAGTGTACTAACGCAAATGGAGAAGATCTTCTATTCATACTTGGAGGGAGTGAAGCACGATGCCTTTTGGCTAAAATACATACTTCACATTTCAATTTTGAGTTTTCAATACCATTGAACAAACCAAGTAATATATGTTTCAAATAACCAAACGATGAATGCCCCAAACGACGATGCAATAACAATACCTTCTATAGATAACTATTACATGACGCATTAACCAAATCAGCTCTTCCAGGAACAACGTCATCCGCATAATATAGCCTTTCTCTCTTATTGCCTCGCCCAATGACCTCCTTTGTCTGAATATCCTAAAGCAAGCAAAATGAAAGATACATTAATACAACACAATCCAATTGTTCAGTGATTTGAGGTACAGACAATAAGTGATGGGACAATGACGAAACCAATAAACAATTATGTAAGGGAAGAAAGGGTGTAAGAGACATTGTTCCTACTCTAACAAAAGCAGCAGTAGTACCATTGAAAGTTGCCACACTTTCTGTAAAGATCTTTCATAAACTGAAACAAAGTTATATCTTACGTCATATGATTCGTTACATCAGAATCTAAAATCCAGCATGTATTAGTCATTGTAATAACAACTGCACATTAGTCATTACACACTGCACCTTATTGACAAAACAGCAAGTACGCACAAGACTGATACACAACAAACTATGCAATTGCAGCCAACAGTTATAGGCAACCACACGGCACAATACTACAATTCCAGTAGTAGACACGCTGATCCACAGTACAAGAGAACAATTCACATGTTGCAAGCAACAGCAAGTACCCACAAATCTTTTTTTTCTAAAATTTTTACAGACCTTGCAGACAGAATCTGGACACTGATACACGGATAATACTACAAACAGAAGGATGAAATACTAGTAGTTAACACGCATAGGAACAAAGGCACGATACTGGACAATCAACCAACCGCAGACGGTAATTTTGATTACCGCTGCACTATAGATAGCATTAAAACACGATAGACAGCCCTTTTACACGAGCAGAACTTGAAGTTATTGCAGCAGAATACAAAACTATTGCTTAAGCCAAATTGTTTACTACCCACAGGATTAAGGAAAAAGGTAATTTGACAATTGGTACAAAGCAATCGTATACTAACAATTGCACAACAATTGTACACTACAAAACCCATAAGCACATCAATACCATTAAACGAAACCAAGCTCTCGGTGCCAAATAGAATTTTACGACTTAATTCATTTGCATAATTTGATATATATAAATATACATAGTCTCTGTTATCTAAGAAAACAAAAAAGAACACAAAAAAATATCCTTCCTAATAAACGACTCTAATATTTACACAATATTTACATTCATATTTCCCTAAACATTACTTACGCCAATAGATAGTACAATGTCATTGTCTAACAGCTAAAAGAAAACATAAATTTAGTTGTTCAAACTCTTTGGTACTTGAACATGCACCTTTAAGAATCTCGCCGGTCTCGTCTTTGATTGTAAATTTGCCACATATGCGGGGTCAGTTGTCTGCTAGTGTTTTTCGACATGAATACTTTTCATGTACATAGAGTAACCAACAACCCACATTAAGATTTAAACATAGTAATAATCTAATTTAACACCTAAAAGTTGATGTATTTATGCAATGATATTAGTTTAATTACCTTAATGTTTTTGTTAAAGTTTCTCTGTGACCTTTTGGCTTTATACTTTGAGATTCTCTCTTTCCTCTCTTCTGTACCTCCCCATTTTGAAGTTTGTAGCTGCTTTTTCCATCACTGATCTCTCTCTGGGAGCACAGGGATGTGAAGTGGCTTCTCATATCGAAAAATTAAGATATTTTACAAAGACTTGTAAGGATTGAGTTAAACCGTTATTATAACTGTTGGGGGACTTTTAGGTTGAGGTAAACCTGGGCTTTAAGAACGTCCTCTTGTCTCTCTTGGTACGAATTTATGATAAGTCCCAAGATATCTCGAAAGAGTTAACTTGTCTTAATTGGTAACATCGACGGCTCGAAGATAGCATGAATGATCAAGATAATGACTTGCTCAAGTGAAGCGTGGTGTGGAAGCTAAAAGATTATCAGTTTACATGAGAGAGAAAGGGTTTGCATGGTTGCAGGGCATTCTTAGGGTGATAACATGGTTTCTAATAGTTGAGATGTTCGATGGAAGGCTGTGGGAATTACTAAGGTTGCATAGATGGTGATGCTTGAGGCTTGGAGTATGCTTCTGGGCTAACTAGAACTCTCTAGGCTTATTTCTTGGGTGGTTATCTCTTCTTATTTTTCTTATATTTCTCTCTATGCTACTCTAATCTTCTCTTATAATGGCTTTTCTTCCTTCTTTTGTAAGTGAAGGGTTCTTTTCTAGACTTTAAGAGAATCTCCCTTTGTGGCTTGGTCTTCCCCTCATTTCTCCCTAGCCATCATATTATTCCCTTTTTGGTGCAAGATAAATGCACTGTTGAGACTTGTAGCTTGCTTCTTTTCGAGATGCGGCTTTCCCAGTGCAACCTTATGCATGCACTACTTTTGGTATCGCTCTTATGGCTTTTGCGTTTTGGTTGTCTATGCAGGTTGGGAAGGGAAAGTCGGCATTAAATGCCCGACTTGATGGGCTTAACATGCATTTAATGCAAGAATCTAGTTAGTTCCTAACTAAGGAAGTTGGCTTGCTAGGGAAAGGGGTAAACTAGGCTAATTCTCTCTTAATGATGCATGTGTGAAATGCAAAGGGTATGGACTTGGATCTTTGGGCCTCTAGGCAGCCCAAAGTCTTCCATGACCTCGATTCCACGTAGGTCCGATAACCTTCCGTAACCATCGTCCCGAATATGTGAGTTGGGCTTAGCATGGATAGTGACTAAAGAAGCATGGCGTGATGAATAAGCATGAGCATGTAGTGAATATCCAGCTTAATCACCGTGGCATGGCATATGGTAAATATAGTCCTCATCGATCCCACACCTCGGTAAATGTTTAGGCTTGAATGTAGGCTTTGCATGACAATCGAGCATTGAGACTTGGTTGGAGTGGTGTATGACATTTTTGGTCCCAACATTAGCCCCCTTGATTATTTGGGTTATGAGGCACCTTGAGTAGGCTGAGTAATCAACCCCAGGCCTAAGGGATTCCTTTTTTGAATGTGGGCTTCCTGATGGGCCTCTTCATCGTCCCACGTGGCAGCTGATAACTCATTACTGTTGTGTTCCTTTGCTTCTCGTGCACATTCAATCATATGGAGAAACTCTGGGTGTTCCTCCGCCTCCACTTAGTAACTGTTACAAATTGTTCTTCTCCCTAGACAAGTATTTAATTTATCCTTGCTTTTCCTTTTTCTTCTTTAATTCTGATTCCTTCTTCAAATTTTTTCATTACTACTTTTCTTTCAAATTCTAGTCTGCTTTCTGCGCTGGGTTGTGCCATCCTGTTCCAGCTTCTCCGAGCTCTATAATAAGGTCTTCCTTGAGTAAGGAAGTTCTTCATGTGACCCTCTTTTGAATTTTTTTTTCTTTTTGGCTTCTCTATTTGCCCTGGTGATGAAATTAGGCATTCATATCCCAAAGATTTTGGGGTTTCTGCATGGGCGCACAAGAGGTGCGGTTCCTTCCTTCAGGAAATTAAACTCTACTTCTTGGGCAGTCATGCTACTTTGAAATCTAGTGCATTTGCTTTTTGTGATTTCTTTTCTACTTTTCATGTATATTGTGCAATTGTCATTTAGCTCAACTTGTTTGCATGTTGATGCGTGCTTGAGTGGGATATATCGATTAATTGCATCAATCTTCTTGGCATGATTAGCTTGACTGCATATAGCCTGTTTTTGCTTGGATATACGCATAACATACTTTCCCTATCTAGATCTTATAAGGCTTTGATAACATGGTATGTGTAGGGAAAGATGCATGTGTTTTGTGTGATAACATGTAGGGAAAATAATCACATGTTAAAGTCTTAGACATTTTCATGAAAGGCTTTGAATTTTATGAACGTACCATTTTGTTTTCTCGGGGCGCGCTTTCTTGCCTTCCTAGAGTAAATTCTTTGTCGTGCCTCGCTTTTTATGATTGTATATTTCTTCATACATGTTGCACTGGCTTGTAGTATTTATGGTTTGGCGCTTGTTTTCCATAGGTGTGTTATGGCTACGGAATCACCAAAGTGCTTAACTGTAATGGACATGTCTTTCACTATTGAGGACCGTCTTCAATGAAGGAGGTCTTTCACTACTTAGAACAATGATTTCAAAGAGAATGAGCCCTCTTTAGACTCAGTCCCTCCTATCGATCCCATTAGCATTTCTTGGTGCTGCATTGAGAGTGGGTTGTTTCTTGCCATGCCGATCCACTTCAAGTTTTCTTGCGGTGAGGCCACTGGCTAGGTAGATTTGGTAGATATTGAGCTTGGCTTTGCGAACCAGTGTGCGACCTTGACAAGGGCCAAGGTTTTGGATGCCATCTTCATGACCAAGAAGCAGGTTGTTCTCCTCGAGCCCAAAATTCTTCGCCATATGGCTAAGAAGTGGAGTATAAAGACTCATACCTTCATTTGTGCATGGGGAGAGTTTACTCCCACTCTGGAAGATGATACTAATATTATGCATCTTTCGTTTGCGGGTAATATAGATCCCTTCTGCTATGTTATTTCTCCTATAGGCACTGATACTTTTAATGTTTTAAAGAAGGGTGCCCCTACTTCTCCAAGTAAGGCTCTCTGCATCAACGAGTGGATTAAGCTTTTTTTGGCAGAAGATTAAGAATCAAATTGTCGGTTTGAGGCCATGTTATGTTTGTGGCTAAGCTGCTTTATCTTCTACCATAGCAAAAGATACTTTTAGCCGCCAAGTAATTCCTTAGGCCATGGAGATTATGCGTGACCATGTGGTTCCGTTGGCTTCATTGTTCCTTGGGTTTATCTACCATGAATTGGATTAGCTTCATACTTTTGAGGAGCAGGTTGCGGGTAGTGACCCATTGAAGAGTTTCCTCTATGCTAGCTTTCTATAAATCTTCAAGTGGGAGTGTATCAAGGATCTGAAGATAACCCTTTACCATTCCAGTGTAGTGAAGAGCCACTATGTTATTGACTGTTTCTCTTACTTGCTCAAAAAACTCATGTTGGCTTGATGTTGGTTCAGAAGATTCTGGCAAAAAGCAGGACATCTTGGAGCTTTTATATGAAGTGAATAACTTTGTTTTCCATCCGTACATGTCAGTCCCTGAAGGTTTTGCCTCCGTGATTTTTTTTACTGATGTTGTTTGTGGTGATGATCCAAGAATCTGGATTTTCCTTCGCTTACTAAAAAAATCGTTGGCTTTATTGGCTCTTTAATTATCTTTTTGGGAGAGAATAATGAGGAAATGAGTGTTGTTTACTCCTTATTTCGGGTGCGACGTCAGCTAGGCTTTGACCAAGGGGTGTTTCAATCTTTCCCAGCTGAAGCTGAGGCTTGTTTCAATAATTTGTTTTGGAGTTATGTGTATGTGCCTTTAGAATGTCTTCGCTATTTCCATTATGTCACGAATTGGACCGGGTAGGCCGTATCTCCAAAGGCTACGTTGCTTATCGGTTGAAGTGTTTCATTGCTATCCTCAAATTCCATGATGAAAAACAGCCACAGTTGTCTCTCAGCGTTGTCAGCCATCCCAAACTAATATTAGAGCCTACAACTGCTGCTTTCGGTTTGAAGCGTCGATGTCCTACTGCAACAGAGAAAAGCAACGTTTCAAGTTATTCTTCCCAGGGTACCAGGAAGAGTATGGCATCTAGTGTTGGCAAAGGAAAACATGTAGGTCATGGAAAGAAAAAGGCTTCGCGTATATTTCTTGGTTTAACTTCTTTTGCTAATTTTCCCTTTGCATGTTTTTCCTTAGTGTTTTATATGTTGTGCCTCAGATGATGCAGTGAAGAAGCTGGAAGAGTTGTGCGATACCATGTTTGAGTTTTAGCTTGAAAAAAAAAAGAGTGTCTTGGATCAATTCATCAAAGTCAACAAATTAATGTGTGCTCTCGAACTGCAACATAAAGAACTAGAGGTTGAGAAGCTCAAGTTGAAAAAGTTGGTCCTTGAGAGCTCTAAGGAAATAGTAACTTGCCTTCAACTTGCAGCGGATCAGTTGCATGCTGCCACCTTTAGCAGTTCATCTGAAAGATGGTGTTCTGAACTTAACTCCTCACTTTCCCACAACTGCGCACTTTCTATGACTGTTTGCATTTTCTTAACTATCGACTTCTTTTTCTTAGCAGAGTATGAACCTTTAGATGTTGTAGCAGGCTATAAAGAAGATTGCTTTTCTTACTTTACCTTTACTTTCTATTGTAATTTCCTTTTAGACAGCTAGCTTATTACTTTTTGAACCCACGGGGCCGCTTTACTTATTTGCCTTTGGCTTTGGTTGCTAACATTGAATTTAGCATGATGCTTGTGATGTATTTAATCTTGCAATAACGTTGGCTTTCTCCTACTTTGAGTGCATGAAAATTTGTTGGATGAAATTTTATTTATGCTTTGAGACATAGGCATGAGCTTTTGCTTGATTTCCTAGGGGAAATAGCTGATCATGTCGTTTGGCACTTTGTCAGTGAGTTTCCCTGAGGAAAGATGGAAAAGATGTCGTAGCTTTTGTAGGGAACCAGAGCATGTCAGGAAAGCTTGATCTGCGTAGCATTGATTGGCTTGCTAGTTTTGAAAGCTTTTCCTTGCTTGGCTTGATTTTTGCAATGTTAAGCTTAGCATTGATTTTGCATTGATAGGCTTTGGCATGTTGCGTGAGTATAGCTTTTGAAAAAGCTTTATTTGCTTGACTTAGGGCTCGTTTGGTTGTGCTTTTGAAAGAGCCAAAAGCGCTTCCTAATGAGTAAAAGTGCTTCAGTTTTAAAAAATGGTCGTTTGGCAAACATTTTTAAAGTGCTTTTAGCAAGAAGTAGAAGCACTAAGAAGCATTTTTTAAGAAGCACCTAGGAGGTGCTTCCTCCTAAAAGTGCTGCACAAAGAAAACAAGGGAAGCACTTTGCTCCCTTTAATGAATTTTTTTCAATTCCAAAATTATCCCTATTTTTTAATTTGCAAAGTCTAAAATGTCATTCCACTTTATAAAATCATCAAAACTACCATCACCAATTTTTTCTAGGGTTGCACATTGAAAACCCAAAATGTTTTTTATTTTCTGATTATTTTGAGGGCTAGAGCAGTCGACTTGGTCTCCATCTCTTCCTCTCCATCTTCCCAAATCTCTCTACATCTTCATAACCTGAAATTTTTGTTGAGGTATGTATGTTATTTCTTATCTTAAACGAGAAAGAATTGCTAATCTTCTTATATCTAGTTAATACTTATTTCACATTTAATTGTCATGCAGCTATAATGTGTTATTTTTTTTTTAAAGAAACAAACATATATTCTCAATAAGTATGTATCATTTTGTTAATGATCATTATTTCTTTAATTGAATTTTCATCACCACTTTAATCAACTTGTATGCTAATTATATACAAAAAATATTCATGAAAAAATTATTGAGAATTATTAAGGAAAAGCACTTTTTTTATTTGATAACCAAACACTCTATTTAATATAAAAAAACGCTTCTATACAATACAAAAAGCACTTAGTCGTTGCATGCCAAACAACAAACTGCTTCCTCATAAAAGTGCTACGCAAAAGTGCTACAAACAAAAAACGCTAGTGTGTAAAAGCGCTTTCTAGAGTAGCACGTCCAAACGAGCCCTTAATGGTTTTGCATATCGTGTTTGCTTGGCATGTTGCATGAGCATTGGACCATTGAGCAGCTTGCATAGCATTGATAGGCTTGTCATTTTGCATGAGTATAGCTCTGAAAAAGCTTTATTTGCTTGACTCAATGGTTTTGCATGGCATGTTATATGAGCATTGAACCATTGAGCTGCTTGCATAGCATTGATAGGCTTGGCATATTGCATGAGTATTTCTTTGAAAAAAGATGTATTTGCTTTACTCAATGGTTTTGCATGCATGTTGGCTTGGCATGTTGCATGAGCATTGAACCATTAAGCAGCTTGCATGGCATAAATAGGCTTGGCATGTTGCATAAGTATAGCTTTGAAAAAGTTTTATTTGCTTGACTCAATGGTTTTGCATGGCGTGTTGGCTTGGCATGTTACATGAGCATTGAACCATTGAGCAGCTTGCATGTCATTGATAGGCTTGGCATGTTACATGAGTATAGCTTTACCATGATTTGCCCCTTAGGACAGCTTGTTTGGCGCAGGCTTTCCTTATAGCCTTAGCATGATTACTATAGCTTCTATAGAAGAAATCCTTCTAATTACTCTTGCCAATGTAAAGAAATGAATGTTGTAAAGTTTTTGAAAAAATGCTCCTTCATTTCATTAAAATTTGGGGTACATCAATCATTCCATGGCTTTACAAGGCCTCATAGAGTAAGCAAAATGATCATCACATAAAATGAGCTTGTTCTTTTAAGATAAGCATGAGCATTTTAGCAGTAATAAAGCTTTAGCCACTTTACATTGGCAAGTTCTGTTAACATATTCCTTAACTGAAGTTAAGTAGCAGTAACCACTTTAATAAACTTCCTTGACCATAAAAGGTCTTTCCCAGTGTGGGGCGAACTTCGAAAGTCTGGAGATCTACCTCCTTATGTACTCGGCTAGACCTTGCATTCGTGTCGTGTTTCTCGTGTTCGTGTCGTTTTCGTGTCATACCCGATAGCTTAACGGGTCGTGTTGTGTAACACCCGTTAAAATAAACGGGTAATATGACCCAACCCGAAATCGACCCGTTAATATTATCAGGTAATATAACCCGACCCGTTACCCGTTAAGAAAAATATTTTTTAAATCAATAAATAATGAAAATGAAAAACATAATTTGACCCTAAAAAATGTAAAACATAATACTAAATTAGTATATACATACCATATTGTCACATAAATACTAATTCAAAATATTAATAAATAAATAAATAAAACATTTTTCTTTCAAGTTTACATACCCCAAAATAAGAGTCTAATGAAAAAACATTAGTGCATACTACAAAATACAAATGTTCAAAGATATGCAAAATGAAGAGAGTTATACTTAATGAAAGTATAAATAAACTCTTAAGTGTTAGTCAATCTATCGTTTTGATAGGATACGAATTCTCTGAAACTAATTTCAACGATCACAACCGTCAAACTTGTTTGTATATGTTTCGAGATCACATCAGCAAAAAATCACAAAAAAAAACATTCAGAGATCAAGTAACAGGACAAACTTTTCGACGGTTATAAACAAAAAATCACGATTTAACGGTAATTTTAACTCTGATTTTGATGATTTTATACAGCTACACTCCTTGACCCTATATGAATACAATGAATGAATTCGATCTTTAATTTAAAATATTTACACAAGTGGATACCACAAAATCTTATGTTATACTTAATGAAAGTATAAATAAACTCTTAAGTGTTGTTAATCTATCGTTTTGATGGGATACGAATTATCCGAAACTAATTTCAACGATCACAACCGTCAAACTTGTTTGTATATGTTTCAAGATCACATCAGCAAAAAATCACAAAAAACAAACATTCAGAGATCAAGTAACGGGACAAAGCTTTTCGACGGTTATAAACAAAAAATCACGATTTAACGGTTATTTTAACTCAGATTTTGATGATTTTTTACAGATACACTCCTTGACCCTATATGAATACAATGAATGATTTCGATCTTCAATTTAAAATATTTACAAAAGTGGATACCACAAAATCTTATGTTATACTTAATGAAAGTATAAATAAACTCTTAAGTGTTAGTCAATCTATCGTTTTGATGGGATACGAATTCTCCGAAACTAATTTCAACGATCACAACCGTCAAACTTGTTTGTATATGTTTCGAGATCACATCAGCAAAAAATCACAAGAAACAAACATTCAGAGATCAAGTAACGGGACAAAGCTTTTCGATAGTTATAAACAAAAAATCACGATTTAACGGTTATTTTAACTCCGATTTTGATGATTTTTTACAGATAAACTCCTTGACCCTATATGAATACAATGAATGAATTCGATCTTCAATTTAAAATATTTACACAAGTGGATACCACAAATCTTATGTTATACTTAATGAAAGTATAAATAAACTCTTAGTGTTAGTCAATCTATCGTTTTGATGGGATACGAATTCTCCGAAACTAATTTCAACGATCACAACCGTCAAACTTGTTTGTATATGTTTCGAGATCACAACAGCAAAAAATCACAAAAAACAAACATTCAGAGATCAAGTAACGGGACAAAACTTTTTGACGGTTATAAACAAAAAATCACGATTTAACAGTTATTTTAACTCTAATTTTGATGATTTTTTACAGATACACTCCTTGACCCTATATGAATACAATGAATGAATTCGATCTTCAATTTAAAATATTTACACAAGTGGATACCACAAAATCTTATGTTATACTTAATGAAAGTATAAATAAACTCTTAAGTGTTAATCAATCTATTGTTTTGATGGGATAAGAATTATCCGAAACTAATTTCAACAATCACAACCGTCAAACTTGTTCGTATATATTTCGAGATCACATCAGCAAAAAATCACAAAAAACAAACATTCAGAGATCAAGTAACCAGACAAAGCTTTTCGACGGTTGTAAACAAAAAATCACGATTTAGCGGTTATTTTAACTCTGATTTTGATGATTTTTTACAGATACACTCCTTGACCCTATATGAATACAATGAATGAGTTCGATCTTCAATTTAAAATATTTACAAAAGTGGATAACACAAAATCTTATGTTATACTTAATGAAAGTATAAATAAACTCTTAAGTGTTAGTCAATCTATCGTTTTGATGGGATACGAATTATCCAAAACTAATTTCAACGATCACAACCGTCAAACTTGTTCGTATATGTTTCGAGATCACATCAGCAAAAAATCACAAAAAAAAAACATTCAGAGATCAAGTAACGGGACAAAGTTTTTTTTCGGTTATAAACAAAAAATCACGATTTAATGGTTATTTTAACTCCGATTTTGATGATTTTTTACAGATACACTCCTTGACCCTATATGAATACAATGAATGAATTCGATCTTCAATTTAAAATATTTACACTAGTGTTATATACTTAATAAAAGTATTATTTTCGGGTGTAGATGTAATACTTAAACGACAAATGTTTTAATGTTTTGAAGTAATATTTATGTGGCAATGTGTGGTATGTGCAATTTTTTTTTAAAAAAATCTTATTAATTTTTCACTTCTACAATATTATTAATTTTTCACTAAAAAAAACATTATTCATGAGATTTGGAGGGTTTTAAAAATCTAACCAACCATGTAACGATTGTCTAAGGGTAGAGGATGCAATCATGAGCATTTATATAGGGGTGTGCTATCCACACACCCCATTTTACTTCTTACACACCCCTTGTTAATTTCTATTTGTTGATTTTCTTCAATTCATCCGATCCGACGGTCGAAAATTAGAAGGGTGTGTGAAAAGTAAAATGGGGTGTGTGAATATCACACCCTTTTATATATGCTTTCACATTTTTCAGACTTATACATTAATGATTATGAATTTTATTTATTTTGAACTACCTTAAAAATACTTGAGGGTTTGTATAGTTTTAAAAATTCATGTACACACCTTTAAAGCGTAGAGGATGCGATTAAGAGTGCTTGCATATTTTTTTCACATTTTTTGCACTTGTAAATTAATTATTTTAAATATTTAAATGTATTTGGTATTTTTTAAATTACTTGATGTTTTTATTTTTAATGTGTTTTATAATTTTTTAATCTCACTCTTTGCTCATAATATTTTATAAAATAAATAAATAAAAATTAAATTTTTAAAATTTATTTAGAATAATAATACAATAATAATTCATGAACAATATATATATATATATATATATATATATATATATATATATCCACTATATTTATTGTATTTTATAGTGAGTTTTTTTTAGTAATTAAAAAAAATTAAAATCATCAAAATAACTTTTTTCTTTTCGTGTCAAAACAGATTACCCGCGTGTCACTCTCGTGTAAACCTGTTAAGGACCCGTTATTAACGGGTTCTTAACGGGTTACCCGATAATGACCCGATTAGTTATCGTGTCGACCCGAAGCCCGTTATTTTCGTGTCGTTTTCGTGTCGTGTCATCGTGTCGTGTCAGAAACTGCCAGGTCTATACTCGGCTGCCCTGAGGGCAAAATCTCCTTCCTTGAAGTTGTGTGGCTTGACTGTTCAGTTGTAGGCTTTGGTAACCTATTCGTGGTACAGGGCCACCTTCTTAGCTACTTTTGTCCTTTTTCCTCAAGTAACTCAAGGTCTTTCCACCTCTAATCTGCACATGCTGCAGCATCCCATTCAACATCATTGAATGTTCAAACTCTTGTCGTGGGCGTCGTCATTTCCACAAAAGAAATAAGTTCTGACATATACATTAAGGAGTATGGAGAAAAACCTGTACCGTTCCTTAGAGATGTGTGATGGGCCAATAGGACATCTGGGAGATACGTGTTCTAGCCCTGAACTTAGTTGTGTACCATCTTACTTAGTATCCTTAGCAATGTTTTGTTTGTGGCTTCGACTTGACCGCTTCCCTGGGGATAGGGCGGTGTGGAGTGACGATGCTTGATCCTGTAAACATCAAGCGTGGCACTTACATTTTTGTTCACGAAAGGTGTGTCGTTGTCCCTCACTATCTTGTAAGGTATCCCAAATCGACAAATGATGCATTCCCTAATGAAATTGGATACTGCTGCTCATGTTGCTTTCCTGAGAGGGATTGCTTCCACCCACTTTGTGAAATACTTAGTGGCTACTAAGATCCATATGTGACGTTCAGAAGCTGAGTTGATGGTTCCTATCAAATCAAGCCCCTAAGTATGGAATGGCCATAAAGCGCGCATGTCTTGCAGTAGTGTTGAGGGTTGTGGATTAAGTTTCCACGGACACGGCATGCATAGCACCTCTTGACCATGTTGTGCATGTCTTCCCTCATGGTTCGCCAATGGAATCATAGGTTAAGTAGCTGCGTATGTAGCTTCTTCATTCTTTAGTACTCGCCGCATTCTCCAACATGTACTTTTTGCATAACCTGTGATGACTTGGATGGCCCAAGGTATCTCAATTCCTTATTGAATCATTTTTGGTATAGAGTTACCCCATCCATGAAGTACCTTTTAGTTGTCTCTTTCAGTTTGGGTGCATCTTTGACATTACTTGGCAATGTCCCATCGATGAAGAAGGTCAGGATGGGGACTTCTAATCATCAATGATGGAAACTGTAAATGCCTTTCCTAGGGATAGCATTCTGTTGCACCTTCGACATTCGGCTTGGTCACATATAGCTTGTTGCTTTATCTCTGACTAGTAATACCCTTTTCTTTGTGGTCGGTAATAAAGATTACTACTTGGTTGACTCTGCATGTAGCTTCATAGATTTCGTGCAATCACTTTTGTGCTTCTTTTGGTCAGAGGCATACAGTCCTTGTCACTAGCTTTCTAGCTTAGCTTCGGGATTGAGTTTTTCAACTCTTTCACATATGCAGCAATTTCTTTGGGCTTCACCCAAGGCATGAATGGCTATGATGATGTCTAGCATGTCATATTCGTCCAGGTTTTCCTAGCTTTCCTAACGTTGGACTTCGAGTTAAAGCCGGGAAGTAGTCTCGCCTGCATATGAGGTGTTGCCACTTCTAGTAGTGTTCCTTTTAGATTTTGGAGCCATTGAATCAAGATTGTGACCTGTCCCAAACAGAGTCGCCAATTTATGTTGGGGGACTTTTAGATCGAGGTGGACTTAGGCTTTGAAGAAGTCTTTTTTGTCTCATTTGCTACAGATTCGAACAAGTCCCGGGATATCTCGAAATAATTAGCTTGTTTTAGGAAATACCTCCGTAACATCAACGACCGGAAGATAGCATAAATGATCAAGATTATGACTTGCTCAAGTGAAGCGTGGTGTTGAAGCTAGAAGATTCTTAGTTTACATAAGAAAGAAAGGGTTTGCATGGTTGCATGACATTCTTAGATGCATGATTTGGGCTTTCCTAGGGTGATATCAAAACTTTTAATGCTTGAGATGTTTGATGGAAGGTTATGGGAATTACTAAGGTTGCATAGATGGTGATGCTTGAGGCTTGGAGTATGCTTTTGGGCTAACTCGAACTCTTTAGGCTTATTTCCTCGATGGTTCTCTCTTCCTGCATTTCTCCTATCTCTCTATGTGTTAACTATCTCTTTATGTGTTACTTTAATACTCTCATCTAAAGGCTTATTGCTTTCTTTCTGTAAGTGAAGGGTTCTTCTCTAGGCTTTAAGAGAATCTCCCTTTGTGGCTTGGTCTTCCCCACCTTTCTCCCTAGCCATCTTATTATTCAATTTTTTGTGTAAGATAGCTGCACTGTTGAGACATGCAGGCTGCTTTATTTGCCTGAATTCTTGTAAACTAGAAATGAATTAACAAATATGAAGCAAGATCTACTCCCTCCTATCCCAGGAATAATTAAAGAGAATTATTTGCGCTACTTTTGGTAGCGCGCCTCGTGCTTTTTGCGGGTTGTTTGTCTGTGCATGTTGGGAATGGAAAGCAAGCATTAAATGCATGCCTTGTTGGGCTTAACATGCATTTAATGCAAGAATCTAGTTAGTTCCTAACTAAAAGAGTTGGCTTGCTAGGGAAATGTGTAACTAGGTTAATTCTCTCTCAATGATGCATGCATGAAATGCAAAGGGTATGGGCTTGGATCTTTGGGCCCCCAAGCAGCCCAAAGTCTTCCATAACCATCCACACTACAATCCACTTGAGAAGCCAAGAATATGTGACTTGGGCTTAACATGGATAGTGACTAAGAAAGCATGGCGTGATGAATAGGCATGAGCATGGCTTGAATATATGGCTTAATCAACATGGCATGGCATGTTGGTAAATATATTCCTTGTTGATCCCACACCTTGGCATGTGTTTAGGCTTAAATGTAGGCTTTGCATGACAATTGGGCCTTGAGACTTGGTTGGATTGGTATGTGACATTTTTGAGCCCCTAACAATAATTAATTTTAGTATTGAACCCCAACTTCCTTCAATATATCATAAGCTTAATGATTAAGTGCTCCACTTCACTTGACGTATTGTTAACATGTTGTACTTGAGTGTTGCCACATATCAAGGCATGTGAGGACGTAAAGTATTGTTGCATATATAATCAAAGGCGCAACCAAAATAACAAAGTAACTTGGGTGGTTAGGATATTCTATACTAATGTACACTAATGGAAGTAGGATGTTAGGATAAAGTTGTGGACTGTGGCAGGGTTAAAATAGGTATGTTCACATGAAAAAATATTTAAAGATAAAAAAAATTAGGGAGGGTACAAACCAATTTATGCCCTTCATGTTGAGTTGTCCCTTTAACACAAGAATCACTTGAAAGGACGTTAGCTCCACAACACAATCGCCAATGAATCGTGTTAAGTAGGCCTGGGCACGGTTCGGTACCGGAGTTACACACATTCAGTATAACGACAATAAAAGTTAACCCAAAAAATATTTATATAAAGGTAAGAGACAAACCAATACAAATGTGTGTAACTTTCTAGCTCCTAAACACTACCCAAAATTTGAAAGATTTCAATTTAAGCATAAAAAGGTCTTAATGATTAACGCCATAATAGTGGTACGCTAATAACATTTTTTTGCCACTTAGTATTACAGTCTAGTGGTATTTCTTTTTACTTGTAAGTGAGAGACCTTAAGTTCGATTCTCGCCAAAGGCGAAGTTGAACCACATTATTGCTAGTACATTATGAGGCTAATCCACCCCTTCTCTCTTAGTGTAAATAATATTGTTTGTTAAAGAAAAAAAAACATTTTTTCTTGAGTTTTTGCACTTGATACTAGAGATATTCTAGGTATTTGAGGTGAGTAGTTAAGCTAGATAAAAATCTACTCGACTTGAGAACAATGTGAGTTACAAGTAGAACCAATCACCCTAGATATGTGTTTCTACAAGAAGGAATACATGTTCATGATTTTGAAAGAGTTACTAAAGGCAATTAAGAAACAATTACACGGTCAAGTTTTTCACCACAAATTATGAAATTATGAAGACACTCGTATTGTGACATCAATGACGACAATGAAGCTTAAAGCCTCATTTTGTAGTTTGTATCTCATAAGATTTGAAAAGTATAAAAATTTGACCAAGCTGATAGCTGTTACATAACAAGTTTCAAGTCAATGAGCTACAAGCTTTCAGTCGTTGCAAAATTTCCCAAGTAGTGCAACATCTCGTTGTGCCAAACTACTCAACCAGTTCAAATACTCACAAAGCCCATGAAGAAAATTAAGGTAATGAAGGTTTTGGGCTTCTTGGGGCACCAACCCAAAACCATCTTTTGAGTTCAAGAACATACAGATAGGCAGGATAGGGTGAGAGGGATTTGGTGCCACTTCAACCAGAGAGAGATAGAGTGGTGCCACTTCAGACCTTTAGAAGCAAATCAAATTGCACAAAGTGGTGCCACTTCAGACCTTTAGAAGCAAATCAAATTGCACAAAAATTAGCAAGTGCTCTCTACTACAGTAGTGAATATGATTGTTATTCTTGCACCGAGGTGTGATTTTAAATCCCATCAACTCCCTAATCTAACATTTAATCTGACAAATCTATAGTTTGATAAAAAAAAATCCAGAAATTTTTTAGGAAAACTAATAAAAAGAGCTTGAAAACTTTGAGTTTTAATGATAAGGACAAAATAAAGAGTAAAGTGAATAGTACAAGGATTGATTTTTAAGTGTAAAAATGTGGTTTTTCGTTAAAGTGAACAGTACCGAAGGTTTTCATTAAAGTTCCCAAATTTTTTTTGTCAAATCCCATCCCAAATTCAAACCAAAACTCATTTAATAGCCAGCCATAGAAGAAGTCAAAGATGTTTTTACCGACGTGATTTGAACTCACTCTATCATGCAAAAGATCAACACATTTTCACCGCTATGATAAAAGAATACATGAGTTTAATCTAACTTTCTCACTCTACAACTTTACCAAACAGCTTAGCAATTTTTTTTTTTTTTTGTGAGAATGTAAAACTGGCCTCAAATAATCAAACCCCAAAACAACATTTAATGTCTTGTTGGATGCGAATCCGCAGGTTAAAGCATAAGAAAAGTAAAGGGGAAGAAAGAGGAAATATGGACTTTGTCATATAGGGAAACATGAAGAGACTTAACATCTAGAAGATGTAGAAATAAAAGATTTTTCACATGTAATAACCCCCCAAAACTTGACTTTGTTACCATTCCATTGGATTGAGTTTACAATAGCAGAGCAATTAATTATTTTTTGAACAAACGATATTATTCATACTAAGAAGGTAGGTTAAGCCTTACAATAATGTAATTCAAATACCATCTCCATCCGCGTTCTCACCTTTAGGAAGGGAAACAAAATCAGGTGAATAACATGACCATTGTGTAAATTGGGTTGAGGAAGGGACACAAAGCCAAACTCTCTAGTAAATTGGGCTAACGAAGGATACAAAGCCCAACTGTCAAGTAATTGACCATATTCCAATGCAGATATTATTCCATCCGGCCAGACCCGTAAGAGAAGGCGTTGACACTTGGCGCATGGTATTCCGAGCTCATCGTATTTATCAAATTTCAAAACGGGAAATTTTCTGGTAATTAACTAGCACGCAGTTCACCATTTAATTATTATTTTCTTCAATTTTAATTCATTTTGAATAGTAGTCCTTTAACTTAAAGTTTACGATTATTGATTTCTTAATTTATTAAAACGTGTAGTTATGGTCATTTTTATCAACTCCTTTAAAATTTCTATCAAAATAAGTTACATGATAAGCACATGAGGCTGAATTAATAGGGAAAATATGAAAAACCAAATAAAAAAAGTGTAGGAATAATTTCTCAATTTTAACTCAATTAGAAAAATAGTCCATCAACTTTAATCAAATTTGAGAAATGGTCACTCAACTTTATTTAATTGGAGTAATAATTCATCAATTTTAATTCAATTGTAACAATAATCATTTAAACATGAGTCATTTTGACGAAATTCTATAAAAAAAAAAGAAGAAAAGAAGATCATATTTGTAATTTTAGCTGAGAAGCTATTGTTAAATTGAGTTAAAATTTGAGAAAGAACGACACAATTTCTCTATTACTACTTTTCCTTTGTCCTCGTCCCATTGATTTCTTCAAACAGAACAAAAGTCTGCCCCAAAGACTATATTTTCTAATTTTTCCGATCTTTTCTTTCATTGGCTCCTCGCTTTTTTCCAGGACGTCTCGCTCTCTGTTTATCCGCCACTCCCTCCCCTTCTTCTTCGTCGCCGATTCTCTGAGTCAGGTCTGTACGAAAGAGCAGCAGCAGCAGCCATGCCGTCGCAGGAGTACATGGACAAGATGCAGGTCCGACAGGCCTACCGGAATCTCTGGCACTCGGACCTCATGGGCACCATTCAGGCCGACACTCCCTGTATTACTCTCTCTCTCTCTCTCTCTCTCTCTCTCTCTCTCTTTAACTTTCTCTCTATAAATTCGACCGGTTCAGTGTCTGATATGGGACTGTGAATGTTTGTCGTTGCAGATTGTTGCTTTGCGGCGTTCTGGTGAGTTCTCTCCGTCGATCTGATTGCTTTGCTTGTTAGTAGATCTGATTTCTTGTTAGTAGATCTGATTTCCCTGCCGATTTCGCAATTTATGTTCATGTTTTCCTCGTTGACTTGGTCTAACACTCGTTGACTTCATTTCTTTAATTTAAATCTTGATGAATGCTAGGTAGACAAACTTTTCGGTCAAATTTGCAAATCAATTCATGTGTCAAAATAAGCACGTTAATTAATATTTAAGTAAAAATTTAATCATTAACAACCATGTCATATAGTTTATAAATTTGGTTTCCCTAGCCCATTTAATTCTCTGAATTAAAATTAGAAACTGAATACTTGATTGATTGTTTTTAGGATTAAGTACTTAAAACCCCAAATCCTTTAGTGTCATTCCAAAGTGGTTCCAACCCTTTTGATCATGCCAAACAAGTACCCAACGTATTGAAAATATAACATATAATAAGCCCCAGTTAAAATCTATTAAATTAACTAGGGTTTACTTTGCCTCCAAAATCAATAGAAGATCATGTAAGCATAGCCTCCACCAACTAACGGTCACCACCACCATCATCGTGCCATCACTTCCAAACCCAAAGAAGAACTGGAAGCTTTACGAGTCAGGAATCAATGTATGAGGAAAACACATGAGCAAAAACAAGCTCTTTGAAACCTTATATGAAATCGTAGCCCTCTCTTTTGTTAGAATATTGTCCTCTTATCATTTCAGTTTGGGTCCATTTTCGATTCAATCCAATACCCATTTGATCATTGTGTTTCATATTGTATAATCTATATTTGAAATTTCGATTTTAAGGTAACAAATATTAATGTTTACTATGATATACCCATTTAGTGGGTTTTGAATATAATCTATGTTCCTCGGGACCAGAATTCTCTTGACCAGACTCCCGCTGACCAGAACTCTCATCTTCATTGGCAAAGATCTTGATCTAACTCCAATTTGAACTTCTCATAATCAGACTCCCCCTAATTGAACTACCCATGATCAGACTCTCCTAATCAAACTCCTATTTGACCAAGCTCCTCCTCATTAGATTTCTGTTGACCAGTCTCCCATGATCAGAACTCTCATCTCATTGCAAAGGCAATTATAGACTTCTTTGCAAGAAACTATCGCTCATCTGCATCTTGTTCCAATTGGCATCAAACATCTTGCTAGCTTGCTCTTAACACCTTCAATTGGTTCATTGAGACTTTTACAATAAAGCATGTCCTCTATTCTTGATTTCCACGTAACTCAGTTGCAGCGGGTGAGTTTCATCGGTGCTAGTCACACCTATTCTAAACGGATATCTGCCAAATCAGGCTCTGATACCACTTGTTGTGAATATCGAGTTTAAGAATGGGAAAGACAAAACAAACTCGGGAAATCGAAAACAAAATAATCAAGATAAACAACACTAAGAATTAACGTGGCTTGGCTATATGCGCCTAGGTCCACAGAGCAACGTTAACAATCTTACACTATATCGATGATGAGTACAGCGGATAATCTTGTCAAACTTTTAGGATTAAGACTTGTAAAAAACCTGAAAGAACAAGAAATACACTCTTATCTCTCTTTTTTATCTTGCACACAGTTTGCCCTCACAACATTCTCTCACTCTAACTCCTTGAGTGGTATACAACTTATCATGGGCTGAAAAAACCCAACATCTCAACAACAACAACAAAGCCTTTTCCCACTAAGTGGGGTCGGCTATATGAATCCTAGAACGCCATTGTGCTCGGTCCTGTGTCATGTCGTCCGTTAAATCCAAATACTCTAAGTCTTTTCTTAGAGTCTCTTCCAAAGTCTTCCTAGGTCTCCCTCTACCTCTTCGGCCCTGAACTTCTATCCCGTAGTCGCATCTTCTAACCGGGGCGTTAGTAGGCCTTCGTTGCACATGTCCAAACCACCGTAACCGATTTTCTCTCATCTTTCCTTCAATTTCGGCTACTCCTACTTTACCTCGAATCTCCTCATTCCTAATCTTATCCCCTCTTGTGTGCCCACACATCCAACGAAGCATTCTCATCTCTGCTACACCCATTTTATGTACATGTTGGTGCTTCACCGCCCAACATTCCGTACCATACAACAACGCCGGCCTTATTGCCGTCGTATAAAATTTTCCCTTGAGCTTTAGTGGCCGTATACGGCGATCACACAACACGCCAGATGCACTATTCCACTTCATCCATCCAGCTTGTATTCTATGGTTAAGGTCTCCGTCTAAATCTTCGTTCTTTTGCAGGATAGATCCTAGGTAACGAAAGCGGTCGCTCTTTGGTATTTCCTGGTCTCCGATCCTCACCCCTGACTCGATTGGACCTCCAGTTGCATTGAACTTGCATTCCATATATTCTGTCTTTGACCGACTTAGGCGAAGACCCTTAGATTCCAACACTTCTCTCCAAAGGTTAAGCTTTGCATTTACCCCTTCCTGAGTTTCATCTATCAACACTATATCATCTGCGAAAAGCATACACCAAGGAATATCATCTTGAATATGCCCCGTTAACTCATCCATTACCAATGCAAAAAGGTAAGGAGTTAAAGATGAGCCTTGATGTAACCCTACAGTTATGGGGAAGCTTTCGGTTTGTCCTTCATGAGTTCTTACGGCCGTCTCTGCTCCATCATACATATCCTTTATAGTTTGGATATATGCTACTCGTACTCCTTTTTTCTCTAAAATCCTCCAAAGAATGTCTCTTGGAACCCTATCATATGCTTTTTCCAAATCTATAAAGACCATGTGTAAATCCTTTTGCATATCTCTATATTTTTCCATCAATCTTCGTAGGAGATAGATTGCCTCCATGGTTGAGCGCCCTGGCATGAACCCGAATTGGTTGTCCGAGATCCGTGTTTCTTGCCTTAGTCTATGCTCAATGACTCTCTCCCAGAGCTTCATTGTATGACTCATTAGCTTAATACCCCTATAGTTCATGCAATTTTGTATGTCGCCCTTATTCTTGTAGATAGGCACCAAAGTGCTCTTTCGCCATTCATTTGGCATCTTCTTCGTTTTCAAAATCCTATTGAAAAGGTCTGTGAGCCATGCAATACCAGTCTCTCCCAAGACTTTCCACACTTCGATTGGTATATCATCTGGGCCCACTGCTTTTCTATGCTTCATCTACTAAGTTAAATTTTAATTTAAAAAGTAGACGTAGGATATATTAAATATGTGAATATAGTCAACAAAATATAGGGTGTGAATAAAATAACCCTACTTGATTTTAGGTAACAAACTATTTTTGTGCGCTCAATGTGTCAGTGGATGCTGCTTTGATTTTTTTTTTTTTTTTCCTTTTTCTTTCTGGATTTCTCAATGCAATGGAGGGAAATACCATTAACTAACTATTTTTAAAATTTCGTTTCCGGGTAGATTTCGTTTACTTGTCAAAAAGAAAGAGAAATTAAGAACAAAACCATCAGAGTGTACCATAGTGGTGGCAGTCAAGCCGAAAATTGCGCGACTAGATCATAAATTTTCCCTGCTCTAATACTAGTTGATCGTTATAACATATAGTGTGGCTCGAGTTCTTTTGCACCAGATAGAGGCTATGAACAAGAGTAGAGTAATTAGCAAGCCCCAATAGATTGAATTCCATCATATGAACTGAAAGGGGATGCTTAGATTTCAAGTAAGCTTTGATGCGTATTGCAGGGCCTTTTTAGTCATACATTGTGCATTTTATTTGGGTTGCTAAGATCAAACTGCACTTTTAATTTTGCCCGGGTATGAATGACTATTTTGCCCAGGTATTGAGTTTTCCTCCCATTGTGGTGATATTGAATGACTTTTGTTTCCCTGCAGTGCACCATGTGCATCATACTTGCTCCGGAAACGAGCACTTTACAATGACATGTCAAGGTGATTTGTAGTTTTGATTTTGCTTGAACCGTAATCTGAACTATGTGACCCTTTGTTTTGAATACAGTGATAATTGCGCTTTTGTTTGTCATAGATATGTATGCTGTGCTGGTTATATGCCCTGTAGCGGTAGGTGTGGGGAAAGTAAATGTCCTGAATTCTGCCTGGCAACTGAGGTATAAAATGAACGTAATTTTACGATGGTTTGTGTAACCTTCTTCAAATCCTTGGTTTAACATCTATATGCCTTTTGTGTCATAATTTTGTCCTTATTTCTAGTAGATTTCACCACATTCTTGGTTGTTTCTTACTATCTTAGCTTCATGCCCTTTATCTGGAAAGGACAGATTGATAGCTAATCATCTATTAGTTAAGTATTTCTGGAAGTCCTAAAATCCTGCTAGGAGACCAGCATATAGAAAACAGAGAGAATCCCCATGTTGCCCAACAAATTTGTCTCCTAAATTTTGTACATCTGAAAATGGTTTGATTTTAGTTGCATCCCATGCAAGCTAAAAGGCTTAAAGTTTGTATTAGTAATCAGCAGTATAGAGAAAAAGAGGTTTTTTTTTTTTTTTTAAATTTTTTTATAACTTTTTGAGAATTCATGGGCAGAGAGAAGAATAAGGAAGAGAAAAAAAAAAAAGATGAAGTACAGAAGGAGATATCAATGAAACCACACCAAGCCTTGAACAAGACCTTGCTATGTTTATTTCCGAAACTTAGAAATACTACTCTTAACTAGTAGAAGCTCTTAAAAATATTCAAAAAGCATATAGTCTCTAAAATCCCACATACATTGGCTCTTAATAACACCTTAACTCTTAAGTGACCTCCAAAAATTGACTGAATCCAAATTTTATTTAACAATTATGCCAATTGACAAACTGTTTTTGTACTTTTAATTGCCAAGGGTGTTTCCCTTTGGACTGGGAAGGCCTTGACTCAAGTTTTCCAATGCATTTAATCATTGGCTTTTAGAGATCCTTGATTGTTTTCCTAAGCAAACTGTTGTTATCCCATCACCTGATAGATCTCTTGGTGCATGTGGTTTGGCAAATTAAGCTCCAGAAACATAGAATCATATGATAGAATAAGAAATTAATGCAAAAAACAGATACATAACAAGGTGCTCCAATTTGGTTCCATCGCAGTCTCTTGGCACCTGTTGTTTTCAATATCATGATCAGAATCTGGTTCACTTGTTCAATGCTATACAAACAAACCAATCCATATGTTATCTGAATTTCATGGGTCATAAATATAATGACTTTGCTCAAATGTGGCTGTAGCGTAGTGTAATTTATGGCCAATTAAGTAGTGTTTTCGGTTCATGTAGTTTTCCATAAGTAATCAATTATACGACGAGTAATTGAAGGTCAAATTTGCTTTAGGGGTTGAATTTTAGAGGACAGACTGCAAAGGACTGTTTAGGCGTTTTACTCTTTCTTTCTTTTGTGTATGCAAACAGTCTTATTTAGGGTCAGTTGCATGCTTGCCATTATTTTGTTACTTTAAGCTGGAGCTGCACAGAGTAGTTTCTAATTTTCATCCTACGCTTGACATTCCAGGTTTTCCTGTGCTTCGGGAATTCAGTGGCCTCAACCCGCTTTCTGTTGCAAGATGAATTCAATATACAGACAACACAGTGTGATAATTGCATCATTGTAATCTCTCTCTTGCAACACCGTATTCTAGTTTATAAAATCTTTATAGCAGAGCTCAATTGTGGTTTCTAATTTAATGTAAATGTGCTATTCAACTGTTAGTTATGTTTCCTCTTGTTAACAGGGTTTCATGTTCTGCCTACAACAACTTGCGTGTATTTTCTCCATAGTTGCGATGATTGTTGGAAGTGAAGAAATATCAGAGGCATCTCAGTTGTTGAATTGTTTGGCCGACTTGGTGTACTGCACGTAAGTTCTTTTCTTTTACCCATTGAACATTCTCAACCAACGTTCATTGGAGGTTACTAATTTTACATTTTCTTTCTTTTGCAGGGTCTGTGCATGTATGCAGGTAAGCAAGTTGTTTTTTTGCTCTCGTAATTCATCTTAAAAATTCCCCAATGCGAAACTAGAACGAATGTTAGATGAACTTCATTTGCTGCTGACTCCAGACTTTTTTATTTTGCAGACACAGCACAAGATTGAAATGGACAAACGAGATGGCAAGTTTGGACCGCAACCTATGGCAGTGCCTCAGTTTCAGCAGATGTCTCGCATTGATCAGCACGTTCCTCCCACAGTTGGATATCCACCTCAACCAGCATATCCAGCTCAACCAGCTTACGGTCAGCCCTATGGTCATCCACCTGCTCCACAAGCTCAAGGCTACCCACCAGCCGGTTATCCTCCAAGCGGTTATCCACCCAGCAGTTATCCACCCAGCGGTTATCCACCTTCCGGCCATTAATTCTAGCTGATTTTGAACAGATTCATGCATCCAATTACATTCTGTGGTGGCCGTTTTGTTCAATCGTGTTACGTGTTGGTTTGCAAGTATTGTCTTTGAAGTTCCAACTTGTGTATCTTCGACCTTGCTCTTCTTAAATTTTACTTGCAAGAGGGTTGACTGATGTATGCAGTAACTTTGTGCTTTGCTTTTTATGATTTAAAACTTCCAACTTCCCCACCCGATATACAAATGCGAGCATCTTGTCGTCTCTCTCATATTTGTTTTCTCATGGTTGTTTGTGTGGATATTTGTAAGACTGAAATCGTATCTCACTTATGGCGTGTTTACCTATTCGTAATTGGAATCAAAACAAAGGAGTCAGATTCCGATCATTGTGTTTTCAGGTGTTGGCTTGCGAATCCTTTTTCTTTTCTTTTTAGGGTTTTCGTTACATAGTCATAGATCAGGTGTTTGCTCCCCTTCACACTAGGGTTTTGTACATGGTTTATGCATGACCTGGGTAGACAATGTATTGACAACGTATTTCTATCATATTGACTCATCATATTAATGCTATAGTGTTTTGTTATTATAAAATCAGTAGGATGAGATACGCTGCCAATATAGGTCATGTGCAAACCACGGGTGCGCATGTGAGCATTTATGAGTCATAGAATATCAAAATGGAGTGTGCTATCCACAAATATTTTTTTTAGTTCTCACTCTCTCTTAATTTTCGGTCCTCGAATTAAAAGAATTGAGAATATCAAATGACATAAATTAATAAAGGATGTGCAGATGTCACATCCCTATCAAAATATGTAGAGCATAAATCTATAAGCAAGCATTTCATTTCTCAATCCGCCCATCCCAATGCTGTTATTGTTGACTATACTGTAATTTAAGACCTACAAAATGGGTGGTTTAAATTGTTGCATTTTTCTTTTGTCGAACATCCCTTCGGCCCTAAGGAAGACCCAAGTTTAACAATATGATACTAAACATTTAAATCTAAGTTTAACATAATGAGTTAATATACTAAAGAATCAATTACGTCAATAAATAAAACTAAAAATTTAAAAGGAAAATTTTTCTCAACGCGTTCTTTAATAGAACTTTACAATTATGTCAAGTTGCCAAGTGCCAACCACGAGCTCAATGCAAGTGCGACTTTGATTTTTCGTTTTCTTTTTCTCAGCAAGTTAATGGACCATTAGATAACAATGTATGATGCCTAAAAACTCAACTAACCCACCAACCCATATGAGATTACTCAAAATCTTGATCACACACATGAATTAGTTGATGCTGATGCAGCTATCAAATCATATATATCCATCGTTTTAGCTCATGCTTTACGCTTAATCTAATCTCTCAAGTATGATCTAGACGTCGTGGCATCGTGACCAAATAATTAAACCATATAAACTGTCTTAACCACAACCACCTCAAATTTCCTTGGACGATGATTTTATGCTGATGCAACTATCAAACCATATAAGCTATCTTTTAACGACGATTTATGTGGTCTTGCTCTGTAATAATTTGACGTGGCTTCGTTCTTCCACGATGACCTATGTGTTCACGGGTATATAACTGTTATGGTCACTGATATAAGACTGTTGCATCCATGATTTTTGTGAAAATTTGTATTGGTGATATTTTGTAGGTTTGTGCTTGTGGCAGCTGTATAGGAGTTTACTGTAGTTTGATTGATTGCGCAAATTCACTCCAAATCAATCTCTTAGTCGTTAGAGCTATGTGCCCGATTGGCATCCTCTGAAACCATTTGTGGTTTTAATGAAATACCACCACTGCATAACTTCTTGTAAAAAAAAAACACACCACCTCCTCGAAATTTCCTTGGACCAAACAATTAAACTATATATAATCTAATTTAAATAATTAATCTCGGTAGTACTTATATATTTTGATTATATTTTTCATTTTTTAGACTATTTTAACTTTGCGCGTGTGGATTTTATTGTCATTGTCAATCTGTCAACTAATAGTTTTCGTGTAGGTTTTCCCTTATTCCAGAAACTGCAAAATACCATGTAACATTAACATGAATCAGAAGCTAATTAATATGATACAGTTTATTGCATTTTTTAATTTTGTAGAAGGATGCGTGCGTACGGATAGGATAAAATGCAGAAAACACGTAACTAATCTGTAATTAAGTTTTACGTGTTATTATGTTCATCATGTCATACACACATCATTTGGTCATTAAAATTGAGAAAAAAATTATTGCCCTTCCCTAAAAGCTTCTTGTACATCCATGGAGGAATTCGAACAAATTACTGTAACGGTAGTTCTATCTATGCTTTTAAAAAGATAATCTTACTTACAACCCATGATATATTGTGTCAACAACAACCTCGAGAGTCAAAAACTTTGATTTGATGACTAATATTTCTCACCTAGTTTTAAATTCTACTATACACATACTTTATGTATTTTTGAAAAAATATGTATGCATCCTGTATATTTATCAAAATTCAGGAATTAATTTCGCACATTTAATTTTACTAATAAAATTTAGGCATTATACATTATTTTTAACATAATATTTTCTTCGAAATATAAAAGTATTAAAATTTTATATAGTGGTCGAATTTTTACCACAACAAAATTATGAATTTTCACATGGGTAATTTCATTTAAAATATCCATTCCATATTTCTTTTAATAGAATCAATATCATTCAATAAACTCAATTATACAAATAAAACATTATTGTTAGTCCATTGTGAGGTTTATCCCAATATCTCACTTTCTTATTGTAGATAATATCGTTTGTTAAACTATATACGAGTCTTGAAACATGATGTCTTAAATAATAACAAGATGATTCTCAAATCAAATCAGGGAACATGTGAAATACTTGTCTCCTGCAACTGTGAGATATGCATGCGAAAATCATCCACGATCAACTAGGAAGGGGTTGGAATGCTCCTCTTCTAGAACAAGGGATTTGAAAATGGTAATGTTTTACCTGTAGTTCGAAGAAATTCATAATATTGTATCAGAAAGTCTACATATTTGTCGGGTTCGCCTAAAGGGAAAACAAAGAAAGAAAGCAAAAGCCAAAATGTTTTTGAATTAACAAATTCAAAAATGATTTATCTAGAAGGATTACGTGTTGTTATTAGAAAGAAATAAAATATCATTTGATTAATAAACCCTAATGTGGGCTCTGCATGTTTGAAAACTAGCCACACGCGGTGGCTTTTTCTCCCTGCCTTGTCCCTATGGCTTATGAGTCAATAGATGTTATTGCCCCTTCAATTATACAACTTCTTCACTACTCCAATAAAATCAACTCTCAAATTTTCAATCATCTCACCAATGAATGCATGTCATATCAAATTTGTGTCGTTTTCTGCCAAAGAATAATTTGTAAACCAATTGAATAACGAATAAAATGATCAAAATAATTATTTTTTAACAAACAATAGAATAATTACATGTTCTGTTCATCTATTAATAAGAGGAATGAGAATAGAGAGCAAATGAGTTCAATTCATAACTTTTCATGTATTTACTTGCTGTAAGAAATTAAATTTTTTAATGGTATATCTAAACCCCGTAATGAAATATCCCAAACTTAGGAATTGGATCAAACAGAAGGGAAGTCTTAAGTTCGATTATCGTATATCCCAAACTTAGGTATATATCTCTAAATACCGCATGTTACACAGTCTAGTGGTTTTTTTTCTTTACTTGTAAGTGAGAAGTCTTAATTAAGTTCGATTGTCGCCAAATACGAATTTAAATCACATTATTGTTAGCATATTGTGAGGTTAAATACACTTCATTTCTTTTAGTGTAAATAATACTGTTTGTCAAAAAAAAACCCATGTGTTATGAATATTCATATTTGTCTCTTTAATTAGTTGACTTGCCATAAAAATCATTTAGAAAGATGGCTGGCTGGTTGGACTGTAGTTCAATTTCAACGTGATTTCATCAACAGTGACAAAACCAAAACAAGAGACAAGATATTTGCAATCGTGTTTGGGAAAGGAAGGAGGCTGCAACATCATCATCATCATACGTTTGTTTAATCATCTTGTTCTGCATAAAACCATATTTCTTGGTGCCGGCAAAGTTTGTTGCAAGCCCCATAAACTATTTCACTGCATGCATATTGCACGAAAGCATTTCATAAATTAATCTGAGGCTGGCAGGCCACTGATGCTTGACGTTTTTCGAAAGAAAAGGGCAGAAAAAGAGAAGATTTCTGGGAAACAAAAAGAAAAATAAAATAAAGAAAAAAGATTTCTGGAAACCTGAATTTTCTGGTCACCGCCTCGATTTAATGTCTAGACATTTGAAAATTAAAAAGGGCGCCCAGACCAGCTGAGGCGTCCGTCTAGACCGCTTAGGCACCCCGCCTAGTCTGTCCAGACCCACCTAGCAATGGCAGAGTTAGAAATTTTTCACCGGGTGAGCTAGTTTAAAGATTTAAATCTTTATAAACAAAGAAACTTAATATAATTTTTTTACAATATCAATTAGTTTAAGAAAACTTTTACAAGGTGAGCCAAGAACTTTTGTTATTTAAATAAATTTAAACTTGAACATTTACAAGAAGCGATGAGAAAAAAGTTGTGAGAAAAAGAGATGGTTTGTAAACTATATTATATAATTAAACCAAGAGAATTCAAATCAGTAACTAAATATATGGTGGGCTACATGCGAAAATCAATAAAAATTACATGTAAGACATTATTTCCTACTGAAAGCTACCTGGGCTACAACCCAGGGTAGCCCTTTATGTGGCTCCGCCGGTGCCGCCTAGACACCTGCCTAGGTTGTGACTCATTTAGACAGAAAATAGATAACTTTCAATTTGCATTTAATTTTTTTTATAATAAATTGTAAGAGACTTGTTGAATACTTAAATAAGCACACACTATATGCTTGTTCCCCATGTTTTCATTGTGTTCCAATACTTCATAATATATATGTCATTCTATTTTGTAGTTTATGATGAAATGATATATATTTTATGTATAAAAAAACACTTATTTACACAAAATATAATAGATTTACTTAAATCCGCATAGTCCACCCGCCTAGCTGCTAGGCCCTAGCCTGCCGCCCGACTAGCGCCTAGCATCTTTTAGAACCTTGAATAAAACATGAAAAAAAAAAAGTATTGAGTATAAGTGACGACTCTTTCGTATGTAGGAGACCTCTTATTCAAATGTATCAAATTTCGTATGCATGGGAACTCTCATATACCAGAATTAATGTACACGTCAAAAGACTAAAATCAATACATAATCCAACGTCAAGTTTTAATGCAATTTCAATCTTTTTCGACATTAAGGTTCAAAAACCCATATATTTAAACGCACATATACAGTGGCCACTTAATACTACATTCTTATGTTCAATTCTCGCTAAGATGAATTTCTAACACATTATGTGGCTAACCCCACCTCATTTTTAGTGTAGATACTATAGTTTGTTTTTTGTTTTTTAAATACATCATCACCACCTTTTTTTTCTTTTTCTTTTTCATCTTTTCACTTTCTTTCCTTTTTTTTTTTCTTTTCAAGTTGGTAGATCCCATCTGATTTAAAGCCCATTTGAAATGCTTGGAGGATTTGCATTGACATTCATGTCTTCCATTACCAGAATTTGTCCAGTGTGAACCCACCAACTGATAATGTCACGCTCCATTTCATAATTAAACAATGACCCCTATCACCAACCTTACAAGTTACCAATACATGCTAAAAGCCAAACTAACCATACACCAATTTTATCACTTTTAACTTTACTAATACTCGTAAATGTGAATTAAGTCCGTTTATTTTAATTTAACTAAAGATAATACTCACAGGATACTTGTAAATATGGATTATATCAATTAATTAACTTACCTAATACTCATAATTATAAGTTTAAGTCAATTAATTAGTATAGTGTGCTCGCACAACTCCCGCTATCTTTTAAAGCAAAGACATAGGTAATACTCCAAAGCAGTTAAAACAACCCATCACTAAAAATACTTAGGAACCAAAATCAAAATGTCAACATTTAACAAAGATTGAGATCTCTTTCAATATTAAAAAGATAAATATCTGCAAATCAAGAACTAATTGTTCTTTTTATTTTTATTTTTTGGAATCTGAGTTACAACATAGAAAACCCGAAATTCTCATTTTTTTTTTATCAACCAAAGAAAGAAAGAAAAAAAAAAACTATACAAGATCATCTCATTTGTCACTCAATTCTCAATTTTCTTTTATCCAACAATATCGTGTATTTACACATTTACAAACTCCATAGCAGAATCTTAGGTATTACATTCACGACAAGAGCTTGATTCATTTGTTTCACCGACCACGACGGCGGGTCCACTCCACCTTTCGCACCGAAATCGAGAGTTCGATTCTCATACTCGTCTTCTCAATTTTTCTTTTCTTTGAAGTAAAAAGAAAGTAAAACACCTTTGAATTTGCAGCGCTACAATTCAAAGCCAAGATTAGTGTGAGAATAATCACCGTAAAAATCAGGGATACCAGTAGCGGCCCAAAGCCTCTCATTGAAATCGCCCTGCATATCCTCCGATATGAACGGCGTACGACACAGCGGGCACGTCTTCTGGTCGTACCCGACCCACCGGTCCACGCACCCTTTGTGGAAGACGTGACGACAATTCGTGAGCCGTCGTATCTCGTCCTCGCCCTCGAACTCATACAGGCATACGGCGCACGACTCCGGCGGGCCAACCAGGTCCGAGAACTTCGCCAGCGGCAGGATTTCCCGGATCAGAACCGCGGAGACGGAGTAGAACTCCGGGAATCGGGCCGGAGGGTCGGACCAGGCATTGTCCTGTTCGATGAAGTATTGGAGACCCAGCACGGAGAAGAAGGCGGAGATGAGTTTTCGGATTATGCCCAGCAGAGAGAATGTTTGAATGAAGAACTTTGGGAGCAGAATCTCCGTGTACCCAACTGGGAACCCCATTAAAAAGCTTCGAGCTTTGAGGTTTTGGGTTGTGATTCGGTTATGGAGTTTGGAGATATGAAATGGGCTTTAGTTTAGTTCCTGTGTTTTATAGAGAGAGAAAGAGAGAGGGAGGGAGGGAGGCGAAGAGCGAGAGAGAGGATACAGAGAGTGGAGGAGGATGGGTTATATAGCCATGGATGAGGATTGAGAGAGTTGACGATGTGTATAATGGCAATAATGCCCTTCAACTTTGTCGAAATAACACACTACGAAAGTGTATTGTATTCGCTTTTCTAAGGGCCTGTTTTGTACGTATAGTATCCGTCAAAATAGATTTTTGGCCTTTTATTTTCACCTCTCTTTATTTAATCCATTTCTCATTACGGTGAAAAATATGGAACTGGAGTTGTTTACATGAGATGATGAAATATGAAAGCTAAAACATTTGCGGTTTATAAGGGGGTTTTGAATTTTAATCTTTCAAAAAGATTAAAATTTAAAAAAAAAAATTTGATGTTAGATTAAATATTGATTTTAGTACATAATGTGTCCTTAATTCAAAATAATTAATGCGCATTTTATTTAATGTCTCCCATTAAATATTTAAATTTATTAATACACAAATTTTAATTTATTTTTTGACCAAAAAGGAGTTTTTTAATTTATTAATTTTATTTAACATTCTTCAAACTTGAAAGACTCAATTAATGTAACTAAATGTTAGTACCCAAAATATGTGTACCAAAATATATTATATTGAAGTAATATATTTAAATGTTAGTACCGAAATGTATGTACCTATGTTTAAAAGTATTGTATTTATATAATCTACTAATATAATCTACTAATATATTAAAAGTCATCTTTACCAAAGATTGAAATGAAGTTTTCTATTTATATAATCTACTAATATTTTTGCACGTACATGCGAGAAACCTATTTTTAGTAAATAATTTTCAATAAATAATATTTCAGTTATGTATTGGTGCCCAAGAAATTCTTTTTCTTTTTTATCCCAAGGAATCCTATTTAGAAATATAACTTCATTAAGAAAAAAATAAGTCAATAAATTATATTCTGTTAGCTACACCTCAATTAAGTGATAACCTTCTTAAAGATAGAAAATTAGTTTGGTTGCAACTGTATAACTTTATAGAGGTTTTATTGTACTAGAATATATCCATCCTATATTGTTTTGTTTAATTCTACACTCCCAAACAGTGGGACCAACAACTTCTTTGTGTTTTGCACTATTCTAATAATTTCTGCCTAGCGTCCCTTGGGCCCCGCCTAGGCGCTAGGTGGCTAGCTACTGTTCCGATTAATCCCTAGACATTTGCAAATTAAGAAAGGGTGCTGGACCAGCTTAGGTGTTCACCTAGCCCAGTTAGGGCCGCACCTGCCTAGGTTGGGCTAGGTACCCGCCTAGGTCGCAACTCTTACTTTGACAGAAAATCAATACCTTTCATTTTGCATTTTATACTTTTTCTATAATTTGTCAAAGACTTGTTGAATACTTGGATGAACGCTTATTATATGCTTGTTCCCCATGTTTTCAATATGTTCTAATACTTTATAATCTACATATCATTTTATTTTGCAATTTATGTATTACGTATTTTTTTAAGAATAAATAGGCATTTATTTATACTATATATAATAAATTTACTTAACTTTGTCTAGGCCTTGCCTAACCGCCTAGGTGTTAGGCCTCAGCCTGCCGCGTAACTAGCACCTAGCGTCTTTCAAAATCATTTTTGTTTTGGCAAAAAAAAAAAAAAAAAAGTTGTCTTTAAAGTTAATTTTCTGGTGAAGTGAATTAGTCGAGTTCTATATCAACAATGTGCTATTATAATTTATATTAGAAAGATTAAATATCATACTTATAGAACCTTTAAGGACCAGTTTGGAATTGTTGTTGTTGTTGTGTCTTTTTTTTTTAACTGCTTCTGCTTTACTTTAAAAATAATCAGCTGCAAAATAAACCAATTAAGTGCTTGATAAGCTGTATTTTAAAAGTGTTGTGAGTACAAAAAGCAATGTAAAAGCATTTGGTAAATTTTAGTGTAATTGTTACAGCCTGTTCCCAATTTTACTGTTTTTATAATTTTAGATGAGTGAAAGGACGAAATTGCCCTTAGTGGCGGGAAGGTTGACTTGCGTTGACTGCCAGATCATGTCAAGTAAGACTTATTTTCTTGGCATATTCTCATAGTACTCGTCGCTACAAACGCGTGGGCATAAGCGGAATCGAATTTGGAGCTATAACGAAGAAGTTACTAACATTTAAAGTGGGGGATGAAATTGTCATTTGAAAATATTATGGAATTTTTTTGTAGAGAATTCTGATGCCACATGTGTGTGACAGTGGTGGTGAGGTTAGGGCATAGCCCAATCAGAAATTAAGAAGGGATGGGAAATGAGAGAAGGAAAAAGGGGGAAAACGAAAGAGAAAATGGGTCCTTTGACCCGTGTGACCCGTGCGATAGCACCAAGGGAATCTGACAGTTTTAGCTTGAATTTCTGGCTTTCTTCAACCTCCCATCACCACCAAACATCAACACAACCTTCCATCATTCCATTCTAGCCAAAATAAACATGAATTGGTTAAGATTTTATGAAGATTGTACATATGGTTGTCGCGGCCTCCTTGTTCGAATTCCCCCAAATCTAAAACAAAATCTTTCAATTACCACCACCAAAATACTCCTTTGGAGCTCAAGAACAAAGCCCAAATAGTGGTGGATGCATCGGAGCAAGTTTGGAGGTCGAATTGGAGCACACCCAATTCTAGGGTTCTTACGGGTTTTAGAGAAATTGGAGCACTTCTTGATCAAATTGGCCTTGGTCACAGGTATAAAAGTTGTTCTACTCATTGAGATTTTTAATTCTGAAAGTTTTGGTAATTTTTGGAGAAAGTTGAATTTTCCAGCGAGTCAGGGCGGCCGACCGCCACCCACGGTAGCGCGTGGCCTGAGGGCCGCCAATGCTATTTTTGGCCTATATTGAATGCCTTGAGTTCAGTTTTGAGAATTGATTGATGTGGGTTGATCGTTAGAACCTAAACTACCTACGTTACGTAATAGGCCATTTTATGAATTGACAATCTGACTGTTGGATCGTCATCAAACTTTACTAGATTGTTATGCGTAGTATTTGAAGAACGCAGGAACTTACGGATCAGGAATCCATGTACGGATCTTCTCGAATTGGATTTGTAAGTTCATAAAATAAAATGTCGACCGCCACTTGGTTTTGGCAATTTGCAGAGATCTGACCGTTGGATCGCTTCGAAAGTTTAGGATGTTGTTCTAGAAGCATAATGAGAATACTTGGAAGTTTGGGATCGGACATCCACGATGTGGATCTTCCGGATCGAATTACGTAGGGATGTGTTTTAAGTAAATTATATATTTTATTGATACGGTTTTTGAGACGTGATTGATAATTGTTCTAGGCGTCGATTGTTCGTGACACCTCGATGTTTGTGCTAGGGAGTTGTAGCGTGGACTGCAAGTGAGTGGATCTTTTCCTTCTTATCATATTTATATGTGATTGTTAATTTTGCGAGTACTTTTAAATTGAACTAAGAAGTTTACGCCTGGTTATATATATTTATATGTTATAAAGTACTATGAGATGGTTGACTTTAGATTATATCATGATATATCCATATGCGTATAGCCTATATACAATTAATATGAACTATGATTGGCTTGATCCCTGTTTAGGGTACGTAGGCAGTCTAACGAGACGTTAGATGCAACCATACTATAAGTGAGATTAAATAATCGGGACAAAAGTTTTGTTTGGAAAATTGAGCGGTGTAAAGGAATCTGGTGAAAAATGTGAGATTAATCTTATGATTTGGCGACTTAATGTTCATGATAAATCATTGTGTGAGGAATTGGGAAATTGTGGTTTTATGTTTTATAAATTCCCTGCCATAATTAGTTTACATTTTAATATGTGATTTAGTACGACTTTGCACAGTGTTGCACACCAATGCGGAGGCCAAGGTAAGTTTATGTGAGTATATATTGTTGGTACGATCGAATGGTAATTGGTGATGAATGGATTTGAGTAGAATTCATTGTCCTACACCCCGGTGTTAGTGCTCCGCCTGAGGCCAGGGCCAGCCTTCACGTGATCGTTCACCTCCTGCACCTTACGCTCACCTTGGATTCCAAGGTAGGTGTCAGCCTGTTGTACAGACCACTATAGGTAGTTCCGACTCATAGGTGACTTGCGATACTTCGCACAGCCTTCACGTGATCGTAGCATTGAGCGTATTTATATATATACACCCAGCCTGTCGTACAGATCACTTTAGGTGGTTCCGACCAATGTATAAAAAATCGATAATATCGACGATTTTTCGCCGATATTATCATTTTTGTGAGAGCCCGATATTTCTACACATATCCAATTGATTTTCGGCAAAATATCATGATATTATCGATATTATCGTGTCCTTCTTGAAGGTGACTCCGATGGAGTAGACGGCGACGGACATAAGGGCCTTGAGCATCTGGATAAAGGAGACGCGGACGAGGAGGAAGGCGATGGGGTTGACCCACTTGAATCCTCATAGAATAGCTTTAGGTGATGATTCCATGGCCCAGGTTTTAGATGGTTTTCGATAACAGAGCAAAGGTTCATGTTTTCATTTACTCTGCATGAAAATCAATATGCATCAGTTATCAAAAAACATTACCCAAGCCTAGCCTAAGAAATCAAACATTACTAGACTTCTCAAAGAGGGAAGCAGCTTACTCATGGTCAGTAAAAACAACATCCGTTGAATGAAATCGCCATTCAATTGACCAGGAGATGCATTTCTTCTTGAAGCAGATCTGGCCCAACAGAAAAAAAATATTTAAGATTTGAGGTAGAGGTCACGGGAGATGGAGACCACGCCGATGAGGCGGAATACGCGGACGAGGAGGAAGGCGAGGGAGGAGCAGAAGGCCATGTGGGACAGTGGGAGAAGGATCGAGAGACTAAGGTCTCTGTGCGTGTGTGTGGGAGAAGGGAGAAGATAGAAGGATCAAGAGATCTCTGTGTGTATGTGTGTGTGTGGGAGAAGGGAGAAGAGAGAATGATCAAGTGACTGAGGTCTCTGTGTGCGTGTGTGGACTGTGGGCTATCAATCTCTGTGTGCGTGTGTGGTGTGGTGGCGTGTGAGAGAAGAGAAACACATCCAAAAAGTCGCATGCAAATGTTTTTTGTACACCAATCTTATCTCATCAATCCCCTTCTTTTGTGTGTGTGTGTGTGTGTGTGGTGGCGTGTGAGATAAAGTAAAGAAAAGAAAAGAAACAAAAAAAGATGAATAGCTGATAAGGATTTAGGCTTATATTATCAACTATGGCCATATATTATTTAAAAGTAATGTTAGAGTTAGCGAGAGTCTCTGACATCTTGTGTGTGTGTATGTGTGTGTGGTGGTGTGTGAGATAAAAAAAAGCATCCAAATAATTTAAAACCGTGTCTCTGGCCTCTTGACAACTTTTACAATTTTTACAAGACAAAAAGTAATGGTGGTTTCTCAAAACCGTGTGCCATGCGTGATATTCTTTCACATTCTCAGAGGTGGAGTATCAGATCATCACACATTTTTTGACTATTCGAAAATTGAAAAACCTCTATTACACATTTTCATTTCTTCTTCTTCTTCCCTTAGCCCTTTCAAAGCCATTCTAGAGTCATTTCATACCTTCTTTCTCTCTCATTTATTCACAGACGGCAAGCTGCAGATGATCGTCGAGGTTTTGCTGCTACGTAGTACGTACGACATCGAAAGTTCCATATTTGTTATATTTGTGTAATTATTATTTTATTGTTGCTCCACGCAGATTCTATTTGGCCTTTACACAAAGGGTTCCATATTTAAGGTAAGTTTACAAACTTATATTTATATTATTGTAATTTATACAACAACAAAAAAATTGTGTGAACCCGTGCATGTGATCTAAGAACCAAATAATACTTGCATGTTAGTTTTTTGAAGTAATTAAGTAATGTTGTATAATTATTCCCTAGAATAATTTTAATATGTTTAATGTTATTTATTATTTTATTATCAAATTGGATTATTATTCATTAATATTAGGTTTTATTATTTCATATTATTTTTATAATTACTTAAATTCTTACAATCATTTTCTTTACTTCCTATTTAATACTTCCTATTTAATTTTTCCGTAGAATAACTTTACTTCCTATTTTCTTTACTTCCTATTTAATATGTTTCCATCACTACTATATTTTTTGGCCAAAAAATAATTGCCTAATTTCCATGAAAAATAAATATAGGTACGTTTAAGATGTCTAGTGGAGTTACTAAACGTGATCCAGCTTGGGAACATGGAGACCCAATAGACAGAAACAATAATGGCACAATTTGCAAATATTGTGGTCGGGTAATGAAGAGTGGCGGAGTGACACGATTTAAGTACCATCTTAGTGGATTAGATCCAGGAAATAATGTCCAACGATGCGATAATGTCCCCCCAGAAGTGAAGGCATTCATCACCATATTATTAAAAATTAAAAAACAGCAGAAGGAAAAGAAAAAACATGGAATGGAATATATTCGAGCTGGGCTATGAGGAGAAGTCATTGGCCAAGCGGTTGACAGTGATGATGATGACGATGAGGACGAATGTGATGATGACATGGGACCTGAAGAACGACGTAGTTTCAAACAAGCATTACGTGCCTCCAAACAATCAGCATGGGAAAGAAAACACCTTCATAAAATTCCTAATAGAGCACAAGGTTCCGGGACAAGTGGTGGTGCACAAATGAGACGGGGAGGAAGTGTTAGAGAATCACAACCAACACCACCAATAGCCCCAAGTTTATATAAGTCATCCAAAGCACGTCAAAAGAGTGTTTGGAGCTATTTCACTAGAGGTAATATGAATGAGGGAATAGGGCGCCTAATTAGCAAGTTCTTTATCTATGAAAATGTCTCTGCTGATAAGGCATCATCACATCATTTCAAAAATATGGTATTAGGATGTCAACAGGCCGGTGTTGGAGTACAACCTCCCGCTCCCTATGAGGTAAGAAACAAATATTTGGAAATGGAGCATAAAGACAATGGCGAGTATGTTAACAAGTTGAGGTCAAAGTGGGAAACTAATGGTTGCACAATCATGTGTGACGGATAGACTGGACCGACCAGATTGTCTATCATAAACTTCATGATATACTCTAAGGGAAAGACAATTTTTTTGAAGTCTGTTGATGCTTCAGACCATATAATGAACTACAAGTATATTTACAAATTATTGAGGAATGTAATCATGGAGGTGGGAGAGCATAATGTTGTCCAAGTCGTGACCGACAACAGTTCTGCATTTGTCAAAGCTAGAAAAAAGTTAATGAAGCATCATAATGTGTTTTGGATGTGCAGCACATTGTATTGATCTCATGTTTGAGGCAATAGGGAAGAGAGAGAATGTTGCTACTGTCGTAAAAAGAGCTAGAATGATCACAAATTATATTTACAATCACGGTTGGTTGTTGGCAAAGATGCGTGAATTTTGCAAAGGAGAAATTATTCGTCCAGCTACCACTCGATTCGCCACCAACTATATTGCATTAGACAGCCTACTTAAGAAGAAAGCATGGTTGAAGCAACTATTCACTAGTGACGATTGGGCCAACCAGTATTTCAGCCGCTCAAATGCAGGTCGTATGGTTGAAAGATAGTGCTTGATCATGCCTTTTGGATTCAATCAGAACACGTGTGCCAAGTGTTTGAACCTCTTTACAAAGTTTTACGGATCATTGACACAGAAGTGTATCTTACTATGGGGACAATATATGAGTTGATGCGTGTAATGAAGGAGGACTTGGAAAGAAAACATGGTGCAAGGTGGGTCATAAAGATAATTGATGACCAATGGTATAAAACATTATACCACGATTTACATGCAGCATGTATAAATTATGTCATAATTTGCAATTCATTTCTTTAGTTGCATAAGTTTTATTTCTCTTATTAGAGTATGTGTTTCTTTGAACAACATATTATTTGAATCCTCAATACCAATACAGACCTGGTGTTGGAGATGATGGTACCCTTATACGTGCTGTACATAATGTATACTCTAAATTAGACCCTGCATCGCCAGCAGTTGGCCAATTTGGAAATGAGGTACACAATTACTTAAATTATAATAATTACATTGTTGGATTAAACTAACACAATTTATTGAATTCAAGTAACATGGTTTAAAGATGCAAGAAGAACTTTTGGAGAACCAACATCTGTTGCTGCTCGAACAAAAATGTCTCCTAGTGAGTGTAAACATATTTCACTATCAATTTATAATAGAATTTGTTGGAGTTATTAGGCTTATCAACATTGTTTTTCATTATAGCTGAATGATGGATCATGTATGGGACTGATGCACCAACTGTGAAAAAGTTAGCAATCAAAGTATTATCACAAACAACTTCCTCATCTGCTTGTGAAAGAAATTGGAATACATTTGTACTCATACACACAAAGCAAATAAATAGGTTGGCTCATAGTAGGTTGGAAAATTAGTTTATTGCTACTACAACATGAAGCTTCAAATTCGAGATAAGGAAGCAAAAATAGATCATGTCGACCGTGGTGACCCACTAGATGTGTTTGATATTGTTGCTGAAGATGATGATACAGATGGTAACCAACTTTATCAATGGATTAGACCTCTTCATTTAGATGATGATGAAGGTAACCCAGCTCCAAGAGTTGCTGAAGAAGCACATAATGAAGGGATAAATGTAGAAAGAGTATTAGAGGAGGATGTGGGATCTAGCAGCGTTGACTCTTTCGAAGAACTTTTGCGCCCAAGACCAAGAAACACTGGAATTCCACCTTCTTCCAATCCTACACAACCACAAGATCCTGCTGATACTAATGATAGCTCTAATACAAGATCAGGATACTCACCTACCACTAGAGGTGGGAATGATGAAAGATATAATAGAGCTGGAGGTAGTGGTGGATATAGAAACTATGTTGGACCACCTCCCGGATTTATGAGCCCCTTCACTAGTGAGGCAAACTTCACGCATGCAACACAGTATAAGGACCATGGCAGTAGGCGGGCAGGACCAGAAATTGGTGTCATAGGGAAGGACTATACTCGTAGAGAAAGAGGCAAGGGGACTTTGTCAAGTCAAGAAGATGACTCGTTATCTATAACTTCGGACTCTGTTGGAGTGGGAAGTAGTAACTATGGTTATACACATAACCAACCATTTCCCTACCCTTCATATCCCATTCCTCTTGGGATGGAATCGAGCGACTCATGGAAAGAATTTGAGACTCAATCTTCAAATGATTTTGCTTATGGACAACGTCAACCAAGCTTGGATCCATATGGGTGGCATGTTAACAATTACATGCAAAACTATTTTGGGGATTTATCATTTGATGACTACTCTTCACAATACACTTACTCTACACATAGAGATGATGAAGATAGTCAAAATTTTGAACCTCATAGGAACTCTATGTGGTACTAAGTCACTCATGTATCTTACCATGCAATGTATAAAGTGTAAAACATTGTACTAATTCATTATATATAAATGATTATGGTGTGTTTAAACTTCTTTCATTAATTACTACATATTTTCTACACTCACAATGTTTGCCAGCTCGCTATATAATCAACTTAAATCAGTTAAATCCATCATGCAATGCATTTCCTTCCAATTTTTTGTGATAAACTAATAGATAATTGACTAAATAAACATTCTGCAAAGTTTCAATAAAAATTTCCAAGTTTTTCTTACAATTTCCGTGGTTTTTATTCAATTTTTATCGATATCGATAATATCCCGATATTTCCGTGTTTTTGGACTACCGATATTTCCGATATCATCAATATTTAATACCTTGGTTCCGACTCGTGTGCAGGACCTAATTAATGAGATATTGATTGATGAGATGTGGATGAGTCGTATAGGTCACTATAGGTGACTCTAACTCACGTGCTAGCACTTGATTGATGAGATGTGGATGAGTCGTACAGGTCACTATAGGTGACTTCGACTCACATGTTAGCACCTGGTTGATAAGATATTGATTGATGAGATATGGATAAGTCTACAGGTCACTATAGGTGACTCTGACTGACATTCATTTCATATTGATTTATTTTCATCTTGTTTATATGGTTGTTGCTGAGATACTTTGATATGGCATACTCTGACATGGCATATTCGAGGTTTACCATTTTCTAGCATGTTTTGAAATGTGGTTACGTATGATATTTTCTGAGGAAAGTATACAGGTTTTACAACGAGGGGTTATTGCTTTTGATATTGAAATGATTTTGAAAAGCTTTGTTTTTGCCCGCTCACGTTTCTGTTTTGTGCCTCTCCAGGTTTTAGTTATTGAACTTTCGTCTCGACAAGGATACTTGGCAAATCTCAGGATTGGTGGCTATTTCTGAGGGTATGATTCTTACCCGCTCTACTGCGTCTTACTTATGCTCTAACGTCACGAGTGAGATGGGTTCGCTCCCGCTCACTAGTGCACTCTGGTATTTAGGCACTTTTAGGTTTAAATTTATTCACATTTTCCACATCACTACACTTTATGGCTTTGTCACCTTCCAGGTGTTGGCCAGCATAGCTCGAATTCAGAGTCCTAGTGGACATTTCGGGTCGGGGTGCGTCAGTAACAAATATAATTGTATAAGGACAAAAAGGGACATGATAGTGTAGGCGATGACCACGATAATGGTGGTAAGGGCAATGGTTGTGATGGTGGTGGTGCCAATAAAGGGAATGGTGGATGTGTTGCATAGGTAATAATGGTGGTAGGGGTAGTGACGATGTTAATGGTGGCGGTCGCAGTTGTGTTGTGGTGGTAGTGGTGGCAGTTGTGTTTCTGGTTATGGTGGTGGGGCTGGCGGCATTGGCAACGATGGTAGTGGCAGTTGTGGTTGTAGTGGTAGTGGTGGCGAGTATGGTTGTGGTGGTGGTTGTAGTGGTGGTGGTGGCAACAATGGTAGTGGTAATGGCAATGGTGGTGTAAGAGGTTAGAGTTTGTAGTGTTAGGTGGTGGTGGTACTTTGCTTTATGATTTGCACACGAGTCACAAATCTTGCTGTTTGAAGGAAGCATTTCCATGAAATATATTCTTTAGTGGTTATTTCTCGTCACTTGTAAGACCATCTCCAGTCATGCCCTCTATTTTCAAATGAAATTTTAGCCAAAAAAACTAGAAAGTAATTTTAGGAGCTCCCGATAAAAAAAAAAACTTCAACCATTCTCTCTAATTTAGAGTCATAATAATTATCAACCAATAGAAATTAAAATTTTATTTAAAATATTATTAAAATTATAACAGTTACTGCTAGGATCTCCTCACTCACTCTTAGATTTAGGAGCTACTAGAAGTTTTGTTATCTTAGGAGCAAATAGGGAAGTGTGTGATTGGAGATAAAAATTTCCAACATCTCCCCATACTTTGGTGAGGAGCTCATTTAGGTAGCCCCATTGGAGATGCTCGAAGTTTTTTTTTATGTTCAAAATTCGTGAATGGCAAGTTTGATATATATATATATATATATATATATATATATATATATATATATATATATATATATATCATGGTATAAGAAATTATAATTAACATAGTTTGATGGTTGACGATGATTGTTAGAGTGAAAAAAGATGCAAATGGATAATTATAGGGGGGTGATATAAAAGAATTATTAGTAATGGGCCAAAAAGGGAAAGGGAATCATGGTGCTCAATTGTCCTAGACATGAAGTGGGGCTAATAGTTTCATCCCTTAATTTAGATGCCCACAAAAGAGGGTAGACATTAAGGGAAAATAGATCAAGTGAATGAGGGATAAGAAATGTTTAGTCATGAGTCTCAGGACTAGTCGTGGTGACATTTCACAAATCATGGTGTCATTGTCCCAACTTAAATGGGATGTAAAATGGGGGCACCACTAACATATCAAATTGCCTTATGATTTTGATTTGAGACCACCTTGAGGTAACCATCACTTTGTTTTCTCTCTTCACGTTCACACCCATAAATGCACACCCATCCACGATATAGACTACTTATTGATAGATCAATTGTATATAAATATAGTTATATACAACTAGTAGTAGAGTAATAAGAATTCTTAGAGGATGTTTTTTTTCAATCTCAAATGAAATGCATTATATAAATTCAAATGAATCCGACAAAAAGTACATGTACATTCGGCATACTTATATCTGTAAATGATTGTAATATTATTTGGTAATTAGTCCAAGGACACCAACGGACTCTTTATATGTTAGAAGTCATTTTTTCTTACATGATGATGTGACATTGTTGTATGACATAAATGTCATAATCCGAACAATTAATTTTCTTAATTATGTATTGGCATATTTGTCAGTTTGCCCCCTAAACTTGTATAGAGCTGCCAATTTTCCTCTTGAACTTTAATTTTAGTCGATTATCCTCTTGAACTTTTATAAATAACCAATTTACCCCTTGAACTTTAATTTTGGCTGATTACCCCCTGAACTTTTATAAATAGCCAATTTCCCTCTTGCATTAGATTTTAAAAGTTTACATCCAATTTTCCATCCATCTTGATCATGAAAACAACACATGACAACTATATGAGAGCAAAAATGAAGAAAAATTAGATGGATGAAAAATTGAATGAAAGTTTTAAAAATCTAATGCCAAGGGAGAAATTGGCTATTTATAAAAGTTCAGAGGGGTAATCGGCTAAAATAAACATTCAAAAGGGAAATTGAATAATTTTAAAAAGTTTAAGGGGTAATCGGCTAAAATTAAAGTTTAGGAGAAAAATTGGCAGCTTCATACAAGTTTAGGGTTTAGGGTTTAGGGGAACAAATCAACAAATATCTCTTATGTATTAGACACGTATAAAAAGTCAAATATGATCTTTTAGTAAATAATTTTAGAACGGAAGAAATATGACGTGTGCTAAAGGAAAATCTAAGTTTTCTCCCTTATTTGGTTAACAAATTTTTTAATGAGATTAAACTTGGACAAGAAAAAGGTTTTGGACCTTTGGTAGCAATAAAAAATGATGAGGATTCTCTCCCCTCCTTTTTTCACCTCCCATTTCACGGGTTTTTTTTTTCTCTCTATTTATAAAGATGAAATCTTAAGCGTCAAATAAAATTGGAGAAAAATAGAAAAGAGAGATTCATTGTCCAATAAAAAAATTGCCCTGTAAAATTCCTTTTTGGTTCCTTGATCACTGTCAGAATACTTAGTAAATAATTGGATGGAGGGACCAATCATTTATAAGGTGATATCGAAATCTCTCTCATGTGTGCGAGAGAGAGAGAGAGAGAGAGAGAGAGAGAGAGAGAGAGAGAGAGAGAGAGAGAGAAGACAAAGGATCTGGCAAGGAGAGTCGGGGGAGGGTGGTGGTGGCGAGGCTGCGGCAGGAGCTCTGCCCAACCAGCTTAGCAGGGTGGGCTGGAATCTGGATAGATGCAGAGAGGTTAAAAAAAAAAGCAAAAAGAAAAAGAAAGGCCTGGCAACAATTGAGCCCAAGTGGGTGGGGTTGTGCACCGAGGTGTTGCTTGCCAAACTGCCTCTGTCATGTGTCTGATGCATCCAAGACACAGCCGAAGCTCCATATGCCACCCATCATCTACTCCTTCGTGTACATTCATATGCACAGAGAGAGAGAGAGAGAGAGAGAGAGAGAGAGAGAGAGAGAGAGAGAGAGAGAGAGAGAGTAGGGGCCAAACCCTCCTCACTCACCCCGACACCAAATCACCACCTTTGCTCCCTTCATTTGTCTCATTCTCTGTCTTTGCATCCAAAGATGCCTTTCAGTCCTAGGCCATATCACGCTCACATTGACCTTTGCTCACCATCTGTCTATTATCCTATACACAAGTATTGGGCTTATAATTTGCTTGTGATTGTGACCTTACATCTCAATGAGATATCTTTCAACGTATGCATGAACTAGATTAAGAGCTAGATTTGGGTGTCTTCGCTGAAAAGTATAGTGCATTTGACCTAAAATCAATTATCGATGACTTTTTTTATTTATTAAATAAGCCGCAAAATCAATCCAACTTCGGTAATTAGTGATGATTATAAACTCAAAATCTTTATATATGGGAAGGAATAGCTTTATTCTAAACATGCATGTATGGAGAGGCTCAAGGTTTGTATATTGGAAAGCAAAGCTTGACTCTTTAAGATTTGCATGGATGTTCAAATCTAGAACGTGTTGAAAAAAATTAGAGGTCTAATTTTTTTCAACAATCTTAAGACAAGTTTATGGTTTATTTGTTATATTAATGGTTGAATGAAAACATAAAGAAACGATATGTTTATATTGAATTAAAAGGGGACACATTTGCGTCCTGAAGACTTTTCTTAAACTAATTCATGTTTCAGGTTCTTAAGATGTGTATGTATATCTATATGATGCTACAAGTACATTTGGAGAAAATGCAGTTTTGATTCTATTATGGTTTGTTGCTATGTTTGTTTGAGATGATGCGTGATATAAGAATGCTTGGCCTTGGAGGCATAATTTTTCCTGGCTTGTGGGAGAATGGTCAGGTCATTAGAGCGTTCTATAGTTGCTTAATTTTCACATTGGATTATAGCAATATATGTTTGTGTATATTTTCTTCATTTGCTTCTAGTCCCTGTGAGTAGACTTTCGAAAGTGGAACGGTGCTTGTGTCTCATGAAAGAATTGTTTTAACTTGTGAACCCTTATGATGTATGTATGCATCTATGCATAATATTTATGTCTGCATGGCTGGAAATTGCATCTTTATGCAAAGACCAAAGACTGTTTGAGAGGACGCAGTTGTCAGACTTGCATACGTCAATGTCTGAGTAACTCTTAATGAAAAGTGGTGACTCAGAACACAAAGTGGTGGTTAGCGAAAGAATGCAACCGTTTGAAAATTCCATATACATGTTCCCATAGGAATTTGGGAAATTATGTGTGCGTTAGTGCAAAGTTTTGGAATAAGAGCACATTTACGAGACTCTGGTGTCTCGACATTTTGATTCATGTACTGTAAGAATTGCTAGGTTTGGTAAACTATCAAACTTCATTTATTCATTCTTCTAACGTGGTACAAATAGTGAAATAATACAAAACGTTGAAGAATTACATCAAGCTTTTCTCCATGATAATGTGGCGGTCTAATCTTGTACCTTTTCATATATTTTAAAAGGTTATATGGACATGATTCACTCATTTGTACAGTTGTCCAAATTTAAAAGAAGTGAGTGATATTGTGGACAATAGAAGTATTTGAGTAAGTGTAGAAATGCATTTGTCCTTTTTAGGACTAATCTGTGTTAAATACATGGCAAATATATTTAAAATGTGTTTGCAAGTGCATCTCCTTAAAAGGGCTAGTGAGGCTTAAAGGCCTACCAAGATAGATGAGAGAAATTTATCTTCATAAGTTTTCTATTTCTTTAAGTATGATAAATGACTTATTGATGGCAATTGAAAAGTAACCACAATGTAACGGAATTGTGGGGGTGACTTAGATATCTTTGAGAAATGATCTATACTAAGGAAAAACAAAGAAGTAATTTGCTTCTAGAAAGAGATAAAGATGATCTCTTATAATGGTAATTTTTTACGGTATTGAATGGTTGAAGTGAAGGAAATTTGTGAAAAACAAGTTCTTTTGAGTAACATCAACAACATGCAATTAACAATTAAAGGCGGAATCATGTTTATATGCACTCAAAAACAAAACTTAACCCATGAAATTCAAAGCCTAGTAGATAGGTGAACCAAGACTCAACTCAAGAACAAAGTGAGTTGAGAAATCTTATACCTTTGTTGATTCCTCTTTGCATAAGCAAAGGCTAATCACCCAATGAGAGGGCCTTCATTCCTTGCTTCTTAGCTCCATGGATTTCTTGGAGGAGGATGGTAGAATGGATTCTCCAAGTTCTCAAGAAAGGGAACCTCTAAGCATCCACACCAAGGAGAGCATTGATGAGGAGATGAGTGGCCTAAGAAGATTTAGATGCTAGTAAAATCTTCCTAGGGTGGCCGGCCTCTTAGAGAGCAAAGAGAGGTTTGTGTTCTCATCTTTTCACCAAAAGAAACCCTTAGGATGAAATGGCTATAAAGTTGCCTTTATACCACTTCACAATGGAGTGGCAAACTTGCAATTAAGCCAAGTTCACTACCCTTCTCTTATATGGCCGGCCATGATTGGGTTCTTTGGGCTTTGAGGCCCTTTGTCATTCAAGTTGTCATACAACTTGAGTTATTGGGCTTGACATTCAAATCCCATTGGGCCTTGAGGCCCAAAACTAACCCGAGGTTAATAACGAACTTATTCGTTTGATTAATTAACATATTAATTAATCCTAGCCATAAATAATTAAACCATTTAATTATCCTTACTCATCTCTGTTGTTTCTTCAATCTCTACCTTACACGGTGTACGATCCATTAGGTTCCTTTTAGCGAGGCAGTTGGCGATTAGAACTCTTTCGAATCGATTGTGAATTGAAACTTACTTTCAATTCTCCCTTTAGTGATTACTCACCTTTAGGGCTTCCACAAACCATGAGTGACACCTAGCAGTATGTCATGGCTACCCAAGCTAATCAGAAGAGGTGGAGAACCTATTCAGTTTAGGATTACAATGCAATACGGTCTTTCTCTAATACAACACTCTTGACCAAATTGTTTGGTTTGATAGTTTATTCATGTCTACTATCCAATGTGATTCATTTACTTATATGATTACTTTGAATGTGATTTGGAACGACTTCCTAAATTTCATTTATACTCTGGCTAGAGATTCTTAATCATATCATAGAGTATTCTCCCTCAAACTGTTTGAAGGTTAGAGATCCCTTGTTGCACATTCACTTGCCTCCATGGCTAAGTGACTTAACTCCAACTACGCCATGGACACCCTCTGATAGAGTGACATTGACATAGTCAAAGATCAAAGACCTAACCACAAGACAACTATGATGCCTCAGGTTAAAGGACTACTTTGCATTATCCCAACCATGAGTTCTCATGTGACATGAGTATGAGAACTCCTCATTGATCGTGTTCAGTGGACTCATTCTCTATTGAGCACCTACATGCTTGTCTTGGTGTCAGTCACACCAATGACTCGAGACCAATCACTCTCCATAAGAGAAGACATAGCACATACTAATCTTAACGGACTCTCAATGCCTAATTGGCAATCCTATGATCAGGAACGTTTAGGATATGTATACGAAAGAGAATGGTCTCATGAATCTAACTTCTTTAGATCACATTCTCCCAATTGCATATTCCTTGGACTTATTGTTCAAGCATATAACATTTATATGAGACAACTTAAAACAATAATCTTTGCCCTTTATATTAAACCAGATTAGTTTAACATGTGAAATGTCCGTAAAGTATCATCATATGATTGGTTTTAAGGTACATTTCCAACATGAAGGTCTTCTAGCAAATACCTTAAATGTAGGGGAGGTTACTTAAGTGTTAACCGAATTACTTATCAAGTCCGAACGCATGTTTAGAGAACTTAACGTTGGAAAACAACTACTCTCGAATGAAATATAATTTCATAATGGAAGTGCACACCATAAGAGATAGTCATCAACCTAGTGGATCCAATTAATTAAAGGTTTGACTAGAGAGTAAGTTGTGTCATTGAGGGGAATGGGTTAAAAGCCTACGTCTTAAGAATCGCCATAATGGCAACCCAACCTAGCTGACTGGAGATCCCAAGATCTAGGTTCAAGGGGACAACCGAATTGTGGATGATTTAATGGGCGCACTACAGAGATTACCTCTTACCCATGTCCTATGATGAAATAGTGTTATCTGCAGCGTATTTAGGATAAGCTTTACTTTTAATGATTCCTATACTTGGAAATAACAAGTGGAGTATTGCACGATTCTCTTAATGGGAAGTCACCTATCTTGAGTGAGGAATGGGGCCGTTCCTGTGAGAATATTTTGAAGGACTTAGTTCTCTAAAAGCACTCATGAGAAACCAAGAATTGTTCAGGGCCAAATTGAACATAACCGAGCAACCACGAGGTGTCTGGAATGGTATTGTGTGATTACTATTGTCTTGGTTTACAGAAACGGCTGAGCAGTTCAAGACATCGTGTTTACTGATTAGCCAAGTAAATCCGATAGTAATTCACTACGGACGGTTCAAAGCCAAAAGCCACCTATCCCGATGCAGTACTGTTTCTACTGAATTCTTTCTCTAGTGTCTGCATTGTCATTTGCATAGTGTTGAGTCAATTTCCATTCATGTGGGCGATTGTTGGAAAATTTAATAATAATATTATTATATTAAATTTATTAATTGAATGGAAATTAGAAGTTGAGCCTTTTGGTAGAAAGATATGTCTATTTAAATGAAGTGTTGTAACTTTTGACTCTTCATGAATAGTCATATACTTTCTAAAGAGGTATCTCACATTCTATAAATAAGGAAGCCCCCTATAATCATTTAATAACTTTTAATCATACATACATATAGTTTATTAAATATTAGAGTCTCATTGAGTCCATATGAGAGAGTTTTCAACACAATCGTGGTTCATGGAGCCTTGTGATTTGGAGTGCTACTATTACAAGGACGGGGTTGTTGTATCTTGGGAGACATGCGCCGATCAACTATGAGCACCGTAGTGGGGCGTAAACTTGTCTTAAGGACAAAGTGTCCAACACTTGCCTCGACCGTATTTTCTAGGTTTTTCTAATCCATTATATCATGTTCATTTAACATTGATTACTCATGTGCATGCATTATTGTGATATATAATTGCATGAATTATTTCTTGATTTTTATGTGATTTAATATAGCAATTAGACCTAATTTTTCCAACAGAACGTTTGAGTTTAGGTAGTTTCATGCTCACTTCTATCACTAAATCATCTATGTAGATACCCTTTTTAAGATATATTCATCTTAGTGTCACTACGTAACCCTTATTAACTGTATCGTGCTGCTAGGGATGCTTTTGCAACTTCAGTAGTCTTCAAGAAAGATTTAAGAATCCACCCAATACTGAAATGAAATTGTTTATATATGTTGCTTTTTGGCTACCGCGTTTTATATTGCTTTACTTTTCATGCACATTTCAACTTTTAACCGTAAGGACTAGTTCTAAAAGTTGAAGGTGCAACTTCATTAGGGAGAACCCTAATGCAGTTGAAGCACTAGCTAATAGTAGTAGGCAATTTGGTGAGCTAGCTCGCTGGCATTAATTTGGCCCTGTTAGTAACATACGGGTAGGCCAGCTAAATCCAACCATGATCAGCCTTAATTTAACTCTCCAAGCATCTTGTACTTCCAAGCAAAGACTGCACCATCTTGCATATTATTTTTATTTAATCAGTCAGGGAGCATGTTTAAAAAGCATGACTTGTACGGGGTTAGTGCCAATTCTTGCTCCATAATATATATGAAATTGAAAACTATGGTAATCTCTGCAGCAATTGCCTGCCATTTGGTCTAACCAAGCATCACAACTTGTCTGCTGGCAAGCTAAATATCAAATTCCATATACAACCTTGCTTGTCAGATATTGTCTTAAGATTCATAACAGACTAACACAGAATTAACATATAAATTAATGGGACAGTTGGCAACAACTTGCATTAATTTAATTGTAAGCCAAACTACAAAATGGTCTTCAAGGCCAAGCTATAGTTGACATGTGAGCGTATGGTGATGATTTCATTTGGTGATAAACCACTAATCTTTTTTTTTTATCTTTAAATCTTTTTTCTTTATCTTTAAATCTTTTTTCACCTCCAGCTACTTAATTAGCTTAACAACCTACTTGTCCTGCACTTAGTAAATTAGCTTAACAACCTACTTGTCCTGCACTTAGTCTGGTTAATTATAAAAGACAGAGATGAGTTAGCACAGCTTGTACCATGTTTGCTTTAGCTTTTAGCTGTGGTTGCTCACAGCTTTAAACTGTATACCCACGTTTTGGTTGTGGAACAATACAAGTCCTGTAAAGTTTAGTAGAATTTCTTGGGAAAGGAACCCTAGCTGTTAATCTGGGTGTTAATTTTTATGGCCTGACCTTCGGTATTGTGTTTAGTTACCATAATTAGTTCTTCGCGCCTAACCAATATTTTTATTTCATATATACATGAATGCTATAGCTCTCACTTTCGGTTTGTTTTGCTCACTCAATGTCGCTTTGCTCATCATGAATTCTATGTTATTAGATGTCTGCAATCATCCCGCTGTTTACTTGTTTTTTGGGGAATTTTTATGATGCTCGAGAGTATCATATATTTTTTATTTTTTAACTGTTAAATCTTAAAAACCACATCCTATACTCCTAAGCATCATATAATTTTTGTGTTTTTTCTTTTCAGTTTAAAAGCATGCATACCCTTTGTTTGACACATACGATGTTGCACGTTCTATTTATAACCAGGAAAATATGACTCCTAACTCCAAGGAACGGTTTTAACCCTATTCATGTAGTTGGGTACAAAATATAGCAAGAGAAATGCTATTCACATTCTTAATTTGTCGTTCACTGCTTCTTATAGTGTAAGTACTTAAAAATAATTAAAATCTTGATCGTTTAGAGTGCATCAAGATGACAAATGAAAGAGTGTGAATATCACACCAGTTACCAAAACATATAGTGGAATCAACTTCGTTGTTGCCGAGGGCTTTCTTGCTAGCGATATGTGACCTGAACTTAAGTTCAACTGCTAATCTTTTTGGCCTACCAAAGCTAGTTAGTTACTGTATATTATGATAATTAAGTAGATTTCTAGGATTAGGTTGTTTGGTGGAAGCAGAAAGGATAAAATGAATACGACCAAGGGGAGATTTGAGACACAAATCGTGATGGCTGACTCTAAAGATAACGATATTAGCAGAGACAGTGGTCAGCAATGGTGGGTCATTTTTGCATGTGGCCATGTCTGGTGTTCTTGTACCTAACCCTAGCGAGCTACCAGACCCTCCAGGAATATTTTTGTGCATCTAGCTACATGTGAATCTCAAAGTCTTGTAAACTCGAGAAGCTCTAGTACTTGTACCCTTAGATTCACAAGAGTAAGAAACAAATAGGTTTATTATTTGTTACGTGAATAAACCAGTAGGTTTACTGTTCTTCTAGACCCAGGGTTTAAAGTAAGGGTGTGCTATCCACACACCTCTTTTTACTTCTCACACACTCCTATTACTTTCTGTCCGTTAGATCTTCTTCAATTCATCCGATCCAATGGCCGAAATCCAAAAAGGTGTAAGAAAAATAAAAAGGAGTGTGTGGATATCACACCCCTTAAAGTAAATGGTGGTTGCCCCCCTTGTGATCATTAATCTAACCAAACAATGAAAAAGACGGTTTTAGATAAACAAAAGGCATCTCTATTTTGGTTCGAGATCCAGGATTTTCGGTTTAGGCATAGTTTTGGGCTTACTTTTGGGACTAGTTTCCTTACTTTACTTTTGTAATGGGCTACAGTGTTGTAGATTATTTTCGGACTTTTCTCACTTTGTTTTAGTGTGTTTTATTTTTAATAAAATCAGTTGTTTGACAAACAAAAAGAAAAAGAAGATAAACAATAGGCTTCTGATCAATCGGATAGCTTGAGTACCAACCAAACAAACCTTGTTGACAAGTAAGAATAAGTGGTCATCTATGTAATGTTTGAATGTATGTCAATACGTAATTCATTTGGATAAAAAAAATATCCATTAAACTATTGGGCAAAAGCTTTATTGCATTCAAGTTAAGTAAAAAAACTTACAATTTATTTACTCATTCCTACTTTTATTGTTACCTTGATCAAGTTGTTTTGATTATGAATCATTTGATCTAGTAAACAATAATAATAAGAATCACTTCATTCATATTGTGGTTCTAGATGGTTAGTAACATAGTTCCTTCAGAGTATTGTATTGGGCCTCAATGATTCTTGGCCAAGTGGCCAAACTCCATATTGGATTAGACTTTTCTTTCAGTCTTATTTCTTCCCTTTACTAGGCTTCGAGGCCTTCCTTGTCACTGGTAATATGCCTTGTTCCTAGATGGGTGATGATAGCATTTTACCACCTTCGGAAAGTAGGAATAAAATCACATAAAATACTTGCTAAAGAACAAGATAGTTGTAGTATAAACGACTCAAGTAAGATCGTTTTTCACAAGGATTGAATGAATAATTTGTATTTAAACTAATTCTTAATTAACTATTTTAAACAAGGTTTTGAAAAATGTTGATTTTGGAATTTTAAATAATAAAAACGAATTTAATAAAAACCACTAAATAAATTGACAAAGAAAAACTAAAGAAAATAGTTTTGAAAATAAAGTTAAAAACCTAGGGTTCCGTCGTTATCCTAACAATCCTATGTAGTTTTACCAATTACTTATGAATTACACATGCAACTTTGAAGGTTAGGTTTTCCTTATGCATATTCTCCTCGTGATATTCAAGCAAGAACGTATATCTAACATGCAATTTATCTTTGATATTCAGATCTAATATGAACATGTAAGACTCATTAAGTTTTGTAAAAACTCTTTGAAAAACCATGCAACCCCTAAGAGCGTGATATTCGCCTTAGGTGAAATTACAATTATTAATCACAAGAAGCAATACTCAATTACTCAATCCTCCAGTGATATTCCAACCTAATTGCATCAAATTACTTATCTAAACATCATAATGGTAGCTAAGCATTAAGACATAAAGACAGTTTAAGCACAATAATTAATAATTCAAAGTAAACATGCATAATATCATAAGCAATTGAATAAAGACTGCATATTCATGTTAAGGCTCAAGGCTTCGCCCTAGCTAACAACATTTAGATACAAACAACCATAAACAAAATATTATTAAAAATAAGGATAGAAAACACCTAGAAAATAAATTTCAATCCAAAAGTTGTGCATTCTCTCCTATGTTGCCTCCTAAACCCTAATGGCTACAAGCCTTATTTATACCACTAGAAAATAAAACCCAACCTAGAAAAGGTCTTAGAATAATACTAGGAAACCAAATAAATTAAAATAAAAGGAAACATAATCCTAAATTGACTAGTAAAATTCGCCCAAAATCTGCATAGTCTCAAAACAGCCACGTTTTTGGATCTTCAAGGCTCCAAAACAGATCCAAAATGGCTAGAATTAAAGCTTGAGATGTCTCGAACATAATTGCAGAAGGCCCCAAACCGAAAAGACATTATCTTGGATGCCAAAAAGCCCAAAGAATCCCCAAACGTCAGTTTGACGGCATTGCGCGCTTGTCCTTTATTTCATTGCCATAAATAAACTGCTTGGTAGAAAATTATGAAACTTTGACACGATCAAGTCAACAGACTTACGAACATCCTCCAATTGAAATCACTCCAAAATTCATCCGTTTGACTACGATTTGCTCCAGAGGAAGTCGAATATTCTACATTAAAAATATAAATCAAAGTATCAAACTTCTCACAAAATAACCAATAAATTAATACTAAGAATATGATAAAATATATAGTAAAATATCGACTCCAGGTGATAAACAATGTGCTGCCTGCCCAATTCATTCACCATGCGGTCCATACCCGATGTCCACACATATTCGCTTTTTAATAAAAACTTTTGTTGCGAGTATTTGCTTTCCAATGATACGCGTGTGGAGTTCTTTGGTATTCTGATCTTTCCCCGCAGCACCACGTGTGGGGGAATTCTTTGGTTGGTGTTCTAAATGTAAATTGGTTGCAGGCAAAGTTACTTGGAACTTTTAGTTTTTGCATGCAGGAAATGTCATTTAATAAGTACTTTGATTTCGATGCGGCTTGGAATTGTTCGTCAGAGTTTCAGAGTCCTAACTGCGTAGTTGTAAGCATACAAATCGTTGTTGCCATATCCATCCTTCTAGTGTGGCAATATCGTACTTGTATTAAACTTGGGTGCAATAACGGTATCGTAACTCAGTTGATTTTTTAGAAAACCAATAAAAACACCTAAAATTATATACTTTTAATCATCAGGACATGAAAATATTATAATTTTCAAAATATACACAATGATGATTAGGATGTTGAATGAAGTGCCAAAGCAGGGTAGTTAGACTGATTTGTTAGAAGTCAGTTATATAGTTAGATTAGTAGCTTAGCTGCTACGTCTTGAGGGAGTATATATAACAACCTTGGTTATGCAATTGTAATAGATCAGAATCATCAATACAAAAGATTTCATTTCTCCCTCCCTTGTTTTCTCTCAATTGTTTCTTAGCTTTTCTCTGTTCTTCTGGGTTCTTCTGCATTCTTGCATAACTGTTATCATGGTATCAATCGCCCGGACGATCCTTGGTGCCATTTCTTATGCTGAAGATTAAAGAACTGGAGATTTCTTAGGGAGCTCTGATCAGTGTTTCTTCATCTGGGTTTCTCGATTCAAGACTGTGTTGTGATGATTTGGTTGTTGTGCAGTTTTCTAGTAGATTAATGAGTTTCTGGCTTCTGGGAGATCAAGATTCGAGTCATCGGGTGTTGTTTCGAGTACTCCTCAATTTAGCATATCAACTGTTTGTGTTAATGTCTCAGTGAAGATTTTTCTGTGCATCTTGTAAATATCAAGGCCGATAGCCGTATACTTACTTTTTCAAGGCTGATAGCTGTATCCTCAATTTTCTTTTGTGACGAATTTCAAGGCCGATAGCCATTTCTTCTTTGTGATTGGAGTGTTTGACAATTTTTGAGGCTAATAGCCATTTCTCTGTGATTGTATGCTATACTCCCTTAAGGCCGATTGCCGGAGTATAAAGCCGTCTGAAAGTTGGTTTCTTGATTGTATGATTGGTGAAGTATTTCTATCAAAGCATAAAGGCCGATAGCCGTTGCTTTTTGTTTGCGTATCTGTTGAGTTTTTCACACGAACAAGGCCAATAGCCAGTAATGTGTATTCTTGGGATAAAGAGGCCGATAGCCAGAAGTGTGTGTAGAATTCTTGCTGTGAGGTGTTTGTTGGGATAGTAAGGCCAATTGCCATTTACTGATTTAGAAGGATATGAATGCTGATTGCTATTTCTTCTAAGTAAGAGATTGATTAGTAGTCTTTACTAGCCGATTGCCATTACTTGATTGACTAGAAAATGAAGGCCAATTGCCATTGCTGAAAGATTGGTTATTTGATTGATTGTTGGGTATTCTTTGTTTGATTGTTGGGTATTTTACACTCATGAAAGGTCGATTGCTAAGAGTGTATTAGTTCAAGATTCTACAAAAGTTGTTCATTTGTTGAAATTGTATTCATTGGTGAAGATATGGCGTTTAGTTCTATTAAAATTGAGAGTCTTTTGGGTATGATTACTATCAAATTACAAGAAGATAACTTTGTCAAGTGGAGCTTTCAGTTTAAGTCGGTTCTCAGGGGCTATGATTTCTTTGACTTCTTTACTGGGGACTCTCAGTGTCCACCAAACTTTATCATCACTCCTGATGCTGGTGTGACAAAAGAAATTACTACGGCTTATAAAGAATGGGTCAAGATATATGTTTCCTTGTTAAGTTTGTTAATTGCAACGCTTTCGAATGAAGCTATGGATCATGTTATTAGTTGCAAGACTTCTCAGGAAGCATGACAATGTTTGGAAGAGAGATATGCATCTGTTTTAGTTGTGAGAATCAATTAACTCAAGACTGAATTTAATACTGCATAGAAGGGGGCTGACTTAGTGGATAAATATTTGCTCATGTTGAAATTTATTAGAGACCGATTAATTGTTGCAAGATAAACGATTACTGATAATGATTTGGTGATAGTTGCTTTATTTGGGTTGCCACCAAAATTTGAGATGATTAGGCCTATAATTTTTGCAAGGGACACTCCAATTTCATTGAAAGATTTCAGGGCTCAGCTTCTTGGTGTTGAGGGAAGTATTGAGTCAAAACTTAAGACCTTGTCTAATTCAATGTTTGCAATGGCTGTTCAAGGAAGTTCTTCCTCAAGGTCACAAAGTTTTCAAGGAGGCTACCAAGGCTATGAACAAGGTGAAAACTCAAACACTTTTCAAGGAGGCTACCAAGGCTATGAACAAGGCAAGCAAGGGAATTCTTGGAATGGCAATACAAATTATAGGGCATCAATTTCTCATGACAGCCAGATATGTTCAAGAAGGGGTCACACAACACCAAATTGCTTTTTCAGGACTACTAGTGGTCAACTATCTAGGGGTTTCATTGTTTGTCAGATCTGTGGTAAGAAAGGTCACATTGCCTTAAACTGCTATCACGGGAACAACTTTTCATATCATGGTGCACCTCTTCCTGCCTCTATTACTAGAATGACAGCTCAGAGTACTAATACAACAACTGAAGTTCAAAGCATGCATGATTTCTCTTCTGCTGATACTTGGGTGCATATAACTACTAATCTAGACCAAAGGGCTGCATAGTCCTTTGTTTCTCAATCATTGTTACAATCTAAAGCTTGGAAATCCCAGCTTAGATTGAGGGGGGATGTTGAATGAAGTGCCATGTCAACATACGTAGATAATGACTGGAGTGCCATGTCAACATAGTTGTTAGACTGATTAGTTAGAAGTCAGTTATATAGTTAGATTAGTAGCTTAGTTGCTAGGTCTTGAGAGAGTATATATAACAATCTTGGTTATGCAATTGTAATAATTCAGAATCATCAATACAAAAGATTTTATTTCTCTCTCCCTTGTTTTCTCTCAATTGTTTCTTAGCTTTTCTTTGTTCTTCTGGGTTCTTTTGCATCTTGCAGAACTGTTATCACAGGACAATCAGGTCACTAGACAAAAACATAAAGTTAAAATCTTCTCCACACTAAAGAAAGTGGTCCAGGAAGACAAATAAAAAAAGACGTGTAGCAAGTGTGGACCATGAAAAAGCAAAAGACACCAGAATAAAGAAATTTAACATTCAGAAACAGTTTGACAAAAAACGTCCATTTCCTGAAACAGACACAACAACACATGCATACAAAGAAACATAAAGAGCAAACCTTCCAAGTTTTTTTAACATCCTTTGTAAACTTCTATCTTTTTTAAATTTTTATAGTATCAATAAAAGAGCAAGTGTACATATTCAAGAATTCTTCAGTCTTAAGTAAGTTTTTTTTTTCTTTCTTTTTGTGTGTTTATTTAATTAGACTTCCCGTCCAAAACACAGTAATACTATTGTAGTTATATTATTAACTTGCTAAACTGACGAGCATACTTTGTTCGAGCACTCTGTTATAATTGAATGTTTGTCATACAAATAACTGGACATTAACCAGGATATCTCTAAGTACAGCCTTGTAGCCTTATACTTGCAGGTGAGTGGCCATGCTTAAACATGTCAAGTTCCATGTACAAGGTTTTATGTGTAGTTGTTATAATGGTTATCAAACTATTTAACCGAGTATTTTCTTTGAATTTAGTATTAGAGCCAAGTTTAGCATTTTAATATATATATATATATATATATATATGTATATATAAGTATTGTGGAGCCAAAAATAATCAAGAGGCAACACGTGGATTTTTAGGTAAAAAGACAAAATTACCCTCGAAGCACACCAGATTTTCTACGCGCGAGTAGTGGACAATCATCCTTCAATCAAGCCAAAAGTGCCCAAAATAGGTAACAAATTCAAAATTATCTCATCCATCATCATCCTATATTCTCCACTAGGTAATTATTTCATAACCTTCAAAACATTCCATATAAATTGAGTTAATTGGCTAATTAATGAATTTATTCCTAATTAATCCATTAATCACCAATTAAATCACCCATTTTCACACAAAAATACCCCAAAGGGCCGACCACCTTTTCTCCAAAGGGGACCGGCCATTCCCTATATATATCACCCATTTTTTTTCTAAAAACCTAAGTCCACACTCTAGCAAAATTTCCAAAAACTCTCCAAACACTTTTCTCTCTAAATTCTAACTTTGGCATCAGAGGTTCTTTGGCCAAAGCCCCTTATTCATCGTGGGAGCATGAGGCTCTTGGCCTTGACCAAAGGTGTTAGTTGTTTTGTAGGTACAATTTTGTCAAGGAAGGAGAAGGCGAAATTTTGCATCCACAAATTGGTGCTTTCATTGAGAGTTGAGATCCACACTCATAGAAGACTATCACGTAAAAAGGTTTTTTCTCTATTTTTCTCTATTTTCTAGTCCACTTGTATTTTTTCATACGTTCTTATTATTAGATTTTTTTTTTATTTGTAAAGATTCTTTGATAAAACATAAAAGAGAAATACAATAGTTAAAAATTTAGAAAATTCCATAAGTGAAAATTGCAATACTCAAGAAACGGAACCGCGACGATCCATGAGGCTAAACGTGGTTATGGGTGGAGTGGCACCATCACGAGGTTCCACCATAGCAACCATCCGCGGTGAGATCTATGGCACCACCATCATGGCCCAAGCTATGCCATCCAAGCTTACACGGGCCCGAGCCCAAGCCTCACACTCGCATGCATCACGCACTGAGTAGCCTCTTCCCATAGCTCAACATGCTCTCGTGATCCAGCTTGCTCCTGTGGCCCAGCCTGTTCCCTTAGCCCAGCCTACTTTTGTGGCCCAGCCTACTCCCTTGGTTTCCCAAACAACTCAAGTCAGCTCAAAAGTAGCACAACTGTACCAACTCTAAGTTTCGGGACCTACGATTGAACCAGGGGTATTTTCACCATATTTCTCGGTGGATTTGACATTCCCCAACTCAAATCTTGCGCCTAGAGTCTACCATTCTTCTATTATTCGAGGAAGTGCATTTCTTCCAAGCTCTTCCAATCCATATGGCGAACAACACTTATCTCGACAAGTCATAAAGTTGACAAGTGCCCTTACACAACAAACGACTTTTGTGAATCAACTCTTACAACGCACCGAGATTCAATGTGCCCCACACGATGAGTCTTGAAGTAAGACAAAGGCAGATAAACTATTCCAGCAGCGTCCAGGCAAGCACTACTTAACCAACCATGAGCCGAACGTTCGGGCAATATGCATTTCTAATTGGGCCCTCACAATAGTGTTCACTCTCGTCTTAGCGTGGAAAAGCGTGCACTCTCGACTAGGCCCGAGGGCAAGTGTACATTCATGGTTGGGGCCACACTCCGATAATCAACATGAGCAACCCTCTAGGCAAAGTATTCATTCGTGGCTTGGTTGGCAATGAGTATCCTCCACATTATATCATAGTAGGCAGTACGACGAATAGAGATAATCGATTACTCAATCCACCTCGAGTTCAACCGGCAACCTGCAAAAAGTTTCCTCGCCCGTTAAAAGTGGACCACATGCACCCTTGTCACGATATAGGTAAGCCAAGTGCAAAGAAAAGTAGCCTAGACCAGGGGCAGCCGAGAACTCCGCCACCCCAACAAAGGAAAATTCAGGAAGAAATAGAGAGGCTCCTGAGGGAACGTTTGGTGATTTTCAATGCAATGAAGTTGCCAATCAAACGTTACGACGAGACATGACTAACATGAGCAAGTCACCCTTCACGGATGAGATCGAGTAGACAGACAAAAGTTTAGCATGCTGCACTTCATGTCTTTCAAATGAGATGGAGATCTAGAGAGACACTTGAAGCACTACCGAAGTACAATGGTCCTCTATAGGAATAATGATGCTCTAATGTGCAAAATATGCACCGCCACTTTGCAAAGCGAAGCGCAAGATTGGTTTCACACCCTACCGCTACGATCTATCCAGAGTTTTGATGATCTTTCCTTAATTTTCACCAAAGAGTACTCATCTCACCGTTCGATTAAGAAGAGGTTTGATCATTTGTTCAACATGAAGAAGAATCCAAAAGAGTCACTCCGCGACTACGTGAAGAGATTCAAAGCAGAGAAAGTAAGGATAGTTGGATGTGATGATTCAATAGCAAGTGCAGCATTCCATAAGGGACTCCTAGCAGACCACCCGTTGTTCGGAGAATTGATCATGAAAGAAGATCTAACCTTAGCAGACTCCTTTGTTCTAGCAGAGAAGCACGCACTTTGGGACGAGGCTCGGCGAGTAAACGAGCACTGGAGCAGCCTCGAAAAAAAGTAGCAGTAAAAAAGGAGGATGGAAAACAGCCGAACAATAAAAGCAGGTAGGGGGCAAAACGAAGGGACCGACGGCTAAGAACTATTTTAAGTTCTTAATCTCGATCTACCAAATCCGTCGTGATGTTAAGAACGAGCCATGGTTTAAGCTGGCAAAACAATCGAGTGGAGATACTTCCAAGTTGAACCATACCAAATATTGAGCATTCCACCGAAGTCCTGGCCACACAACTGACGACTGCTACACTTGGAAGAATTACTTAGAGCAGCTCGTGAAAGAGGGCAAGATCGATAGATACTTGGACAAATTGGCAGCACAGCCTAGAAGGAACAGAGATGCCGATGAAGAATCGCCCAACAAGACGATTCAGATTAACGGCATCTTCGCCGAATCTGAACACTTAGGGGCTACCAACAATTCAAAGTAGAGAATGATCCAACAAGCATTGATAATCTCACAAGTCCAAGCAGTTGACACTCAACCTAGACCCATCATTGGTATCACCAAGCAAGATGCAGAATGCGTCGATTTCTCGCACGACGATGTACTGGTAGTATCTGTCCAACTAGTCCATGCTATAGTTGACAGAATGATGGTTGATAATGGAAGTGTAGTCAACCTACTTCAACTCTCAGTAATTCAGAATATGGGCTTGGAAAACACAATCATACGTCGAGTAGAGGTACTCACCAGATTTAACGAACACACCTCAATTGCCATCGGTCACATTACACTTGACGTGAAAACACTGCCAGTTATCTCAAAGTAGACGTTCATGCCAGTAAGGGACCTATCTCCCTACAATGGGATTCTGGGGAGACATTGGTTGATCAAGTTGGATGTCGTTACTTTCGTTAAGTACCAAAAAATCTGATTTCGCATCTCGAGAGGAAAAGTCAGAAAAATCAAGGTTGACCAGGCCACATCCCGATGATGCATTGTGCAAGTATTGAAGGAGTAAAAAAAGAAGACATTTACTCCTGTAAAGGCAACCAAGGTCCAAAAGGACAAATAAGCTACCAAATAGTAATTACAGCAAGCGGATCAAGAATGTGGAGTCCAAACCAACACTCGAGTAGACGAAAAAGGATGGAAGCCTGAAGAGGGATGCAGAGAATATCATTCTAGATCCGCAGCAGCCGAAAAGACGACTAAAATCGACTCACGTTTAAGCCCAGCCGAGAAGGAAGAACTCACAGCTTTCATTACGAAAAATCGTGACATCTTTGCATGGTCACCTTCCAACATGCCCGACATTGACCTCAAAGTAGCATGCCACAAGCTGCATGTTGACCCCCGCTGCCAAACCAGTAATCTAAAAGATAAAACACTTTGCGCCCGAACGAGTAGCAATCATCGAAACAGAAATTGACAAGCTACTGGAGGCCGGATTCATAGAAGAGGTAGCGAACTCAGCATGGCTTGCCCATGTCATGCTAGTCATGAAGAAAGAAAAGGGCAAATGGAGGGTTTGTGTAAACAAAACTGATCTCAAAAAAGCATGCCCGAATAATCCTTATTCTGTTCCTCGAATCAACTTGCTAGTAGATTCAACTTCTAGGAATCAACTGCTCAATTTCTTAGACGCATGCTCCAGCTATAACTAAATAGCCATGTACGAGCCCGACAAGGAGAAAATCGTGTTTGTAATCGAGCGAGGCACTTACTGCTACAAAGTCATGCCTTTCGGTCTACGTTGATGACATCATAGTAAAGAGCAAGTAGCGGTCTGACCATATCCATAATTTGGCGGAAACTTTCAACATCTTAAGAAAGTACAAGATGAAGCTCAACCACACCAAATGCACAAGATGAAGCTCAACCCCACCAAATGCAAATTCAGAGTATCTTTAGGTAGATTCTTAAGGTACCTGGTAACCCAACGAGGAATCGAAGCACATCCTAAACAAATCCGAGTTATTCTATAAATGAAGTCTCCCACTACTTTGAAGGAGATCTAAAGCTTGACCGGAAGAGTAACTACCCTCTATCACTTTCTTTCACAATCCAAATTTCGATGTAAACCATTTTTCAAAGCTATCAAGAGCGCACAACGAGACAAATAGGATGAAGAATGCGAAAAAGCTTTCCAAGACCTGAAGAAATATCTCACATCACCTCCTTTACTATTTAAGCCGGAAGCAGCGGAGAACTTATACATTTACTTGGTAGTCTCAGAAGTAGCAGTGAGTTCTACCCTTATATGAGAAGAGTTGGGGGCGCAACAGCTGGTATTCTACACTTCTAAAGCTCTTGTCGATGCGGAAACTAGATATCCAAAGATCGAAAAATTAATTTTGGCGCTAATTGTTCCAGCTTGAAAGCTCAGGCCATACTTTCAAGCTCATACAATCATTGTCATGACTCAATATCCTCTACGATCAATCTTACATGGTCCAGATGCTTATCAATGAGTGATGAAATAGGCATTGGAACTTGGCCAATACAGCTTAGTTTTCCGACCTTGCACAGCGATAAAGGCCCAAGCCTTGGCAGATTTCATAGTAGAATTCACACTTAGCCTAGGTGAATCAACAGAGCTTCCTAACGATACCCCAGAAGTAGCCAAGCACACTTCAGCCGTACTTCCTCTCTCCAATGGAGATTTTTGGCACTTACATGTAGATGGTGCATCCAATTATAAAGGCTAAGAAGCAGGTGTGGTCTTTGTCATCCCAGACGATTCAATACTTGAGCAGGCAATCTCTCTAAGCTTCAAAGCATCCAACAATGAGGCAAAGTATGAGGCCCTACTAGCAGGCCTTCATGGCAAAAGACTTGGCAGTGAAGAAACTTGCAATTTATTCCGACTCTCAACTAATCATCGACCAGGCTACTGGAGAGTTCGTGGAAAAAGACCCAAGGATGGCACAATACCTAGAAAAGGTACATAAGCAGCTTGAGGCATTTCTGACATACACTCTCAATCAATTTCCTTGAGCTGACAACGCTCACGCGGACGCATTAGTCGACCTAGGCTCCGCTCTCGATCACCAACTCAAACGTTCTATTCCGGTGAAGTACTTAGACAAGCCAAACATAGAAGTAAAGCCGACAGCTAGGGTATTACATGTTAGTACAACTCCCAACTGGCAAAGTTCTATTATAGACTACCTAGTCAATAGCACACTCCCTTTGGAAAGATTGAAGTCTAGAAAGCTTCAAGTAAAGTCAGCACGTTACTACATGTCGAACGACATTCTCATCTGAAGATCTTGCACAGGTCCATATCTTCGTTGCTTAACGCCTCCTGATGACTTAAAGGTTTTAAGCTGAATTCATGAAGGTGTTTGTCGAAATCATTCCAGAGGTCGATCCTTAGCACAGAAGGCTCTCAACGCAGGCTATTACTAGCCCATCATGCACTAAGATGCTAAAGAGTTAGCCCAAAAGTGCGACCGATGCCAACGCTTCAAACCGATACCAGCACTGTCTACTAGCGAACTACACCCGCAGACGAGTCCATAGCTATTCATGCAATGTGCAATCAACTTGGTGGGACTTATGCCTCCCGCTACTAGAGTCAGAGGCACGATGATTGTGGCAACCAATTATTTCACCAAATGGGTAGAAACAGAGCCCATGACAACACGACTCAAATAGACATAGCATGCTTCATTTGGAGAAACATCATTTTCTGATTTGGCATCCTTCAGTCTATTGTCACCGACAACGGCCCGTAATTCATGGGCAAAGATTTGGCCAAGTTTTTCCAAAAAGATGGCATCAAGCAGCACATGACCACGCCAAGATATCCTCAAGGCAATAGGAAAGCCGAAACATCCAACAAGACAATCTTCGATTGCCTTAAGAAATCTGTCACCGACAAGAAGAGAAAGTGGCCAAACGAACTCTCTGATGTCTTTGGGCATATCGCACCACCAAAAGAGGAGCAACCAGTGAAACGCATTTTTATTTGGCATTTGGTTCGAAAGAAATCATCCCTCCCAACATTATCGTGCCGAACATCAATACTCTACTGTCAAGCATAGAATAGAGTAGTAAGGAGATGGCCACAAGCTTAGATCTGGCAGAGGAGAAACGCGAGTAGACCATTACCCGCATTGCAGCCTATCAGCAGTAGCTCGTCTCTAGTTATACAAAAGAGCCAAGATCCGGTAGTTTCAACTTGGAGATCTTATTAAGAAAAGCCTTCATCACTGCTCGCAGAGAATGCTCTAAAAATATGGATCCCATCTGGGAAGGCCCGTACAAGATCAACAGAGTAAGCGGCAAGGGTAATTACACTCTCGCCACCATGAACGACAAAGAGATCGAAAACCAATAGAACGCCTACAACCTGAAGAAGTACCATGTGTAACCTCCCACTATATCAAGACCCGAATATTTGAACAGCTTAACGGGCACCACCTCGCAAGCCGAGGACTATCTAGTTGTTATGCTGTTTTTTTATAGTTAAGTTATTTGTTCGTTTCACTCGTTTTTCAATGAAGAATTCAGAAGTAATTTACAACTTGGCTCGACCACATGTCTACAACAACTTATTTATCCTGCACTTCAAAACAAGATTGCACCCTTCTTAGGGACTTATCGCAGGAATTGCACCCCTCGAGGGACCAACCATAATCTCCAAAGTGGGAGGATAAAATTACACTCTAAATATCCAGATGTGGATGAGCTGGGCTGCCCCAGTATAACTAGATGCACGATGGCTTGTGCCAGGATTCCTAGAATCAGCCACAATGGTCTTTTTCAATACTTAGCTAACTGAAGGATTTTAGGCCTTTTAGCCTAATCCGCGGGGAACCGCACCCTAGAAACGGATGGGGCATATTACGCAATATGTCTGATAGACGACTGCCCTGGAAACCTAAAGTTGCTACCGAGTGCACTAAGGTAGCCCACAGTTTTTCAAAAGACTGCCTACGACTTGCCCTACGAGCAGTGAAGTCACACAAGAATTATACAACTGCACATTCTTGTGAAAGGTTGAATAAGCTAGCGTGCATATATGAAAAGTTGAACACCAACACCTACGGCTGCATAGGCTATGTGAACTTGTCTGCTTATAAAAAAAGTAGCATGCTTGTCACTAGCCTATAAAGTTTAAAGGTTAAAAGTACGAACAAATGAAGCAAAGATGGAGAAAAGCGAATGAAGTAAGTTTATTAAATTTTCTAGCGAAATTGATAAACAACTAGCAAAGATCGAAGAAGTTCAAGCAAAAGCGACAAGGAAAATAAAGAAAAATCCTAAAGGCTACCGAGAAGACTACTCTTCAACAGCTTAGACATTCCACGGCTACTCGGTTGCCACACCTTCAGCAATCTCAATACTCTGAGCAGTAGAACCAACCGGTGTTTCATTATCAGCTGCCCTGGCCTAGGTACCAACCTCTCCGACCACTTCACCGATAGAAGACTCAAAGGTGAAAGTGAACACGTCTTTCGGAGAAACAGAGAAGGTCTCGAAGTCTTTACCAGAGAACTCAAAGTCAGACAGTCTGCCGAAGAGATGGTCCACATAACCTAGCTTGTAGAAATCAGCTTAATTTTGAGTGGGCAAAGCCTCGAGCCTAGCATTCTCACCATTCAGCTGCTTATTCTCCTCAAGCAAACAAGCACAGATCCGCTGCAGCTTATCCACTTCTTTTTTTTTTCAGACTATCGTTAAGTTTCAAAGCACCTTGGAGTTCCAAAACTTGAGGCTCGAGCCTGTCAATGACTTTCTTGAAGCGGATCACTTGGCTGTAAGCAGCAATAAGCTTCTCAACTTTTGCATAAGCAGGGGAGCGAGATTCAAAGATAAAGCACTCAAGATCTTGAATCTGAGGTATGTAACACTCAATCTCTTTCTCTGCACTTTCATATTTTCCTTGGATCGCGCCGAGCCTAGCCTTCAAATCCACGATCTCTTAGTGTGCGGTCTCAAGCTGCAAAGAAGTGGGGGCATGTGTGTTAGATCTCTTCAAAGCAGCAAGCTTAGATTCCAATTTCTTAACTTTTTCGATTGGGGAGTATGCTTTGGCTAGCATAGTTCTTACCACCTCTTTAGCAGCCTGGGTATCTTCTTAGTCAAGGAACATAGACTCGGCTGCCATAATTGTTGTTTTTTGCATCATGGCTACCAGAGCAATCTTCATATACTCGGATGTGTGCTTTGCGAAGAGACTCGGGTCAACAATCTCCATGACGCCATCAACAAACTTGGCACATATATCCATGTCCTTAAGCATATTTGGTTTCCAAAGCACGCAAATCTCGGAAACTTCCCCATAAATAGTCTTGGAAGATTTTTCACGGCTGCCTACACTAGCAGTCTCCTTCTTCTCAACAGACGAGCTGGTTTCAGTAGTAGAGGAACAGGTTTTGCCACAACTTTAGCAGGCAAGGGCACTTTGTTATTCTTCATAGTAGCAGGCCTCTCCAAAGGTGAACCGGACTTAGCTCCTAACGGATGCTTTGGCATAAACTTCGGCACCGAGGGCACGAAGGAGCTTCTACGCTGGGCAATCCTATTAGCAATCGAACTAGCCTTCAGAACTACAGGCATCATGGGCACAAATCTAGCAAATTCTTCTTTCTCGCCTTTAGAGGAAGTCAAATCAATCACAAGTTTGGAGCTAGTGAGTCCTCGTGAGTGACAGAGGAAATTTTTTATTTCTTCTCAGCAGGTTTCTCTTGAGCAGCCATTGAATCCGCGAGCAGTGGAAGAAATTTTCAATTTCTTCTCAGCATGTGTCTCCTGAGTAGGGGAGGAATGTCTCTTTTTCCCACCTTCATTTGTAGCAAGCTCTACCACAGTAATAGGACGAGCCAACGCCTCAACCTTGATTGGCTTTATTTCTTCTTTCGAGGGCAGCCCACCTTTTTCCCTATGAAGAGGGCTAAGCAGCCAACGCCACTCGCGGTACTCAGAAGGAATACCTAGAGCGACATGCACTTTTCTCATGTCCGGTGAAGTCTTAGGGGTTGAGCCAAACTTCGAATCTACAATAGCAGCGGAATGCAATGAAAACAAAAAATAATAATAAGCAGATTAGCACAAGTATAAAGTAGCCAAGAGATTGAGTAGCCTACTTACCAGATATGAAGACCGTAGGCACACGCAACTCGAGGGAAGAGTCGGACTCTCATTCTCCACTCACCTCCAAAGCTTCCTCGGCCCAATCATGATCTCCCGTGCTCCAATTGTCAAAAAATCTATAGCGAGATCGCAGCTGCCCAACTCCATCAATGTGACCTATGTCAAAGAAGTACCAAAATTTGTTGACCAATATATCTAAGTCAAAGAATTTGTTTAAATTGTGGAATCCCACCATCACGCGAACTGCATTCGGAGAACACTAAGCAACTGCATTCTAAGTCAAATAATTTGTTTAAATTTGTTTCTCTCCAAAGCTGATTTAATAATTCACTTAAGGTGGACTTAAATAGGTTTTGAGAGGAATTTATTTTCTTTTCCTAGAAGGATCTAATTTCCTATTAAGAAGGGAATTTACATCAAAATAGGAAACAATCCAAAGTTTCCTAAAGCAAGAAAATCTCTACACATGTTGCCCTTTTCTGAGAGTAGCCCAACATGTGTGGGGGCATTTGTGGAGTCAAAAATAATCAAAAGGCGACACATGGATTTTTGGGTAAAAAGGACAAAATTACCCTCGAAGCACACCAAATTTCCTACGGGCAAGCAGTGGACAATCATCATTCAATCAAGCTAAAAATGCCCAAAATAGGTAACAAATTCAAAATTATCTCATCCATCCTCATCCTATATTCTCCACAAGGTAATTATTTCATAACCTTCAAAACATTCCATATAAATTGAGTTAATTGGCTAATTAATGGATTTATTCCTAATTAATCCATTAATCACCAATTAAATCACCCATTTTCACACAAAAATATCCCAAAGGGCCGGCCACCTTTTCTCCAAAGGGGATCGGCCATTCCCTATGTATATCACCGCATTTTTCTAAAAAACCTAAGTCCACACTCTTACAAAATTCCCAAAATCTCTCCAAACATTTTTCTCTCTAAAATCAAACTTTGGCATTGGAGGTTCTTCGGCCAAAGCCCCCCTCACAATTCATTGTGGGCGCGTGAGGTTCTTGGCCTTGACCAAAGGTGTTGGTTGTTTTGTAGGTGCAATTTTTTCAAGGAAAGAGAAGGTGAAAATTTGCATCCACAAGTTATAATAATAAAGTACCTTGAGGATGAAAGTCATCAACACAACTGATATCACACACTCATTTATCTTTCATGAACATTGTATATTATTATCATGCATGAACATTGTATTTTATTCCTGATTTAGGAAGACAAATAGGAGTATTACATATTAAACTAGTCAAACTAGGCAAAAGTATTTTAATAGTGAAGACATTAAATTAGTTCAAAATATAAAGCAATAAATTACTAAGCTTAAACCATTAACATGCCCATTAGATAATAGTTACAAAATAATTGAAACAGATGCATCATCACTATGATGGGCATGAACATTATACCACAAAAAGCATAAGAATTCACCAAAGTTTGTAGATATGCATCAGGAAAATTTAGTGATATATAGTCAAAATTACGGGAAATAGATTAGAAATTTTAAGGATAATTAACTCACTTAAAACATTTTCTTTATTTTCAGATTAAACTTTTAATATATAGGTGGTGCACGAAAAAATGTGTAGAAGAAGTAAAACCTTCAACACATTCGGCACAACACCATGTAAATATTTACTAGGGCGCAACTCCAACACACAATTTCATGCCTATTTTTTTTTATGCGCCATTCTCTATATCATTTTACAAATTAACTATTTCAATTTTTTTTTTTAAATTTATGGGTGCAAGAAAAAGATTAATAGTGACCAAACAAGTTTTCTAAATATAGTAACTAATCTCTTATTCACGTGGAAGTATACAATAAATTCAACTTGCATTCAAGTTTCAAATATAAAAAAATACATTTTTATCAATTCTACAAGCATCACAACCGTCTCAAAGTGAAAAGGTTGAAGTACAAGATTAAGGTAACATTTCTTACTATTTAATTTCGTGAGTATAATTTGTTAACTCAAACTTGTATTTATCCTACAATATTCTTTATATAACCGGAGTAGAAGTATTGTTATGGGCAAATTGTCAAAGTTAATGGTTTAAACTTATGTTGCCAACTTTTAATAACACATTCAAATGTCAAATTATACATATTAATGATTTCACAATATAAACACCTTCTCATAATAGAATTTCAGTTGACATTTGTAATGTTTTGTTCATATTGTAATTTTTCTTTTCCAAAGATAGACTTTATTAAATTCTAATGGAAATGTTTATTCCACTCAGTATTACGATCTGTTGGTATTCCTCTACACTTGTAAGTGAGAGATCTTAGGTACAAATCTTGTGGATAATGAATTTGATACCAAATTAGGTTGCCCATTTTGTGGCTCAGACAAACACCCTCTTCTTGGAAACAAAACAGAAAATATGATTTGTTGATAACAGTATTAGAAATTACAGACTACTAATAATAATAAGGATAATGCAAATAAAAATGAAAAATATTGAATGAGCAAGAATTTGCTAAAAGATGGATGATAGAGGTTTGCAAGGTTATTGTTGGGGCCCAAAAATGTCACACACCAATCCAACCACGTCCCAAGACCTAATTGTCATGCAAACCTTCATTCAAGCCCAAACATATGTCGGGGTGTGGGATCGATAAGGAAATACATTTATAGACATACAATGCCACGGTAATTAAACTGGATATTCACATAAATCACGTTATGCATGCTTATTCATCACACCAAGCTTCCTCATGCTAGTCACTATTCATGCTAAGCCCAAGTCACATATTCCAGGCTTGTCAAATTGTGGCGTGGATGGCTATGGAAGGTTATTGGGCCTACGCGGAATCAGGTTTATGGAAGACTTTGGGCGCTTGGGGGCCCAAAGATCCAAGCCCATATCTTTTACATTTCATGCAAGCAACATTAAATATATGCTAATCCTAGCAAGTCAGCCATTTAATGCTAACTTTCCCTTCCCAGCTTGCATAGACAACCAACGTGCGAAGGCCATGAGGCGCGCTACCAGAAGTGGCGCCTACAGAAGGCTAGCTTGGGAAAGTTGTGCCTTGAGAAGAAGCAGAATGCAAGCTTCAACAGTGCAGCTATTTTACACCAAAAGGAAAATAGTATGAGGGCTAGGGAGAAAGGAAAGGGAAGACCAAGCCACAAAGTGAGATTCCTTTGAAGCCTAGAAGAGAACCCTTCACTTACAAAATGAGGAAGATAAGCCATTATAGAAAAAGGAGAAAGTAACGCAAAGAGAGAAAACTACCCAGGAAATAAACCCAAAGAGTTCCATTTAGACCATAAGCATATTTCAAGTCTCAAGAATCATCATTCATGCAACCGTAGTAATTTTCACAACTTTCCATTAAACATCTCAGCCATTAGAAGCCTTGTTATCACTTTATGAAAACCCAAATTATCCAGCCAAGAATGCTATAAAACCATGCAAATCCCTTGTCTCTCATGTTAAACTGATAATCTTCTACCTTTCACACCACACTTCACTTGAGCAAGTCATTATCTTGATCAATCATGCTATCTTCTAGTCATTGATATCACTGAGGTATTTCCAAAGCCAAACTAACTCTTTCGAGATATTCTAGGACTTGGTACGAATCCAAACCAAGGGAGACAAGAGGACGTTCTTAAAGCCCAAGTCCACCTTGACCTAAAAGGTTCCCAACAGTTGCAATGTCCTTATACCTAAATATTTAGCCTCTACACTTATGCAGTAGTTCTTGTAGGCGTTTGTCACCATGATTTAACTATTACAATCAAAGTCCTTGCACTATTGATTTCATCGAATGTAATAAGTGTTTCTATCCAATATATTAACGTTATATGAACATTTAGTTATGAAAATGTTGATATTCTGAATGGAACAAGTTGGTAAATGTATAGACTTGTTTAAGCCTTTTGGATGAGAATGAACAACTACTTTTTGTAGTTACGTCATTTGATTGATAATTGATCATTTCAATTGCAACATTTGATTTGAATTCAAACTCATAGTTATATGTATATATATATATATATCCACACACACACACACACATATAAGGGTTGGATTAATTCTGAGACCACAAGGCTCGAGCCCTTATCTTAACTACTCTAATTATGGGTTGTATCCTAATCCATACAAAACTTTTTTCATCTATACTTTATTCAATATGCTATATCCAATGGTGTAAGACTTATAATTTGAATCTACAAAAACCAATCCACCAATGTGGATTAAAATAAACTCATGGGTTTTTTCATTCAAAACTCCAACAATACCCCCACATCTTGAATTGCAAAAATGAATGCAATTTTTTCTAAAAATATATATAATAATAGTGGAGAGAGTTTGTCGAAATGATATGTATCAGGATAGGTGTCTTTTGGGCTCGAACCTTCCTCAGTGAAAACTTACCGAGCTTACATAGTGATGCAGTGATTATTACATCTTGAACTGTTCACCATTTTTAGTAAACTAAAACAATAAACTTCTCACACGTCAATTCTTAACACTTGTTAAGTTCTTATGGTTGTGTTGATTTTGGTCTTGAAAAAATCTCGGATTATGGAAGCCATAGATAATTAAGCCATCTCATTCTCATAAATGTGACCCCATATTTACTCCTATATAGGTGATACTAATTAAGAGTACTTTGCCTATACTCTTCTTGTGAATAAGATATCAGTACTATTACATATGAGTATCCTAACGCTCGAGCAAACAATACATAAAATCATCTTAGGAATGAAGTATGGTGTATTTGTCAGTTTGAATTATATCTAACTAGTTTGCCTATTGAACCTAGTCCATGGGATTTCTAATCATCTAGGTTAGGTTTCTGTTTAGACTAACTCATTCAATTAACTTTAGCCCCATTCCCCTCGATGAATATTTTAATTACTCTCTTGGCACACCTTTTGGTAAACGGATCCGCTATATTTTCCTTTGATTTAACATAATCACTGGAAATGATTCCATCAGAGAGCAATTGCTTAACGTTATTGTTCCCACATCTTATATGTCGCGACTTTCCATTATACACTTTATTCTTTACTTTTGCAATGACACTCATGCAGTCACAATGAACTCATATAGCCATGATAGGTTTAGGCCATATGGGTACATTCTTTAAAAAAAATTGAAGCCATTCTACTTCTTCAACAGCTATCTCTAAGGCAGTAAATTCTGATTCCATAGTGGAACGTGCAATTAATGTTTGTTTAAAGGATTTCCAAGATATTGCTTCTCCTCCCATTGTGAAGACATATCCTCCGGTTGGTTTGGATTTTGTACTAGCAAAAATCCAATTTTCATCAGAATAGCCTTTTAACATGGGTGGATACTTTACATGATGTAAAACAAAATTAATAGTACCCTTTAAATATCGTAGCACTCTTACTAGTGCATCCCAATGCATTAGTTCAGGATTACTTGTGTATCGACTAAGCCTGCTTATAGCGTATGCTATATCAGGTCTTGTATTATACATCACATACATTAAATTCTTGATTACTTGAGAGTATTCTAATTGTGATACACAATCTTCAACACTCTTTTTTAAATTACAATTGGTGTCAAATGGAGTAGCTACTTGACTACTCTCAAATTGTCCAAACCGTTTAAGAAATTTCTCTATATAGTGGGATAGAGAAAATACATAACCATCAGCCTTTCTATTAATTTAATCCCAAGAAGATATCTGCAATGCTTAGGTCTTTCATGTCCAAGCATGAATGTAATATTTTCTTGGTTGAGTTGATCACATCTTTATTTGATCCAACTATAAGCATATCATCCACATACAAACATACAATGATACATGAATTTGTATTTCCTTTGTAGTAAACACATTTATCACGTTCATTTATTTTGAATCCATGTGTCAACGTTGTATCATCGAATTTTTCATGCCATTATTTAACAAGTCTTCAAACTTTGGTTTCTCGACCCTTTATAACAAACCCTTCAAGTTGTTCCATGTATATTTCTTCGTCTAATTCACTATAAAAATGCGGTTTTGTCATCCATTTGATGGATTTCCATATCATGCACCACCACTATTGTGATCAACGTCCATATAGATGTGATTCTTGACACTAGTGAATATGTATCAAAATAGTCCAAGCCTTGTTTATGTCGATACCCTTTGGCAACTAACCATGCTTTGTATTTGTCAACATTTCCATTAGGTTTTAGTTTCTTTTTATATATCCAATTATAACCAATTGGTGTACTTCCAGGGGGTAAGTCTACCAATTCTCATGTGTTGTTTTTTAAAATGGACTCAACTTCACTTTTATTTGTTTCTTTCCAACAAGAAGCCTCTTGACTAGCCGTGGCTTCTTTATACTTTTAAGATTCATCCTCAGTTAATAAGGCATGAAATCAGGACCAAAATCTTTTGTAGTTTTCATCTTGTTGCTTCTTCTTGGTTCTAGTATTTCCTCTGGAACACCTGATGAATAAGTCTCTCCTAGTTCTCTTCTTCTTGGAACTTGAAACTTTGTCTTTATAAGGAAAGATATCCTCAAAGAACTCAACATCAACATATTCCAATATTATGCTATTATGAATATCAGAGATTTTAGAATTATAAACTAAAAAAAGGGAAAGCTGCACTATTTGAAGCTAATCTTATTAAAACGCAATCTATGGTTTTAGGTCTAAGTTTAACCCATTTCAGCAAAGGAACTTGCACTTTGGCACGGCAACTCTAGACTTTTAGTGTCTTATATGTTGTTAGCCTTCCTTTTTAAATTTCATATGGAGACTTATAAAAAAATTTATGTGGGATTGGATTTAAAATTAAATTCGTAGTAAGCAAAGCTTCACCCCACAAATTATCGGGAAGTCCAGAACTATTCAACATAGAATTTATCATGTCCTTGAAAGTTCGATTTTTTTGTTTTGCAACATCATTTTATTGTGGTGTATATGGTGTGGTGGTTTGATGTATAATCCCATTCTCTACACAAAATTCTGCAAAAGCTAAAAATTCATATTCTCCCCCTTTATCGGAACGAAGAATTTTAATCTTCTTGTTAAGTTGGGTTTCAACTTCTGCCTTATATATTTTAAACATACATAAGGCTTTATCTTTACTGCGAATTAGATATACATAATAAAACTTGCTATAATCATCGATGAATGTTATGTAATAGCATTTCCCACCTCTAGTTGGCATTAAGCTAAAATCACATGGATCAGTGTGAATAAGCCCAAGTAATTCGTTGGACTTTACTTGAACACTTTTGAAAGTTTGTCTTGCAAACTTTGATTCCACGCACCCTTCACACATACTGTTTTATTGAATCAAATTTTGGTATTAGACCTAAGGTAGCCATTCTATGCAGTGAACGATAATTGATATGTCCTAATCTAGCATGCCAAATATTGGAAGAGTCAACAACATAAACGGAAGCATTATTCTTATTAATGTTATTAGTAGCAGCAATTACATTGAGTTTGAACATCCCATTAGCAAGATATCCATTTCCCACAAATATTCCTCCCTTGGTAAGAACAAATTTGTCAGACTCATACAAGCTTAAATCTTGCGAATATCCCAAATGTGCAGTACATCCAAGAGGGTCAATTCTTTGCCTGAGGTTAATTTTAGAATCACGTTTACTTTTCATGTGGTCATAGAGGCTGAGGCATTGCCCATGAATAGATTTCCTTCATTGTTGAGTTGTTGGTATGTAGTGAAAAGATTTATGTCACCACAAACATGTTTGGTGGCTCCAGTATCAATCTACCACTCTTCTGCATCAACCATCAAATTAACCTTAGACACGACAGCAGCAAGATTTTCCTCTGCCATGTTTGCTTGATTGTTGTTGTCATTCAAGTTTGTAGCAGCATTTTGATCCTTCTTATGATGGCATACTTCTGTTTTATGCCCAGATTTACCACAGACCCAACAAAATCCTTTGATACATTGATTCTTGAAACTTCTTCCTTTTGGTCCAAGAAAGATGTCATCCTTTGTGATTTCTCTCGTGTTCCTTTTCTTATAATGAGGGAATTTTTTTTCTTTGATGTTTGTGCTTCAATAACATGAGCCTTTGCTTCCACAAATGAAGCCCTGCCATTCTTATCACTTTTTCTGTTATCTTCTTCAATACAAAGCCTGACAACCAATTCCTCCATGATCATCTCTTTACACTTATGTTTTAGATATCTTTTGAAGTCCTTCCATCCACGTGGCAATTTTTCTATAATAGTAGCCACTTGAAAATTATCACTTATATTCATGCCTTCAGAGTGAATGTCATGAATTATTGAGGAGCCTCTTCCTTCACAACGTGTGCAAGATTCAATGTTGTTAAATAAAACATCTTTTGTCGCCAACGTTTGAAGTCTCCTCCCTTAAATTTTTCTGGTTTCTCAGCATGAGGGTTCTTGGTACTACTTATATTGACTGATTGCTCCATAACAAAGTTTTCTGTCTATAAGATTGTTGAAAACAAAGCACAAAGTATGATTTATTGATAAGAGTGTTAGAAATTACAAATTACTAGTAATAATAAGGATAATGCAAATAAAATGAAAAATATTAAATAAGCAAGAATTTACTAACAGGTGGATGATAGATGCTTGTAAGGTTGCAATGTCCTGATAGACAAAAATGTGACCTCTACACTTGTAGAGTAGTTCTTGTAGGCTTCTATAAACAGGATTCAACTATCAATATCAAAGTCCTTGCACTAGAGCTTTGATTCTATCGAATATACTGAGTATGTCTCTCTAATATATTAATGTTATATGAAAATTGAGTTGTGAAAATATTGATATTTTGAATGGAACGGGTTGGTAAATTTATAGACTTATTCACGCCTTTTGGACAAGAATGAACAACTGTTTTTTGCAGTTATGTCGCTTGACTGATAACTAATCATTTTAGTTGCCACGTTTGATTCAAATTCAAACTCATAGTTATCTGAACACGCGCGCACACACACACACAAGGATGGGATTAGTTCTAAGACCCCAAGGCCCAATGCCCTATCTTACTTTCTCTAATTATGGGCTGCATCTTAATCCATTCCAAATTCTTTTCATCTATACTTAATTCAATATGCTGTCTAATAGTGTATGACTTATAATTTGAATATGCAAAAACCAATCCATCAATGTAGAATAAAATAAACTCATGGCTTTTTCCATTCAAAAGTCCAACACCTCTTCTCTTAGTGTAAAATATATCATTGCAATAAAAAAAAGAAAAATGTTTACATCCTGAGCCAAAATATTAAATAAAAATTATGGGCCAATACAATCCCAGTTGTAAGAACCTCCTTTCTTCTGAATAAACGCCGCTAGGGAATGCACCACTCAATTGCCTTCACACCGAACAAATTCGAACCAAACAATTCCCACATCCTTAGCAACAGCCCAAATATCATAAATTATGCTTTCCAACTCTGCGTTCACACTAATTTCCTTTTGTAGCATCCTAATCACCCCGAAAGCATTAGACTCAATGATTAAATTACGAAGCCCCTCATCTCTACATTGCTCCATCGCGCCTCGAATGGTAAAAGCTTCTACCATCGTCATGTTAGTTGTCTGTATATCCCTTTTCTCCCCTCTGCAACCAAATTCATACAAAGTCACGAACGACCTAACCTTCCGCCCATATCGTCTTCTTCCCACCCTAAGCACTCTCGCATTTTACCTTCAGACACCCAAAACCCGGTTTCTTCCAAGTCACTCGCTCCCCTTTTCCTCCCCCGCACACTGCCAGTCCTCGTCCTCATTGTTCCGCTGTTTTTCTCCCTCACGACATCCCTAAATTCATCCAAATGCCTCCTCCAAATTTTCAAAGCCCCTATGGGATGGCACAGTTCTTTGGTGAACACGAATGCATTCCTACATTTCCAAATTTTCTAGAGCACAAAGACAATGCATTGTAGCGGCTCTTTTGCCATTTATTTTCTAGTCCCCGAACTCGATCATAATTATTCTTCCAACTATCCAAGAAATCAGTACCCTTCAAATCTCGTAGATTTACGTGGACTAGAGTTCCAAACCAGAATGCTTGACTATACTCGAAAAAAAAAACGATTCTCCGTTTCCATTGCATTCTCACAAATACCACAACAATCAGGCACCCCCATATTCCGTCATTGCAAATTTCTTCGCACGGCCATCGCCCCATTACAACATCACCACAAGAACACTCTTATTCGGAATTTGTAATTTCCAAATCCTCTTCCAAACATGAGAATTTTTGTTCATATCACTGGTGGATCATTTCGATTTTCTTTCGAGATCATCGGCCTCCATCATATCACAAAAATCTTCTTTGAGTGTGTAAATACTCAAGTAAATGACACATTAGATCTTCAGGTAAATGTAGAAGCAGTTGATGAAGTTGTCTCGTTAATTTGGCACAGTAGCTAATGTGAGTCTCAAAACAAATGGAAGAATGCATTGGCAGTAAAACTCACAAAACCTCACTATGGTAAAATCCAAGGTGGGATAAACCCTATGGGCTAAGGAGAAAGGTGAAAAGTTGTATTAAGTCAAAACTCAGTGTCTTTTGGACGCAAGTAGAGTGCTCACAAGGGTATCACCAACCCAGGGTGGGTACCTCGTTAAAACCTAGTCGTGTAGCAAAAATCCAGGAAAAAAATACTCCTAATCGTAGGTAAAAAGAGGACATTAAGATCAAGTGATATGATGTCAAATGACTATCATCTAAATAAAATAAAAAACCTTATGCTGAGTTTTTTTTGCGTTTGTTCGAAGTTCTTGCAACCCTTATATTTGTGATTGTACATTTAGTGCATTATTCCCACCTTAATTAGGACTTCTTATTTTACTATTATTGTTTGCAGATTGACCGTGAAAATCTAAAGCATCAAATGCAAAGAAATGAGTGGCAAGCATGGCTTTGATGTCACAAGTAGACGTTATGTTTACATATGTACATGTTGTTATATTTTGCTTCTCTTGATACATTAAAACAAGCCATGATTTGGTAATGGAAATATCACGTTATAAGTAGACTTTATGTTTTTCTATGTACACATCATTTTTTTAATCAATGCATCATATACCATCATTTGGTCATGATAGTTTGAAAAATGTGACCTACATCCTACAATAAACATTAAAGTCATTTTTGTTTATACATTAATCAATTTTAACAGCTCTGTAGGGGCAAGCTACACCCATAATAAATAAAAGGTCTATCGCACAAGCATATACGCTTGCAGAAAGGCTAGTTATTATATAATATTAAACTGGTGAGTGTGTGTATATTAACATTATCAAGGCCTAATAGTAATACCGGTAACATATAACAGAAATGGTTAAGTAACATAAGTTGTTGTGACGGGTTGGACTGCTAACAACTGTTGATTACGAACTGCATCATATTAACCTTGCTTGGCTTGTGTAGAATCGAATTCTCCATTAGAGTGGCCTAAGCCTCATCACTCCTCTTTATTAGAGGTTTGAGCTTGGTTACTTTTTGCTACACTTATCATCCCAACCCTAGACCGGGCGAAACATGAACACACCTTTTGGCCGTCAGATGATACTTCTCTGGAAGATGTCTTGAGTAACGATGAATGCTTATAACTAATGTTTACTTCCAAGCGTGCAAAGTTTCCGCTTAGCACTGAGAAATATTCTTTTCCTTATATTGTCTTCGACGTATATGTGGTTATATAATTGGCTGTAAAAGTTGTGTTCCTACCCTATACATTACATCAAAATTGAATAAAAGACATATTTGGTATAATGTCAAAAATATTTGTATTGGTTACGCTGGCATATGCAAAAGACAATATCTATGCTCTCCAATTCTCAACCTGTTCACCATACTTGCATAACAAAAGCCGAAAGCGAAGTCTTATCTCTTGTATGGGGCCTTTGAGCCCCAAAGGAAATCCAACATATCCAACCAAATGTACAAAATAATGGTTTTCCATAGTTGCCGTCCTTATTCCTCAATGTTGTTCAACATCTTTCAATTTACTTAAGTTAAAACAAACAAGTTTATCCCAAAAATTCTCACCTGAAATTATATATTAATTAAAAAAATTGGTTAATTTAGCAAAATAAAGCGCACAATTTTTTATCAAGTTAATTTTCATTTCCTTTGTAGTCAAGGAAGAATGAAACTTGAGGTGTGACAACCCGTCCCGATTTTAATTATAATTTTCTCCCCGAGTGTGTAAAGTGACGATTATGCCCTTGTTGGATGGGTGACGTGGATGTACATATGCATTTCTATATTATTTTTCTCACTAATGTAATTAAATCATACTTAACGTCACGAGAGCGTCGACGTGAGTTAGGGCCAAATTGGATTTGTAACGAAAAAGTTACGAGCAAATGAATACGTAAATGGGTAAAAATATATATTTAGGGTTGAATATACCTTATCCACCAATCATATTAGTTCCCATTATATCTAGCCCAATCAGATTTTGGGCCATTTTTCTTTCTTTGGGCCAACTGTAACTCTCTCCCTCTCTCTCACGGTAGCCCAATCAGAAACATTATTATCTAATTCCGGCTAATCAGACACACACACACCCTCTCCCTATCTCCTTCGTTCTCAACTCTTCTTCCTTCGTACACTTGAAACCCCTCGCTCACAAACACCTCCAAAACCTCACAGATCGAACTCGAGATTTCCACCATCACACTCCTCTCGAGCTCTAGAACCCCGTGGTACCATTTGTTTAGTGAGTTGACGTGTTTTAGCTCGAGAAATCATAAGCTCCGGTGAGGTGCCTTTTTCCTCCGACGTGATCCCAGCGTGATTTCAGAGTTTTAAGACTTGAAAGGGTCCTCACACAAGTTCCCTAGCATCCTAGAGTGGATTGGAGGTTAAGTTGACTTGAAAGGGTCCTCACACATGGTCCTCATATGTTGCTCAGTTTTGGCAGGATTTTTCAAGAGATTTTCTGACCATTTTTCGTAGGATTTTGGACTCCTAATAGGCACGAATGTGTTCTACTCTTCAAGACCTTCAAATCCATGTAAATTTCATGCATTTTGGTAAAAAAAAATGAAGTAGGTATAAAGCTTTGAAAATTTTCTAGTTTCTGGTGAGTTCAGGCGGCGGTGAACGATGGAGTCTGGCGAGGTCCACCGGAGAAGAAGGAGAATATTCCATCAAAGTTGATGGAATATTCCTAACAGCGTCAGGTACCGTTAGTTAGATTTAATAGAATATTCCATCGAACTGATGGAATATTCCTAACAGCGTTAGTCACAAGCACCACACGTGCCTGCACATGGCCGACGCGTGCGATGTCCAAATTTTTTTCTAAAAATATAGGGGTGTTCATGTTGTCGAGTAGACGTTGGTATATTCAAACACCCCATTTGAGCAACATATGAGAAGTTATTCCAAAATTTTGTTTATGTGCTATCGAATTAACGTAAAATTAGTTGTTTCGCATATAGGTGAGATGTACCCTGAGGACAAGCGTGGATTAGCGAGGCTCGGGGGCTACGATCTTGCTACTTACCAATGAGTGGCCTTTTGTTTTCTATATATATACGTGCTTTATGATTCCCAAAAACCGTTTTAAATGAACTTATGCTTTGAATACCATGTCGTGAATGCATTATATTTTTAGTATTGCATTATATTGAATGATGATGCTGAGGTTTAGGTAAGCTTCAAGTGAGTTAGTATGTGCATGATTGGTTACATTGCATTGTTATGCATAGATGCATTAGAGCTTATCATACTGCTCCTCTGTGTTAGTGCTCCCGCCCGAGGCCAGGGCACAGCTTTCATGTGATTGTTCACTTCTCACACTGCACGCTCACCTTGGATCCAAGTTAGGTGCTAGCCTGTCATGCAAACCACAATAGGTGGTTCCAACTCCTAGGTGACCAACGATCTATCCCACAGCTTTGACGTGATTGTAGCACATGAGCGTACCTATTTACACCCAGCCTGTCGTACAGGTCACATTAGGTGACTCCAACTCGTGTATAGGCATAGGTTGATGAGCTATAGGTCCAGTTGTACATGTCACGTTAGGTGACTCCGGTCGGCATACTATTTTATATTGGCTTTTCACCTGGCGCTTACAAATTTTGGTGTCGGATGTTAGGACATGGCATACTTTTGTTTTCACTATTTCTGAGCGTTGTCTTATATACGTACGTATTATTATTTTCTAGGAACTATACGGGTTTTACAATGAGAGGTTATTATGTTCAGAAAGATAAATATGTTTTCAAAAACTTTGTTTTTGCCCACTCATGTTTTCTATTTTGCGCCCCTCCAGGTCCTAACTAGCTGAACCTTTCTGTGGCTCACGAGGATTCTCTGGCGGTTCTGACGATCTTCTAAATAAATGTAGGGATCTTCTCCCTGTCTTGTATAATTATTACATAGGTTGCGGAACTGCACTTTATGTTACCTATGCTATGAATACTTGTATTTGGTTTGAGCACCTTCACGCACTTATATACTTATCTCTAGTGTAAATTAGTTTAGTTTTGGTTTTTATTTACTCACATTTTCTTATCATTTTCACTTTTATTGCACACTTGGTTACGTCACCCTCACGTGACGCCAACATGCCTCCGTCCCGATCGGGGTGTGTCATAAGGAGGGTTAAATCAATGGGCAGCAACAAAAACTATTAGATGTGGACCAATATTTGTATCTGTGTAGACAATGTCGGTCCCCCTCCAATGCCAATAAAGTGAGGACGGTTAAGTGAAAAAGTTTTTCTCTCCGAGTGGCGTGAGAGTTCTTCCTCCAGTGTGAGGTTCCGCCGAGGTGCGTGATTTCGTTTTCGATTCTCGAGTGTGGTGCGGCCAAGTACTTGCTACGGTTTGGTGTGGGTTATCTTCTGTGATATTGGCGACTTATTAGCGCCTGTCTTCTTGATTTGGGTGCGGAACTACACGGTGAGGGGTGGATCTTTTCTCTGGCAGGCAGGTATTCTCCTCCAGGATTATTCTTTCTGTTTCTACATTTAATTGGAGTCTCTGACGGGTGGGTTTTTCTTGATTCTATCATCCCGTGGTGGGTGAATGAGGTATACCTTTTATATCTCAATTTGGGGGTTTTCTATGTTGTTTGGACTGACATATTCTGAATTTCGCTCCCTGTGGGTCAAGGATGTTAATCTGGCTCAGAGAGGAGGTGAGGTCATTGAATGTTAGTAGGTTAGCTCATCAAATGGGCATTAATAGGTCGCAAAACAGGTGGATGCTGGAATTTAATACTCTCAATTATCTAGGAGACGAACTTTTGGGGTATGGTTTGGAATTATTCTCGAACCACAACTACAGGTTTTGGACTCTGTTGATCCTGTTGGCCTTTGAAATATCCTATTATCAGTCCCAGAGGGGTGACGGGTGATCCAACCATTTGGGGCGATGGTCGTTCTCTGGAAAACTACAAATCAGTGAGTTAAAACAATCTTCCTCGCTTTGGGGGAACCAAGAGATGACAACGCGAGGGGTATCTGAACTGGTGGTGTAGCTTGAGGAAGTACTGGAGTTGTCTGCGATGGAACATGGAGTCAAACTGGTGGGTAAGATTCTAACAAAAAAACTTCTAAATAAATGGGGAGTTCGGAACATACTTCGTTCGCCCTGGAAAGAATTTGGGGTGGTGGATATTAAATGGGTAAAGGAAAATGTTTTTGTTATAAAGGTTTCGGATGAAAATATGGCTACTAAAATTCTTGATCAGGTACCATGAGGCGTTATGAAGAAGAATCTGTCGGTCAAGAAATGGCTCCCGAACATGGCGCTGGAAGATATAGTCATGGAGATGGTTCATTTCTGGATTCAAATCAGAGGTGTGCCTTTGGGGATGAGTTCATTGGCGAATGTTAAGCAATTAACGCAAGCGGCATGTGAGGTTCTCGAACTGGAGGACACTGCAAAGGCTCGAGGTTTTTTGCGGGCTAGAATCCTGGTTAATACTGAGAAACCGTTGTGTATTGGATGCTGGCTACGGAGGGGGACCAATCGGGACACGTGGGTGGAGTTTCGGTATGAACGACTACAAGACTTCTGTTATAGATGCGGACGCATCGATCATCTAAATACGGAATGCACACTTGAATTGGTGTCTAGTGGGGTTGCTGGGTATGGTGAATGGATTAAAGCGCTGCCTGTTAGAGAGGATCATGTCCCTCCGAGACAGCTTACGGTGGGTATTAGTGAGAGAAGACTGGCAGGAGCAGTTCAGGGTAGTACTCAGCCTTCTGAACATCATCTAGCTAATAATTCCAGTGGGAATATGCAGCGAGAAGGATTGCCGAACCGAATAACCAATGAGGATAACCAGCAGCAGCAGATGAAGCGGTGGAGGAGGCGTGAGTGGGGACTTGACCCATGCAATGCGAATACTGACGATGTGTTGGACATTGGTAATCAGCGTGCAAAAGAGAGACAGACGAACCGACAGATTGCTGATGTTCTACCAGGAGTCCCTACGGAGGTCACGGAAGGGTCTGTTACAACCCCAAGGGAAATGATGAGGTCTGGGGAGATTAGGGATAATGTATTTGCTGATCGAAGTGGGCTGAAAAGGGGAGGACAGTTCCACAGATAGGAGTTTATTCCTAATCCTTGGAAGAAAATTCGAGGGGCAGAACCTATGAACAAGAATACAGAGGTGTTTGGAGCTGATTGGCAGGGACGGAATTTCCCGGATCGATGTGTAGTAATTGAAAAGGCTGTCTTTATGGATGGGGAGACTATGGCGGAGGCTAGTGGTAGTCCAAGTAGAGGGATATTCCTTGAAGAAGAGACAGGCAAGAATGATGGGCGAGAGATGCCCACGGATTCGGGCAATCAAGCTCGAGGTGGTGGCGGCTGGCCCTCAACAGCCGCAAGAGAACCATGAACTACATCTTTTGGAATTGCCGTGGGCTTGGGTCGGACACGGCAATTCGGGCTCTTCATGGGCTTATTAGAAGGAAACGACCCTCTATGATTTTTCTTTCTGAAACTAAAATTAAAAATCATAGAATAAATGGTGTAAGAAGGCGCATGAGATTTTCTTATGGTTTTAATGTGGACCCTATTGGAAAGGCCGGTGGATTAAGTCTATGGTGGGATGAGTTACTAGAAGTGCAAATTCTCTTCTCTTATATTCATGTGATTGATGCTCTAGTCCGAGAAGTGGGCAATCAACGATGGGTGCACGTTACTGGTGTTTACGGTACAGCTTATCGAGGGGAAAAAGCTAATTTTTGGGCTTGGATGCAGTCTCATTTTTATCCTATGGATATCCTCTGGTTATGTGGGGGTGATTTTAATGAATACCTTTGGGCTTTTGAGAAATTGGGGGGAGTGGTTGTGAACCATAATAGACCTAACTATTTGGTGGATTTCTTAAGTTCAATGGAATTGATAGATCTTGAGTTTCATGGGCCGGCCTATACATGGCGGGGTCTTTGGAATGGGGATTGGGTGGAAGAAAGACTTGATAGGGGTCTGATTAATGGGCTCTGGCAGGAGACTTGGCCTACTACCTATGCCGAACATGGGCCTGCTCTGGGATCTGATCATAGTCTGGTCATTACGTCTGATTCGGGTAGGTTGGTGGGACGCAAGCTTTTCAGGTTTGAGGCGTATTGGGCGAAGGAAGAGGAGTGTAAATTAATTGTGAATGAATGCTGGGCTCGGCAATGGCCTGGTTCCATGACGGCACAGTGGGGCAAGAAGATTGTAGATTGTCAGTCTCGGCTATCTAGGTGGAGCAGGTACAAATTGAAAAAAAAGGGCCATCAAATAGAGGATCTAACGGTACAGATTGTGGAGCTTTAAAAGCTTTAGGGGCTAAATTTTCAGACAATTCAAGCAAATAGTCAAATTCTTGATGTTCTCCAAGCTAAGGAGGCTAGCTTTTGGCACCAAAGATCACATGTTCAATGGTTGAGAGAAGGGGACTCTAATACAAAATTCTTCCACCAAACTACTTTACAAAGAAGGAGGAGAAACATGATTCTGAAGCTAAAAAATGATCAAGGGGTGTGGGTTGAGCATCCAACTAGGGTCCGAAAGTTGGTGGAGGATTATTATACAAAGCTATTTGAGTCGGGGGGACCTCGGAATTGGGTTGAGCATCCAACACGGACCTGATTGCACCGGTGACTGACAAGGAGATTAAGACTGCGGTTATGCAAATGGGAAGGCTCAAAGCTCCTGGACCAAACGGTTTCCAAGGAATATTTTACCAGACTTTTTGGGAGGATCTTAGAGCTAATATTTGTTATTTGGTTCAATCTCTGATGCATGGTTCGCTCTGCCCAGGTACTTTTAATGCTACTCATGTCGTTCTTATTCCTAAAGTTCCTAATCCTGAAATGGTTACTTAGTTTCGCCCGATTAGTCTATGTAATTACTCCTACAAAGTCTTGTCCAAGGTGCTGGCCAATCGATTGAAAGCGGTACTGCCGCACATCATCTCAACTTCTCAGAATGCGTTTGTGGAAGGTAGACAAATTCATGATAACATTGGCATCGCCCATGAGATGTTTCACTTTTTGAAAGGTCGTAAAGCTAAAAGTAAATATGAGATGGGAATTAAGCTTGACATGCAAAAGGCCTATGATCGAGTCGAATGGGATTTTCTTGATGTTATTATGGATAAAATGGGCTTTTGTACTAGATGGAGGCAAATCGTTATGGGATGCGTGTCTTCTGTGCAACTTGCTATCCTCATAAATGGGCAGCCTGGAAAAAGCTTTGCTCCGTCTCGTGGGCTTAGGCAAGGGGACCCTTTATCTCCTTATCTCTTTCTGCTGGTGGGAGAGGTTTTTTCTTGTTTAATTCAGAAGGCGATACACGAGAAAATGTTGGACGGTGTGAAGTTGGGAGCTTCGGGGCCTAATATCTCTCACATATTCTTCGTTAACGACACTCTTCTATTTTTAAAAGCTGACGGAAAAAATTGTCGAAATTTGATTGCCTTGCTAACTCAATATTGTGAGGCGTCGGGACAACTTATGAATCTTCAGAAATCTAGTGTCTATTTTGGTATGAATATTCCTGCGAGGGTTTCGACTGAGTTAGCTGCCATTCATAGTATTAAAGTGGTGCACGATCCTGGTGATTATTTAGGTGTTCCAGCTATATGGGGACGATCTAAAAAGAGGGGGCTAGCTTATGTTAAGGAGAGAATCTTGGGTAAGTTACAAGGATGGAAACAAAAGTGTCTTTCCACTGCGGGCCTAGAAATGTTGATAAAGGCGGTGGTTCAGGCTATTCCAACATTCCCGATGTATCTTTTTCTTTTCCCTGCCACCTTTTGTCAGGAACTGGATTCTCTTATTGCCGGATTTTGGTGGGGGAGTTCAGGTGCAAACCGTAAAACACATTGGGTTTCGAAGAAGGTGCTTGGTCTTCCTAAAGAGATGGATGGTCTGGGTTTTCGAAACTTTCGTGAGTTTAATGAGGCTTTGCTCGCAAAGCAATGTTGGAGATTGATCTCTGATCCGTCATCTCTTTGGGCGAGGGTGGTTAAAGCCCGCTATTTCCCCACTAATTCTTTATGGGCAGCCAAGAAAGGCGGTCGTGTATCTTGGGCGTGGACTAGTCTTCTGATGGGCAGAGAGGTTATTCGGAATGGGTCTCATTAGCAAATTTTGGGAGGTCATGGTGTTCGGGTTTGGATTGATCGTTGGCTCCCTTCATTACCTGCTGGACATCCGGTGGTGAGTGGAAATGTGGCTATTACACCCAATCTGAGAGTCCGGTGGCGAGTGGAAATGTGGCTGTTACACCCAATCTAAGAGTTAATTCTCTGATCTATCAGGAAGCGCTTGAATGGGATCTTGACTTTCTACAGCCTTTTATCTCTTCAGAGGAATTAACTGCAATCAAAAGTCTTCCTATTGGAAATATTCGGTGTCAGGATCGGCTTGTTTGGGATGAGAGCAAAAACGGAATGTTCTCGGTCAAGTCGGGATACCGGTGGTTGCAGGGGCGGTCTCTTGCTTTGAGAGATTGCAGATTGCCCCGGATTCGTGTAATTCCCAGGCAGCTATGGAATGTTATTTGGAAATTGCCGGTGCCCACAAAAATTAGACACTTCTTTTGGTTAACGTTGCATCGTGGTTTGGCTACTCGGGACATTTTGTATCGCATAAGGGTCTCCCACTCCCCAAGTTGTCCTATTTGTCTCGGTCAGGAGAAAACGATTGAACACCTCTTGCTACAATGTCCATGGGTGGCTGTCGTTTGGTTTGGGGGAGCCCTCAATTATAAGGTTGATAGAGGTAGAAATATTTCTTGGGTGGATTGGCTGATGGAGGTATTGGTTCGGTCCCCGGGTTCTAAGGATGATTGTAAATGGGTTTCTTCCTATGTTGCTTTTACTTGTTGGTGGATTTGGCGCTCCTGGTGCGAGTTTGTGTTTAATCAAGTACCCATTTCTCCGCATAAGCTCTTGTGGACACTATCCTCTGTTATGGAGTCTTACTGGGGGGCTATGGGGTGGACGGGTACCCAAGTTGTTCAGCCCACGGTCAGAGATTTCCGGGGTCCTCGGTGGTTGCCCCCTCATTCCCCGTTCTTCAAAATCAACGTCGATGCGAGCTGGATACGTGCAACGAATTCGAGCTTCGCTGGGGTGATTATTCGTGATGATAATGGTCATTTTGCTGCAGCTACCAGGTATCGTATTTCTGCCCATTCTGTTGCCGCGACAGAAGCATTGGCTCTGCTGCGTGGCTGTGATTTGGGAGCTTCCTTGGGTTATTCTTCAGTTATTGTGGAATCGGATTCCCGGGAATCCATTAAGTGCCTCTCTGGTAATTTAGTTTTGGGCAGTTGGGAAGCTTATACTATTCTGACTAGAGTTAAGGTAGTCAGTGAAGCTTTTCAGTTCTGTTGCTGGGCTTGGGTGCCAAGATCAGCCAATGGGGTCGCGGACTTCCTTGCGTCGCGTGGTTTTCCGGAGATGGGTCATTGGGTTTGGGTTGACAGACCCCCATCTTCTTTGGTTCATGTTTTAAACAAGGATGGCCTTCCTTGTCCTCATTAATTTTGCGCTGAGGTTGTTTGGGGTGTCGCTCTTTTTTTAGCGTCTTCTTTCTGTATCCCCTTACATCTCTTTCGTTGCTGTTTGCTTGTGCTGTGTTTGCCTCCTAATAGGCTGGTTGTTCTAGCTTGTATGGTTCTCTTAAAAAAAAAAAAATAAAGTGAGGAGGGTTTTCTATATCCCTCAATTTCTTTTTTAATTCTTCCTTGCTTGCCTGTATTTTTCGTGAGAAAGTATAGGAAATGTGTATAGAATGGTGATCCTATAGTGCAGCTAGCAAAGAGCATGAAATAGCATTTGGTTGTGGCACCCATGACATGAAATATAATGGAGAAAATTTTGTGGGAATTCTATGATGATTTGGAGTATTTTATAATTTGAAGTTTTTAATTGGTTTTATTTATATACAACAATATTAGAGGTGGGAGATTGGGTAGTAACACGAAATGGACTAATAATCTTAAATCTTATATCTTTGATAAAAATTTAACGACTAAATTATTGTAAATGACATGAAAATTAATTATTGTATTATTACTTAAGTGTTGATTAACATTCTTATTTCTTATTAGTGATACACTATTTAATTTTCCTAACATTACTTGTACTCCAAGATACTATAAAAATTCCGAAATTGTATGCATTATGAGAGAGTGGGAGAGGGGGGAGAGAGGCACACCACATGAAACACGAAATGACATCAAGTAAAGTGAAAGGAGAGAAGTAACAAAATAAGTTGGGATGAAACAAATTATGGTATTATCTGTAATAATAATCGAATGACCTTTTTGACATCCATTATATAAGTATCAACTTAAAATAATAAAATTTTCACGTCACGTAGCTTGAAAACAGATCAGAGGTATCTTCATCCCGTGCTAATTTTTTATCTTTTTTTAAAGAGGGATAACTGATAGCAAGTCATGATTATCTAATTTTCTGCATTTAGAGAGGTTATGGAGAACTTTACTTTGTCTGTGACCACAATCAAGCAGACTTACCAGCTTTGAGCATCAAACCTGAAATCTCTCACTGTGTTTATAAAAAGAGATCCAAAGATGATCCCTTTCCATTATCTTTCATGTGTTGGCCTTTAGTTGTCAAGTTTGTTACAAATAGTAGGTAGCTTATTTTCACTAAGACGAAAAATTAACATTAGGTAGCTTATTTTCACTAAGACGAAAAATTAACATAGTACAATAATTTTCTATTTTGAAATGAAAGTGTGATTAGAGAGCTTTTATGCTTAATAAATCTATATGCAATGCAAGGATGGTAGGTGGGAATGAGATAGGGTTGAGTAGATATATAGTTGTGATTTAGACTCCTTTGGCATTTGTGGTGGGAATTTTAGTTTGCATGCTTGGTCACTCTCAATCATTTTCAGTCTCAAATGTAGCATGAATTTTGTGGAAAGAGACATAATTTAAAATACCAAAAAAAAAAAAAATCTAAACTGCAAATGGATGAAATTTATTACTGCAATTAAAAACATAATACCTACTTTAATGACCAATATTAATTAAAATGAAGTGGTGACTGTGACGTGATGCATCATAGTTCATGATAAGTAACAAGGGAATAAGCCCTTTGTAAAACAAAAAAGAATCCAATGGCCTGCATGCATTTCATACGAGAATGAGAGTGAGGAAATTACTTGTCTGTGAATATATGGAGACTTAAAACACAGAAAAGAACTTATATGAAATGCATTAGCTGTCATCGTGATTTCTTGTTTTTCTAAAACATGTTATTGTCTAGTGGATCAAAATGCTAGTAACATTAAAATTGTTTTGTGCCGGTTGTTCAAAAATTGTATGAACATGAACCCAATTGTAAAATCATGTCAAAAACCAATCCAATTTTACAAATAAAGCACCCAATTTGACGCAAGACTTGAAGCAGATGAAAAGAATAGAAGTGAGAGACTAAAAACACACAACTGTCACAACAGCACAATCACACCAATTGAAGCAATGAATCATACAACACATCCATCACAAGACTTGGCTTTCTGCCTCTCTCTCTCTCTCTCTCTCTCTCTCTCTCTCTCCCCCTTTTTTTTGTTCTGACAATTTCAATGCTTTCTCAAGGAATATGTTTCTATTCGGATTCTTTTTCTAGGATATAAAGATCAGTCTATTATATATGTTCATTAATTATTCTACAATTATAAATTATTTAAAATTTTTTATTTAAAATTAAATATAAACAGTATTTAACAAAAATTATCAAGTAATATATGATGAAAATTAAAATAATTTGATTCCTAAAATCTTCAATCTTCCTCATTTCGTGAAGAGCCCAAAAACCCCATCCATCGCAAAACCCTGAAAAAAAAAAAAAAAAAAAAAAAAACCCTCGGCTTTTGGTTTCATCACCCAAACAAAGCCAGATATATGTAGGGGTAGGGCTCTCTCTCCTCTCTCTCCTCTCTCTCTCTCCTCGATCCGCCACTAAATGCTCTTTTCTCAGTCTCCTCTCATTGCTCTTCCTTTTTTTTAATTCTTTTTTTAAGCTCTGATCCATCTCGTTTACACCACCATTTTTAATGCACTTTCTTTGTCATTGCCCAAAAGAAAGGAAAACAAAATCCCAAAAAATTCATAATTTTGATTAATTTCATATCAATCTCTCTGAAAACTAAAGGACAAGAAATAAAAGCATATGTCTTAACAATTTATATGCCCTTTTTTTACAATTTTTCAATTTAATATTTCATGGCAGCTGCAGCAACCACAACGACAATTACTAGTAGTACTAACATTACGCACTTCAATTCCCACACAATCCCCTCCAAAACCAAAACGAAACGCCGTAGGCACCGCGACTCCACCACCCAATCTTCCCAAACTGCCGCCGCAGCATCCAACCCACCTCGAAAACTCGGCCCGCCCACCATTGTCTCCCCCGATAACTCCTGGTGCTGTTTCGCCTCGGAAGACTGGAAACCCATCTCCGCCCAGCCACGCCCGGCGCAACCCATTAACCGGGATCGCAAACCCGATCCGGTTCAGTATTACCCATCTGGGAAATCGCCTTCTTCTTCGCCGTCGTCGTTCCGGATCCGATTCGCGCCGGGTAGTCGCTCTCCGGTCATGGATTTTAGTCCGGCGTTGACAAATGGCCATTCTGGTCAAAACGATTCGTTTAGTTCCAGCTTCAGCAGGTTCAATTCAATGCTCACGGCTGGGTTATTGAACCCCATGTCGCCGCCGCCGCCGCCGCCGCAATCCGACAAGACGACCCGGTCCAGCCCGACCCTTTTCGAAATGATGGCTAGCGAGCCCGAAATGGCCCAACCCAGAGCCCAGATCCACCAGAACGTCGTCGGGTCGGCAAGCGGGCGCAAAACCCATGTGGGTTTGGTTCAGGACAAGCAGGCGTTGATGATGCAGCGGGTCTCACATCTTCTGACGGGGAATCGGAGCCCTGGGAACCAGTTCAATGACCCGTCGAGCAGTGACATTAAGCTCACTCTGAGCTCCAAAGATGGGTTCAGTGTGTCGATGAATGTACACCGTCAGATTCTGGTCGCGCACAGTCGGTTCTTCGCGGTGAAGCTGTCGGAGAGGTGGGTCAAGCAGCAGAGAACGGCGCCGTCGTCGTCTCCGCCGTACGATGTGGAGATTGCGGATTGTGATGACGTGGAGGTTTATATCGAGGCCTTGAGGTTGATGTACTGTAAGGATCTGAGGAGGAGGCTGATGAAGGAGGATGTCCCTAAAGTCCTTGGAATTTTGAAGGTAAAGTTTGATTAATTTTATTTTTTGTTTTTAAAGTTTCTATTTTTTTGGTGTGTAATTACAGCTTATGATTGATTGCTTAGAAAGGTTAGAATCCATTTTTTCGATTCGAAAAAACCCAGCTGTTCGAATTCAATTTTCGAGTGTTCCTTCTTAATTTTGACTTTGTGTTACTTATAGCAAGCTAAAAAAGGAAATGCAGTTTATGGGAATGATGGCATTTGTGGGTGTTCTGTGTGCTTTAGGTTTCGGCAGCAATTGGATTCGATGCCGGTGTTTTATCTTGTTTAGAATACTTAGAAGCTGCCCCATGGGCTGAGGATGAAGAGGAGAAGGTGGCATCACTGATGTTTGAGCTCCGCCTTGAAGGCGTTGGAGCTGGGGAAGTACTCAAGAGGGTCTCTGTCGAAGTTGCCAATGGGACTGAAGTGGGTAATGACAACGAAGAAGTTCTGATGAAGCTTCTGCATGTGGTTCTTGAAGGCAAAGACGAAAAGGCAAGGCGCGAGATGAAAGGATTGGTGTTGAAGATGCTTCGTGAGAATTCATCTCATAATGATCTCCGGAAAGAGTCCTTGTACTCGGCTTGTGATGGGTGTTTGCAATTGCTTCGCCACCATTTTTCTCGGGCAGCAGAGTCAGACTTGCAAGATGTGGGTCAGATTGCGAGGCAAGCAGATAATTTGCATTGGATTTTGGATATTTTGATTGACAGACAAATGGCTGAAGATTTCTTGACAACATGGGCATCCCAAACTGAATTGTCTGAGGTGCATTCTAAAGTGGCTGCAGTTCATAGATACGAGATTAGCAGAGTTACTGCTCGTCTCTTTGTCGGGCTGGGAAAGGGGCAGCTATTGGTTTCCAAGGATGTGAGGTTCTTGCTTTTACGTACATGGTTGGTCCCATTTTACGATGATTTTGCCTGGATGAAGAGGGCTTCGAAAGGCCTGGATAGGCACTCAATTGAGGATGGTCTAAGCAACACAATCCTGACTCTGCCATTACCATGGCAGCAAGAAATTTTGCTGGCTTGGTTTAATCGGTTCTTGAACTCAGGTGAAGATTGCCCCAATATACAAAGAGGATTTGAAGTTTGGTGGAGAAGGGCCTTTTGGAAGCGGAATGGTGAGCAGGAAAGACCACGGCCCTTACGAATTACAACCGCAACCATTGAAAACTCATAGAAATCAATAATTACACAATGCCGGGAAAATGGTACTCTCGAGTCCGTCTCTTGTTCTCTCTTTACCTTGTTCGGGTGGCTATACTCTCATTTGTTCTTAATTGGTTGTCTTTTGATCTTCTTAATTTCGGGACCAAGGCCGGAAGCCCCTTGTGGAGTAGTTGGCTTTCAGATTGGTGCACGATGTAATAGTTTGACTGGATGTACCTAGGGTTAGTTTGGGAAGATGATCAGACATATTGGTGCAGTGTTCATAGTGTTTTGGGATCAATTCGGAACTTGCTTGTTTTGTTCGTTTTCTTATTTTGGACCTGTAGTCTCTCCCTCCAATCCAATGTATTGAAATAGGAATTATTGTTCTTTCCTTACCATCTTTGCTTTAGCTACGTGGAATATTTATAATAAACAAAGAATAAAAAATTATCTTAGTATGAACTTTAAAGGTGTTTTGTTTGTCAAACTCTTGAGCTAGGGTTTAGATCTCGAGTTTTGGGTTGAAGTGATTAACGTGATGGACCTGGCATTTTAGACCCGAATCAGTTAACCCGATTCGATTCGATCCGTTAATATTAATATTTGAGTGGATGCTTAACGGATCGGGTTGGGTCGGGTCGCTAACGGGTGAACCCGTTAAATCACAGGTCACTTTGGGTCAACCCGTTAGCACCCGTTATTTGAAGATATTTTGGTAATTTCATTAAAATCTTAACAACAAAAAATAAACTCTATGCAAAAAAAATAAATAAATAATAATAATAATTGTTAACGGGTCTTAATGGGTCGGGTTCGGGTGACCTGTTAACTTAACAGGTTGTATTGAACGCGACCCAAATCCAATAAACCCGACATGTTTACAGGTCTAGTGATGCAGAATATAAGTAACTCTAGTTTGTAAGTGATGGACATTCTTTTTTCCATCAACTGGGTTGAAAGCCCCAACAAAGTTTTTATCGAGGCCTAGTTAAGGACCTTATCCTCATCATTGTGAGGCTTAGTTCACTTCTCCATCCCTTCGTGTATCAATATCGTTTGTTCAAAAAAAAAAAAACAAATCAAAAAAAAATTATGCCCATTTTTTTAATAAATAAAGAAATATATTAAAACTTGAAACCACAACCGCTTCTCGTACAATCAAATTTAAAGGCCTATATAGCCGAAAGTGACAAACAATATTGAATAAGGATCCTCTTTGGATCCTCCAATCACATATGTTCATCGTATATCGTGTGACAATAAATCATTGTAATTTTTTTATTTAAAATTAAATATAAACATTATCTAACAAAAACTAACTGCACGATGTAGGATGAACGGATGTGATTGGAGGATACCCGAGATCATCACAAAGAGGATCCTCATTCAAACAATACTCCCAAAAATCTAGGTTTGCTACGGTAGGGCTATAGTGAGCTAAATCGTTGGCCATAATGTTTGCTTCCCTAAAGATATGGTTCCACCTTATGCAAAGAAAATCAGAGACCAACCATCTTAGAGCAAGTCCACCCCTAAAAAAATGCGCTAGCACCCAGCCCGTTTAATTCATTTAGTGAACAGTGATAGACCCTAATGAATAGTAATAGGTCAAATGCTTCTCCACCCCTAAAGAAAATAGCCTAGTCAATTTTATTAAAATATTATTTTTTTTATTATAAAATAATAAAATTAAAAATTTTATTTTTAATTTCTAACTTTATAAAAAAATATTATTAATTTCTAACATTATATTTATTTTTTTAAAGTTTTTTTGGCTAAAAAATCTAGATCGCTGATCTGAAAATTGAACGGTCCTCATTGTGCCACGTTAGTAGCCATTAATTTTAAATTTCAATTTTTTTTTTACCGTTGGAAATCCAACGACCCATTAAAACTAGCAGTTGGAAATCCAATGGATAGAGAGGAGGCACGTGTCCTCACGCCGGAACCCAGATATTGTGCCTGCACAGTGGCCCCCGCTACTCGCGACCATGTGCACATGTTTCCTATGAGCCTAGCGCAAAAAAATGTTAAAACGGTTTGTGATGTCACACTAGCGTCAGCATGACGTCACATAGGTTAGGCCTTGGCTCAACACATTCTGGGCCGCCCTATAGGACGGCTTGGGCTGGGTGACAGCCTGTTAGGCTGGGTTGGAGCAAATTGGCTAGGTGCTGAGCATTTTGGCTGCTATAAGCCAGCTTATTTGGTCCATGTGGACTTGCTCTTATATCATCCAAAAGCTTTGCATTATGCTCCTAAAAGCTTTGCATTTGGCATACAAAAGGTCTTCCTTTAAAGCAATGACATTCATATCTGAGATGGTGGCACCATTTATATTAATAGCACCTGTATCGCCATTTATCCTCCTCGTTCCTTAAAACAAAAGCAGTAACTGTCGATGCAAATTTTCGCCGTCTTCAGTCTTGACAAAAATGCACCTGCAAAACAATCAACATCTTTAATCAGAGACCTAAGCCTCACGTGCCCACGAGGTGAGGGGGGTTAGGTCAACAAATCTCCGATGCCGAAGTTAGTTTCTCTGTGAGAATAAAGTGTTTAGGGTCTTTTTTAGGGTTGCAAAGGCTCTCTTAGTTTGGAAGAATATGGGGTATTTATAGGGTTAGGGCCGGCCATATAGGGTTTACTAGAGAAATATTCTCTAATTATTCCAAAGATATTAAATAGGAAATAATATCTTAAGATAATGGTGTAATTATTCTAATTTAAATAAATTAGGATTACTTACTTGAATGGAGTTATTCTTCAAATAAGAATGTATTAAAGATAGGATTTGGGTAATTAATCCTTATCTTTATATCCTTACTAAGGGCAGATGTGCTGTGGGCAGTTGTGTTTAGTTGCTGAGTCGTCCAGCGATATGAGTTGTGCGTGGGAGTATCTGAGAAGCCTGCCCATTTATTGAGGGCAATTTTGTCCTTCTTGAACAAAAATCCACGTGTCACCTCTAGAATTTTTGGGATTATTTTTGGCTCTACAAATGCCCCCGCACATACTGTGTTGCACGCATGAAAAGGGCAGTAGGTGTAAAAATCCCAAGCTTCTTGGGCTTGTATAATTGTTTCCTAATTTGAACTTGATCTTCTTTCTTGATTTGGAGATAGACTTCTTCTTGGAAAAGGAAACCAATTACTCCTAATACTTATTTAATTCTGCCTTAAGCAAGGATTTAAATAAATTTGGAGAGCAATTTTTATTCCAACAAGGAAAAGAAGCCAAAGGATATTTTTTTCTTCCCCTTCCCTTAGCGTTCTTCATTACTTGTCCTTGCAATCGTTTCTCGTTATTGTTCTTTTTCTCTGTGCCGCACCAAGGTAAGAAAAAGTTTGAATTTTCTTCTTATTGAATTTTTGGGAGCCTTGGGGCTTCAAAAAATTGGCCTGGTGGGTGCCAATGAGGCGTGAATGGCGTGGCAGGGAAGCCACGGGCTGTAGTGGTGCGGCAAGGGTGTCGATTGGCATGAGGAAACCGACTTGAGCCGGGTCTCTATGGCTACTGTGCTGGTGCCTAGGAGGTGGGAAGATAAGAAGAGGGACTAGCGTGGGCCAGTCCTTCTGCACGCTGGACTTGGGCTGTGAGGCCTAGGTTTTCTTCTTGGGGCACCTTGCGTGTGGAGGAGATGAGAGAAAGAAGGCGCGGACTTCCCTTCCTACTGGGCCATGTTTGTGCTGTTTTTCTTGGGCATATATATAAGCATACATTTTTTTTTTGTGTGAGCTGCTTTCTAAATATTTTTCTTCGTCCTTTTTGCAGAGACTTTGAGATGTCTTCTTCTGATCGCAAAAGTGATGAAAATCCTTCACCTTGGTTCCGTCAAGGTGGTTCTTCTGGCTAAGTAGGTTACTTCAAGGCTGCGCATGTCAAGATTAATTCTGACGAGCTGTTTCAGGATTTTCTTGAGGCATGCAAGCATGCAATTTCATCAAGGGTTCACGTCAAGTAGGTGAAAGATGATAGCGACCGTGAACCATGCAGCGAGGGTGTTTGTGTTAGGAAAAAGGCCATCAAATTCCATCCATATTACTGTGTGTTGGGATTCACCTTTCCCATGCCGCATCTTGTCCAGGAGGTTATCTGCTTCATGAAATGCGCGCCTGCTCAGTGTTCCCTAAATGCAGTTCGTATGAATGTGGGGTTCTTGAACTTGAGCAAGTTCTTTGATCTTAGCTTGACCATTAATGAGTTTTGGTACTTTTTGGAGATTGGCCATAAGAAAGGTGTGGGGCAACTAAGGTCTCGTCATAGGCTACTCAATCTCCCTAGTAAAGACGACCATGAGTGGGTGATAGACACCTTGGAAGTGAGTGGAGAGTGGGAGTCTGACTCTTCTCTTGAGCTGCGTGTCCCGACTACTTTTATCAGTGGTAAGTGAACTATTTCATTCCTATCCTGCTTGAGTTTTTGTTGAGCTACTCCATGACTTCAATTTATTAATCGTCTTTCTTGCTTTGTGTAGATTTAGAGTTTGGCTCAACCTTAAGGACTTCGACAGATATGAAGAAAGTGCACGTTGCCTTGGGCATTCCTGCTAAGTACCGTGAGTGGTGCTGGCTGCTCAGCCCTCTTTGATGTGAGAAAGGTGGCCTGTCTCCGAAGGAATAGAAAAAGTAGATAAAGGACGAGATGCTGGCTCTCCTGATTGCTGCTGTAGAGCTTGATGCCAATAAGGGTGAAAAAAAGAGATCTTCCTCACCCACTTGTGAGTCTTCGGCTTAGAAGAAGCCAAGGACTTCTTCCGTTGCTCGTGGGAGCTCGTCTGCTGCTGAGAAGCTTATTATTGATCTAACTTCCCCCAAAAGGGAAAAGAAGACCGTTGAGCCCGAGCTTGTGAAACCTGTTATTTCGAAGGTGACCGTTTCCATTGCTAATAGACTTGCCTAGCGGAAGGGTTTGGTGACGCATCTGGTGTCCCGATTTGTATCAAAACGTTTATCGGGAGCTAAGTCTAGTTCTGCTTCTGAGAGGTTCGCCGCGATGAAGAGCGGAAATATGGATTCTGCTTCTAAGGTGGCACCTGGGTCTGCTCTTCCTTCTGCCGCAACTGACTCGTCTGCTGAGAAGGGGAAGTCTACTCGTATGGGCAGTTGTGAGAGATCCACCAAGTCTGAGGCTAGAGAGTTTCCCGAGGTTTATGTGAGCTGCTTGAGGATGTTAATGTATTCGCCAAGTTTGTTGACAGTGTTGGGAAAGTTGTCATCCACTGAGATTCTTTTGCAAAGCATCCTATCTACTTAAGGAGGTCCTCCCTGATTGCTACAATGCATAAGACTTTGATCCTAGCAACTAAATCCATGCGTATTGACCAGGATGCTGTCAAGTGTGCTAAGGAGGCCGAGGTGGCGTTGGTGGCTCAATTTCGCTCGGCTGCTGAAAAGATAGAAAAACTCGAATCTGAACTTGCCGTTTTGAAGGGGTCTGATGTCTCTGCCCTCATTTCTTTGCAGTTTGAGAGTGCTTGAAAGGAGGCTGCCCATTTGAATGCTAGGCTTAGTGCAACTCAGGTGATGTTGGAAGTTGCAGAGAAGGAAATCAGCCCTGTTTTTCTGATGGTCGAGGACCTTAAGAGTGTCAATTCAGAGTTATAATCTGCTTGCTTTGCCAAGGATGAGGAGCTTATCTTCATCCATGTTGAAGTGTCTCGTCTCAAGAAGGTTACCAGTAAGCCTAAGTCCAAGGAAGTGGATCTGCAAGGTGCGCTGTCTTCAAGTGAGAACCTGAAAAAAGAACTGAATAAGCTGTAGGGTGCTCGCACTGGGCTTGTTGAGGAGAATGTGCAACCGAAGAATGAGAAAGCTGGTCACGAAGTGGCACTTGCTTATTCTCAAGCCGATTTCTACAAGTTTGGCGATGTAGACCATCTTTAGGGCAGGTTGTCGGATTATGAGTTTTTTTAGAAGGACTTCGTGACCTTTTCCATTTCTCCAATTGATATACTTGATTTCTCATTTGAGGCTGCCTTTGGTGGAACAACTAAGGGTCAAGGAGTCCAGGTAAGGGTGGCAGAGGATGAGCTGATAAAAGCTTTAGCTACTGGGAGCGATGCGACTACTGAAGGCATAGCAGCTGAGGAACCAGTGGTTGTGCAGGCTTCCAAGGAGTAGTCTTTTTTGCTTAGACTTAAGAATTTTCTTCTTTTCCTTTTTTGTTCTGCTTTGTTTGAACTTTGTTTCCCTTCGAGCTGGTTTATCAATTTGCTAGAAATTTAATAAACAGCTTTCCTTATTTTTGTTTCATTCTTCTATTTTGCCATGTCTTTTGTGAAACTTTACCATAAGACGGGAGACTGGGTAAGCTACTTTAATGAAGCAGTTGATCCTACGTTGTCACATAAGTTTTAATTTCGGCTTCAAGGCTTTGGGAGCCTTGCCTACTTGAGGCGACTTGTAAAACTTTGCCACAGGATGAGCAATTAAGTTGGTTATTATGATGGAGCAGTTGGCTTATGTGGTTACTTTAGGCTTTAGTCTTGATTTGAGGGCTTCTAGAGCTATACCTGTAAGAGGAAAAATGCAAGAGTTTTAACTTATAGAGCGGTTAGTCGAACTTATGCTTCTCGTAGGAAGCATAGAAGGTCCGCGTAGCTACTATAAGTCGTGACACTCGACTTTATTGGCTTCTTGAGCTTCGGCCCTCCGGGGTTGCAAGATGTTTAACTTAGAGAGACATCTGCTAGATTCATGCTTCTCATAGAAAGCAGAGGAGGTCCGCGTAGCTGCTATAGTCATAACACTCGACTTTAGTGGCTCCTTGAGCTTTGGCCCTTTCGGGGCACTGTTTAAGATTTTAACTTATAGAGTCGTCGGCCGGACTCATGCTTTTCGTAGAAAGCAGAGGAGGTCCGCGTAGCAGCTATAGTCGTGACACTCGATTTTAGTGGCTTATTGAGCTTTGGCCCTCCCGTGGCAAGTTGCAAGATATTTAACTTATAGAGCCGTCAGACAAACTCATGCTTCTCATAGAAAGAAAAGGAGGTTTGCGTAGCTATTATAGTCATGACACTTGACTTTAGTGGCTCATTGAGCTTCGGCCCTCCTAGGGCATGTTGCGAGATTTTTAACTTATAGTGCCATCGGTCGGACTCATGCTTTTCGTAGAAAGCAGAAGAGGTTTGTGTAGCTGTTATAGTCGTGACACTCGACTTTAGTGACTCCCTGAGCTTTGGCCCTCATAGGGTACGTTGTGAGATTTTTAACTTATAGAGTCATCGGCCGAACTTATGCTTTTCTTAGAAAGCAGAGAAAGTCCGCGTATCTGCTATAAGTTGTGACACTCGACTTTGTCCCTGCAAAACTTAAACCATAGGCCATTGACTAGAAGTGCTGCTTGTAAGTAAGCAGGCAAGTCCGCGTAGTCATAGCAAGTGTGAGTCTTGGCTTATGGGTTGCCTTGGGCTTGTAGCCGTAAGGTTGTAGGCCGAGCATCTTATTTACAGAAGCGGACGACCAGCGTAACAACTTCAGGAGTCATCCCTGGCTTTCAGAGGCATTTTTGGCGTGAGCATAGGTGAAGTTGCTCCTTAGAGACGATATTCTTCTGAGTCACAACTTTGATCTCGTAGGTCGCTTAACTAGTATTGTAACACTTTAAAATCAAGCCACTTATGATGATTTGTACGTCAAGGACGAACCATCGTGTTCAGATGACATCTTTCATGGGTAGGGGTCCTGTACTTAATTGTCTCTTTTGGTTAGAGACTTGGGTTCTGCGGAATTGAATCCTTTAGTCGGCTAAGTCTGTTCTCGTGGAATGACCATTTTGGCCAATTTTGGGAGTCGTCCAGCTCAGTTAGTTGCTGACATTAGGGGAAACTGAGCAGTCGTAACACCAATCCATGTCTGGATATTCTGGATACGCCATGTCTGGTCGTGCAACAAACGTTTTCTGTTTGTTACGTTTGGGTTATGCCATATCTAGTCATGAAGCAGGCATTCTACACTATATCTGCAGGGCAGCGGGAGTCTTGTGCCATGTCTGCCGGACAGCGGGCGTTTTACACCATGTCTACAGAGCAGCGGGTGTCTTACATCATGTTTGCCAGACAGCGGTTCTCATTTGCTTATTGCAAGAATTGGTCAGTTTGTTCATGCATTTGGCTCAGGCTTGCAAATGATTCATTCAATCTTCATTGAAAATAGAGGTTTTTATTCACTTTGCTCATAGGTAATAATATCATAACAACTGATAATCCTCGGCATGCGAGGTCTTGTTCGTCAAGCTGCTTGAGTCTTCAAAAAATTTCGCCTTCAACAGGTCCAAGGAATAGTGGAAGGTCACACGTAGTACTTTCTCAAGTTGTAGGCATTCCACTGCTTGTCAATTTCTTTGTCGTTCATAGTGGTGAAGGTGTAGCTGCCTCTTCTGCCTACTCGGTTGATCTTGTAGGGACCTTCCTAGATGGGTGCCATCTTTTTGGAGCCTTCCCATCGGGCGGTGATGAAATCTTTTTCGAGGACTAAGTCTCCTGGCTGGAACTGCCATATTTTTGCCCTCTTATTATAGCTATAGATGAGATACTACTGATAGGCCACAATGCGGATGATAACCTTCTTGCGTTCTTCCTCTGCCAGGTCTAAATTAGTGGCCATTTCTTTCTCGTTCTGCTCTAAATTCAGCAGTACAGTGTTGATGTTTGGCACTGCGACATTGGGAGGAATAATCGCATATGAGCCATACGCCAAGGAGAATAGAGTTTTGCCGATTGTTCGTCTTTTGGTGGTACTGTATGTCTATAGAACACCGGGGAACTCGTCTGGCCACTTGCTTTTCTTGTTATATAGGGTCTTCTTGAGGCATTCGATAATGGTCTTGTTAGATGCCTTAGCTTGCCCGTTGCCCTGCGGGTATCAAGGCGTGGACATATGCTGCTTAATGCCATATATTCCGAAGAACTTCGCCAAGTCTTTGCCCATAAACTGTGGACCATTGTTGGTGACAATGAAGTATGGGATGCCTAAGCGGAAGATGATGTTCTTCCATATGAAGCGCTCTATGTCTGTTTAGGTAGTCATAGTCATAGGTTCGGCTTCGACCCATTTTGTAAAATAGTCAGTTACTACGATCATCATGCCTCTACCCCTAGTAGCAGGTGGCATTGGTCCTACCAGTTCAATTGCCCACTATATGAATAGCATGGGCTTGTCTACTGGTAGAGTTAGCTGGCAGGTAGTGCGAGCACGGGCTTGAAGCGCTGGCAGCTGTCGCACCTTTGCACATAGTTCTTGGTGTCTTGATGCATGGTTGGCCAATAATAGCTAGCATTAAGAGCTTTTTGCACTAGTGAGCGGCCTCTATAATGGTCTCCACAGATGCTGTCGTGGATTGAGCTAAGAATCTTCAGGTCATCGGGATGCAGTAGGCAACAGAGATGTGGTCCGGAGAAGGATCTTTGAACGAGTATGTCGTTCTGTATGTAGTAGCGTGCTGTATTCATTTGGAGCTTTCTGGACTCCAATCTGTCTATGGGGGAACGTTTCATTAACTATGTAGTCGATGATGGGATCTTGCCAACTTGAGGTCGTGGTGATCTGCGCCACTTCACCTGTTAGTTCCTCATTTATGCTTGGTTTTTCCAGGTAGTCGACTGGTATTGAGCGTCTGAGCTGATGGTCTAACGTGGAGCCTAGGCTTGCTAATGCGTCTACATGGGCATTTTCTGCTCGTGGAACTTGAGTGAGTGTGTATGCTTGGAACGTCGCTAACTACTCTCGTACATTCTTGAGTTATCGAGCCATCCTTAGATGTTTTGATGCGTAGTCCCCTAAAGTTTGGTTGGTGATCAGCTGGGAATCAGAATAGATTGCGAGCTTCTTCATCGCTAGGTATTTCGCCAATTGGAGACCTACTAGTAAGGCTTTATACTCTGCTTTGTGGTTTGACGCCTTAAAGCTTAGAGTGATTACCTGCTCGAGCATCGAACCGTCCGGGTATTTAGAACTAGGCCTGCCCTTGATCCTCAGTGGTTGGATGATCCATCGACTTATAAACGCCAAACATTTCCAATAGGTGGGGCTAGTATGGCTACGACATGCTTGGCTGCCTTTAGGGCGTTTTTAGGCTGTGTTGTTGTATCCTTTAGGCTTGGGGTGAATTCTACTATGAAATCCGCCAACGCCTGCCTTTTATCACCGTACAGGGTTGGTATACTAAGCTATATTAGCCTAGTTCCAACGCCCACTTCATTACTCATTGAGAAGCATCTGGGCTATGCAGAACTGATCACAGTAGGTATTGGGTGATGACGATGACCAGATGCCCTTGAAAGTAGGGTTTGAGTTTCCGAGCTACAACAACTAGCGTCAAAATTAGTTTTTCAATCTTTGGGTATCTGGTTTCCGCACCGAGGAGAGCTTTGGACGTGTAAAATATAGGCAGTTGGCCCACAACTCTTCTCGTATAAGGGCAGAGCTTACTGCTACTTCTGATACCACTAGATAGATGTATAAGTTCTCTGCTACTTTCAACTTGGATAGTAATGGAAGTGATGTCAGGTACTGTTTCAGGTCATGAAAGACCTTTTCGCACTCATCGTCCCACTTGTCCTTCTGCGCCTTTTTGATTGCTTTATAGAAGAGCTTGTATCGGTCGGTGGATCACAAGAGGAAACAATTGAATGCAGCTGCTCGTCCAGTCAGACTTTGAATCTTTTTTAGGGTTATGGGTGATTTCATGTCCAGGATCGCTATGATCTTCTTTGGATGAGCCTCAATTTCTGGTTAGGTTACAAGGTACCCTAAAAATCGTCCTAAAGAGACGCCTAAAATGCATTTGGCTGGGTTGAGCTTCATATTGTACTTTCGCAGTATGTCGAAAGTCTCGGCCAAGTTACGAATGTGGTCTGACCACTGCTTGCCTTTCATCATGATGTTATCGACGTAGACTTCCATGGTGACTCCGATCTGCTTCTTGAACATCATGCTTACGAGTTGTTGGTAAGTTGTTATTGCGTTCTTGAGGCCAAAGAGCATGACCTTATAGCAGTATGTGCCTCGCTCGATCACGAATGCGGTTTTCTCTTTGTTCGGCTTATGCATGGCAATTTGATTGTAGCCCGAGTACGCGTCCAAGAAGCTGAGCAGCTGGTTCCCGGATGTTGAGTTGACGAGCAAGCCAATTCAGGGAATCGGATAGTTATCATTAGGGTACACCTTGTTGAGATCGATGTAAACCATGCATACTCTTCATTTGCCCTTTTCTTTCTTCATTATTAGCACGACGTTGGCTAGCCATGCTGAATGCGCCACTTCCTCAATGAATCCGGCCTCCAGAAGCTTGTTGATCTCCGCTTCAATAATCGCTACTCGCTTAGGTGTGAAATGTCATCTTTTCTGGACCACTAATTTGGCTGTGGGATTAACGTGCAGCTTGTGGCAAGCTATTGCTGAATCAATACTGGGTATGTCAGAAGGTGGCCATGCGAAGACATCACTATTTTTTTCTAAGGAAAATAGTGAGCTCTTCCTTCTCCGTTGGGCTCAGATGTGTGCCAATTCTAGCTGTTTTTTCTGGCTGGTAGGGGTCAAGAATGATTTTTTCGGCGTCATCTTTGGGTTTCCATCCTGATTCCTCTTCCAGGGCATTGTTGACGTTAACGCCATTTTCTTGATCTGCCTGGTGTAATTGTTATTTGGCAGAAGTTGAGCCGTCTTTCTGCACTTCAGCTGCTACTGCTGGGGCGAAAGACTTCTTCTTCAAATCCTTAAAAACTTGTATAGTGAATTTCTGAAACATGGCCTGGTTGCCTTTGATCTCTTCTACTGCTCCTCTCGGGATGCGAAATCGGATTTTCTGGTACTCGATCGAGGTCACAGCTCCAATCTTCACTAACCAAGGTCGTCCTAATATCCCATTATGGGGAGATGAGTTGTTAACGATCATGAAGGTCTGTGATGAGCCAATCGTTGGGCTGGTTACATCGAGTTTGGTAGTGCTAATGGCAGTTGAGGTGAGTCCTTTAAATCAGATCAAGGCCTCTGCTTTGCGTTGGATCGTGTTTTCCAGGCCCATGTTCTAGATGACTGACAGCTGTAGGAGATTGACTGCGCTACCATTGTCCACCATAATTCTGTCAACGATGGCGTGGGCCAGTTGTATAGAAATCACCAGGGCATCGTCGCGGAGAAAGTCTACTCCCTCAGCGTCTTACTCGGTGAAGTCGACTATTGGTCCAGGTACATCATCTATGGCTTGAACCTAATATACCAATCTCGCCTGCTGAATCTTCCTCTTGTTGGAGTTGTTGGTGGCCCCCAGATGCTTGGATTCGGCAAAGATTCCGTTGATTCGGATCGTCTTGGCTTGGGGTTCGGCATCAACACCTGCTTTTAGCCTTGGTCGGGCAGCTAGCTTGTTGACATAGTGGTCGCAGTTGCCTTCCTTCACGAGTTGCTCAAGGCACCTTCTCCATGTGGTGCAGTCATTGGTTATGCGCCCAGGACTTCTGTGGAATGTGCAATACTTGGTCTGGTCTATTCTAGAAGTATCACCCCTTAAAGGTGTCAATAACGTGAATCATGGTTTTTCTTTGAGGTCGCAAAGGATCTGATTGATCGGGACTGAAAACTTGGTGTATGTTTTGGGCGTTGTGCTCTTCTTTGTTAGGGTACGATCTCTACGTTTGTTTCCTGGCTTTCTTTTGTTGTTGAGTAGTTTATCATTCACCTTCTTCTGAGTCGGTTCTACGACCTTGCGCAACTGCTCAGGCGGTTTCTGGGAACACTTTTCTTCATCACAAAGAGAGTGTTTTTCTGCCAAAGCATAAGAGTTTGCTAAGGTCAATTTCTCGCCCATAATCAATTTTTTGAAGAGTGAGTGATTTGTTGAGAGCCCCTTCTAGAAAGCTGAGCATGGGATTCTGTCATCACATCCGAAAATCTTTGCCTTTTTCGCCTTAAACCTCTTGACGTACGTGTCGAGTGACTTATTCGGGTCTTTCTTCATGTTGAAAAGGTGGTCAGACTTCTTTTTGATCAAGCAATATGACGAATATTCCTTAGTGAAAACCAAGGAAAGTTCACTGAAACTCCGAATTGAACATGGCAGCAGGGTGTGGAACTAATCTCGCGCCTCGCCTTGGAGTGTCTTAGCAAAGATCTTGCACATGAGAGCGCCATTGTTGGCATAGAAGGTCATAGCACTTTGGTAGTGCTTTGGGTGCATGTCTGGATCTTCATTTCCTTTGAACGGGGTGAATGTGGCGAGCTGAACTTTCACGGTGGCCCTGTCTGCTCAATTTTCGTCTATAAAAGATGACTTGCCCAAGTTGGCCATATCTCTTCGAATGACATTGTCGGTAGTGTGAATGCGCTGGAATCCGCCCAGCTGTTCTGCTACGAGTTTTTGTACTTCCTCATGTATTTGTGCCTGGTATGGTAGTGGAGCCTTCAGCTGCCCTCGTTGTTGACCTGCTGGTCCATGTTGCTCTTCGGCATGTCCAACTTACATGTAATGCGATCGCGGTGCGAGTAATGTGCCCCGTTATGCTCGTCTTCACTCTTGGCGGGGGCTGCCAGTAGAACCTGAGCTGGATTGCTCTCGTGCTCTCTTTTGGGCGTTCTACGGTTGCCTACTATTTTCCCTCGTAAGAGGATCTCTTTGTGGGCATAGCCTCGTGTAATCGCTTCTCCTGGACGGTCTTAAGTGCTCGTCGGAGTGTGGACCTAACCTCGAATGCACATAAACTCGTGAAACGAGTCGGGAATGAACATTTCTCTGTGCATCTTGGCAGAAAAATACGTCTCCTTGAGGGCCCAAGCGAGAGTGCACACTACCCGAACGCATGGTTTGTGATGAGTTGAGCTGCTCTTTGTCAGGGCGTCGCTGGAATGAATCATTTTCTTCTGCCCTTGTCCTACTTTGGGGCACCTCGTCTGGGGGGCATTGCATCTTGATACGCTCTAGAAGTTGGTTCACCAAGGTAGTCTGCTGCGCGAGGGTGCTCATCAAATTAGCGACCTGCTGGGGCAGGTGGTGCTTGCCATTTGGACTGGAAGAGTCTGGAAAATGGGCATCTCCATGTGTGCTGGAAGTGTAGTGGACTGCATGTACAAAGCTTGATCCCAAAGCAGGCAGTTTTATAGGAAAGTGGTGAAAATAATCCTTAGTCGATCACAGAACCAGTTGGGATCTGGATCACCGTAGGCGACCTTGGAATGGATTGGGCCATAGGTTGGTTTGTTGGAGCAGGCCACGAAGCGAGTTGGACCGGTGCCTGCTCACCTTGTGCTTGCACGGTTGTAGGCCCTCCTGGCCGTTGAGTTGCCACATCATGGCTTGCTGGCTAAGTGGCCTAGGCTTAGTCATGTTGAGCTGCTTGGTTGGCAACAACTGCTGCGTTCTAGGCTCATGCTTAGGCTTGCTGCTGTAGTGGGTTGGGCTTCCTGCCTAAGGTTGACTGTAGCAGTTGCAAAGTTTTGGGCCTCCTGCCCATGGGCTTGCAAATGGACCTAGGCCTCATGCCTAGGGTTTTGTTGTGTGCACTGGAAGGACAACATTGGTAAAGCTTGGGTCGTGGCCTGGTGGCCTTGCTAGGGCTACTGGGTCATGGCAATGGTGGTGGTGCAGCTCCTTGGCGGTAAGGTTCCTTTTGCTGTCGCGTTGAGCCTTGAGGATCTCTGTCGTGGGGCTATGTTCTCGTCTCCACTCTCAAGTCCAAATCCTTGTACGTAGGAGATTCCATTCGTCGTAGTTTCTAAATTTCCTACTATTGTATCATTTCTCCAGGGATTGATCAAGAAACTTTTATAGAAAAAATTAATTGATACAACGTGTGATAAATTCAACGTAATAGAAAATTCAAGAAACAAATGTGAGAGGCTTCTTTGAGTGTTTTGAATCAGCTCTCAATGAAATCACCAATTTGTCGGTGCAAATTTTTACCGTCTTTAGTCTTGACGAAAATGCACTTGCAACACAATCAACACCTTTGATCAGAGACCTAAGCCTCACGCGCCCACGAGGTAGGGGTGTTAGGTCAACGGATCTACGATGCCTAAATTAGTTTCTCTGTGAGAATAAAGTGTTTAGGGCTTTTTTTAGGGTTGCAAAAGCTCTCTCAGTTTGGTAGAATATAGGGTATTTATAGGGCTAGGGCTAGCCATATAGGGTTGAATGGAGAAATATTCTCTAATTATTCCCAAGATATTAAATAGGAAATAATATCTTAAGATAATAGTGTAATTATCCCAATTTAAATAAATTAGGATTACTTGATTAGAGTTATTCTTCAAATAGGAATGTATTAAAGATAGAATTTGGATAATTCATTGCCAATGGCAAGTGAGCTGTGGACAATTGTGTTGAGCTGCTGAGTCCTCCAGGGATGTGAGTTGCGCGTGGGAGAATCTGAAAAGCGTGCCCATTTATTGAGGGCAGTTTTCTCCTTATTGAATAAAAGTCCACATGTTACCTGTAAAATTTTTGGGATTATTTTTTGCTCTACATCAGCCGCTTCAACATTTCAAGTTTGCTACGTACACACAGAACACAACTGTTTCCATATGCGTGTTTGTGATGTAATTGTCACTGGAAAAACCACGATTCGTCCATAAATTTTCTTAGTATTGGAAAAATAGTTTTGAGATAAGCGAGAATAGAAACAAACAAAATTAAGTAAATATTTAAGGATGAACGCAGTGTTCAAGAAGGGGATGTAGCTCAGATGGTAGAGCGCTCGCTTAGCATGCGAGAGGTATGGGGATCGATACCCCACTTCTCCATATTTTTATATCATCTTTTTTTCATGATTCCCAAGCAAATCAGCAAAAGTCCGGCCCACCGACAAATATTATCAAAATTCAAATTCCAATCAACTCTATTTGTGTAAAAAGATTTGCTACCCTTTTCATGTTTGATTCCCTTAATTTCATAAACCAGTGCTTAATCATGTTTCATATTTTGTAAATGTTTTATTTTTTCGGATGTCGCCGAAGGGACTCGGATCAGAATATTATAATTATTTGAGTTTATTTTGGGTTGAACTTCTTTGCAAAGATAAAAGCTCTACAGACTCTGTTCTTTACTACCATATCAAAGTGAAAAGAGAGAAGAAAAAAAAGTTGGTAGGGAAAAACAATTCTCTGGTTTACATGCATTTCTACACCATACAGCTGTTAGTATATTATCAATGGTTGTGTTGATTTTTGATGTATCAACTCCAAGGCTTCCATTCCATCGTTATATCAACTAGAGCGTGTTAATGGCCGCACGATCACCATCGTCGTCGTCATCACCGAAGTGGGTGAAGAAGGAATTTAGCATCGGGCAATCGTAGTTCAGCTCCCCGGGTTTTGCATATTTTTGCCTTGAATCAGAACCCAACAAAGTAACAAACACTCATGGGTTAGAGTACTAAATACAAACGAGAACTCATTGTAATGAACTTGTTAAAAGATTTAGTTCTTTTTAGTTCTACCATTCTTGATCAGCTAGCATTTCATCTGTCAATCCAAACTGTCTTAGCTCCTCTTCAGTGTGATGCACTAACAAGCTGTACCTGCAGAAATTAGAGATTGGGAAATGGGAAACGCAACGAATTCAAATTACTTTGCCATGTCTTTGGAAAATAGATTTGTGCATACGTAGGTTAGGACAGTTGGTCAAGGTAGTGTGCCTGCCTTTTTGCACTCAAGTAGATATCCTTGTTTAGGTAGGTTAGAGCAGTTCAGAATATCGCTTTGTCGCAAAAATTGATTTCAACTTTCTACAATGAAGTAGTGGAGGAGTAATACCTTCCACCATAGCCGCTTTCCATAACAACCATGCTTCCATTGCCAAAGTTATTCAGCCTCTCAAATTGCTCCACTGTCCATTTGTACCATCTCATGAGGAACACTCTAAGCGTTAGACCGTGTGAAACTAGCACCAAGTTGATGTTTGGATTTCTCTCGCCCGGTGGTTGAAATCGTCCTATATCGATATCTGCTCTCAGTGTTTCTCTAAATCCTGCTCAAGTCAAGTACACTTCATTGTCTCAAAACTTCTTGCCTGAATTCATAGTGATCAATAATTGATAAACAGTATATGTGGAAGCGGTACCTGTAATCCTATCATAAACATCAGCTGCAGATTCCCCATTAGGAAACCGATAAAAGAAACGACCATAAAGCATGCGAATCGCTTTCTCCACTCTCATCTTCTCCCTATCCTGAAAATTCCCTTTTCATGGGAGAATGTAACAAAATGCAAATCGCTTCAAATTTCACGGAAAAAGAGATGAGCATAGATAGTAAGGGCACATACCGAAATCCTGCTCTCTAAGCCGAGGCTCTTCTCTCATGCCGGCGATTCTTGAGCGCTCAAACGCTCTACCCAAACCCTTCAGTGTTTGAACTGTCCTTCTATAAGGAGACACATAAAAGTACACCTTCCAATTATGCACTTTGTCCCTCTCAATCATCTCCCTTATCCTCCTCCCACATTGCTCAGCATCAGCCAACCCTTTCTCTGTTAGTCCAATCTTTGGATCAGAAATTCTTGTATAAGCACTCTCATCTACATTTCCTTCACTCTGCCCATGTCGAACCAAGATTATCCGGCGAGGTCTAGGAGGCGGAGATTTCAAACTAGTAGCGGACTTTCGATGCAAATGCTTTTCAGGAAAGCTAGCCAACCCATTATCAGAACACTCAGTTGTCCCATTCTGGCTCACAGAGCATTGGATTGTGTTGAAGCTAGGCACCCCATTTTCTAGTGGCTTACATTTAGGTGAAGCTGAGGGAAGCGTGACAGAAAGATTTGAATTTTTTGGAAAGCAAGAATTGTAACACAAGGAAGCGGACAAGCAAAATTGAGTCATGGCCATGAACACTGATTTCTTGCTTGCAAATTCAACGCAAATGCTCCTGTGAGCCTCAAATGCCAGAAGCAGTTTCAGATTTTTATTTTGGAAAATGATAACCACACATTACTTTTTTCTTTTCTTTTCTAAGCACACCATTTTTTTTAACGGTTATTATTTCCCATTTGCAGGGAGGAGCTTATACCATTTTTTTTAACGGTTATTATTTTCCATTTGTAGGGAGGAGCTTTCATGCTTTCCCATCTAGCTATGTCAATCAAATGCCATTTTTCAAAGTCTTAATGTACTTGTGTTTTATTCATGTGGTGCAAACGGGGAGGGGACCCTTTGCATGTTTTGTTGTGTTGTGAGAGGTTGATTGGTAGATACAAAAGGGCATGATGAACCTACTGAATTGTGGAAATAGGGCATGATGAACCTAACTTAGGTGCTTCCCTCCTAGCAAGGTTTTTTGTCTTTGTTTTGGAGGGGACCAATGTGCCTAGTGCTTTTGGGTCCCGGTTTATGTCTTGTGGGATGATTTTTTATGAGTAGTGTTAGTCATGACCTAGGTTACACTGCAATTTGTGTAGAAGAGTTGAGAATAAAAAACAGTATAATCCCATATAATTTTTTGGAAGGGGTGTGCTATCCACACACCCCTATTACTTTTTATTCGTTAGATCTTCTTCAATTCATCCGATCTGACGGCCAAAATCCAAAAAGGTGTGAGAGAAGTAAAAAAGGGTGTGTGAATATCACATCCCTTTTTAGAAATGTCAGGGTAAAGAAATTTGTTAAAGCACCTATATTAAAATTGTTCAAGAAGATTCCGAGTTCGAATTTCATAGACCGACAGTTGTTGGATTGTAAAAATTGGAATAGGGAAAGAACATGTTTATTTTTTATTGTTCTATCCAAAATGATTAAAAAGAAGTTATATGGAAAAAAATAAAAGGAACTTTAACGAAAAGCTCCCGGTATTGTTCACTTTAATGAAAAATTACATTTTACACTAAAAAATCAATCCTAGTACTATTCACTTTACTCTTTATTTTGTCTTTATCGTTAAAACTCAAAGTTTTCAAGTTTTATTTATTAGTCTTCTTAAAAATGAAATTAGTCTAATGTACTCTTTTGCTAGTAAGAGGAGATTGGGTCGATAACTTTCTTGCAAGAACATGTCTATACAAGGATTTGGACTCAGGTTTTGAGACTACTTTTTGCATGTTAAGCCCATGTTTTTTTTTTTTTTTTTTTGCATGTCAAGCCCATGTTTGATGTGAAGAAATGTAAGCAAAAGTAGACTAGCCCAATTTCTTACTTCATTTTTAAGCTATATTATCATCTTAATAATATTACATGTATTAGGGATAAATCTTAAGCTGTGGATAGCAACTCAGTGGTAGATACAATATCTTATTTGTTAAAGATAAAAATAAGATTCACAATAAAAAAACGAGTAAGACTCAACGTGAATAATTAATCAAAAAAGTTTGTAAACATCCATTAGTTTGATCCATTTCATCGCTCTTTCTGTTTCCTGACGTTAGAAATTTCATAATTAAAAGATTGCTAATAGTTGGAGGGATGCAGTACGCAGTTTTGAGTATGACAATAGTATCTTGGTATTTTTCTTAAGTTGTGTTTTCGTTTAGTATGTGGGTTATTCGTATTATTTACTCTATCCTGGTCTTTATTAATGTAAATTCATCTTGTCATAAGACAAAGTTGGTGATACATGTAATATATATGTTATTGTCAGTCACATGTACAAATCATTCGATATATGCAGTGGCGGAGCCACATGGAGACTAGGATAATCCAGAGTCCATTCTGGAATTAAAGTTACATCGATTGTGTAGTGATTTTTGTAATATTGTGCATGTGGTGTGTTGGTATATCAGGTTTTAGAGGTTTCATTAGGTCCTAGGGTCAACGCTTGCTGATGAAAAACTATTTTTTGGTTTTTTTTTTACCAATTACCATATATAGCTACCATTTTTCCAACATTTTGATTTCTTTTAAACCAATTTTTTTTTTGTTAGTTCATATAAAACAAGGTATATATATTCAAAAGGAAGATTCAATAATATTAAAAAAATATATTGTAATAATATCTTTTTTTTTTGTTGGTTCATACAAAACAATGTATATATATTCAAGAGGAAGATTCAATAATATTAAAAGAAAAATATTGTAATAATAGTTTGAGCTAGTTATAACATTATTATCAATGTTGCGTTAGATGTCAACACAGGTTCTATTTACTATGACATCTCTCAATACTAATTTTTTTTCATACAAATTTTAAAGCTCCATCACTCTTGTTTGATTCAAATTTTCCATGATATTACTAAATTTTTTCTAATTTCTTTCATTAGTTTAAAGGCCCCTCCTGGCATGAATTTCTGACTCTGCCACTGGTTATATGAAAGTTGTTGGGCAAGAAATTTGATTAGCACCAATCATTTCCATTTGTCTAGTGATTCTGGAAATCCAAAGTCGATGTTTATTGGGGATTTTAAAACCCTAAATCCAATACTTTAGTCAACACAATGGCATATTACACCTTTATGAGATTCGGTATGAGGTCCTAATGCATAGATTAGTCGTTAAGGAAGCATAATCTCCTAGTAATATATTAATTACTATTTTGTCAAATTCACGATATGGTAGACTACGAAATTACGAACTTCTTATTCCAAGCTCTTGCATAATCTCCTAGTAATATATTGATTACTATTTTGTCAAATTCATGATATGGTAGACTACGAAATTACGAACTTCTTATTCCAAGCTCTTGACTAGGGCTAGCTATATAATTATAAACTATTCTAAATTTGGTCAGTCCGTGGAAATAAAAAGTATTAGAGATCGACTACAATAATTCATTGACATTCGACTCTTTTAAAAGTGAAACTTTCTAAAATGAGACTCTCCATAGATTCTCTCAAAAGAGGAACCATTCATGAACTCTCCGTCACCTTATGCTTTTGGTACTCTTTGCTAATATTATAAAACATTGTGTCACAAACATGAAGTGGCGGAGAGTCTATAGAGAGTCTTATTTTGAAAGAGCCTCCTTAGCATTTCTAGACCTAATCCTATAGAACCCTTTAAAGTTTGGCTTAGGTTGTTGTCCTCCACGGAATTGGATCCCATCCGGATATACTTTGTGGAGATCTTAGGGATCCCCACATCTTAACCGTTCACTGGAATGTGGGGATCCTAAAATGGATCCGGAGAGAATCCTCTTCTGTCCTCCACACTATATCCTTTGACCTATTTCCGAGCCCTATAGAATAATGTACTATTGGAGGCAGGTTCTCTGCCCTCCTACTTCCCATACACTCCCATCTCCTCCTATTTTGTGCGGTCACGGTTAAACCACGTCAACATTTTATATTGATTTTTTATAGAGATAATAAGACAAAAAACAATAGTAATATAAAATGTAGACGTGGCTTAACAGTGACCGCACAAATATGAGAGAATGTGAGTGTATAAGAAGTAGGAGGGCAGAAAATCTGCCTCCCGTACTATTACAACATAATCCACAATTGGTTTCTTATCCTTGTCAGGACAAAAGAATAGTTCCCAATCTCTATCTATTTTTCTTGATAAACAAAATCAAAGGGTTGGTTGGGGCTTGGGAGGTTAATTGGAGGAAACTATATATTGGTAAAAAAAATATTTAACAACCTATCTTCTTATTATTTTCCATATAATTTCTTGCACTTCATAAATCTTTTTCCTTTCAATTTTGCCTTCTAAATTCTAATGCGCAAGCTGTGTTTTGTAGGTCTTCCATGCATTGGAAACCACTACATATTATGGTAAAATCAGTATTTGAAATATCCTGGATATACTTGATATTTCCACTAAAATATTCAAAAATTTAGAGAATGATATGGAAAGAGGGGTGAAGTCTAGCCACGATATTTGTGGAAATTAGCCACGATATTCAAGAAATATCTAGTGTTTGCAGACAATTTGTAAAAAGTTTGCAGGAAATATCCATGAGCCTATGTATTCTTTATTTTTTAATTTCTTTCTTTGTGGTATTATTAGTTTACTTCAATAAAACTTGTGCTGCTTTCATGACGAAAATTTCAATTAAGTTATGTATAGTTTATTATTTCTAGTGAAATGCTTAAGGAAGTTTTTCTTCTCACATATCACATACTTATTGTTTACATATTATCTAATCGTTAATATTTTTTATTCATACGTGTGTTGTGGCTTCATTTGACATTCCCTAAAAAATAATTTTAAATTTCCATGTTTTTGAGCAAATTTCCATCATTTCCATCAAAGGCAATCGATATTGATATCGATATACGATATATCCATTGATATTTCCACAAATCTGCCTATCGATATTTTCACCGATACCGATATTTTAAACATTGGGTAAAACACAAACATTTAACATTTCCAGTTTTTATTAATCTCATAGGATCATCCATGACATTTATACTTCTGGAAAAAAAACTATGGCTTTTCTTATTTGCGAAGAGCTTAAGAGTGATGCTCGTTGACAAAGATGTTTTCGATTATTTAGAGGAGCTTAGCATGTACAAGTAGCAACATACAAGAACTTTCCATTTGAATCCCACCTTGATCATAGTAAGCAATAAATAGATAATATATATAAGATTGACCCTTAGGATATTTATTTTGAATCAACACAAGGAGAAAAACGTCATTATAATGAGAGCTAGCTAATTGATAAAAGTATATAATGTGGATCAAATAGAAAGTAAAGTACTTTAAATCGCTATACTTGTTATTAAAATTGAAATAAATTAAAATTTTATTACCAAAATATAGTAACTTCGTAACCAATTTGTGATCTAACTCGGTACATATTGCTGCAGATAGCTAGGTCTTCCTGATTAATTAGACTGTTAAGACCTTCCAGCCAAAATAAAAAGTGCCAAGACCTTAAAGTCAAGCAGCCCCACTTGAGTAATATATACACTAAAATTATAATATTTGGTTATGTTAACAATAAAATGGATTTATTAAACACCCAAAAAAGAGTACATCTGATTAGGTATGTACAAAGAAAAAGCTAATTAAATCATGCATCCAATGGCAATGGTAGCAAGGTATTTGGAGAAACTTCTTGTGATTGCCAACCTAATAAAATAGATTTGTATATCCGAGATGCATACATACATGCATGTGAGCAAAATTAACTTATTTGTGAGATTCAGCTCGACGATCAACAACATAAGGGTAAAGGGTGGAAAGGAAAAACCCAAACAAGTCTCTACAAGTTAAGAGACAGATGCACAATAGACAACAAGCTATATGCTATTTACTTCTTTAGGGTTTTGTCATTTATATTGACTTTAGTCTTGTTGCTGACTCATCTTTCTTGCAAACAATTAAATAAGAAACTATATATATATATATATATATATATATATATATATATATATATATATATTGTATGTAATGGGTTTAATTAATTAATATATCCGCTTCTCCTTCTTTAATTTTTATCAATGTTATGATATCTTAGAGGTGTCTGGAATTGGGATATAATTCTCCATTTTTGTTGTCTAGTTAATGGCATGTCTTGAATTTGTTCATATGCTACAGTTCACAACATTTTCTTGGAAGTAACTGCATGTTTTTCTAATAGAGCAATAGAGAAGTTCATTGATCAAAACAAATACAAACATTACATGGGTACAATTCTCCAGTGATGTCTACCACACATGAACATCAAGACACCAGTAAGACGGCAAATGGAACAGACTTAGTAACGGTGAGCACATAAAACCATTGCAAGAACAGTAAAGTCACAAACATCTTGCCTAAGCAATTAATTAACACAAAACCACTACGCGGGACAACACAAAGCAAATATATTAAAAGAGAGATATAATACTTGAGAGCAACTACAGTTCATATGACATTAGGGTAGGACGAATAAGTGATTTATCTTAAGTTGAAATATGCCTACTAACTGCAGAGCTAGCATTTGAAGGCATGATTGCTTATTCTTTAACGGATTTCAAAAGTCTACGAAAACTTAGCAAGTTCAAAGCGTTTGGTACGGTTCGTAATGTTGGAAAATATTAGTATTTAGGTTTATTTTAGTATTTGGGTTTTGTTTATTAGTTTAGGTTATGGGCCTAATCCATCCGAATTAGGGTTTTTAGGTTTTGCTCTCTATAAATATAGCTTATAGTTTAGCATGAATTAGAAGTCACTCACAATGTAGCTTTTAGGGTTTTGTAGCCGTTTCAGCATTCTCAGTTGTTTAATAATATTTCTATTAGTTTTGTAATCTCGTTCGTTGCGCACTCTGATATTCAACTTGGTATTAGAGCAGGTTTAGTCCTTCAGGATTTAATCAGTTTCTGTTTGTTTGTCCAATTTTATTTCATGAAACTTTTCTCGTTTTCTGGTTGTTGTTCATTTTTAAAGGAAAAATAATAATAAAGAATATGTTGAAGCTTGGAAACCAGAATTGCGCCATCTCGAAGCTCGCATCACCAGCGTGCTCGTACCATTGGAACATCACCGCCTGCATTCTCTGACCTGTACCTGTAATTGATCCCTGCATACCCAGTAATCGCCACTTCAAACTTGCCGTGCCTTCTGCAACATGCCGCTGCTATTGACTGAAGCCCATAAACATACCCATCTGGCACCAGACCACTAGCCAACCTCGTACCGCCATCTACACACCTCCATTCGAATTTGCTACACTCCTTGTACCCGCATCACCGCCATACTTGACCCAACATTATTGCACCCAATCACTATCCACCCATGTTTCCGCTGGAATCAGGAACCCAAAACTCGACCCGCCGATCTGATCGATCCACCACACCCGCTTGTTGCTGTTTGTTCGCACTACCGTCGCACCACCCGCTGCCAGATCAACTAGTTGTTGGCTTGTTTGAAATTGTTTTGTGACCGTTATTCGAGTGTTCGGAATTGTGACCACTCGAGTGATAGTATTGGTGTTTGTTTTTCGTTGCCAAAATTGAGATATGAAAATCTCGTCTGTTTAGTAACGGGTTCTTTTCCTACTCTCAACATTAACCAGTTTGAACCAGAATTAGTTTGCCAACAAGAATCAAGAATCAAGTCGAGTCAAGTAATCAAGAACAAGTTTGCTAGTTTGCCAGTCCGGTCAAGTCAAGTCAAGACAAGTTCGCCAGCCAAGTCAAGTTCGCCAATCAAGTCAAGTCAAGTCAAGTTTGCATACCTACCAGTCCGCCTAACAGAGCCAATCCGTATCTGCTTGTTTGCAAACCGATGTCGTATATATACCGCCATGAGTTTGACAGGCGGTGTTGGAAAATATTAGTATTTAGGTTTATTTTAGTAATTGGGTTTTGTTTATTAGTTAGGTTATGGGCCTAGCCTATCCGAATTAGGGTTTCTAAGTTTTGCTCTCTATAAATATAGCTTATAGTTTAGCATGAATTAGAAGTCAGTCACAATGTAGCCTTTAGGGTTTTGTAGCCGTTCTGGCATTCTCAGTTATTTAATAATATTTCTATTATTTTTGTAATCTTGTTCATTGCGCACTCTGATCACTACAAGAATAGTGATTATTAGGGGCGGATATAAAAAAAATTCTTAAATCGTAACCTTAATTCTACAATAACCAACACGCACATTCCCCATATTTCTCTCTTGATCTTCTTTCATGGCACAAACTCCTCATCTCCATTTTTCTTGTACGTTCCTTCATATTCTTCTCCTCATCTCCATTTTCTTAGTTGATTCATAGCTCTCCATTTTTCTTGTTTCTTCATATTCTTCTTCTCATTTCTATTTTTCTTGTTCCTTCATATTTTTATCCGTCTTCTTCATTTTTTTTTCTTTCGGATATGATATTCTTCATCTCTATTTTTCTTAATTTTCTACCCTTCAATATTCCCTTTGACGAGTCTAAGAGAGCGAAAGAGTGATTTAAAAAGGTTCATAGTAGAGAAAAAAAAAGCTTTATTCAATTTAATTGAAGTTTTTTTTTCTTTCTCTCAAACTGTTGTTTTGCAGGTAAATTTGATGATGGGATGCGAAAAATTTGAAGTGAAATTCGTTAGGTGTGTTCTTCATACATTTTTCCGTTTTATTTTCATATAATATTAGTGTGTTATCAAAATGATGAATTACATCATAAACCTTGATTGGCTTAGTTTGGGTTTGATTTTTTGTCTATTTTGCAGGTTCTGTTTTCTCGATGTTTTGTGAAGGATTTGTACATAATTTGATTGTTTTACGTAATTTGTTCGTTTCTTTTCATGGTTGTGAGTCCTACATAATCTGATTGTTTTGTTTCTTAAAATAGTGTTACTCTAATTTGATTTTACCTTTTGTGGTGTATCTACATGATGAATCATGGAAGACACATGCTTTTGACTTTGCATCATTTCGGTGTTTGGGATGTAGAAGATTGATTAGACAAATAGTTTTTTTTAGACTACCATTTGTATCTATGGTTTTAAACTTCTTCATAAAACTTGTACCATTCATATATAATCAATTGAAGTATGAATTATTTTAATATTAATTTTTCTGTTCACAATTTATTTTTTCGTCTAGGTTGGTGGTGGAAAATAAAAATAATCGTAAATATATTTGACCCTAAAATATGAGAATTCAATCAAATAATTGATGGGAGATTGAAAATCGTTTTCAATTAACAAAATTCCCAAAATGCAATAATAATAAATATAAATGTCATTAAATAAATATATATATATATATATATATATATATATATAACAAAGTAGGGGCCTTAATAATCGCCCCTAATACTTTAAACATCCACACTTAATATTGTTTGCACGTCAAACTCGCCTATTTATAAATAACAACGCTCTTTTTAGGTTCAATTCTAATATTTACCATTCCTAACTATTAGGTGCGGAAATCCTCAAATTTTACCCTTAATTCTAATTAATAAGTGCAAATGTATTAGCATCTACTTGTTCATAGTTTTGTAGTGGATATTCAACTCGTAAGACTTGGACTAAAAACTTTGTTCTTTGATCGGCAGTCAAACCTTGCGGGTTGAAAGGCTGATGTATCTTCAAAGCGTATGCAAACATGATATTTTGTTTTATTTAGGGTTTTCACACATACACACGTACTGACGTACGTGCATACACACCGTAGGTATGAGTTAGTTACGAATATTGTGCATGTGAACATAATCTGTTTTTCTTATGCTTTGGGAATTTGAACAAATTCTAGCTTGAAAAGGCTGGCATTTTTTTTGAGGCTGTATGTTTTTTTTTTTTTTTTGGGTTCAAACCATAATTTCTTCGTGCCAAGTGTCAAATAGGTTTCAAAATACAGGATGATATATGATGATTTTTTTTTTTTTTACCACTGTAATGCTACATGACATGCCGAAATAGGGATTAACATAATTCTATATATATTGTAATATTTTTTATAGATCAATACAAGAAGTAATAATTCTACATACATAAATTTATCGCACTTGCTTTAATGTATATCGACATAATACCACATGATATGATAATGTGGTGCGAGGAGTGTATATAAAATACACGAATCTGTCGGGCTGGCTCCAATGTCATAAACGCAACAATTTTGAAGCCAAAGAAAAATAAAATTTACAGATGATTATTAAGCTGGTGGTGGTAGTACAAACTGTGCAATGTAAATTGGAGTCAGCACATCGGAAAAGAAAATCGTTTCAAAAAAATCAGAATATTGATTCTTTTGGAAGGAGGAAGGCACAAAGCCCCAAAGGAAATGGAAATGGAATCGGTAATTTTTCTGCAAACAAAAAAGCACAAAAGGAAACCTAAAAAATTGATGTTACAAAATAAGGGTTGCATGGCATTTTTTTTGAGTCGTGTCTCTATAACTATTACAAGAAATGCGCCTTATCCTAGAAATGTTTTTATGCCAACTGTAGTTCAAAATTGAAATGGACTACAAATCTCAATCCTTGAGAATTACAAGTGGATTTCTTACTTGAAAGCTTGAAATAAGCATACCGTGTATATATAGAGAGGAACCCTTCAAAACTATCTGTCAAAGAAAACATAAATTAATGAAGAAAAACTTGGATTTGGGTTGATATTCCCAAGTTCTATATTGAATCATTGTATATTGTCATATATTAATATATTATTATCCCACTTATTGGAAATTTTTGGGTAGAAATTTCATTGTCCCGCATTGATCATTACCAAAAAGTTTCCTCACTTTATAAGGGTTTGTCTCTTATAAAAAGTAATTGGAATAATGAACCATGGAGAATAAAATTGGGCTAAACCTTGGAGTTGGGTTTTGGGGTAAACTAATTAAGACGGGCCTTAAGCCTTTGGGCTCGGGCTCTAATAATTAAATTCTTTAATTAATTATTTTTATTTAATTTTGGATTTAATTAATTATTTTTTATCAACAGACTCATATTTTCAGATGAAGTCTAAAGTGATGAAAGAACGCCAAAGAGCAAAGCACCCATTTGAGAAGATCTCTCCCAACAGACGCATCTCATTCTCATATTTGTTGCCAACATGCATAAACCTATTATATATACATCCATTTGCATGACATTTAGAACACAGAAAAAATAAATTCTTCTTCTACAATCCCAAACATTCTTACTGAGAGATCCACAAAGAAATTAATTCGCTAGAAGTCAAGTTTTCCAGTTCTGAAATTCTGACTTAGATCGTTGAATCCTGGTGAAGTAGATGTCCATAGAACTACAAGCACTGAGTATGGACGAAATTTCTGTTTCAAGGACATTGCGGTACTCAAGCCTCGATCTTCAATTTGTCTGTTTAATATTATTTTGTTATGTTCATACTCTGTTAATTTATTTATTTGCATTTATTATTTATTAGTATAAATAAATTTATCACAGATTGTTGATATATCTCCATCATCACCTTTCCCCCGATTCTTTTATTTATCTACTTCATATTGTTAGATCTTAGACCATCTCCAACCCTGGGCTATTTGCCAAATTTTCCCCCAAAATTTCTCCCCAAACTCACTCCAACCCAAGGGGAAAATTCAGGCTAAATGCTAAATGCTAAACCAAGGCCAGATTCTCCCCAGAATTTAGCCCAGAAATCGGTGCGGGCTCCACCAAACTGAATGAAAATATTTATCGAAATTTATTTTTTTTAATTAAAATGTTCATAAAATTAATTTACGATAGTCTACATATTTATTTATTTATTTTAATTTAATTTAAGAAAAAAAATAGCTTAAGTTTATTCTTTAATAATTGCGGGCTAAAATTTTAGGCTAGAAAGGGTTGGAGCAGAAAAACTGTTTCTGGGCTAAAAGCTAAATTTTTCGGGCTAAAAAAATTGACTTTTAGCCCAAGGGTTGGAGATGGTCTTAAAGCAAAGTGCAATTGTACAAATTTATTTTAGGCAATTAAAACATATTAAATCATGGGAAAAGCCTAAAAGCTCTCCTCTTCTTTTTGGGTCATTTCGTTAGTTTAGAAATAATAATCTATACTGAATCACAATAGGTAGTGGCACTTAAATGCAAAAACGAAATGTTCAACTTCAATGCATACCTTTTCTTTTTATTTTTTTATTTTTTATTTTTTTTAAGAGGGTTTAGGGTTTAAGTGCCCCACTATTTTTCCCATGATTTAATATGTTTTAATTGCTTTAAACAAGGGATTATAGGATTAGCTTCTTTCTGTCTGTTAACTACTTCTCTGATCAAGTTATGTGGACTTGACACTCTCTACAGATTGATCGATAGGTCGATCAGGACCCTTAACTGTTTGAATGGACGACTTATTTGATTGGATTTTCTGCTTATTTGCCCCAGAAATCATGCAACCAGAACTTGACAGTCCATTCAAGAACAAAAATGGGTGAAGATTTTAATGTCTAATTTTAACGGCTGTGAAAACAAAAAGGTTCATTTTTAACTTATATTTTGGATTTTGGCTTAATTGTAGTAATATTCCTTGAATTTTACCCCTAGTTTAATTTTAGTCTCTTAACTCTAGTATTAGTTTCTTTAGTTCTCTCAACTTACCAATGTGTTGTACCATTGGTCATTTTCCCCAACGCCGTCTATTTTTTTCATAGTTCAGCTTGTGTTTTGTTAGGTTTTTAAGTCCAGCCATAGTTCGATCTCCGACTGACTTTGAAATTGCATTGCCTAATATTTACAAGTTGCTAAAGACCAACTGTTTTCATTTTGTATCTTTATTAGACCTGGCATTCGTGTCGTGTTTCTCGTGTTCGTGTCGTTTTCGTGTCATACCCGATAGCTTAACGGGTCGTGTCGTGTAACACCCGTTAAAATAAACGGGTAATATGACCCAACCTGAAATCGACCCGTTAATATTATCAGGTAATATGACCCGACCTGTTACCCGTTAAGAAAAATATTTTTTAAATCAATAAATAATGAAAATGAAAAACATAATTTGACCCTAAAAAATGTAAAACATAATACTAAATTAGTATATACATACCATATTGTTACATAAATACTAATTCAAAACATTAATAAATAAATAAATAAAACATTTTTCTTTCAAGTTTACATACCCCAAAATAAGAGTCTAATGAAAAACCATTAGTGCATACTACAAAATACAAATGTTCAAAGATATGCAAAATGAAGAGAGTTATACTTAATGAAAGTATAAATAAACTCTTAAGTGTTAGTCAATCTATCGTTTTGATGGGATACAAATTCTCTGAAACTAATTTCAACGATCACAATCGTCAAACTTGTTTGTATATGTTTCGAGATCACATCAGCAAAAAATCACAAAAAACAAACTTTCAGAGATCAAGTAACATGACAAAACTTTTCGACGGTTATAAACAAAAAATCACGATTTAACGGTAATTTTAACTCTGATTTTGATGATTTTATACAGTTACACTCCTTGACCCTATATGAATACAATGAATGAATTCGATCTTTAATTTAAAATATTTACACAAGTGGATACCACAAAATCTTATGTTATACTTAATGAAAGTATAAATAAACTCTAAGTGTTAGTTAATCTATCGTTTTGATGGGATATGAATTATCCGAAACTAATTTCAACGATCACAACCGTCAAACTTGTTTGTATATGTTTCAAGATCACATCAGCAAAAAATCACAAAAAACAAACATTCAGAGATCAAGTAACGGGACAAAGCTTTTCGACGGTTATAAACAAAAAATCACGATTTAACGGTTATTTTAACTCTGATTTTGATGATTTTTTACAGATACACTCCTTGACCCTATATGAATACAATGAATGAATTCGATCTTCAATTTAAAATATTTACATAAGTGGATATCACAAAATCTTATGTTATACTTAATGAAAGTATAAATAAACTCTTAAGTGTTAGTCAATCTATCGTTTTGATGGGATACGAATTCTCCGAAACTAATTTCAACGATCACAACCGTCAAACTTGTTTGTATATGTTTCGAGATCACAGCAGCAAAAAATCACAAAAAACAAACATTCAGAGATCAAGTAATAGGACAAAGCTTTTCGACGGTTATAAACAAAAAATCACGATTTAACGGTTATTTTAACTCCGATTTCGATGATTTTTTACAGATACACTCCTTGACCCTATATGAATACAATGAATGAATTCGATCTTCAATTTAAAATATTTACACAAGTGGATACCACAAAATCTTATGTTATACTTAATGAAAGTATAAATAAACTCTTAAGTGTTAGTCAATCTATCGTTTTGATGGGATACGAATTATCCGAAACTAATTTCAACGATCACAACCGTCAAACTTGTTTGTATATGTTTCGAGATCACAGCAGCAAAAAATCACAAAAAACAAACATTCAGAGATCAAGTAACAGGACAAAACTTTTCGACGGTTGTAAACAAAAAATCACGATTTAACGGTTATTTTAACTCCGATTTTGATGATTTTTTACAGATACACTCCTTGACCCTATATGAATACAATGAATAAATTCGATCTTCAATTTAAAATATATTACACAAGTGGATATCACAAAATCTTATGTTATACTTAATGAAAGTATAAATAAACTCCTAAGTGTTAGTCAATCTCTTGTTTTGATGGGATACGAATTATCCGGAACTAATTTCAACGATCACAACCGTCAAACTTGTTCGTATATGTTTCGAGATCACATCAGCAAAAAATCACAAAAAACAAACATTCAGAGATCAAGTAACGGGACAAAGTTTTTTTACGGTTATAAACAAAAAATCACGATTTAACGGTTATTTTAACTCCGATTTTGATGATTTTTTACAGATACACTCCTTGACCCTATATGAATACAATGAATAAATTTGATCTTCAATTTAAAATATTTACACTAGTGGATGTGGATATCACAAAATTTTATGTTATATACTTAATAAAAGTATTATTTTCGGGTGTAGATGTAATACTTAAACGACAAATGTTTTAATGTTTTGAAGTAATATTTATGTGGCAATGTGTGGTATGTGCAATTTTTTTTTAAAAAATCTTATTAATTTTTCACTTCTACAATATTATTAATTTTTCACTAAAAAAAACATTATTCATGAGATTTGGAGGGTTTTAAAAATCTAAACGACCATGTAACGATTGTCTAAGGGTAGATGATGCAATCATGAGCATTTATATAGGGGTGTGCTATCCACACACCCCATTTTACTTCTTACACACCCCTTGTTAATTTCTATTTGTTGATTTTCTTCAATTCATCCGATCCGACGGTCGAAAATTAGAAGGGTGTGTGAAAAGTAAAATGGGGTGTGTGAATATCACACCCCTTTATATATGCTTTCACATTTTTCAGACTTATACATTAATGATTATGAATTTTATTTATTTTGAACTACCTTAAAAATACTTGAGGGTTTGTATAGTTTTAAAAATTCATGTACGCACCTTTAAAGCGTAGAGGATGCGATTAAGAGTGCTTGCATATTTTTTTCACATTTTTTGCACATGTAAATTAATTATTTTAAATATTTAAATGTATTTGGTATTTTTTAAATTACTTGATGTTTTTATTTTTAATGTGTTTTATAATTTTTTAATCTCACTCTTTGCTCATAATATTTTATAAAATAAATAAATAAAACTTAAATTTTTAAAATTTATTTATAATAATAATACAATAATAATTAATGAACAATATATATATATATATATATATATATATCCACTATATTTATTGTATTTTATAGTAAGTTTTTTTAGTAATTAAAAAAAATTAAAATCATCAAAATAACTTTTTCCTTTTCGTGTCAAAACAGGTTACCCGCGTGTCACTCTCGTGTAAACCTGTTAAGGACCCGTTATTAACGGGTTCTTAACGGGTTACCCGATAATGACCCGATTAGTTATCGTGTTGACCCGAAACCCGTTATTTTCGTGTCGTTTTCGTGTCGTGTCATCGTGTCGTGTCAGAAACTGCCAGGTCTAATCTTTATAGTTCAAATTGTATTTTGCTTTAAGCTTTTTTTTTTTTTTTTTTTTTTTTTTGTGTGAGTACATTGATATTTTTACACTAGGGGGAGAGGGAGTTTGGCTAAGCCATACAATGGGCAACCTAATTTGGTATCGAATTCGCCATTCACGAGATTCGAACATAAGACCTCTCACTTTCAAGATAATAATTTATAAATTTTCAGTTGTTTTTTAGCTTCTTTTAATTGTTTTTTTAAGTTTTAAGTTGAAATTCCTAATATACCCCTATATTTAACGGGAAAAAAAGGCTTTAATAAAAATGACCAATGGTGCAACATATTGTTATATTATATTCTTTTTTTTTCTTTTTTTTGTCAAAGGCAACACATTATTAAATTCGATGACTAAAGAAGCTAATATAAGAGTTGAGAACTAAAATTAAATTAGAGCTAAAATTCATATACCACAAGTAAGCCCTCAAATTTTATAATCGATATTATGGTACCTTGTCCCATCAGAACAAAATTTTCCATGGGGGTCGACTTTAAGGTGTATTATGCACTACCAACTAGTGCCAAATTCTTATTTTTCTTCTCCTCCTTTCCACAAAAGTAGGAACAGGTGGAAAAATTATGAGGATAATATGCATACCGATAGAAGAATGGATATTATGTGCTTTCATCCAAGTGATTAAGTGGGGATATCTTGATTTTCACAACGCTTGACTTCTAATACTACTAATCGATCATCATGTATCTTCAGATTTTTTTTTTAAATTATAAAAATCTTTAGTTTTCTCTCACTCTCTCTCTCTCTCTCTCTCTTACAAGCGACTGAAGAAAGTTGAGGCTCCACCATAAAACCAATTGGCAATATGGAGAGTAGCTCAACCTCTTATAAGCCCATGCAAAGTCTCTCCTCCCATCACTGTGGGACTCTTTCTCAACACGCCCCCCTCCCCCCATGTGTGGCAAATTTTCGAGCCTAACACGTGGATAACACAACGTGGTGATGTGGAACACATGTGGCCGTTTGGTTTCACACGTGAGACAACATGCTCTGATACCATGAAGAAAGGTGAGATTCCACCACAAAACCAATTGGCAATATGGGGAGTAGCCAAACCTCTTATAAGCACATGCAAGGTCCCTCCTCCCATCAATGTGGGACTCATTCTTGCAAGAAGGCAGGAGGACATTTCTTGGTTCCATCGACAAATAACACCAGATTCCTGCTTCGAAGCAAGGGCAATAGTTGGGCATGCCACAATAGATAGTTGGTACGGTCCAACATTATAGTCAGAAAGTTGGAGGCATTGGGAAGAGCGAGGAGAACAATGGGGTTGGAAGGATTGGAACTTGACGCCATTTGAAAAAAAAATTAAAGCTTTCAGTCATTAGACTTTCAGCTTTGAGATACCATAAAGGAGATTTGAAACTGAATTATAGTAAGTCGAATTGTGTAAGATCAACTCGATAATGAGTGAGTGTTCATTCATTCATTTATATTAAGTTACAATTGATTAGGTTGTTACACTTGAAAGATAAATAGAAACACTTGAAATGTATATAGAAATATTTGAAAGTATTGATGTGATCAGATAGAAGAGTTGTGTAGATGATGGACTGTGTTGTTACTATATCACAAAAGATGTTTGAGATGAAACCAAACTCTTATGTTGCAAATTACAGTGGGAATATTCAATTTGAATTGGTGCTGACGTGGACTGATGTTTAGGGTTTGCTGAATTATCTGAAGTATTCTTATCAGCGACATCAAAATAGGTAAATCCAAACAAAATAAAATAGATGTATGAGTGAATACTTTTAACTACATGAGAACAAAATCCTTTGCATGAACTTTTATTTTTATAGTAAATAGATACAATTTTTTAAAAATAAGAAACGATATTCATTAGATACAGTTAAACAATATGTCAAAGAAGTCTACAAAACATCAAAGAAGAAACTAACAATTAAACTAATAATCCTAGAATGGATGTTGAAAAAACTAACTTGAAACAAACCGAATAAACAAAATAGATAGCAATGGTAATAATAAATATGGACTCACATCACCAAATGTAAGCACAACTCAAAGTAACCCAAATCTTAAATTAACTCATAACTCTAAACAATGACTTCCTCCAAAAAATCAAATTTCAAAGAAATCTTGTTTGAGTAAATTGTTACTCTTGTGAGTTATTCAACACAATATACAAGGTTACATACAATAGCTATAACATAATGGATGCTAAACTAACTCCTATAGTTAAGCTAGCATATAATATAATAGGAAAAATATATTACAATTAACTTGATATATGCAGGATTGATTTGCTACTTGAATCACACTGACCATTTCCTTTTCTAACACTATGCATCAAGTTAGAGTGTATATTAGTCACTCTTACCTTGCTAAGTAGTACCATAAACTGTGGGGAACCCAATGCCTTGGTAAACAAGTCTGCTAGTTGATGATGTATTCGAACATAAGTAGTCTTGAACATTCCATCTTGGAGCTTTTCAAAAACCAAGTGACAATCGATTTCAATGTGCTTTGTGCATTTGTGGAAGATTGAATTTGTTGCTACGTGGAAGGCCACTTGATTGTCATAATGTAGTGTAACATGCTACAAGTGTTTGACATTCAAATAAGCAAGTATATGTCTCAACCAGAAGATCTCACAACAGATGGATGATATGGATTGATACTCACATTCCGTCATTGAACGAGAAATTGTGGTTTGTTTCTTGGTCTTCCAAGACATTAGTGAATGACCAAGCAAGATGTAATAGCACCAATGACTGATCTCCTGATGTCTTTACAGCGTGCCCAGTCAGTACTATAGAAGGCTCTCAAATAAAGTGAACTAAAGGTTCAAAAGAAACAGCCTTGTTCTGTTGTTTGTTTGATGTACCACAAAACTTTGTGTGCAACAGCAAGGTGTGCCATATGAGGTTGTCCATGAATTGGCTAAGAACATATACTGCATACACCAAGTTAGATCTTGTAATGGTCAAGTATATTAATTTTCCAACAGGTCTTATAAACACAGAAACATATCATTCAGTAGTGCACCATCAGTTTTTGTAAGTGTGAGATTTGGCTCCGTGGGTAATTTGATAGGCTTTGCACCAAGAAAGCATGTATCCTCCAAAATTTCTAGGGCATATTTTTGTTGTGAGGTTGTAATTCCATTGGCTTGTCAGGCAACTTATAATCCGGAGATATATTTTAATTTTCCAAGATCCTTGTGGGACCATGATTTTCTGGACCCGTGACACATGGCAAAAAGGATTGAAATGTCAAGGCCCATGAAGCGTAGTCTGGATATCTTAAGGTATTCATCAGTCTAGAAGGATTGGATATCTTATCTTAGATTTCCTCCTAGATAGTCTTCCGATTTGATGAAGATTATTTTCCTTACTCAAGATCCCTATAAATACTCTAGCCAAGGTATTTACTAGGGGAGATATACGTCTTTCTAAATCTAATATTCTCTACAACGCACATATTCTCTCGATGCCTAGGAGAGGCCCTTACACCGTCGTCTATGCATAGACACATCTATGGAGAACTCATCTCTTAATGCCCTGCCATAGGCTATTAATCAAGAATAGGTTACTCTGTTTTTCTTTAGAACTACACCCATGGTTTGATTATCCTTCTAGTAGATATGGCAATCATATTCGAATTCAACCACACCCCCAATCAACCTCATTCTCCGGTTATCAGGATCATAGGCTAATCCGACCGGATCTCACCTCTATTTGTGGATGTGCACGAATTTGGTTCCAGCAATTGGTGTTTTCATTGAGAGCGAACTCATATTTCCCCGTCTAAACCACTCTAACACGAGAATCTACTTTAGGTGAAAAGTGGTCAAACAAAAGAATTTTTGAGTAATTCAAATTTTGAGGGTGAACCACTTAAATTCTGAGTTCATTTCATTATAGTTTCAATTCCAAGTCCACCAAAGGTTAATTGTTTTAATTTGTTAGCCTGCAAGTTTTGAGTGTTAATAAGCATAATGCAATGAAATCCTTTGAATCGGTGTTTTTGAAGTTTATAGAAAATCTGAAATCTTGGAGCAAAGATTAGGAGTGGAATTGACATGAAAAAGAAGTAAAAAATAGTATTCAAAAACTCAAATATAAGCATGCATGATCAAATCACCACAAAAGAATATTATTCTTTTTTTTTTTGTCAAAACAAGAGAATATTATTCACCTCAAAGAAAGACACTCAACTAAAAAGAAAACATAAAAAGAAGAGAGAAGGGGAGGAAGTAAAGGCACTTCGTCTACGTTCTCTTGCTACATTAACGGCTATGATCTTTCTTTTTCACCAGAGTAAATAGCCACAATTGAAACTAAACAATGTCAAAATATTAAAAAAAATTGTTAATCTATTGTTTGGGCCATATGGCTTTCTTAGCCCAATGGTGGGTCTTCAGGCCATGTGGTAAGGAATCAGATTTAGGCGCAACTAGATTGAGTCCTAAATAAAGTAAAATTGCTAAGGATCAAGATCAGTTTTGATAAGATTTGAATCATGCCAAGAAACATAACTTATGGTTGATTAGAAAATGGGTGAATTGGATGAATAAATGACTAGGTTTAGAGTCCTAATTCAAGTCAAAAATGGTCAAGACCAGATAGAGATAGGGTTTTGGCAGAAAAAGGGATTAATATATAAGATAAAGTCCATAATATCCAGGTAGATGTCGAGGAGTCATAATCCTAATATGACTCTACTTCGATAAACTTGGCTATCATGAAATTCACCTCTATAGATATAAGTGATTCTGCAACAGAGAGAGACTCTCTTCAACTTAACACACAAACTCAAACACTCCACTCGGAAAATCTAGCTTTACACACCTTTGAGAAAATATTAATTATTATAACCCTTTCTTCAACACACATTCAGTTTGGATTAACAACATTGTGTTTACAACCGATGACACCTTCAGTTTAGAATAACAGTACTAAAGTTGTAAAATCAAGCAATTAAGGAGCATCTTCAGTTTGGATTAACAACACTACTTTTATTTCGGTTGGTTACCTATCCAAGTCTCTGCCCGTGAGAAGTCCTTGATTCTCTCACTGAATGAGGTCACTTCATTAGATTTTTCGGTGAAGTAAGGTGTTATTCAGGTTACTCAGAGTTCGACAAATTGAAAGCCAAACTTTTATTGGACTTCACAGTAAAGGCTTGTCTTAGGGTTCTAGAACCCTAGGCCTAGAGGCATTCCTTCTTTGACCACAGTCGCTCACTGCAGAAGTTAGTAGCACGTTCAACACTACACCACCACATCTATTCTACTCGCCCAACTGAGCTTAGTAGCGAGGTGGCACGCTTATATTCATAAGAAGGACGTAGTTAACTTAGTAGTTGCTCATCCTACGCGCCACGTATGCTTTGTAATTTCTAGGGTCAACATGTACTCGTTAGATGTTTAATTGTGTGAATAAGCAGGCCAATTTAGATTATAATGGCGTGTTTACATAAGGGGAAAAGAATGAAAGGAATGAGAGTTGCATTCATTTCAAGTGGTTCAAGTATGTACCAACACTTGGGGAATGAAAATATATTTGTGGCCTACCTAAAATGGGGAATCATACTCTTAATTTTCCCAAAATTAGATTACCGAGCAATAGGTGATATTTGGATTCCGAGAGAAAGCTTCCATTCCGAATCAGCTTTTTCTACCTAAAATACCTTATCTCATTCTCCCTTCCACCTCTATCTCTGCATATCTTCATCTCTGGTTCTGCTGCTACAAAATGACTCTACCATCTATCAACTACCTTCCACCTCTGATCCATTTGGGCATGGGAGATGAAAAGGAAGTCTTATGAGATAGCATTTTGTGGGCAGGGACCAATATCAAAGGAATGGTTGAGAGTTTGGAAGATTATGCACATTTCAGCCAATGGACAAACCTTCAATTGGGTACCCTTCAATGGTCAATTCCCCGGTTTGTTTGGGAGCTAGGTCAGGTTCTCAATTGGGTTTCAGGTCTTTGCTTCTACTTTCGATCATTAATAGATTAGCTAAGAAAATGAAGAATCATAAGGGAAGAAAATGGGGATTTTTAGAGGGTGATGAGAGGAACTCTGATGAGGAGAAATTTTTGTGTTGTGGGTTATCTCCACTTTGATCCTTCGTCAGTGAGGGGTGGAGAGGGCCTGCGGGATTTTAATTTCGTTATGTTTTATTAAAGGGCGTTTATTTCTCCTTTCGTGGTAATTGGTATACGATGTGTAGCACACAAGTTTGAGTAGTTTAATTAATTAATATTTGCATTGAATAAATTGTATTAATGATGTAGGGTAAATAATTAGCTGAAAAATTTATAATCTGTTTTTGTACAAGAGTATTTTAGTAATCAAATTGCTTTTGATTCCAATTCATCAAGTTAATTAGTAAACAGTTAATATGGAATCTTCATCATTCTCACTCCAATTCTAGCTAGTTTAGTATACATCTTCAACAAGAATCTGATTCTGATAACAACTTATTCCAACTCCCCCTCGACAATTTTTCCTAATGTGATTACGAATTAATAAACAAGCCATAATTGTGCTTATAATGATAGTTGTAATGATGATTGTGATCATTGGCGGCCTTCTCTATTACATTTGGACTTGCTGAAGAAGGGGAAGACAAGGTATAAATTTCAATGCAGGCATCATTGTGCAAAAGATCAATCAATCGAGTTGATGTGAAAAAATTAATCATAATTATGGGATGATAAGTACAATGGGGAAAAGGCAATAACCATTGTCATAATTCCATGGTAATGACTAATGAAGGTCAAATGATCACGAACACCTTCACCATGGTATAATATTCATCAAACAGTTTTGTATTCCATGAAAATAACACATGATGACAATTCTATATTTTCTTGCACAAGAAATCTTAAAAAAAAAATAAAAATAAAAATAAAAATAAAAATAAACAAAATGGTAAACAATCCATGCTTGCAAAATTGCAAACAATTGCTGAAAATTGACTCTAAAATGTGACAAAAGGTCGTTCTAAAATGTCACACTGTCGCATTTGTGACTAATTGCAACGATTTGTTAATATGTTTCACATTTAGTGGTATATGAAAACAACCTTGATTGGAATAGCAAGATAAATGGTTTCATCTGTTAAGGAATTTTTGGACGGCCGCGATCTAGTTTTTAATTAATCCCATAAATAATCAACAACGACACAATCAGAATGCCAATTCTGGTACTGTAGCGGTTCTGCAAAAAGCCTTATGCTCATGTCTGTTCATCGTATATTGTGCGGTTAGTTTTTGTTAGGTACTATTTATATTTAAATTAAAATTTAAAATAATTTCTAACCGCACGATGTATGATGAACGGACACGATTGATTGATCTTTTAAATCCTACCAAAGAAGATCTAGAGAGGATTCTATTCCTTTTAACAGCACTACTGTTTACAAATTCATTACTTTTAAGATGTTATCCAATTAGGGTTTTTATATATAATATGAATTTCTAGAATTTGGTGAAATAAAATGGGAATCAATTTTTCTCAAAACGAATCAATTTTTGGAGTGAAATTGGTTTATGTTTTTCTTTTATGTAGTTTTTGTAACTGCTCAGAGAAGAACTTTTACTTATACTTTGTTTGCATAAATGACTTTTTTTTTGTATGTCGGTCCTTCTTAGGGCTATATATGCTGTAATATGTCCGTTTGGACTTTATTTTATAAATGTTCAGTACCTTCTAACAAAAAAAAAAGTCAAAACCAATTATTATTATTATTAACATTTTGTGAAACAATAGATTTTGTTAGATTAAATGTTAGATTAGCCACTAGCGGAGTTTGAACCCACATTGTCATGCAAGGGGTCAACACTTTTCCACCATTATTGTAAATGGCCACTTGCATTATTATTAACATTTTAACCTTGAACAATTAATTAACAATCATTAACCTAAGATTCATTCGGCTTGTGGACAAAACTAAAACTAAATTGGAGTTTAATTAAGTCGAACTTGCTGCTTCGATCTCGTTTTCTACCCTATTTTTCTTTTGTAGCTAGCTGCAGTTTTGCAAAGCACTTACACACCATATTGTCCCTACAACAATAATTCCACACACCATGCTCACCAATCAATTGCCCCAAAAGGTCCCAAACAATAACTAAATGGTTCTTCTCTCTTTTTTTTTTTTTATATATATATTTTTTTTAACAAAAATTCTACTATACTCCGGTCTATCTCAAATATCCATATTTTTAGTTGTTAAATCTTAGTTATTGAATTTTTTATTTATCAAGAATCAAACCGTCAAAATCTCAAATGTATGAAGATAGTAGAGAATCGAATCTCATAACTTCAATTATTTTGTTGAGTCCTTGGATCCTGCGTAGTTTGAGCTTCATCATGGTCACATCACAAACTCTAACCCTGTTAAAAAAGCTGCATAACAAAAAGTGGCATCTAGTGCCCTTTAACTATTGGCTAGCTAGGATGGTCCATGCAGAAAAAAAACATTGAATCGTATTTACCAAGTACCTTACCTCACCTTGCAGTGCATTGCAAGGACCACACATATACCTAGCTTACATCCATATAGTTACAAGTTTCAAAAACCCAGCTCAAACAAACTGTACATCCAGCACAGCGAGCTCTCCTACACCACAGAGTTATTTACACAGAGCAGCACCCGTCTTTTGTGGGTGTCCACACCAAAAAAATTGACCTTTAAAAATAATTATACGACCCTTAAAAGTAGGGTTTGCAGAGTTTTGGTTTTTTGGGAGGGAAGAGTGGGAGAGGACAGATTGACATAGGCTAATATGCAAGCATTTGAGCCATTAACATATAAAATCTGGGTGAAAGTTACGTAAGCCTGATTGTTAAGCATTTAAAACTGCTACTACTTCCAGTGTGGCAGCGGAGAGACCAGAAAAGTCCAGAGATTCATCAGGGAAAGATAAAAAAATTTGGGGACTGCAGATTGCTAGGGTACGCAGGGTGCGCAGTGTGCACATAGGGTGAGGTCAGCGTGGTGTAGGTGTAGAGTAAATGTGGAAGGAGGAGGAGGAGGAGGAAGAAGAAGGAGGTGAGAGATGGATAATATGGTAGGCGGCGGAGCCTTCCTTTAGAGGACTACCTCCTTTTAACAGACCACCCTATTAAAATGAGTAAATTGTCGATTTGCTCCCTTAACTATCATCTAACTTTTAATTTGCCCCCTGAACTTTTTAATTGAAAAATTAAGAACTTTAACTATTTTTTTTTTTTTGCCCAATTTGTATCCTGCTGTTAATTTTTCATTCATTCCATCCAAATTTCTATTAAATGGAAGCATGTGCACAACATGTAAGGGTAGTTCGGTCGCTTCATGTGCACGACATGTGACCGAACTACCCTTACATGTTGTGCACATGCTTCCATTTAACATAAATTTGGATTGAATGGATGAAAAATTAACAACAGGGGACAAATTGGCCAAAAAAGTTAGTTTAAGTCCTTAATTTTCCAATTAAAAAGTTTAGGGGCAAATCGAAAGTTAGGTGATAGTTTAGGGTGCAAATTGACATTTTACTCTAATTTTCAAATTAAAAAGTTCAAGGGGAGAAATCGAAACTCAAATGATAGTTTAGGGGGCAAATTCGTAGTTTAGCCCTATTAAAATTGCTTCTCACTCTCATATTTTCTCTGCTTGTGCCTCACATTATATATATAGACACACACACACACTCAAACACAAATGTATAATATTAAATTGCATACAAAAGCATATAAATACAATCCAATCAGTACTTGTTTTCGTTTTCTAAATCTCGGTTGAATGAAATTAAATGTGTTTTGGAATGTCTAATTTGTGGGATATATGTAGGGTAAAGGCTTAAGGAACAAGTAATGACATATAAGTTTACTTTCATCTTCTGAGTTCACATATACATACATACATACATACATAATACATATATATACACACACACACACACAGTAATTTATATTATATTAGAAATTCTCTCATCCGAACGTTAAATGTCCGGACTTAATCCAGATGAGCCTTCAGTCACCCAACTCTATGCATGGCTGGTTGACAACGTGTTATATTTCACGGTGCCAATTGCACCTCGCCTCACGCCCATTTCCCTCAATTTTTGCTTCATTTTTTGTTTAATCCTCGTCATGGCTTCTTGTTTTATTCTATAGAAAATTCTTTACAAGTCAAAAACTACCAATTTTTTTTCTTTTTGGAAAATGAGAAACGTGTTTGGAAATCCATATTATAAAGTTAATTTTCAGACAATTGTTTGATGACAATCCAATTTAATGGTCTTTTAGTTTTGATGTTATGGAAATGCAAATGCATAAACTTTTAAACATGGATTGAAAATTCATGCATACTGGAAATTATTTGTGAAAAATGGATTTTGAAAGATCAGTCTTACATCACGTGTATTGTCCAAGGTAAGATAAAGGTTCGTTAGGCTCTCGAAATTAAATTAGGACAATCGTTTGTCCTATAGCTATAAGATATCCATATCAATGTTCTATACAACGATTTGGCATTTCAACAAGTTTTAGCTACATTAGTTATGTGCATCGATCAAATATACACGATTTGTTTAAGCCCCCACATTCAATTTTATTCACGAAAAATACATAATAAATCATGTGATGAGTACCCCAAATGTTTTACAAATTATTGTAATTTGATTTTAAAACAACTTATAAACATAAAATCTCCCAAATAAGGTTCCCCACGCATGATAACCTTGCAATTTCAAGTCATTAACTCCCTTAAAAACACTTGTGGCTGAGAAATTGGGGTGATAGGGTTGTGGAAGGGCAATGACATCCCATTGGTTGCGCGTGGAGAAAAAAAAGAAAAGATGCACTGCGGTCCCATGCAAAATGTGTTATGCGTCCTTCTTCCTAGAGAGAGACGGGTGGACTAGTTTATTACACCAATTAATGAGAATTAGATGGGGAAAACATTGGGATTGGACCACCTCATCATCTCATCCCACAGAGTCCCTAATTTTGGGAACATTTTTCACAACTCTGGGCGCATCTATTCTCTCTTTCTTTCAATTGTAAAGAAACTCCCGGAATTTTTTGGTTCATGAAAAAACAGCATACCTACTCAGAAGAGAAAAAGGAAAGGCCAAAAAGGGTCCTACCATTTTCACCGTTGTCCAATTACAATAGCCCTTATTTTGGCTCACTGAAACCCCATCTGAAAAAGCCTGGAACACAACTCCCATCATAGGAATCACTTCTTGGGATTCAATCCCCAAATCAACAGAGGTTTTATTTTTTTATTTTTTTTGGTCATAAAATATCACGTCATTTTTCCATTGGGATTTTGGGCTTGTGAGTTTTGATGTAGAAAATGATTCTAGTATGTATCAGGTTATATTTTGTGTACTTGAAGAAGTAGAGTAAATCCATCGAAACAGCAGAATTAGTGCTAGTACTTTCCAGGGCAGGTTGGGTTTAAATTATTTTTAATTAAAGTTTTAACTATTTAATTAATTTGATTGGCTGAACAATTATTTAATATTTGTTGGGTATGAAATAATTGAGGAGGCGTGGGGGAAAGGTTATTAAACTAGAGAGATTATATTCACACACCCCAAATTACGCCTCTCACACTTTTTTAACTTTTTAAAATTTTCTACATACCATTAACACTTGATAGAAAAATATTAAAAAATTTAAAGAGTGTAGAAGAAGTAATATAAGGTATGTGAATATAATCTCCCATCAGAGAATTCTCATTGTAGGAAGTCTATTTTGGAGGTGTTTATATCATGCTGCATTGACCCCCACTTGATATGTGAGAGAGAGAGAGAGAGAGAGAGAGAGAGAGAGATGATGGAAAGGAAATGAAATGATGAACATGGTTAGGAGGTCATCATCAAGCCCTATCTGATCATATCATCATCTTCTTCTATTTCTGATCGATCGAGGAGATATATATATATATATATATATATATATATATATATATATATATATATATATATTTGGATCTCTCTTTCTTTCTTCCTAGGTTGTTCTTTCATGGCTTACTTTGTTGGCTTATTAGGAGAAGTCTTCTCCTAAAAAGCATAAGGACCTCCACACTTCTCCCCCCTCTCCCTCCTCCTCCTTCCTCCTCCTCCTCCACCATCCATTATAAACCTCCACCACTTCTCTTCAACAACTTAATCTGTAAGCCCCCCCGATCTCTTTCCTTCATCCGATCAAAGAGATTCCTTTTATATGTTCCTTTTTCATAAATTCTGATGATTGATCTTGAAATAGACTGATCATATACTTCTCCTTCTGTTCTAATGGGAATCTAATGATTAATTTTTCTTTTCTTTTCTGTGGCAAGGGATCTTGATGGAATAGTAATTGCAGAGAAAAAAAGAGGGTATCTTTCACCCCAAAAAAAGCAGTAAAGCAGAGAGAGAAAGAGCAAGAAAGGAGAAGAAAAGTCTGAAGTTTTTGTTTTCATGGCAGGAGAACTGCTGAGTAGTGAAGCTAACAAGTCAAGGAACAACATGGCTTCTTCCTCAGTTGGTGGATTCTGCTACTCTTATGATGTCTCATCCAGCAATCCTACAACCACCCACTTCACCACCAATCAGATCCAAGACTATGGGTCAAACCCTGCTGAGATCTTCAACCTCACCACTGGCATGGAGATGATAGGGTTCCCCAAGCAGCAAAATCACACTTCTAACCCCGCAGCTTCATCCATCTGGAATAAAGCTGGCTTCTTTGGTAAACAACAACAACAGCAACCTGATTTCACAACTGGGATTTCAGAATCCAGCACTGATCATCATCATCAGAACAATCTATTGGTGGGAGGACCTCCACATCATCATCATCAACAATCCAATGGTTGGCAAGAGAATAATAATAATAATAATAACAGGTTTCCGGTGGATGATTCTTCTTTGAGGTGTGTTTTTCCATGCGAAGGAAATGAGAGGCCAAGTCAAGGCCTTTCACTCTCTCTGAGCTCAAACAATCCTTCCTCTATTGGGTTGCAGTCCTTTGAACTCAAACAGACCAGTCATCATCAGCCACATCAGCATCAAGACCATCAGGATGATGGTGAGGACGATCACATGAGGTTTATGCAAGATGGATTTTTGGGAAAAGCTGCTTCTCATGCTTCTGCTTCTGGGGCAAGCAGTCTTCAACATGAAGGACTGTTCCAGCTGAGGAACTCAAAGTACTTGGGCCCTGCCCAGGAGCTTCTCAATGAGTTCTGCAGCCTTGGAACAACAAAGCCAACGACTGCTGATACACAAAAGCAAAAGCCCCATAAAAACAAACAGTGGGGTGAACAAGAGGACAATGGTAGTACTAGCTCTTCAAGAAACAAGCAACAATCCAACATTTACTCCCTTGAATTTGTGGAGTTGCAGAAGCGAAAAACCAGACTGCTTTCAATGCTTGAGGAGGTAAATAATAGTAAACCCCATCTTTTATTTATTTATTTATTTTATAATTCCTCCGTAGTATTAGAAGGCAAAGTTAAAAACTTTTTACTCGGGTTGTGCTTGATTAATCTTTTCAATTAACACCCAATTCAAATTTTTAGATTTTTATTGTTATCAAGGTAAACTTTGAGACTCTCTCTGAAACCCATCTCTGGTTCTTTAATTATTATCGTGATCATATGTGTGTTTGTTTTAGGTGGAGAGGAGGTACAAGCACTACTGCGATCAAATGAAGGCGGTGGTGGCGTCGTTTGAGGCTGTGGCAGGAGCTGGGGCTGCCACCGTGTACTCCGCCTTAGCGGCGAAGGCCATGTCGAGGCATTTCAGGAGCTTGAAAGATGGGATTGTGAGTCAGATACAGGCCACAAGAAAGGCCATGGGAGAGAAGGACCCGGTGGCGCCTGGCACGACGAGAGGGGAGACTCCGAGGCTTCGGATTCTCGATCAAACACTTCGACAGCAGAGAGCATTTCAGCAGATGAACATGATGGAAAGCCATCCATGGAGACCCCAACGTGGCCTCCCTGAGAGATCAGTCTCCGTTCTACGTGCTTGGCTCTTTGAACACTTTCTTCATCCGTACGTCTCTCTCTCTCTCTCTCTCTCTCTCACACACACACACACACACACAGAAGTAAACAACAAATTAGATTTTTGGGGAGAATCAATGTAATAAGAGAAGAAAGGAAAAGAGAAAAAAAAAAAAAAAAAACAGTTTGCTGATGTTAGTGATGATTTTCTACTGGCTAACTAATCATCAATAGGGCAAGAGTTTTATGATCATCAAATCATATCTTGTGTGGCCTCAATCATTTTTGCTAGACATTGAAAATATAATACAAACTCCTTGGTTGTTTCTATCCACCTCCTTTCAGATACCAAAACAAAATTAATTTATTTTTGTTTCATTTTACTTTCAATCATGTCATCAGTTTTCTTTTGCTTGATATTTTTCCTTGGCCCCAAGCTTTCTATGTTGTATATTCCATTGTGGGTCACTTGATCTCTCCTTCGAGATTTTCTAATATGCTCTAGAGTATCTTATACGTCAAGGTTTTTGACCGTTCGATCTTTAATCAAAAGAAAGAATGATGAAAATCTAACAGTCAATAACTCCGAGTATTCACGATAGAATTTTCAACCATCTCTCTCAAGAAATAACTGTAATATATTTATTTGTGTATTTAATTACCAAAAACTGCAAATAAAGAAAGTAACAGAATGTTTGTGCGAAACTTGTTGCAGGTACCCGAGCGATGTCGATAAACATATCTTAGCCCGCCAAACGGGTCTCTCAAGAAGCCAGGCACGTCCACATCCTTCTCTTTCTCAATCCCTCCCATAATATAATTCAAATTTCCCCACCACTTAATTAATATATATTATTATGGGGCATATCTTCTTAGGATTCATAGTTTAGTTGAATAATATATTTGTACATGATATTATATCATATATAATAATGCATGTTGTAATCCAAAATTTATGTCACCATTAATCATATTATATATGTGACACCTTTTGTTGCCACATGGATGTTTCAACAGGTCTCCAATTGGTTCATTAACGCAAGAGTTAGGCTTTGGAAGCCAATGGTCGAAGAAATGTACATGGAAGAAACAAAGGAACGTGAAAACAACATGAACATTAGCAACATGACCTCCTCAGATGGTATCGCAACCGATCCCAGCCCGCATCAGTCCCGGCCCGAAGATGAAAAGCCGACTCACGATCAACTCGTCCGAATGGACTCCGAGTGCCTCTCCTCCATCATCACCTACCCGGAGAAGAATCATGACTCTAGAGGCAGCAAGAATACCATCTCAAGTCACCACATGCACCCTCATCAAAATTTTGGGAGGGTAAATGACTCATTCGGGACCATGGAGCTGGATTTTTCGTCGTATAATCATCATCAACAACACTCTGGAGGGACGGTTTCTTATGCTAATGATCATCATCACCACTCAAATCAGGGTTTCAATGGCGGTGGCGGTGTGTCCTTGACATTAGGATTGCAGCAGCACGGCGGAAATGGGGTGAGCTTAGCATTCTCTCCTGCCTCACAGAGCTCTCTATTTTACCCTAGAGATCACATTGAAGAATGTCAACCGGTTCAGTACTCGCTATTAGATGGGGAAGGTGAGAATAATTTGCCTTACAGAAATTTGATGGGGGCACAGCTGCTACATGACTTGGCAGGATAGAAGACAACATTTCTCAATCTGGTAGTGCAAGAGGTTCACTAGTGGGGTTTTAATTTGATTTTGTGCCACAAGGATGGTGATGAATTGGTGATTATTGGTAATAGATAATTAAGTAGTTTAATTAGGTAATAATAGATGAATATATAGCTAAATACTTCATGCATACATAAAAGGCTACATTGGGTTAGACAACAATTATATGGTGCTCATCGTCTTCATGGCTGGCCGGTATAGCTTTTCTGGGCCCTTTGTTTTTTCAGAAAAAATTTGGAAGGACATGTTTATTATTGTTAGGCTAATTTGGAATTGCCAGTGATTTGGCTCAAATGTTATACGATATTTTTTTTTCTTTTTTTTTTTTTATTACAAGCGATATTACTACTCTAAGCTAAACTAAGAAAAGAGGAAGAGTTTAAACTCGAAACATAGTAGACTGAAAAGAAAGGTACCCTATTTATTAGGACAATCCATAACTTGCAAGATTATACGGTTTTTGTTTCCTCTTATAGGTAGAATCTGCTTTTCCAAAGATTTAACCTAAGCAATTAGAAATCTCTCTTTAATTGCATTTCTCCATTATTTGTGGTTGGGCTAATTAAGCTAGGTGATGATTGAACCGTTTGTGGCTCTTGTTTAAGTGAATACTTTTGTTTTTATCAGTTTATGTGGTTCTCTACAGAGGCAATTAAGTTTAGCAGCACAATTTGGTGTTGGGTCCTTATATAGTTTTTTGTTGGAGATTAAGACAAATCCTCAAGGAAATTACAAAAAATATCGCGATCGTTTTTTTGTGTGTAGTTGTGGTCCCCAATCCACGAGGCTCGTGAAAAGATGATATTTTTCATGCCAATAAGAGTTGGTCTCCTTTTTTTTATTTGTGAACTTGAATTGGGGATTGGTTTATCTATATGATTCTGCTTTTGTAAATGAAAAAAGGTGCTTTTATTAGCTGCCTTTTTAGCTTGTGAGAAGGGCATTAGAGTTTTGGGATGCACCTACTCTTGGTTGAACACGTACGTGCACACCAATGAAATTCATCAGTTATGGATTAAACTAGTGCTCTATATTGCATGCAGACCCAATGGCTAAATTAGTTCTATGTAAAAATGGATGCTGATGAGTTCCATGCATAAAATATTAAAGATTTCTCACCAAACTACTGTGTAACAAATCAGAAATATTTTATGTAAAACTCTCTAATCAAGGAAAGGTAGTATGTACGCGATTCAACAATTAAATCATATAACATACAATTAAATAATATAACATAGGTGAAATTAAGGTATACAAATATGCTTGATTATATTGTTGACATGCAACAAAACAAATAATCATGAGCATGTGATCATGGGTTAAGTTTGTGAAGTTCCCTAGCTATTCTTTTGAGGCGATGGCTCCCCACTAGTACAAAAAACAGTTTGTGTGACGCAAGTCCTTCGTCGCGCAAAAAATTAGCGCAACTAAACCTTCGTCGCGCACAACCGTCGTGCAAAGGCAGTGAAAGCAAGGTCTGCATGACAAAGAAGTAACCTATGTCGCGCTACTTTGCTTGATGTATAGCCTACGTCGCACAAAGTGGCTTTGTGCGACGTAGGGACATGCGTCGCGCAAAGTGCCTTTGCGCAACGTAGGCTACTTCTTCGTGGTGCAAACTCTTTTTTTTTGGCAAAAATATTTTTTCTTTAAATTTTCATAAATATTGTAATTAAATTCTAAACAATAATTAATAAACCAAGAAAAAAGTATTTAACTATAAAATATATGAAAATGTGCATACAAGATGTCCGAACAAAAATAGAAAAAACTACAATAATTAGTCTTCTAGGTTTGATACATCAAGCTACTGGGTATCAGCTGGGCGAAATGGCTGGGAGGTCAAAGGTGGAGCAAGATCAAGTGCCGGCATCGGGATTTGGAGACCGGACATCGCTAAGACACGTACAATCATACTCATTTGCTTGCCCTAGGCTCTCATCTGCTCGTCCTATAAAAGAAGAAAAAATTTGAATTTAATTTTTGTACCTCCAACAATTGACATACCCTCTACTAAACTCAAGCCCATGAGGTCTCCAACAATTGACAATGTCAGAATGGTCCCAGTTACTGGAAGCCACACTCATGCAGCAATTGGAAGTCCTAACTGTAAAATTCTAGTAGCACAAGACCGCGTATTGCTTCTAAATAAACTTTGCAATAAGCTTGTGATATTAATAGGCTCTAATTCTTATACGTTCAGCAGAACGAAACACCAGAAATAAGCAAAGTATCTACTGTTCTTATTCCACACAAGGACTTACAATATTGTATACAAAAGCCCACCACATATATTTTGCTTCATAGTCTTCATAGTTAGCCTGCTCAGCTCCAATGCATCAAGTAACTGCAGGATATTGTGAAGATCAAATATCATACACAACAGTGCTTATTATATGTTCGAGATTTCAATAATAAATATATAAATTATTATATATATATATATATGACTTGGCTGCATTGTGCAGCATGTGTGTGTGTACGTGCAGAAAGGATGACAACCTTACAAAAGGTTGTGTTTTATTCAACCTTTTAGGGTTGTATATTTTTTGAATGGTTGCAAGTTTTGGTTAAAAGGCATGATACTTATTCAAATTGTATGAGTAGAATTAAAGGATATAATTAATCAATATTTTTTTTTCTGAAAATTCTAAATTGATGACATGTCTTTTGGATCAACACTTTTAAGAAGAGTTGTATATCTTCAACTAAAAGGAAAGGACTCGATGAACGGGTGCTTTAATGCCTATAAATACCTATTGTGGCATTATCTTTCACACACAATTTCAGAAATTTTTGTCTACATTCCTTGCTCTCTTCTTTCTCCATTACATTCATACAATTTCTTTCTAGTTATTTCTAAGGTAATATAATTCAGTTTTCTAATCGAATATTCCATACTTTCTTGTATCCTGGAAGTGATTTGCCAAGAGCCCTTTAGCAAACACATTCGAGTGGGGGCAAATAACACTTTAAGGAAACGATTCAAGTCATACCTCAAAGTCATCATTCGGATTATTCTCTATATTTCCACATTTTTCTACAACAATCTTAAAGTGTTATTTTCGTCATGGAGAACAAGTCCGATAACATGGCTTTGAAGATTATCAATCAAGATGTCTACAAGCTAGACAAATTTGATGGATCAAACTTCACCCGATGAAAGGACAAAATGCGTTTCATGCTTATTGTTCTAAATGTCATATATGTGTTGGACTCGAAATTGGAGCCTATTGGTGAACCAAGTGACAAAGACACAGACAAAATAGTTGCCGATCGAAAGAAGCGTGAAGAAGATGAATTGGTATGTAGAGGACACATCTTGGGCACATTATCTGATCGCTTATATGACTTGTACGCACACATTCAATCTCCGAAGGAAATTTGGGAAGCACTTGAACACAAGTCCACAACGGAGAAAAGAGGTATCGATAAATTTTTAATGTTCAAATATTATGAGTTCACTATGTTTGATAACAAACCCATCCTAGACCAAGTTCATGAATTATTGGTCTTGGTTTCAAAGCTTCGTGAACTTAAAATAGTTATTCCGAAACCTATGATAGATGGACCTATTATGGCAAAATTACCCCAAACATGGAATAACTATTGAAAGAAATTTCTACATGGTGGAAGATATTAGTTTGGAGGATTTGCAAAAGGGTATTCAAATTGAAGAGGAAACTCAAAATCGTGAAAAGAATTTTACAAATCAAGATTCCTCCAAAATTCACTTTGTCGAAGGAAACAAATACAAAAAGAACTTCAAAGTCAAAACTGACAAAGGGAAGTTTAAGAAGACCAATTCCAACAACAATCAAAAGAATGTAAATGGTGTCTGCTACCATTGTGAAAAGAAAGGCCATTACATTCGTGATTGTAGACACAGAAAAGCAAGCGAGGAATATGCCAATAAGACCAATAGCGCAAATATGGTGGAAAATTCTAGAATTGAAAACATTGTTGCAATGGTATCAATGATGCATATTGGCATGATTACTGAACTAAATATTGCAACGGCAATAAAATCCTCCGATTGGTGGCTCAACTCAGGGGCTACTATACATGTATGGAATGACAAGACACAATTCATGACATATGAAGCATCAACGGACAATCAAGAGGTTTTAATGGGGAATTATAATTCCACCAAAGTTCTAGGAAAAGAAACCGCTGAACTTCAGTTTACTTCTGGGAAGAAATTGATGTTGCTTAATGTACTGTATGTTCCAGAAATTAGAAAAAATCTTGTTTTTACAAATTTATTATGTAAGAATGGTATAAAGACTATTCTAGAATCCGACAAGTTAATAATGTCAAAAAATGGAATGTTTGTTGGGAAAGGGTATTCTTGTAATGGGATGTTCAAACTAACTACTAATAATAAAGTGAATTCTTCTCCTTATATTGTTGAATCTTCCTTTCATTTATGACATTTATGTTTAGCATATGTAAATTTTAGATCTTTAGAATACATGCACACAGTTGGTTTAATTGCTTGTGATGATGATTATAATGATAAATGTGAAACATGTATTCAAGTAAAAATGATTAAGAAACATTTTCCAACTGCTAAAAGAAATACAAATTTATTAGACTTAATACATTCTGACATATGTGAATTTAATGGTGTTTTAAAAAGAGGAGGAAAAAGATATTTTATCACATTTATAGATGATTGTTCTAAGTTCACTTATGTTTATTTATTGTCTAATAAAGATGAAGTTTTTGAGTGTTTTAAGCGCTATAAAGCTGAAGTGGAAAACCAAAAGGGAAGGAAAATTAAATGTCTTCGTAGTGATAGAGGTGGTGAATATTTTCACATGAATTTGATATTTTTTTGTGAAGAGCATGGTGCTATACATCAAAGAACTGCACCCTATACACCACAACAAAATGGTTTGACAGAAAGAAAAAAATAAGACACTCACTGAAATGATTAATTCTATGATGATTAATGCTAATACTCCTAATATTTATGGGGTAAAGCATTGTTTACTGCATGCCATATACATAATAGAATTACATCTACTAACACACATGTGTCACCATATGAAATTTGGAAAGGAGAAAAACCAAATTTGTCATATTTGAGAGTATGGGGTTGTGTAGCTTTTTATAAGACACTCGATCCTAAGAGATCCAACTTGGGTCCAAGAGGAATTAAAAGCATATTTGTAGGATATGTGGAAAATTCAAAGGCATATAGGTTGCTTAATTTAGACTCGAACACAATAGTTGAGTCTTGAGATGTCGAATTACAAAAAATAAATTATATAATGACTACTCAATGTCTGGAAAAGAGAATGATCAAACATCTTTTTCTAATCTAGCTACTAATTTTTCTCAAGGTGAGAAAAGAAAACAGTCTGAAACTGTTATTGAACCAAGGAAAAGCCAAAGAGTAAGAAAAGAAAAGACTCTAGGCCCTAATTTTATTTCATCTCAATCTATTGTATTTTTAGTCGAAGGAAATAGAACAAAGGTTCTTAAGAAAATACCCATATTGTTGAATATTGAGGATGATCCTAAAAGTCTAAGTGAAGCAATTACTTCAAGAGATGCAACTTTCTGGAAATAGGCTATAGATGATGAATTTGAATCATTAATATCTAATTAGACATGGGTTTTAGTAGACTTGCCCCAAGGATCAAAAGCAATAGGTTGTAAGTGCGTATTTAGAAGAAAATACAATACAGACGGATTTATTCAGACATTTAAAGTTAGGCTGGTTGCCAAGGGTTTTAAGTAGAAAAAGGGAATAGACTATTTCAATACATATGCACCAGTAGCTAGGCTCACATCAATTAGAATATTGTTTGTATTGGCATCTTTATATAATTTGCATGTGCATCAAATGGATGTGAAAACAACATTTTTAAATGGTGATTTGGATGAAGAAGTCTATATGGAACAACCGGAAGGGTTTGTTCTCCTTGGGAATGAAAAGAAGGTTTGTAAATTAGTAAAGTCGTTATATGGATTGAAGCAAGCACCAAAACAATGGCATGAAAAATTTGATTTTTGTCATTTTGTCATATGGATTTAGACATAACAGTGCTGATGAATGCATATATTCTAAATTCACAAATGATTATGGTGTGGTTATATGTTTATATGTCGATGACTTGCTAATTTTTGGTACAAACATGAAAGGTGTATCTGAAACTAAAGAGTATCTAAATTCAAAATTCAAGATGAAGGATTTGAATGAAGTAGATACTATATTGGGAATTAAAGTAAAGAAGCATAGTAGAGGTTATGTTTTGTCACATTATATAGGAAAATTGCTTCTTAAGTTTAAGCATCTACAAATAAAAGAAGCAAATACTCTTTATGACCCTAGTGAGACTTTGCTTAATAATTCTAGTAGGTCTGCTGCATAGCTTAAGTATGCTAGCGTAATCAGAAGTTTAATGTATGACATGCATTGTACCAGGCCAGATATCGCATTTGTAGTAAGGAAACTTTCTAAATACACTAGTCATCCAGGTACTGCTCATTGAAAAACAATAAATAGAATTTTTGGTTATCTTAAAAGAACTATTAACCTGAGTTTAACTTACTATGAGTTTCCAACAATACTTGAAGGATATTCAAATGCAAGTTGGATAACAAATGCTAATGATAATAAGTATACATCAGGGTGGATTTTTACAATTCCCGGAGGAGCAATTTCTTGGGCTTCGAAGAAGCAAACATGTATAGCACATTCAACTATGGAATCTGAATATATAGCATTAGCGGCAGCAGGTAAAGAAGCGGAATGGATTAGAAATTTATTATTGAAAATAGAGTTTTGGCCACAACCAATGCCACCCATTTCTTTATACTGTGATAATGAGGCTACTTTGTCTAGATCATACAATAAGGTATACAATGGAAAGTCTAGACATATTAGCTTGAGACATGAATATGTCAAGCAATTAATAACTGGTGGAGTTATTAGTATTATTTATGTTAAATCAAGTCATAACTTGGTGGATCCGTTAACTAAAGCACTTTCAAGAGCTTTGGTAGTTAGTACATCTAGTGGAATGGGGCTAAAACCCTTTACTAAAAATTAGCCACCAATAATGGTAACTCGATTTTGTCTAGAGCATCACTAGTTTAAAAGTTTAATGGGTAATAACAAGTTATTGTTAGTGGTTGTGAAAGCATTGAAAATTAATATATAGCTTGTTCTAGGATGATCAGTGCACAGTTGCTACGCTTAGGAGGATGAGTTTTATCTCTTGATGAGGTTATTTGTAGTTATGTTTATAGTAGCAGGGACATGGGAAGGAACCTCACCTATATGAACATAACAAGTGGTGCCGCTTCTACCAAGAGTTGGGTTTTCTCTTGTAAATGTTCATGAAACCAGGATGAGGCACAAGGCCATAATACTGCTTAATTAGTTCAGAAATTTCTTTAAGGAAATAAGACATAATCATGTGTGTAGTGATTCCAATTTTAACATAAGAATAAGTGGTTTAAACTTAGGTCACCATCGCATTTGTTATAACTTTGAATCATTTACACTAATTAAAGGTTTAATTCGAAAGACACCGTTATTGTATGCACGATTACATCAGTATGCTTGTGGTTAATTATAAAGAGAGAAATGTTATTATGTTATTGAAATTGGGAAGGATTGTTAGAGATTTCAATAATAAATATATAAATTACATATATATATATATATATATATATATATATATATATATATATATATATATATGACTTGGCTGTGTTGTGCAGCATGTGTGTGTGTACTCGCAAAAAGGACAGCAACCTTACCAACGGTTGTGTTTTATTCAACCTTTTAGGGTTGTATATTTTTTGAACAGTTGCAAGTTTTGGTTAAAAGACATGATACTTATTCAAATTGTATGAGTAGAATTAAAAAATATAATTAGTTAATATTTGTTTTCTGAAAATTCTAAATAGAAGACATGTCTTTTGGATCAATACTTTTAAAAAGAGTTGTATATCTTCAACTAAAATGAAAGGACTCGATGAACGGGTGCTTTAATGCCTATAAGTACCTATTGTGGCATAATTTTTCACACACAATTTCAAATATTTATTTCTACATTCCTTTCTCTCCTCTCTCCATTACATTCATACTAGTTATTTCTAAGGGAATATAATTCAGTTTTGCTAATCGAATATTCCATATTTTGTTGTATCGTGGAAGTGATTTGCTAATAACCCTTTAGCAAACTCATTCGAATGGGGGCAAATAATACTTAAAGGAAACGATTCAAGTCGTACTGCAAAGTCATCATTCAGATTATTCTCTATATTTCTATATTTTTCTACAACATTATATGAAAAGAAAGATAACTACTTTTTCCATTAGTGCTCCACCAATCAACATTATGCAAATTTTTCAAATAATCTTTTATAGATGGTGAAAAGATTTCTGCTGCACTCTTCAATTATTCATTCATAGTTGCGGATGGTAAACGTCTAAAAGAAAATTTTGCTACAACAACATGTAATCCTCAATAGTTTGGTTTCCAAAAATAATACCGCAAAATCTAATACCTATTTCTGCGTTAAAAAATAACCCGGGAGGTGTTTGTGCAAACAATCCTACTACAATGTTATATTTTTAAGAAAATTACCTGTGAAATTCTGTTGCCCAATAGCACAATAGAAGGCACCTCACTAGCAGCTCCAACACCACCACCTATGGCAATTCCAACATGCGATGAAGCCAATGCTGCAACATCATTAATTCTATCACCAACCATTGCTACGATGTTCTGATCCTTCTGAAGTTCAATTATGAACTTCTTCTTTTCCGTCGGTTTAACACCAGATATCACTTGTAACCCACATCATGAGCTATACAATTAAATTTGGTAGAGAAAAAAAAATTTGGGATCGAGTTAGATATTGGGCAGCTATTTGGGCATCAGTTTCAAATGAGTTTGGGGATTGAGTATTCTCACTCTTCTATAATGACAGATGTGCTTGCAACTGTGATTATGTTTAGGTTTCAAGTCTTGAGGTTTTTGTATTATAGGCTAGGTATACAGATTGTGGATACCTTATCCAAAAGTTGTATTGTTTATGATATTATTAAAAATATGTTTCATTTCAATAAAAATAAATTAAAATAAAATATAAAGGACAAGCTTTTGGTGTTCTACTTGAAGTTGTTTCACTATTTTTTACATTTTTCCAAATTGATAAAATTTTTGTTACCAAAGAAAGAAGTAATTAAGAACTCCTTACCTTATCTTTCAGAATACCAATAGCAGACGCGACGTACTCCGTGTTATTGCTTTTGTCCCCAGATAGCATGTATACATTGATCCCTTGCTTAGATAAAGATTTAACAACTTGTCCAGCATCTTCCCGTATTTGATCCTCAAAATAAACGAGACCGGCAAGAGTACTATCAATGCCAACATATACAATAGATTGACTCGTATGGGCTTCTACTTCTTCAAATGGATTCTTAGTAACTCCTTGCCTGCATATGTTTAGTTTTCCAATGGTACCTCAATACATGATCCAAGATTAAATTATTTATCATATTAAGAAGGAAAAAAAAACAAAAGATATCTTATTTGGAAGATCAAAACAACTAAGCCTTTGGTTCCCAAAATTAATTTCCATGGTAAGCAAAATAGTCAATCCGTCTTCTGGGGTCATTTAAGAGTTCGGCAAACAATCAAGAGTAAACTTTAGAATTGATCCATGAACCAAAATTTTGTTAATTGAGATCCCTAAATTTAACAAAACATGCGCCCTTGGTTGCCTTCAATTCCCTAACACCAAATGAGCCCTAAAAGTTTTCTAAGATTCTACATATCTTTAATGAATCTCTAGGATTTTCTTGTAAAGTCGTTTTGATGCCAAAAACCTTTAGAAAATAAGGCTCACTTTTGTAAGCCAAAGTTAAATTAGAGTGAAAGAAATAAGCATTTGTTGAAGTACCCCTATATCATCTTAGTCTCTCTAAGCTGCTTCTGTTTTCTACAAATTGTGCTACTTATAGAACTTCATTTTAGTGCTCCTGTAGGTCAAATTTGTTAAGCATTACTTCTCCATGTACATTATTATTTGTATCCTAAAGAGTTCATCATGATCATAGACAACACTCTATGTTGTCCTACATGAATCTAAATTTTCAATAATAGGATTCTAAATTCCCTTAACAATGGTCCAGAGCCAATGCCTATCAGCATTACACCTTTACAAGAAGCAAATTCAAAATATGCAATGATACAAACTATTATATTCCATTATACCCTGTAATTACCTTTGAACCCATTCCAAAGTCCCAACAGAAACCTTTTTGTTCTCAATAGTTGCTACAGCACCAGAACCAGGTTCTACCAAGAATGTTTTGTAACTTGGAATATTGTGCACAATTTAGGATCTGAGCATCATGATTTTTTTGGAAGCTTATCTAGCTAATGCATTCACTTAATGATATAATTCTCTTTTAGAACACCAAGGATTTGTTCACAGAACTGCATTCTTTCTTTTTCTTTGTAAGAGATGAAGCTCACATAGGAGAGAAATTAAAAGCAGAACTCCAGCACCACTCTATACAAAAATCCAACCCAGTTAAGACGAAAGGACACTACGAGGACATCCTTAAAGTGCTTAGACCAAAGATTCCCAAATAGATACAATATCTAGTTGTCCCAAATAAAATCCATTAGTTAGAGAAAATATAACCTGTGAATAGTGACAACCACAAGCAACACCTCACTCGAGAAGAAGGAACCTTCATATTCTAACAATTAAGAGCTTGACTAGCTTCCACAATAGCTTTTGCAACAGGATGAACTGTATTCGATTCTACTCCAATAGCAAACTTCAGAACATCAACTTTTGACCAAGTATGGTTTATCTTTTCTCTGTCAAAAGAAAAAAAATCACTCCATCTTTTTTCTTAGTGGCAAACCCTAGTAAGATTAGGTGTTGGGTCAATTTTTTTTAGGGTAATTAACATAACACTAAGTATTACGATGACTGAACAACAACACTGCTAAATAGAGAAGTCCAATACAAGCCTGGAGTTTTTTTTTTGTTTATTTATTTTTCCATAAATCAAGCGATCGATAATTCCTTCTTTTTGAGATTTCAAGTGAGGCATATGAATTAAATTAATCAATGCAAACTAAAGATTCATTGAACAATCACATCTACTATTACCTTAAATCTTTCATCTTTTCAAACTTGCACAATGGAAAGAAATTTCATATTTTTGTGCCCTGTGTGTGTAAGATAGAGAGAGAGAGGGAGAGAGAAAGAGTACCATGAGATGAAGTCGAAGTTGGGAGAGTAGCGAAGGGTTTCTACACATCAGCCGAAGAGATGGCAAAAGAGAGTTGCAGATTGGCGAAAGAGATGGCAAATATGTGTGATTTAGGTTTCGATTTTGTAATAACAATGATTATAAAGGGAAACACGCTACCAAAACCCACAGGTAAGAAACTCACAGATTAGGCTATCAAAAAACAAAGGGTAAATTACACCATACCTCCTCAGGTTTGAGGTCTATTACAACCACATACAACATCTTTAAAACATTTCACTTTCATACATCCAGTATCATTTTATTTCAAAATAGCACATTCGTTAGATTTTCCATCCATTAGTCTGTTAAATGCTGACGTGGCTGCCACATTTGTGTTGATGTGGCTGCCATGTGGCAATTTTTTTTTAATGCATTAATAATATTATAATATAAAACCTATTTAAATAAATAAATTTAAATAATAATAATAATATTTATAAAATATAAAAAAAGCAAACAAAACCTCACCCCACCCCTCCCTCCCCCCCCCCCCCCAATCACCTACCCCGCGCCTAATCCTTCAGATCCCCCATCCCTCCCCAATCACCCACCCCGCCACTACTACAAAAAGGCCTTATAATGTCGGTGGCTTGTGTCGGTTTAATATAATATAGTGGCGGATTAGACAGTTCCGACACTAACTGAACATAACGTCGGATTTACCGTCGCTTATAAGCGACATAAAATGTTTACGTCGCTTTTAAACCGACGTAAAGATTTAGTGTCAGTTTTAAACCGACAATAAAGATTTAGTGTCGCTTTAAACCGACACAAATTTTAATATTTTAATATTTTAAATTTTTTTTAAGCCTGTGTCGGTTCTGAGCGACATAAATTTTAGTTTTTTAAAATATTTTAAAACCCAGTGTTGGTTTTAAGCGACAGATGGATTGTCTTTATATACCCTAACCCGTGCTTTCTTTTTCCTCTGCTGCATTTTTCTTATGCTTTCTTCCAATTCAAAAACCCTCTCGTGTTTGCTCACTCTTTTTATTTGAACTTCCTTCTTCATTTGTTCTTTATTCACAACAGTAAGTTTTCTTACTTCTAATATTTTTATTTTCTCTTTTTATGATTAATTTTTAATTACAATTTATTTTTGTAGGCTGGTTGAGTACATAAAGAATTGATGGACGACAAAATTCTTTCATAATCCAGGTTTTTTTTCAGTACATTCTTTAATTTTAAAATTGTTTAATACACAAGTTTATTTATTTAAAAGTTCTAGTTTAAGTACTTAGATAAATTTTTACTATTTTTGTTAAATTAATAAATATTTAGTTGAATTAATTAATTTTGTCACTTGAATTGTTATGAGAAAATAAAAATGAATAATATTTATTAGCATTTTATGTGAAATTAACAATATTAAATATAATATAAACTTTTAATATTTAGTAATGAAAATGAATAATATTTATTAGCATTTTATGTGAAATTAACAATATTAAATATAATATAAACTTTTAATATTTAGTATTGAAAATAAAAAAAAATTATTAGCATGTTATGTAAAATTAACAATATTAAATATAATATAAACTTTTAATATTTAGTAAAGAAAATGAATAATATTTATTAGCATTTTATGTGAAATTAACAATATTAAATATAATATAAACTTTTAATATTTAGTAATGAAAATAAATAATATTTATTAGCATTTTATGTGAAATTAACAATATTAAATATAATATAAACTTTTAATATTTAGTAATGAAAATGAATAATATTTATTAGCATTTTACGTGAAATTAACAATATTAAATAAAATATAAACTTGTAATATTTAGTAAAAAAAAATGAATAATATTTATTAGCAGTTTATGTGAAATTAACAATATTAAATATAATATAAACTTTTAATATTAAGTAATGAAAATGAATAATATTTATTAGCATTTATGTGAAATTGTTATTTTAATTTGTTTTTATTGTTATTTTGATAAATTTGTTAACTTTTGATTGTTATTAACTAGAATGGATTAGATGAGCATAATTTTGATAACTTTTTGTTGTTATATTAATTTGTTTTTACTGTAATAGGTGTTGAAAATTGAAAGATTACAATCGTGATAGAGTTCGAGAGTTGAATGATAGTAATTGAAAATTCTAATAGTTATGCCTACATGATAAGGATTGAAAGATTGTAGGCATTTTAGTGTCAACATAATATTTTGCCTTGCAAAGTGGTAAAACATGGACAAGAGTTGGTTGACGATACCTCGAAATTTTGAAGGGTATACAGCTGGAATTAATTTGTTTTTGGATCAAGCAGTTTCAAATGGTGTTGGTCCTGATAAGTTTAGATGTCCTTGCAAAAGATGTTGTAATCGATATACTTTTGTTAGGAACACTATCGTTGAACATCTTATATTGTATGATATGGATAAAGAGTATAAAAACGCTTGCTGGCGACATCATGACGAGCAAAACATTGGAGAGCAAAATGTGGCAATTGGAGAAGAAGAAACAGGATATGAGGTGACTGGCATGCATGATTTTCTTAATGATGTATTTGTCCAACCATTAACAGAAGAAGGTGTTGGGCCGTCTACTGAACCCCCTATTGGGGAAGAGCGTCCAGAAGAGGTGGAGACTTTTTTTAGGTTGCTTGAAGAGGCAGATAAAGATTTGTGGCCAGGTTGTAAGAAGTTTAAGAAATTAGAAGCAGTTGTCAGACTGTATCAGATCAAGTGTTTAGCGGGAATGCCAGACGAAATCTTCACCACTTTATTGGAGTTAATTAAAAGAATGTTGCCTGAAGGGGATTGTTTGCCTGAATCATGTTATAAGGCAAAAAAACTTATAAATGACTTGGGTATGACGTATGTGAAAATTGATGCATGTCCCAATGATTGCATGATTTATTGGAAAGATACTTCAGATTTGACCATGTGCTCGGTTTGTGGTAAATCAAGATATAAAATTACCAACACAGAGGATAGCTCGAGAAAAAAGATCGCAGCTAAGGTTATGTGGTATTTTCCTTTAAAACCCCGATTAAAACGATTTTTTATGTCGAAACATATGGCTGAACATATGAGGTGGCACTCAACTGAATGTCCTAAGGATGAGTTTATGAGACATCCTTCAGATTCTCCAGCATGGAAGCATTTGGATAATTTATATCCGGATTTTGCGTTAGAAATTCGAAATGTCCGATTAGGGTTGGCCAGTGATGGATTTAATCCTTTTGGGAAAATGAGGAATGACCATAGCACATGGCCTGTTGTGCATTCTGTTTATAATTTGCCGCCTTGGATGTGCATGAAGCAACCAAATTTGTTGTTGTCTCTGTTAATACCAGGACCACAGAGTCCTGGTAAAGAGATTGATGTATACATACGTCCATTGATTGACGAGCTGAATGAGTTATGGGAGGTGGGCACTCCCACTTATGATGCGTATTCCAACCAAAGTTTTACGATGAAGGCTGCTGTCTTATGGACTATAAGTGATTTTCCAGCTTATGGAATGTTGTCAGGATGGAGTACGCATGGCTATAAAGCCTGTCCACATTGCATGCATGATAAAGAATCTATTTACTTGCCGGCGAGTCGTAAGATTTGTTATATGGGGCATCGACGCTTTCTTGAAGATAATCATAGGTTTCGAAGGCAAACTATAACTTTTAATGGTCGCCGAGAGCATCGTAGTGCACCAAGGCAGTGGACTGGTTTACAATGTCTCGAAGAACTTTCTACATTGAGATTTACTTTTGGAAAACCGAACAAAGATGCTTCAGTTGGGCAACGCAGAAGAAGAACTTCGAGCAGTACAAGTAGTAACAGTCAGTGGAAGAAGAAATCTATTTTTTATGAACTACCTTATTGGAGGCATCTGCTGATTAGACACAATCTTGATGTTATGCATATCGAGAAGAATATATCTGATAGTGTGGTGGGAACATTGCTAGATATAGAAAAGTCTAAAGATGGATTGGCTGCACGTGCAGATCTTGAATTATTGAACATCAGACGTAGCCAACATCCATGTAGAGAAGGAAATAGAACATTTCAACCTCCAACATTGTTTATGTTCAACAAAGAAGAAAAAACTGCATTTTGCAAAGTCTTGTCTACTATTCGGGTCCCCGATGGATATTCATCAAATTTGTCACGATGTGTGCACGTGAATGAACGAAAAATACATGGGTTGAAAAGTCATGATTGCCATGTTTTAATGCAGCAGTTACTCCCGCTTGCAATACGCCCGGTTTTGCCCAAAGCTGTTACTATGGTATTATTAGAGTTGAGTGCAATTTTTAGACAGTTGTGTAGTAAGAATGAGTCTGAGGAAGGATTCAAGCAACTAAATTCTAGAATTGCCTTGACATTATGTCAACTTGAAAAAATATTCCCTCCTGCATTTTTTGATATAATGGTGCACCTCCCAGTTCACTTGGCAGATGAAGCAGCCCTTGCAGGGCCTGTTCAGTATAGATGGATGTATCTAATTGAACGGTAATTAATAAATTTTTATAATTTTTTTACAGTTGTAGTCATAACTTTAATTAATAATTATAGTCATTTATATTTCGTTTTATAATTGTAGGTATTTGCAAACGCTGAAGCGCTATGTTCGTAATAAAGGTCGTTCTGAAGGTTCTATTGCTGAAGCATATTTGGTGGATGAATGCTTGTCCTTCTGTTCCATGTATCTTAAAGACATTGAGTCTCGTCGTACCCATAGAGGCCGAAATGAAGATGGTATTGGACGTGGAGTATTTGGTGGGTTATCAATTTTTGACTCAAAATGATGTTATATGGGCTCAGGAGAAAATGTGGAGCTCGATCTAGATGTTTTTGATCAGTGCCATAAATACATTCTAAATAATTCTGATGAAGTTAGCCCATTTAGAAGGTAAAAACGTTTAATCATACATTTTAATGTTTTATTGGTTTTCTTAACTTTGAAATTTAATTATCTAAATTTGGACATAATTGTCTAGGCAACACGAGGAATTCTTGAAAACTAAATATCGTCGAGAAAGGTTAACTATGCGACAAATTAAAGAACTAAGCAAGAAAGAATTTCCGGAATGGTTCAACCAACATGTGAGTTGATATAACAATCAAATGATTTATTTATTGTTTTGCATTTTAATTATAACATGTTTATAGTTATTATGTCATTTTTTATCTTTATACTTATTACATATGAATTCAAGATGCCATGCTAATGACACGTTGATATCTCAAGACTTGTATTGGCTAGCTAATTATCCTAGTAGGATTGTGAGCAGGTATAAAAGTCACATTGTTCATGGGTTTAGATTTCGTATAAAATATGTGGATGATAGGCATAAGAATCAGAATTGTGGTGTTTTTGTACCTGCAAATGTTCCTAGAGCAATTGGGCAAGTCAATTGTTATGGCAAAGTTGTAGAAATGTTCGAGGTTATATATTGTGGTCCTACTGAGGCAGGAGATAGGGTTTAATCAGTTAGGACAGATCAATGTGGATGATAGGCACGAGGAATGAAGACAGATCAATATGGATTTACTATGGTGAATTTCAATCAGTTAGGATTTAAAGATGATCCTTTCATATTAGCATCACAAGTATTACAAGCATTTTACGTGGAGGACACAATTGAAAAAGATTGGCATGTAGTTGTTCGAACCCAGCCGAGAGATTTGTTTGACGTATTAGAAGATGGTGATGCAATTGATGATTATGCCATACCTAACTTGGATGATCGAATTCTTGATAATGAAAATGTCCATACAAGTGTTGGCGTGGAAGAGACTCCTTTTCTTGAATCATTACCGTTGCCTACTGAGTTTGTTAATCATGCCAATGCCAACGACGAGGTAACAGATGATGACCACTTATAGTAAAATTATATTTCTGTTTTTTATTTTATGTATTACTTAGACCATGTTTCAATTTGTGTGTGATGATAACTTATAATAAAATAATATTTATGTTTTTTTTATTAAGTATTATGTATAAGTTAAATTATATTTATTACAATATTATATGGGTTTAATGCGTCTGTAATATATTAGTTCTAGATTTTAGACATGTCATAGTTTGTAGGTGTTGAGTACAAAAAAAAAAAAAGACTGTTGAGTACAAAAGAAGTTTGTGCGGAACTGATAAAAAAAAAAGTTCAAAAGGAGTTTTGGAAGAATGCTACTTATCTAAAACCACCAAAAATTGAAGGAATTTAAATACCGTTCTCTGTTTAGTTGCCTAACAACAGATAAATCCCCAAATAAAAGAATAAAAAAATAATATAAAAAAAAAAAAAAGGGCAGGGAGTCTTACAGCATGCAAACTCTTCAAAAAAAAAATTGGGGTACAGCTGCCCGCGTGGAGAGTTTAGACTTGGAAGTGTGGGTGAGACTGGGTTCTACCGCTCAAGCAGTGTTCTATGCCGCTCAAGCGGGTTTAAGACTGGGTTGTGCCGCTCAAGCGGGTGTAAAGCTGTGTTCTGCCGCTCAAGCAGTGATCTTCGCCGCTCAAGCGGGTTTAAGACTGGGTTCTGCCGCTCAAGCGGGTGTAATGCTGTGTTCTGCCGCTCAAGCGGGTGTAAACGATTTTTTTTTCTCTAATTTACTGTCGCTTTTAGCCGACAGAATATGGCATTTGTGTCGGTTAATTTAAAATAAATTGGGCGGGAATATTTCTTTTTTTTTACGGAAACAGTTCCTTAACGTCGGCCCAAACCAACGCAACGCTGGACAAATGTCAGACTAACGTCGGTTCAAACCGACGCAACCTTTATAATTTCAAGACTGTGTCAGAGTGTAGGTTGCTTTTATCTAGGCTGTCAGACTTTGCGTCAGTTTTGACCGACGCAAAGTCACTTAAACCGACGCTAAGGCCTGTAATTCAGATTGAAATTATCATGTGTCAGATGTTGTGTCAGTTTCAACCGACGCAAAGTCCCTTAAACCGACGCAAGGTCTGCCATTAATTGTCCATTATCAATGTGTCAGTCGTTGTGTCGGTTTCAACCGACGCAAAGTCCCTTAAACCGACGCAAAGTCTGCCATTAATTGTCCGTTATCAATGTGTCAGTCGTTGTGTCGGTTTAAACCGACGCAAATGGCCCTTAAACCGACGTAAAGCAGTTCATTTATCAAAGTCCCTTAAACCGACGCAAACTTTTCTTAAACCGACGCAAACATTTCTTATTCCGACGCAAACGTTTCTTATTTCGACGCAAGTTCCCCTAATCCGACGCAATATGTGCATTAAACCGACGCAAGATTCCTTATTCCCATGCATTGTTCCGACTTCTCCAATTCCAAATCTTACATTTCTCTCTACTCTTCTCCCATTTCACTTTGTACTCTTTTCCCCCATTTCTCTCTGGTTACTCCTTCTCCTTCTCCCATTTCACTCATACTCTTTAATTCCTCCGTTTACTCTCTCATCTACGCCCTCTCCTGCTCCTTCCACTAGTTTATGCTATGGATAATCCTACTTAAGATCAACATTCTGACGAACGTAGTGTTGACGATGAGTTGGAAGCCGGTTTGTTTTTTTTAAATTACTATCAAATTCAATTTTTATTTTGTTTTAAAGCTTATAATATGCTTAAATTGAATATTTTCATTGCTTTCTTAATTAGATTTAACTCTTTTGTTTTTTGCATTAATAAGGAACAAGTAAACGAAGGCGTGGATCCTCCATTCCCAAATGGATGAAACAGCTGTGTTCCTTTGATTCTTCTGGCAAATGCATTAGTGAAAATGCTAGTACTTTTGCAAAATATGTTGCGGGGGAGGCTAGAGACAACAAAAACCTCCCGTTGGTGAGGGATTGGCGTATGGTTACTGATAAAGAGAAAGAATTTTTTTGGAATAGAATAAAGGTATTGATATTTTTATTTTTTTCTTGAAAATAATATTTTATTTTTACTTGAATATAGAACAAGTCAATTATAAAAATAGTAACTGATTGGCATGGTTTTTTTTTTTTTTTTTTGATGGATGTAGGGAAATATTTTTTTTGAAGATGCGGATATAGGAAGAATGCCTTTAATCCGTCATATGACGCTTAAGTGTGCGGAGCATGCTCAGAAAGAGTTCAGAAATCAGTTAAAAAAAGAGTATTTCACTGGTACAGAACCGGAGATGCGCAACCAACCTCCTCCAGAAGTGAATCCCGCACAGTGGGTGAAATTGGTGGCTCACTGGAATAAAGAAAAAACAAGGGTAATTGTCATGATTTATTGCATGATCACTTTAAATTTGTCTAAAATGTTTCTGTTTTTTTTAGGAGGTTGCCGAAAAAAACAAGATTAATAGGCAAATGAAAACCATGAACCATACCACTGGAACCAAATCTTTTGCAAGAAGGTGTCAAGAATATGTATGGATTGTACATTTTGAAAAAATGTTATTAGTTTTAAAAATCTATAGTTATAAATTTTATTTATAATATGAGGTTTATTTAAAATTTTTTGAATGTAATTTTATATTTGGTGAAGCGGAAGATGAATGGAAAAGAGCCAGATCCTGTAACCTTTTTTCGTGAATGTCATACACGAAAGGATAAAAGTTGGGTTGATGAAACCTCAGAGCGTACAGGGGTAATTAATTTTTTCGTGTTAATATTTTGTTATTAATTTTTATTATCTATATCATTTATATGTTTTACGATTGTTTGAATTTTTATTTTGAAAAATTGTAATGCAAGGCATCAATGGAGAGCAGTCTGCAAGCTTTGATTGAGTCAGGCCAAGAGGATATTGAAGAACTGAGGACCCAAGTCTATGTTGATACAATGGGTCCTGAGACTCGTAATAGAGTTAGAGGATATGGTCATGGAGTGACTCCTGATATGGTCTCCTACGCATCTTCATCTTCTTCATCAAATTCGTCTAGGAGGTCATCTAAGAGTGCTGCTTACTGAAAATAATGAGTTGAGGAGGAGGGACGAAAATAGTACTAAACGGATTGCGGACCTAGAGCAGCAGCAGAATCAATTGTTTGCTATGTTTATGCATAGATTTCAGCCGCAACCACCTAATAGCCCGGGAACCCAACACTCAGGCCAGAGTCAGCCACCTCCTCAACAATCAGGCCAAAGTCAGCCGCCCCCTGCATATCCGTATATTGGCCACAATCAACAAGCTCCATATCCTATGTATTCGATGCCATTTACGCAGCCGCCGCCGATGCCATATACGCAGCAGCATCCGATGCTGTATATGCAACAGCCTCCTTATCAAGTGCCAGTATATCGACCTGAGATGGCTGCTTCAGGTGGATTTTGTCCTGAAGTTCCACCTGGAGAGTTTTCTCGAATGCTTGCAGGTGCTGGAATTGATGGGGGTGTAGGATTTGATGTGCGGGACTTTGCAAGGGTTTTTGAATCAGATGGAGGAACTCAAGGAAGAGAAGGATCTTGTCCACATTTAGGCTCAAATGTTGTTGGGTAGTAGTTGGCTTTCTTGTCGGCTAAATATGACACTTTGGTTTTACTATTTTTTTTATGTTGGGTAGTGGTTCGCTTTCTTGTCGGATAAATACGACATTTCGATTTAACTATTTTTATTTTTGTATATTATGCTTGTGATGTCGGATTTAGTATTTGGTATGGTGAATGAGTTTTTGTATATTATTTGGAATGTTAGATGTAAAATATTTGTATATTTTGGCACTATTTGTTTTGGTAGTTATTTTTATTAATGTTATGCCTATGCTTAAATTTATTGGTCTGGTTATATAATTTTTTATGTCATAGTAAATTAAAAATAAAGCAGATTTTTAAATTTTTTAATAATATGAAGCAAAGGTAGTGGTGGTTTAAGGATTTATTATTATTATTATTAAATTGGAAACTTACGTCGGTTTAAGGATTTTTTGTGATTAATTTTTAATTAAGTTGGTTTAAACCGACACTTTAAAGCGTCACTAGTGTGAATATTTTTTTTTATTAGGTTACGTCACTTAAAAGCGTCACTAGGTTTTATATTATATAAGTTTTTTATTAGGTTACGTCGCTTAAAACCGTCACTAGTGTGAATATTTTATTTTTTTAATGTTAGCTCACGTCGGTTTAACATTTTTTTTATTTTATTTTTTTTCGTATGTCGGTTTAAACCGACACTAGGATGTAAATTATATAATTTATTTTATTATCTAACGTCGGTCTTAACCGACGCTAGTTTACGTTACATCGCTTTAAAGCGACGTTATGTGCAGTGTCCCTTTAAACCGACGCTGGGTAATGGCGGATTAAGAGTAAAAACCGACACTAAAGCCGTTTAGTGACGCTAGCAAAGGTGTCGCTATTCTAATTCGACATTGCATGGTTTTATGGCGGATTTTGGCCAAATATCCGACAGAAATTGGATTTCTTGTCGGTTTCAGATCCGCCGGTGATAGCCTGTATTGTAGTAGTGCGCGCCTAATCCATCAAATCCCACATCCCCTCCCTATAACCTTTCCACATCCCTCCAACCCGAAATCCCTCCCCCCCACCCACTCGCCCCCCTCCATCATCTTCCCCCCCACCCTACCTCACCCAACCTGAAACCTACAATAAGAAAATAAAAAAATAAAAAAAAACCCAGAAATCGTCTTCCCCGACCCATCCCTTCTCCCATCTTCATCACCCATACTAAAAAATCCCAAAAATATTAAGGTTATGGTCTAGGTGGATCATGATCGTGGGGGGAGGGGTTCTGGCGGGTCGCGGCCGAGGGCGCGGGGGGGGGGGGGGGGAGGCAGGTGGGTCGGGCCGGCTGCTTCTTCTTCTTCTTTTGCAGCTTTTTGGGAGTTTGTGGGAGGTAGGGGGTGGGGGGAACGAACTGGGTTTGGGATTTTTTTTTCCTCTTCTTTCTCCTCCCTCTTCTTCTTCTTATTCTTCTTGTTCTTCTTGTTGTTGCAGGTTTAGGAATGTGGGGGTGGTTGCAGGGAGATAGGATAGGCTACTTTTTTTTTTATTTTTAGAAAATTCAGGTTTAAAAAAAATTTGCCACGTGGCAGACATTTGGCAGCCACGTCAGCACTTAATGGATCAATTGATGGAAAATGTAACGGATTGTTATTTTGAAATAAAACGGTACTAGATGTAAAAGATGTTGTATGGGGTTGTAATAGGCCTCAAACCTGAAGGGGTATGGTGTAATTTACCAAAAAACAAAACAAAACTGACCCACATGAAAAAATCAAATCTAATGGTAATTATCTCATTCAATCCACATCAATCCGAGTTCCAAAAAAACCTAATTTCATAACCATAACAGCGAAACCAGCAGGAAACGACTGATATCAAATCAAAACAACAGCAACCATATCTAGAAACAAAAAAAAAAAAATCTAATTAGCAATTGTCATCAATCTAATTAGACCGTATACTGACATGAACAAAATCAAGCAGCGGTCAGAGAAACTGATGGACGATGGGGCGGGAAAGCCTTGTGCGAGCTGAGCTGATAAGGAAAGTCGGTTGGAGTGGAGAAGAATTAGGGTTTGGGTTGGGGAGAGAGAGGATGAGGATGGAAAGAAGATGAGGAGGAAGGCTATGGAAAGAGAGAAACCAAGTGAGAGAGAGAGAGAGAGAGAGAGAGAGAGCAAGATGAGCGCGAGGGAAGAGAGAGGGCGAGTGAGAGACAGTTCGGGTCTCAGAAATATTTGTCCAAACTTGGGAAAATTAAAAAAAAAAGGCTTAACTTTTACAATTGCAATGCTAAAATTATCACAATTGGCGCGACGCAAGAATACATTTCGAAGTCGCACAAAGTGTTTTTGCATGACGACCACATTGTGGCGTTGCGCAAGGTTTTTTTTTTTTTTATTTTTAAATTATTATAAAATTTACTGAAAATGTGACTTTATTGCCTTCAAATTCAATTTTTTTAACATAAAACCCACAATAAGAAGAGAAGGGAACAGAGACAAGGATGGAAGAGTTGATGAAGATCGATGGGAGAATAAACAAAAATAAATATTAAAAATTACTCATTGCTTTTAGTTTTTATTTTAAAATGTAATTTTTATATACTTTATTTGTCTTTCTCTCATTCGCACACAGCCCGGACATCTACTATTTTTCTTTCAATGTTACTCAATACAAAAATTGTTCTTCTGGTTTGCATTTGACAATGTTATGCAATAAAGAATTGGTTTCCTGTGAATTAAGCTACAATTATTTAAAGGCATGTTGTCTTGATGGGCAAGTTGATTTGCCGAACTGCTTCTTAATTTGAAATAGTTAAAAGAGCACATCCAACTAATTCTCAAATGGAAAACTAAGCTTTTCTTGAAAAAAGTGTACGAAGTTAAGTAGTATTAACTTTGTACAACACAAAACAATTTTGTACTTGATGTACAAAAGTATGTGCATACAAATAAATTAAATCACAATAATTACTGAAACTAAATAAAATAGATACAAAATATTAATACTTCTAAACTATAATGTTGGTGGCCTTAGTTTTTACTTGTTTATACTAATTATATCATAGAATATACATATTCTAGTTAGTTACACTCGAGTAATTTTGGTGTGAGATAAATGTAGTGTTAGAATATGAACACAAGTGTACGCGTATTTTGGCTAGATATTTGTTTTAAAAAAATCTTATTGAAAGATGTTTTGGTTGTCTTCAAGTTTACAAAGGATTGGGAATGAAATTGAATCTTGAATTACTGACTTGTACTAAAATTGGAAGACGATATTGATTTTCTACAAGGATTTAATAGGAGAATCGTAGCCATTGTTTATCTACATAAATATGGCATATGCTCACAAAAATCAACCCACTCATTATTGAACTAAAACCTATTGTCTTAGCATTGAGAATTTAATAGGTAAAATTAATAAAGATTACTTCAAAATTCAATCTCACAAAACTCCACCATAACCAAAAAAGGGCATAGCAAGTAGGCAAAGGTACATACACAAAAATCTCATATGCAATATGAAGGAAATACCTTCAAATTCGTATACAAAAATCCTATACAATACAAATTTAGCAATTTTAGTTTGAATTCTCAATTCAAAGTTACATATACAAAATCAAATCACTGACCGGATAGGAATAGATCGAGGAAGGGAGAGGATTAGAGAAGGTTTTGAAGAGATATGGGGGAGGGACGTAGCTGTTGCAACTGGTTTGCAGTTTCTACTTCCCAAATTGATTAAAAGTCGTTGACTTTGCTCGCCGAAGATCGGCGTCGCGCAAAACGGCTTTGTGTGATGAAGACTAGCATTGCGCAAAGCTGGGAAAAAAACAGTAAAGCATTCTTGGTTTGGTGCCAAAATCTTGCGCGACGCACAAAATGTCGCGCAAACTGCCCTTGTGCAACGGCACTTTGTGCGACGCCAATCTTCGTGGTGCAAAAGTGTCGTTGAGCAAAGAACGTTTGGGCGACGTTTTGTGTTTAGCGTCGCGCAAACATACTTTGCGCGACGAAATTTGCTGCATCGCGCAAACATGTTTTTGTACTAGTGCCCAATTGAGTTAATTCTATGCTTTCTTATAGTTAATAGAGCAGAAAGATCATGTTATAAAAATGTTTTACATTTCTCATTTGATATATAGTGCTGTCAAAGGATGCATATAAATGCATGCATGATACGTAAGTCCATGGGGTTTAAGAAGCTTACTTTACCCCTATGAACGTGCTAACATATATAAAAACTCAAGATTTACGGATTATATCTAGAGGAAAAACCTTGAGTCGAACAATCGTCTTGTTTTTACAACTATCCTGAGCGAGGAACCACGAACACACACGAAATTGGGTTTTAATTTGTGTACAAGTTTTAGACGTAGGGTAGTGAGTTGGCTACTTAGAATTGCTTCTAAGAGTTTCCCCCTGAGTCTCCGCCTCCATCTTGGTGAACCGAATATTTAGGAGAGTTTTGCAAGTGAGGTTGGAGGCTTTGGAGGCTAAATCGAAGCTATTATACAAAGCATATTACCATATAGATATTATCATAATCCACCTCTTATTTGGGTCGATTATATTGTTTTACTAAGTCAAATAAAACTAATATCTCCCCGTCACACAAATATGAGTGGTATCCTCACATTCAGAGTCACTTTTCATCATCCCAACGTTATCACGATCACAAAGAATGAATTATGGCGCAACCCTATGAAAACATGTACAGCTTAGGAACATAAAACTTTAAACTACTTGCACAGTGTTGAGAATGAGTCCCACATTGATGGGAGGAGGGACCTTGCATAGTCTCATAAGAGGTTGGGTTACTTCCCATATTGCCAATTGGTTTTATTGTAGAACCCAACTTTTTTCATGGTATTAGAGCAGGTTGTCTCACTTGTGAAGGCAAACGGCCACACGCGCTCCACATCATCCCGTTGTGTTGTCCACATGTTAGGTTTGAAAATTCGCCACACTTGAGGGGGCGTGTTGAGAATGAGTCCTACATTGATGGGAGGAGGGATCTTGCATGGGCTTATAAGAAGTTATGCTACTTCCCATATTACCAATTGGTTTTATGGTAGAACTCAACTTTCTTCGCACAGCCAATGAAGACGTTCTCGATCTCAAAAGCATTTCGTCTAACCTAAACTAATTTTCACAAAACACTGACGAGACATTCTTAATCCCTCATGAAATAAATGTCTTTGTCCAACAAGAGTTATAAGTACTCATGTTCTCGTCTTTTTATGTGAACGCTGGCCAGCTAATGAGCTACATTAAACGTGGTGAATGACAAACTATCTTCCCTGCAGAAATGCTCTCCTAAGGTTCTTATTTTGAGGACATGTGAGGTCCTTTTTTATTTCAACCCCTAAAATTAATCTGATTGTGAAATAATCCAAAATATAATATTATCCTTGTTACAACATAACAAAATAATAATTTTAATAAAAGAAAAAGAAAAAAAAAAAAGAGTTTCAGGCGTGAATGTCATATATCTGTTATGTTGTAACAGAGATAATATCATATTTTGTTATTATCCTTGTTACAACATTATTATTTTGTTATGTTGTAACAGGGATAATATCATATTTTACATTATTTCACAATCAGATTAATTTTAAGAGTTGAAATGAAATAAGACCTCACAGGTTCTCAAAATGAGGACCTTAGGAGAGCATTTCTGTCTTCCCTAAGCACTCATGTCAGTCTAATTAGACTTAACCACTTTTCCAGACGCACCCCCTTAGACGGTAATGATTGCTGACCGTTGTATATAAGTATGATAAAGTAACAAGTTGTAAAGTATCCTCCTTTTGACATAGTTTTGAATCTAAAGGGTATAGATATTGGATTTGAAACTCCAGTGGCTCACACATGGTAATGAAGGGATTCATTCATTACTCCCACTATTTTGGTCGGCTAAAGTACATACGGTTGTCTAACTCTAGTCTCCAACATGTATGATATGACGTATTTTCATACTTCAAATATGAGCATGTCGCTTTGTATGAAAAAAAAAACATCAATACGTCATACGAATCTTAGTCCAGTTACTATGGCAACGCCATGCCCTGAGTCTCTTGGTATAGATGCCCTCTCGGCGCTCACTTGAGACAAGTCACATTCGGCTGTAATCAGGCTACTTGGAGTCATGGAAACATATCCATGAATGACTCCAAAACTGACTTTTTTCATCATAAGGTCTCGTCTTAGTTCTCTTTCTAAGGCGACATATTAGATAATATACGTGTATTCTTTGCTGTGCCAAGTAATGCACACGTCTGGATGCATTCTCTGTGCCCAGGACATGTGCGGATGCATGCACTCCATACTACTAGGACATGAATGTCTCAACTTGCTTTCTATCTCAAAGCGCCAATGTGAATCATTCGTGTGAGTGAACCTATTCAAAGCTCAGTGATATCTAATAAAGATGTGTTCGCATGCATGAAATGAGCCACTAAATCATAATGCCAAAAGCAACTCTAGTCATGGTTTTAACCATGCTAGTTGCTTAAGATGCATCTCCAGACTACACCTTATTATGCAATTCGGATTGAAAAAACCATTTCTGATTGAAGCAACCATACATTTGGATATTCCCAAATTAGGGACTAATTGCATGGAGCAGGGCAGTTCCACTTCTGCACTCGAGTATAGCTAATCATCTCTGGGCTAAAGATCTTTCAAACTTCGTCGTTGAACTTCAAACTACGCCACCTACCCTCTAGGTCTATGGCTAAATTAAACTCTATAGTGAGTTAGGCAATATAAGTATACATGTATCACCTTATACTGCGTTGCCCTTCTCTCTCTTTCCATTGCTCATCCTTAAGGGATGTCTCTAGCCACCTCAAGGCAATCAGTTGAGAAGGGCAATGGTCTTACCTTGATATTGAAGAACTTTCTTCATTTAATCACATGAGGATGTTCACCTAATAAACACAATTAACTCTCAGTTAAAAATTATGATCACTAGGATTCTTTTTAACTCATACAAAACAAAAATTTACGGTCGCATCATGACATGGCGCTCTACAAAATTCTTGTCAATTGTCACGAGACAGTATAGGAAAGATCATGTCAAAGAATGCAATACATACACCAATAATTACAAACTAAGTATTTTTCGTTTTGAGAACTTGATGTACGATTTGTTACAAAAACTAGCTCACACATGAGCGTGCTGCGTGCATCTTGAACTGTAAGATGCCTTCTTCATCCAACGGTTGCAAGGTTGATAAAACAGTGCTTTTCTCGGTTCTTATTGCAAGATTTTGCTGTAAATTGAATACACATTGAAGACAATATATATATATATATATATATATATATATATATTGTTTTTTCTTTCAAAAGATGTTGATTGGCAACTAAATTGTTCACGAGGGCTTGTTTGTAAATCTTTAGGTTTTTCAAACATACGAATTAAATTGTACAGGTGATTCAAATGGTTATGACCTGTGAATATATCTGAGACATAGGAATAACTGATCAAGTTTTCGATTCCGTGAAGAATGATTTGGAATTCATTTTAAATGGACCTATCTCAAGGACAGAAATATCAATTATAATTCAGAGAAAAGTACAATGACATGCATGTATGTTGAAGTGTCATGCCCCGATCCCAACATACATCCAGGATCGACATGTGACGTCACCAATTATATGTATATCTAACATACCCCGCCTCCGGGATATGTGCAAAGCACAACTCATGATCCAACTGTGTAGTAATTTTTCATACACTTTATAGCTGCATCTAACCTCCCTGTTAGACTGCCTATGTACCCTAAACAGGGATCAAGCCATTCGTAGTTCGTCGTTCGCAGTTCGCTATACTCGAACATTCATCATGTAAATCACTGTGTCTCAACATAATACACAATTTAGCGCATGCAACATCTCAAGGAACAATCGATGAAGCGCAACATAATCTCTAGCCATATTGGTCAACAAGTCTAATTATAATGACAACAATCACAACCAACATCATTCCACAATCACATCAATCATTAACACATACCATACACCTAAATGCAGGACTAGAGCGATATCTTTTAGCCGAAACCTACATCTCTGAAGTTGTCTCAAATGAATCAATCTAAGGAACCAATGAGTCAAATGATGCGATTTTGGACCACTCAATGAAACCCATCAACATCAGGTTCCAGACCATTCAACGGAACCAAGACACCAAATGGGATTCCGAACAACTCAATGAAATCCAAACCGAGGTATGATTCCAAATCACTCAACGGAGTCGCGAAGTAGAAGGGATTCTGGACCTCTCAACGGAATCCGAGTGGATACGATTCCGGACCACTCAATAGAATCGAAGAGTACAATGCATATCGAACCTGGTACAGCCCGTCCCAAATTTATGTATATGTTATCCCCGAGCATGTAAAATTTTGATAATGCCCTCGAGATCTAGTGACATGGATGTGCTTACGTAGTTTTAAATTATTTTTCTCGCTGATCGTACTCGGCGTCACGAGTGCATTGACGCGAGTTAGGGCTAATGGGCCAAAGAATTAAACCAATCATTTTTTTCTACTATCTTTAGCCCAATTAGAATTGGGTTTGATTTATTTTATTAGGCCATTGACATTAAAACTCTCCCTACTTTTCTGGAGAGTTCCTCCATCCTGTGATTTTTTCCCCTTGGCCGACAACCTCTCACCTCTCTATCTCTCATTTTCTTTCTTCCTTGCCGTGCCTTTACCATCATCTAGTCCCCATCTTTTTTTCTTTGTACCACCATAAAGCACTACACCAAAACCACTCAAACCAATCATATCACTTCCTCCTTGTACACCATTAATCATCACTGTAGTCACCTTATTACTCCGACGAGATTTCAAACTTTTCGACTAAGGTAAGGACCTTCGACCGTTGTAAATTTATGTTTGGAGTAGATAAAGATGTGTTGAAACATTGTGGAGTGGTGTGGATGCAGAACTCTTGGGGAAATATATTTCTAAAAAATTTCCGGCGAGTGACGGTGGGTTTTAGGGATTTTTTCAGCCGATCTCGACGGCAACATCACTTCACCTTGGTAAGGCTCGAATTCTTACTCATTGATCTTCATTTTGGCTTTTGAATGAAGGTTTTTGGTTTGAGTTTTGACCCCGAATCGAAGTTGGAGAAGTTTGCCGGCAAGAACACCAAGTTCTAGTGTTCTCTTTCACATTTTCCAATGGGCCATTATGTGTTTTGGGCCAAGGTGACTATAGCCCAATTAGGAAACACTTCTTTAGCCTTGTAATTAAAGCTCTGGTCCAAAAATCCAATTTCGTGGGTTGTGTGGTCAGCCCAAAACCAAGCCCATTTCATATTAGGAAAATAATAATTAGCCTAAAACCAAGCCCATTTCTGATGATGACGATGACGATGATGATGATGATGATGATGATGATGATGATGATGATAATAATAATAATAATAATAATAATAATAATAATAATAATAATAATATTTAAATGGTTTACGCCTTACGTTTAAAAAGGGATTTTAGTCCATTTAGTTTAATTTGGGCTTCACACTTAAACTAGTTTAAGTCCAAAAATTATTCTAAAAATATGGGGATGTTCGTGGTGTTGGGTAGGCCACAATGGTACATTCAAATACCCCAATTGAGCAACGTATGAGAAATTAATCCCAGATTTTGGTTATGGACTTCCGAATTAATGTTTAATCAGTTGTTTCACATATAGGTGAGACGTTTCTAGAGGACGAGCGTAGCCAGGCAAGACTCGGGGGTTACGACCCTGCTACATACCAGTGAGTAGGCTTTTGCTATATATATATATATATGTATGTATTTATGCTTTACATTTCCCATAAATTGTTTTAAGAAGTTTTACGTTTTAAATGCCATGTCAATTGCATCATATTTTAGTTTATGCATTAATGTTGATATGCATAATATTGTATGATGTTGCGAACACCCATGTAAGCTTCAGATGAGTACATGTTGATGATAGATATTGTTGTGAGTATGTTGTGTTTATATATGGTTAGTGCTCATTATCCTACACCTTGGTGTTAGTGCTCCACCCGGGGCCTGGGCCTAACCTTCACATGATCGTTCACCTCCTGCACCACATGCTCACCTTGGATCCAAGGCAGGTGCCAGCCTATCGTACAGGCCACACTAGGTCGTTCCGATTCGTAGGTGACTTGCGATACTTCGCACAACTTTCACGTGATCATTGCACTTGAGTATATTTATTTACACCCAGCCTATCGTATAGACCACTTTAGGTGGTTCCAACTCGTGTGCAAGAACACATATTTATGAACTATAGATTCAGTCGTACAGGTCATGTTTGGTGACTTCGGATGATATATCACTTTCATATTAAATCACATCACCTTGCTTACATATTTATTTATGAGATATTCATCATGGCATATATTCTTGGTTTTCTTCATTATCGAGCATGATTTCTAGATATGCATATATATTCATTTTTCTAGAAAATTATACGGGTTTTACGTTGACGGGTTATTATATTTGGAAAAGAGAAATGTGTTTTCAAACTTTTTTTGCCCACTCATGTTTTCTGTTTTGCGCATCTCCAGGTTCTAGGTAGAAGTTCAAATTAGTGGCTCACGAGGGTTCCACGACAGTTCTAGCAGCTCTGCAAATATATAAGAACTTCTTTTCTTATTCTGTATAATTAATATTTGATACTAAACTTGTAAGATCCCACATTGCCCAGGGGAGTGATCCTTAAATGTATATTCTCATCACTACCTAGCACAAGTTTAGTATCAAATACTAAACTTGTAAGATCCCACATCGCCCACTGGCTTCGGAGTTCGTCGAAACTCCGAAGTTAAGCGAGTAGCGCGCGAGAGCAATCCCATGATGGGTGGCCCACTGGGAAGTTCTCGTGTGAGTTCCCAGAAAAAAAAAACCGTGAAAGCGTGTTCGGGGCACAAAGCGGACAATATCGTGCTAGAACTACTCCTAGGACATATATGCTCTAATGTGTGTATTACCACCTTAAACACCTTCACACACCTATATATCTGTTTCTAGTGTACATTAGGTATTTTGTTTTTTACTTACTCATATTTTCATATCACCATCACTTCCACACTGCGCACATGACTACGTCACCCTCACGTGACGGCCAGCATGCCTCGATTTTAAGTCGGGGTGGGTCAGTTTGGTATCAGAGCCTAGGTTTGGCAGTCCTGCATATTTTGTTGGTGTTCTAATCGTTTTGCTCTCTTATGTTAGAACCATGTCGCCTCGTAGAGAGCCCTGTCCTTCCACTGAGTCTGATTTTCCCGATTTTAGTCAATTAAGGGATGCAATTGCTCAAGCCATACAGTCCTCACTGTGTCCTCCTCAGAGGATTACCTTAGAAACTGTAACTCACCTCTAAATAAATAATTTCTTGGCTAATGAAGGGGCTGAAAAAGCCGAGATGTGGCTCGATCACTTAGAGAAGACTTTTAGAGTTATGCAGCATCCGGATACGTTTGTAGATGATCGATTGGTGGAGACAGCTACCTGGTTTCTGCGTTATGAGGCTGCATCTTGGTGGCGTCATGAATCATTTTCGATGTCATTTGAGGACACAAATAATTGGGAGGTGTTCACTCAGAGATTCCGAACTAGATTCATTCCATCAGAGTATTTAGATCACAGGAGAGAAGAATTTTAGAATTTAAAGCAGGGAAAGATGTCAGCCACTGACTACCATTGTAGATTCACAGATTTGTCCCTTTATTGTCTAGAGATTGGGTGTAATCCAGCAGAGATGCTCAGATGATTTAAGAGGGGTACATGTAAGAAATTGCTTTCGATGGCAACCTTCACCCCTTGTACTACATATCAGGAATTTTTTGAGGTGTTGCTTCGAGTGGAGGACTCATAAAATATGCCCAGTGACAGTGATAAAGAATAAGAAAAAGAAAATAAGCAGAAGAAAAATAATAAAGATAAGGGTTAGTCATCACAGGGACCTCATCAGACGCAGAGTTTCAAGCAGAGCGGAACTAGTTTTGGTTCTTTTAGTGGAGGCTCGAGCTTCACTGTGCCACTGAGGGTGGCTATTCAGAAAGTTCCCGCTTCTATAGACAGAGAGATTTTGGCAGTTCTAGTGGTTCATTCTACTGTAGGTGTAACAGCCAACATACTGGAATTGTAAACAAGGTAGTAGATGATGTTTTGTTTACGGTCAGACGGGACACTGGGCTAATTAATGCCCACAGAACCAGCTGAAACCTCAGCCACTTGCATTACCACCACCAATGCCTATTCAGCAGGTCTCAAGACATAAAGGTTACACCCAAACGAGTTATGGGGATACGTGTCATTATCAGGGAGATATAGCCCCATATTCTGGAGGTCATATCAATACCCACATGATCCGTATCATCAGGGTGGTTACCCTCAATATTTAGAAGGTTACATACCATATCCACTATATTAGGGTGGTGGATCACAGTGGTATCCGGGAGGGCAATCCCAAAGTGGTGAGGTTGCTTCTAGCAGTACAAGATCCTTGAGGCAGCTTAACCAGCTTGGTCAGGGATGTGGTTTACAGGGACGTGGAAACCAAGCTAATAGAGGTCATGGAGGACGGTAACAGACGCAGACACAGGGTTGTGTTCACCATATTACTCTGCAAGATGCGCAGAGTAATCTTGATCTCATTATGGGTACGTTGAACATCCTTGGATATTTTGCTAGAGTATTAATTGATTCTGGTGCCACACACTCTGTTATTTCTCATATGTTTGCTCAGAAGACGCAACCTTATCGTACACCTCTTGGTTATGAGTTAGAGTTTTCTATGCCTAAAGGTGAGACGTGTTATGTTAGCTAGGCATACCAAGGATGTCCTGTTTTGGTGGAGGATGTCATAATGCCGGCTAATCTCGTACTGCTAGATATTATGGATTTCGATGTTATTCTGGGCATAGATTGGTTACACTATAATCGCGTTCAGCATGATTGCTACTAGAAGATAGTTACATTCCATCGTCCAGGCTTGCCTGTGGTTAACTTTGTAGGTGAGCATAGTGGAATAAGACACGACATTATCTTCGCCATGATAGCTAAACGGCTGTTGAGGAAAGGATGTCAGGGATATCTAGCTTATGTGGTATTGAATGAGAAGACGCATACCCTTATGGAGGATGTACGGGTAGTCAAGCACTTCCCTGATGTATTTCCTGATGATTTACCTAGATTACCACCAGATCGAGAGGTCGAGTTCACTATTTACTTGATTCCAGGTACATACCCTATTTCATTCACTCCTTATCGAATGGCTCCTGCAGAGTTAAGGGAATTAAAAACTTAGCTACAAGAATTAGTGGATAAAGGTTTCATTCAGCCTAGTACTTCACCTTGGGGAACACCAGTTTTATTCGTAGAAAGACGGGACCTTGAGGCTGTGCATCGATTATCAACAGCTGAATCGGGTAACGATTAAAAACCATTTTTCGTTGCCACATACATATGATTTATTTGATCAGTTTCGAGGTGCCTGCGTGTTCTCCAAGATTCATTTGAGATCGAGGGTACTACCAGTTGAAGATCAGAAGTGAAGATGTCCTTAAGACAGCATTTAGGACTCGTTATGGTCATTTTGAGTTCCTTGTGATGCCATTCGGGTTAACAAATGCACCAGCAGCATTTATGGACCTGATGAATCAAGTATTTCAGCCATACCTCGATAGGTTCATTATTGTCTTCATTGATGATATTTTGGTATATTCTAAGTCTAAAGCAGAGCACACTCGACGTCCCACTCTGGTTTTGAAGAAATTTAGGGAACACTAGTTATATGCTAAGTTTAGCAAATGTCAGTTCTGGCTAGATCAAGTGTTTTTCTTAGGGCACGTTATATCAGCTCAGGGTATACTGGTGGACACACAAAAAATAGCTACAATTGGGAGCAGCTACGAACCATCACCGAGGAACGGAGTTTCCTCGGCTTAGCAGGCTATTATCAACGGTTTGTTAAAGATTTTTTAGCCATAGTGTTACCACGAACAAGATTGTCGAGGAAATATGTTAAATTCGAGTGTGATGATGATTGTGACCGGAGCTTCTAGCAGCTAAAGTATTGTCTCATTGACGTACTTGTTTTAGCACTTCCAGAGAACAGTGGTAATTTCAAGATTTATAGCGACGCTTCTTTGAATGGCTTGAGATGTGTATTGATGTAGCATGGTAGGGTGATTGCATATGCTTCGCGACAGTTGAAGCCACACGAGATGAATTACCCTACTCATGACCTCGAGTTAGTGGACATTATTTTCACCCTAAAGATTTGTAGGCACTATTTGTATAGAGAGAAATGCCAAATTTTTATGGACCATAAAAGCCTCAGGTATATTTTCACCCAGAAAGATCTTAACCTTCTGTAGTGGAGGTGGATAGAATTGCTCAGCGATTACGATTACACGATTTAGTATCACCCAGGTCGTGCGAATTCAGTGGCAGACGCACTCTGCAGGAAATCCCATGCCAGATTTAATGCTTTGTATGCTAGTCGAGTTCCTCTCCTTATAGAATTGAGATCCACATGAGTGAAATTAGAGGTTAAAGATCGAGATGAAGCATTACTTGCCAGTTTCCAGGTTAAACCAATCTTAATAGATCGAGTGCTCATGGCTCAAGCAGATGATCCAGAGTCCTAGGAATTAATTGGTGTTGTGTCATGAGGGAAAAAGAAAGATCTCAGAATTAGGAGACCAGATGGCATGCTTATGTAGGGAGACCAAATGTACGTGCCAGACATAGCGAAATTGAAGAAAGATATACTAGATGAGGCACATATTTCGGCGTATGCGATGCCATCCTGGGAGTACCAAGATGTACCATACCATTCGACCCTTCTACTACTAGCCCAGCATGAAAAGGGAGATCGCGAAATATGTAAGCCGATATGCAATTTGTCAGCAAGTCAAAGCTGAGCAGAAGAAACCTTTTGGTTTATTGCAGCCACTTCTCGTTCCTCAGGGGAAATAAGAAGACAATACTATGGATTTCGTGTACAAGCTTCCTCGTACATGAAATGGATATGACGGCATTTGTTGAGATCTTCAGTACTGCAGTTTAGCGACACTTGGCATAAGCGTTTGGCTCTGATTGAGTTTGCCTATAATAACAGCTATCATTCTAGCATTCGTATGTCACCAGTCGAGGCACTTTATGGTAAGCCATGTCGCACTCCTTTATGTTGGTCAAAGGTCAGCGAGAGGGTATTAGCGGGCCCTAAGATTGTTGACGAGACTACACAGAATATTCAGGTGATTAAAGCTAACCTAAAAATGACCTAAGATCGACATAAGAGTCGTACTGCTAAATATGCAACAGATAGGGTTTATAAAGTCAGAGATTGGGTATTTTTGAAGCTATCTCCATGGAAATGTGTAGTACGATTTGGCAAGAAAGGTAAGCTAAGTCCTCGCTATATCGAACCGTATTAGATCATCGAGCGAGTCGATGAAGTCGCCTATAGACTTGAGTTGCCTCTGGAGTTATCGAAGGTACATGATGTTTTCCATGTGTCCATGCTTCTCCATTATGTCACTAATCCGTCACACGTGATACCTTCTCAGCCACTAGAGATTAATCCAGACTTGACATACGACGAAGAGCCAATGATGATTCTAGACTGGAAAAATAAGGTTCTGACAAACAAGACAGTGCGTATGGTAAAAGTCTTGTGGAGGAACCATTCAGTTGAGGAGGCCACTTGGGAAACAGAAAATCATATGTGTGATTTATATCCAGGTCTATTTTATGGTTATTGATTATGTAGTAATGTATAGAAATTTTGGGGAATAAATTTTCTTAAAAGGGGTAGGTTGTTACAGCCCACTTCGAATTTATGTATATGTTCTCCCCGAGCATCTAAAACTTCGATAATGCCCTCGAAGCCTAGTGACGTGGATGTGCTTACGTAGTTTTAAATTATTTTTCTCACCGATCGTACTCGGCGTCATGAGGACGTTAACGTGATTTAGGGCCAACGGGCCAAAGAATTAAACCAATCATTTTTTTCTACTATCTTTAGCCCAATTAGAATTTGGTTTGATTTATTTTATTGGGCCATTGACATTACAACTCTCTTTACTTTTCTAGAGAGTTTCCCCCATCCCGTGATTTTTTCCCCTTGGCCGACAACCTCTCACCTCTTTATCTCTCATTTTCTTTCTTCCTTGCCGTGCCTTTACCATCATCCACTCCCCATCTTTTTCTCTTCGTACCACCATAAAGCACTACATAAAAACCACTTAAACCAATCATATCACTTCCTCCCTGTTCACTATTAATCACCACCATAGTCACCTTATTACTCCGACGAGATTTCGAACTTTTCGACTAAGGTAAGCAGCTTCGACCGTTGTAAATTTATGTTTGGAGTAGATAAGGATGTGTTGAGACATTATGGAGTGGTGTGGATGCAAAACTCTTAGGGAAATATATTTCTAAAAAAATTCTAGCGGGTGACCATAGGTTTTAAGGACTTTTTCGGCCTATCTCAACGGCAACGTCACTTCACCTTGGTAAGGCTCGAATCCTTACTCCTTGATCTTCATTTTGGCATTTGAATGAAGGTTTTTGGTTGAGTTTTGACCCCAAATCGGAGTTGGAAAAGTTTGCCAGCAAGAACACCAAGTTCCGGTGTTCTCTTTCACATTTTTTCGGCAGTCCATTATGTGTTTTAGGCCAAGATGACTATAGCCCAATTAGGAAACACTTCTTTACCCTTGTAATTAAAGCCCAGGTCCAAAAATCCAATTTCGTGGGCTGTGTGGTTAGCCCAAAATCAAGCCCATTTCAAATTAGGAAAAAAATAATAATAATTTAGAATTTGTTGGGATGTTGGGACAGCCCAACCTTTAAGTCATTTTATTTTGGACCTAAGCTATTTAAATGGTTTAGGCCTTATGTTTAAAAAGGGAATTTAAGTCCATTTAATTTAATTTGGGCTTCACACTTAAACTAGTTTAAGTCCAAAAATTATTTTAAAAATATGGGGATGTTCGTGGTGTTGAGTATGCCACGATGGTATATTCAAATACCCCAATTGAGCGACATATGAAAAATTAATCCTAGGTTTTGGATATGTACTTCCCAATTAATGTTAAATTAGTTGTTTCACATATAAGTGAGACGTTTCCAGAGGACGAGCGTAGCCAGGCAAGACTCAGGGGTTACGACCCTGCTACATACCAATAAGTGGGCTTTTGGTTTTCTATATATACGTATTTATGCTTTACATTTCCCAAAAATTGTTTTATATGGTTTTATGTTTTAAATGCCATGTCAATTGCATCATATTTTAGTTTATGCATTAATGTTGATATGCATAATATTGTATGACGATGCAGACACGTAGGTAAGTTTCTGTTGAGTACATGTTGATGATAGAGATTGCTGTAAGTATGTTGTGTTTATATTTGGTTAGTGTTCATTATCCTGCACCTTGGTGTTAGTGCTCCGCCCGAGGCCAAGGCCTAATCTTCATGTGATCATTCACCTCCCATACCACACGCTCACCTTGGGTCCAAGGCAGGTGCCAGCCTATCATATAGACCACACTAGGTCGTTCCGACTCGTAGGTGACTTGCGATACTTCGCACAGCCTTCACGTGATCGTTGCACTTGAGCGTATTTATTTACACCCAGCTTGTCGTACTTATTAAATCACATCACCTGGCTTAAATATTTGTTTATGAGATATTCGACATGGCATATATTCTTAGTTTTTTTCATTATCGAGCATGATTTCTAGATGCGTATATATATTCATTTTCTAGGAAATTATACGAGTTTTACGGTGAGGGATTATTATATTTGGAAAAGAGAAATGTGTTTTCAAGCTTTGTTTTTGCCCACTCACATTTTCTGTTTTGAGCCCCTCCAGGTTCTAGGTAGACGTTCGAATTGGTGGCTCATGAGGGCTTCACGACGGTTCTGATAGCTCTACAAGTATGTAGGAACTTCCTTTCATGTTCTGTATAATTAATATTTGATAATGGACTGCTCCTAGGATATATATGCTCTGATGTGTGTATTACCACCTTAAACACCTTCACACACCTATATATTTGTTCCTAGTGTACATTAGGTATTTTGTTTTTTATTTACTCAAATTTTCATATCACCATCACTTCCACACTACACACATGGCTACGTCCCTCACATGATGGCCAACATGCCTTGATTTTAGGTCGGGGTGTGTAAGAACCACTTAATGAAATCCAAGACGGATACGATTTCGGCCACTCAACAGAATCACGGATCATGAGGGATTCTAGACCTTTCAACGGAATCTAGATGGAGCAAGGAACCAAACCACTCAATGGAACCCTAGTGGAAACCCAATTCCGAATCGCTTAACGGAACCAAGAGGAAGTCCAAGGAATATAGTAACACTTGAAGAACAAGTCATGAAACAAGTACTCAAAATACAAAAGCTCAACGAAACAAGAAATGGCATAATGCACAAGGTACACAATTAGAATGGCTCAACGAAACGAGAAATGAAATAATGATACGATATGTGAAACAAGTCTTGAAGTAACAAACCCCATGACAATGGGTTCATGGTCCATTACTAGACCTCACATTTCATCGCATCAGGCCAAACATACAAATCAATCACACTCCACAACAAGTTCAATACACAAGTCAAATCACATAAAATCAATAAGCATAAAACAATGTGATGCCATTAGTACGTAAGTCGAGTTGCACGTTAATCGAGGAAGACACATCATCATGCTGAGCCCAATAAGCTCCATGAAATCTCAGCTAGGTAGTGATCACCCATCGTGGATATACCAAGCATAATCACTCCTAGAATGCTTATGGTCCCCCATCGCAGATATGCCAAGCAGAACCATAAGCATAGTCTAATCGTGCAGGCGATGATCACCCACCGCGGATATACCAAGCATGATCACCCCTAAAATACGCATGGTCCCCCATTACGGATATACCAAGCAAGACCATCCATGTACCACTTCTACATGGTGTAGTAAATTCAACACACAACCTACCCATACCTCAACCCCTTTGAGTAATCACCTACACCATCAACTTCTCAGGGCCACCAACTAATATGTCACAAAAGCATATAAGTTCTACAAAATACTTCTAATAGGATTCTAGGATCACATTGTCATAACATTTATCATACTTATCATTCACATTATTAAGAAGATAAATGAACACATATATATCACAATATGACGTCCCATACACATAAACTGATGTATATTTTATTTGGGATAACTCACTAACCAATATAGGCCTATTAAGCCCTACCTAGTCTTTAATAATACTGATTTTAATATTTAAGATCAATTCGTAGTATATTGACCATAAGTCAAGTCTCTGTTAAAGGTAAGGTCCATAACCCTATACAGTAAATCTAGAACATCCGCCCATGGATTCTCGATCTGTAACTTCTCAAAGTCCACATTATGCTTCTAGAATAACATACTAAAATTTCATTATAATCCATTAGTTGGATCTCCACCAGTCGCAAATTCAAGTAGGGGTCAACGTTTGATTTTACGAACTTAAAAATCCAATTTGGGAAGATCTGTACATTGGATTCCTAATCTGTAAGTTCCTCATATCCTCAAATATTATGTACTATTACGTATTTAAGTTTGGTGCTGATCCAACCGTCAGATCGTCGATTCATATGATGACTCCGTGGCGACCAACTAGGTGGTCAACTACGAAACTATATTAAAACCTCAGAATTTCACTAAGAGGATGTAAAATATAGAATCGGGGCATCAAAATTTTCCTAGGATGGTCCGGTGGGGTCTCGGCCCATGCGGTAGCGATTGGCCACTCCGAATCGCCTGAAAACTCAACTATTTCTAAAACTTACCAAATTTTATAGGCATGTAGATCTCAATGAGGAGAGTAATTTTCATACCTGTAGCTAAGGCCAATTTGGCTAGAAAAAAACTCCAATTTCTCTCGAACGCGTCGGAAACCCTAAAAAGAGGGTGCTGATTCGTCACATCTGGTGCTCCACCGCCCCCAAACCTGTTTGGGATTTATTCCTGGCCTCTAGAGGAGTGTTTTGGTGGTGGTAATTGAAGGATTTAGCTTCAAGATTTGAGGAATCGCTGCCAGGAAACCGCTGGTGTCATAATCACCAAACGCCACGAAATTGGCCCAATTTTCGTCGAATCTTTGGTGAAAAATGAAGGAGAAGAATTATGGTGGTGATTGCAGGTGATGGTTGGGTGAATTTCGCCTGAAAAAAATGCTTGAGAACTACCGGATTCCAACCGGGTTAAGGACGGGTTGGAGCGAGTTGAAGTAGATCTAGGTTGGTTCCCTTCATTATCTTCTCTCTCCTTTCCTTCCTTTCTCTTATCTCCCATTGGTCCATCTCTCTCCCCTCCTCTCTAATTGGTCTGTCCCCCTTTTTCTCTGATTGGGCAGTAAATGCCCTCCCTCATTTCTCTCCCACACCTTTCCTTCTCCCTTTTCCTTTCCTGCCATCAGGCTTCTAGTCTCTTCTTTTCTTCTTTTTTATTTTTATTTTATTTTATTTTATTTTTCAAGATTTCACCCCCCTCCCCCTCCCCCCCCCCCCCTTCTTATTGGTCCCTTCCCAAATTAATGGGAACCCCTAAAAATATTAAATCCCTATGTTATTTAAGAAATTTCTACTGTCCATAACTTTTCTTTTCTCGTTCCAATTCACGAATGGCCTTTGCCTATGTGCTCGTGGGGTTGAGTTCAATTCGAAAACATTACAAGTGACCCCACAAGGTCTACGGATTTGAATAATTATTTCCAAATATTCAAACTTTGTAATTAAGTAATTAGAATCTAAAATTAATAAAAATTCCTCAAAATAATATAGAATCTCCTCTCTCTTTTTTTTTCATACTGAGTGATACCACTATTAAATACATTAGTTATTTTATGGTAAAACCATACATTTTGGTTAACTTGAGTTCACTAAATCGCCACTGAAAATAGGCTGCCCATTAGAATTGAGTATAATATCAGTGTTTGGCTCTATTAAGAGTGAAAAATTATTTTCGTTTAATTTATTCAATTGAAAGATCAATAATAAACAAAAGTATGAGAAACAAAAAATTGTTTGATTATTGGAGCCGTAATCTTGTTACATTTCTGACCTAAATCTGAGCTCTTTGAATTGGATCGAGAAAGAAAGAGTCTGTCTAGAAATTCCGAAGAATATTTAGAGTCCCATAAAGCTTAGGGCCAATCATTGTACAAGCCCACACAAGTTCATGCCGCACTTTGAATTCAAGACAGACCAATCATCTGGGTTGTCTTTTAGTCTTTGAGTCCATACTAACAATTATCAGACAAAACCCATAAATAATTGTTCATTCTTTTTTATTTTTTCCATTTTAATTTCTTTCCTAATTAGTATTGAGTGCTTGTTATGATGCATATTATCAATCCCAGACATCCCATTATCAATCAAGTGAATTTTTTTTCGAATGTATAATTCAAGCTTTGGCATTTCACAACATATATTTAAATGAAAGCACAAATGTTTTTAAAAAAAATGAAAGCACAAATGTTTTTTTAAAAAATGAAAGCACAAACTTGTTGAGCAAAAAATAATACAGAAAATAATAGAGTTAATATGTGAACTTTTACTCACAAGTGATGAAAATGTCCTCATTAAATTGACGATACCCACATTTCTTTAGCACGCAATTCTACTCTCAAGAAAACCTAAGCTACTGATTACAACTTCTTCAAGCCCTTATGCCTATGGCAAGAAGAAAAGTCAAAGGTATTAAAGATGAGACTAATAACTAAATTATCTTAAAAACTTTCCTTATTGAAGACCAACTCAATCAAACAAGGACATCCAATGAAGGATTTCATGAAATAATTCCAAGATATTATTAATTAAATAATATCTGCGAGATTATTTCTCAAGTATCTTTAAGATATCCAACATCTTAAAGATGCTTTCCTACTACATCCAATAGATGACACACTTTGGCCAACTGAACGTTAACCAAATGGCATGACAATCCCTACAAAAGTGGGCGGCTATCTCCCTATAAGTATCTCATTCTCCACCAAATTATGGTAAGTTTTTGGTACGCAATTAAGCCTTAAACATTTTATTTTTAGAGAAACTGACTTAGGCATCGAAGATCCATCGGCCAAACTCTCCCCTCCTCTCTCATATTCCTTGGGTGCGTGAGTTTATTCATTGATCAAATGTGTTCAATTACTTTTGCAAACCCGCATCCACTTCAACGACCCGCACTCCTAGCCTAGACCAACTTCAGCAGACTTGTCCCAGACCAGTTCAGTCAAATCGGTTGTTGTTCTCCAGACCTAATTTGGCTCAAATTGGACTAGTTAGTTTGACCCACAGACTAACGATTGAATTTGGGTTTTTCCATCCTATTTTTCAGCAAATTTGACCCGTTCTAGCTTAAATTTTGTGCCCAATGTCCACTACACTTCTACCAATCCCAGATATACCTATCAATCGAGCTCATCCATCCCGAATGGTGACATACACATATCTCGACAAGTTTCAGATATAACAAGTGACATCGCGCAACAAACTACATTAGTGAATCAACTCCATGAGCGCATTGAGACGCAACACTCTCCTGACAAGGTGTATCAAAGTTAGTTAAGAGCAAATGACAGTGTTTCTTTCCAACAGCGTTCTGATAAACAACCGCTCAACTAACCATGAACCAAGCGTTCACGCAGCATACACTCTCTACTAAGCCTTCACGAAAACATTTTCTCCCACCTTAGAGCACTAAAGAGTGTTTATTGTCGGCTTAGCCCGCAAGTGAGTCTACATTTACTGTTAGGTCCACGTTTTGACGAATGCTCAAGACTTGAATCCAGGCCCAATATCCATTCGTGACTTAGCTCATAAATAATTCCCCCCACCTCGTACCAGAGCAGATAACACAAAAACTTGAAGGACTTGAGAAAACTCAAGCTCAAGTTTAACTAACACTGAACACCAATCGCAATCACCAGTAGCTCGATCGCTAGTTAGGGATGAATAATGTGTATTGCAACCGCGATACAGATGAACAGATCGCCATAAAGAGCATCACAGACTTGAAAACCATTGATGTTGGTAACCAGAGGCACTATTGCACCAGCTGAGGCAAATTCACGAGGAGGTAGAAAAGCTTTTAACTGAGTGACTGCGCGATTTTCAGCTAATTGAGACCTTGGATGAAGCACATCCATAATCGATTTTAGCGATCTTGAATATGAAGTCTCCAGCCACTCTGAAGGAGATCTGAAGTTTGACTAAATGAGCAACAACTTTTAATAGACTTCTTTCGCGATCAAATTCTTAGTTGATCACCAACCAAACCTTAGGGAGTACACGACGAAATGTCCAAGGGCGACACAAATACCTAGAAAAAGTCTGAGAGCAGCTCACGACGTTTCTCACTTACACATTTATGCAGGTTCCACGAGTAAAGAACATTCACGTAGACACATTGGCGAGTTTAAGCTCTGCCCTCGACCACCAACTCAGACATTTCATCCTAGACAAATACTTATAGGAGAAGAGCATATACACAGAACTAGCAATAGAAGTGGCGTGGATCAACATAATCTCGAGTTGGCAAGATCATATCACTAACTACCTAGTCATTGAATCACTCCCCAATGATAGACTATAGTAAAGAAAACTCTAAATGAAGGTAGCATACCACTACATGTGGAATGACATGCTCGTTCCAAGATCCTTTGATTGCGCCATATCTCTGTTACCTGAAGCCTCCTGAATATCTCAGGGTTCTCAGCCTCAACCACGAAGGCGTTTGTGGCAATCTCTCTATAGGCCGATCCTTAGCTCGAAGATTCTTAATGCAAGCTATTACTAGGTAAGTGTTTTATACAAAAGTTTGACAGATGTTAGTGCTTCAAGCTAGTGCCCTACTTGGGAACACTATTTACAGACGAGTCCTTGGCCATTCATATAGTATGTGATCGACCTGTGAGGACCAATGTTGCCTACTTCTGGGGAAAAAACATGATGATCGTGGTGGTTGACTATTTCACCAAATTGAGATGAAGTTAAACTCATGGCGACAACTACCCAGGCAGACATAGAGAACTCATTCGCCAATTCAAAATCTCAAATTCTATCGTTTCACACCTAAAAGCCATTCCGGCTTATCCAAGTTGTTCAAAGTCTTAAGCACATTATCGAACAAGACCTCACATGCTAGAGACTATTTCAGTTGTTTTGTAGTCTTGTTTTACTTAGCTACACTCATAACAACAATTTCCATGCTCTTTAGTGTGAGAAGGTAAGCTAATCTCTCAAACCCCATCTGGGTATGCTTTTCCATTCTTTCTAGTGAGAGAGGGTAAACTAATCCCCTAACACCCATATGTGTATGCTCTTCAGTGCGAAAGAGTAAAATAAATTCCACGACATCCATCTTAGTATGCTCTCCAATGCAAGAGGGTAAACTAATCATCGACACCCATCTGGGTATACTATCTACTGTGAAAGGTTAAACTAATTCCCCAACACCCATCTGATATGCTCTCCAGTGTGATAAGGTAAACTAATTCGCTAACACTATACTCTCACCTGAGAGGGTGAAATTTCCTAGTTATCTAGGCGTGGATAGGTTTGACTGCCCTGGTGTAAATAGGTGCACGACAACTTGTGCCAAAGTTTCCGGAATTAGCCATAATTCTTCATCAAGATTTAGCTAACTAAAGGATTCGGGCATTTGACTCAATCTGTAAGGACCCAATTTTCTTTATCAAAAGAAGCATTAAAGTGCAGCACATTCCTTGAACTATTCTTCACGGGAATTCATATAACTACACACATTTGTTATGACAAGTTAGCAATTTTGTATCCACACAGAGCTCTATCATGTTGTGCTACTAGCTACGTAGTCTATAGGATCCGTGACCCATAAGTGCAGCACATCCATTGGGTTACTACCTATGAATTTCTACACGACTGCACATTTTTTAGGTGACCAGTTAGCAATTTTCATGTCCACACTGGTCCATATCATGCTATGTTATAGCTACCTAGCCTACGAGTTTTGTGACATAAAATACAGTGCATTCCTCCAATCGTTGCATGCGAATTTCCATATACCTACACACTTTTGATGTGACTAGTTAGTGATTTTTGTGTCCCACATATCTTTATTATGTTGTCATATATGTTATGCAGCTCAAAGAATCAGTGACCTCAAATTACATGTGCAGTCCAACTTTTTGGCAACTTATGAAATACTTTATCTTGTCATATGCATCAACCTTATGAAGTACAACTTCTTGTGAACTCAAATTGCACTGCCCATGAAACCTCACCTCAGTCTCACAAACAGGTTCTTATTATAGACAACTTTTGTTCGAGCAATGAAGTCATCAACCAGCATCACACAGTCAAGAGGCAGCCAGTGCATGATGAACTGAGCGAGCTCAAGGCCTCCGAAAGCTACCTAGACATGCTTGATAGGTGTTTTTATTTTTTATTTTTTTTATCAAAGTCGCATGAATAATTTGCACCTCTATTGCTAGAATTTTTATCAAACACTTCAGACAAGCAAAGTTCCATGAACATTTAAGTCAATTGAATAATGAAGATGGCGAAAAGTGAAGAAAATAGTTTATTAAATTTTAACAAATTGAAAAACTCACACTGCCATCAAAATTCGATACAAACTAAACAAAGCAAACTACTAATTAGTAAGCTTAGATGATCATAGGATCTTCAGCAGCCATCATGCTTCCACCGGCCATCTCGCCTTTAGCGGACACTTTGCACTTAGCAATTTGCGCTTCCGCTATTTCATCTTCAGCAGCTTCAATCTCGATAGCTCTATCATTTACTTCTCCATCTAAAACAACTAAGAAATGAAGCTCGAGCAGATTCCTTCTTCTAGGCAAGTAGCACAAACACGACAACAGCATAATGAGCAAGCTTTAATGGCTCTTGAGTAGCTAAATCCACTTCCCAAGTGGCAACTTTTCATCCCCACTTCTCATAGTGATGAGTCTTTTAGAAGTCAGTTCAAACTTAGCCATAGATGGACGCTTCTCTCTATCTCCGAACCTAGACGTTGGGGACAGTATAGAACTTTTGCGCTAAATGATCTTCTCAGTCAAGACTTTAGCCTTTTTAGAGTAACAGATTTCACAGGCTCGGTAACATAAGAACTCCCATGAGCAGCAGTGACTTCTTCTCAATTGAAGGTCCAACAAGTAAGCCAAATACTAGCAAAGCCCGGCGCCTGTCTCGTGGCCATAGTTGCCCTGTTTTCTGCTTCATAGGTTCTAGCTGCGATTCGTTATTCTAACGCCGCGCCAACCTAGGAGACAGCAGCTGCAAGATTTCCGCAACGTAACACACAACCTAACATTGTAGACCCAATGCCTTAGCACACTAGACCTAAAACTCAAGAGCCCAGCGCTATACCTCACAGCCCAACCCGCTTTCTCTTCTCCTCCAAGCTGACCGAGCCTAGCTCCTCAATGATAGGCCCAACTGGTTGGGAAGCCTAACACCTCTCAATCATCTATCTTTCTTAAGCCTAGTAAGGCAGGCCCAAACCGTTTTTCCCTACGTGTGGGCCCACGCCAGCCTTTACCGTAGCTCCCAGTTATGCCATCCATTCCTCGATCTCATTCGAGCCTTCTCGATGCCTACTATTAGGTAGCCCATGCTACTGTGCCACCCATGAGGGCCACAACCCATTAGTCCTAAGCTGCCCCCACAGTAGCAGCAGCAAGAAGAAAAAAAACTTTTTTCTTACCTTTTAGCACAACAACAACGACAAAGATTGACTCTTCAAATGGCAAACAAAGAAGAAAATTGGATGAGGGGAACAATATCTTCAGATTTTTTTTTCTCTTTCTTGTTCTGAAAATAATTTCTCTCTAGGTTTATTTACTCCCCTACTTAAGGTAGAGTTAAATAAATTCTATAGGCAACTCCATCTCCTAGAAGACTTTTACTGCAAGTCGGAGCTTAGAATCCAATGTAGTCGAAGAATCCATATTTGGCTTACCTACTTAACTTGGACTTCTACAATTCTTACATGCAGAATAGCAGATGTGAGGGCATTTGTAGAGCAAAAAATGATACAAAAAAAATCCTAGAGTTGACGCGTGGGCTTTTACCTACAAGTGACGAGAATGCCTCATTAAATTAGTGAGGCACTCATCCGTTTCACCTGCAGTTCAACTTCCAAGAAGACTTGCTGACTACGACTTCTCCAAGCTCTTCTTCCATGGGATTAATAACTAAATCTTATCTTTAAAAATTCCCTTGTTGAAGACCAACTCAATCATGTAATGAATCATTATTAAATCTAAGGAAAACTAATGAAAATGGCTTGAAAACTTTGAGTTTTAACGATAAGGACAAAAAAAATGGTAAAGTGAATAGTATCAGGATTGACTTTTTAGTGTAAAAATTTGGTTTTTCGTTAAAGTCAACAGTACTGAGAGCTTTTCGTTAAAGTTCTCTTAAATCTAATCAAGGATTTCACGAGATAACTTCAATATATTATTAATTAGATAATAACTTCGGGATAATTTCTCAAGTATCTTTAAGATATCTCAGCATCTTAAATATACTTTCCCACTACATTATTTAAGACACATTTTATCATTAGAGAATAAAGTGAATAGATCATTGAGATTGTGACAAGTACTTTGTCCATTGTAACTCCAAAAAGCCGAAAGATCAGTATTTAATTTTTTAACCATTAGATCTTAATTTTAATATTTTTAAACAAAGATTTGGTGATTGAAATAACCCAATATAATTATTCATAACTTCAGTAAATAAGTGATTTCTGTTCTATTATTCTTATCTTAACGCAAAGTACATATGTTCCTTTGTTAGTTACTTTCTTTGTGATTGGGATTTTTAGCACTTCCCATGTACCTTTGGTCCGGGAATAGAGTGGCGTAGAAATTAGCATGTTTTATTTTGTTGAGTTAACGATATCATTTTGTTTAGTGATATTTTCTTTTCTTTTAAAGTAAAAAATTTTAAATTTGACTTTTGATGTATTGGATACCAAATTGTTAATAATTCATTTGTACAATAATCCAACTATGCTCAGGGGTCAAGAATCAATACCCTCGAAGGGACAAGTAAAGTCTGGTAACTTTTACCAAGTTTTTTTTTTTTTCTTTCTTTCTTTTGCGTCAAACCAAGAAAAAGTAAAAGCTAGCTGTAAAGAATTGTCCGAAGTTTTCAACCAAAAACATTGCAAAAGTCGGGATAAATTGATAAGATGTGATGTGTGTGGAGCCGTATGGGCCATGGATCTGACCAAAACCGTGGGACCACCGTCCTCGTGAAACCCAAAAAACCTGCTCCGACACATCTCTGCTGAGACAATTAGGCGGTGGATTGGAACATGGATCGATGGGCCCACTTATGTGTTTAGTCTGACACCCGCACTCACGAAATTATTTGAGCGACATTACACGTGTATAATATAATTAAAGAGAAATTAATGAAAATAATTTAAAATTTTTGAGTTTTGAGTTTTAATTAAAATTATAAAAATATGTTACAAGTCAATAGCATCAGAAGTGATTTTTTAAAATAAAAATATTATTTTCGTTAAAAATGAACAGTATTAAAAATGTTTCGTTAAAATTCTTTATGTTCTTTCACTTATTTAGGACACAGAGAATACCTATTTGAATATCAGGCATTTTGAAAATTTTATCTACGGTCACCCACTCTCACACTAGTGTGACTCAAAGACACATATTGTCTCTAAAGGGTACAGAGACTTGTACAAAACTGAATTTCTGTAACCGTAATGTCCTAAGCTACCGATACAATTTTGTGTAATGTTTTGTATTATCTTGTACAATAAAATTTCTCGAAAATAATTCTTTATAAAGGATTCCTCTTTAAAGTCAAAAGAAATTTTGATCCCAATTTGGGTTAGTTATTTATATGAATAAACTCGACATTGTAATAAGTTATAATTTTGCTTAGTTCTGTTTTAAGGAAACACGCATCCACATAGTGTTAATAAGTATAAAAATATGAAATATTACAAATAAAAGCATAAGATAAACTAAAGTATTTGTTTGGGACAATGTTTTAATTTTTTGAATTTGATACCACGTCTTTGAATTTGCATGTATGTAATACTTCGTCAGCATGAACACTTTCTTGTTGAAGCTCAAGCATTTTTACAACTTCTTCAGCATGAACACTTTCTTGTTGAAGCTCAAGCATGTTTATAACTTCTTGGCATGAAACTTGGATATTTCCATGTTGTCCATCCTTAGGATATCTCCTTCTCCTTCTTACTTCTCAAAATGTTTCTAAGTCAATAAATAATAATTTTTTTAATTATACTTCTATTAATAATAACCTTCTTAAAATTGTAAATTTATTTATTCCAACTTTATGACTATAGTAAGGGTGTGTTTGTTACACCTCCTTAGAAGAGGCTAGCAGAGATTGGCTTAACTAGGACTATTGTCCTGCAAGGCGCCCCGCACTTCACTAAACCTCAATATCTAGTCCCAACGTTTCACTTGGTATTAAGCAGGACTAACAAAGAAACGAACCGACGACCTTAGCCCACCGTTTCTCTGCATGCGTCTCTCTCTCTCTCTCTCGTCACAAATCCATGTGATGCAGCATGTAGCCCCAAAATTGATTCCCACCACTCTTGTGGTGCAGCCTTTCCTCCGCCAGTGGGAAATGGCGGTTACAACGCCATTTTTTTTTCTTTTTTGGGAAGCGTTGTTGATGGTGCTGGTGTATGGAAGCTTACAAAACTGGGTATTTCTGGGTCGATTGGGTCCTCGAAAATCTGTTGTCGCAGACTAGTGAGTTGCTGCAGTAGGGAAGCAATTGAATCACTTTAATAGATAAACAATTAAATTGGGATAGAACATCTGGGTATTTCTTTATTGTTGGTGTTGGTGAGTTGCTGTGATAGGAAATTAAAAAAAAAATTACTGGCAATTGAATTGGTAGACGAAGCATCTGGGTCTTTCTTGTCTTGGATAGAGAATAGAAAAGCAATTAGTCCAGTCCGAAATAATTCAGTGCAACAAACGCGCTCTAAAAGTATTACCCTATCAGTAGCATGAGACGACACCGAAATAATATAACCTTCCTACCTTGGTTGCCTTAAAAAAGAGGGCAGTGTCACTAATAGAATTATAGAAGGGCAAGCTACAAAACCAATGAAAATTCTGCGAAATTTTTTAGTCATACAAAAACTCAGAATACTATTTTACTGGCATTACAGCATTGGATTTTACGTAATATAATTTGATGTTGTTTTACTCGTGATAGTATTGGAGAAGTTTGGCTCTTCACTAATTTTTAATTATCTTTTGAGCTCCATGAATTGGGTTTTGCAGTAATTAACATAATAAACCCAACACGTTCCTACACATTCCTAGTGAAATTAGTACAAAACCCCTACGATGTTTGAACCACTGGTTTATTCTGGGGGTGTCAAAACTCGAAACTTAGTAATTGGACATGGGGTTTAAAATCGTAACGTTTTTTTTTGGTGTTTGTGAATGAAAATCATGGATTTGTGCATGAAAATTTATGTGGTGTTATTGTTGTATCTGTAGGTGCCCTATAATTGTGTTTTTGTTTATTGCATGTTCAGTTTAAGAAATAGTGATAGTACTCGTGCTCAGTTCTAGGTTCAGTTTAAGAAATAGTAATAATATAATGTTCAGTTTAAGAATAGTATATCTGAGAACTCTCTCAATGATGCATGCACACATTTTATCTTTTAACTATCTTGGAAAATTGCAAGGGTGAAGTGTTTTCCTTGTAGCTCAATTCATCTCAACTTTGGTTTTTGTTCCTTGTCAATTATTCTTAGTATTGTGTTTTCGTTTTGTAAATTTTCTTTTCATATTGCCATTGTTTTGGTGGTCTCTTATTTGCAGCCCTTTACAGCTTGAGTATGGAGTGTTTTCATATCATAAATTGAGTTTTTCATTGCTTCCTAATCTCTGTTTTCATTTTCAATTCCATTCGAATTCACCATTTTTTCGAATCACCATAGTAGGAGTCTTTGAGGATGAAGGACTTTGGGGCTATTGGGTTTTGGATTTATATGGGGGGGGTGCATTTTAGCAACGAGAAACGGCTTCGAAACGAGAAATTATTGTTGTGTGAGTATGCATAATCAAGAACAACTTCGGAACGAGAAACGGTTGTGCACAACATATCAGGAACGGCTTCGGAACAAGAAATTTTCTCTTCAGAGAGACCTGTTTCTCAAACAGTAGCTCGTGATTAAGGCTTCTTGAGATGTATGTGACCGTACCGACACATCTTTCTTAACAGATGCATATAACATATATACAAAATCTATAGTGCATGATGGGTATTTGAAAATCTGCATTAGCTTTCTATTGTTTAAAAAGACAAAACGGAATTGGATAACCACTCATGTCACACTGATATTGGCCTCTAAATTAATAGATTATACAAGGTTTGTATTGGCCTCTAATTTCATAAACTAAACACAAGTATTGTCTGACACACCCCGACCCGAAAGTGGGGCATGCTAGCCGTCACGTGAGCGTGACCATGTGCACAGTACGGAAGCAAGATTCATAATAAGGATACGAACGAATTTAAACCAAGCCACTAACAACCTAAGAAGACAGTGCGCTGCAGAGCGAAGTTATAATGCTTATACAAATTCAGTGCATACTAAGTCGATGCAGTCAAGCATGAAATAATAGATTTGAATAACCCCAAAGGGTGCCCTACATAATGAGAAGTCTGTCAGAACTGTCGAATGATCCCCGTTAGCCACCAACGATACTCTAGCTACCTAGAACCTGGAGGGGCGAAAAACAAAGTTGAGTGGGTTAGCAAAACAAATCTTTTCAAAATCATCATTTTCTCAAAAGTATAACCCCTCGCCGTAAAACCTGTATAATTTCCCATAAATAAAGTGTATGCTCATATATATATATATATATATATATATATATATATATCTCGAAATCATGCTGGAAAATATGAATGTATGCCATGCCAAAGTATCACAACTGAACTCTAATCATAACTCTGTGGATGTGAATAAATATTAGGTAATCATCTCGGCCCTCGGCCGTATATATATATCTCATAATCAATCTCAATAATCATCTCAGCCCTTGGCTGTATAATAGCTCATAATCAACTCATCATATCATGTATATCAATCCTGCACACCAACCAATACCACCTTTAGTGGTCTACACATCATCACTGAATATAAAGTGAGTATGCTCTAGTTCTACAATCACATGAAGACTGTGCGAAGGATTCGCGGATCACCTATGAGTCGAACCCACTTATAGTGGTTTATACGACAGGACTGTGCACCTAACTTGGATCCAAGGCAAGCATGCGGTGCGGGAGGTGAACAACACGTGAAAGACTATGCCCTTAACTCTGGGCGGGAACACTAATATCAAGGTGCATGTATATGAGCTCTAATCACATCTCACCATATCACATGACATCGTTCTCATCATAACTAATATAAAACTCACTTGACACTTACCTGTGCGTCCGCAACACCAATCATAATTATATGCAATCATGAATGCATAAATAAAATAAATAGATACTTTGCATGGCATTTCAAATCCTTTAAACGTTCAATTTCATTTTCTGGGAAAATAGCAATATATATAGGTATATACGGAAAACAAACTGCCCACAAACTGGTAAGTAGCCGGGTCGTAAGCCCCACGTTTAGCCTAGCTACGGTCGTCCTCAGGATACGTCTCACCTATATGAGAATTTACTGAAAATACGTTATTTAAGCACATATACGTAACTACGGAATTAACTTTTCATACAAAGCTCAATTTTGGTATTCGAATATACCAACGTGACCTACTCGACGTCACAGACGTCGAGATATTTTTAAAATAATTTTCCTAGGGCTCATGTGCCGAGGAGGCCACGGTGCCACGCGTTCTCCACGCGCATCATCTTCTTCGTCCAGACGCCAGAAAATCTCGCCGACACCGGAAAACTGGGTAGCCTGTAACTGGGCTTTTCTCGCTCATTTCTACACCATTTTTCACGTACTTTATACCAAAATGAATCTCAGAGCAAGGAGAACAAGTCTATACCTCTTTTAGGCTTTAAAACCCACGAAATCTCACCAGGAAATTTCGAGAAAACTGGCCACCTTCGAACTAGGGCTTCCCAATGTCCAAAACTTCAAAACGAACGTCCCTGAGCTTCGTGGGAACCTCCTAAAGCTCACTGTGAACTTGGATTGTCCTAAAAATCAACAATCAAAAAGTTCGTGAACAGTGCCAACTCGGGGCTTGAATTTTCAATGTGAAATCTGAAGGAGAATTTGTGAAGAACAAGTTCATTTGAGCAACATCAAACAACATGCAATTAACAATTAAAGCCGGAATCATGTTATATGCACTCAAAAACAAAACTTAACCCATGAAATTCAAAGCCTAGTAGATAGGTGAACCAAGACTCAACTCAAGAACAAAATGAGTTGAGAAATCTTATACCTTTGTTGATTCATCTTTGCATAAGCAAAGGCTAATCACCCAAGGAGAGGGCCTTCATTCCTTGCTTCTTAGCTCTATGGATTTCTTGGAGGAGGATGGTTGAAAGGATTCTCCAAGTTCCCAAAATAGAGAACCTCTAATTTTTCCACACCAAGGAGAGCTTTGAGGAGGAGATGAGTGACCTAGAGGAAGTGAGATTGCTAGCTAATCTTCCTCTAGGGTGGCCGGCCTCTTTAGAGAGAAAAGAGAGCTTGTGTTCTCATCTTTTTTTCCAAAAGAAACCCTAATGAAGGAAAGGCTATAAAGTCACATTTATACCTACCTTTATTGGAGTGGCAAACTTGTAATAAGTCCAAAAACCCACTCCTTTCTCTACATGGACGACCTTAAGGGTTCATAGGGCTGTTTGGGGCCTTATGTATTTTTAGTCATTAAGTTGTCATACAACTCAAGTCAATGGGCTTGACGTTCGAAGCCCATTGGGCCTTGAGGCCCAAAACTAACCCGAGGTCTATAATGAACTTATTCATTTGATTAATTAACATATTAATTAATCTTAACCATAAATAATTAAACCATTTAATTATCCTTACTCATCTCCATTGTTTCTTCAATCTCTACCTTACTCGGTGTACAATCCATTAGGTTCCTTTTAGCGAGGCAGTGGGCGATTAGAACTCTTTCAAATCGATTGTGAATTGAAACTTACTTTCAATTCTCCCTGTAGTGATTATACATTTGTAGGGCTTCCACAAACCATGAGTGACACCTAGCAGTATGTCATGGCTACCCAAGCTAATCAGAAGAGGTGGAGAACTTATTCAGTTTAGGATTACAATGCAATACGGTCTTTCTCTAATACAATACTCTTGACCACATTGTTTGGTTTGATAGTTTATTCATGTTTACTATCCAATGTGATTCATTTACTTATATGATTACTTTGAATGTGATTTGGAACGACTTTCTAAATCTCATTCATACTCTGGCTAGAGATTCTCAATCATATCATAGAGTATTCTCCCTCAAACGATTTGGAGGTTAGAGATCCCTTGTTGCACATTCACTTGCCTCTGATGGAGTGACTTTGACATAGTCAAAGATCAAAGAACTAACCATAAGACAACTATGAAGCCTTAGGTCAAATGACTACTTTGCATTATCCCAACCATGAGTTCTCATGTGACATGAGTATGAGAACTCCTCGTTGATCGTGTTCAGTGAACTCATTCTTTATTAAGCACCTACATGCTTGTCTTGGTGTCAGTCACACCGATGACTCGAGACCAGTCATTCTCCTTGAGAGAAGACATAACATGTAGTGATCTTAGTGGACTGTCAATGCCCAATTGGCAATCCTATGATCAAGAACGTTTAGGATGTGTATACAAAAGAGAATGGTCTCATGAACCTAACTTCTTTACATTGCATTCTCCTAATTACATATTCCTTGGACTTATCGTTTAAGCATATAACATTTATATGAGATGGCTTTAAACAATAATCTTTGCTCTTCATATTAAACTAGATTAGTTTAACATGTGAAATGTCCTTAAAGTATCATCATATGATTTGTTTTAGGGCACATTTCTAACAAAATCGAGAGTTTCCTTACCTGAAAATGGTGTCAATGGGTTCGTATGATCTCCAGAAGCACGGTGGTGGCCTTAGCTTCCTCGATCTACAAGGTTTAGGGAGGTTTTGGGTGCGTCCGTACCAAAACGAAGAGAGAAAGTGAGTTCGTGTTGGAAATGTGCCCTAAAACCAATCATGTGATGATACTTTACGGACATTTCACATGTTAAACTAATATAGTTTAATAGAAGGGCAAAGATTATTGTTTTAAGCCGTCTCATATAAATGTTATATGCTTGAACAATAAGTCCAAGGAATATGTGATTGGGAGAATGCGATCTAAGAAGTTAGATTCATGAGACCATTCTTTTGTAGACACATCCTAAACGTTCCTGATCATAGGATTGCCAATTGGGCGTTGACAGTCCGTTAAGATCAGTATATGCTATGTCTTCTCTCAGGGAGAGTGACTAGTCTCGAGTCATTGGTCGGAGTGACACCAAGACAAGCATGTAGGTGCTCAATAGAGAATGAGTTCACTGAACACGATCAACGAGGAGTTCTCATAGTCATGTCACATGAGAACTAATGGTTAGGATAATGCAAATTAGTCCTTTGACCTGAGGCATCATAGTTGTCTTGTGGTTAGGTACTTAATCTTTGATTATGTCAAACGTCACTCCATCTGGTGTGTCCACGACATCGTTAGGGTTAAGCCACTTAGCTATGGAGGCAAGTGAATGCGCAACAAGGGATCTCTAACCTTCAAACTGTTTGAGGGAGAATACTCTATGATATGATTAAAATCTCTGATCAGAGTATGAATGAGATTTAGGAATGCGTTCCAAATCACATTCAAGGCAATCATATAAGCACGAGATTCACATTGGATAGTAGACATGAATAAACTATCAAGCCAAACAATGTGGTCAAGAGTATTGTATTAGAGAAGGACCGTATTGCATTTGTAATCCTAAACTAAATAGGTTCTCTACCTCTTCTGATTAGCTTGGGTAACCATGATATGCTGCTACGTGTCACTCATGGTTTGTGGAAGCCCTAAACGTGTGTAATCACTAAAGGGAGAATTGAAAGTAAGTTTCAAATTCACAATCGATTTGAAAGAGTTTGAATCGCCCACTGCCTCGCTAAAAGGAACCTAATGGATCGTACACCGAGTAAGGTATAGATTGAAGATTCAACGGAAATGAGTAAGAATAATTAAATGGTTTAATTATTTATGGCAAGGATTAATTAATATGTTAATTAATCAAACGAATAAGTTCGTTAAAGACCTCAGGATAGTTTTGGACCTTAAGGCCCAATGGGCTTCGAACGTCAAGTCCATTGACTTAAGTTGTATGACAACTTAATGAATAATGATTCACTAAAGCCTAAATAGCCCAATGAATCCCATAAGACCCGCCATGTTAGAGAGGGTAGTGAACTTGGACTTATTTACAAGTTTGCCACTCAAATAAATTAAGGTATAAATATGACTTTATAGCCAAAATTCATTAAGGGCTTTCTTTTGGGGAAATTGGAGAAAACACGCTCTCCTTTCTCTCAAAAATGGCCGGCCCCCTTGGAGGGATTATCTAGCAATCCTACTCCTCCAAGGTCACTCATTTCTTCTTAAATCTTACCTTGGTGTGGAGACTTAGAGGTTCTCAATTTTGGGAACTTAAAGAACCCATTCTTCCCTCTAAATCCCTAGATCTAAGATGCAAGGAATGAAGGCCCTCTCTTTGGGTGATTAGCCTTTGCTTATGCAAAGAGGAATCTACAAAGGTATAATTTCAACTCACTTTGTTTTGAGTTGTGTATTGGTTCACCAAACTACTAGGCTTTGAACATTCATGGGTAATGTTTTGTTTTTAAGTACATGCAAGCATGATTCCGCCTTTAATTTGTTAATTGCATGCTAATGATGTTTCTTAAATGAACATGTATTCTCAAAATAATCCTTCAGTTCGAAGAGAGAAAGTCTGAGAGAGATAAGGAGATGCGGGGGAGAGGAGAGAGAGTGAGTGTTTTGTGTGGTCTAAGTAATTGGGTCACCAATCAACACTTAGAAAGAAAGAAGAAAAAAAAAATCTGAAAGTATGATTGGATCCCAAAACTTAGGGCCTCATGTAATTGGCTCAAAACTCTAGCCCAAATTCAAAATTCCATGTCCAACGCTCGATGGCAAAATCGTCCAATCATGTCTCAAAAATAATATATATCGGGACGGGCTGTCATAATCTACCCACCTTATAAAATTTCATCCCGAAATTTCATACAATACCCTCGGATACATCTCTCTCATCCTGTCCTCGGTCTCCTAGGTAGCTTCTTCTACTGAATGGTTCATCCACAAAACTTTCACCAGATGCACAGTCTTGTTCCTGAGCACCTTATCTTTCCAATCAAGTATCGTCACGGCTCCTCATCATAAGTCAAATCTGGATTAATCTCTAAGGGTTGCAGAGGAATCACATGCGACGGATCTGAAACGTAATGTCGAAGCATGGAGACATGAAACACATTATGTACTCTAGACAAATTTGACGGCAACTTAAGCTTGTAAGCCACTTCACCGACTCATTCGGTGATCTGATAAGGTCCAATGTACCTAGCACTCAACTTTCCTTTCTTTCCGAATCGAACCACACATTTCCACAGCGATAACTTAAGAAACACCCAATCATCAACATCATACACTCGATCGTTGGCATGTCTGTCTGCTAAACTCTTTTGGTGATCTTGGACCGTTTTCAAGTTAGCTTTAATAACCTGAACATTATGGGTAGTCTCCTCTACTATCTCAAGGCCCACTAAAACTCTTTCGCCAACCTTTGACCAACACAATGGTGTACGACAAGGTTTCCCATAAAGTGCCTCGAACGGTGCCATCCCAATACTAGAGTGAAAGCTTATATTATAGGCGAACTCCATCAAATCTAGACGATGATGCCTTGAGTCGCCAAATTGCAAAACCGAAGATCTCAGCATATCCTCCAATGTCTGAATAGTCCTCTCTGATTGACCGTCTATTTGAGGATGATTGATCGGACCATATTTATATACATTTTACATCAAATTTACTCGTCTTTTCTTCGTTAGTTCCTTATATTTTTGGGCTTTTTACTTTGTTTTTGTGTTTTATAGAATTTATCAAGTCCGTGAATAAAAATAGAATAAGTGAAATTTTAAGTGCTAAATTCGTCAAAACTGCATTACTCACTTATTTTCTTTGTTTATGTTTTCGTTTCGGATTGGAGTGATTGTAATTGGGTTGGTTTATTTTATTTGAAAAATAAAATTAAAACAGAAATACAAAGGTAGAGAGAAATGCTTTCGGTGGAAATAATCATGGCAAAGAATAAAAGAAGTGGGAGCTTGCAATGATAGTGGCAGTCGGTGATAAGGGAATTAATTATAGAAAGCAAGAAAACATCACAAAGAGGGAGTTGGTGGAGGCGGCTTGAAAGAATAAACAAAGAAAATAAAGAAGAAAGAAAGGCTGGCACACGGGATAAGAAAAAGGCAGAGAATAATAAAAGGAGAAGCCTCGGGTCTGAGAAAAATAAAGAGCTGCCTTCGGACAGTTTGAGGAAGGCAGCTTACGGTGAAAGAGAAAGTCTCGAGAGGAATTAGGAGGTGGCAGCGTGAGGTTGCTGCCAGTCAAAAGGCAGCGCAGGCAGCACGTCAAGGGCCAATCAAAAGCTGCCTTGCAGCGGAAGGGAGCTGCCATAAGAGCCAGTTACGAGGAAAGAAAAGCCTCGGGGGGGGATTTTTCTGGGCTGCCTCTTGTCATTGGGGCAAGCCGAGAGAAGACACAAGGCATAAGCTGCCAGCTGGGCAGCTTGCGGAGTAGATACACGCGGGGGCGTCAGTCCAAAAGCAGCTGGCAGGAGCTCTCGCAGGGGAGTCGGTTTGGGCGCAAGCATTAAGGCAGCGGAGGGAGCTGCCTCGGGGCAGCGTTGAAGAAGACCGACGCAGCAGGTTGAGCGAGAGAGTGAGAACCAGGGAGAAAACAGAGGGCTGCGCCCATCTTTTTGGAAGAAAAGCAGTGCAGAGCAGCAAGCACGTGCTGAGGGCAGCTGCTCAGCAGCTTAGCTCACGGTGCACACGGCAATGCACAGATTCTTTAACCCTCTTTCGGTTTAATCCTCCAACTCTTTTTTTATTTCTGTTTTTAATTTATAAATAATGTGTAACTAATTTTGTCTTGGCTAGAGGATAATTCAAAACCATGATTATATTTGTAATATGAATTGATACCTTCAGTTGTGATTTCTGAGTTGTGATTTAATTTGCTTAACTGCTTGATTAATAACTTATTTGTGTATGTCGATTAAGAATGCATACTTAATTTACATGCATGAATTTGATGCTAGAATATAAGTGAATTTCACCTAATCGTTATAAACTTATATTAATGAGTAGTGAAGGTTGCTAGTCACAATCGCGTTAAGTAAATTCCTGGCAAACGTATCATGCTGTTCATAATTACGAATGCCTTGTCAACACTTATGATTTTCAAAGAACATAATGATCTTTAATCGTATCTCTATTGTGCTTTTCACGTAGGGAACTTTTAGAGAATGTGTTGAATTGTTGTATGCTGTTCATCCAATTCAATAATATAAGGAAAATCTGAAGATTAATTTAAGCGTACCTAATTAATTTGGGGTGTTGAGATTTACAACTTATTGAAAGAACAACTGAAGGTCAATTTAGATTGCATATGTGTCTTGTATGGAGAAAAACTCTCTAGCCAATCCGTCGCCTATCCGTTCAATTTTATTTTATGTTTTTGTCAATTATGTAATTTATTTAAGTTTAATTTACGTTTCTTCAAAACCAAACCCCCCCATTATTAAATTGTATTATTTAGTTAGATTTCATTGTTTTTAATCTTTTAATTTAATTTCCGTCCATTTTAGTTCCTAGTGTTTATTTAATTTGTTTTCTTTGTTTTAAGTCATTTGAGTGTGTTTTTAGTTATTAGAGTTTTTAGCTTAATTTTGTGTCTTTGAGTCTTATTTAATATTTTTAAATTAATTTAGAGTAGATTAGCAATCCCTCCTAATCCCCGGCCTAGAACGATACCCTACTTACACCTATACTACAATTGATAAAAAGAGGGTTAAATTTGTGCGGTTTTAAAATCCCGTCAATGATATGCCATACTGTATAGTAGTCTCGTACCCAAAGCTTATTGGAATGCAATCCAGAACTTAGAAGTGAAACGAGGATCGCGATCTGAAACAATACTAACCAGAACGCCATGGTACTTTACAATTTTCGCTATGAATAACTCAGCTAATCGATTCAACAAAAACTTCTCCCTCACAGGAATGAAATGCGCCGACTTAGTGAGTCGATCAACAATCACCCAGATTCCATCATATCCATTCTATGTACCAGGAAGCTTGTACACAAAATCCATAGTAATATTTTCCTATTTCCACTGCGGAATGGGAAGTGGCTGCATCAACCCAAATGGCTTCTTCCTTTCGGCTTTGACTTGCTGACATATGGCACATTTACTCATATTCTCAGTGATTTCTCTCTTCATACCCAGCCAATAGTAGAATGGTCGATTGGTATGATACATTTTCGTGCCTCCAAGATGCATCGCAGAAGCATAAATATGCGCTTCGTCCAAGATATCCTTCTTTAACTCTGCATTATTTAGCACGTACATCATGTTTCCCTGCATAAGCATGCCATCTGTTTCTCTGATTCGGAGGTCTTTCTTTTTACCATCATTTCTCAGTCGAATAAGTTCCTAAATCTCATCATCATTCATCTAAATCTCAAGTATTTTGTCAATTAGGATTGGCCTGACTTGGAAACTAGCAAGTAAGGCTTCTTCTCGATCGTCTACCACCAGATTCTCTACTTCTAACTGCACTCCAGTAGATCTCAACTCTGCAAGAAGAGGAACATGGCTCGCATGAAAATCATTAACTCTGCCCTAGGATTTCCTACTAAGAGCGTCAGCTACCACGTTCGCACGACCCGGGTGATACTCAATCGTGCAGTCATAGTCGCTCAATAACTCAATCCATGGACGCTGACAAATATTCAAGTCTTTTTGAGTAAACAGGTACTGAAGACTCTTGTGATGTCTCCAAATCTTCAAAGCAAAGATAATGGCTGCCAATTCTAGGTCATGAGTAGGGTAATTCTTCTCACGAGGCTTTAACTGATGTGAAACGTAAGCAATCACCCCTACCATGCTCTATCTACACACAACCTAGGCCATTCAACGATGCATCACTGTAAATCTCAAAGTTACCATCATCATTAGGAAAAGTCAAGACAGGAGCATGAGTGAGACAATACCTCAACTACTGAAAACTTCATTCACAATCACCATCCTACTTAAACTTAATGTCTTTCCTGGTCAACCTCATCAATGGTAACGCCATGACAAAAAAGTCTTTAACGAACTGACGATACTAACCTGCCAAACCAAGGAAACTCCGAACCTCGGTGACAGTTCGTGGTTGCTCCCAATTCTCTACAGCTGCAATTTTCTGAGGGTCAACCTGAATACCCTAAGCCGAAACCACATGACCCAAGAATGTTACTTCATTCAACCAAAACTGGCACTTACTGAACTTGGCATACAGTCGATGCTCCCTCAGCTTCTTTAACACCAAAGAAAGATGTCGAGCATGGTCATCTTTTGACTTAGAATACACCAGAATATCGTCAATAAAGATGATGACGAACCTATCCAGATACTGCTAAAACACCTTGTTCATCAATCTCATGAAAGCTGTTGGTGCATTATCAAACCAAACGGCATTACGAGAAACTCATAATGACCGTAACGAGTCCTAAAGGCAGTTTTAGGATCATCGTCGCTCCTGATCTTCAGCTAATAATAGCCCGACCTCAAATCGATTTTTGAGAACACATAGAAACCTCGAAGTTGATAAAAAAGATCGTCGATTTGCGGCAACGGATAACTGTTTTTAATCGTTGCCTGGTTCAATTGCCTGTAATCTATACATAACCTCAAAGTACCATCTTTCTTTCGAACGAAAAAGACTGGGGCTCCCCAAGGTGACGTACTAGGCTGAATGAATCCTTTCTCAAGTAACTCCTGCAATTGAATCTTCAACTCGCTCAACTTAGTAGGAGCCATTCGATTTGAAGTTAAGGAAATACTATTAGTACCTGGTAACAAGTCAATGGTGAACTCCACATCGCGATCTGGCGGTAATCCAGGTAAATCATCAGGAAATACGTCAGAGAATTGTCTGACCACCTTAACATTCTCCAAGCTAACCGGAGTGTCGTCATTAAGTACCACGTGAGCTAAGTATCCCTAGCAACCCTTCTTCAATAACTTTTTGGCTCGCACCGCCGAAATAACTCCATGTCTAACTCTGCTACGTTCGCCCATGAAAGAAACTTCAGGTAATCCAGGATGATGAAAAGTCACTGATTTCCCGTAACAATCAATCTTGGCATGATTGTAGTGCAACCAATCTGTGCTCAGAATGATGTCAAAGTCGACAATATCTAATGGAGTGAGGTTAGCAGGCATAACCACACTTTCCACTATTACGGGGCATCCTGGATATACGTAATCCACATAACATTTCTCCCCTCTAGGCATAGGAAACTCCAACTCATACCCAAGGGGTGAAATTGGGGTTGAGTCAACTGAGCAAATGTATGAGAAATTAAGGAGTGTGTGGCACCACAGTCAATCAATACTTTAGCATAATGTCCAAGAATGTTTAACGTACCCATAATCAAGTCTGGGTTGTTCTGGGCGTCCTGAAGTGAGAGGTTATGAATGCATCCCTGAGCCTGCGACGTCCACCTCGACCTTTACCAGTATGCATTCCACGCCCCTGAGAATTATGCCCTTGGCTCAACTGTCCCGCCTGCCTCGATGACCTGACACCACTAGCAGCAGCATCTACCTGTTGGGGCTGTCCCCCTGAATACCACTGCGAGCCATCGGCTGAGTACTGCTGCTGAGGTAGGTATCCACCTGAATATGGCTGTTAGGGAGGCATATATCCTCCAGAATACTGCTGCTGTGGAGGCATATACCCTCCAGAATACTGCCCGTAGCCGCTCTGCTGGTAGAGATCCATAGGATACTGATACTGATCTGATGAATAAGGAACGGGATCCCCCTGATAGTGGAAAGCTTATCCACGACCCATCTGAGCGTAACCGCTCAGTTTTGAGAACTGCAACATCGGAGCTAGTGGTGGTATAGAAGGCTGATGGGGCCTCTGCTAGGTCTGTGGACAATATTTAGCCAAGTGTCCCTACTGGCCACAAGTATAGCATCCACTGATACCGCGTCGACTTTCGCCAAAGTGCCGATTGTTGCACCTACGGCACAACGGAGCACTACTTCTACTAGAGTTCCCTGCCTCTGGGATCTGGCACCACCGAAGAATCTGCCACCACCTCTCTTACCTGTAGCACTGTAGCCTCCACTAGAAGAACTAGAGCTAGCTCCGCTACGTTTAAAGCTCTGTGTCTAGCGAGGTCCTTGCGAGAATTGGCCTTTCCCCTTATTATTATTGCCCTGATTTCCTTCTCTCTCATCATCATCACTATCACTGTGCAAGTTCTCAGAATTCTCAATCTACAACAAAGCCTCATAAAACTCATGATAGGTAGAGTAGGGAATCGCCGTCCCTATGGTACGTCATTTCTTCTTCGTACCCAATTTAAATCCACGTAACATCTCAACTTGGTTGGCAACAACCTCCAGGTAATAGCGGAAGAGATCAGTAAACTTCTGGTATTACTCATTAGCCGACATCTTCTTCTATTTCAAACTTGTGAATTCCTGTTTCTTACGATCAATGTATGCCGGAGGAATGAATCTCTTATAGAACAACTATTTAAACACTTCCTAATCCTTAGACTCCTCCTCGGGCATCTCATCGGCCAACTGTTTCCACCATGCTGCTGGTTCCTTACCCAAAAACCATGAGGTCGTCTCGACCCATCTGTCAGGAGGTAGATTCCCCTGAATCTGCATCACACTAAAAGTCTTCTTGATGTGCATAAACCATTTCTCAGAACCCTCGGGTCCTTCATTCCCTATTAAGGTAGTGATTTTTAGATTATATACTGACTCCAGAGGGGTTCTGTGGGAAGGATGAACTACTGACTGAATGGCACTCACTATCGCTTCCCCTAACTGAGATATATTGGCTCTCTACGAGGCGACATAGTTCTGACAGAAGACATCAAGTCATTAGAAATTTCACAAAATATGCAGGACTGCAACCTAGAACTCTGATACCAAACTGACACACCCTGACCTGAAAGTGGGGCATGCTAGTCGTCACGTGAGCGTGACGTAACCATGTGCATAATGCAAAAGCAAGATTCATAATAAGGATACGAACGAATTTAAACCAAGTCACTAGCAACCTAAGAAGATAGTGCGCTGGAAAACGAAGTTATAGTGCTTATACAAATTCAGAGCATACTAAATCGATGCAGTCAAGCATGAAATAATAGATTCGAATAACCCAAAGGGTGCCCTACATAATGAGAACTCTGTCAGAACTGCCGAATGATCCCCGTTAGCCACCAACGATACTCTAGCTACCTAGAACCTGGAGGGGCGAAAAACAAAGTTGAGTGGGTCAGCAAAACAAATCTTTTCAAAATCATCCTTTTTTCAAAAGTATAACCCCTCGCCGCAAATCATCCTTTTCTCATATATATATATATATATATATATATATATATATATATATAAATCTCGAAATCATGCTGGAAAATATGAATGTATGCCATGCCAAAGTATCACAACTGAACTCTAATCATAACTTTATGGATGTGAATAAATATCAGGTAATCATCTCGGCCCTCGGCTATATATATATTAATCCTGCACACCAATCAATACCACCTCTAGTGGTCTACACATCATCACTGAATATAAAGTAAGTATTCTCTAGTGCTACAATCACGTGAAGACTGTGTGAAGGATTCGCGGGTCACCTACGAGTCGAACCCATTTATAGTGGTCTATACGACAGGACTGTGCACCTAACTTAGATCCAAGGTGAGCATGTGGTGCGGGAGGTGAACAACACGTGAAAGACTATGACCCTAACTCTAGGCGGAAGCACTAATAACAAGGTGTAGGTATATGAGCTCTAATCACATCTCATCATATAACATCACATTGTTCTCATCATAACTAGTATACAACTCACCTGACATTTACCTGTACGTTTGCAGCATCAATCATAATTATATGCAATCGTGAATACATAAATAAAATAAATAGATACTTTGCATGGCATTTCAAATCCTTTAAATGTTCAATTTCATTTTCTGGGAAAATAGCAATATATATAGGTATATATGGAAAACAACCTGCCCACAAACTGGTAAGTAGCCGGGTCGTAGCCCCCATGTCTAGCCTGGCTATGGTTATCCTCAGGATACGTCTCACCTATATGAGAATTTAATGAAAATACTTTATTTAAGCACACATACGTAACTACGGAATTAACTTCTCATACAAAGCTCAATTTTGGTATTCGAATATACTAATGTGACCTACTCGACGTCGAGATATTTTTAAAATAATTTTCCTAAGCCCCATGCGCCAGGGAGGCCACGGTGCCACGCGCCCCCCCACGTGCATCATCTTCTTCGTCCAGACGCCAGAAAATCTCGCCGGTGCTGGAAAACTGGGTAACCTGCAACTGGGCTTTTCTCGCTCGTTTCTACACCATTTTTCACGTACTTTATACCAAAATGAATCTCAGAGCAAGAAGAACAAGTCTATACCTCATTTAGGCCTTAAAACCCACAGAATCTCACCAGGAAATTTCAAGAAAACCGGCCACCTTCGAACTAGGGCTTCCCGACGTCCAAAACTTCCAAACGAACGTCCCTGAGCTTCGTGGGAATCTCCTAGAGCTCACTGTGAGCTTGGATTGTCCTAAAAATCAACCATCAACAAGTTCATGAATAGTGCCAACTCGGGGCTTGAATTTTCAATGTGAAATTGAGAGTTTCCTTACCTGAAAATGGTGTCAATAGGTTCGTCTGATCTCCAGGAGCACGACGGTGCCCTTAGCTTCCTTGATCTACAAGGTTTAGAGAGGTTTTGGGTGCGTCCGTACCAAAACGAAAAGAGAAAGAGTGAGTTCGAAAAGAGAGAGTCTGAGAGAGATAGGGAGATACGGGGGAGAGGAGAGAGAGTGAGTGTTTTGTATGGTCTAAGTAGTTGGGTCACCAATCAACACTTAGAAAGAAAGAAGAAAAAAAAATTTGAAAGTGTGATTGGATCTCAAAAATAGTATATATCGGGACGGGCTATCACATTGTCACTATTTCGTAAACTAAATACTGACTATTTATCAAACGAACACTAGTATTATCATTGTTTCGTAAACTAAATATTGACTATTTCTTAAACGGAACACTAGTATTATCACTTTTTCGTAAACGAAACACTGACTATTTATCAAATGAACAATAGTATTATCATTGTTTCGTAAACTAAACACTAACTATTTCTTAAACGAAACACTAGTACTATCACTGTTTCTAAACCAAACACTTACTATTTCTTAAACAAAACACTAATACTATCACTATTTCGTAAACTAAACATTGACTATTTATCAAACGAACAATAGTACTATCACTGTTTCGTAAACAAAACACTGACTATTTATTAAACGGAACACTAGTACTATCACTGTTTCATAAACTAAACACTAACTATTTATCAAACGAACAATAGTACTATCAGTGTTTCGTAAACTAAACACTGACTGTTTATTAAACGGAACACTAGTACTATCACTGTTTCATAAACTAAACACTAACTATTTATCAAACGAACAATAGTACTATCACTGTTTCGTAAACTAAACACTGACTATTTGTTAAACCGAACACTAGTACTATCATTGTTTCGTAAACTAAACACTGACCATTTCTCAAACAGAACACTAATACTATCACTATTTCGTAAACTAAACATTGACTATTTATCAAATGAACAATAGTACTATAATGGGTAAATTACACCATAACCCCTCAGGTTTGAGGTCTATTACAACTCCATACAACATCTTTAAAACATTTCACTTTCATACCTCAAGTACTATTTTATTTCAATTTCATACAGCCGTTACATTTTCCATCCATTGAACCGTTAAGTGCTGACGTGGCCGCCACATATATGCCACGTGGCTGCCAAATGTCTGCCACGTGGCAAATAAAAATAATTTTTTATTTTAAAAACCTAAATTTTCTCAACCAAAAAAAAAAAAATTGGGTAAATTACATCATACCCCCTCAGGTTTGAGGTCTATTACAACTTCATACAACATTTTTAAAATATTTCACTTTTATACATCCAGTACCATTTTATTTCAAAATACCATCTCCGTTAGATTTTCCATCCATGGGTCTGTTAAATGTTGACGTGGCTGCCACATTTGTGCTGATGTGGCTGCCACGTGACAATTTTTTTTAAATATTTTTAAAAACCTGAATCTTCTAAAAAAAAAATTTAAAAAAAAAAAAAAAAGCTGAAATCGTCTTCCCCGACTCACCCCTTATTCTATCCATCATCACCCCCCCCCCCCAAAATCCCACTCGAGCCACCCCTCTCTCCCATCCCCCATCACTCACCCTAAAAAATTCCACCCGAGGTTAGATGGATCTACTACAAAATGGTATTGAATGTATGAAAGTGAAATGTTTTAAAGATGTTGTATGGAGTTGTAATAGACCTCAAACTTGAGGGGGTATGGTGTAATTTACCCTTTTTTTTTTTGGTTGAGAAAATTTGGGTTTTTTAAATTAAAAAAAATAAAAATTATTTTTATTTGCCACGTGGCAGACATTTGGCAGCCACGTGGCATATATGTGGCGGCCACGTCAGCACTTAACGGTTCAATGGATGGAAAATGTAACGGCTGTATGAAATTGAAATAAAATAGTACTTGAGGTATGAAAGTGAAATGTTTTAAAGATGTTGTATGGGGTTGTAATAGACCTCAAACCTGAGGGGCTATGGTGTAATTTACCCTACTATAATTGTTTTGTAAACTAAACACTGACTATTTATCAAACGGAACACTAGTACTATCACTGTTTCGTAAACTAAACAGTGACTATTTATCAAACGAACACTAGTACTATCACTGTTTCGTAAACTAAACACTGACTATTTCTTAAACGGAACACTAGTACTATCACTGTTTCGTAAACTAAACATTGACTATTTATCAAACGAACACTAGTACCATCACTGATTCACTGTTTCGTAAACTAAATACTAACTATTTCTTAAACGGAACACTAGTACTATCACTGTTTCGTAAACTAAACACTGATTATTTATTAAACGAAACACTAGTACTATCACTGTTTCGTAAACTAAACACTGATTATTTCTCAAATGGAACACTACACACACACACACACACACACACATGAGTTCAACTTTATAATGAGATAGATCCAAGGCAATTGCATGAGACTTCAAAACATAATTCAGACCAAACATAATCATAAACTAGTTTCCAAAATATATATATATATATATATATATATATATATATATATATATATAATCATAAACGTTGATGTGAGTCTCGCACTTTAAGTTTCACTGATCCCAGAAATCTTCCCTTAACCTTCATTATTTTGTAGTGATTTGTGTAGAAGTTTAGACTATGCAAGTGAATGTGCAATGTGATACACTCGGTGAAATTAAGTCATTTTCCAATCTAAAGTTCCTTATTTTTAGTGATTTGTGGAATTTATTTTTTTTAAATTTATTTGATGGGAGACGAGGCGAGGAACTGGAGATAATTAATTATGTTAGGGGTTAATCGGTATCAACTGGCAAAATTTTTTTTTTTTTTTTTTTTGACAAATCCTCTAGAAAATGGCATATTTGTAAATAAATGAGGGAATGGAATATTTGTAAATAAATGAAAGTTTAATTTTAACAAAAGTGGGCTAACGGAAGGCAAAAGCATGGATGGAAAATGAATTTCTTATTTTGCACGTGAGGCTTCTTTGTTTTGGTTGTTCTTTCTAGTTTTTGTCCTTTTTCATTAAAGTTTAAGTCTTTTTTATTAAATAAAATTAGTAAACGGTTTTTGGTTAATAAAAAGTTTGAAAAAGCCTTTTTCATTAAAGTTTCCTTTTTAAATCTAATTTAAGTCTCTAAATTAACACTCACTATTAGAAATTACCATTTACCCGGCGAAATTTTTCCAACGACCAAACTTTTGTCGAGCAAATAAACTTTATCCAATGAAATAAAAAGTTCGTTGGGAAAACTTGATCAACGTTTTGGTTTATTCATAAGTTTTTTGCCAAAGAAAAGCATTCAATGGGCAAAGTTACTTACGTGGGGTAAAGTTTTCGAGCCAAGGAAAAAAATGGCGTATAATATGGCATCCTTTATAAGACGAACCATTCAGGTTTCTCACGCTATATATTTTATGATTTAGCATTTAGGGTTTACCTTTCATTCAGAAAAATATACTATTTTGTCGGGCGAAAGTGAGGGACATTTTGGCATATGCAATTCCTTCGATAATTAGTGTGCATAATTAATTTCAACAATCTAACCATCAAAATTGTTTGTATAAACTTCGAGATCGCATACGCCAAAAATCACCAAAAATAAACTTTTGATGTGAAATCTCGTTCCTGGATTTCACTATTGCAAGCTACGTATTTGTATTAAGGAGATTCTATATTATTTTTGGGAATTTATATTAATTTTAGATTTTAATTACTTAATTACAAAGTTTGAATTTTTGAAAATAATTATTTAAATCCGTAGACCTTCGGGGGCCACTCTTAATGTTTTCAAATTAAGCACATTGTGACAGCTCGTCTCGGGTTATAAACATTATCGATGTAAATAAACGCGTTTACCCCCATTTACTCATGAACGTGTGTTTGATTGAGCCATATTTGGATCTTTGGGTGTCCTACACCTTGGGCCCAATAGAATTTGGGCTGATGATGTTGGTTGATATTTTTAAACACACATGCACACCATGCACAAGCCTACACTTTCTGTTTCTGATTCCGTTTCTCTCTCATCCCTCTCGAATTCTCTTCTCTCTTCCCTCCAGACACACATACATAACTCCATTGAGGCACAGATCGAGGGAAATTTTGGCATATTTAGAATCCTTGGAGCTTGTTAAGTTCACTGGTACCTTTGGTTTAACTTGAAACGTAGTAAAACCTAGAAAACCTGAGTTTGATTCCTATAGTACTGTTCATCAACTTCTAATTGTGAAATTTTCTTGCAATTATAAGATCACGGGGATATTCTAGGCGCCATCATGAGGCTCGGGGTACCTCGTTTGCAAACTTTGGACGTCAGGATCACCAGTTATGAGTTTGGCCGAATTTCGTGAATTTTTCTCGACGAAATTCTAACGTTTTAAGGCTTTAAAGTGGTATGATTATGTTCTTTACCTTCCAAGCTTTATTTTGGTGGTAATTTCATAGAAATTGGTTGAGAAACGAGAGAGAAAATCAAGTTTAAAGTTTTTCCCAATTTTTGGTGAACGCAGCGGCGCCGGTGTTGGTCTCCGGTGAACCAAGGTAGAAGATAGAGAATATTCCGTCAAGTCTGACAGAATATTCTAACCGCGTCAGTTAGAATTAACTGATTCCGTTGGGTTTTAACAAAATATTCCGTAGAATATTCCCTGACGGCGTCAACTGCGCTGTCCATATGCCTGGCACGTGCCTGCGCGTGGGGGCGCGTCTGGCTGTGCCTTGGCCGGCGCATGGGGGCGCGTGACAGATCAAAAAAAATTTCTAAAAATATGGGGGTGTTCGTGGGATTGAGTAGAGCATGTTGGTATATTCAAATACCCCATTTGAGCAATGTATGAGAAGTTGTTACCTAAGTTCATTTATGTGCGTTAAATGACGGTTTTATAGTTGTTTCGCATATAGGTGAGACGTACCCAGAGAACAAGCGCAGCCACGCTAGGCTCGGGGGATACGACCCGTCTACTTATCAGTGAGTGGGCTTTTGTTTTCAGTATATATATATATATATATATATATATATATATATATATATATATATATATGATTGACGTTTTCCCAGAAACTTAGTTTTGAATGATTCTAGAATCGAATTGGTTTTATGATTGAATTGCCATGTTGAATGCCGTTTATATTTGATTATTATGATTGTAATTGTGCTGATCATGCTTCAGCGCCGTGGACGCTCAAGTAAGTCAGGTGAGTATGATTATTAGTGATAGTGATGATGATGGGATTGTGATATAGCTCATATTCCTGAAGGAAAATTTGTGAAAAACAAGTTCATTTGAGCAACATCAACAACATGCAATTAACAATTAAAGGCGGAATCATGTTTGTATGCACTCAAAAATAAAACTTAACCCATGAAATTCAAAGCCTAGTAGATAGGTGAACCAAGACACAACTCAAGAACAAAGTGAGTTGAGAAATCTTATACCTTTGTTGATTCCTCTTTGCATAAGCAAAGGCTAATCACCCAAGGAGAGGGTCTTCATTCCTTACTTCTTAGCTCCATGGATTTCTTGGAGGAGGATGGTAGAATGGATTCTCCAAGTTCCCAAGAAAGGGAACCTCTAAGTTTCCACACCAAGGAGAGCATTTAGAAGAGATGAGTGACCTAGGAAGATTTAGATGCTAGTGAAATCTTCTAGGGTGGCCGGCCTCTTAAAGAGAAAGGGAGAGACATGTTCTCTTCAATTTTCTCCAAAAGAAACCCTAATGAAGAAAAGGCTATAAAGTCATATTTATACCTACCTTCATTGGAGTGGCAAACTTGTAATAAGTCCAAAACCCACTCTATTCTCTATGTGGCCGGCCTCTTAGAGTCTTTGGGCTGTTTGGGCCCTCTTGAATCTTTATTCATTAAGTTGTCATACAACTTAAGTCAATGGGCTTGACGTTCAAAGCCCATTGGGCCTTGAGGCCCAAAACTAACCCAAGGTCTATAACGAACTTATTCGTTTGATTAATTAACATATTAATTAATCCTAGCCATAAATAATTAAACCATTTAATTATCCTTACTCATCTCCGTTGTTTCTTCAATCTCTACCTTACTCGGTGTACGATCCATTAGGTTCCTTTTAGCGAGGCAGTGGGCGATTAGAACTCTTTCAAATTGATTGTGAATTGAAACTTACTTTCAATTCTCCCTTTAGTGATTACTCACTATTAGAGCTTCCACAAACCATGAGTGACACCTAGCAGTATATCATGGCTACCCAAGCTAATCAGAAGAGGTGGAGAACCTATTCAGTTTAGGATTACAATGCAATACGGTCTTTCTCAAATACAACACTCTTGACCACATTGTTTGGTTTGATAGTTTATTCATGTCTACTATCCAATGTGATTCATTTACTTATATGATTACCTTGAATGTGATTCAGAACGACTTTCCAAATCTCATTCATACTCTGGCCAAAGATTCTTAATCATATCATAGAGTATTCTCCCTCAAACAGTTTGAAGGTTAGAGATCCCTTGTTGCACATTCACTTGCCTCCATGGCTAAGTGGCTTAACCCCAACTACGCTGTGGACACCCTCTGATAGAGTGACATTGACATAGTCAAAGATCAAGGACCTAACCACAAGACAACTATGATGCCTCAGGTCAAAGGACTACTTTGCATTATCCCAACCATGAGTTCTCATGTGACATGAGTATGAGAACTCCTCGTTGATCGTGTTCAGTGGACTCATTCTCTATTGAGCACCTACATGCTTGTCTTGGTGTCAGCCACACCAATGACTCGAGACCAATCACTCTTCCTAAGAGAAGACATAGCACATATTGATCTTAACGGACTGTCAATGCCCAATTGGCAATTCTATGATCAGGAACGTTTAGGATATGTATACGAAAGAGAATGGTCTCATGAATCTAACTTCTTTAGATCACATTCTCCCAATTGCATATTCCTTGGACTTATTGTTCAAGCATATAACATTTATATGAGACAGCTTAAAACAATAATCTTTGCCCTTTATATTAAACCAGATTAGTTTAACATGTGAAATGTCCGTAAAGTACCATCATATGATTAGTTTTAGGGCACATTTCCAACAATCTCCCACTTGCACTAGAGCCAATCAGCTTGGTCATCAGTGATGATACCTCTTCTGTAGTCATTTCAAAAATGGCTGAGTAATAGGCCTAGGCAATGGATATCTATATGTTATCCGTAGAAGCAACCTTGAGATTAACAACGTCACCATTATACATGATTCTCAATCATGTGGTTCAATCTCTCATTTGAGTTCGGATCTTAATGAGACCTTGATTCCCTGGCTTGAGCTATCGCCCCATTAGTGTCATAGTGTCAACACATTAAAGACACTTTCTGGTTGGAACCGAATGGAGAGTTCATAAATGAACTTTCCCATCCAAACAGCAATGTTGTAAGCTTTTATATGGCAATATATTTTGCATACATGATGGAACACATTAAAGTCATTACTTTTAACGTTTCCACCCAAATATCTCTTTAGTCATAATAAAGAGATATCCAATTATCACTTCATTCATAATGAAGAGGCATTCAATGATGGATTAGATTCATAATCTAATACATTTACGCTTCCATTACGTTACTCTAATTCTTCCTCATTCTTGAGGAATCCATCCTTAGTATTTCTCAAATACTTAAGGATTCACTTGACAGTTGCCATGGTTCTGATCCTGAGCTTGCATTGACATCGACTTGTACCAATCTTAGTACAACTCATATCAACGTTTTTCATACAATATGAAATACGTAAATTACCTTTCCGCATATGCATAAAGGATTCCTTTTACGCATTATTTCTTTGGGAGTCAAAGGGGTACGTTCCCTTTGTGAAGAGCAACTTCCTAGTCTCACTAGGATTGTCCTTCTGATTAAAGTTTATCATCACATGAGAAACTTCCTAGCATCTTTTGTCTATCACCAGGGATTGATATGATCCAATTATATCCTGAAATCTATCATTATAGATTTCCATCCCATGTTTATAGACTATGTCTCCCATATACATTCTATCATTATAGAATGTTTAAAGTCATAACTTTAACAATGAAGAATTCCTTTCATTTCCAAAATTAATATATATATAATGTATATATGTTCAAATTTAGGAATATGATTGACTCCCACTAATCTTTTGTAAACCTAGTAAACAAAAGATTCATTTACATCTTTATGAGAAATCAAACGATTTGATCTTTTTCTCATAAGATGCTTATAGCTCCTACTAGCTTGCTGAGATTCATGATGGATGGATCTCTACAACTTACATGTCTTGTGGTTCCTAGTTTTAGACATATATTATCAAGACTATCTTGATAATAGTTTCGGAAACCCATAATATGTCCAAACATTGAATCACCCTATAGTTGTAGCAAGCAATCTTCGAATTAATAGAAACCAAGACTACATCAAAGATGGTTTCTTCCAAGTCAACCAATCTCGTTGATTGTAGTCACCTTAAGCTACCAATTAGCTTTGAAGGTTTCATTATCTCGAATCAAATGGTTTTATACCATTTTCTTGAGTATATGTCGTACATACACTCAATGTAGTCATAAGGATATCCATTCTTATTTCTTTCGAATTAAGAGATGTAACTCTATGACATAGCCATAAAGTTCAAACCATTCAACTGAGACGGTTTATGGATCCTTCCCGACTACCTTGGGGCTAGTGGTGTAGGAACTAGGTTGTTATATTTGTTGATTATCATCTTGTCTCTCAAAGAACCCATTCTTTGAGTTCTATATCTCGTTCATTTGCTCTATTTTAGGCAAATCCTATTGTAGGATTATAATGAACGACCCAACAAACAACCTTTGTTAGTTGGTCCATAGATATGATATCCAAATGTTAGTTTAAGGATATCCCACAAGATTATTCTCAAACAAATATTGCTTATTAGCACAAAACCCAAATCTTAACACAATTAAGATTTGTCTTTCTTTCCAACTACATCCCATGGAGTCATGAAAATTTTGGAAGATATTCTAATTGACAATCATATTGTCTTAGAAGTATATATATATATATATATATATATCTTATATATGGGTTATTTGATAACATCCAACGAACTAAATCTTGTTCTTGTTCGTTCTTCTCCCAATGGAAAAGCCTATTATCTTATGATGCTACTTTCCTTGATATCTTTCAAGGAAACTCTTCTAAAGTGTCATTTTTCCTTGGATCAAATCTAAGGAGGTAAATACTTTAGACGTATTACTCATCAACTTACATTCTTGAATTCTTTGAAACTTTTTTGCAAAGTATTCGGATCGTGTTTATTCAAAATAAACGATGGTCCAACCGAGAGCGATCTTCGGTGAATGTCATACAACATGGGTAGTATTATGTTGTAGACAAGGGCCACTAACATCTAAGTGAATTATCCTCAACAACTTTGTGATTCTTTCTTCTTTCCAAAAGAATAAAGATTCGAACATTTCGCCTCTATACAATTTTAACGAGAAGGCATTGGATCCAGATCTAACGATCCAAAGCATCCATCTATGACCAACTCGTAATTTATGTTTTAGAGGTGTCACAACTCAGTGGGATTAGTCACTACCTTGCAACCTTTTGGGTTTTAAGCATCATTATATTCTAAACAGTTAACACTACCACATTATCTCTACTATAGAGACAATCAATTAGATTACAATCATCCAACCATTCATAAAGAACAATGTTTTGTCAAACAAAGCATTCATCAATTTCTCATAGTGATGGAATTAAGTTCCTTACATTGAATTGGAATGTAAAGACAATCTTTGTTTTTCCAATTTCATTGGTAGTTCATATGAGGAAGCAAGTACTATTTGCTTTCGCAAAGATCTATATCTTATTCACGTTCCGAATGTGAAGTACTTTCTTTTCTCTCATTTATCTTCTACTTCTTATTAGCCACACTTTTACAACGATTGTAAAACATAGTTGCTAATACAGAATCATGTATTCAAGTAGAAGAACCAACTATTTTGAATTATTCAAGAACAATTTACAACACCTTCAAAAGGTGTGTTCTTGACACTTGCAAGACATTTCTTGCAAATACCCCTTTCAATGTCCATCCTTTCATAAAGAAAGTTTGTTCCCTTGGAGTTATTTTGCCTTCTTCATTTGACTTCTCCATTGACTACAATAGTCATGGTCCCTAAACTCCCACTATTTCTCTTGAAACTTATTTCAATTGTGTTATACACATCAAACGATTTAGAGAGCGTGCGGTTATTGTTCACTATATAGTTTACAAGAAACTTAGTGAACCATTTGGATAGGGACTCAAAGGTGAAGTCCTAGCCTAGTTTCCGTCTCTAGAAGTGGTTTAACACTTCTACACTCAATGATTCAAAATCATCATAAGTCCATGTTGATGGACTATTTTTGTCAACCAACCATTATGTTCTAAACATAATTACAAACTTTCAAGAGTTATTCAAGGCAACTCTCATTTCTTCATACAACAATTTGTAAGTGAAGAATCATGGCACATAAAGTGTCCATGCCCTTGTGCTTTCTTCTCAAGTTCCTTGTTCGTGTAACAAAGAGACAAGCACTAGTGTTTGCGTTGTCCTCTTTATGATAGACTTATCTAACATGTTCTTCCATTGATACATTATCAATAGGAAGATTGTGAGGATGAGACTACTTAGGCACTTTTACAATCCATTCAAGACAATCTATGGGATTGTGGTACCAAGTTCGGAAACTAAAGTGTTCAGCTTTTCTTTGTCAAGTTTTGGATAGCGTTTGCAAATATATCGGTAAACAAATACATAACGAATATAAATTGATTGATTTTAAGCCATTTGATTCGGGTCTTTAAATCAAATAGCACCACCTACTATTTTTAACAAATTTCATATCCCTCGTTGGAATTCGAGAGTTTTGAAGGAAACTCTTAGTAGGGTATGGGAGACTCACTATTACCAAGCCCACCTCACAATGATATGATGTTGGCTAGCAAAAATAATAATGAGAGAGTACGCTTACTCATTTACATCTAATGTAAGAACCCATCTTATTTGGCCTCTAGAGAATGATGCCTCACAATGATATGATGTTGATCATTCTCGTTGCCTACCTTCACAACATCATGTATGCATATAGAACTCCTCATGAGTGTAAGCACATACTTTGTACTCCCCCATGATAGGGTGAAGCGGTGTATGAGTCACAAACGATTGGAGACTACGACGGTGGAAGGCCACGAAAGAGTGTTCAAAGCACTCCCACGCTTGTCAACTTCATATTGGTTTGGTTGAGGGTTTTATGTCTCATCACATAAGCATGCTTTCAATCACCTTAAAACATTTTGGTCCTATTACAACTATTGGTCCATGTGATTGATTTAGTAGTATATAATACTCCCACTATGCTTTTAAAACGGTTTTTAAAGCAAGACTATATGGTACTACTAACATAAGATTTGCATTCATTGATGGACTATATAGTTGCCTTAGGGCCTTAGGATGACTATGAACCTTTGATTCAATCCAACACGAGCCTAGTGTTGGATCTTGGTCTCAGGATGGTGATTGATTTTAGTTACGCGTTTAATCACATTAAGGCGTGTTTTCTTATTGGGCGTTGGACCCAACTACTCCAATTTCATGCATATCGAATAAAACAAGAAATGAGTACTTCAAAGCAAAGAAGAGCTTATGCTCTTTTACAACAATTGATCAAATCAAATTACTTTAAAGTAAAGAAGAGCTTATGCTCTTTTACAACAATTGATCATATCAAATTACAACCAAAATTTAATCTACACATTCCCATGGTTTAAACAAATTTGAGAGACGGCCTTTCACATAGCTCAATTATCGTAGGCTTAGGTTCATAATCACCCTTTCTTTAATTAATTAACGCTTTAACTAATTAAACTCGAATGCAACATTTTCATTTGGTTTTTGTATCCATAGAATTGATTTTAAATAGAGCTAAATGAAATGAAAATCCAATTCTCATTCAAAGAGACAAAACTATTTTGTTCTCATCTAATTTGGGCCAAAAAGCAATAACCTCAACCATTGGGCTATATTGCAAAACATAAACTTTTGGGGTCACTTTGTAAGAACACAAAAGTCCACTACTTCATGTAATTACAACTAGAACCCAAAAATTTCAACTAATGCAAAAACTTAATTAAAGGAACAAAACATTTTGTCCTTTAGTGATTTTGGGCCTTTACGTAAAAACGTAAACTTTCGGGTCAAAGTGCAAATACACAAAAGTATCAAAACTTTATGTAATTGCATAAAAGCCCCAAAAGTACCCTACTTTAGTAGGGTGGCCGGTCACATGGAGAGAGGATGGTGTGTGTAAGTGGATGTGTAGGTTTGAAAAGGTGATGGAAGTGTGTAAGTGATTGGTATGGTGTGAATAGTAAAATAAGTGTGGGTGTGTAAGAAAAGTACCAATCACTTATTTGAGAAACAATCATATCATCCATCACAAACAAAATTAAATAATAACCAAACACCTTTTTGAATCAAAATTCACAACTTTTTTGTTCTTGCCAAGAACATATCAAGAACAATGAAGAACATCCATGAAAACCCATAAGAGCTCCATGAACATTTTTCACCCAAAACCATCCCAAAAATTCTCAAACTTAAGGGAAATAACATATTACCAAACTAGGGTACTTAGGGGTTCCAAAAGTCACTTTAAAACATTTTTAACAAGACAAACATGAATCCAAAAATCCACCCTTTGGATTTGGCCGAATTTCCCCAAAAACATGGCACCAAATTTTAGCTCCAAAATTCATGCTCATATGAACTACATCTACAACATTTGAGATGGCAAATTTTCTAACAAAATTTACATTCAAAGAAGCAAGAATAAAGCTTGTAACAATTACAACATTCAAATCACAAACTATGAACTACAAAACCCAAAAGGATTCACCAACTACTAGACCTAGGCTCTTGATACCACTTGAAGAAAAATTTGTGAAAAACAAGTTCATTTGAGCAACATCAACAACATGCAATTAACAATTAAAGGCGGAATCATGTTTGTATGCACTCAAAAATAAAACTTAACCCATGAAATTCAAAGCCTAGTAGATAGGTGAACCAAGACTCAACTCAAGAACAAAGTGAGTTGAGAAATCTTATACCTTTGTTGATTCCTCTTTGCATAAGCAAAGGCTAATCACCCAAGAAGAGGGTCTTCATTCCTTGGTTCTTAGCTCCATGGATTTCTTGGAGGAGGATGGTAGAATGGATCTCCAAGTTCCCAAGAAAAGGAACCTCTAAGTTTCCACATCAAGGAGAGCATTTAGAAGAGATGAGTGACCTAGGAAGATTTAGATGCTAGTGGAATTTTCTAGGGTGGCCGGCCTCTTAGAGAGAAAGGGAGAGACATGTTCTCTCCAATTTTCTCCAAAAGAAACCCTAATGAAGAAAAGGCTATAAAGTCATATTTATACCTACCTTCATTGGAGTGGCAAACTTGTAATAAGTCCGAAACCCACTCCATTATCTATGTGGCCGGCCTCTTAGAGTCTTTGGGCTGTTTAGGCCCTCTTGAATCTTTATTCATTAAGTTGTCATACAACTTAAGTCAATGGGCTTGACGTTCACAGCCCATTGGGCCTTGAGGCCCAAAACTAACCCAAGGTCTATAACGAACTTATTCGTTTGATTAATTAACATATTAATTAATCCTAGCCATAAATAATTAAACCATTTAATTATCCTTACTCATCTCCATTGTTTCTTCAATCTCTACCTTACTCGGTGTACGATCCATTAGGTTCCTTTTAGCGAGGCAGTGGGCGATTAGAACTCTTTCAAATCGATTGTGAATTGAAACTTACTTTCAATTCTCCCTTTAGTGATTACTCACTATTAGAGCTTCCACAAACCATGAGTGACACCTAGCAGTATATCGTGACTACCGAAGCTAATCAGAAGAGGTGGAGAACCTATTCAGTTTAGGATTACAATGCAATACGGTCTTTCTCAAATACAACACTCTTGACCACATTGTTTGGTTTGATAGTTTATTCATGTCTACTATCCAATGTGATTTATTTACTTATATGATTACCTTGAATGTGATTCAGAACGACTTTCCAAATCTCATTCATACTCTGGCCAGAGATTCTTAATCATATCATAGAATATTCTCCCTCAAACAGTTTAAAGGTTAGAGATCCCTTGTTGCACATTCACTTGCCTCCATGGCTAAGTGGCTTAACCCCAACTACGTCGTGGACACCCTCTGATGGAGTGACATTGACATAGTCAAAGATCAAGGACCTAACCACAAGACAACTATGATGCCTCAGGTTAAAGGACTACTTTGCATTATCCCAACCATGAGTTCTCATGTGACATGAGTATGAGAACTCCTCGTTGATCGTGTTCAGTGGACTCATTCTCTATTGAGCACCTACATGCTTGTCTTGGTGTCAGCCACACCAATGACTCGAGACCAATCACTCTTCCTAAGAGAAGACATAGCACATACTGATCTTAACGGACTGTCAATGCCCAATTGGCAATCCTATGATCAGGAACGTTTAGGATATGTATACGAAAGAGAATGGTCTCATGAATCTAACTTCTTTAGATCACATTCTCCCAATTGCATATTCCTTGGACTTATTGTTCAAGCATATAACATTTATATGAGACAGCTTAAAACAATAATCTTTGCCCTTTATATTAAACCAGATTAGTTTAACATGTGAAATGTCCGTAAAGTATCATCATATGATTGGTTTTAGAGCACATTTCCAACAATTCCTGCACCTCAGGTGTTTGTGCTCCGCCAGAGTAGGGCCTAGCCTTCACGTGATCGTTCACTTCCTGCACCGTATGCTCACCTTGGATCCAAGGCAGGTGCTAGCCTGTCGTACCGACAACTATAGGTGGTTCTGACTTATAGGTGACTCGCAACTCGTCGCCCAACCTTCACATTATCGTAGCACTGAGCGTCATATTATACGCCTAGCTTGTCGTACAGACCACTATAAGTGGTTCCGACTCGTGTGCAGGATAATGGTTGAGGAGCTATAAATTCAGCCGTACAGGTCACTATAGGTGACTCCGGCTGACGTGATATTATCGATGGCATATTATGATTATCTCACCTGCTTGATGTTTATTTCCATTTGAGTTAGTTATTTCGACATGGCTAATTCCTGGATTTCGATGCTTGAGTTTATTGATTTCAGTACGATCTTTCGTATACGATAATATGATATTTTTTGGGAATTATACTTGATTTACAGTGAGGGGTTATATACTGATTTATGAACCGGTTTTGAAAAAGATTTATTTTTGCCCACTCACGTTTTTTGTTTTGGGCCCCTCTAGGTTTTAGGTAGTGGTGACGTCGGCGGCGAACGAGGCATCCAGGCTATTCTGAGAGACCACCATCCATGTAGGATTTCTCTGTTATCTTTCTAGCTTTTGTTTAATCAGGAGTGCACCTAGGAATTGCCCTGTGATATTGTGTTGCTTCACTTTCACTTTACCTTTCACTTACTCTTTTATTGTATTGTAAATTATCGTGGTTGACTTTTATTTTTGTACTTCATACATATGTGTTCTTTCGCCTTGCGCTTTTGGCTATGTCACTCCCACGTGACGGTCAGCATGCCTCGATATTTCAGGTCGAGGTGTGTCAGTTGGGGTCCCGGGCGGGGATGTGACAATTGGTATCAGAGCCAAACCCTGGCCGTGGTGTGCCGACGAGGACGTCGGGCCCCTAAAGGGGGGGGATTGTGACGTCCCACATCGCCCAAGGGAGTGATCCTTAAATGTATATTCATATCCCTACCTAGCACGAGGCTTTTTGGGAGCTCACTGGTTTCGGGTTTCTTAGGAACTCCTAAGTTAAGCGAGAAGAGGGCTAGAGTAATCTCAGGATGGGTGACCTCCTGGAAGTTGCTCGTGAGTTCCCAGAAACAAAACCGTGAGGGCATGGTCGAGGCCCAAAGCGGACAATATCATGCTACAGTGGTGGAGCGGGCCCGGGTTATGGTGGAGGCCCGGGCTGGGATGTGACACTCAACCCCACGAACACATAGGCGAAGGCCATTCATGAATCGGGACGAGAAAAAAAAAGTTACGGACATTAGAAGTTCTTTAAATAAAATAGGGATTTAATATTTTTAGGGGTTCCTATTAATTTGGGAAGGGACTAATAAGAGGATCGAGAGAAAAAAAATGAAATGAGAAGCTGCTAGATGACAGCAAGAATGAGGGGAAGATGAGAGTTGCGGGAAAGAAAAGAGAGATCTAGGGACTAATTGGGGGAGAGGAAAAGAAGGAAAGAAGAGAAGGGGAAAAACAGCCAACCCGAATCACTCCTCGAACCGTTACACCTGCATGACCCAACCCGGTTCCGGAGTGAATTTTCGACGTGAAATCGTTGATTTTTCTGGTGAATTACACTAAGCCACCACCTGTAAAAGAATCCCCGACCTCCCTTCTTCCCTTTCCACCAAAAATCCAAGAGGTTTTTTTTTTTTTTTTTTTTTGCCTTGGTTTTGGGAAAATCGCACCGGTAGGTTAGTTGGGTGTATAGCGGCGATCCGCCAATTTTTTATGTACCACCATTGGCCACCACCGTCATACAAACCCTCTTGAGACCAAGAGCAAATCCTGACCAAGTTTGGGGGCAGCAGAGCTTCGAATTCGACGAATCAAACTTCGCCCTTCTTAGGGTTGCCGGAGGATTTAGGCGATTTCAGGTGACTTCCCAGCCAAACTGGACTTTGGCCTAGGTATGAAAAATGTTTCTCTCAATGAGTTGTACATTCTTACAAAATTTGGTGAATTTTAGAGTTTGTCAGAATTTGTGGTTTCCGCTCGCTAGAAACCGCCATCTGCGGCGACCCGTGGCCAGTAGAAAGACATTGTCTTTTTAAGTTAAATTTGATGTCCTTATTTCAAATTTGATATCTGTTTGATGGGTTTCGATAATTTGAACCTAGTATGGAATATTACGCCACTTGATTATTTTATGATTCGACGATCCAACCGTTAGATTGTCACCAAACATTAATACGTTATAGTACGTAATATTTGAGGACCACATAAACTTACAGATCAGAAACCTATGTACAGATCTTCCTAAATTAAATTTCTAAATTTGTAAACCAAATGTTGATAGCAACTTAATTCTAGTAATTGGCAGAGATCTGATCGTTGGCTCATTCAGAAATTTTAGAATATTGTTCTAGTAAATTAATGAGACCCTTAGTTACGGATCGAAAATCCATGGGTGGATTTCTAGATTGACTTGTATAGGGTTGTGGACCCCACCGTTGACAGATACTTGACTTTTGGTCAATATGTTACGAATTGATCTTAAATATTAAAATCAGTATTACTAGAAACTATGTAGGGCCTAGTGGGCCTATATTGGTTAGTGAGTTATCCCAGTTAATATATATACCTTAGGGTGCGTTTGGTACGCAGACGGGACGGAACGGGACGGGACGGAACGGGACAGGACGGAACGGGACGGGACGGAACAGGACGGGACGGATGTTGTAAATTTTGAAAAAAACAAGGGGCATTGTTGTCCTAAAATGTTAAAAATTTCTGTCCCACAGACGTGGAACAACCCCGTTCCATGGGGAGGAGGTGGAACCAAAAATCATCCAAAACTTGTCCCGTGGAACGCCTCGTCCCACTCATTTTAGGCGTACCAAACGCGGGACGGAACGCCTCGTCCCGTCCCGTCCCGCGTACCAAACGCACCCTTAGTTCACATATATGGGATGTCTTATTGTTCTATATATATATATATATATATTATATGTAGTTATTTTCTTGATAACAAGAATGATATGTATGATAATTGTTTTGACAATGTGAGATAGAAGTATCATGTAGAACTTATATGCTTGTGTGACAAGTTAGTTAATGGCCATGAGAAGTTGATAGTGCTGGTGGCTACGTTGTAACTTATAAGGGTTGAGGTATGGGTAGGTTATGTGTTGAATTTATTGCACCATTTAGTAGTGTTACAAGGATGGCCCTATTTGGTATATCCGCGACGAGGGACCATACGCATTCTAAGAGTGATCATGCTTGGTATATCCGCGATAGGTGATCACTACCTAGAGCTATATGATACAGTTTTGCTTGGTGTATTCGTGATGAAGGACTGTTAGGGGTGATCATGCTTGGTATATCCACGATGGGTGACCACTGCCTACGTTATTAGACTATTCATATGATTCTGGTTGGTATATCTGTGATGGGGGACCATACGCATTCTAGGAGTGATCATGCTTGGTATATCCGTGATGGGTGATCACTACCTAAAGTTATGATGTTGTCATGCTTGGTATATCCGCGATAGGGGACTATATGTAATTCAGGGGTGATCATGCTTGGTATATCCGCGATGGGTGATCACTGCATGCACAATGAGATTATGTCTATGGTTCTGCTTGTTATATCCACAATGAGGGACCATACACAATCTGGGGGTGATGAGGATTAGTTGTACTTAGTACATTTTAATAGGTGATAATATTTTAGTTAGATTCCGTTGAGTGGTCCGGAATCCCTACTCTTGCTCATTTCCATAAGGTTAGCTGATAGGAGCATATTTATGCACCTTAGTTAGCTAGTTCTTATGCATTTATGTTATGTTTCTTACTTAATTTAGTGTTTAAAGTCATTTTTCGTGTGTTTGTAGGTTTATATGTCAAAGTATGCAAAAAGAAGCAATTTGGAGCATTCTAGAGCAATTTTGGGCCAAGATTGGATAGTGCAAACATGGAGGCTTGAGGATGGACGAATTTGGTGCAAAGAAGCCCAAGAATTTGATGCAAAGAAGCCCAAAAATCTATTGCAATGGGCCTAAAAAAATGATGTAATGATTAGCTCACCATGACATGTGAGTGGATGATGCAATGCTTAGCTCATCATGACATTTGAGTGGATGATGCAATGCTTAACTCACCATGACATGTGAGTGGATGATTCAAAACCTACCACCACCAATAAATCCCACTTATTGCCATGACTTTCCTTTTAATTCCCACCAAAAAATTGAATTAAACAAGTCCATCCTCTCCCTATAAATACCCATGGTAGCAACCTCATTCAAATCATCCAAGAATAAACCATTCTACAAGCCTTTCCTTGCCTCTCCCTACATATCTAAACTTCCCCCATCCATTCCTCCATAAAACCAACTCTTCAACATCATTCAAAGCCTTGTGCCGCAACAAAGAGAAGAAGAGGAAAGTCCTTGGAGGCGTTTGGATCGTTGGAAAGTTTAGGTGTTTTCTTTCTTTTGCTTTTGTTTTTCAATGTTTAATTTAAATTGTTGTTCAATTATGTTAAACATGTGGAACTAATTTCTTTTTAGTTAGAGGTGAATTTGAAACCATGGATATATGTTTATTATAATTTGATTTACCCCAGTTATGAATTTATGAATGTTGGATGTGGTTTACTTTTCTGTTTTGATTAAGAACTTGTTTATGTATGTGGGTTAAGGGTCGACACTTAATTTGCATGCCTAAACTTGATGCTAGGATATAAGGGAATTTCACCTAATCGTTATGAACTTATATTCATGAGTAGTAAAGATCGCTAGTCACGATTGTGTTAAGTAAATCCTTGGCATAAGTTTCATGCAATTCATAGTAACAAGTGCCTCGTCAATGCTTATGGTTTTCATAGAACTTAATGATTCTTGCTTGTATCTCTATTATGCAATTCATGTAGGGAACTTGTGGGGAATGTTTTGGGTTGTCGTATGCAATCATCCAATCTAATGACTTTAGGAAAATCTGAAAGTTAATTTAAGCGGACCTAATTAACTTGGAGCATTGTCATTCATTCGTTTGTAGAATTCATAACTGGGAATCAAATTATATGCATATGTTCATGTGTGGATAAGGAACCCTCTAACTAGTTTCTCATCATTCTATTTCATCATAATCTATTTTGCTTTAAGTTTGTTTATAAGTTTCTGTTTTAAATTCAATTTCATCAAAATCAATCCCCCATTTATTTTAAAGTGTTAGATTTGTTAGAAATCAATTTAGTTTGTGTTTTCTAAAGTCTTGAATTATTTTGAGTCTTTTGATTTATTTTAGTTTATTTGTTAGTTTTATTTTGAGTTATTCTAGTTAAGTGTTTTGAGTCTAATTTAGTGTTTTAAACTTTGTTTTTACGTTTTTAAATTAATTTTACATTGGTTAGCATCCCTAGTTAATCCCCGGTTAGAACGATCCCTACTTACATCATTACTACAATTGTCATCAATAGGGTTTAATTTGTGTGTCAAGTAATTCTCGCACCAAATTTTGGCGCCGTTGCCGGGGATTAGCAACTTTGCTAATCCCTTGGTTCTTTTCTTTTCGTTTAGTTTGTTTTTGTTTTGTTTCTGACTTAGTTTATTTTCTTTGTTTGGTGTTACTTTTGATTTTTGATTTAGTTCTCTTTTGTTTGATTTCAGGTACTAGAGAAACAAGGCATAGATTTTAACCAATATCCACGAAGAGATTGGAGTGATCATTCAACTTCTATGTGGTGGGAACCTCAACAATTCCAACAAGGTGGATATTGGCAGCAAGAAGAGGAGTTCTATCACTGGCCATATGAACCATCACAGCCACCACAACAATTTGCCCAAATCAATTCAGGTACGTCTTTCCATAATGATATGCTTAATAAGTTACTCACCTCGTTGAATCAGGCCGAAGAAAATCGAAACAAAGAGATGCAAAATCAAGCCAAGAAGACGAGCGAATTGGAGAAGCATGTTGGGCAAATTTTGGAGTTCATGGCACAAATTCAAGAACAAATGGTTGAAGATGAGCCCATGGATGAATTGCTACTGCTCGAAGAGGAGGAGGATGCACAAGGCACGGCAAGGGAAGAACAACCCTTGCCGCAACCTCCCAATGTTCCTACACCACCCCGTTCAAGTAAGGTTGTTCGAAATTTAATTATTTCTAACGTTGTTTCCCCAAATGCACCTTTCCCTGGCAGGTTCATGCAATCCATGAAAGATGAGGGGAAGAAAGACATCTTGGACACCTTTCCAACAATTCACGAGGAAAAAGTGGTTGAGGAGCATCTTGAATTCATCAAGGAGGAAATTGGAGTGGATCACACGGCCACAACCTTCAAAATGCCCAATCTGGCTGAAAACATCCCTTGTGCATTTGTTGAATGTGCTGCTACTTTAGAGCCAATATTGCAGCCCATAGGTAAGCCACCAACTCCAATTCCAATTCTCACTTCAATTAATCGTGTGTTACCTTCTTCATTGCAGGCACCTACTCAAATCCAATTTGGTGAAAGAGTTTGCATGAATCTCAGGACAGATCTCTATTCCCTTCCATACAAAGATCCAATGCTTGCATGTTTTGAGAAGCATTTCGTGGAGGATGTACTTAAGTTCTTATTGGAGCACGTAGGAAAGCCACCAACTCAAATTCCAAAGTTGTTGACTAATATGTTGTTGATGTCAATGATTAGGGCACCCACTCTTGAAATTCAACCATTGCCGGAACATTTCAAGTATCATCGTCCATTCAATAATCAACTCCATGCCGTGGGTTCCATTAAAGTATGAAAGGAAACTTCGTCCGGCTAAAAGACGTTAAAGAAAGCGCTACTTGGGAGGCAACCCATGCATGCAACAAAGGAAGACCTAGAGAGCACTCCAAATTCCAGATTTGCGTTCCTAAACCCTTCTCTTTGTTGTTGTTTTCATTTATGCCATGTTAAATTGCTTTGTTGCTGTTTTTAGTCTATGCTTGAAACAGTGAGGACAATGTTTGATTTAAGTGTGGGGGGGGGGGGAAACCAAAGTGTTTTGATGCAAATTCGTAGGGTTTTCTCACTCATAATTTCTAATGTTGTTTTTCACTGTTTTTAAGCCTTTTTAAGCTGTTTTGGTGTGTTTTAATGTGTTTTGAGTCAAAAATCCGAAAATCCCATAAAAAATTTGAAAAATTGTTTTTAAAAACCCAAAAAGAGTTGTTTTTTTTTGTGTTTGTTTGTGTCTTAGGGTACCTTCCAAACACAATGATGAGGATTCGGTTTGTAATTGCATGACAGTTAAAGAAAGTTATAAACATGGATAAAAGTTTGATTTACTCTTTGGTTTATGCTTGGTTGAGGTTGTAACTTATGAATTCACATGTAATCATAAAGAAAAAAAAAATTAGTTTTTGTAACATGCTTGAAGGAAGTAACTCAAACTAACGCTACAACCTTGTGAGATTTGAGCCTAAACGTTTATTTGGAGAGTTAATAATCTGTGAACTTGTTGCTTTTCTAAGTCGTTGCATGATCTCATTATTCTTTGCTTGATTACTACTTAGAAGGCGTTTCATCGTTTAGTTCCAAATGCTAGAACTCATGCCCAATTCATTCAAAGCATGCTATTGATTTGCATATCACATATTCAAGAAGAAGTTGTGTAGTGACCACTTTAGCCAAAATGCCGTGTGCCCTACTCTATTTTATGTTTAAGTTAACCCCGTTGAGCCTTGTTAGCCTATGTTCTTTGTTAACCCATCATCCTCACCTAACCTAGATTAGGACTATCCATACCCTCGTTCTTAAAGTATAGTAAGCATAATTCAAATTGAATTCCTTTTGATTAATGTGGGCAGAAAATAAAGTGTGGGGGAAGTATTTATCATGTGAGTTTTGAAAAAAAAAAAAAAAAAAAAAAAAAAAAAAAAGAGGTCAAAATAAGTAAGAAAGAACTCACAAGTATTGTTTGTTGAAGTAAGGGTCCAAAACAATGAATTCGGCCCTAAAGAGTTGTCTAAGTTTTCCCCTTGTGTTTTCAAGTTAAATTCCACAATCTAAGTGAATTCTAAGTCTTAATTTCATTACTTTGCTTACTATCGCTTTAAGAACTTTTGTTTATCCTTAACCTTTCTTTGTTAGCCATTACCCCAAGCCCCGTTACAACCCTTAACTTCTATCTTAAGTGTTATGTGTTTCAATTTGTGGAGTTTGAATTTGGTATGAGCATATGGTGTCATTGGTTCTCGCATCTAAGTAGTAGCATTCCATTCATGAGATCATATCTAAACATGCTTATTAACTCCGGAAATTGCATTCTTTGAGATACATATATGTGAGCATTCGTTTTTATATCCACATCAATTCGCTCACATATAACTAGTATAGGGTGTGTAGTTAGAAAATCTGAGTGAAAATAAGAGTGTATCCAGTAAGGAAATGAGTGGATTCTCTAAGGCATGTTACTACGTCCATAATGTTATATTAAACGATTAAATGTGAGCTAATGAATGGTAACTATGATTAAGTATATGCTCAAGAGTATGGATGACTAAAATCTGTGGGAATAATGATCTTTGGCATGTTATGTAACGTTGGAAATCCCTGTAGCAAATGTTGGAAAGTTAGGTTATGTTTTGTTTTATTTTGCTCGAGGACTAGCAAAAGCTAAGTGTGGGGGAATTTGATAGGAGCATATTTATGCACCTTAGTTAGCTAGTTCTTATGCATTTATGTTATGTTTCTTACTTAATTTAGTGTTTAAAGTCATTTTTCGTGTGTTTGTAGGTTTATATGTCAAAGTATGCAAAAAGAAGCAATTTGGAGCATTCTAGAGCAATTTTGGGCCAAGATTGGATAGTGCAAACATGGAGGCTTGAGGATGGACGAATTTGGTGCAAAGAAGCCCAAGAATTTGATGCAAAGAAGCCCAAAAATCTATTGCAATGGGCCTAAAAAAATGATGTAATGATTAGCTCACCATGACATGTGAGTGGATGATGCAATGCTTAGCTCATCATGACATTTGAGTGGATGATGCAATGCTTAACTCACCATGACATGTGAGTGGATGATTCAAAACCTACCACCACCAATAAATCCCACTTATTGCCATGACTTTCCTTTTAATTCCCACCAAAAAATTGAATTAAACAAGTCCATCCTCTCCCTATAAATACCCATGGTAGCAACCTCATTCAAATCATCCAAGAATAAACCATTCTACAAGCCTTTCCTTGCCTCTCCCTACATATCTAAACTTCCCCCATCCATTCCTCCATAAAACCAACAACATCATTCAAAGCCTTGTGCCGCAACAAAGAGAAGAAGAGGAAAGTCCTTGGAGGCGTTTGGATCGTTGGAAAGTTTAGGTGTTTTCTTTCTTTTGCTTTTGTTTTTCAATGTTTAATTTAAATTGTTGTTCAATTATGTTAAACATGTGGAACTAATTTCTTTTTAGTTAGAGGTGAATTTGAAACCATGGATATATGTTTATTATAATTTGATTTACCCCAGTTATGAATTTATGAATGTTGGATGTGGTTTACTTTTCTGTTTTGATTAAGAACTTGTTTATGTATGTGGGTTAAGGGTCGACACTTAATTTGCATGCCTAAACTTGATGCTAGGATATAAGGGAATTTCACCTAATCGTTATGAACTTATATTCATGAGTAGTAAAGATCGCTAGTCACGATTGTGTTAAGTAAATCCTTGGCATAAGTTTCATGCAATTCATAGTAACAAGTGCCTCGTCAATGCTTATGGTTTTCATAGAACTTAATGATTCTTGCTTGTATCTCTATTATGCAATTCATGTAGGGAACTTGTGGGGAATGTTTTGGGTTGTCGTATGCAATCATCCAATCTAATGACTTTAGGAAAATCTGAAAGTTAATTTAAGCGGACCTAATTAACTTGGAGCATTGTCATTCATTCGTTTGTAGAATTCATAACTGGGAATCAAATTATATGCATATGTTCATGTGTGGATAAGGAACCCTCTAACTAGTTTCTCATCATTCTATTTCATCATAATCTATTTTGCTTTAAGTTTGTTTATAAGTTTCTGTTTTAAATTCAATTTCATCAAAATCAATCCCCCATTTATTTTAAAGTGTTAGATTTGTTAGAAATCAATTTAGTTTGTGTTTTCTAAAGTCTTGAATTATTTTGAGTCTTTTGATTTATTTTAGTTTATTTGTTAGTTTTATTTTGAGTTATTCTAGTTAAGTGTTTTGAGTCTAATTTAGTGTTTTAAACTTTGTTTTTACGTTTTTAAATTAATTTTACATTGGTTAGCATCCCTAGTTAATCCCCGGTTAGAACGATCCCTACTTACATCATTACTACAATTGTCACAAATAGGGTTTAATTTGTGTGTCAAGAAATTCTCACACCATTAGCCCGACCCTAGATTTGAGTGAGTATGAATTGCTCACAGTAGACGCTATATTTATAAATTAGAATTATCATGTTATTACTTGGAATCCAGGTAGGAAATTATGTAGAATTCCTTTCTTAAATTTTGTGCATTCAAATGTGATCTTATTGATTGATTAATGTAGATAAATGTTAATATGGTGCATCTCTAATTCTTAGGACTGATTAATTGGAGTAATTGTGAAATGATGTTGGATATGATTATTATTATTATAATTAGACTCGTTGACCAATGTGGCTAGAGAATAACATTGTGCTTCGTTGATTGTTCTTTGAGATGTAGCATACATGAATTGCTATATTATGTGAAACATAATGATTTATATAGTGGATGAATTGGAAATCTTGATGGTCATGTGGGTTTGTTATGTAGCCCTGAGTCTAGTAATTTCATGCTTGTCAAGTTCTAAAGATTGATTGAGGAATGTTATGCCTTTCGGCTTGAATGGATTGTGATATATATCGAATTGTAGTGAATGGTGAACTACGAATGGCTTGATCTCTTTTAGGGTATGTAGGCAGTCTAATGAGGAAGTTAGATGCAGCCATAAAGTATACGAAACTTGAATTATGCTTTGTATATCCCGGAGGCAGGGTCTATTAGATATACGGATATTGGTGACGTCACATGTCAATCTTGGACGTATGTTGGGATCGAGGCATGACATTCAGGGATTAGGTAACTGGACAAAATCTTTAAACGATTAGAAACGGAAAATCACGAGTTAATGCCTACTTTAGCTTCGATTTTGATGAGTTTTTACAACCATACTCCTCGACCCTAGAAGAATATAGTGAACAAAGCCGATAACCAATTTAAAATATTTACACTAGTGGTCACCAAAAAATCATACGTTTACTTAATGGAAGAATAGGAAACACTCAAGTGTTTGTTGAATAGATTGTTTTGCCGGAATACGCAATCTATGAACTAATTTCAAAGATCCAACCGTCAAACTAGTTGGTGTATACTCCGGAATCGTATACATCAAAAACAAACTTTCAGGGATTAGGTAGACAAAATCCTTCGAACGTATCATCACGATTAACGGCTATATTACCTCTGATTTTGATGATTTTTCAGTGATGCTAATTGAGAGTAAAACCACACAGTGACATGGCCTAATCATCAAATTCAATGATCTTTGAACCGTTTGAAATTAAATATAAAAAAAAAAAAACAAAATTTCGATGTTTGCCCAACGAGTTGTTGCAATTCATCAGGCAAACATACCTAATTTCGTTAGGCAAACGTAAAAATTTCTCACACTTTTTTTCTTTTCAAAAAAATCAATTTTCTCCTAGATTAAATGGTTTCCCAACAAAATATTATACAATTTCTTCGGGCAAAAGTGACTTCCCACCATTTTTTTTTTTGTCAAAAATTAAACTGGCCAAACATTTTTAAGTGACCTTTGCCCAATTGGTTGGTTAGTTTGCCAACAAAGAATACTCCACTCACCACTAAGGCCTCCCTTCATGATTTTTATTCCACTTAGAATTTCAGAATCTGATCACTTTTCGATTGCAACTCTCCAACGCAACCCCCCTCCCTCCCCTTTCCAAATCGCACGACCAAGCCTCATGTGTGCATTCTCAAAATTCCATCGTCATGACCCATTTCCTAATTCGCAACAATCCAATACCACCCTTCCAAGCCTAATTCCTTCTTCTGGTTTCTCATTCAATTTTTTATTTTTAAATAATTGTTTCATTAGTAAAATGTTTCGATCAACTCTTATTTATGATTAAACCATAGGAATATAAAATATAAAAAAAAATATTTGTTTGAAGGAATTGAGATAGTTGCAAAGAGACGGGGAAAAGAGAAGAGAATCCCTTTTTTTTTTGGTCTTTGTATGTCATTTTGCAAGAGTAAAATTAATATCAATTTTTTTTATTAAAAAGCAGATGAAGAGATAAAATAGTGAGATGAGTTGATCAGCACTCTTCATTAGGCAATGTCCTACAAGGGATGTAGTGTGAAATCGTGATTCTCTTCAATCATTGCGGCATGCACTGCATGAAGTGTGCTTCTGTTGACAGATCAAACTCTAAACTATCAGTTTGGACGATACTTCTAACAAGTCAAATTAGGAAGACAAAAAAGAAGAGAGAGAGGGAGAGAGAGAGAGAGAGAGAGAGAGAGAGAGTTGAAATGATATTCTCCAATGATGAACTGTAACTTGTTAGTGATTCTTCTGATCGATCGAGAAATGTTAGAATCAATCCCGCGTGTCTACATCTAGTGCTACCCAAAAGCAAATTTAGGGTTAGAAATTATCCTCCAATCTGATAAGTGACGAAGTCTAAATCTGTAGGGATACAATTGTGAGATGAGATATACACCACATCAAAAGTCCCGGAATTTTTCTTTTTCTATGAATTTTGACATACCTACCTCCCCAGTCCACTAATATAATATTATCGTCTGGTTAAAAATATAGATTATGTACAGTTAAATATGATTTGGGCAGACCCTAATTAAAAAATTTCCGAAACATTGTCCTCTTTGCAAAAGACACGAGTAAAGAGTTCATATTTATAAATGTTAAATAATAAAAGACAACAGTCCTTAGTATTATGACCTAGTTATATTTTGATTTATTTATAAGTAAAAAAATTTAATTCTCGTTAAAAATAAATTTGAACTGTAAAAAAAAAAAGTAATAACAAAGTGACAATGAAGCACTATTTCTCTGTTACATAGTCTAAAATGTAAAAGTGACAAATCAAAGATACTCTGTTAAGACCCGTTTAATTGAATTATGCTATTCATATTAACTATTTATACCGTATTTTATATACCGCTTTATGTGGCAAGTGAAGAAAACACTCGGTCAATGATTCTGAATTTTATAGTTTTTTTTCATTGAATTCTATAATTCAATTATTCAAAAAAAAAAACAAAAACAAAAAAGCAAATCCCAAATCTTTTTCAATTCATAATACCACATTCCTAATAATTTGGATTTGATGCCAATGGAAGCTACTCCGATCCCAACCCACGATGAAGACTCATAGAACCCAGTGGCGGCGCTGCCCTCTTTCACACCCAACTACTCCGCCTCTCCAATCCCATCTTCCTCCTCTTCTCACAAACCCAGCACCGCCGTCATCTTCATCTCTATTCTCCTAACCACCTGCGTCACTCTCTCCACCGCCGCCGCCGCCGCCTACCTCCCTCTTCTACTTCTCCACTACACCAAAATCTTCCCCCGTTTACGACTCCTCATCACTCGAATCCAACCCTGTTGTTCTGTTGGTCTCCCTGTTGTTCTGTTGGTCTCCGCAAATGGGTTTCGATTGGGGTACGGCTCGGAGGGTCGACGCCGATTCGGATTGGGGTTTGATAGGCTTTTTCATTTTTTTGCCAGTGTTTTAGTTAAATAAAGGGAAATTTTATTTAAATTCATGCAACTTTTTTTACACCTAACTTAAAATTTTGAATGTTAATTGTCTATTTTACCATATTACATAATTACTATTAAGTACAAAATAAAATTAATAATATAACTCAAATTTATCAATAAACCCAAACACTATAAAGCAATAGTCCTTTTCAGTCATAGATTCAATGCAACAACTTGATCACATCATTCACATACGAGTATTTATCAAATATAGCCAAATATTAGCTTATAATTTCAAAAATGTCAATTTTTATAAAAAAATTCAAATATATCAAAAGTATCACTTAAATAGACACTAATACCCTTAAGCTTTTAACCTAATAAATTAAAAAACCAAAACCCTATTAGATAAAGAGTTCTCACAGCTAAACCTTAAAATTGGAGGAGACCTAGTGAAGACATCGACGGTTGGTGAAAAATTGTGCACCCCTAAACGATGTAGATGGTTAATTTTTTGCACTTTTCCTCGTTTACATTTTTTCTTTGCTTTTGTAGTTTCTTCCTTCGATTGAATATTTATGGAAGAATGAATTGTCAATTTTTGTAACTTTATTTATCTCAATTTTCCTTTGGATTATATGTGCTTTGTATTTAATTTTCCACCTTTGCATTATTAAGGTTGTTGTTTGTGTCCGGATTCTGTTTTGAAGGTTATCATTGATTGTGGTAGTGAATCGAGAGATTTGTAGTGTTCTTAGAAAGTGTAAAAAATATATTTTAAGATTTATGGAATAGAAATTCTTCATGTGCATATTAGAAAAATTAGTGAAAGCACCACTTAATTATTGCACAATAATCTTTTAATCAACAACTAGTTATTTGTATGAATTAAGGGTATTTGTGTCCATTTAAGTGATATTTTGAATATATGTGAAAGTATTTATAAAAACTGACATTTTTGAAATTAGAGACTAATTTTTGGCTATATTTGATAAATACTCTTCACATACTCCCTAGCAAACTCTGCAATTTCCATTTTCGTTCCAACTTTCCAAATTTCAGAAACTAGGGCTCCGTGTGATTGCAATTGCCGCTGATCCGTTGGCTCGGAAGGGAAGGAGCAACCCTAATCATCACGCTTTGAATAAAGGCTATCATCTACAAATTAATGTCAATTGCTAAATACAAAAACGAAATAATAAGTCAATGCAGAACATCTATACAACAGATACAAATAACTTGGTAGGTTCTTACCGCAGCAAATCCAACGCAAATGAGACTAAATCCAGGGAAACTAAATGGTGCCTTTTCGAACAGAAACAAAGCTGGAAGAACAACTTGAATTTCTCAGTTCGAATTAGCTTTTGGCCCGAAAAACTGGTATTGGAATTACAATTCACTTGTGAGAGGAGAGAAAGCAATCGAAGATATAACATTTGCAAAAATCTAATGGGTGTAAAAATAAATCTACATAATGAATTGAGTTTATGGGGTTATATTAGGTATTAAATTTGGGTTTAAAGAGATATTAATAATTTAGTTAAAAATTAAATGGGTGCAAAAAGTAATTTGGGTGTATAAATAGGTTAAATGGGTTTAAATAAAATTTTTCTTTAATAAATTAGAACATTTAATTGAGGTGGATGTCCACCACAGCTGTCACATAAAGTAATATAAAAAATGTAATATAAATAGTTGATAAGAATAAAATTACCCCGTTTAATTTGATTTTATCTTCAGTGAAATGCTCGAAGACTCTAATATGAAATTAATGAAATTTGACCATTGACCCCAATTGTACCATCGATCCCAGCAGTATTTAAATTTTTAAAGTTCCCTTTTGGCACCTAAAAAAAGTATTATTAATTCATTAAAATACATGAGCAATGTAATATGACTTGATCACGTTTGAGAAATTCTTCGGTGTATTCAAAACACGATTTATTAACAACAACAAACGGTTCACTGGTAAGGGTATGAATTCTAGTTCTCAAAATACAAAAAATAGGGAGATCTTGCGTTCGAGGCGCCAAATTAGTGAGTCTGCTTGACTGTGGCTAGGGGAGGCTAAAATACTTCTGTGAGTCTTCCCAGCCTCCAAAAATAATGGATAACCGTATATTACTACCAGTTATTCCCCTTTAAAAAAGAAAAAATATATATTCTTTCTAATTATATTAAGACACCTAAGGCCATCTCTAACCGAAAGAGGGCCAAAGGGTCATTTTAGCTCTACAGCCTTGCAAGAAATTATATTTTAATGCACAGTGTCAAGCCATATTTTATACCATCTCAAACCGAATGGGCCAAATGGTCATAGGTCAAACATAGTCCTTTGACAAAAAACCATCTCCAACCAAGGGGGTCAAAGAGCCATAGGCCAAACATGATTTATTATTTTAATTGAATTAATATGGTTAATTGAATTGAACTACCATATAAAAAAAAAGGTTTTTGAACATATTTTAAGTGCCACTTGTCGCTAAATTAATAAGCCTTCAGATTTCTTATCTTTATATAATGAAAAGGATGTGAAAAATTGGTGAAGAATTGAAATAAAATGAGTTAAGATAGTATGAAATGGTAAAAATGATGTGAGAAATGGAGTAAAAATAGCTTAGGTATATATAAAGTAAAAGTAAAAAAATATTTCTTTTTATTTTTAAATTTCGTAAAAAAAAAAGTCAAACAATAACCTGACGTCAGATAGCATGTGCTTGGGCTGGGCTATATGGCTAGCGAGCTGGTTGCTCTTGGCCAACCTTTTGGCCAGTTCTCCCATTTTTTGTTGGGTGGGCCCATGAGCCCTTTAGCCTAGCTCTTGGTTGGAGACGATTTTCGTGTCAAAACGGACTATTTTTAGCCCTATGGCCCTTTGACTGGATCGGTTGGAGATAGCCTAATGTCTCAACTTGTATTTCAAATACATAAAAAAGTCAAGAGGGTCCCTTTTGTAGTGAGCAACATAACCGAACCTATATTATTTTTACACGAGAGACCAAGGTCATGTTGATCTTGTCGATGCAAATATCCACCGTCTTTAGTCTTGATGAAAATGCACCTGCAAAACAATCAACACATTTGATCAAAGACCTAAGCCTCACGCGCCCACCAGGTTGGGGGAGGGGGTTGGGCCAATCAATCTCTGATGCCTAAGTCATTTTCTCTAAGAGAGTAAAGTGTTTAGGGCTTTTTTAGGGTAGCAAAAGCTCTGAAAATTTGGTAGAATATGGGGTATTTATAGGGGTAGGTCTGGCCATAGTGTTAGGGTTATACACTACAGGTGGCGGCATCCTATTGGCCAAGTGTTTTATGAAGAAATATTCTCAAGATATTAAATAGGAAATAATATCTTGAGATAATGGGGTAATTATCCCTAATTTATTTAAATTGGGATTACTTACTTGATATGAGTCAATCTTCAATTTGGATTGTATTATAGATAGGATTTTGGTAATTAATCATTATCTTTAATGCTTTGACTTTTCCTTGGCAAGGGTAGGTGAGCTGTGGGCAGTCGTGTTTAGCTGTTGGGACCTCCAAGGATGTGAGCTGTGCGTGGGAACATCTAAGAAGCCTACCCATTTATTGAGGGCAATCTAGTCTTTCTTGAGAAAAAGTCCACGTGTCGCCTCTAGAATTTTTGGGATTATTTTAGGCTCCACAAATGCCCCCACACCTACTAGGCTGCTTGCAGAAAGAGGGCAATAGGTGTAGTGATCCTAAGCTGCCTAGGTTTGTAAAGTTCTTTCCCAATTTAAACCTGATCTTTTTTCTTGCTTTGGAGATAGATTTCTTCTAGGGAAAGGAAACCAATTACCCCCAATACCTATTTAATTTTGCCTTAAGCAGAGGATTAAATAAACTTGGAGAACAATCATCATTCCAACAAGGAAGGGATGCTAGAGGAAATTTTTCTTTCCCATCCCTTAGCTTTCTTCTTCTCTTGCCCTTCCAAAGAGTTGTCTCTTGTTGTTGTTGTTCTTCTCCGTGCCGCACCAAGGTAAGAAAATTTTGAATTTTATTCTTTTTGAATTTTTTTGGGAGTATTGAGACTTGAAAATTTGGCTCAAAACACGTGGCAATGGTACCACGATACTGCTAGTGGTGCAGTGTAGGGAATAGCTGGCGTGGGCCAAGTGGGTGGCTTGACTTGGGCCATGGTGGCTGATGCGCTAGGGCACTGGGCTAGACAAGCCATAAGGCTTTAGCCCATCCAATTGAGCTCAGCACAGGCCAAGCATGATGAAGCAGACTTGGGTTTGCTGCGGCAGGCCAAAGACTGAGCTGAAAGGTCTTAGGCCTCGCTGGAGTGTAACATAAATGACAAAGTTATAGTGCACTCGCCCCTTTCTCTGTTGGACTAGGCAGTGGGCCATGAGGCCTGCTTGAAGTGTTGCTAGGCATAAGCCTGTGCAGTCTTGAGGTGAAAAAGTAGTAGAGACTGGCTCAGGCTTGCTCTCTGACCTTGGTGGCTTGGAATGAAAGGCTTGGGCCCTTTTCTTGGGGCGCCGGGTGCCCAAATGAGAGGGGGAGAGGAGACGCGGGCTTTCCTCTGTGATGGGCCATGCTACATATGAGGGAACGTGAGGGCCGTGGGACCTGTCACAGGGGCGTTGGGCTCCCATTCATTATATATATATATATATATATATATATATATATATATATATATTTATTTATTTTATTTTTTTTTTGTTTGCGAGCTGCAATCTAAATATTTTCCTTGATACTTTTTGCAGAGACTTTGAGATGTCTTCCTCCAATCACAAGAGTGACGAATATTCTCCACCCTTGTACCGTCAAGGTGGTTCTTTCAGTAAGGTGGGCTATTTCAAAGCTGTGCATGTCAAGATCAATTCTGAAAAGATGTCTAATTATTTTTCTGAGGCGTACAAGCATGCGATTCCGTCAAGGGTTCACCTGAAGCAGGTGAAAGATGACAATAGCCATGAGCTATGTAGCGAAGGCGCCATTGCTAGGAAAAGGGCCACCAAATTCCACATGTATTACTTTGTGTTGAGATTTACTTTTCCCATGCCGCGTCTCTTCAATGAGGTGATCTACTCCATGAAATGTGCGCCTGCTCAGTGTTCCCCAAATGCAGTTCGTATGATGGTGGGATTCTCGAACTTGAGTAGGTTCTTTAATCTTGGCTTGACCATAAATGAGTTACAGTACTTCATCGAGATTGGCCATAAGGAGGGTGTGGGGCAGCTTAGGTCTCACCATAGACTGCTTGATGATTCATGCAAAGGTGATCATGAGTGGCCGAGAGACACCTTAGAGATTAGTGGAAAGTATGAGTCTGACTCTTCTCCTGCGCTGCGTGTTCCGATCGCCTTTATTAATGATAAGTGACGAAAAGTTTCATTGAGCTTCAGCCTCTAAAACCTGGTACTCCGAAGGTGACCACATATATTACTAAAAAACTTGCCCAGTGGAAAGGTTCAGTGACGTGCCAAATGTCTGGGTTCATATCAAAGTGTCTGTTAAGAGCTAAGTCTGGTTCAGCTTCTGAGATGCTCTCTGCTATGAAGAGTAGGGCTGTGGATTTTGCTGCTAAGGTGGCACTTGGGCTTATTCCTCATTTTGCCATGGCTGACTCATTTGCTGAGAAGGGGAAACCTACTTGCACGGGCAGTTGTGAGAAATCTACCAAGTCTGAGGCTGGAAAGTTTCTTGAGGTTTGTGCACAGCTGAAGGCAGACCTGCTTAAAGATGTTGATGCATGCGCCAAGTTTTTTAACAGTGTTAGAAAAGTTGTCATCTGCTCAGACTCTTTTGCAAAGCGTCTTGCCTACTTGAGGTGGTTCTCCTTGATTGGCACAATGCATAAGACTTTGATTATGTCAGCTAAGTCTATGCACGTTGATCAGGATGCTGTCAAGTGTGCTAAGGAGGACGAAGTGGCGTTAATGGCTCAGCTGCTGAAAAAATCGAGAAGCTTGAATTTGAACTCACAATTTTGAAGGGTCTGATATTTCTGCTCCCACTTCTTTGCAGTTGGAAATCACTTATCGGGAGGTCGTCCATTTGAAGGCTAAGCTTAGTGTGACTCAGGCGATGTTAGAAGCTGTAGAGAAGGAAGTCAGTCGTGTTTCTTCGGTGGTTGAGGACCTTGAACGTGTCAATTCAAAGCTATGATCTACTTGTTTTGCCAAGGACGAAGAGCTTATCTTCATGCATGCTCAAGTGTCTCGTCTCAATGAGCTTGCCAATAAGCTTGAGTCTAAGGAAGTAGATTTGCAAGGTACGTTGTCTACTAACGAGAACCTAAGAAAGGAACTGGATAAGTTGTAGAGTGCTCACACTAGGCTTGTTGAGGAGAATGTGCAGCTGAAGAATATGAAAACCGGTCATGAAGTGGCACTTGTTTTTTGTCAGGCCGATTTCTACAAGCTTGGCTATGTAGACCATCTTTAGGGCAGACCGTTGGATTATGAGTTTTCTGAGAAGGACTTCGAGACTTTCTTCATTTCTCCGAATGATCTACTTGATTTCTTGTTTGATGCAGCCTTTGGTGGAACAGCTGAGGGTCAAGCAGTCCAGGCGGAGGTGGCTGACGATGAGCTGATGAAAGCGCTAGGAGCGGTGCAGCTGCTGAAGGCGTGGCAGTCGAGGAACCAATGGTTGCGTAGGCTGCCAATGAATAGTCTTTTTGCTTAGACTTAAGAATTTTCTTCTTTTCCTTTCTGGTCTTCTTTATTTGAACTTTGTTGGCTTTCGTGCTGGCGTATCAATTTGCTAGAAATTTAATAAACATATTTCCTTATTTTGCTTCATCCTTCTGTTTTGCCATGTTTTTTTCTTTTTGCAAAACTTTATCCTATGATGGTCGGCTAGGTGGGCTACCACAATGAAGTAGCCAATCCCACGTCGTCACTTAGGTTTTAGTTTCGTCTTCGGGACTTTAAGAGCTTTACCTACAAGAGGAAAAATGCGAGATTTCTAACTTATAAAACCATCGGTCGAACTCGTTGCCTCAATATAAAGTAGGCGAGTTCGCATAGCTTCTATAGTTATGAATCTCAGCTTCGAATGGCTTCACAAGTTTTAGCCCTCTCGAGGCATATTGCAAAAATTTTAACTTATAGAGCCATCGGCTGGAAACATGCTTCTCATGGAAAGCAGAGGAGCCTGCATAGTTACTATGGTTGTATTTCAGCTTTTAATGGCTTCTTGAGCTATGGCCCTCATAGGGAGTGTTGTGAGGTTTTTTTTTAACTTATAGAGCCACTAGTTAAACTCATGCTTCTCGTAAAAAGCAAAGGAGGTCGGCGTAGCTGCTATAGTCGTACCTCATCTTTGTCCTAGCAAAACTTAAATCATAGACCATCGACCGGAAGCACTGTTTTTAAGTAAACAAACGAGTCTGCATAGTCATAGCAGGTGTAAGTCTCGTCTTACGGATTGCCTTGGGCTACCAGCCGTCAGGTCGTCAGCCAGATGCCTTACTTACAGAAATAAACGACCCGTGTGACCACTTCAGGCGTCGTCCTTGGCTCTCAGAGGCGTTTTAGTCATAAGGTGTAGGCGGAATCGCGCCTCAGAGGCCACATCCTTCTAAGCTACGTTCATGAAGACTTGCATGTCGAGAATAGACCATCTTGTCACACGAACTCTTTCATGGGCAGGAATCCTGCACTTAGAGTCTTTTCCAGTTAAAGACTCGGGATTTCGCGAAATTGAATCCTTTAGTCAGCTAACTCTATTCTAGGGGAATGACTATCTTAGCTAATTCTGGGAGTTGTCCGGCTCAGGTAGTTGCTGCATTCAAAGGGAACTGAGCAGTTACGCCACCCATCCACATCTGGATATTCTGGATTAGTTTACCCATTCCTTATTGGAGAGCACACGCCATGTCTGCAGGGCAAATGGTGTCTTCTACTTGTCACAAGGTTGGTCAGTTTGTTTATGCATTCGACCCAGGCTTGTGAATAATTCCTTCAATCTTTATTGATAATAGAAAATTTTATTAACTTTGCTCGCAGGTAGTAATGGCATAAAAACTAATAATCCTCAGCATGCGAGGTCTTTTTCATCGAGCTGTTTGAGTCTTCAAGTTTTTTTCATCTTGAACGAGGTCCAAGGAATGGTGGGAGGTCACATGTAGTACTTTCTCAAAGTTGTAGGCATTCTACTACTTGTCGATTTCTTTGTCACTCATGGTGGTGAAGGTATAGCTGCCCCTTCCGCCTACTCGGCTGATTTTTTACGGACCGTCCCAGATAGGAGCCATCTTTTTGGAGCCTTCCCGTCAAGCGGTGATGAAGGCTTTTCTAAAAACTAAGTCTCTTGGCTGAAACTGCAGGATTTTTGCCCTCTTGTTGTAGCTAGAGAGGAGTTGCTGCTGATAAGCAGCAATATGGGTGATAACCTTCTCGCACTCTTCCTCTACCAGGTCTAAGTTTATGGCCATCTCCTTCTCGTTCTGCTCAAAATTTAGCAGTACAGTGTTGATGCTTGGCACCATGATGTTGGGAGGAATAATCGCCTCAAAACCATAAGCTAGGGAGAATGGAGTTTTACCGGTTGCTCGTCTCTTGGTGGTGCAATATGCCTATAAAACACCGGGGATCTCCTATGACCACTTACACTTCTTGTTTGAGAAGGATTTCTTGAGGCAATTGAGGATAGTCTTGTTAGACGCCTCGGTTTTCCTGTTGCCCTTTGGATACCGAGGCGTGCACATATACTGCTTGATGCCATATTTTTTGAAAAACTTCGCCAAGTTTCTGCCCACAAAATATAAACCATTGTCGGTGACTATAGAGTGTGGGATACCGAAGCGACAAATAATGTTCTTCCATATGAAGCGCTTTGTGTCCGTTTCGGTAGTTGAAGTCATGGGTTCGGCTTCGACCCATTTAGTTAAGTAGTCAGTCATTACGATCATCATGCCTCTGCCCCCAGTGGCAGGCGACATTAGTCAACGAGTAAATTGATTCAGGGAACCAGGTAGTTGTCTTTAGGGCATGCCTTGTTAAGGTCGGTGTAATCCACTCATACTCTCCACTTGCCCTTGTCTTTTTTCTTCATTAGCACGACGTTGGCCAGCCACGCTGAGTGTGCCACTTCCTCAATGAAATTGGCCTCTAGTAATTTGTCAATCTCTGCCTTAATAATCACTACACGTTCAGGTGCAAAATATCACCTTTTCTGGATCACAAGTTTGCAGTGGGATCGTCGTGCAGCTTGTGGCAAACTATCGTATGATTAATATTTGGCATGTCAGAGAGTGACCATGCAAAAACGTCACGATTTTCCCTAAGGAAAACTGTGAGTTCTTGCTTTTCTGTCGGGCTTAGACATGAGCCAATTCTAGCCGTCTTTTCTGGCTGGTGGGGGTTAAGAATGATGTCTTCGACGTCCTATTCGGGTTCCATCCTAATTAATTTTCCAGGGCATTGTCTACCTTGACGCCATCTTCTTGACTTGTCTGCTGTAATTATTATTTAACGGAGGTAGAGTAGTCTTTCTGCACTTCAGCTGCTACTACTGAGGTGAAAGACTTATTCTTCGACTACTTAAGAACTTGTATAGTGCATCTTCAAGACATGGCTTGGTCGCCTTTGATTTCTTCGACTACTCCTCCCGGGATGCGAAATCAGATTTTCTAATACTCGATCAAGGTCATAACTTCAATCTTCACTAGCCAGGGTCTGCCCAATATCCCTTTATAAGGAGATGGGTCGTTGACAGTCATGAAGGTCTACAATGAAACAATCGGTGGGTTGGTCACGTCGAGTGTGATAATGCTAATGGCAGTCGAGGTAAGTCCGTTGAATCCGGTCAAAACCTTTTCTTTGCATTAGATTGTGCTTTATAGGCCCATCTTCTAGATGATTGACAGTTGTAGAATATTGACCGAGCTTCTGTTGTCCATAATAATTCTGTCAACAATGGCGTGGGCCAGTTGAACATAAATCACCAAGGTGTCATCGTAGGGAAAGTTAAATCCCTCAGTGTCCTATTCGGTGAAGCCGATGATTGGTCCAGGTCAGGGATCTACGACTTAAAATTGAAAGATCGATCTTGTCTGCTGAATTTTTCTTTTCTTAGAACTGTTGATGGCCCCAAGTTCGGACTTGGCAAAGATTCTATTGATTCAGATTTTATTGGTTGGGGGTTCAACATCGACGTCTACTTCTCATCTTGGCCAAGCAGCTGGTCTGTCGACATACGGGTCTCATTTGCCTTCCTTTGCGAGTTGCTCAAGGTACCTTTTCCAAGTGGTGTAGTCGTTGGTTGTGTACCTGGGGCTTTTATGGAATGTGCAGTACTTTAACTAGTTCATCTTGGAGGTGTCCCCCTTTATGGGTGTCAACAGGTTGAACAACAACTTATCCTTGAGGTCACAAAGGATCTAGCTGATCGAGACTGAGAACTTGGTGTACGTTTTAGGCGCTGTGCCTTTTTTCGTCGGGGATTGGCTCCTGCATCTGCTTCTTGGCTTGTTTTTTTCATTGAGCAGTTTATCACTCACCTTCTTCTGAGTCTGCTCTGTGTCTTTGCGCAGTTGCCTAGGTGGCTTCTGGAAGCGTTTTTCCTCATCCCAAAGGGAGTGCTTTTCTACCAAAGCATAAAAGTTCGCCAGGGTCAAGTTCTCGCCCATGATTAATTCTCCAAAAAATGGGTGATATGCTGGGAGCACCTTTCGAAAAGTTGACATGCAATGCTGTCATCGCATCCGACGATCTTTGCCTTCACCACCTTGAACCTCTTGACATATTTGCGGAGTGACTCATTTGGGTCATTCTTCATGTTGGAGAAGTGGTTATACTTTTTCTTGATCGAGCAATAGTACGAGTTTTCCTTAGTGAAAACAAAAGAAAGTTCGTTGAAGTTCAGGATTAAGTGTGGTCATAGGGTGTGGAACCAATCTTGCACATCGCCTTAGAGCATCGCAGCAAAGATTTTGCACATAAGAGTGTCATTGTTGAAGTATATAGTCATGGCACTTCGGTAGTGCATCATGTGCTTGTCCGGATCTTCATCTCCTTTGAACAAGGTGAAATGTGGCTGGTTGAACTTTTGTGGTGGCTCTGTCTGCTCGATCTCGTCTGTAAAAGGTAACCTACTTAGGTTGGCCATGTCTCTACGAAGGCATTATCGGTAGTGTAAATGCGCTAGAATTCGCACAGCTGCTCAACTATGAGCCTTTGTACTTCCTCCTAGATTTACGCCTGGTGAGCAGCGGAGCCTTGAGCTACCCCTGGTGTTGACCTTTTGGTCCATGTTACTCTTTGATATATCCTGCTCGTTTGTGCCGCGGTCGCAGTGCAAGTGATTCGTCATGTGCTGCTCGCCGTTTAGCTTAGCGGGGGTTGTCAGTGAAACTTGAGCCGAAATGCTCTCGTGCTATCCTCTATCCGTCATGCAGTGCTTACTTCGATGCCTCGTATGAAGATCTCCTTGTGGCCTAGCCTCGTGTAGACGTTTCTCCTAGAATGTCCTGAGTGCTCGTCGGAACGTAGACCCAACCTCGAATGCACACTGACTCGTGAACCGAGTCGAGAATGAATGTTTCTCTACGCATCTAGGCGGGAGAAGACGTTTCCCTAAGGGCCTAAAATAGAATACACACTACCCAAACCCACGGTTTGTTGTGAGCTAAGCAGCTCTTTGCCGAGACGTCACTGGAATGAGTCACGTTCTTCCGCCCTTATCTTGCTTTGGGACACCTCATCTAGGGCGCATTGCATCTCGATGCACTCGAGGAGCTAGTTCACCAAGATGGTTTGTTATGCGAAGGCGCTTGTCAAATTAGCGACCTGTTAGGGCAGGTGGTGCTCACCATCTGGATTGGAAGAGTCTGTGAAAGGGGCATCTCCATATGTGGTGAAAGTATAGTGGACTGCAGGTACAAAACTTGAGCCTAAAGTGAGCATTTATGCAGAAAAGTGAGGTAAAACTAACCCTGAACCGATTGCAAGACTTGTGGTCGGAATCTCGATCGCTGGAGGTGGCCTTAGGTTAGATTGGGTAGCGAGACGGATTACATAAGCGGGTTGCAGGGCACGTTGGATTGGTGCCTACTAGCCTTGGGCCTAAATGGTCGTGGGCCCTCCTAGTCGTTAGACTGCTACATCGTGACCTGCTGACTGGGTGGCTCAGGCTTGGGCTCGTTAAGATGCCTGGCTGGCAGCAGCTATCGTATTCTAGGCTCAAGTTTGGGCCTACTGTGTAACAAGGCTCGCTGTTGCAGTGGGCTGGGCTTTTTATGGCAGCTACTAGGTTTTGGGCCTTCTACACATGGGCTTGGAAGTGGACCTGGGCTTCCTAACCAGGGGTTTTAGGGTTGTGGTGCTGCAAGGGCAAATGTGGTGGTATTTGCGCTGTGGTCTAGTGGCCTTGCTGCGGTTGCTGGGTCACGACAATGTTGGTGGGGCTCATTCTGCCATCGCGTTGAGCCTTGAGAATTGCCGTCGTGGGGCTATGTCCTCATTTCCACTCTCTAGTCCAAACCCTTGTACATACAGGGTTTCGTTCGTCGTGGTTTGTGAATTTCATATCATTGTATCCTTTCTCCAAGGATTAATCAAGAAACTTGTCTAAGAAAAATTATACGACGTGTGAGAAATTCAACGTAACAAAAAATTCAAGAAACAAATGCAAGAGGCTTCCTTGAGTATTTGAATCAGCTCTTAATGAAAGCAACAATTTGTCGATGCAAATTTCCGCCGTCTTCAGTCTTGACGAAAATGCATATGCAAAACATTAAAACCTTTGATCAAAGACCTAAGTCTCACGGGCCCACGAGGTGGGGGGGGGGGTTAGGCCAATGGATCTTGAATACCTAAGTCAGTTTCTCTAAGAGAGTAAAGTGTTTAGGGCTTTTTTAGGATAGCAATAGCTCTAAAAATTTGGTAGAATATGGGGTATTCATCGAGATAGGGCCGGCCATATTGTTAGGGTATTACCCTACACGTGGTGGCATCCTATTGGACAAGTGTTTTATAGAGAAATATTCTCAAGATATTAAATAGGAAATAATATCTTGAGATAATGGGGAAATTATCCCTAATTTATTTAAATTGGGATTACTTACTTAATTAGGAGTCAATCTTCAATTGGAAATGTATTAAAGATAGAATTTGGGTAATTAATCCTTATCTTTAATGCTTTGACTTTTCCTTGTCAAGCGCATGTGAGATGTGGGCAGTCGTGTTCAGCTGCTGGGACCTCCAGGGATGTGAGTTGTGCGTGGGAACATCTGAGAAGCATGCCCATTTATTGAGGGAAATCTTGTTTTTATTGAGAAAAAGTCCACGTGTCGCAATTTTTCTAACATTATGTTCAAATGATAAAAATAAATTTGAAATTTAGACAAGTCATAATATACATATGAATATGCATCAATTTTTTTGTTTCGGTTCGTAAGCATATAAATCTAGGATTTTCGTGTAAAAAAAATAAAATAAAATAAATAAAAAACATGAAACTTGAGATTCAATCTCACGTTTAAATTTCATGCAAGTATGAGTCATTTCCAAATTTTTGTGAGTGGGAGTCTAAAAATAAAAAACACAAGAAAACTCAACCGTGATTGGCCACCGCCGCCGCCACCACCCATGATCACCATCACGGCTGCCGTCGCCACCACCACCACCGCCATCATCACTGTCGCTGCCACCACTGTCATCGTCACTGTCGCTGCCACCACTGCCGCCACCCACCACCCACCATCATCACCTTCGTCGCCACCACTACTTCTAGCACATTTAATAATTACTATCTTTTATTTATGTATTAATAACTCTATACACATTAAATTTCGTATTTAAATTCGATCGTTTGTTTAGGTTAAACAAACAAAAACATTAATAAATTCTAGAAAATAAAATTCCCTCATTTCTATTTTTCGTCATTTTAGATTTCTTTAGTAATCTTAAATTTTCTCATCTAAGCACATTGTAATTAAATTGTCACAAAATAAAGCTACTAGCACCTACGAATTCAATACGCATGTGATACCATGCACGAGGAAAACTTGGCTCCTTAATATTGAGGAGTTCCTCCTCAAGATACTTTGTGACCATTTCAAGAAACTTTGTACTCATGATTGCAACTCTTCATATGTACAAAGAGATAGACGGTTCATAATAAAGTCAGTTAGCCAATCAATTGTACCAAACAATAGAGATCACAACATATGTCACCCATGGATATTGGTTACAACACTCACCATGGCTGACGGTGTATTAAGTTCCACAGACGGTAAATGCATTAAATGAAGTCTGGCAAACATAACAAGCACATACATGGGTCCAAACATCTACCATCATCAAATTCACATCAAAATATAAACTTCTGGGGAAAATTAATTATAAATTGAATAAATAATTTAACTGCTGTTCAGAGACAACACTGGAATGTTATAGCCTACATATTTTGTACATGAAACGTTTTTCTTTTGTCTTTCTAATGACTGTTTCGGCAGTGGATTGCCCCAAAATACAACAAAATTGGAACTTAAAGATAACAAATTAAGAAATAACTAAGCCTAAATGATCAATTGGTGAAAAAAAGAGGGAAAAAAGGCTGTTTATATTTCACTGATCTCACCCTCTTTACATAAACCAACATTTATCACCATGGTCCCCTTCTTCTTCGAGTCCACGATCCTGCAACAATTTCGCCTCGGAGACTGCACAGAAACACACCCAAAAACAAAGGAATGAAAATGCATTAGCCATCGTTCTTGTTTCAGTCGAGAAAGATGTGGTGGTGAAGTGTAGTGTGCAGCAGTAGATAAGTGAAATGGAAAGTTCAGAAATGGAAAGTTCAGGGTGGTGGTAAATGGAAAAGAGGAGTGCAAGCTATTGAAATGTACTTACTCTATCCCATAGGTGTGGGTCGGGCTTCTTATGAACCTCAACTTTGTCGAGATTAGAAGGATTAGCCATCTTCCACTTGCAATGGGGATGAGGGGTACGATGCTGGACATACTCGCTAATTGTTGAATTCGTCGTAGCATTAAACCTTACCTTTGACAAGTAATAGACAAAAGGTTTCTGGCATGGGTTTCGGCTAACAGGACGGGTGTTGAATGCATATGCAGTATAATCTGCTCTTCTGTACCAATTTAAAAATGTTCGGGATGGCATTTCCATCTCACGGGGAGAAAAGACTCCCCGAAAAATTTGTACAGCAAAGCCCCATGAAACTGAAATGGTCCAGCTCTTTGACTTGTCGTAGCAGATGGATTGTTGCATAATTCCTGCTGAGTCCAGCTTCACTGGTACAAAAAGCCGCTGAAGGGCTTGAATACGGGTCACATTGGGGAAGATGGGCTCGACCACATCCAGGTGATGCATTGTTACTAAGGGTGCCACTGGGTGTGCTGCAAGGAGCCCGAACAGGTTTCCATACACATCATACTGAGGGCCATTGATAAGAAAGAAACGCACCGTAAGTTCACCCCCAAATCTATCTGAAAAAAATTCTACAATTTAACCATACAGAAAATAACTAATATAGAAGCGAGACTGCTATTCATTCACACTCAACCCCTAAAACCAGAAAAACATTACCCAACTACCGGTCTACCCAACCAAAAGCCAAGGCTACTAAATGCTTAACACATGAGGGACAAGAGATTAGTGGCTTGAAAGTGAGGGATCCACCATTTTAGAACAAGATATTCAACCTAAACCTAGATTCTCCTTCAAAATCAAGGAAAAAATAACGAAACACCGAATCCCACATTCATTAATGAACTGAATTGCCAAACTAAACCTACATTCGTTGAATGCAACAAATATACATCGGTTTAACCTAAAGCTCGCAACAAATCCGCCGTTGCCTGCTATAATTCTATGCCAAAATTAAGCTTAATCCATCAATGTAAAAAGATCACTGGAAAATTTTCATGCAAAAGAAAAAAAAGACCAACAAATTTCAACCTCGAAAGACCACCGACATAATTGAGGTTGGACAAAACTGAAGCTTCCATTCATTCAATGTCGACAGGACACTACGGACTCGGTGAAGGGGCGTGACGTACACGGACAGCTAGTGGTCGTGGGGGATGTGAAATTGTGTAAGTGCGTGGTGTGTAGTGAGCTGTGAGACAGACCTGGTCTAACCCTTAAATGCGCGTGGGGCCCATCCGGTCATCTACGTATCCGAGCATTGACAACGTTGAGCAAATCACCAGCCTAGTCTTAGATCCCCACCTCGGACCCAGTGTTTTGTTTTTATAGACCGGTTTTACGGTCTAGCGAACCGACACAACGAAACGGCCCAATCTACCATTAGCCGATGCCGGAAAGTAACGTATAGGGAATTATCGAACTAAGAAGATGATTAAACATTAATTAAACTCGCTAATACTTAATTAAACAAGGAACACTAATTAATTATAGTTCCAGAATTCAATGCACAAAGCCAAACCGACACTGACCCAATTCGTGTTTCGGACGATTTTTCGGCCGAAACTAGAGAGTTTCGGGATATGCCGGGTGTACTAGTTTCCATTGCAGGAAATCAAGCTGGGTTTTCAAATTCGGAAAAAAAACCCAGATAAATTCAAGCCATATTACGACTAATTAAAGCTAAAAGCAAATCAAATTAAGCAGATTAGAGTACGGACCTGGTGAAATCCGAGTTCTTTAGTGAGTGGGACGCCGAGTTCCGCCATGCACGCATGCATTCGGTCGTCGGAGCCGTAGAGTCCGGGGTACCTCTGAATGCACCGGTCCTGCATTTTGCTCAGCGCCATCGCCAGTGGGTAGCTGATGGCGAAACCGCCGCCGCCGTACGCCATGCCGTACGAAAAGAAAATGTTCTGCAGGTGGCTTTCCGATAAGCTCCCGATATAATAGTACTGGGTGTGGTCGTACTTCCTCAGGACCCGGACGAGGTTGTCGGTGATGAAAACGGTGTCATCGTCGCCCATCACGAACCACCGCACGTCCTTGAGGCCGAGACGCAGCGTTTCGCTCACGATCCGGGATATCCGAATCGCGGACCGGTGGCCCTGTTTGTTTGTGTAGGCGAACCCGGAGGTGTTGCCGGAGATTTTAATCGGCGGGAGGCCGACGCCTTCCGGGTTTTTATCCTCTACTTCGCGGTCCAGCCAGACTATCCCGCGCATCGACTTGGGCTTGTACCAGAGCTTGATGTAGTTCTTCCTCTGTTTCCAGAGCTTGGCGGAGGCGGCAATGCCGAAAACGATGTCGTTTACCTCCGTCGGCTGGTTTGCTTTATCGGGTTGTTGGGTTTTGAGCTGGACCATCTGGGAAGTCCGATCTTGGGCGGTGGTGGTGTTGCCGGTGGAGGAGGAGGAGGAGAGGCGGAGAGGAGTGAAAGGGTCGTTGTCATCGGAGCAGGCGGCGCGTGAGGTGGAGACGACCTTGAGAGTGTAGACGATGTAAGTGAGAGAGACGAAGAGGAGGAGCCAGACGAGGAGTTTAGGGGTGGCTCGAGATTGGGAGCCGGGTCCAGGAATTGGGGTCCCTGGGGAGCTCCGCATCTGATCCCAAATCACTTTCTCTTGATCTCTCTGGCTCCCTTTCATTTTTCTCTCTAAGACCCTCTCTCCCTCAAAGCTCAACGCTTTTCGCTGCACTCTGTTGATTCGAGAAAATAATCAGAGGTTTTGCAGCATTGGGTTTTCAAAGGGTGTTAGATTGTGGGGGATATTTGGTTCCTTTGGGAGCCCAATTGAGGCGGTTCAGATCTCCCTGAAAATTTCAATCAGTGGCGGAGAACGATTGGGACTTTTTGGGGGAGAATTGGGGATTGAATGGGAATGGGGAGACCCAGTTGGGGGATTTGTGGGGCTAGGAGGTTTGGAATTGAAGGAAATGGGAGTGAAAAGGAGGAGGAAGAAGATGAGGATGGTGTTGGTGTTGCAGAAGAGAGGTAAAGGTGAGAGCTTGCATTGCTTGCTGCCAGGTTGCACAAAACATCACCGAAGAGAGCTGCACCCCCAAATTTTAATCTCTATTACTTTTTTTTTTTTTGTTTCCCTTCTTTTTTTATTTTTTTTTTAATTATATATATTTTTGTTTTAATTTTGTTAAATTGTTTTGTATTTGTGTGGGTTAATTTCACAATTGCCCCCTAAGACTTGCAAGTTTTTTAACTTTGGTCTTCAAACCATTTTTCCTTCACAGTTTGGTCCTTTAACTTGTCGATGTATATTACTGGACCAGGATTCTCCCTAGATCGTTCTCTAAGGATCTTATCAGGATCAATTCACCATAAGCGTTCACCACAAATCATGTGGTCATAAGTAATTTTGAATTTTTTTATAACTTTAGTTTGCATGCACAAGTCACAATTTCATTTCTTTCACCATCCCTCTGGAGCCTTCTCTATACACCACACACCGAAAACACCTCTGATATCGCCTCTAGACAAACTTCGCCGGAACAACACAATTTCCCAAAACCATAGACATTTGCAACCTCAGACTTCCAATTCTTCTTCCTCGCCGTCACTAACCTCTAGAACCCTCCATAATCTATCTTCAAGTACAGCAACTTGAGATTCATCACCAATCCCTCGCCGTCATCCACTTCCACGTACTCATCGTATCTGCGGCCTCTATTCAACACCTTGAGAGCTTTTGGCCTTCAAAATTCAATTTTACTGGGCACCATACTTAACCACTCACCAGTCTAGTCTGACTAAGCAACGTAAATCACTTTTCCACCGATAAAAACTCTTGGGTAGATCAACAACTTTATGGCACAATGCTTTAGGAATAAGCCTACTCAAACACCAATCTAGGGCACGTGCCGGTCACCAATCAAGGCAGAAGTCCAGGACATGACGTAAAAGTAGTTGGACTAGCATTCGAAATGAACATTACTAACTAGTCAAGGCCGAGCAAGTCGCTTGGTAAGCATTGGTCCATAAAAACATGTAATCCCGACTGAACGATCGTCATTTCACCGCCGAATGTTGACTAATGAATGAAAAGGTTGTCAACACTCCAATTTATGTAGGTAACTCATTTAATGTTAGAATAGTAAAAGAGGTGAACCCAAAACTTTTTTGTTCAAAATGAGTTTGGGTTGGCATCTCTTATAGGGTCATACGATTATGAAAACGGAGAATTTAATCTACTTTGTAGCTAAGCGCCTCTTGTAATTTTTAAATCAATATATTACGAGCAACACAGTGGATGTAACCCAGTTTTAAGGCATGAACCACTTCAATATTGAGTCCATTTTATTCATAGCTTTAATCTCAAGCCCACCAAGAGCTAATTGCTTTAGTTTGTTAACTTGCAGATTTTGAACATTAACAGTTTGGCAATGTCTATGGGAAACGTATATAGCGACACGCCCCGATCCCGATGTCCAAAGGACATCGGGATTGTCACGTGCTGGCCACACTCGAGGGTGACGAAAGCCATTTAATTAATGCAAAGGCTGAGAACATGTGAAACATGCACATAAAATTTAGCAAGATAATAGATGTGACTATTCATGCAGTAGTAGAGTATTATCACAATAACAATATTCAACTGCCAACAATGAATTGTTATGATAATGCATAACATGTTCAGAGCATACATCTAATACAAAGTACAAGCGGAAGGTAAGATAGATAAGTGCTATTACAATCGATGTCAAAGCAGAGGGAGTATAGCACGATGTCACTGGTTGGTGAATGCCTCATAGCTCAGGTTGTATTCCTCGTTCCTATGTCCTGAGGGGGCGCAAAACAAACACGAGTAGACCAAGTTCAAATATATATATATATATATATATATATATATATATATATAATACTGAAACAGTTATCAACATACTAACTCCCAAAGTTTTATGAAAACTCAATAGCATAGTAATATAATAGGTTTTTCGAAAATCCTAGCATGCCATAAAACCTTTCAAAACATATCTCGTATGCAGTGTAATCACTAGTGAATGTCTAGACTCGACTCCAAGCTATATGCCCGCTTCTCGTCTCTGTGTCGTAGCCAGAGGAAATTTCTTCAAGCTCTATGCTAGCTTCGTGTCTCTTAGCCCGTAACTAGGGATTATTTCTCCTGGCCCTATGTCAACACCGTAAACCTCGCCCGTAGGCGGAATAGGGACCACTGGGTAAGTACAAAACCATTGAACCTAGTCTTTCCAAGCATGGGTACAAATATCTCAAAATCATCTTCATAGTACAAAGTCATCCATCAAATATCCTATAAAGAACATGGGTTATAGAAAATAGGATAATTCAAACTAGCCTCAGTAAGCATAATATCTCATAAAACGTAGTCATTAAGTCATGCTTCTCATCTATGCAATTCTACTATTAAAACATGCATTTTAGAAGGAGTCCACTCATAGATACTCCGTTGAAGATGAGCCGTACGAAAAAAGGAATGACGAAATCGCTGATATTAATTACACCTAAGCACAATAAAGGGTACAGTTAACAAAACTATACTCAAACGATTGAATTTTAGAAAATGAACGTCATAAACGGGTTCAAGATGTCGAAGAACATAAAACTAGACCTCGACTACGGCCACGTGAAACACCACGCGCCCTCACGCTCCACCGCAAGGTGGCAGCTCTGGCGGCCACGCGCCGGTGGGTCGTCGAAAAATTTGCTAGGGCCGTCATGTATAGTGACATGTGCACCCCTATGCACCGGCACCGGCATTGACAGTCGCCCACACGCCGGCCAAGCAAAAGCTTAGGACAGCTGAGCTAAGGTTTAAACTGGGTTATTGGGTTTCTAGGTTATGTCTATTGGGCCAAGGCTCGAGTTTTATAAAGCCCAAAGGCTTGAGTTCCTTAGGTTTCTGGGCTAAAGGGTTTGGGCTTGAAAGCCCAACCCAAAAGCCTTTTGGGTTTAAGCAGAAAATAAAATAAACAAAAATAAATGAAAAGGGTTTTGCATTTTTAAATCAACGGCCCTAAGGCTCTAGGTTTTATCACAGCCCAAAGGGCCTAGTTTGAAAAGTTTAGGCTACCTAAAGGCTTGGGCCTTGAGTACAACGGCTCGAAGGCCTGGGTTCAACAAAGGAAAACGCCGGAGCTTCCCCAACTCCGGCCAACGACAACCTAATACTTTAAACTCCGATCAAGGTACCAAATTAAAGATAGAGACGTGGGGAGAGTTTTGGTACCTTTAATTCGTCATGGAAGGGCCGAAGACGACTGGAATATTCCTTGAAGCACATGGGGTTTGCCAAAGGTTTTCCTAGGTTTTTGGGCTTCACCGAGCTCTATAGAGAAAAAGGAGAGTGAAAGAGAGACGACGAGGGTGGTGGTGATGTTGCACCGGGGTGTGGGTGTGTAGATGGGTGGGTGCGTGCGTGGGTGTCGATCGGGGATGAGGTCCAAGAGAGTTAGAAAGCTGAGAGAGAGAGAGTCTCGAGGTGGGGGAAAGAAAGAAAGAGAGAAATAGGGAGTTGGGGTGCTGCCACGTTGCAACGTGAGGAAGAAAGGGAATCTAGATGGAGGGTCCATATCTGTTTGGGCCCAAAATAGCACTTTGGGCCGAGATAAGATTTTCTCGGCCTAAAAGAGGATCTACGTGGAACCCTAAGAACTAGGTAAGCCTAGGACGACAACTTTTCCTTGATTTAAGGTGAAAAACATGCCCTAAAACAAGGAAAAGAGAAAACAAGAAAAAGAAAGCAAATGACTTCTTCACGTGACCCAACAAGAGAGGATTCAGACCCTATAAAGGCAGAAGCATTGGCAACGTGCAAGGGAATCAACGACACAACACACAAATCTGCCCTGCGCAAAACCTCTCAACACCCTTGAGAATTTTACTTTCTTTTTTCCGCCTCCATACCTTCAGTTTGGATAAACAGCACTGTGGAGGCAACCGGTAAACATCTTCAGTTTGGATAGACAGCACTGTTGCCGTAGAACCAACCGTCCGTGAAGCATCTTCAGTTTGGATTGACAGCACTGCGACAAGGTCGATTGGTTATTTATCCTAGTCTCGGCCGGTGAGGATTTTCAAATCCCCGTCGACAGAGGTCATCTCATTAGCTTCCTCGGCGAAGTGAAGTGTTACCAGATTACCACATTCGGCACATTTGAGGGCCGAATTTGGATCGTGAACTTTGTAAAAATAGCAGCCTTGTCTTCAGGCTCTAGAACCCGAAGGCCGAGAGGTGTTCCTTCCTCGGTCGCAATTGCAAGATACAGAAGTCAGCCGAGCGCATCCATACCACATCAAGACATTTTACTCCTCGGCCAAGCTCGGCCGACGAGTTGGCACGCCCCGCACACATTTGAAGGACTTAGTTAGTCTACTATTCACTCGGCCTGCGCGCCACGTAGGCTCAGTGACATTTGTAGCCAACATTTTGGCACGCCCAGTGGGACCCAGTGTTAAAACTACAAAGTTCATGCCCGTCGAGACTCGATCGCTCAAGAAGAGAGTAGGGATGGGAAAATCTAACACCACTCCAGTGATCCGCAATACAGGTTCCGAAAGTTCGTCACAGGCGGAAGTCCACGACGCCGCAACGCCTCACTCACACCGAGAGAAAGAAGTCACTCTCGGTGAGCCACCTCATCACACTGGAGTTCTCACAAAGGTTACAAAAGACAATCTGGTCGAAGGGATTGTGGAAGATTGTGATGAGGATAGGGGCGATGCTACGGACCCACCATCTCGGTCATTTTTCAAGAGGCGATTGGACGAACAGGCTCGAAAGTTCGAACAAACCGTCGGCCGAGACGTACAGTCGGTACTAGACGAAGTACGACAACAAAGCGCCATGCAGACCAAGCTGTACGAATACTTGGTGCACATCACACCAAACTTGGGATCGACCGAACGACCGAGACCATCTTGGCCCAAAGATAATATAGCAACTACATCAGCGGCCGAGGTCGGACCTGCTCGGTCTAGAACACTGGATCTAGAAAAGAAGAGCGGATCGACCAGTTCAACAACTGACTGCGGCCCCAGCATACCAGCCGTGAATGCTGCAGAAATCCAGCGAATGATCGATTCGGCTTTGAAGAAAGGGCCGAAGTTCCCCAAGTTCATCCATCCATACCCGGAGTTTGTGGAGCGTTTCGAGTACCCAAAGGGTTTTAGGATTCCGGACTTCAGTCTATTCGCAGGGGAGTCATCCTTGTCTTCTCTGGAACACGTGGCGCGCTTCACCGCGCAATGTGGAGATGCCAACAGTGATTATTATAAATTACGGTTGTTCAACTTCTCATTGACCGGGCCAGCGTTTGCGTGGTACATCAACCTTCCCTCAAATTCGATCCAAAATTGGGAGGAGTTGGTCGAAAAGTTTCATGAGCAGTTCTATCGACCAGGAATGGAGATGTCGGTGTCCTCGCTGGCTAGGATGGTTCAAGCATCCGACGAGTCACCAATGGAGTACCTAACAAGGTTTAAGTCGGCTCGAAATTGGTGCCGAGTACCTCTTCCAGAAGTGGAGTTCGTCAGAATTGCTCTTAATGGCCTCGACTTGGAATATAAGAAGAAGTTCCTAGGGGCGAACTTCCGCGATATGTACGAATTAGGCCAACACGTGGAGCAATACGAGTACTTACTCCGAGAAGAAAAGATATCAGCATCTTCAGCCAGAGGGGCCATATACAAGAATCCTTCGGTCAATTATGCCGAGACCGAAGGAGACGGTACTCAATATGCCAGTATAGATGCGGCTGAAATCATTATCGATAAGCCGTACATCTGTAAAGCTCTGGCTCATACCAAAGATGCCAAACCTCGCTTAGCCCCGGAAGACACAACGGCCAAAACATCCAAAATCTACACTTTTGACATCACCAAAGCCGACGCTATTTTCGATCAGTTGTTATCGGCTAAGATCATTAAGCTTCGGCCGGGACATAACATCCCAAAGGCCGAAGAGCTGAAAGATAAGGTCTATTGCAAGTACCACAATTCAAGTAAGCATACGACCAACAATTGTGTAGTGTTCCGCGATACTATTCAGGGATGGATCGACAAAGGCAAGTTAAAATTTCCAGAAAAGCAGATGGTTGTCGACGCTAATCCGTTCCCTTCAGCAACGGTTGGTATGGTAAACGCCCATTTACCAGGGAGCAAGGGCAAAGGAAAGGCCGAGTTCGCACGGCATATTCCGAGGCAAAACTCCCAGCCACGGCTTAAGATCGACCCAGCTTGTAATAACTCCTCCACTGAAGTAATAGGGCCTGCAATCGTCCAAGCCAAGGCAGGAGCTAGTAAAGAGGAACCTGAGGAACCAAAGATATTGTGTAATCGTTGCAAAGAGCAAGTGGTCGTAGCCGAGCCATTGGCCCAACAGTCCCAGGCAACAACGCCACACCAAATACGGCCGAACAAGGCAGAATCTCGATCAACGCCCGTGGGTGTCTCAACCCCGCCAAAAGCACTCGGCTTGGGTCAACGACATAAAGTGTTCAATAGACTTGGACCCCAAATGCAGGCCGAATGATCATCTTCGGCCAGGCGACGACTTGATTTCGATACCCCGTTCTACAATAAGGATTATTACGCACAAGGTTCCAGCGGTTCCGGTTCGATAACTAAGCCAAAGACATTCAAACCACCAGAGACACGCGACCAGCGCTGGTACACGTACCATTCATCAACCGGCGTTTGCACCGCTCTGTCCAAGTCTCAGAAGCGTCGTCGCCAGAGGGTAGATTGCATGGCTCGCCGACAGACAACCCAAAGTTCATCGATTCCCAAATGGCAACCTAAGGGTACAAACCCTGGAGATGAGCGTCCTCTCCCGGCAATCATGACCGAGTTACTCGAAGGGAAGCGGGCTACGGCCTCTGACATCGAGACGGCCTTCGAAGAATCCGACAAACGGATCAAAATCCTGCTCCGGTCAGGAGAAATGAAGGCTCGGTTCGAAAAACTTCAACGAGAGTCGGATACAAATCCCCATCCAACACTGACGTCTGAGCCGCTGATCCAGATACGACGGAATCTCCATCCTCCCTTTGTTGGCGAAGCCCTGCAGTATATGTTGGAATTCCATAAGACGTACTCCGCCAATGACTTGTACGGCCTACCGAAAGAGTGTCAGCAAGTCCTCGACTTAGCCTTGACTTCTCCATGTGCCGAGCAGATCATTCAAAAGACTACGGACCCGGCCATCAAGGCAAGATTCCAACACATACGGGAGGCTCAGGTGCTTGGTTTTGAGGTGGACCCATACACAGATCTACCACCCGCCGAACTTCCTTTTTCCTTCGACGATCTTCAAATTCTAAGGTATCATTTCGAAGTCTTCTCAGCAGTAGCGCTCTTCGGCCTAACGGCCGATGAACATGAACGGGTAAAACGCCTCGACGCGTATCTGGACACAAGGAACGCTTTAATTGCGTATCACGAGCAAGGCCGTCGATCCACAACTGCCTTTGCCCCCAGTATGCTCAAGGGTGACACCCGAGTCAAGGCGGCCCCGAACAACGAAGTACCAATCGCCGATGAGACGACGGACGCCCTCACCGAGACTACTCCAGAACAGGCAACTTCGGCTGACACTCATTGCACAGAGGAAAACGACTCACTAGGCCCTTCTATCCTGGACAACATGGAAATCAGCATGGTCCACGTCTTACCCGCTGAGTTTCAAACAACGGCTCCTCACTTATCATCCTTGGACGGCGATGTCGTGGCCGAAGAAGCGACACAGGTCGAATTTGTCCACACCGAGGAAGGAACGAACAGCCAAATAGACACACGAGCGGCAGTTTTCGCTGAGTTGTTTCCCCGATCCCCCACTACCAATCTACAGCATCTAAAGCCGTTGTATGTCACGGCTCATATTGAGGGCTACCCAGTTTCTAAGGTGTTCGTCGACTGTGGGGCAACGGTCAATATCATGCCCGTATCCGTCATGCGCGCTCTGGGACGGTCACACGATGAACTCATTCCATCAGGAATCACTATGAGCAGTTTCGTGGGTGACCGATCCCAAACCAAGGGAGTATTGCCTCTGGATGTAACCGTAGCCAGTCGCAATCACATGACTGCATTCTTCATTGTGGATTCAAAGACTGAGTATAACGCTCTCCTTGGTCGTGATTGGATCCATTAGACTGGTTGTATTCCATCTTCCCTCTACCAAGTCCTCATCTTCTGGGATGGCAAGTCAGTCATCGTCCACCCGGCCGATACACAGCCGTTTGAGGCCAACATGATTCAAGCTCGTTACTATGATGATCACGTCGACTACATCACCCTTCACGGTGTCAATGAGGAGGGCCGGCCGACGAAGATTTCCGTACAAAAGGCTATCGAGGTAGCCGCCGAGACTGTTCACCAGGATTCGGCGAGACTCGGATTAGCCACTTTCTTCCCTACTATTGATGACTGACGACAGCCATGACCGACGCCAGGCCGCAGTCTCTTCAACCATGGAACGACTGCTGGCCCATTGGTATACAATTTCCAACCAACCACACTCCGGCGTTAATTTGGTCGAGTTTCTCGCAGAGGGAGACAATGGCCCGGTGGTGTCTCTAGATAAGGTCCAGCCTGCACCGGCCGAACTCGAAGACCATCGGCCTCAGGTTAAGGACCCTTTGGAAGAAATCAATGTCGGGACGGCCGAGGAACCACGGCCTTTATTTATCAGCGCTTTGTTGCCCCAACCCATGAAAGCCGAGTTGCGTGATTTATTAAATGAATTCAAGGATTGTTTTGCTTGGAATTATCACGAGATGCCTGGTTTAGACCGAACGCTCGTTGAGCACGAGTTACGCATTAAGCCTGGTTGCAAACCGTTTCGTCAACCACCTCGATGATTTTCGACCGAAGTTCAGCTTGGCATAAAGGACGAAATTGTTCGCCTTTTGAATGCCGGGTTCATTCGGACAGCCAGATATGTCGAATGGTTAGCAAACATAGTTCCCGTCCTCAAGAAAAACGGCGCTCTCCGCATTTGCATCGATTTTCGGAATTTAAATTTGGCAACCCCCAAGGATGAATACACTATGCCAATGTCAGACCTCTTAATTGATGCGGCCGCCAGCCATGCCATTTTTTCATTTATGGATGGACATGCCGGCAATAATCAGATTTTTATCGCCGAGGCCGATGTTCACAAAACTGCTTTTCGATGCCCAGGGGCACTCGGCACGTATGAGTGGGTTGTTATGCCATTTGGACTCAAGAATGCCGGCGCCACATACCAACGAGCCATGAATACCATCTTTCATGACCTCATCGGTACAACAGTCGAAGTATACATTGATGATGTTGTGGTCAAGTCCAAGCGTCGGCAGTCACACTTAGAGGACCTTCGCCAAACCTTCTTACGCATGCGCCGGCATAACCTCAAAATGAACCCAGCCAAGTGTGCTTTCGGCGTCTCGGCAGGAAATTTCTTGGGATTCTTGGTCCATCACCGCGGCATTGAGATTGACGAAAACAAGGCCCGCGCAATTATCAATGCGCCAGCCCCTAGAACTAAGAAACAATTACAGTCTCTGCTCGGCCAGGTCAATTTTCTCCGAAGGTTTATTGCCAATTCGGCAGGGAAAATGCGAGCTTTCTCCATGTTGCTGAAACTCAAGGACCACGACAAGTTTGCATGGGGCTCCGAGCACGACGACGCCTTCACCCAAATCAAGGTAGCCTTAACTGCCCCGCCTGTCCTTGGTCCGCCCCGCCGTGGCAAACCTCTTAAGTTGTACATATCTGCGGCCGAAGAATCCATCGGCTGCCTTCTAGCACAAGACAACGATGCCGGCCGCGAACAAGCTATTTTTTATCTCAGCCGCCACCTCAATCCCCCCGAGATCAATTACACGGCTGTTGAGAAGCTCTGTTTAGCATTGTTCTTTGCCGCTTCCAAGCTTCGGCATTACATGCTTCCATCCGTCACTCAAGTCATTGCCCAGACTGATGTCATCCGTTACATGCTCACTCGGCCAATCGTCAAAGGCCGAATCGGGAAATGGACCATGGCACTATCCGAGTTCAATCTACAGTATGTTCCTCAGAAGGCCGTCAAAGGCCAAGCCTTAGCTGATTTCCTGGCCCAACACCCGTCTCCATACGACTTTGGGGATAATGATCTCGAAATCGGCATGGTGGAAGCGCGGGACAATTTCTGGATAATGTATTTCGATGGCTCCAACACTTCCTGTTCGGCCGGCGTAGGTATCGTCATTCAGTCTCCCGAGCACCATCGATGGTATTTTTCTTTCAAACTTGACTTTGACTGCACCAATAATCAAGCCGAATATGAAGCTCTTGTCATTGGCCTCGGCATCCTTCATGACTTGCGAGCACCCCGCGTCTTGGTTTTCGGCGACTCTGAACTTGTCATTAACCAGATCAATGGCATTTTTCGTTGCATGAGTTGCACTCTAGCTCCTTATCACATGGTCGCTAGCTATTTGGCCGAGTCTTTTGACCGTATCACATTCGAGCACGTCTCCCGGGTCCATAATGTCGACGCAGATGAATTGGCCCAAATCGCCTCCGGCGCGCAACTCATGAGGGGCAAACGAGGATGAGCGATACCAGTCGTACGACGCTCATACCCGGCCTTGGTTAACCAACAAGTTATTAGCTAGGATCATGTGATTCGGACACGAGTAATGTCATTACCATCGCTACTGGAGCGAAGAGACCCCGTCGAGATCTGCGCGGTTGAAGCATTACCAGGTCCAGATGATTGGAGAGGCGCAATCATGCGATACCTTGATAATCCTGATGGAAAACACGAACGTAAGACGAAGATTCATGCCACGAACTATGTGTCGTACCAAAACGTTCTGTATAGGAAGAGCGAGGACGGCTTATTGTTGTTGTGTCTCGGCCCCAAAGAGGCAGCACTAGCAATGACCGAAGTCCATGAAGGAATATGTGGAGCCCATCAATCTGGCCGAAAAATGCGTTGGTTGCTTCGCCGGCACGGTTATTTTTGGCCGAATATCTTAAAAGACTGCATTGAGTACGCACGGGGATGCGTACAGTGTCAGATTCACGGCCCTATACAGAGGGCCCCGGCCGAATTATTGCATTCGGTCACCAAACCATGGCCGTTTCGGGGATGGGCCATGGATGTCATCGGCAAAATTACACCATCATCTGGCTCGGCAAAGCACGCTTGGATACTTGTAGCAACGGATTACTTTACCAAATGGGTTGAAGCAAAATCATACGCCGTATTGACATCCAAAGAATTGTGTGATTTTGTCGAAGAACATATCGTGACTCGATTCGGTGTGCCAGAAACAATCATAACGGATAACGGCACGATTTTCACATGTGGCCGATTCAAGGAATACACAATGAATCTCAAAATTCGGCTCGAGCAATCTTCACCATATTACCCACAAGCCAATGGGCAGGCCGAAGCAAGTAATAAAGTTTTAATAGGGATTCTTGAAAAAATGGTGAGGGAACGACCGGGTATGTGGCATTTAAAGTTACATGAAGCGCTGTGGGCCTACCGAACGTCACCAAGAACAGCCACGGGAACGACGCCGTATGCGTTGACCTATGGGCATGATGCCATGTTACCAGTCGAGTTAAGTGTCAATTCACTACGAATGATAGAAAACAGTAGTCTGTTCGGTGATGAGTATAGTCAAGCCATGAGACAGGAGTTGGAAGACCTGGAAGGTGTCCGTCTTGACGCTTACAATTTATTAGTAGCGCAAAAGAAAATCGCCGAACGAGCGTACAATCAGCGCGTTAAACAAAAAACGTTCGGCGAAGGAGACTTGGTTTGGCAGACGGTTTTACCAGTTGGACTAAAGGACCCAAGGTTCGGCAAATGGTCGCCGAATTGGGAAGGGCCGTTTGTTGTTCATAAGGTTCTCGGCAAGGGGGCATATCATCTCAAAGATCGAGGTGGCTTAATGCATAAGTTGCCGATTAACGGAAAATTTTTGAAAAAATATTATCCGACCAACTGGGAAATGCAGGAGTAAACAAGTTTTTTATATAGAAAAAGGGGTTACAACCTACAAAAAGTGAATTCACAATCCTATGAAACTAAGGAAGATAAGCCGTGAGGGCTGCCTTCAGCTCATACCACCTCCTGTCCCCCAAAATAATCTCGGCTTCCCGCATCCTCCTCTCTGACTTCATCCGCGCAATCCGCCGGGCGCCGGCCGCAAGCTCTGTCAGCCTAGCCCTGTTAGCCTCAAATGTCGCTTCGAGAGATGAAGCGACATCCGACCGTTTACGTTGAAGTTCCGCAATCTGGTCATCAAGGGCCATCAGCTCAAGTTTTTTGGCCTTTATACTTTCAAGCTCCGGCCGGGCAGCTTCTTGGGCAGCCTCGTCAGCCTTCAGAACGTCGCCAGAACGGAGGGCGTTTTCAAAAATTGGGAAGAAGTCTCGAGTCTTCTCCAAAATCGAAGACAACTGAGCAACGGTGGCGTCGTCCAGATGACCTTCGGAGGCAAGAGCATTCAAACACTCCCCAATAGTTTCAAGGCCGTTGTTCTGGAGGACCTCCAAGGCGGACAACGATAGAACATCGTGCAGCCGAGAGAAAACCGGATGATCAGCGGCCCCGACGGCAGATCTGGTTGGCGAGACAGAGGAACCGGCTCCACCAGAGGCCGTGTAAAACAGAACGTCAAGTTCGGCCTGCCAGGTAGGCTAAAAAAAAAAAAACGTAAGAATCATTCAAGGTAAATGTCAAGGAATTCTAAAGAGTAGAGAGAACTCACAGTGGTTGGAGGGACCTCATGGGAAGGGATGGTGGAATTTGCAACCGAAGAGGAAACCACCGGTGCTGTCGGCGTTTTAGGCTCAATAGCGGCCTTCTTTCCTTTGTCGATCACAGGAGGATCGGCTAAAGGATTCTCGGCCGTTGGAGTAGGACTTGGAAGAAGAACTTCATCCTCATCCTAAAAAGATACTCGGTTAGGACCAAGTGTGAAAGATTAATCAGAGGAAGAAAGAAGTATATACAAACCTCGTCACTTTCCAAAACGACCGTTGATGCCTTTGGATACTTCGGGGGAGATTTAGCGGCCAAGGGGACTGCTTCCAAAACAGGGGAGTCCCAAGTCCCTTGGGATATGGGGGACGTGATCCGCTGAGCAGGCTTCGGTACAACCTTGGGGGAAGGATTAGCCGCGAATGACGACCGGGCTTGACCAATCCTGATTCCCGGCGAAGCCTGAGATGGTCGCCTCACTACCTGGCCAGAAGCAACGGAAGCCTCCCGTTCTCGTTGAGTAACCATTTTCTTTTGACGTTTTGGAGAACGGGAAGATTTGTCAGCTTCCTCGGCCTCTTTGTGCGGCCGTTTCGTCGCGGGTTTAGTGGCGACAGTCGTGATTGTTTTGGGGAAAAGGACGGTCTTTTTCTTCTTCGCCACAGTTGTCGTGACCACTCCGGACAACTGGGAAGCACGACCGCCTAGAGTAGACAACCAACCCAGGATCAGACAACCATAGATAAAGCTGTGTGGTGAAGGGAGGGTTTGAAACATACCTTGAGTCACGTTTTTTATGGCAGGGGCAGATTTTTTGGGTCTGTCCCCAAAAAGTGTCTCGACTATGTCTTCGACCGGCTTGCCGAAGAAGTCCCCGGTGTAGGCCTCCCACCAATCACCAAAAGTGTCAGTACAGATGGCCTCAGGTTCGACCGGCTTGAGACGGAATTTGGTGCACCGCTCTTGGAAGTCTGTCTCGGTGGATTTGAAATCCTTCTCAAGAAAACCGGAATGACGTCCTCAGTCGAGAAAAGAGCGGGAGGAAAGAAGAGGCACCGGAGCGCCTTGAACATACCCAAGTTGCCGGGCTGTAAAGTTGGGATGATAAACTTCCCAGCTTGCTCGACGGGCCTCGCAGCCGAGAGGAAGATCTCGCGACAACAGGAGCGAACCCCATTGTTGACGAAGGATGAGATCTGCTTCTGCGTCCCATGCCGTAGATGGGAGACAGATCGACTGTGGGTAGGTTCGACGACGACAAATCAAAAATTCGTCGTCTGACAGATTACTCAGGCCGAAGAAGAAGGTGAAGATTTCCTCGGCCCGGTGTTGAGGTACTGGCAGAGAGACCAGCTGGGAGCCGAGCGCCTCGGTGGGAAGAAATGATGTCAGATCAGGCCGAAGCACGGCGAAGTAGACTTGCAGCCAGAGCTGGAAGAGCCAGAGAGGCCCACTTTGTTGGGGATCGATCTCGGCTGCAGTTGTCTCGGCCAAGCAACGGAAGAGGTTGGCAAGTATGGCCGGACTTAGGGTCAGGGCGCGACCACTCGCCAGGGCCTCGGCCACCGGCATGTTCTCTATCAAGCACTTGTTCGACCTGGTACAACAAATAAATTTGTTGTACCAGTAGAAGAGGAAAGCCTCATGTTCTCCTTTCCTAGCCACGTCTTGCCCATGACCGGCAAAGTGGACGTAGAGGGTGTTATAGTTGAAGAAGTTCTTGAATCGCTTCTGAACTTCCTCCTTGGAGGGTTCCTTATCCTCCACTCTCAGAGATTCGGTAGCTCGAATTTCAAACAAGGTTTTCAGGTCTAGCCTTCTCGGATGTGCAGCAAGTGTGGCGTCGATAGGGGCGCCAGAGGAGGGAGTCCCCAAAATGGCCGAGACGTCAAGGACGGTAGGGCCGGCCGGGCCGAAAGGAAGAACCATGGTATTGGTGGCCAAGCACCAGAAGCTGAGAGCTGCCATCAACAGCTCATTGTCCATGGCGATTTCCAGAGTGGAAAGCCAGATTGCATCGTAAATGCCCAGAGCCTTCCATTCGGCACCAAAAAGGTCTGACATCCATTTTACCCAGCTGGTCCAGGTCGCTGGGGTCGAGGGCCAGGAAACCTGGGGTTTGGCCGAGTCCCATTTGGACCAGTCAATTCCAGAGAACAGGGAGGCAAGGCAGTGATCCTTGCACAAGCCGATGACAGATGCAGGGACGGGATCCCGGAAAAGCGGCCCAAGGATGAGATGAGGCACGTCCATATCAGTGGCAAAGCGCACAGGCTTGACATCAGATTTGTCAATTTTGCTTTTTCTGCATTCGGCACTTAGTTTGGAAATGAAGGAGGCCATTGAAGAAGGTTTCGGGTTTTCCAAGAAAATTTTCTGGGTTGTGCAGATGAAGAAAGTTGGGGTAAGCAAGGAAGTTTGAGAATTTCAGAAGTGTAAGAGTGACAGTGGGGAGTAATCGGGGTACTTATAGGTGTTTTGGTGGGAAGATGGGACGTTTGATTTTCAAATGCAGACGAAATTAATTGGGAAAAGCGCCGGGATTTTCCGAATATTTGAAGGGATCTAGGTGAAAAGACCGAACATCCCGCGCACATTACGATGCACGATTACGTGTGGTGGCGAACAATAATGAAAAACGGTTCAATAGCCGCGCATGCTGTCGATAGGGTTACCGAGAGCATTGGGGTGTTACACGTGGCAAAGAAAGTCAAGAGGCACTCTCGAAATCAACGGCTGCAGAGATAGAGGCGTTCCCGCTCCTTCAAGGCCGAGCTCGATCATAACCGGCGACCTCAGGAGCGAGGGGGCAAATGTTTGGGCCCAAAATAGCACTTTGGGCCGAGATAAGATTTTCTCGGCCTAAAAGAGGATCTACGTGGAACCCTAAGAACTAGGTAAGCCTAGGACGACAACTTTTCCTTGATTTAAGGTGAAAAACATGCCCTAAAACAAGGAAAAGAGAAAACAAGAAAAAGAAAGCAAATGACTTCTTCACGTGACCCAACAAGAGAGGATTCAGACCCTATAAAGGCAGAAGCATTGGCAACGTGCAAGGGAATCAACAACACAACACACAAATCTGCCCTGCGCAAAACCTCTCAACACCCTTGAGAATTTTACTTTCTTTTTTCCGCCTCCATACCTTCAGTTTGGATAAACAGCACTGTGGAGGCAACCGGTAAACATCTTCAGTTTGGATAGACAGCACTGTTGCCGTAGAACCAACCGTCCGTGAAGCATCTTCAGTTTGGATTGACAGCACTGCGACAAGGTCGATTGGTTATTTATCCTAGTCTCGGCCGGTGAGGATTTTCAAATCCCCGTCGACATAGGTCATCTCATTAGCTTCCTCGGCGAAGTGAGGTGTTACCAGATTACCACATTCGGCACATTTGAGGGCCGAATTTGGATCGTGAACTTTGTAAAAATAGCAGCCTTGTCTTCAGGCTCTAGAACCCGAAGGCCGAGAGGTGTTCCTTCCTCGGTCGCAATTGCAAGATACAGAAGTCAGCCGAGCGCATCCATACCACATCAAGACATTTTACTCCTCGGCCAAGCTCGGCCGACGAGTTGGCACGCCCCGCACACATTTGAAGGACTTAGTTAGTCTACTATTCACTCGGCCTGCGCGCCACGTAGGCTCGGTGACATTTGTAGCCAACAATATCAGATTAGGATAAGGGACCAAATTGTAAAAATTACATAACTTTGGGGAAAAATTAAACATTACAAAGAAATTTTGGGGAAGGGTTTTACATATAATTTAGTTAGGCTTTCTACCTAGCTAACTCAGGCATACTTCGTGATAAAGAACATAATCCCCTGAGAATCATAGTAAGCAGGAAGGCTCTTACGTAAAGAAATGAATCATGGAATTATGGAATGCTATACATCCATCATATAGAATGATGGGGAGAGAAAAATTTCCATGTGGCTGGAACATTAGCTGACCTGGAGTTACCAACCAATAAAATTTTAACGTGTGTCTATTTCATAGTTAATTAAAAAATTTGCACGTTTTGCCATTTATGATAGATATTAATGAACTGATAAATAAATTTCCTAATATACCCCTAACATAACAGTTCAAAGAGGTTAGAAAACTCTTGACTAACCCCCTTCCACGCATACCACCCACATCCATCTCTGCTCATGTGATTCCACCAATAGCGCTTCATCTTTCCTCTTTTTTCTCTTTTTCTTTCTTCTGTCTTATGTCGTTCTCTCTCACTCTAATTCGACATGGAACTAGAGGGATGGCTGGCGACACCCCAGACTTGCCGTGAGAGAAAGAGATGGGTTGGGGGGGTGAGGGGATGGAAGGTGCAAGTCTTTGGGAGTGAATCGGCAATTGGGTGGGGGGGGGGGGGGAAAGAAGGGTCATGGAGACAACTTGGGGAACTAAAAACTTTTTATTTTAATTTTTTTATATGAGTTAATTGTGTTAAGTTAATATGTTATAGAATACATGTGTCAATAATTTATTAGTGACCATCACTTTTTATGCTGAGGTGTGTGTTCTAGTCATATGAAAAAATTTGGTGTTTGTCCAAACACAACATAGTTACAAAGTTATTCGCTTCAATCTTAAGAAAGAGATCCTCTCTGGATCTCTCCCTCCAAAGCCCAGGAATCAAGTGATCAGTGCCTTAAAATTTGACCTAACGGCTAAAAACAGAGAAGTTAGTAAAAACTTTTAAAAGTTATAATAATTTTTAGTCGTTGGATAAAATTTTAAAGCTCTAGATCACTTGATCACTGGGCTTTGGAGAGAGAGAGATCTGGAAAGTATCTCTTTTCCTAATCTTAAAAGCAATTGAACCGAATTACGTCCATGACTAATATTTTGTCAAATTTTGTAGATGAGGTCACTGCTATCCTCATTAACATATATTAGTGATCAACTTGGGATGAAAAAGAAATTCAAGGACCAAAATGAAACTACCAGTAAAATTAGGATCAATTTTGTAATTAACTTTAGTGAATTTTTGTTTCTTATTTGGGTCCCACAAGAGGAGAAATTTTTCAGTGTGACTGGCACACGAGGTGATACACCAGCGTCACTATACAAATAATGAAATATGTGTGTTAAAAAGTTAATAATTTAAAAAATAAAATTTCTCACCACTTACATAAAAATACGTAATTTACCACTTGTATTCCCGTCATAAGCAAAAATTTCTCCAACAGCAGTAGAGGCGAGATGGTGATTCAATCTTGGATTGGGTTAGGTCACTTGCTTTCAGGCTTGGGTCAGAGAGATTAGAAACTAAGATTAGGCACATCCACGGTCTGAAATTATTATTGTTTTTTTTTCCTAAAATGGTTTAGTAATCTAATTATTTTATTTTTGAAGAAAAATAATCTAATTAGTTATATACAGTAATTTATTATCATGTGGCTTGTCCTGACCCTAGTGGCCTCATTGCAATTACAAATAATTCGCACTAGGCTTTAAAGTTTTCTTTTCTACTTTCGTAATTATCGTTTTTTCAGTAATCACTTCCGGTTGGTAGTAGGAGTGGAAAAAATTCCCAAAATTCCTAAACTAAACCAAAAAAATACCGATCCCAAACCAAAAATGTCCCAAACCGATTTTCCCAAAATTTCGGTATTCCCATACCGAACCGAAAATATATATTTTTAATTATTATTATATATACATATATATATATATATATTTATTTACATAGATAATAATATATATTATTTTTTTAACTATAGTTCGGGTTAATTTGAATCGTTGGATTGTTACCGTCCATCTATTCATGCATGTCTAACCAGTTCAAGAATTGAGTGAAAGAGTCCATTCTTCCTTACCTTTTTTTGTTGTGAACTGGACGGTTCTTAACATATGTGAAGGTTATTCTCTTCTAGTAGAAAGTCATTATTAATAAAATGAATGTCACATTAGCGACCCATATTTACCAATGTTGATCAAAGTTTAAGCAAGATAATTTTTTTTTTGTCTTTTTATGAGAATTACTTGGGGTATTAGGTAGACAGCATTACTGATGATATTTCAAATGTTATTTTGTTGATGTGTTATTGTTAACAGATAAGGTGTACAAACCAATGCCACAAGGACATTAAGGACAAGGTAATTCTGTTTGCCTCAACCGAGTAGAATTCATTTCCTTTCTAGCCTTGTCCAGCTTCTCCATATTTATCGTTATGAATGACTATATAAACATCCTATATGGATTAAATCCGAGATGTAATGTACATGTACTGTTGATTTGGCAGATTGGGTATAGCTATATGTCAATTTTTCAATATAAAAGGTTGAATTTTAGCCCAAAAGCATAATATGTCAAATTTTAGTTCAAAAACCCAAAACCATTTCGGGATTCCCGAAAATTTGGTTTGGGATTGGTATTGAAATTAGGATTCCCAAAAATTTCGGTTTGGGAATCGGGACAAAGGTTTCGGTATGGGATCCCATACCGAACCACCCCTAGTTGGTAGTGCGGTACTTTAAAAAAAAAATTGCTTTTTCTGTTAAAAATAAACAGTTATAAAATTAAGTGGTTGAGTTTTTAATAATTTTTTTTTTTTTTTGTAAAAGTGTTTTTTATATAAAGAAATATTGTTTGAGTATTTGATAAACATTTATATAAATTATTGTGAATATTTTACATACTATAAAAAACTATGGTATTTAGTGAAACAAAAAGAAAGGCTGATAGAAAAATACGAAGATAGCGACGGAGGGAATGAGCAGGCATGCAATGCAGCAGCTGCTTGCGTTGGGATGTTGGCGAATCTGGAAGTGCAGAAATTCTGCTACTTTCCACGGAGAAACCTGCTGCCCAGAGGAAGCTCTCAACAATCTAAAATATCCAACGGAAGGAGTGCGTCGCGGCCGGCGGAAAGCGCAGAGTCAGGATTATTTTTTTGGGTGGGCTAGCTGAAATTAGTAACATAATTTATATATGTTTTTGTTTATATAAAATTATATAATAATTAATATAAAATAAAAACAATATAATATAAATTATTCTCAAAATCATAACCTAGCCGATAAATTCAAGGACCATAATTGCAACGAAAAGTAAAGAATTGCGGAGATAGTGATTTAATTGTGAATTTAAAAAAAAATATTTTTCTTTACTTGGTAAGAAGCACATAGGCTAAATGGTTTTTTATTTTACAAATGGGATGAAGGGTGACAGGACTAATTTATAATTTTTAGCATAAAACTTATTATTTATTATCTATCTTCTACTAAATTATACATTAAAAAGTAACCTGTATTGAAACTGAGTGGGGTATAAGCATGAGTTTACAAAAGAATAGTGTTGTTCACACTCATTTTTACCTCCAACACACTCTTATTAATTTCTTGTCATTGATCATCTTCAATTCATTCTATCCGATAGCTGAAAATTGAGAGAAATATGTGAGAAATAAAAATGAGTATGTGAAAACCTCCCTGGGCTATAGCCCACCTTAGCCTTGTGGGTGGCAACGCCACTGGCCGGTTGCAAGTAGGCTGGAGAGGAGCAGGTCACCGTGGAAAAGAATACAAGGAGGGAGGAGACGGTTTGGAGGAAGCCTGCAATTGGTTGGTTGAAGGTTAATTGTGATGATGCATGGAGATCGAGAAGAGACGATGATTAGAGGTATGGGTTGGGTGATTAGAAACAGTGCTGGGTGTAGTGGGTGGTTCCAAATGGGAGGGGGAAGTGGTGGAGTGAGGGCTGCCTCCACTTTAGCCATTGAAGCTGTGGCAGTGATGCCGGTGAGGGAGGCCTTATGGGCTTGCTTTGAGAAGGGATATCAGCAAATAATTGTGGAGTCTGATTCCTTTAATCTCATCCCCATGCTTAATGGTAAAGAAGTATATGATGCTGCCATTGAAAGTTTAATATTTGACATCCAAGAGCTTGCCAAACAATTGAGTGCTGTCGAATATGCTTTCGTGACTAGAAACTGCAATAAGGCGGCTCACTTGATGGCCTCATACACTAATAATAAAGGGGTTCTCAAAGAACAGGAATTTTTACTCGATGTTTTTGATGTGGATGTAAATATTGATATTCGAGTTGATTAAATAAAACTATTGTTTGACATAAAAAAAACAAAAAAAAAAACAAACAAACAAAAAGAAACGCATAGATATCTTTATATTAACTAAAGTTAGGCTTTTGATCTTTGTAGTTAGATTTTATTTTATGGTACATATATTTTTGTACCTATGAAAATTTGGACACAAAGAGTTAGTCATTCCTTGTCACACTAATATAAATTTACAAACTAACTCATCAAAACTTCAGAGAACAAAAAGGAGAATACAAAATGGTTTCGTTTCGAATTATAATTTGTCTGAAATGAGAATGACTTCTCAAAAGTGCTAAGTATTTTTCGGTAATAAGTAAAGGAGGGACGCAAAGAATGTAAGTGATTCATTGTGCATTTTAGTTGATTCAATTTGAGTTTTATAATGTTATATTGTATCTAATTAAATCCATTGCAACTAATACTTTCACTCTGTCAAAAAGTAAAAAACCCAATACTATTACGATTTTTGCTAAAACACTGTATTTGGCCATTTTCTTAAATTCATCAAGAAAAATTATAATTTATATAATAGTATGTATATTTTTTTTGCAATCGATAATATTAATAGGTTAAATTATTAATTGTTAAGTTGTCTTGAATAGGTGGGTAAGAAAAAAAACCTAAACTTTTGATCCAAATAATCTCCAAAAGATGTATTTTGGGGAGGCAAAAAAAACGATTTTGAGTTGCTAGTTTCATCTAAATTCTAATTTAATACTTGAAGTAAGTGAACTTTAATTTAAATTTTAACCTTTTAATTGTTTGATATTTGATAATTCTTTTAAAAAGGTTTCAAAAAGCTAACTATAATTTTCTACGATAGCTGGCTTGGGTTTTCGAACCAATGCGCAAATGTGCAGAAGATCTTAAGCCTTCCCAACCTCTCCGGCAAACCAGCTACTTCTATAGGTATCATCAACTGTTAGTATTAGTATGGTCTTGTAAATAATTAGAATCAACATTGAAAATATAAAATTGATTGTGGGTTTGAAAATGTTCTTAAAATAATTGAAAACGCTTTTATAAAAGTATTTTAGAAAATTAATTTTTAATAAAAGTACAAATGAATTTCGTTAAAGCACTTGAAGTTCTTTCTGCAAAAAATACTTAAAAGTGTTGTCAGCAAAAAACACATAACTTCTACTTCTTTTAAAATGCACTTCTAATGCTATTGAAACTCAAAACACTTTTACCAAAAACGTTTTAAAATATTTTAAAAGGATTTCCAAAATATTTTAAAATATTCTAATGCTATCTACTAGCAAAAGATGACTAGAAAGGGGAAGCACTATATATTTTTATCTCAGTCAAATCAAGTGGCTGTCCTTTTCCTGAACCTAAAACAACAAATTCTATATGCCCAATTAGGCTTTAAAGAATTGAAGTTACGCTAATTCATAGTGCTCATGACCAAGGTATTAAATATCGATAATATTGAAAATATCGGTAGTAAAAAATCATGGAAATTTCGATGGAAATATTGGGATATTATCGATATCGATAAAAATTGAATAAAAACCACGAAAATTGTAAGAAAAACTTGGAAATTTTTATTGAAACTTTGTAGGATGTTTATTTAGTCAATTATCTATTAGTTTATCACAAAAAATTGGAAGGAAATGCATTGCATGATGGATTTAACTGATTTAAGTTGATTATATAGCGAGCTGGCAAACATTGTGAGTGTAGAAAATATGTAAATATTTTAGCATATTTTCACAAAAACATAAGTGATATGGTAGTCAATGTGTTGAAGGAGTAAAATGAGAGGGGTTCAAATCCCCTCGGTGTTTTTTTAAATATAGAAAATTAAAAAACACGGAAATTTCGATGAAAATATCGATGACATCGGAAATATCGGTAGTCCAAAAACACGGAAATTTCGATAGAAATATCAGGATATTATGGATATTTTATACCTTGCTCATGACACACCCCAACCCGAGAGGTCTACTTGGACTCTGAATCAAGTTGTGTTGGCCGACACTTGGAGGATGACAAAACCATAAAGTGTAGTGTAGCGGAAGAAGAATGTTAATAAATTTAAACCTAAAAGTGTTTAATCAAAAGAGTGCACGGGTGAGCGGAATTGAACCATTTTCACACGTGATGTCAGAGCATAAGACAGTATAGTAATTAGGATGAGGGTTATACCACTAAAGGTAACCATCTCCTGAGATTTACCAAAATCCTCGTATACACGTAAGCACAACTACTAAACCTAGAAGGGTGAAAAACAAAGTTGAGCGGGTCAGCAAAACAAAGCTTGTAAGAAAACCTTTATTTTCGAACATACTAACCTCTCGCCGTAAAACAAGTATAGTTTCCTTAAAACATACGACGTAAGTATGTAAACAATAATAAATGGCAATATAACCAGAAATATGCCAAGTCATGATATACCAAATGCCATAGTAATATAATCAAGTGATAATCAATTATAAACAGTTTGCTCATCATCTAAGCTAGCACACGAGTCGGAGTTGCCTAAAGCAACTTGTACGACAAGATTGGGTGTAATAATGCGCTATAGTACAACAATCACGTGAAGACTGATGCCAAAGCACGGTCACATACAAATCGGAACTGCCTAATGCAATATGTACGACAAAACTGACACCTAAACTTGGATTGAAGGTGAGCGAATGGTGCAAATGTGAACATACATGTGAAAGGCTGGCCCTGGCCTTGGGTGGAGTACCAACACCGGGGTGCAGCAAGATGAGTATATCCACACATGTATGAATGTCATGATAGTAATATCCTAACCATATTGCAGCATTTATTACATTTCATATCACAATATGAAATACTTGGAAATATAGGCGTAAAATGAAGTAACACGCATTTATGGAAACTAAAAATATGTATAGGTATAAAATAAACTGCCCACTCACAGATACATAGTCGAAACGAAGCCTCCTAGCCTGACTCGAGATACGTTTCCCTATACAAATTACTAATTAACTTAGTTTAATAACATATAAACGGAAACTTCAATAAAAACTCCGTAGATTGCTCAAACATAGATTTTGAATATACGAAATCGATCTACTCGACGTCACAGACCTACACAAATTTTTAGAATAATTTTTGAACCCCGCTTGTGCTGGCCATGCGTGGCACATGATGACCATGTGACTAACGGCGTTAACGAATATTCCGTTAAATCCTAACAGAAGTTAATGGCGTTACCTGACCCCGTTAGAATATTCCGTTAGAGTTGACAGAATATTCCATCATCTTCTTCGGTCATCCTCGCCAGTCGCCATCGTCCGCCACGGTCCATACTCGTCGGAATCTGGAAAAATCGCTGGTTTCTGGGTAAAACTTCAAACCTTAATATCTTCTGCATTTCTCAACCATTTTTCACGAAATTTATATGGAAATGAAGCTTATGAAGAGTAGAATCACGTTATACCTTTTGGAAGTCCAAAAAGTGAATGGAGGTGGCCTGAAAATAGCTCGAAAGGTACGGTCGAAACTCTGACTTCTCGAAACCTTGTGTTTTGAGGTTGTCTCTCCTTCAAACCTTCACTAAAGACCTCGAGGAGTTGAGTGGAGGTCTTTAGACTTCCTTAAACTTGTAACTCACTCGTAACTCGCTGGGGAAAAACTGAGTCGAGTCGGGCCTTTCAAGTTCAACGTCCAAAACTCGGTCAAACCACAATCCAAAGGTATAGTTGTGTTCGTTGTGGTGAGACGAGTTCGAAGGTATGGTTTGAAGGTCACGTTGATGAGGTTTGAGGGTTGTTCGTCCTTGTTGAAGAGAGAAAGAGAGTTCAGGGTAAATTTGTAAGTGCTTGTACAAAAATACTAATGGTTAACGTACTTTAATAGAGCGTAACTTTTTCGTTACAGATCTGATTCAGGTTCAACACGCGCTCACGCGTTTGTAGCACGAGCCCTAATTTAGTACAAAGTCAAGAAAAAGAAATAAAAGTTGAAAACTACATCCATAACAGATTACACTTTTCCCCCCAAAACAGTAAAATCGTCAACTCACACCAACAGAAAAGAAATTATAGTGAAAGTAGAGACGGATCGTCACAATCTACCCTCCTTAAGAAAATTTCGTCCCCGAAATTTAAAATCATTTGTTACACAAAACTCAAAGATTGGAAGAATAGAATATATGTATATGACAAAGAAATCAAGTCAGCGTGGTTGTACAAAAAGGAAAAATGCCGCTCCATCGCGATTCGGAGTGCATTAATTCCTTTTCATGATTCCAACTCATACTTTCCTTCTTCTTCAGTACGATACTATAGTATAATAGTTTTCACAAAAACAAAATGTCAAAAATATTCATACGTACGAACGTCTTGTCGAAAATACATATATATAACAACATAAAGTTAGAGTAGTTATACTGATTTTAAAACTGAACATAGGATTTTTCTACTACACTTCCTAGTGTTGCATACTCAAAAGTATGTAATATCCTTTGGTCGAGCCCAAGTAATAAATAGTTAAATACAACAAACACATAAGTAAGTACTATCGTAAAAGGATCTACCTATTAAGTAAGTACTATCGTAAAAGGATCTACCTATTTACTTGCTTAACAAATTCAACGAATAAGTCGTTGATATTACGGTCTGCAGCCCGCGATATCGACAATTCACTATTATCATGATAAGTAAGTAACAAATTCCTGAGGGTGTAATATTACCATTATGCCCCCATTGGGAAATACACGAACATCTGATCAAGTCTTTACCGTGCTCGCGCATTACCCCCTTGGGCAACAATAGCAATAAAACAATTCTATATTGTGAACTCTCACAATTGAACACTTGTTCGTAAAACTCCTCTATCAACAAGTGCTAAGCAAAGAATCTCCAAAATACGTCTCACAGTGACGCAACCAAGACAAAAAATTGTAATCGCAGTTACAAGCAGTTCTAATAGAAATAAGTGTATAATACGATTATGCTACCACTAAAGAGTAGATAAACACAACATGCCATAAAGGTTTGGGTAAATCGTTCAGACTAGTCGTTAATATGAGGGTGAAATGTAGTCAGTGACAAAACTTACTACACAAGGCCTTCAGGAAGGCTTCCTAAAAACTCGAAAGTAAAACACGTATCTCGGTGTGATACCACAGTGACGTACTTGCCACATGATCAAACCATGAAGTTCACAACTCCTTAGCAAGTAAATTCATAATGAAACCTTATCTCGAATTTAGTGAAAAGTAGTTATGTTGAGGAGGCTAGAAGAATACTCAAGAATTTGAAGATCAAAGTGAGTCTATCCAATATAGAGTATGAGATAACGAGATTAAATGAATAACATCAAACTACAACAGTAGTTTCTGAGTTATTTAATCACCACGGTAAAGATTCGTTCATTGAGAAATTAATGGTCACGACTGCACTTCCAACGTCAATGGTTCTTTTAGGCAGCGCATCTACTTCAATGCAGTACTAAGTGCAGTAGGGTAGACATGTACCAAGATTAACTAGAATGCCTTCTAGCACCTGGATGTGAATATGGAATCTCAGTCAGAGTAGATGCTGATTGAACGCCAGCAAATCTGATAGGTTTCAAGATTGAGCAATTTTACCAAGAGGCATAAAATGTTGTCTTTTCGGACCAACAGAAAGAAAATTGACTTGCTAAGTTAATCATTAATCACCGTACATCACCAAAATCTCCACATGTACAGAAACTCGTACTAGGAGTGTATGGCGATATTTTCCTATCTCTACTCAGACATAGAAAGTGATTACAATTACTCGAATGATTCTTGATCATTTGATTAGAATGGGATAAGATAAGCTAAAGACGTTCAAGGGTAGATGCTTCTTTTGTTTCTATAGTAGTAATTGCGTTTGTACGATCGGGGTAATACACGATAGCAATCATAAATGTTGATCTAGTTCTTCCATCGTTGTTGTCAGAAATTTAGCTCTTTCCCAGGGGAAATGTACTTGAGAAATTGTGAGGTTAGTGAAGATTTTGTACATGTTTCTCCACAGAGAAATGTCATCTAGCTTTCAAATAAAGATGATGACTATTGACTCTAGACCATGAAGAAGATGGTTCGTTTCGAACGGTTCTAACCTTTGAAAAATAAAAGCAATCCTCCGTCATGTAGCCTCTGCATAATCGAAACATCCGAAAAACACGTCATCCCAGATTTCGATATGATCAGAGTTAACAAAAGGTGTCAAATATGGTAAGATGAGACAAAGGTTCAGTTGTCAAAAACTTTATTCATTTTCAACAACCCAACCTAAAATTTACTTTCCTCGGTCGTAAATGAGGAAAGGCATTGTAGTTAAAAAGATCACCAACAGTTTGTTGATAAATCGACAAGATTAAAGATATCTCAGTTTCGCAACACTTTACGAGAATTTCAACCTTTTTCTTCTAAACCCTTTTAGGAAAAGAAAAGAATGTCATTTACTGAGACCACTCTTCCAAGAAAGTACCAACTTAGCAATGGTTACTTTGGGGAAGTGGTATAAAGCTGATTGTTGGTGTTCCCAATATTCGATTATGCTGAAATTTAGGAGAGAGTCAGTGGTAAGACCACTCCGAATTTCGTCAGGCTATGAAAGGACTCTCAGGTTCCAAAAGTCGATTGGAGAATATAATAACTCGAAGTACGACTAATGGTTTTAGTCGCCAACCGATTAAATTGTTAAAATCTAGGAGCAACTCTAAAGTCTGGCCTCTCGCTTTTAAGGATAGGCTTGGAGTTCCCTAAATAAGGTAATTGGTTGAATATGCGACAAAGGTCTTTTAAAAGAGTGATGTCATCTTCTTTAAAGGGTTCGAAAAGATGCAGGGAAAAACTGGTGCAATATAGAGAATGGATTGAGGTGTACCTCGCCTTATTAACTAGTGATGGCTTTGAAAGAACTTTGAGAAAAGCCGCCAAAAGGTACACGCCCTCGGATTGTACGATTTTGCTTATTTTCTCTACGTCACGTGCTACAAGGTTTTCGTAAGCTTTTCAAACTCGTTCCGCTCCTGCAGCGTGAAAATTTCTCAAACTTCGATTTCTCTGTCTGCCTGTGAAAATAATCAGAAACTGACTGGTTGAAAAGGTTTTGGTTACCTGACTGGGCAACATGGTTAACATGACCACTAGCTTACGGTTCTAATTCAAAGCTTGTTCTTAAGCTTCCACGATCTAGTTCTTCGGCTCAAGTAGCCACTGTTGATTAGTTTATCAGTTGCGCTGCTAATTAACGTGCTTAGGATATTTTAATATTGTTTGTTACCCTGAAACTGTGAACCGGCATACTGGCATAAAGGTATCAATCTCAGATACTAGTACTTGTGTCCGGTATCAGAAATTATACCATCGAACGCTGGTCAACGGTTTTTGGATATTGGACAGCATCGTCAATTAGCAGCGTCACCATAGGCTGATTACGATTTATAGCCCGTTCGGGTAGAAAACTTTGGGTAATTAGAAAGGAATTGGTCAAGCAAAGTAGGTCATTGATCCTAGGAGGATTTGAATACTGCTTTTTGGAATTCTGTTACTCCCAGGATATGATAACTCATACTCGCAAGCCTATACTTACCCATTTGATGAGTATAACAACGAAAGGAAAATCTGGGAATTAACGTTGGTTGAAAAATTCCAAGGTTGGAAAAAGAACTTGCTAACAATCGAATTTGAAAATGGACTTAACAGAAGTCGATTTTCCTTCTGAAGATCCAAAATGATCACCAGTACGTTCGAATATATTAGTACTATAGGGGACCAAAAGTAATTGTCCCCTAGATTAGCTTCTGTCAATTGCTACCACTTTAGCATTAGGTTGTCACTTCAGACATTTCTAGAATCTTGACGAAGTAATCTTTGCAGGGGTTTTAAGAGAGGGTAAACTAATAGGTGCTACCAAAGAAACAAAACCATTTCTAGTTTCCTAATTTGAAGGGTTTGTAAAAACGATTAGTAAATCCCTGGTGATACTCAACTCTTGATGCCTTAGCTCTGCTGTAGGGCTAGCAACTTGCTTCCCCCAAAACTAAACTTCCTTGGTAGGGAGGTTCGTCATTTAAAGCCTAGGGGCGATTGCCGAAATGACTTTCTAAAATGACAATAAATCGTCTAAAGTATTCATAGCTTTCGGAAAAGTTAACACATTTTTCGTGCTCGACGAGGTGGCAAGATGCTGCACTTAGGTTTAAGAACCAAGAATGCTTACATCACGTGTGTGATGAACGTAATACTGCCCAAGCTTAAGCTCTGATACCAAACTAACACACCCCGACCCAAGAGGTCCACTTGGACTCTAGATTGAGTTGTGTTGGCCGACACCTGGAGGATGACGAAGCCATAAAGTGTAGTGTAGTGGAAGAAGAATGTTAATAAATTTAAACCTAAAAGTGCCTAATTAAAATAGTGTACGGGTGAGCGAGATTGAACCCTTTTCGCACGTAATGTCAGAGCATAAGGCAGTATAGTAAATAAAATGAGGGTTATACCACTAAAGGTAACCATGTCCTGAGATTTGCCAGAATCCTCGTTCACACGTAAACACAACTACTAAACTTGGAAAGGCGAAAAATAAAGTTAAGTGAGTCAACAAAACAAAGCTTGTAAGAAAACCTTTATTTCCAAACATACTAACCCTTTGCTGTAAAACAAGTATAGTTTCCTTAAAGCATACGACATAAGTATGTAAACAATAATAAATGGCAATATAACCAAAAATATGCCAAGTCATGACATACTAAATGCCACAGTAATATAATCAAGTGATAATCAATTATAAATAGTTTGCTCATCATCTAAGCTAGCACACGAGTCGGAGTTGCCTAAAGCAACTTGTACGACAAGACTGGGTGTAATAATGCGCTCTAGTACTACAATCACTTAAAGACTAGTGCCAAAGCATGGTCACATTCAAGTAAAAACTGTCTAATGCAATCTGTATGACAAGACTGGCACCTAAACTTGGATAAAAGGTGAATGAACGGTGCAAATGTGAACATACATGTGAAAGACTGGCACGGGCCCTGGGCGGAGTACCAACACCAGGGTGCAGCAAGATGAGCATATACACATATATATGAATGTCATGATAGTAATATCCCAACCATATAGCATCATTTATCACATTTCATATCACAATATCAAATACTTGGAAATATAGGCGTGAAATGAAGTAACACACATTTATGGAAACTATAAATATGTATAGGTATAAAATAAACTACCCACTCACAGTTACACAGTCGAAATGAAGTCTTCTAGCCTGGCTTAACCCTGTACATCCTCGGGATACGTTCCCTCATACGTGAAATTACTAATTAACTTAGTTTAATAACACATAAACGGAAACTTAAATAAAACCTTAGTAGCTTGCTCAAATATAGGTTTTGAATATACGAAATCGATCTACTCGACGTCACTGACCTACACAAATTTTTAGAATAATTTTTGAACCTCGCACGCGCCGGCCAAAGCACGACCACACGCACCAGCCAAGGCACGGTCACATGCACCGGCCACGCGCGGCACGTTCTGACTATGTGACTAACAACGTTAAGGAATATTTTGTTAAATCTTAACAAAAGTTAATGGCATTACCTGACGCCGTTAGAATATTCCATCAGAGTTGACGAAATATTCCGTCATCTTCTCCGATCGTCCTCACTAGTAGCCACCGTCCACCGTTATTTGTACTCGCCGGAATCTGGAAAAAATCACTGGTTTTTGGGTAAAACTTTAAACCTTAATATCTTTTTTGTTTCTACTTTTCATGAAATTTATATGGAAATGAAGCTTATAAAGAGTGTAATAAGCCCAAAAAGTGGACAGAAGTGGCCTAAAAATAGCTCGTAAGGTACAGTCGAAACTCTGACTTCTCGAAACCTTGTGTTTCGAGGTTGTCTCTCCTTCAAACCTTCACTACAGACCTCGGAGAAAAACTGAGCCGAGTCGGACCTTCTGAGTTCAACGTCCAAAACTTGGTCAAACCACGATCCAAGGGTATGGTTATGTTCATGGTGGTGAGACGAGTTCGAAGGTATGGTTTTAAGGTCACGTTCATGAGGTTTGAGGGTGGTTCATCCTTGTTGCAGAGAGAAAGAGAGTTCGGGGAAAGAGAGAGGGAACTGCCTCTTTGACAGTGTTTCCAACACTGTAAATTTGTACACGCTTGCACAAAAATACCTGTGGTTAATGTACTTTAACAGAGTGTAACTTTTTCGTTACAGATCTGATTTGGGTCTAACACGCGCTCATGCGTTTGTAGCGACGAGTACTAATTTAGTACGAAATCAAGAAAAAGAAATAAAAGTCGAAAACTACATCCACGACATATTACACTTTTCCCCTAAAAGGGTAAAATCGTCAACTCACACAACAGAAAAGAAATTACAGTGAAAAGTAGGGACGAGTCGTCACAGCTCATTTTGTTGATTTCCTCCAAAAATCCATAACTAATTTTCGATTATTGTGTCAAAGATCAATGTAGAACAAAATGGTTGAGGAACTAACTACATGACACACTAACAAAATCCATCATTTGTGGATTTAGAATTAACATTTAGGCTCTTAACATAACCCGTTTATAGGAAAATAATTACAAAATCTAACTCTATATTCTAAAAGTCATTTTAAAGCTGAATTCTATTGTTTACCAGGTCAAGCCACAATGACATACTCATTAAATTTTTAAGAAATTCTCGTATTTATGTTACTTGTCTATTTTCATATTAACTGTGGGTGACATTAGAGTTTGAGGTAGCATACAAAACAACTTTAACTTTACATTTAGTGTTGTTATTCATATTTTTTTTTTCAATTCATAAACTTTGGGATTTCTCTCCCCTTTTAAGTGAAGTTCATTTCCGTTGTACTCTATATATGGCTCCAACAACTTTAATTTTCATTTGTGCATTCAAATTTAAGTTTCCTGCATTTTCCTGGAGTAGCAGTGATTTCTCAGCTAAAGGTTGTAGAAAATTGGCAATGATTTCTCAGCTAATAAAAGGACCAGAAAATTGTATTCCACAACATGAATGGTCAATCCAAAACAAAAGATGAGAATCCATATTTGGATCTTAGCTCTGCGCCTTTGAGAATGATATTTGCCAGGAATATGGTCAGTTAGGGTAGCTAGGTGCCCTAACGTGTTCCAGAACTTAATGGCTACTTTGTTCTATCAGTTGGGACAAGGAAAGCTAATCTTCCCGACTTCTCTACAACATTGCATCCATGATCGAGTTTTGTATCGACCAATTGCCAGAAACCAAAACCTTAAATAAGAACAAATATTGCAAGTTGGCCAAATTTTGAAGACAATGCCCTGAAGAAACCATGGCAGCTTCTCGGTTTCTCATCAAACGTGGAACATATGGATGGTGTAGTGAGTTATTCAGCATCACCCATTCTTTACCATTTTCATCGCACTGTAACAAGGATAACTTGTCACACTTATGATAGGTTTGAGATCGATTCCCCCCAATATAAATGAAATTAAAAAGATGAAAAAATAATAATTAATTTTTTGCATGAACCATAAAAAATTGTTGACACTAAAGTTACTGAAATAAAGTTAATAGAAATTATAGAATATGGTTGTGTCAAGTTATCTTCAATTTGATAAAGTGGACAGCTTTAGTAACACAGTTATTTAGTATATTTGCATGTTTCAGAAGAAAAAAAAACATATATGTATTAATGTAAAATCTGCTTTTTCATCTTTAGTTCATTTGTTTAATTAAGATCAAATCTCACCAAAGAAAACGAGCAATAACAATGGAGGTTGGATAATCATAGGGACTCACTAACAACAAATACAAGAAAATACAACAACAACAAGAACAAAAAAGCATATGAAGCATGTTAATTAACAACGAAATGTTCTGGTAATAATTAAACGTCTGCTTTTTATTAAGGGGTGGCTATTTTATTGCTACTGGGGTTGCCATAAGAAATTCTTTAAGAGTATTTATTGTTGGTTTTTGTGCAAACTTTGGTCGAGGTGAGATTCTAAGTGTTGAAGTTTGTAGTGTATTTATTTGTTTGAATTTGTGTAGAATAAAGAATTTGAGAATATTTTGTTTGAATTTGATTTTGCTCTTGATTCTAAACGCTCAAGTTGATAATATCCTTTTAAGGAATTTGGTTTTAAATTATTGTAATCTTATATGTACCAGAGTTGGTGTTTTGAACTACGGCATGTTTATTTGGAAATGAATTTTGTTGTTGATGAACTAATTTGTTTGAATTTATCTTGCAACTCGAGTCTCGTATTTTTGAGAAAGCTCCCCCATCTTGTAACATCTTCTAGTTGTAGACGTGTCCTTGCCAACCCAAAGATATGAATAAAATCAAATGCATGTTTCAGATTTGATGATATGATTGAAAACTCTACAATCCTTATCCCTTCCATTATTATAACCAAGTGATGATACTAATATTCACCCTTCCTCAAATTGGCACATGAAAAGATAATGCTTTACATCTCACCAATAGGTAACATATAATGACACACACATGCGTAATTGTTTGAAAGGGGGCTTTACTAACACTCACCCTTCATCAAGTTAACTAAGAGAGTGAAGAAATGAATTAGGATTAAGATTAGGACTGAGTTAATGCACGACCTTGATTAGGAAAACCTAATCGCCATTTGATTACTTGTTGAATATGTGGAAATATTTCCATACCATACAAAATTTTTTGAATCACTAATAATTTGAAACAAGACTTCAAGATCTTAATCCAAAATTTACAACAAAAGTCCCAAATTTCTTGACGAATCAACTCTCTTATTCAGACATTTGGCATTTATCGAGACAAACTCCTAACATATAGTTCCAACTTATTTATATGGAAGTAAATATGGCAGTGAATTGTCTTGCAAACTTAGAACATACTAGAAATTTATGCCCGCATGTTGCTGCGGGATTGAAAATTGTATAAAAGATTATGTTTGAATGATATAAAAGATTGAGTTGCAAAATACTAATGCTATATACAAAAGATAAAGTATATAGCAATCTACTTGACAACGTTAAGTAGATTGTAATATAGAGGATGTTATTGCTTCCTCTTACACATATGTTGAGTGCAAAAAAGCATAACAATGATGATAAAAACATTATTATCTCTCCAATGGACCTGAACTAAGAGGTCCAAAACTTGAAAACCCCAATTCAAAGAGACAATGTAGTCTAATTTCTTTTCAATCACAATCCCAACAAAGATAAAACAACGATCACACAATAGGCTCAAAAAATTTGTTTTCAATTACATTAATCTAAGGACTGAATTGCAAACTGCAGTATTGCCATGTAACGGGTAGAAACATTTGTACCCACTTCATCCAATTCAATTGCGATCAACTCCACACCAACCTTTTTGAACAATGGTTTAACCATAGTTGAGTACCTTCAAACCCAATTTTCAAAACAAATAATTCTATTTACGAAAAATTTGAACTCATTTCTGCCACACAAAAACTCAGCACTATTCCTATTTGAAACTAAACAACCTGCAAAGCTTTATACTTGATCATATTTCACCAAAAAATTCTCCACAAATGTAAATTTTCCTCCAAGACAACATAAACCAGAAATACTCTATGAAAGTAAAGTAACCATACATAAGTAGACATCGTTTATTAAATTAAACGCAAATAAAATATATTAATTTCACTAAAAGATATAAACTGAACAATTCCACCAAACTTCAACCCAAACTGGAATAATTTCTATTTACTTTAGATTACTCAAACTTAATCTGTACTCAAGACTATCAAGCAATTGAGGTTTGCATCAACACCGAAATAGAAATTGTACCAAGGTCTACCCTGTTGTACATGTATGTATAATTCAAGTTCAAACTCTCATGTGGAAAAAAATTGCAAAGAATTATAATATGAAAATTCAACTAAGTTATGCAAAACATACCAAACCAATCCCAAGTATCTTGAAACTCAACGTTGCTGATGTAATGAAATAAAGATGACATCCCCTTGAAACCCTTATCTACACCATAGAGGGGATTGAACTCCATAGAAGAACTTGCGAGCTGCCATTAATACTATATTATGTTAGCATATTTCAATCTTTTAACACATAACAACTATTACTAAGAAGATTGAATAAAGCTCAATGAGATGATGAAGAAGCAGAAATACTGTGTGTATGTTTTATAGCACAAAAAGATTGCCTTTTGCATTAGGAAGTTTAGCTCCATAGTTCAAACATTGTCTCACATATTGAATCGAATAATTGCCACTCACCACTCCTATCATACCTTCATAGCTGAAATACACTTAAGGAGGTTGACTTTCTATGAAATTGTTTTGTATACGACAATTACCCAATTACCGCTCATATGTATTTAAGGTAAACAATTCGAAAAAATGACTCGGAACTAACAATAGAGCATTTTTTAAATGTACTAAGCTGTAAGAATGTAAGTCTATAGTGATATATAACAATGGAATTAGCCAACCTGCATATTGTTAGAATTAAGAGCACCTAAGAGTACATCCCATGACATACCATGACTGGATAACCTGCACAAATATTAGCTCCTATACTATTCTAGTTCCCACCTATAACCATGAAGTTAATCATCACATTCATATGTAACTTGGACCCTCTTTTTTTCAATTTTATTTTTCTCTTTTCACTAACCCAAATTTTCCTGAAAATAGAAAGAAAACAAAACTAATTTGCCTTTCAGTGGAGAATTCTAAGCAGGCAAAAGCTGGAGTCAAATCTAATAAAAAAAAGGGGTCTTTTGATATGGGTCCAATTTTATAAGTCTCTTTTGATATGAGTCCAAAATTGGACCTAAATCAAAAGTAAGTACACAATTTTAGGCTACAAAAAATGGAGCTAAATCAAAAGTAACTTAAAATTGGACCCATATCAAAAGAGGCTTATAAAATTGGACCTATTTCAAATTTCTCCTAAAAAAAATACGAAACATTTAGGTTGCATCAATTATATAATTGAAACATAAACCATAAGACAAAAGGAAAGTACCCATTTTTTTTTCTAAAAATCCATCAACATGAGCTACTATTGTCAACCTTTAACGCCATAAGATTCATTATGTCCAACATCTCCCCACGGTTTAGAGAAATTTAATGAAGTTGTATTAAAAAGGAGTTCTCGAATGTATACAATGTTTCACTCTTTTTTCATTGTTCACTAATGGTAGTGAATTTGTTGATAAGCTACAATATATTTTAACCTACCATTCAAGTTCTTTGGAACATGATATGATGCCTAACACATTAAGGGCTTAAATCATTTGTTGAAACAAAACATTGTTCCATATGTTTAAAAAAAATGAAAAAAGACACTCACACATTGACATGCTAAAAAAGTTAAATCATACCTAACAGGAAAAAAAAAAATCACACCTAACCGTACTTTTTCCATCCCTGGCCAAAAGCCTTCACATTCTCATCATGAAACACAAATAAGTTAGATAAGTTTAATTGCAATTATCTTCTAAACTCAAATTACAATATAGATAATGTAACATCACTATTCATGTTTGGTTGATTAAAACCCATACATTTACCGTAAATCTTCATCAAGAAAACAAAGTAAGTAACTGAAATTCTCTTTGTAACTTGCAAATCACAATTCTAACAAAATCAATGGAACAATAAAATGAAATTACAATTTAATAATTAGATTTGTCAAAAGTAACAGCCTCTTCTCATCTCTTTGTTTTTCCTTTTGCATTGATGAAATTGGTTTTGGAAGAGCCTCATCCTTGTTATCATTTTGTCTTGACTGGAGTGCATCCTCATTATCCTTTTGTCTTGACTGGAGTGCCTTATGGAGACCCTAATGGACAACCACCAAAATTAATTTCTTCCTCTGCTTCTAAATCAGAAGATCAATTTAAGCAACTAAGGATAAAAACTTATTGAAAAAAGTGCAATACAGGAACAAAATTTTTTAGTTCTTGATAAGGAGGAGTTGAGGAACTAAAGTTACAAGAAGAAAACATAAGGCAAAAGAGAAAAAGAAGCTGGATACTTGAGATAATCAAAGAAGAACCCTAATTTATTTTTCCACGGAGAGATTAGTTGACAGTTTCGTGGCAAAAACGAAGAGGGTGCCGTCGAATTCTCATTATGGTAAACGAATCGCCACTAACTTCTACAATTTCCAAATCAAAAAATTCCAGTAAGGGTATGCCGAGACACAACTCAAAATTCAATTTCTTTGTGTATAGGACGACATAAAAGATTGAGACTTTTTTTTTTACTTCTAAAATTCTACATACTTTCAGACCCAAAATTTTCCCAGAAACAAAAGAAAGTGAAAGAAATTGTATCTGGTTTGAGGGAGTGGATGTTATCGGCGAGTTTGGTGGAGTAGTGATGACGAAGATCTCTGGTGAGAAAGCTAATAAGATGGAGAAAACCATTGAATAAAAAAAACTCCGATTTAAAAAATTAAAGTCAACAAAAATTTGAACAAAGAAAAGAGAACTCAAAAACCAAACCCGAAACAAATAAGTTGGAAAACTCATTAGAAACCTAAAGTTTCTGTAAGATTGGCGAATTCCTGAAAACCAAGATTTTGTAGGTTTAAAATTTCTTCCCTAAGGCAATAAATCCAACATTCTCAAACTATTTTAGCTATATAATGGAAAAGAAAATTAATTTAACTATAATTAACTAATCTAATTTAAGATTAATCCAAAAGGTTGGAAATTTAGATTTAAAATCACATCTCAGGCTGCTAATAGAATAAAAAGCGTAGAGTTTTAAAACTGCTCACCTTAAATACAGAGGCCTTCGCAGGTTGCAAAGAAATGCTAGAAACTCGAAAAACCTAATCTACTGAAACAAAAAAATAAAACCAAACTAACCACCATCACTTAGAATTCAAACCCACAAATAAAATCCCCAAGATCACAACAAAAAAATTTAAACAAAAAACCCGTTTATAAATCCAAATTTACACTCCCAAGTGCAAGACTCTAAGCTCCAATTGTTCTTTCTCAACTTTAGCTATTTCAACTACATAGCATAATATATATATTAATATTAATATATATATATATATATATATATATATATCTATATATTAATTTAACTATAATTAACTAATCTGATTTAAGATTAACAAAAAAGCTTGGAAATTTCAGCTTTAAAATCACATCTCAAGCTACAAGTCAAATCAAAAGCGTAGAATTTCATAACTGCTCACATTAAATAAAAAGGCATTTGCAAGTTACAAAGAAGCATTAGAAACCTGAAAAATTGGATCTCCTGAAATAAAAAAATAAAACCAAATTAACCACCATCACCCAAAATCTGAAGCCATAAACAAAATCCTCAAAACCATAACCTAGAAATTTAAACGAAAAACCCATTTATAAATCCAAATTTACATTCCCAAGCATATAACATTCAAAGCAAAAAATTACCCACACCACATCGGTAGCAGGAAACGCGATCCTTTATGGGCTCTAATTTTTTTGCAAATCGAGACCAAACTGACTATTTTTAGCGAGAGAACGCTATTGTCTCTAGCCCCCGACAAAACGAACTAAACAAATTTGATTGAATTAATCGTTTTTTGCAAAAAGCCGAGACAGAGAGAGAATTTGAGATCGGAGAGCGAGGCAAGGTGAGGTTTGAGAGAAACAAAAGGGTTTGTGAGACAGAGACGGAAATGTAAAGAATGAGTCCAGAAGAAAGGGAGACTGTGGTCCACGAAGAAGATATACCCTTTCTGAAATCATCGATGACAAACGAGTGGCAATGGAGGGCAAATCTGCCTTTTAACTATGCAAGCAACTAAAAACACGCGTGGGATCAAACCCAACCGAGAGCATTTGTGCCACTCTACTATATGTGAACAATGCACACAGGTTTGGGTTTTAGTATAAGAATAATGTAGGATCTGTTGTAGGCCTATTTGATAGAACTGTATTTAGGACAGAGAAGGATAGAGGCCGGCAGCAACAAAGAGAGAAAAAAGAGATGTAATTATGAGGTGTGTTATATTCCACCCCATTGTGCCTTTATTTATAGTAGTAGGGAAGGTTAATTCCTTACACTAATCGGATTACAACTCTAATAGGATAATATCTAGTCTAAGAGATATGGTAGAATCCAATAAGGATATCCTATATATGTTTGAATTTATACAATCACATTCCTAATCTAATAGGACTACAACACTCCCCCTTGATTGTGTAAATACTCAAACAAATGGCGCATCAGGTCTTAAGCAATAAAGTAAGTACAGTTGATGAAGTTGTCAGCACAATGAGTGAATGTGAGTCTCAAATCAACGGATGAATGCATAAAAGGTAAAACTCACAAAACCTTGCTATCGTAAAACCCAAGGTGGGAGAAAAACCCATAGATTAAGGAGAAAAGTGAGAAGTTGCATTAAGTCAAAACTATACGCATTCTGAACGCAAGTAGAAGAGCTCACAAGGGTATGATCAGCCCAGGATGGGTCCCTCGTTAAAACCTTGTTAGGTAACAAAAATTCTCCTAATTGTAGGGAAAAATAGTACATTAAGATCAAGTAAGTATACTTATGGATATTCCCCCCTGAGTTTGACAAAACTTCCAAATGAGAACTACAAGCATTGCATATGAATAGTTAGGTATACCAATTCCTCAGACAAGCTTCTGGAAGGTTGACTTCAGCAGGTTGTCTAGGATCAGCTTGCATGACTTAAATTTCCTAGTGCTTTGCTGATGTGATGTAGACGCAATATGTCTTGGCGTTGACTTTGTTGATGTATTGTCTCTTGGTTGGGTTGATGCATGAGGCAAAGTCTTCTTGGATCATCGTTGGGGCTCAACGATGGATGAAAACAACAAGTACTTTGAATATGCTCAACAAGAACTCTTAACCATGTCTTACTTTTGGTGTAGTAAAGTGAGGTGAGTCTTGGAATGATTCAATGATTTCGCAGCTAAGGTCATATCATGGACCTCCAAGATATTGCAATATCCTTAATGGTAAAGACATAACCATTCAAGGTTGTGCCTTATGCGGGTTTGATAAGTAATTAATGTTAGCATAACAAACAAGGCAAGCATTATTTCGAGGATCAGGGGGTTGGATCCCCTCGAGATGCGTTGGGATTTGCCCAAATCCGTAGTACCTTCAAGGTAGCAAAAAAATGTCTTTAATACCAATTCAGTGGTTGCATATAGGCACAATACTGCATCTTTACCAATAGATCAATAGAAAAAGAGATGTCATATCTAATACAATGAGCTAAGTACAACAAGCGCAAAGTTGAACTCAAATATGGAATTTTAGATTCCATAACCTCTTCAAGAGTCTCAATTGCATATTGCATTGGAAGATCATAGGTATACTCAAAGGTAACATATTCGGGGTGTAGTTTGACCAGTACACCAAAGTACTATCAAAACAACGCTTGAACTTCAAGTCAAGATGAGTTTTCCCAAGATACATCATCTCAAATCCCATCTTCAGGTGCGAGATAATTTTCTCAAGCTCTTCTAGAGTCTTAGTGAGATTCATGTCAATGACATAAACTATAACTCTAACAATTCAGACTTCATAGTTTAACATGCAAGGGGATAATTCATATCCTTAACTGATCAAATAATCACTTAGACGGGTATACCACATCCGTCAGATTACTTTAATCCGTAAGTGAATGCCCTAAACGAGTTGAGAGGGTGTTCCGTGGTTTAGAACTATTTGAGTTAATCTATGTAATTCTTTGGGAACTTACATATAAATCTCCATATAAATATCCCCATGGAGAAAACACTAACCACATTTCATGATGTTGTCATCAATCGCATGGTGTTTGAGAGAAACCTTACGCCGTAAGGCATGCATCATATCGCACTATTTTATTCATCTTATTACACTTCATTTCCCACCTATAACACAACAAGGTTACCTTGGACAGTATAGGAAAGATAGGTCCAAACATACTTTGGTAAGGAATTTAACCCGGATTGTAATTTCGGTTGTCCAATCAATTCTATGTTGTTATTAATCAACAGAACACGATTCGATATCGTCGCTTTTCATTTATGTCGGTTACTACCATATAAGTGAAAACATCATCGATGATAATCTCATTCCAATTCCATTAATTCATCCAAATTAGTATACTGGACCAAGAACTTTAAGTCTCGAGAGTAATTCCAAATTAATCTCATGAGATGAAAATGATTTGAGACAGTGATCGAGTATGGATTCATTTTGTGTCGTGAACTTTCTTTCTAGGAAAGTGAATCCTATAAACTGAGTGATTTGTCATGCTTTAGGCCGAGACAAATTGATTGACTATCCGCCGGTGTACTGAACCATCCAATAGGGACGACCAAATAGTCTATTAGGGGTGGCACACCCTTTGGGGATGTTGACTCGATGTCCGTTAAGTATGTCTATGCATGTTTGCAGCTGGTATATGATCTCGTCACTTTAGCTAGATTAGAGGAATGCGTCTCGAGTAACATTTTGAAAGCTAGAATACATAGCACTTGCTTATCACACTTGTGTGATACGGGGATCGAGATGGGACATGGTAGGCAACGTCTACTTAATTTCGCGTCGTTCTACAGTAACGTTGACGTTCTTACCTCCTCTTAACGGTGGGAAGACTATATCACTGAAGTGACAATCTGCAAATACGCGGTAAGAGATTGCATGTAAGGGCTCTAAGAGAGCTAATGTGAAGGAGAATCATAATCGACAAAGATTCACATCTTTATTTTGAGGACCCATATTGGTACGTTATGGCAGCGCAACTTGGCACATGGAATGCATATAAAATACAAAACGTCAGGTTCGTACCCAGTAACCAACTGTAACGTCAAAATGGTTAGGTGGCAATGGGCCTCAAGGAAGACCAACATAATTGCATACAAGATTACATAGCCTTAGGCAGAAACCGAAAACTTGGTACGTTCACCAAGGTCTGGGTGATCATTTAAATATCACTTTATGATCATTATGTGAGGCAATTTGCAGTGAACATGGGAATTCAATGTTCAATTATAAACCCAAAAGACATGCAATACTTTATCGAAAACCATCAATATAAACTCTTAGGCATTATCCAGCTTCTAAACTTTATGGGATAATTAGGGTGAGGAACCCTTTAAAATTGGCCAGGAGGTTTAGCAGCAATGTGTGTGGACAAACATGTGACCAGTTTATCGATTCATCAACCAAAACCATAAGTATTTATATGGCTCACATTTTGATTGGATTAGTCCACATATATTCCTTGAATTCACTATGAAAATAGGGTGATTTCGTATATTTGCAAGGGATGATTTAGAAAATCAATTTCCCCAACAAGCAGGCTTGGCAAAGTGTGATTGTAGGCAAAAGATCTTTACTTCGGGTAAGAAGATGTGCCGTGGCATCATTGTTTGACCTAAGTGTCCCAAAAGGTCATCAAAAAGCAAGTAAACGCTCAATCACCAGGCTCTTGGCTGACCACATGTGGTGTGTTCCCAGTTTAGAAACAGCTCATTATCCCCAAAGTAAAACTTCAGGCTCATTTTTGGAGGTGGTGCAAAGATATTCTACTCTATTTTCTTCAGTGGTTTCATTCATGATCATTGTTATCTCAAATATCCTTAAAACTCTACGACGTTATTCCAAAATGGGGAGAATATAAGGTCTCTAAAATGGTAAGTTAGTACCATTCATGCAACTAAGAGCATGCCAATGCTCTTAATCAAGTTAGATAAACTTGAAGTTGTTGCTAAAGATGTGATTTAGGCATAAAGTTAGTGTGCATTGTATCGCATTCATCCAGACAACTGACTTTCCCACATTTATACCTAATCACGTGTTTAATTGAATTTAGTCACATGTATACAAGAAACATGATTCAATTAACCCATATTCGAGGACAATATCGATAAGATTATCCATAACTAAAACAAACACCAAACGTGAATCCAAGAACATGAAAGATGTTCGCAAAGTAAACCAAGGTTACTAAGGGGATTTAACCAACAAGGACATCCATGTCAAAATTCTGCTCTTCCAACGATGTTTGGTGGAGCAAAATTAGTCTCACATATTGACTACTAGAATGGTATTCCTCAACGACATTGGTAAGGGCACGAACAGGTGTATAACCAATGATCTTCAAGGTTAACGTTTGGAAATATTATCCCTTATTCTTGAAGTTTTGGTTATTAGGTGCCAATGATCACTCTTCGGGCATGATGCCACACCTTGACAGGCCATGATTCTACCATATGTTGTAAAACAAACTCAAAATTTGTGAAAGACAGACCCCCAAACTTAGGTTTGGTAGGCTCCAACCTAAGCTGGAAGGGTTTGTTCGGTAGGCCAGAGTAATACCGTTTAGTGCATCTCTATAGAGCATGCCCTTCGGTACATCCTTGCCGAAGCATGACACCACAATTCGGTAGGCTTTAACCGAACTGGGTTTAAGCCATTCAATAAACTCCAACCAATCTAGGTCTATATAGTTCGGTAGACTACAACTGAAGCTGGGTATATACCTTTTTCTCACGTTTGTGGTAGGAACCAGATCCGAGAATTTGGTAAAATTTCATTCTCTACACTGCTGCCTTAAGAGTGAGTTAGAAACATGGAAGGACGAGAAAAAGTATTCCCGAGTTGAAATTCTATTGAATTTATAAACTTCATAATCGTACTCATTCACGGACATAAGCATGGTGTGCTTTAGGCAATATCACGTATGATCAAATGATCTGTAGGAGCAAGCGAAATAGCCATGAAATCCTCATTCAGGAGGTACTTTTGTGGGTAATGATTTTGGCATAAATCTTGGAATGAAGATCATGGTGGAGTCTTATTTAGCTATTCCATGCCATTGTTAGTTATAATGGTTTCTCAGCTTTTTAATTACCAAAAGGTGATCTTCGGGTCAATAATTTTAGATTTCTTGTCAGATTAATGGATTGTTGGTCACTTTTAATTAATTTAATAGATCGGGACCATGCGGGGTCGATCGTAGAAGCAAAATAATGACATGTGGGTCTTATTAGCTTCAATTGGTGGCGGGCTAAGTGACAACTGAATTATATCTTAATTAATGTTAACCAATAATGTCCCAAAAATTAGAGAAGCATGGTTATGAAGCGGGGATGCCCAAATATGGCATTAGGTCGAAAAAGAATGCAGCCTAGTACGTGTGGGCTGGCTGCAATACATGGCTTTACAACAAGTAAAATTTTGCAGGCCATTGGGCTTGGGGACATGACTGCCAGGTAGCCTAGTCCATTATAGGGTAAGTTGCACGTTTGCTGCAGCATTTGGGCCGAAGGTATGGGAAAAGCCTAGCATCGCATAGGCTACTAGAGGTAGGCCAATAACATAGAAGGAGCAAAAACCCATCATTTGCTAGCTTTGGGTTGGTTACGAGAGAACCCAACTTCGCTGGCTTCAGTTTAGCGCAGAACAAGCTCAGTAATTCAGGCTTGGTACGCTGAATGTGCGTGACAAGCCCAACAGTGATGGCTTGGTCAGGCGTGGGCTGGATCATAAGAAATGGGGGGTTAGCGAGGTTATAATACAACCTAGAGGTGCTGCAAGCCTAACAAGTTCAAACCCAAACCAAGTGCCTGGTCCACGCATGCAATAAGCCCAAAGGGGCTGTTGCCTTATGGTTTCAGTGCCCAAGCCTCAAGTTACAGGCTCAGCTTAGGGTGAGGTCAACGCTACAGCACGCGGCTCAACCACAAATGTTTCCCAAAAATTTAATTTAATTTAATTTTTTTTTGAAATTCTTAGGGTTGGAAAACCCTTAATTGCTTCTAATTTCTTTCGATTCTTTGACTCACAAATTGCACATAGCAAAAATTGTGTAATGCATGAAACATGTGTGTGTGTATATACATATATTGACAAATATATGAAAATATACAATTTATATATCAAAAGGTAAATATAAATGTAGGGGGTTAATGAATCATGTGGAATGTTTTCATGCTTCATGGTCATTTCAAATATAAAGAGAGAAGAGAGAGATGTAATTCTGAGGTGTGTTCTATTCCACCCAATTGTGCCTTTATTTATAGTAGTATGAAAGGTTAATTTCTTACCCTAATAAGATTACAACTCTAATACGATAATATCTAGTCTAAGAGATATGATAGAATCCTATAAGAATATCCTAGATATGATAGAATCCTATAAGAATATCCTAGATATGTTAGAATTTATACAATCACATTCTTAATCTAATAGAACTGCAACATGATCACACTTGTATTTGGTTTTTTACTTAATTTCTCCGAATAATTTATACGCATGATAAAGTTTGATATGTACAGTTTAAGGATCTAGGGATCTTCAATGTAATTTTATTCATTTCCTTTCCTTTTATTTTTTTTTTGTTTGAAAAAAAAAAGGTTGCCAAAACTTACATATGAAGCTTACATATAAGGCCATGGCCCAAGCACAAGGGTTTGTTAGAAAAGTGAGGCCAGATAGAGTTGGGCCATTTAGCCCATCATTGCCCAGAAACAAAATGAAGCAGTGAGCGAGTAGCAGCAACGGCTAACGAGCGTGTAGTTGGTTGAGAATTGTATGAGCAATGGGTATGCTAGTAACCACACAACGTATGGGAAATGCTAGTAACCACATAACGTATGGGAAATGCTAGTAACCACATAACGTATGGGCAATGTAACACTTGTTGGTGGAAATGCATTTCTCCACCAACCTATTCCTCATAGAATTGTATGAAGAATAATGATGTTATTAACCACATAACGTATGGGAAATGCAATTTGATTAATGAATCAAAAGGGTGTTTTCTGATACAGACACGATAACTTTGGTACTTCTCTATGAAGCATGGATACGGATATAGATACGGTGATACGACATAGCACGACACGGTGATACAAAAAAATTCTAAAAATTAAGATACAATACGCCATGGATATGGCAAATAAAAATGTTTATAGCAACAAAAATATACATTATAAAACATAATTCATCATTCAAATTCAAGTAAATTTGAGTTGTTAGAAAAGAAAAGTTCAAAATCTAGTCTTTTTTTATACTGTAGAAGAAGTGTGAGAGTCTTATTAATTTTCTCCTCCCCATTACCTTTTTTGAAAGTGTAAATGTATCCCAAAAGCCAGATACGTGTATCCTAAATGTAGGATACGCATATCCATCATGTCAAATTCGTGTCCATCAACCAAGATAAGTGTCGGACGAGTATCCAAGAGTATCGGGCAAGTATCGTATCCAATCAAGTATTGGATATGGGATACGGGACCAAACAGAAATATCCGCGCATCATAGGTAATTCTTAATGCAATAGCAACTAATTCTGTCCACTTTGGTTGTTATGCTGATGCTATCCATTTGTTCCATACCTCAAGGGCTTGAAACTCGAACCGGACAATTCAACTTTCAATACTGTCCTTAAAGTTTGCGGTGCTATAACTGAGCTGGAATAGGGAAGAATGATTCACTCCTTGACTCGTAAAACTGGATTTGATCAAGGGAGAGCTTTGTTGAAAGTGCGTTTATTGCAAGTGTGGAGGCTAGGCGACGCAGAAAAGGCATTTAGGCATGCTGCAACCAACAATTTGGCTACTTGGAATGCTATGCTGATGGGATATGCTTAGCATGGTTTTCACCATGAAATCTCCGAACTATTCATTAAGATATCTAAATTTGGAATAAAATTAGATCATATTACATATCTGGGACTTCTTACTTCATGTTGCCATGCAGGTTTTGTTAAAGAAGCTTATACTTACTTAATGTTTGAGCTTTATGAGCTAAAGCCACATATCGAATACTATGCTTGCGTGGTTAACCATTGATCAAATGCCCATTACCCCTTATGCTCATATATGGCACATTCTTCTATCGGCTTGTTACACCAATAGAAACATTGACCTGGGGAGAGTTACAGTAAGGAAGCTTCTTGAAATAGAGCTTGAAAACGAATCTGGACATATTCTGCTTTTAAATCTCTATGCCTCAGCTGGCATAGGGAGTGCTGTTGGAAAAGTGAGAAATGTACAACAACAACAAAGCCTTTTCCCACTAAGTGGGGTCGCCTATATGAATCCTAGAATGCCATTGCACTCGGTTCTATGTCATGTCTTTCGTTAGATCCAAATACTCTAAGTCTTTTCTTAGAGTCTCTTCCAAAGTCTTCCTAAGTCTTCCTCTACCCCTTCGGCTCTGAACCTCTGTCCCGTAATCGCATCTTCTAACCGGAGTGTCAGTAGGCCTTCATTGCACATGTCCAAACCACCGTAACAGATTTTCTGTCATCTTTCCTTCAATTTCGGCTACTCACTTTACCTCAGATATTCTCATTCCTAATCTTATCCTTTCTTGTGTGCCCACACATCCAACGAAGAATTCTCATCTCCACTACAGCCATTTTATGTACGTGTTGGTACTTCACCGCTCAACATTCCGTACCATACAACAACACTGGCCTTATTGCCTTCTTATTAAATTTTCCCTTGAGCTTTAGTGGCATATGGCGATCACATAACAGGCCAGATGCACTCCTCCACTTCATCCATCCAGCTTGTATTCTATGGTTGAGGTCTCCATCTAAATCTCCGTTCTTTTGCAGGATAGATCCTAGGTAGCGAAAATGGTCACTCTTTGGTACTTCCTGGTCTCCGATCTTCACCCCTGAGGCAATTGGGCCTCCAATTGCACTGAACTTGCACTCCATATATTCTGTCTTTGACCGACTTAGGCGAAGACCCTTAGATTCCAACACTTCTCTCCAAAGGTTAAGCTTCGCATTTACCCATTCCTGAGATTCATCTATCAACACTATATCGTCTGCGAAAAGCATACACCAAGGAATATCATCTTGAATATGTCCCGTTAACTCATCCCTTACCAATGCAAAAAGGTAAGGACTTAAAGATGAGCCTTGATGTAACCCTACAGTTATGGGGAAGCTTTCGGTTTATCCTTCATGAATTCTTACGGCCGTCACTGCTCCATCATACATATCCTTTATATCTTGGATATATGCTACTCGTACTCCTTTCTTCTCTAAAATCCTCCAAATAATGTCTCTTGGAACCCTATCATATGCTTTTTCCAAATCTATAAAGACCATGTGTAAATCCTTTTGCATATCTCTATATTTTTCCATCAATCTTCGTAAGAGATAAATTGCCTCCATGATTAAGCGCCCTAGCATGAACCCGAATTGGTTGTCTGGGATCCGTGTTTCTTTCCTTAGTTTATACTCAATGACTCTCTCCCAGAGCTTCATTGTATGACTCATTAGCTTAATACCCCTATAGTTTATGTAATTTTGTACGTCGCCCTTATTCTTGTAGATAGACACCAAAGTGCTCTTTCGCCACTCATTTGGCATCTTCTTCATTTTCAAAATCCTATTGAAAAGGTCTGTGAGCCATACTATACCATTCTCTCCCAAGACTTTCCACCATTCGATCGGTATATCATCTGGGCCCACTGCTTTTATATGCTTCATCTTCTTTAAGGGTACAACCACTTCTTCCTTCCTAATTCGATGGTAAAATGAGCAGTTTCTACACTCTTCTGAGTTACCCAACTCCCCCAAATAAGTACTCCTTTCATGTCCTTCATTGAAAAGATTATGAAATTAACCTCTTCATTTATGTTTGACCGCCTTGTCCGTAGCAAGAACCTTTCCATCCTCATCCACCTCACTTGGTTTAGGTCCCTTGTCTTCTTTTCCCTTGCTTTAGCTAGTTTATAGATATCTAACTCTCCTTATTTGGTATCTAATCACTTATGCATATTGACAAAAGGCGTCAGCTTAGCTAGTTTATAGATATCTAACTCTCCTTTTTTCACCTCCTGCTTCGCTATTTTTTACCTTTCACCGTTTGCATCGGTTCTATCCTTGTAAAAGGCTTTAGAACATTCCTTCTTAGCCTTAACCTTTGATTGTACCTCCTCATTCCACCACCAAGGTTCTTTTTGATGTGGAGCAAAGCCCTCGGACTGTCCTAATACCCCTTTTGCTACCTTGCGGGTACAACTAGCCATAGAATCCCACATTTGGCTAGTTTCTCTTTCTCTATCCCATACACATTGGGTGATTGCCTTCTCTTTGAAAATAGCTTGTTTTTTGTCCTTTTAGATTCCACCATCTAGTCCTTGGGCTCTTCGAGGTCTTGTTCTTTTTTCTCCCTCTTTTGATATGTACATCCATCACCAACAAACGATGTTGAGTAGCTAAGCTCTCTCCCGGTATAACTTTGCAATTCTTACAAGTTATACGATCCCCCTTCCTCATTAGAAGAAAATCTATTTGTGTTTTTGACGACCCACTTTTGTAGGTGATCACATGTTCTTCTCTCTTCTTAAAGAAGGTGTTGGCTAAGAAGAGATTATATGCCATCGCAAAATCCAAGATGGCTTCCGCGTCCTCGTTTCTCTCCCCAAAGCCATGGCTACCATGAAAACCCTTATAGTTACCCGTCTCTTTGCCCACGTGTCCATTTAAATCTCCTCCTATAAATACTTTTTCCGTCTAAGCGATTCCTTGCACCAAATCTCCAAGATCTTCCCAAAATTTCTCCTTCAAACTCGTGTCCAACCCTACTTGGGATGCGTACATACTAATCACATTGATGAGTTCTTGTCCTATTACAATCTTGATTGCCAAAATTCTATCTCCTACCCTCTTGACATTTACAACATCTTGTGTCAAGGTCTTGTCCACGGTGATGCCAACGCCATTTCTCGTCCTATTTGTGCCTGAGTACCAAAGTTTAAAACCTGAGTTTTCTAGGTCCTTTGCTTTAAGACCAATCCACTTAGTTTCTTGTAGGCACAAAATATTTATTCTTTTCCTCACCATAATTTCCACTACTTCCATGGATTTTCCCGTTACGGTCCCGATATTCCATGTTCCAAAATGCATTCTATTCTCTAGAACTTCACCCTCCTGTCCTAGCTTTTTCACCCTCCCCCGTCTTATACGATCAAAGTACTTCTTTTGCTTATCCTGCAAAAAGTTGATAGGAGCAGGTGCTTCCAAACAACTTTGAGTGGAGTCGTTCAAAAAGAAGTTTCTATGGCCCCCTTGCTTATTTAGCACTGTATCCGGGCGCCGATGGAGATACAGCGACCCTTGCTCATTTATCACTATGTTCTGGCCCCACAGCGTGCCACTTACAGGTGATGCCCTAGCTTTAGCGCAATTTGATTTAGGATACATTTTCATAGGGATTCGACGTAACCTAGGAGTGCCGGATGTCGACTACCTGACGCCCTCCCCCTCCTCTTTTATCCGGGCTTAGGACTGGCAATGTAAGATAAAATTACATATGCGGAGTTAAAAGTGAGAAAGGTAATGAAGGAAAAAATAGTCAGAAAGGACCTAGTTCTTGTTGGCTTCGGTTTCAAGTTAGAGGAGTGATCCATTACTTTTTTGCTGATGACAAATCACATCATGAGAGTAAGGACATACATACTGAGCTAATAAGGTTGTATCACCAAATGTCGGTGACATCAACAACAACAACAACAACAACAACAAAGCCTTTCCCACTAAGTGAGGTCGGCGATATGAATCCTAGAACGCCATTGGACTTGGTCCTGTGTCATGTCGTCCGTTAAATCCAAATACTCTAAGTCTTTACTTAGAGTCTCTTCCAAACTCTTCCTAGGACTTCTTCTACCCCTTCGGCATTGGACCTCTGTCCCGTAGTCATATCTTCTAACCGGAGCATCAGTAGGCCGTCGTTGCACATGTCCAAACCACCGTAACCGATTTTCTCTCATCTTTCCTTCAATTTCAGCTACTCCTACTTTACCTCGGATATCCTCATTCCTAATCTTATCCTTTCTTGTGTGCCCACACATCCAACGAAGCATTCTCATCTCCACTACACCAATTTTATGTACGTGTTGGTGCTTCACCGCCCAACATTCCGTACCATACAACAATGCCAGCCGTATTGCCATCCTATAAAATTTTCACTTGAGCTTTAGTGGCATACGGCCATCACACAACACGCCAGATGCACTCTTCCACTTCATCCATCCAGCTTGTATTCTATGGTTAAGGTCTCCATCTAAATCTCCGTTCTTTTGCAGGATAGATCCTAGGTAGCGAAAATGGTCACTCTTTGGTACTTCCTGGTCTTCGATCTTCACCCCTGATGCAATTGAGCCTCCAGTTGCACTGAACTTGCACTCCATATATTCTGTCTTTGACCGACTTAGGTGAAGACCCTTAGATTCCAACACTTTTCTCCAAAGGTTAAGCTTCGCATTTACCCATTCCTGAGTTTCATCTATCAACACTATATCGTCTGCGAAAAGCATACACCAAGGAATATCATCTTGAATATGTCCCGTTAACTCATCCATTACCAATGCAAAAAGGTAAGGACTTAAATATGAGCCTTGATGTAACCCTACAGTTATGAGGAAGCTTTCGGTTTGTCCTTCAAGAATTCTTACGGCCGTTTCTGCTCCATCATACATATCCTTTATAGCTTGGATATATGTTACTCGTACTCTTTTCTTCTCTAAAATCCTCCAAAGAATGTCTCTTGGAACCCTATCATATGCTTTTTCCAAATCTATAAAGACCATGTGTAAATCCTTTTGCATATCTCTATATTTTTCCATCAATCTTCGTAAGAGATAGATTGCCTCCATGGTTGAGCGCCCTGGCATGAACTCGAATTTGTTGTCCGAGGCCCGTGTTTCTTGCCTTAGTCTACGCTCAATGACTATTTCCCAGAGCTTCGTTGTATGACTCATTAGCTTAATACCCTTATAGTTCATGCAATTTTGTACGTCACCCTTAATCTTATAGATAGGCACCAAAGTGCTCTTTCGCCACTCATTTGGCATCTTCTTCATTTTCAAAATCCTATTGAAAAAGGTCCGTGAGCCATGCAATACCAGTCTCTCCCAAGATTTTCCACACTTCGATCGGTATATCATCTGGGCCCACTGCTTTTCTATGCTTCATCTTTTTTAAGGTTACAACCACTTCTTCCTTCCTAATTCGACAATTAAAAAAAGTAGTTTCTACACTTTTCTGAGTTACCCACTCCCCCAAAGAAGTACTCATTTCATGTCCTTCATTGAAAAGATTATGAAAATAACCTCTCAATTAATCTTTGACTGCCTTCTCCATAGCAAGAACCTTTCCATCCTCATCCTTGATGCACCTCACTTGGTTTAGGTCTCTTGTCTTCTTTTCTCTTGCTCTAGCTAGTTTATAGATATCCAACTCTCCTTGTTTGGTATCTAGTCGCTTATACATCTCGGTAAAAGTCGTTAGCTTAGCTTCTTTCACAGCTTTTTTCGCCTCCTGCTTCGCTATTCTATACCTTTCACCATTTGCATCGGTCCTATCCTTGTATAAGGCTTTACAACATTCCTTCTTAGCCTTAACCTTTGATTGTACCTCCTCATTCCACCACCAAGATTCTTTTTGATGTGGAGCAAAGCCCTTGGACTCTCCTAGTACCCCTTTTGCTACCTTGCGGATACAACTAGCCATGGAATCCCACATTTGGCTAGCTTATCCCTCTCTATCCCACACACATTGAGTGATTACCTTCTCTTTGAAAATAGCTTGTTTTTCTCCTTTTAGATTCTACCATCTAGTCTTTGGGCTCTTCCAGGTCTTGTTCTTTTTTCTCTCTCTTTTGATATGTACATCAATCACCAACAAACGATGTTGAGTAGCCAAGCTCTCTCCCGGTATAACTTTGCAATCCTTACAAGTTATACGATCCCCCTTCCTTATTAGAAGAAAATCTATTTGTGTTTTTGACGACCCACTCTTGTAGGTGATCACATGTTCTTCTCTCTTCTTAAAGAAGGTGTTGGCTAAGAAGAGATCATATGCCATCGCAAAATCCAAGATGGCCTCCCCCTCCTCGTTTCTCTCCCCAAAGCCATGGCCACCATGAGAACCCCCATAGTTACATGTCTCTTTGCCCACGTGTCCAATTAAATCTCCTCCTATAAATACCTTCTCCGTCTGAGCGATTCCTTGCACCAAATCTCCAAGATCTTCCCAAATTTTCTGTTGGAGTTTGAATGAAATTTCAACTCAAGTGTGGGGTATTGTTGGCAATTTTGAGTAGAAATTTCTTATGTGGGGTTTTGTCCCACATTGACTATTCCCACAAGGTTTCCACACTTTATAAGGCTTTATCCATTATAGAAAGTGATTGGAGGATAGGCCTTGGAGAAGGAAAATTGGGCTCACCTTTGGGTGTGCTAATTAAATTGGTAATTAATATATATAATTAATAATAATTAATATATAATTCGAATTTAATTTTTTAAAACTCAACAGACTCATCTTTTCAGATGAAGTCTGCAAGTGTATCTGAAAGATGAAGCAGCACAACCCTTGGTTGAACAGTCACCTCCCCCACAACATGTCTGTTGCGAACAGACATATGCACACTATAAATTTATACATCTGCATGTCATTCAAATACACAGAAAATCATAAATCGTCTTCTACATTCCATAACATTCATACTGAGAGTACCACAAAGAAATTCGCCAGAAGTTAAAGTTTTTCCGGTGCTGGAATCTTAACTTGATCGTTGAATCCTGGTGAAGCAGACGTCCGTAGAACTACAGGCACAAAGTAGGGACGAAATTCTGTTTCAAGGACATTGCGGTACGCAAGCCTCAATCTTACTGTTTCTGTATAATTTTATTTTTGTTGTTGGAACATTGTTCATTAATTTATCCGCATTTATTATTTATTAGCATAATTAAATTTATCATCGATTGTTGATATCTCTCCAACAATCTTGAAACAGAATATGGATCAACAATCATCCATGACTGTGAATGGCACTGTGCCGAAATACTCTGAAAAGCCTGAGAAGTTCAAAGGGCTGGACTTCAAGAGATGGCAACAGAAGATGTTGTTTTTCCTGACAACCATGAATCTCGCTCATGTTGTCAAGGAAGACGCTCCGCAGTCCAATGAGAATCCAATGGCGAAAGAGACTGTCATGGCAATAGAAGCTTGGAATCATTCTGAGTTTTGTTGCAGAAACTATATTCTGAATAGTTTGGATGACAATCTCTACGACATTTATTCTCTGTGTAAGACAGCGAAGGAGTTGTGGGAATCCCTAGAGAAAAAGTATAAGATTGATGACGCCGGTTCAAAGAAATTTGTTATCGGTAAGTTTCTCAAATATACAATGGTGGATTCCAAATCTGTTGTATCTCAGGTTGAAGAAATCCAGAAGTTGATCTATGAGTTGCACTCCGAGGGATACGAGATCAATGAGCATTTCCAAGTTGGGGCGATAATTGAGAAATTACCAACTTCCTGGAATAACTTCAAAATTTATCTCAAGCACAAGCGTCGTGAGATAAATATGGAGGATTTGATACTGAGGCTAAGAGGCAATGTCCTTGAAACAGAATTTCGTCCCTACTCTGTGCTTGTAGTTCTACGGACGTCTGCTTCACCAGGATTCAACGATCAAGTTAAGATTCCAGCACCGGAAAAACTTTAACTTCTGGCGAATTTCTTTGTGGTACTTTTAGTATGAATGTTATGGAATGTAGAAGACGATTTATGGTTTTATGTGTATAATTTTATTTTTGTTGTTAGAATATTGTTCATTAATTTATCCGCATTTATTATTTATTAGCATAATTAAATTTATTATCGATTGTTGATATATCTCCACATTTTCTTCTTCAACTCGTGTCCAACCCTACTTGGGGTGCGTACGCACTAATCACATTGATTAGTTCTTGTCCTATTACAATCTTGATTGCATAATTCTATCTCCTACCCTCTTGACATCTACAACATCTTGTGTCAAGGTCTTGTCCACGATGATGCCAACACAATTTCTCACCCTATTTGTGCCCGAATACCAAAGTTTAAAACCTAAGTTTTCTAGGTCCTTTGCTTTAAGACCAACCCACTTAGTTTCTTGTAGGCACATAATATTTATCCTTCTCCTCACCATAACTTCCACTACTTCCATAGATTTTCCCGTTAAGGTCCCTATATTTCACGTTCCTAAACGCATTCTACTCTCTTGAACTCCCCCCTCCTGTCCTAGCTTCTTCACCCTCCCCCGTCTCATACGATCAAAGTACTTCTTTTACTTGTCTGGCATAAAGTTGATGGGAGCAGGTGCTTCCAAACAACTTTGAGTGGAGTCATTCGAAAAGAAGTTTCTATGGCCCCCTTGCTCATTTAGCACTGTATCCGGGCGCCGATGGAGATACAGCGACCCTTGCTCATTTATCATTGTGTTTGGGACACATAGCGCACCACTTACGGGTGACGCCCTAGCTTTAGCGCAATTTCGTTTAGGATTCATTTTCATAGGGATTTGACGTAACTTAGGAGTGCCAGTTGTCGACTACCTAACGCCCTCCCCTTCCTCCTTTATCCGGGCTTGGGACCGGCAATGTAAGATAAACTTACACAGGCGGAGTTGCCAAATGTTGGTGACATCAAAATTGGAAAATGAGGGTCCAAGTTTAATGATCTTTGAATGCAAAATCGCATCATTGAGAGTAAAGAGATGCATATCTAGGAATTCTCATTGCTTGCTCGACAACCACTTGCTAAAAGAAGGGGCATCCTTGCCATCTGATCAGGTTGGATTTTAAATTTATGAAGTCCCGTCATATATGCTAAAGCAGTTAGTATTAAACCATACTGCAAGCTTTTACCATTATATTCATTATCCATCCTACAAGGCACACCCGAGCCGCTACGGGAAGGTAGTAAATAACAAATGATTTGAGATATAAAATATTCATTATCCAAACATATGCACACGTCTATAACTCTGTATATAACATCGGCCATCAGCTTTCTATTTTTTCGCCATGGAATGCGTAAATATTAAGCTGTTTTTCAAGGTTATTTGCACAGGCCCGATAGTTATAGAGTATAACCAACAATCAAGCATAGAATATCGTTTTGTTCTACTAACTTCATGAACCCTTCTAAGTGTTTAAAATGAATGACTGCAATGTAGTATCTGCTTGAAATTTGGCACGCCAATGTATTCGGCTGCTGCTTCAAGTTGAATTATGAGCAACAGTCGTGGAAACTAGATGGAGTTATTTCCTTATTTTTTATATTCTGAGCTTTCTTATGCTCTTTTTCCGGAGAGAACTGCCACATCTGACTAGCAACTATCAGTTGAGCTCGAATGGGAGAAGAAAATGTAAATATAAATATATAAAAGAAGAGCCAAGAGTATTTTTTGACTCTATTTAGTATATTCTATTCAGAAATTGGGAAATTCATAATAAAAAGAATCAAGAAGGTAGTGATCAACTGATCATACATTTCCGATTACGATGTAAATCTATAACTTCAACTTCTTTGGCTCTAGCTAAAACTGGGTTTTCCTGCAGCGACGTTTTTGCTCTGAAGAGGCTTTGGAGAGCACAGAGACTATTGAATGAATGGCATTTGCAACTATTCTTGATTTTATCTGTCCCCGCTTTGGAAGAGGCTTTCTGCTTCTGACGTTGTTGGAAGTTTCAGTGGCAGGAACACTAGAGATGCTTCTGTTCATTTTGTAAGCCGAGTAAATATCGATTTTTTTTCTTTAGTGGTTCTCTCGTTTGATGGGTGTGTGGATATAGTGGCATTGGTTGGGAGTTTATATAGCACACCCAGCTCAAGCATAGGATGGAAGAGGATTGATCCGGGAAGATCAGAGAAAGCTAGAAACAAGCTTTTTCAGAGACCAGTGTTTGTTAGGGGGCATGCCAGCTAGAATGTCTTGCTGTACAAGATTCCTTTCAGCCCAACTTGAGGCATTTGAATTTGTGCGATGATTTGGTGGCTAATTAAAAGTATTATACATAGTTTAATGCTAATGATTGGTTCAAGTTTGTCCTAACACGTATACGTGCGGGTTTTCTACAAGCTTCACGGTGGACCTCGGTTCTTGTCCCCGGTTTTCTTTACCAGATCGGCTGAAAGGACCAGGGGAGGACACAGATTCTAAAACAATGGTGAGGATTTGGTGACTTATTATTATTTTTTTGACAATGTTAATAGATGATTGTATTACTTTTAATGCAAGTTGTGCGGGTAGCAGGGAGCAGAACATAATCCATTTGTATATATGTGTTGATATTTTTTTTCTTCTAATGAATGCCCTTGTTTTTAGGGAGACCTTCTTGGAAATGTCAAACCCGCCATGTTGCTACCTACAGGTGAAGCTATCTTGTTCTATTATTTGTATATTTGGATTTGGTGTTGCATGGCATGGTTGAATAGACTGATCCCCAAGGATAGAGAAAGAGATGAAAATAACAGTGTGACTGTTATTGATGCTTATTCCTTTTACGAGATTTATGCGTACTTATTTTTTCTCGATTTATATTTCAAGTTATTTTTTGCCTTTCGTTGAAATGAGTCAAATGAGAATTAAAGTAGTGTCCAGAAATTATTTCTCCAATTATAAATCTAATAAAATTGGAATACAGTGAAGGGATCAACATGTGGACAGAGATATATGTGTCTCTTCTATTTTGATTTCGTTTAAACTTTAAAAGATGCTATATGAAGTACTTCATATACAATTAAGTCTCTTTTTTCGGGGCAGCCTGCATAAATAGTAAAATAAACATAAAACTCTCCACCTCTTGAGATTTTTTTTAAAGTATAAATTGAAGGAAATGATATTTTTCTAGGGTAAAAGACTGTTTACTACCCTCAAGTTTTATGGTTTTCAACATTTAGTACATCAATTTTTTTTATCCCAGAGTCATACCTAAAGTATTAATTTTGGGACAGTCTCATACATCTAATAGTCAAACTGTTAACTCTGCCGTTAAATGATGACGTGGCGTCCAGGTGGACAATGACTGGGCACCACGTGTCATTAAAATTAAAAAAAAACTATTAAAATAATTAATAAAATAAAAGTAAAAATAAATAAATTCCCCAGATCCCCTTTGTCTTCCCCATCCCGACCTCCCTCCCTTCTCCCTCTGCACATCTGCACATCCATCATTCCCCCTACGACTTCTCCCCAGATCCCCTTTCGTTTTTTCTCCCTTTCCCTCTGCATAGGCCTAGTCCTTCTCTGTTCATCACTTTGTCCTCTGCACGTCGAACTCGTACACCTCCGAATGCCCCACCTACGCGTCGATCAGACCCAGAACCCGTCGTCTTCCCCGACATCCCTCCATCCTCTCCACCCCCTCCACCACTTGCCCACTTGCACAGTCATCCTTCCAACCCTCCATCCCAAAACCCTTCCTTCTTCCCTCTGCAACCTGCACCCCTTCCCTCCCTTCTCTCTTCTACACCTGTAACACCCTCCTTTAAACCACCAAAACCAGACCAAATCACGTCAAACCACTCCAATCAACCAAATCTGGTTAACCCATTGATTTACACCTTCTTACACCTACAAACCTATTGATTTACACCTCATTAGTCAAAGAACCAAGTTTGACTGATTTCATTACTAACTCACACCCCACCACACCCCTACTCGGATCTACAAGCCAAGGGCGACTCCGGGTCGGATCGGATCCTGGCGGCGGCGTAAGGGATGTGCGTGGTGTTGGCAGGCAGACAAGGTTGTTAGTGGCGAAATGGAATGTTCTACTACGTGCAACCTTGATGAGCCCGGTTCAAGGCCGGGACATCACAGACTGAGCAAGATTCAAACCCTTCCCTCATTCTTTCCTACCAAAACCCAGAAACTTTGAAGCCAGCCCCAGATTTCCTAACATCGTCGCTGCTTCGGCGGCTCAGGAACTCGGTGCCGTCCAACAGCCTAGTAGCAACCGCTGTGGAAATGCAGCAGTGTAGTTCCGGGCACCGTGCAGACCGCCGACCACCGATCTCACCACGATCCTGTTCATCTTCGCTAGTCCAAGAGGGTTTTAGATGGGGCACGGGAGGGAGGGTTGGGTGGGCGCAGAGTTCAGAAGGGATGGAGGATTGGGTGGGATCAGGGGAGGTAGAAGATGATGGGTTTTTTCTAGCGAGGGAATGGGGTAAGGTAGGAGGGAAGGATGGCTGGGATCGGGGTGGGGGAAAGAGGTAGGAGATGATGTTTTTTTTTTTTTTTTACTTTTATTTTATTAATTATTTTAATAGTTTTAAAAAAAATTTAATGACACGTGGTGCCCAGTCATTGTCCACCTGGGCGCCACGTCATCATTTAACGGCAGAGTTAACAGTTTGACTAACAAATGTATGAGACTGTCCCAAAATTAACACTTTAGGTATGACTCTGGGATGAAAAAAAATTGATGTACTAAATGTTGAAAACCATGAAACTTGAGGGTAGTAAACAGTCTTTTACCCATTTTTCTATGTCTCTCTACTTATTTTATAACACTTGTATTCGCGTGAATATCGATCACTTTAAAAAATTTCTCCTCCACATTGTTGTCTCTCAACCATGTGTGCTGAATCATCTTGCAGGATTCTCTTTGTAAAGTCTATTTTGTCCTTTCAAACCCAAAAAAAAAAAAAAAAAAAAAAAAATTGTTTTGTCCTTTATGTGTAATTATCAATATGTGCATGTACATGCTTTATCCAATAACGTTAGTTTATCAAATAGTTTGCCTTTATAATCGTCCATCTGTTTGAAACAAAAAATTTCACTCAATGGATGATTGAGGTTAACATTGTCAAACTGTTTGATAAATTTACTCATCATAGAATACAAGCTACGAACACATACGTTTTCTGTTGAATTATGTGTGACAGTGATCAAAGTAAGACGTAGCCATTTCCTTGACATCTTGTTGTTGTTGTTGTTCGAAGTTCTATTTTTCTCTTTTTTCCAAGCGAACAGAAACAAAATGATATACAGGAAGAGATAAATACATTGAGAAGGTAGTGATCAACTGATCATACAAATCAGTTCACGATATGAAACTATTTCTACTGCTCTAGCTCTCACTAAATATGGGTTTTCCTGCAGCGACGTTTGCAATCTGAAGAGGCTTTGGAGAGCACGGAGACTATGAAATGGATAGCATTTGCAGCTATTCTTCATTTGATCTGCCCCCTCTTTGGCAGAGGCTTTCTGCTTCTTAAGCATTTGGGGATTTCAGTGGCGGGAACATCAGACACCTTGCTATTCATTTTGGAAGCTAAGGAAAATTGCAATATTTTTCTCTAGAAGATTTTTTGTTTGGTGGATGTCGATACAGTGGCATTGGCCGGTGTTTATATAGCAACCCCAGCTCACTATATGATCCCAAGAATGGGGGTCGATTGACCCGCGAAGGTCAGAGAAAGCTAGAAACAAGCTTTCTCCGAATGAAGTTTGTTAGGGGGCATGCCAGCAAGATTGTTTGGCTTTGCCAAGATTCCTTTCAGCCCAACTTGAGGTAATTTGAATTTGTTTGTCGACTGACTGCGATTGATTACGAATATTATCATCGATAGTCTAAGCGCCTCTTAACGTGAAGACGCGAACACGTGTGGGTTATCTACGAGCTCGTTGGTGGACCAGGATGGAGGCTGGTCCCTGGTTTTCTTTAGTAGAAAGGCTGAAAGAACCAAGGGAGGACAGAGACTCTAAAACAGCGGCAAGCATTTCGCAGTTCATTATTATTATTATTTTTTTTTATGTCATTGTTAACAGACGATTATAGTACTTAAATTGCAACTTGTACTGATGACGGGGAGCAGAATACAATCCATTTGTATATTTGTTGTTGCCTCGCATGGCCGAGTAGATTGACCTTGTTGAAATATTAGTGTATATGCTGAAATATTGTGATGTAATGTTTAGTTTAAATGTCAGCCCTTGGATTATAGTCCAAGTGTTCAGCTAAGATGTAATCTTAGAGTAGAAGAATGAATGGTTAGATTTGAATGATGTAATGAAAGAATACCAACGGTTACATGTGCACAGTGTGCGTGAAAAACAGTAAGCAATCAACTCATTTGCTTCTTCTTCAAGCTCTCGCTCCTTCTCTCTAAATCTCTCTCTCTCAAATCTTTAATCTCCTATACCATTGATAGTTGATACAAGCTTACAAGATTACAGTCTGTTTGCTAATAGATCTTCAATAAAGAGATCACTAGCTTATAGACAGGGATTGCTGTATTATTTATGACCTGAGGTGGTTTTAACTTATAAGGGCTACGCCGCTGCTGTATGAAATACTTCACATATGCTTTGGTACTCTATAAACCTTGTGCGAGCAATCATCCTTTTGTAACCAAGAAAAATGTACGCCTTGCCGTTCATGTATGAACATGTGCATTTTCATCCTTTCTTATTATGCATGATATATCTAATACCTATCTTTTATCAAATAGTTTGACGTACTATTTTGTCAATCAATGAATGAACTGGATTAACATTGCCAGACTGATATCTTTTCTCAACAAACAATGCAAGTACAAACACATCTGCATACAGTCGTGTTCTAACAGTTGTATGCAAATAACATTATTTAGGGAAGAACACGTTTTCATTATTTTGTTTTGTTTTTGTTGGAAAAATTAGATACGGGGTTTGTTCAAAATGATATAGGAATAACAAAAATAAGATGATATAGGAAGAGCTAAGTAGTTTGAGAAAGTAGTGATCAACTGATCATACATTTTAGTTTATGATTTGAATCTACAATTTCTACTGCTCTAGCTCTCACTAAAAATGGGCTGTCCTGCAGCGATAGTTGCGATCTGAAGAGGCTTTGGAGAGCACGGAGACTATGAAATGGATGGCATTTGCAGCTATTCTCGATTTGATCTGCCCTCTCTTTGGAAGAGGCTTTCCGCTTCTAAAGCTTTTGGAGATTTCAGCGGCAGGAGCATCAGACATCTTGCTATTCATTCTGTAAGCTTGGGAAATTTCAAATTTTTTTTTTCTCTAGAAGCTTACGTGTTTGATGAACGCAGACATTGGCTGGTGTACTTATGTAGCAATCCCCAGCTCAGTATATTATCCGAACGATGGAAAACAAGCTCTTTCAGGCTGATGTTTGTTAGTAAGCATGCCAGCCAGATTGTCTGGCTCTACAAGATTTGTTTCCGTAGTTTAATGCAAATGATTGTCTTAAGCCCGTATTAACACGAACACGTGCAGGCTATGTTCGAGGTTTTTGGTGGACCTGGATGAAGGCTGGTCCCTTGTTTCTGTTTGGTAGATAGACTGGAAGGACTACGGGAGGACATAGACTTCTCTACAGTAAGGAGTGAGTGATTTATTATTGTTTTTGTGAATTGGTAATTGTTAACAAATGATTATATTACTTTAATTGCAAGCTGTGTGGATAACAGGGAGCATAACGTAATCCAGTTGTATATTTCTAATGAATATTCCTTGTTTTTAGGGACACCTTCACGTTTTTCCTATTCGGTGCTGCATCACACGGTCAAGCAGATTGTTCAAGATGTCCAAAGTATTGGAGGGAGGGAGGGAGGGAGGGGGGAGGGAGGGAGGGAGGGAGGGAGGGAGGGAGGGAGGGAGGGAGGGTGGGAGGGAGGGAGAGAGAGAGAGAGAGAGGGAGAGAGAGAGAGAGAGAGAGAGAGAGGTATGACTCTTGTTGGTCCTCCTTCCTTTGACTACATTGCTCTATGTATTGAATTTTATGTCATCCATGGAATAAGCAAAAAACAAGCCGAGCGCTATTGGTTTTGATAGTGTTTGATTTCTGGGTTGAATTGATTCAATGGAACAGTGAAATTGAAAATGTGCAGACAGAAAAGTTATAGAGTCATAGAAGCTTCAAGGTCTGTGAATGCTTGTTGGATTCCACTCTATCTCGAACAAGAAACTCAGAATGAATATATGACTGTTGGAGGAAGAGTAACTAACTCACTCTCTCTCTCTTCATTACAAAAACAATCACAACCATATGCTTACACTTATCATGAGCTATGACTCACTATAATCTAATCTAAGATGCCATATGGATATGATCCAATGGCTCACATTTAAAGTCTACAATCTACATATAAAGAAAACCATCACAACAAATACATTTACACACTAATACTCCTTTCTAAATGTTTTGCTGATTTCACTCCAAGTGCAGTACTTAAGTACTCAAACCGATCCTTAGGGAGAGCCTTGGTAAAGATGTCTACCAATTGCTCTTCTGTTTTACAATGCTTCAATTTAATTGTGCCATCTTGAATTGCATCTCTTATGAATTGATACCTTATGTTGATATGTCTGGTTTTCTGGTGGAACACTGGATTCTTGGACATGGTTATGGTAGACGTATTGTCACATAGCAGGGGTGTAGCCTCCACTTATTTCTCTCCAAAATCAGATAGTACAAACCTCAGCCAGATTGCTTATGTTGTAGCTTATACAGCATTTACATATTCAGCTTTTGCAGTGGATAAAGCCACAATGCATTGCTTGATAAAAACCCAAGAGAATATCCTTGAGCCAAAACTGAATGCATAGCTCGAGGTACTTTTCATATCATCTTTACTCCTTGCCCAGTCACTGTCATAATAGCCTATCAACACTGGTTATTTACCTTTCACATACTCAATTCCAAAGTCCAGTGTCCCTTGCACATATCTCAACACCCTTTTAGCTGTCCCCATGTGCTTTCTAGTAGGATTATGCATAAATCTTGCTAACAAAAATGATGCATACATCAAATTTGGTCTAATAGCTGTTAGATATAACAAGCTACCAACCACCTTCCTATATTAACCTTCATCCGCTTCCTCACTTCCATCAACCTTAGACAGCTTTTCATTGATTACAAGCGGTGTTTTCACTGCTTTACAATCTTTTAAACCAAACTTCTCAAGTAAAGACTTGGCATATTTCTTCTGATCAATGAATATGCCCTTCTTAATCGAATTATGCCCAAACCAAGGAAGTGATGCAGCAACCCCAAATTTGACATCTTATACTGCTTCATTATAGCTATCTTAAACTCTTGAATCATATCATCAGAACTCCTTGTGTAGATAATATCATCTATGTACACAGACACAATAAGCACACCTGCATCGCTAAATTTGGTATATAAAGTAGCTTCACTTTGGCTTCTCTTAAATCCGGACTTGTTAAAGTAGGTATCTATCTCATCATACCAAGCTCTAGGAGCTTATTTCAAACCATATAAGGCAGTTTTTAGTTTTTAAACCTTGTCTTCTTGTCCTTTCACTTCAAATCCTTGTGGTTAATCAATATATACTTCCTCATGCAATGTACCATTTAGAAATGCAGATTTGACATCCAATTGTGACAGTCTCCATTCCTTTTGAGCTGCAAATGCAATTAAGGTCCTAATGGTATCAAGCCTTGCCACTGGTGCAAAGGTTTCATTGAAATCAACCCCAGGCTTTTGAGAATAGCCATTTGCCACTAACCTTGCCTTGTTCTTCTGCACTGAGCCATCAAGGTTAAGTTTTGTCTTACAGACCTATTTGACACCAATCACTGGTTTATCAAATGGCTTATTAACTAACTCCCAAGTATCGTTCTTTTCTATCATTTTAATCTCTGTAGACATAGCCTTTCTCCAAGCTTCATTTCATGATGCCTCTTCAAAACACTCAGGTTCCATTACACAGAAATTGCACCTTTCATATACTTTATTCAGGCTTCTAAACTTGAGAGGAGTATGATCATGCTCTCGTGGACCAGTGTGCCTCACTTGTTTTCCTTGACCTGAAGGAGAAGAAAAAACCTGATCATGTTGCTCCTGCAATGACTCTGTGCATTCCACATCTCCTTCATTCTCTTAAATCTCACTATTGCTCCCTTCATCTCATTGTACTCCATTAGCAACTGCTATGGCCACATTCTTCTTAGCACATGATTTCCAATCCCAACTAGCATTCTCATCGAAAAATCACATCTCCAAACATAACTATTTTCTTGGTTTCAAGATTATACAACCTATAACCTTTCCCACAGGTTCCATAACCAAGAAATACACATTTTATACTTGTTACACCCAGTTTCTGTGTCATCTGTGATGGAACTTGTGCATAACATACAAATCCAAACACCCTTAAGTGTTTCACTCTAGGCTTCCTTCCACTATAGGCTTCAAATAGAGTCTTCTTATTCAAGGCTTTGGTAAACATCTAATGAGAATACAGACTGTAGTGTTAACTGCTACTCCAACATCATGCATTTAGCCATTTCTACAATGGTCTTATTTCTCCTCTCTGCAACACCATTCTGTTAAGGGGAATAGGCCACTGTGAGATGTCTTTCCAAGCCAAGATCTTCACAAAACTGAGAAAATTCAAGGGAAGTGTACTTTCCTCATCTGTCACTTCTTAATTTCTTCAGTTTGTACCCACTTTGTAGCTCAACCATTGTTTTCAATCTCTTGAACACACTAAATGCTTCATATTTACTCCTCAGAAAGTAAACTTATCCCATTTTGGTGCAATCATCTATGAAAGTAATGAAGTACTTATTTCCAGCTTTGGTAGATGTTTGTATAGGTCCACATATATCAGTATAAACCAACTATAATGGTAGAGTAGCTCTTCAATTGGTTTCCTTGGGAAAAACATCTCTGCAATGCTTGCAAGTGCATATCCCTCACACACTGTGGTGTTTACTATCAACTCATGTAATCCAGTCACCATTTCATGCTCTTGTAGCTGCATTATAGTACTCATGTTCAAATGCCCTAGCCTTCTATGTCATACCTCAGAAACTTGTCTAACACTAGCTCTCATGACTATTTGAATCCCTGGTTGCAACTTTAAAGGAAAACATCTATTTCCTTTCATAGGGATCTTAACAACTAAGGTTGAACATGTAAACTTCAATACCCCCAAATACAAGGTAGTACCCATGTTCCATCATCTGTCCTACACTCAACGGATTTTCTTTTAGACCAGGCACCAACATTATCTCATTTATGTACCTTTTGTCTTACTTAGTTTCAACTAGCAAATCACCTTTTCCAACTACATTGACCAATTGCTCTGTGCCCATCTCAACTTTTACAGTGACATTCCAATCAATATTCACCAAGAGGTCTTCTCTTCCTGTCATGCGATTGTTGTAGCCACTGTCAACATACCAAATATCTTCACCCTTCTTCACAGTAGCTGACATATAGACATAGAATATTGTTGGAGTGTTCTCCACTTGACCAACATAATTCACTTGTTGAGTAGCTTTCTTAGACCTACAATCTCTGGCAAAATGGCTTGGCTTATCACAATTATGACACCTTGGCTTCCCCTTGAACTAACATTCTCCAAAATGCAATTTGTCACAATATTTGCAGGGGTTCTTAACTCTATCAGAATCTCTAACAAATTTCCCTTGCTGATGCACAAGTTTGTTATCCCACTTCTTACCCTTTGTCTTCCAATTCTTTGTTGGTTTGAAATTTTGATTAGCATTATAATTGTTCCTCTTGGGAGCTATACTCAAACTAGCAAATGCTTTCTCACTGTTATTTTTAGAATGCCTCTTAATTCGTTGTTCATACCCTTTTAAAGTAGCAACAACATCTTGCACATCAATAGTTTCCAAATCCCTAGTATTTTCAATCACAGCTACAATACTATCATAGGATTTAGGAAGGCTAATCAATAACTTCTGCATAATTCTCTGATTTCTAATATCTTCATCGTAACTTTTTATTTGCGTGATAAGATCAAGTAATCGCACAAGATAGACAGAGAATGCCTCATGCTCACCCATTCGAGTATATTCAAAATCATGCCTTAAACTTTGAAGTTTCACAGATCTTACCTGTTTGTCTCCAATAAACTCTTGCTTCAGTATATCCCATGCCTCTTTTGTCATCTCTAGTATGGCGATCCTTAGGAAAATTTCATCTCATACAGCTCCTTGAATGATGCCGAGAGCCTTAGCATCCTTTACTGTGTTCTCCTTTAGAAGCTTAAGCTCAGTTGCAATAAGCTCTTATTCTCTCTTCACTGGAAGACTGTACCCCTTCTTAACCATATCCCACAGATCGTGAAATCTGAATATGGTATTCATCTTTATTTGCCATAAATCAAAGTTTTCTCTATTGAAAACTGGTGCTCGAAGATTAGTACCACTCGATCCAGCCATATTAGACTTGTTATCGAGTAACCTAGAAACTTTCAGAGTTTTCTTCAGTCACAGCAAAACCCGATTCTCTTCCGAGTTTCTTCGCTACCAACCACATTACAGTTTCACACCCAGATCGAGATCGAACCTAACTCTAAGGCCATGATAGTGTTTGATTTCTGGGTTGAATTGATTCAATGGAACAGTGAAATCGAAAATGTGCAGAGAGAAAGGTTAGAGAGTCATAAAAGCTTCAAGGTCTGTGAATGCTCATTGGATTCCACTCTATCTGAAGCAAGCAGCTCGAAAGGAATATATGGCCATTGGATGAGGAGTAACAAACTCACTATCTTTCTTCATTACAAAAAAAAAAAAAATTACAACCATTCATTCTTAAGTCATCATGTAAGATGCTTACATTTGTCATGAGCTATGACTCACTACAATCTAATCCAAGATGCCATATGGAATATGATCCAATGACTCACATTTAAAGTCTGCAATCTGCATATAAAGAAAACCATCACAACAAACACATTTACACACCAATAGATTTTGAGTATGTGCAAGGTTTCAGATTTGAGTTTAACAAATGACAAGTGTGATACGTATGTATAGCTAACACATTGTGTGCCTTATCTCACATTTCTTTCTCTTTGAATTGTTGTATCAAAAGAAAAACGATTGTATACATGCAGATGACATCATCATGGAACAACAAATTATAGTAATCAATTAAAACTATGCTCCAAGAAGTTTAAAATTGCATTTCCATTTCCCAGCTAAACATGACCAAGATGATTCCTAGGCCAGCAAGACCTAAACCCCTATGAAGTTTGCGTATCTAGGAACACATAATTGAGACATAAACATATAAACATAATTCCAAACATATAAACATATATATCGATGATCCATTGATGAAGCAAAGATTTCATATACAATTCCAAACTCCTTCAACATAATTAAAACATATAAACATATTGATATTTTGTAAATATGTTGTTTGTATGCTACATTGTCAGACACTAAGAAGAAAAGTGCGAGAATACCTTACATTTTATATCTGGAGTTCCCAATAAATATTATCATTCACTATGCTAGGAAAACCAAATTTATAAACCAAAGTGTCACCAATAAGAAATAAGCATGTTAATCAATAGTTAATTAATAATTCAATCATCTTCAACCACATCATTTGGTTTGCAAAGTTGGTTTAAAAAATTTGGTCTCCTTAACATTACCTTTAGTATAATTAAGGTTTCCATCACAATGATTCCTAAATTATGCAAAATTAGTTCTAAAACAGTAACATATCATCTTTATTGTTTGACTTTACACATTAGTGTTTGGTTCCTGTCCTCAACTTCATAAAAAAACATCCATCACAATTAACACAAACAAACACATACAACAAAATAATCGAAACATTGATATGCATATCAAAACATATGGATCATATCAATTATTAAGCAATTCTAAAATTTGAGAACCAAGTGAGGAGCTTCGCGTGATTTAGAAAACTACTTAAGACTTTGGAACACTGCAGTTGAATTACTTGGCAACGCTTACTAAATTTTGCTTTACATTGGAAAGTTTTTCTTCAACTGGACGATTCTATTTCTACAAAAGTCTTTTAGCCAAGCAATAACAAGCATTACAAGGACATCTAAATCACCTGTCAGTCATCATTGCTATCATGACTTGACAACATTTCTAGTAGCGAAAGAAGAAGCAATGGATCGAAGACTGGTGGAAGGGGTGGAGGCCTGCTAAAGGGGACCATTGGTTCGGTTTTCTCTTTTGTAACAGTTTTTCCTTCCGCATTATCGTAGTTCTTTAGTTTCTTTGGTGTTGAATTGGCCAACGTACCTAATTATAATACATAACATTAGTCAAACACATAAATTATTATAACATACAATTCTAATTATAAAATCCTCAAATGAAAGAATATATATTACCCTATGACCCTTTGATAGGGTAGAGTCGTTTGAATTTGATCTTTGAGGGCGATAATGCAGTTATTGCACGCGTGTAGGCTATCTTTTTGTTGATCGTTTTACAATGGAGTAGTTAATACTAAGGAGCCGACAATCCTGGAGCAAAGTGATGACATTGAAGATGTGTTAGAAAAGCCAGTTTTTTTTTTCTTTTCTCGATGTTCTTCCCAATTCTCCTACACGGATCGACACACTCTATGATCACTCAACGTGAGAGGGTTCAGAAGAAAAAAGAGTTGTATAGCACTATCTCATTAACAATCATCATGCAAATCGTAAAATTTTGGAGACGGCTTAATTAATTCCTTGAAATTGAAAACTTCATATCGGAAGCATATGTAAAAGTACAACACAAGACAAGACAACGAACAAGAATCCCATGTTCTATAAAGCAAAATAAGATATTAAGGCTTCCCTGAAATGTATTCCCTCTTTAACCCAACAAAGTTGTGGATGCAAATTTCTTCCTCCTTGATCTTGGACAAAATTGCACCTACAAAACAAATCACACCTAAGGTCAAGGCCAAGAGCCTCACACGCCCATGATGAGTGTTGGGGGAGGGGGGCTTTGGCCGAAGAACCTCCGATGCCAAAGTTACAATTTTGATGGAAAAGTGTTTAGAGAATTTTGTAGAATTTTGCAAGAGAATTGGAAGTGAACTTTGTGGTTTAAATAGAAGAGTGGCCGGCCTTTTTGGGTGAGAAAGGATTGGCCACCTAGCTTTGTTTATGGGCTAGGTTCTTGATGTGTGTTAATTTAGGAGTTATGGAATAATTACCTAATTGATTAGCTAAATCAATATAATAAAAAGGGAAGATTTGGGAGTTACCTTGTAGAGAAGATTGGATGGGGTGGATGAAATAGGTTTTGAATTGTTACCTATTTTGGGTACTTTTGACTTGGTTGAAGGATGATTGCCCGTTGTTCCCGCATAGGAATCCCAGTATGCCTCAAGGGTATTTTGGTCTTTTATCCAAAAGTCCACATATCGCCTTGTGATTATTTTTGGCTCCACAAATGCCCCCCACACCTGCTGGGCTGCTCGTAGGAAAGGGCAGCAGGTGTAGAGATCTTCTTGCTTTAGGAAACTTAGGACTACTTCCTATTTTGACGTAGATTCCCTCTTTAATATGAAATTAGATCTTTCTAGAAAAGGGAAATAAATTTCTCTCAAAGCCTATTTAAGTCCACCTTAAGTGGGTTGTTAAATCAACTTTGGAGAGCGATTTATTCTACCCTCCAAGAGAGAGAAAGCGTAGAGGATATTTGTTCCTCCACTTCTAGCAATCTTCTACATCTTACTTGTACAAAGAATCGTCTTTCGTTGCTTGCTTTGTCTTCTCCACGCCGCACCGATGTAAGAAAAATTTAATTTTTCTTGTCTTCTTTTTGGATAGTGCTGTTGCGGGGCAGCCGTCGGGTGGTGCGGCATTTCGGCTGGCAGGGGCCAGGAGTCAGCTGATAGGAACATATTTATGTGAATTTATTAGTTTGTTTCCTTGCATTTACTTAATTAGTTTCATCTTATTAGAATGTTTTAAGCTATTTTCGTGTGTTTATAGGTTTTAATAACAAAGTTAGCAAAGAAGTGCATTTTGGTGCAATTTGGAGCTATTTTGGGGTGGAATGGATTGCATGCATGGGGAGCATAAAGGATGGACGTTTTGGTGCATGAAAGGGCTTCAAACACATGCTAAAATCTGATCAAAATGAAGAAGATACCTTGCAAAGACCAAGCATGTGTGTTGCTAGTTGTTTTAATCATGAAAACACAAGTGTGCAAGTTGTTTTTGCAAGGAAACCCCACGGCATGGATGGGTAATCATGTTTTGCAAGTGTGCTAGCTTATTTAATCATGAAATACAATTGTGCTAGCTGTTTTGCAAGCGTACTAGCTGATTCATCATGAGAAGATCAAGAGGGACCAAAGGTATGGACCAAGGAGGATGAATGCAAGTTGTTTCATCATGAAATTTCTGCAAAGGTGCATGTGTGCTAGCTGTTTTTGATGATTAATTCTTGCTTTGTATTGTTTATTAAAACAACTTGTGTGGTCCTTTACTTTTGAGTACCTATAAATAGGCCTTCTTGCAAGGCTTAAAACTCACCAATTTATACAACAACTTCCTTCTACACATCCATTCATTCTCTCCAAAATAGCCGCACCTATTCCCTAAAACCCTCCACAAAAATCTGCCCATAAACACCATTGCCACACCCCCCTAACCATCATAAATACCACCATACATCTTCCTATCCATTCCTCCATACAACCAAACCTTCAACCCACAACCATCCCTTGTGCCATAGCAAATGAAGGGAAGGAAAGTGCTTGGACGTGCTTGCCACTCAACGAGGATCGTTGGAGCGTTTAGGTGTTTTCTTTCTTTTATTTTCAATGTATAAATCTATTTACCTTTGTTTTACAATTATGAGGAACTAAACCCCCTCTTTTGCTGGAGGGGGATTCAAAGCCATGATTACATTTGCGTTATGAATTAATTACTTTTGGTTGTGCTTTAATAATTTGTGATTTCAATTCGCTTAAACTATTTGATTGATAACTTATTTGTGTATGTTAATTAAGAGTGCACACTTAGTTTTCATGCATAAGTTTGATGCTAGAATATAAGGAAATTTCACCTAATCGTTATGAACTTATATTCATGAGTAGTGAAGGTTGCTATCCACAATCGTGTTAAGTGAATTCTTGGCAAGAGTATCATGCTTTTCATAGTTACGAATGCCTCGTCAATACTTATAGTTCTCATGAATCTTAATGATCTTTGATTGTATCTCTATTGTGCTTTTCACGTATGGAACTTTTGAAGAATGTTTTGAATTGTTATATGCGCTTTCCCATTCAATTCATTAACTTAAGGAGAACTTGAAGGTTAAAAAAGTGCTATCACGGTTAACCCAGAGTATTGAGTTTCATAAGTTATCGAAAGAACAACTAAAAATTGGTTTATGTACAAGTTTATCATGTGTGGAGGAGAACCCTCTAGCTAATCCATCATCCATTCAAACAACCATATTTTGTGTCTATATTTGTCTAGTTTATAATTTGTTTATTTTCAAATTATTCTCATCAAAACCCAATCCTCCTTTTACAATTTATGTCCTTTGATTTGAATCTACTTTATTTGATTTCTTTTGAGTTCTTTGAGTTAATTTAGTTTAGAGTTGGTTAATTTTCATAATTTGAATCTTTTAAATTCAATTCACGTCCTAAAACAACCCTAGAATATGTTTTAGTTTATTTGTTAGTTTTATTTTGAGTTATTCTAGTTTAGTTAGAATCATTTGAATCTAGTGAAGTGTTTTGATTTTAGATTTGTGTTTTTAAAGTTCTATTTAGTGTTTCTAAGTTTATTTTATATAGATTAGCAATCCCTCCTAATCCCCGGTTTAGAACGATCCCTACTTGCATATATGCTACAATTGTCAACAAGAGGGTTTAATTTGTGTGTTTGCTTATTCATCGCATCATCATCTTGGCATGGGCCAAGGAGGTGATGTGGGCAGGGGCCATTGCTTGTGATGTTCGTCTTGATTAAAGCCAAGGATTGGCTCGACATGAGCCGAGGAAGTGGCTTGGCATAAGCAACGGTTTGGGCTGCCTGCCAAAAATTAGGAAACTGCTTGAGTTTGATTTCTCAGCTGCCGTAGATGGAGCAGTCAAGGATAGAGCTACCAAGATCGGAGCTGTTGAAGATTAAGTCTTGGATGAGCGAACTGCTGAGTGTAAAAATGGCTGCTGCTCACTGACCATTTGCTTCCTAGTTGATCTTCAAGCATTCGATCTTTTGAGCTATATGGCCTTCTTGCACTAGAGAGTTTACCCATATGGGTGTCAGGGAATTAGTTTACCCTCTCGCACTGGAGAGCAATTAGTTTATCCTCTTGCACTAGAGAGCAGACTCATATGGGTGCTGAAAAATTAGTTTACCCTCTCGCACTGGAGAGCAATTAGTTTATCCTCTTGCACTAGAAAGCTTACCCATATGGGTGTCGGGGAATTAGTTTACCTTCTCGCACTAGAGAGTAATTAGTTTATCCTCTCACACTGGAGAGCATACCCATATGGGTGTCGGGGAATTAGTTTGCCCTCTCGCACTAGAGAGCAATTAGTTTATCTTCTCGCACTAAAGAGCAGACCCGAATGGGTGTCAGAAAACTGGTTTATCCTCTCGCACTGGAGAGCATAGAAGTTGTTGTTGTGAGTGCAGTTGAGGAAAGTTGGGCTGTTGGATAGCTAGAATAATCCTTAGCCTGTGAGGTCTTGTTTGGCGATCTGCTTGAGAGTTCAAATTGCTTGTGGAACCCGCGTAAGGGTGTAAGCATAGTGAGCTACTCCCAGAATTATTGCAACATCATTAAGTGTTTCGTCGTGCGCTATTTTAAGGTTTGGTTGACGTGAGCAACATGGAAAAATCGGCACAGCTGGGAGCCGTGGTGCAAGATTAGCACATTTATGAGCCATAGTGATAGATTAATGGCTGCCGGGAGCTGTGGAGTAGGTAAACACGACTGTGAAAGCAGAGCTAGGGCTGGCTTAGGCTAGGTTGTGCGCAGCAGGATGAATTAGACCACTAAGTCTATGATGCTCGACTACTGATGATGTGCTGCTTCATTATTGAATCATCTGGAGTGTTGAAAACAAGGCCTGCCCCCGGTTCTTGGTAGTTGGGCTGGTGTGTCATTCTGGTACTCGTCTACCCTCAGCGCGCCATTAGGCTGAGCTGCTGCATTTGTCGAAACAGAAGTAGTCTTTGTATCTGGCAATTTATGCTGGATAGTTCCGTCTGCTCGATCTTATCGTTGAAAGATGACTCACTTATATTGGTCATGTCTTATCGGAGCGCCTTCTTAGTAACTTCGTTGCGCGGCAAATCATGCAATCGGTCGGTTATGAGTTTTTCTACTTCTTACTAAATTTACTTTTGTTGGGGGTGACAGAGCTTTCGGCTGCCCCCGGTCGCGACCTGCTGGTCTAAGCTGCTTTTCTCTGTGTTTGGTTCGTCTATGCCGCGACTACTGTGTATGTGGTATGTTCCTAGCAGACGAGCAGGTAACTTGCAAGTTGTTGGTTGAACTTGAGCTGGGTTGATTGACTGATTCTCTTCGTCCGTTGTGCTGCTTACATCGATGTAAGGTGGATGATGCTCATTGCGAGCCTTACCGCGAATGAACACTTCGCCTGGAAGGTTTACTCATGTTGACTATTGGAGTATGGCCCCAACCGTGAGTGTATGTTCATCCATGGGCCTAACTGAGAATGCATGCTCTTCCACGCGCTAAGATAAGAGTATACGCTATCCCGAGGGCCAAGTCAGGAGTGTACTCTGTTAGAACGCTTGATTCGCGACTGGTTAAGCCGTTGCTTGCCGAGACGCTGCTGTAGAGGTTCTTCGTCTGCCCTTGTCCTATTTTGGGACACCTTGTCAAAGGCATGTTGCATCTTGGTGCGCTGCAAGAGCTGATTCACCAAGGTCGTTTGTTATACAAGGGCGCTCATCAACTCTATAACTTGTTGTGACAAGTGTTGTTCACCATGTGGGTTGGAAGAGCTTGGAAGAAATGCGTCTCCTTGAGCAATGGAGGTGTGGTAGACTCCAGGTCCAAGATTTGAGTTGGAAAATGTCAAACCCGCGAAGAAATGTGGTGAAAATGCCTTCGGTTTGATCATAGGTCCTGAAACTTGGAGCCAAGACAGTTGTGCTACTCTTGGGCCGAAGCCTGCTACGATAGTAGGCTAGGTTGTGGAAGCAGGCTGGGTTGTGGGAGCAGACTGGGCCAAGGGAGTAGGCTGGGTCACGGGAGCAGGCTAGGCCACGTGATGCATGCGAGTGTGAGGCTTGGGCTCAGCTTGGCAACGAGTTGGTCTCGCGTTGGGCTTGGAGTGACATGGCTTAGGTTATGGCTTTGGTGCCGTGGGCTTTGGATGCCAAGGCTTGGGCTTGGGCCCATGCATGGCTTGGGCCCATGCATGGCTTGGGCCATGGTAGTGATGTCATGGACCTCGCTGCAGGTGGTGCAGTGGTTGTCATGGTAGAGCCCCGTAGCGGTGCTGCCGCTCCACCTATGATCACATTTAGCCTCGTGGATCGCTGCGGTCCCAAATATTGGAATTTTCACTTGTGGAATTTTCTAAATTTCTAGCCATTGTATTTCTCTTTTACGTTTTATCAAAGAATCTTTGCAAATAAAAAATTCTAATAATAAGAACGTACGAAAAATATACAAATGGACAAGAAAATAGAAAAACTTTTTATCCGAGAGTCTTCTACGAGTGTGCGACTCTTCTCTCAATGAAGCACCAATTTGTGGATGCAAATTTCTTCCTCCTTGATCTTGGACAAAATTGCACCTACAAAACAAATCACGCCTAAGGTCAAGGCCAAAAGCCTCACACGCCCACGATGAATTAAGGGGGAATAGGGCTTTGGCCAAAGTTAAAATTTTGAGGGAAAAATGTTTGGAGAATTTTGTAGAATTTTGCAAGAGAATTGGAAGTGAACTTTGAGGAGAATAATGGGGTTTAAATAGGAGAGTGGCCGGTCTCTTTGGGTGAGAGAGGACTGGCCACCTAGCTTTGTTTGTGGGCTAGGTTCTTGATGTGTGTTAATGTAGAAGTTATGAAATAATTACCTAATTGATTAGCTAATCAATATAATAAAAAAGGGAAGATTTGGGAGTTACCTTGTGGAGAAGATTGGATGAGGGTGGATGAAATAAGTTTTGAATTGTTACCTATTTTGGGCACTTTTGACTTGGTTAAGGGATGATTGCCCGCTGCTTGCGCGTAGGAATCCCGGTATGCCTCAAGGGTAGTTTTGTCCTTTTATAATCCAAAAATCCACGTGTTGCCTTATGATTGTTTTTGGCTCCACAAAAGTGATAGAGGAGAGATACTAATTAAGATTAGAGCTTGGTCTCGTACCTACCTACTGTGCTTCTCTTGACCTACAACGAACAGCGACACAAACGAAGAGATAGAATTACGCAACAATGTTGTGGATGTCGTTCTAGTTCCAGAAGATATGGAGGGCTAAAAAAAGATTCGAAAAGTTTCAAGTTTCGAGTGGACAAGTCGTCGGATAGATTATACCTATAATAGGGATTTGGATCCTCTCCTGAGCAAAATACACGAGCCGTTGAATTTTTGATCCAACAACTATAATTATTATAACTTTTAGATGGTCCCCCTGTTTGTAGCCGTTTGATCAAAATTCAACAACCTATGTGCTTTGTTCAGGAAGCTCAGCCTCCTAAGCTCAGGAGAGGATCCAAATCCCTGTAATGGAATTTTGACTCATTGACACGTGTGCACTTTAAATAGGAAACAAGTATCTAAACATCACATAATTACACGGTTTTTTTTTTTAAACGAGAAAAGCAATTGAATCAAACTGTAAGACCATCTTCCTAATACGAAAACGAGAACTGTTATTTACCCTTTAAAATTTTTATTCTACATTTTATAAGTATATTTGTCTTTCTAATTATAAAGTTTAGAGTGTAAAAAATAATTTCCTCTAAAAAAATTATGCTTCCAATCTCTTAGATTCATTTTCATTATTCAGGATTTGTATTAAAGTGGATGAATATAAATTAATTATTACAAAGAAATTGTAATAATGGTCCCATAATTTTAACTTAATTAGAGTAATGATCTCTCAACAAAAAATTCATGACCATTGGTCCCTTAACTCATCAAAACATGGAATTATGGTCATTTTTGTCAACTCCGTTAGAACTTCCGTAAAATCAGTCATGTGCGCGTGCACGTGAAGCTAAATAAAACGCAAATATGGAAAACCAAATGAGAAAAACTTTTGCAATGGTCCTTCAACTTTAACCCAATTCGAAAAATAGTCCCTCAACATTAATCTAATTGGTGCAATGGTCCCTCAACTTTAATCCAATTGTAGTAATGGTCCTTCCAACATAACTCATTTTGATGGAATTGTGACGGAGTTGATGAAAATGACCATAGCTGTATGTTTTGATGAGTTAAGGGACAAATAGTCATGAATTTTTAGTAAGGCTCTACGAGACGCTAGGCACTAGTCGAACGGCAGACTGGGGTCTAGCGCCTAGGCTGACTAGGCTAATATATGTAAATCTATTATATTTCTTGTAAATAAATGTCAATTTCATCATAAACTACAAAATAAAATGACATACAAGTCACTTACAATTTATTGAAAATAAAATAAAATGCAAAATGAAAGTTATCTATTTTTTGTCTAAGTGAGTCGCAACCTAAGTAGGTGCCTAGGCAGGTCTTGACGGGCTAGGCAGGTGCCTAGGCGGTCTAGGTAGGCACCTTAGTAGTTCTGGGCGCCATTTCTTAAATTTTAAACGTCTAGGCATTAATCGGGGCGGTGGCCCGCCGCCTAATGCTTAGGTGGCGCTAGGCATAGATTCTTAGAACATTGATTTTTAGTTAAGAGATCATCGCTCCAATTAAGTTTAAATTAAGAGACCATTTCTACAATTTTCTCTCATTATTACCTTCAAGTACCTTTCTTCACAACATGCTAATAATGCTTCCTTCACTCCCAAGGGCCCAAGGCTTCCAAGGCCAAGCTCGAATTCCCTCTTAGGTTTCCTTTGCCACCCCATATAGTTTCGAACCACCCTTCCAACTCACCCCCCCCCCCCCCCCCCCCCCCCCCCCCAGATGTTTCTGCCGTTCTCACACAATCGCAAGACTTTTAAATAACCAAAATCCGGTTTCATCCATGTAGCCTTCGAACTACCCCCAATTTCTTTAATTTCACTGCTACCCATAGTTTCCTCAACTTGCCGCAAATCACACCATTCTTTCCAGTCTCTGTACAAGAAGTCTATGGCTTCCTCTAGAGTAATAGATTCTCCTCGAAACACCATTGCATTTCTGCATTTCCAATCTCCAAAAACCAAAACAAAAAATTGCAGCATTTCAAGTGTTTTTTTTTTTTCTTTTCCAAATACTTTGGAATTAATCGCCAGCCACCTAACTCCTAACCGGGGCCTAGACGGGGATTTTTAGAATAATTATTTTGAAGTACTAAAAATCAAAATTAATCTTAACAACCTTAATATCTATTTTATTTAAGGACTTGAAGTACTAAAAATGATGAATTATCAATCTAATTGTGTAAGGTAACACTAATACATATATTTTGGCAGTGTAGGTTTAAATCGTGTCAAGTTTCAATTTGTGCTTAATACTAGCATTACAACACTGATCACATTAAAGCTTTGTTGTCTTGTGCCTCTTAATTTGTCAATCTTTCACTTAAACCACAGCAAGCATGCATGATGCTCATGTGGTTAGGTCCTTTATATATGGGGTTGGCATTCAATTTATGTTTGATGTGATATATGTAGTAATACAAGCAAAAACCAAAATAAAAGTTAATTACAAATTGATGGAAAACTATCAATGAAAGTATTGATAGAAAAACTACGCTTAAAAGGCCATACACAAGTCCGGTGTAAGAGGGAGGGTGCAAATTGTATGCGAAGAAATATCTATAGGACCGACATATTGATGGAGACAGGGAGCGTGCAAATAAATATGTATGATTCTATATGTTATCTCTCAACAAGAAATGTTAGGTAAGCTAAACTTGTAAACAAAATATGCAAACTAAATAAAGTATTATACTAATAAGAAATAAACACGTTAATCAATAGTTAAGTAATCATATAATCATCAACTTCACTTGTAAGTTTATAAAATTTTACCTATACATTTAGTCTTCCTAGCATTACCATTTCTCCACATCTGCCAAATCAACTTTATATGGGTAAAAGTCAATTAACTGGACATTCGAAATCCACAAAGAGTGCCACGCTTTTGCGTTGGAGTTAAGTGTTTGCTTAAATGGTAAAATTTTCTGGTCCCATTTTGTACCTTATGATTACCAGGCGTTTTGCAGTTAATTTGCATACAATGAGCGTTTTGGGGCTAAAAAAAGTGGCGAGGAATGGTGAAAATATGGAGTAGAACGAGGACACTTGTGTTAATAATTCGTTGTAGCAAAAATTAACTCGCCTCTGCCACTACCACCACCACCCACCCCTGCCCTGCGTTGTACTCCACCGTGTCAATTTGGTAAATTTGAGAGCAAGGGGAGGGTTGTAAGCAAAATGCAGTGTTCAAAGTCAATGAAACCCTCTTTATATAAGAAAAGAGTTATGCTAATTAAATTTGCAAACTATACGATGTGCCACCAATAGATAATAAATATATTATTCAACATTTAAGTAATAATTCAATCATCTATAATCACGTAATATGGTTACACACATGTATTGTAGTCAACAATCTGCAGGGCTTGTTGGGTTAGAATTAGGGCTTTTACTATCTCTATTTTATGGGCCTTTATTACTCATGGGGAAAAAATCTATTAATATCATTTTGAATGGACCTGGAGCCAATAGAATTACAAAACTTTAGGGGCAAGAGAGCCTTTTAAAGAGCATATTTACCAGTTGGTAAAAGACAATGACAATTGAAGAGAAAGGGTAACAAAATTACCCTCACTATTCACTCTAAGCTGTAATTGCTTTTGTGCAAGTCTACACGTTTTGGAAGGAGGAAAGGCAAGGACAATGACGATTACTATTCACAAACATTTTTTTTAATTTTATTTTCTTCGTCTTATCCCCACATATCATTATTGCCAAAGATTTTTGGGTAATTTTAGACGTTTAATTTGTAAGTGTGTTGAACTTTGTAAGATTTTTAAAGTGTGAACTTTGTAAGTTTTTTTAATTTTTTGGAGTTAGATTAATCCTAGCCGTTGAATTGAACAATTTTTTGAAATCAAAGGCTCACAAAGAGCCACGTGGGTGGAGAAGTGTGAGACCTAGTGAACAGCTTACAGGTTGGAACAACTCTGGGCTTGATGTGGGGTTAGAGGGAGGGGGCTCGCTTGCTGGCTTCAAGTAGGGCGCAAGCCTTTGCAATTGTTGAAGGGGCAGCGGCCCTTGAAGTTGCCTTCAACCCAATTGCCTCCTATTTTGTGGACTGGTGGAGGAGAATTTTTTTTTTTTGGTGAAGGGCAACTCAACCTAATTGCTCTGGTGGTAGAGTTTCCTTTTTTGTGAAGGACAACTCAACCCAATTGCCCTTGCAATTGAGTGACTAGTGGAGTTGCTCTTAACGCTGGGTCGTACCTATCAGATAATTTCTATTTTTTTGGTGTAGGATTCAAAGATTTGATATTTGGCTATCTTGTGTTTTTATAACCAAAGCAAGAGATATAGATTTAGGGTTTACCATCAAAACGACCATACACTACCTAAATTTGAACTCTCGATGTCTTCCAAATATCAAATGGACATTGACAGATTTTTTTTATTATTTTTAATTTTACTATTTTTAAGCGGTCTAATAAGGCTTTATTGTTGTTGTACTATTATTAAGCAAAGGGAGGAGAGTTCAAAACTATTACATTAGTTTTGAGAATGAGAGATTTTGAAACTATTACATGAAAGATAATTGGAGTTTGCTATCCCCAATTTGTGTCTCATTGATGTCTTATTCTTAATTTTTTGACACATGTTCCTCTATATAAAGCATCGCCGACTGTGAGGAGTAACGTGGTGGCGATGGGGTTGTGAAGTTGCAGTGGGCGGTTATGGATAAGGGGGGGACGGTCAACTTCAGTCCGATTCTAACCTCGGAACTGAAATTGGGACATTTTAACGGTTCGGTTCATTGCGATTCCACTCGAATTTATTATTAAAATCGTATTGTTCAATTTATGACGGTTCTTGTTTAGTTCGTGTCCGTTTACGATTCTAACCAAAATTATATATATAGCTTAAAGGGAGGGATTCCCATTTTTTCCTCATTAAGGGTTGAGATTAAAACACAGGCCACACAATCTCATTAAAGTTAAATCCAACGGTGGGGAGCGTGCCCCCATTCTTTTGAAAAAATGGGAATCCCTTCTCTTAAGCAATTCCTATATATATGTTTTTTTTCTAATTTTTTACGTCAAATACCAAACACATATTTCTACCACAAATTCAAGCAAATTTGAGTTCCCACTACTAAATCTACAAGATTTTGTGATTGGAAGATAGAAAGTGTATATATAAATATAAATCAAAAGATAGAAAGCCTCATATCAAGACCAAAGTGTATATCTTAAACTAAAACTGAAGTGTACATAATGCATAATATAATGGAAAAGAATTGAGAAAAATAAAGTGGGGAGAGAGGGATAAAACAACAAAGGAGGGGAGAGAAGTGAAGAAAAATATTGGGCTTATGCACATGACCTTCTTGGAAAAAATGTCTTATTTATATCAAAAGCGGTTCGGTCCAGTTTCTTTGACTTTTAATATTTCCAATTCGGAACCAGTACCAATTTGAGACGGTTTGGTTCGATTTTTGTTCCAATTTTTTTACTTTTCTAGTCAACACGGTTTTTTACTCCTTTTTTATCACGGTTCGATTCAGTTTTCCAGTTCGGCAGTTTTTATGCCCACCCTTGGTTATGGAGTGATAGTTTTTATTTTCTTTATTTTTTTTAGTTTTAAAATTAGTTTATGCAAAGTTAATAGTGTTAAATTAATAGACAAATGTCAGAAAAAGACATAAAAGAAACATCAAATTGGGGATTGCAAACCCTTGGCCTATACTATCGGGGGTTTTGAACTTTAATCTTTAAATAAGATTGAAATTTAAAGAAAATTTAATGTTAGATTACACATTGATTATAGTACTTAGACTATATATGTTTAACTTTTTTTAATTATAAATGAGAATACATTTCAAAAAAAATTAGTGGTACAAAAAAAATGCAAATACATAAATATATGAAAATTAATTGGTTTACCTAAATGTCTGTACTAAAATATATATTAATGTACTTAAATTTATGTACCGAAACATATTATGACGAATTAATGTACCTAAATGTTTGTACTGAAATGTACATAAATAAGTTAAATGTATGTACCGAAATATATTAAATAAATTAATGTACCTAAATGAAGAATAGAATTAAATGCATAACCATATGTGAACACATGGATATTTACTATTTTAGAAAGAAAAAAAAAAGTTTAATAAAACCTCAAAATATAAGTAACATACGAAGTGATTAAATGTATGTTTACTTGAATGTCAAGAGACTATTTTTAGATTATAGTCTTACACAAGGTATTATTTAAAAGTAAGATTCTAAAAAACGCTAGGCGTTAGTCGAGCGGATGTCTAAGTGGGTTTAAGTAGGGCTAGGAGGGTGTATGGGTTGGCAAGGTGGATGCCTAAGTAGGTCTAGACTTCATTTTTTAATTTTCAAACGCCTATGAATTAATCAGAGCGATTGCTAGTTGCCCAGCACCTAAGCGAAAATTTTTAGAACAGTGTTTAAAAGTAATTTTTTCCCAAGAATTTAAGTGAAGTGTTGTAATTTTTTTCCAAGAATTTAAATGAAGTGTTGTATATATTGTATTCAATAGGAGACTCAACACGATGTCACCGGTTTATTCATTTTTCACAGGATTCCAACAGATTTGTCTCATATATTTTTGCATATATTCGCGATCTTCATCTGTCCCCATCATGTGGCTATCAATAAGGGATTCCATCTTTTTACAATTTGGGCCCAATATTTCAGACCTTTACGTGTAATGTTCAGTAAAGAGGATACATGTAGAGCTCCTTTGCTTCTCAGTCGGCTAGGTCTCAGTCATAACCTCCACTTCCTTTTTCCAGTTCTAATATCCTTCCTAGGTCGTCTCAAATTTCCATCAATACTTCATTACCTTATCTTTTTTCATCACTAACTCATAAGGTTCCACAAATCCATATCTAACCGCGTCAATTCTTTAATGCTTAAGGCCTAAGAGAAAACAAAAACCAGTTCCTAATTAATGTCTAAGTAATGGGGTATTGGAAACGAACCAACTTAATGGCTGTGTTATGTGGTGAGGCCAACATGTAGATAATGTTTCTGTTGATGGGCAAATCTACCACTTATTTGCATTACTTTAAAATATTAAAGGAAGTAGTTTCGCAACAAGTATTTTAGTTTTCAGAAAACTAAAATAGTTATCAAAGAAACTAGTTTTTATTTTGTGTCTTTCCTTATGCATTTCTTCGACATCTCTACCACAATCCTTCCTTCATCTCTCATTAACTTTTGAAATCCCTCTATCACTAGTGCAAAAGTGAAAACAAAAAAATTATAAACAAAATGATTTTCAAATAGGGTTTCTCTTATTATCTGCAATTTTCACACTGGTTGATTCTCTAACATAGCACAGCACAACACCATCTTGGGTCCTTCACTCATGCACTTCACTTCATGCACTCCTCAGCACCTCCTTACATATACCAAAAAGTTTCGGTTCATTAATTCCTGGCACACCACCTTATTCCATTTCTCCTTTCGTCCTTGACGCAAGCCTAGTAGTTTTCATGCAAAATTATACATCAATAGTCAAACTTATTATATATAGTATTGAAAGTACTTGCTAGCTGGGTCACCAGCTATCATCAAATACGGATACTTTCTGCCCTAATTCTGTATCGATCTCATTTGTTCTGTCAGGGCGGGACGAGAGAGAGAGAGAGAGAGAGTATAGCTGATGAAGAAATGATCTTGATGGCATTTCACTCAAAATAATTGATGTCCAAAACTAAAACAGATGACAGATATTACTGACCATCGAAGTACAAGTACAGGTTTTTACAGGAATAACATAATTCATATTCGACTGAATGAGCGATGAGACATTGGTTGACCATTATTATGTCACTTTGAGGGCCATATAGGGTATCATAATTTTCTCCAACAACTCTCCCCGCCCAAGGTTCAAACAAACACTACTCAATGGCTGACAAGACCTCAGCATATTGATTCATCACCACTTATATCTCAGCTGCCAACTTTCTACGAATCAACTTATTAGCAAACTTGTATACTTAATTCAGGATTTGGATCCTCTCCTGAGCTAATGGAGAGGATCCTCCTGACCAATCATCATATAATTATTATAACTTTAAGGAGACCCTCTTGTTTGTAGCCGTTGGATTAAAATCCAACAGCCCATGATGATTGGTCAGGAGGATCCTCTCCATTAGCTCACTATCTTTTTGTTTTCTTTTAAGAATTTATCTGAATTGAACTGATTTTTTTTCTTCTTTTCTTTTGAATTTTACTTTTGTGAGCTAGAAGCCCAGAAATACTCTACGTATATGCTGATAGACCCAGCCCCCCCTCCTCCTCCTTTATAGACGCTGATAGACTCATCCATGCACTAGACTCAGCGCCCCCCTTCCTACCCCTCCTTTATAGATGCTGATAGACTCATCCATGCACTATCTCATACTGATTTAACCCCAACTAAGATTGCTTTAGTTCTTAAAATAACGTGGTTTTCGGCAATTAGGCCCAATAATCACATGAACCTGTCGAGTGGGTGACAGTTAAATATATAATGGACTACAGTAAATCGAAACCCATATGATATAAATTTCACCTGCTTTTTAACAGTAATGAGGTAATTTATAACACTTTTGTACGATTTCAAACATGTTATTATTGATTAATATTAGAGTTGCATATGATCTCTAGAGACATTGATCCATATCAGATTCACAACTAATATAGTTGCATACGATTTCAAACATTGTTTTATTAGATTAACTGAGAGTTGCATACGATTTCAAATATGGTTTTATTAGATTCCTAACTAATATATCGCTCTATAGTCATTGATGATTCATCCATAGCATTCGCTTTATTGTAGTAGTGATGCTAGCTCTTCCGGTACGATTTCAAATATAGTTTATTGGTTTTGTTAAAATTGAATTTGTTCACTTTTTTTTAATAATGATATATTTAAACTAAAAGGTGAGTGAATAAATTAGTTTCGAACTCATTATCCACAAAATTCGAACTTAAGTCCTATCATTTATAATTGAAGAGTAATATCAATAAATCTTAATACTAAATGACATTTTTAACCTGTTAATTAAATGCATATCTATCAATTTCAATCAAATGCGGGGGAAACTAAAGTTACTAGACAGGTCAAGTGATTAAGTTTTTTCGACAAAAAAAAAAAGTGATTAAGTTTTTATGTAATCATTTACCACTAATTCCAAATTATTCTAAAGATTGCTTTCAAAGGATAATCAAGCCCACTTGATCTTGACATTCAACCAACTTATAATTCTGTCTACCTTGCAAAGCAACTGTTTTTGAGTAATTGTTTTTGTGAATTGCTATTATTAGCACTCCAAAAATTTAATTATGTACTCTAAATTTTTTATATTCTGAAAAAAAAAATTATGAGGAGTGTACAATTAGATTTTTGGAATGTCAATAATAGTTCTTTAATTTTTTTTTTTCTGCTTTTCAATATGTTAACTAGTTTTACTAATTACATGAAGATTACAAATTAACAAAATTTATATCGTGCTTGCACATATATCAACTTCGTTGAATGTGGTTTAGAAGTCTACAACATTTCATTTTATTTCAAGCCAAATTATATGTGTGTATTGTTAAAAAAACTGAAGTCTAATTGCTATATTTAATTACACAAAAATTGAAGAAATAATCATGCAATATAATATCAAATTTATGCATACACAGACGTGTAAGAAAAACAATTACTTTCCCAAAGCATTCATAATTAAGGTAACAATTTGAGGATAGTCCTACAATTACAAGTAAACAGTTCATCATTCATAAAAATTAAAAAAAGGAAATAGTTCATCACTATTTTCCCTTCAACTTAAACATTTTTTCCCCCAAATCCTTAACAAAACAAATGCTAATAGATGTGAGGATCTGAATTTCAAAGTCCCTCACGGGAGGGTTAAAATTTTTGCATGGGCATATAAGGGAATGGATCACTCTTTCTAATGTCAAATAATTTTAGGGTCGAATCAACTTCATTCATCGTGTCAATTCATAGTGTCAAGTCTATCCACATGTGAAGTCCAACATCCACTTTTGTTGTATGTCACTCAATTAAAATCCGTGTGTTTAGCTAGGCCAAAAAAGTTCGTCACATGCATGAAAGCATATAGAATATAAAGTTCAAAGTCCCACGTCAAAGAATTGAGAAACATTACATAAACTTATAAGTTCTTGGGTCACTAACTATTGAATAAATGCTTGAACAACTGTTTATTCATGATTGACCGTTTCAATAAAAGTGCAATTAACTATGGATGGATCATGAAAGGTATTACATGGAAACTATTAGACAATCCCATACATATACCATCACCATGCAACAAGGGCAATTACTCAATCCATCGGATGCAGCCCCTTTCTAACCTAAATTATTATGCACCATACGATTAAAGTTGATTTATATAAATCACTAAAGAAAACAAATGACAAATTAGGTATGATGCATCATCATCGTCAACATCCAAAAATATGCACAAAGATTTCACACATAATTTGTTTATATATATTAGCTAGGGTTCTCCTTCTTTCTCCTATATACCTCTAATTTTAGACAAGCAGATCTTGACATTGTCAAACCAAGCTGCAGCCATGAGTAGAGGTGGGAGCTATGGTGGGGGACAAAGCTCATTGGGATATTTGTTCGGCTCAGATGATCAGCAACAAAGTCCACCTCCAACCGCTAAACCAGTAATACCACCATATGGCATCGATAGATTCGATTCTAGCACTGAATTTAAGCCTCCAGATACTCCTACTAACTCTTCAGAAAAACATAAAATTTCCAACAACTATCACAGAGCTGATGGCCAAAATTCTGGGAACTTCTTAACTGTAAGCTCTCATGTTTTATAACTTATTTTGGGAATTCAACTCTTTGCAGCTATAGCTTACTTATTATAAATTTATAATGTATTTTTCTACCAAATGATATATATTCAGGATCGTCCAACAACAAAAGTTAAATCAGCTCCTGGTGGAGATTCATCACTTGGGTACTTGTTTGGAGATAAGTGATGTGGTTCTCCTTAATTTCTCTCACTTCTACCTAATATATATATATTTGATTGTGGTTTGGGAGAAATTAAGAAAAAAAAAACTTGTATAATAAGAGGGATTTATCAGTCCTCATAAGTGTGAGATTTGCAAGGGTTTCAATTTATCTGCTTTATTTTGGGGGCCGGAAACACGAAGACGAAGATGAAGTACTGGGTATACAACTACAAAAAATGTACGTTTGATGATTTCCCCTTATAATGGAATTTATTAGCTAGGTTAGTCTATGTATATTTGAGTTTGCTAAGTTTGTCTACATATATATGAGAACATGATTTTATGTTTTCTTTGGGTGTTTGCATTTTGATATTGTTCAATTATATGTAGAATTATTTATCTATCATACTTTAGCCAGATTTGGAAACATGAACATGACTCCGTTTGGGGTTTCGTTACCATATTTTCCGACCACTATTGTCACTAAAATCGAATTGGTACTCCTTTTTATTTTCTTTTCCTTAGTTTCTGTATTAACTGCTTTTAACTTACCAACTGATGGAAATTTAGTTCATGATTTGGTCTCTCTGCGTCTTCCAATTATGGCTCTGAATTCTCATACTATAAAACACTTCTAGTAATTTAATTTATATTGATTACTAAATTATGTGTGTTTTTGTTTAATTCATGGCCATGGAAACAAAAAATTATTTGTTTTCACGTACATTAATTGATTACTCTCACATCGTGGAAACTGAAAATTTGTGCCGGGAACCAACTTTTCCTTTTATTCTGCATGTCATTTGAATGTTCGACATAAACCAAACTCTTATAGATAAGTAGCATTTTGTCGATCGGATCATCATCATCTTATATTATCATACATATATGTTTATATGTAGGTTAGGTAACGATTGTTTCTTTGTCTATGTACTTCTCACCCTCTCCATACGATTGAATAAGATAGGTAACCCTATGAAGAAGGTTAAAAACAGTTTAAAAATTGTGCTTTAATTTGCCAAATTCTCTAAACAAAGTGATGCTTAATTTTATGTTTCATTTTCCAAATCGTGGAAAATGAATGTCTGCAATCACTGCTTTCATATTAATAAGTCTGCAATCACTTGCTTAGTTAAATCAAACTTGCTGGTACCACTGCTATTTGCTAGGTAAGGAAACATAACTTTCAACCAGATTTCAATTTGTTATTGCATGAATATATCGTATATGTGGCTTCAAGAGTATTACCTGATTAACAAATAACATGTGTTCAAATGCAATTGCTGTTTGTTCATGTTTAACCCTTGATCTAACTTAATATTAATTCATATTCCACCCTCCCTCGCCACTAGATACAAGGGCGAATTTGATGAAGGGCTACGTGCCCCCTCTAAGTATTTTGGATTAAAGAAAAAATAATATATATATATATATATATATATATATATATATATATAATTTTAAGTAATTTGTCAAAACTACCTTCAAAATATCGCTTTTTCAAATTATTTTTTTGTGTGAAACAGACAAGTTCGACAAAAGCTAAGCAACATTGTCATTTTTCTAGTGCAACTCTATCACTCAATCCTCATTGAAGACCACCAATAGAAAAATGTATATGTTTTTAGCGAAATAACACCGTTTTTCAGTTAAGTCATTCTTTCTTAATAATAAAAGGGCCATCAATCCTCCCTTTTTCCAATCCTCTTATAAATTTGAGCTCCGGCCCTATACCTATATGATATACTATTGGTTTGTCCTATAACATATTGACCTAAAGACACGAGCACTAAAGAGCGGGATATACAGTAAGCACACAATGGTATGGGTTAGCCAAATGCTTGACAAAATGCTTCATCGAAAACGTTGGAAATTTTTTTTTGGGACTCAACGAAGAGTCATGCACACGTCACTACTTAGTTATGTCTCCAGTAAGCTAACTTTCTAAATTGGCTCCTGACTAGATACGCAATTGTTATTGTCTTTGCATGCTCAGTTTACAGGAATTCTGGCAGCAGATATGCCATGCGTCCGACACTAAAAATTATTTTAAAGAAAGAAAGAAAGAAAGAAAGAAAAAGGCTCTCCAAATACTTAAGCAAACAAATCCTGGGATCATTAGCTACAATTATATGATTTATATTCATATTTTTTAAACTTAAAACTTCTTTAACAGAAATTAATTGTTTTATCTTTCAATATCTTCAATTCGCTCATATATACATTTAGGAAGCCCTTAAGGAAAGAGATCTCCATTTTTCTAAAAATATGGGAACACTCTCTTGACCGTTGGATTTGGCTTTAACGAAATTGTGTGACCTGTGTTTTAATCTCAACCACACAATTTCATTAAAGTCAATTCAATGATCAAGAAGGTGTCCCCATTTAAAAAAAATGAAGATCCCTCCCCTTATGGGGCCTGATTTACATTTAATCACTTCAATATCATATACAATTATAATTTTACTTTACAAGGCTCGATATACCTTTCACTCTAAAACTATTTACTAGGCATCATTTGCCTTGTTAATTCGTTTTTCAATTTTAAATATCATGCCTGATTGGTTTCTAAGAAAAAAAAAAAGTGCCTTAATTTTTTTAAGTTGATCATGAATTATATGTTTGACTTTGTAAGTTAAATTTCTAAGTTTTATTGTCTTACAATCAATGGAAGAAAAAAAAATTGAATATCAAAGGGTTATTCTATTATTCTTTTTATGATATAAGTAATATTTTACACCAAAATCAACTAAACTACAAACAAACAAAAAAAAACAAAAAAATATTTGGTTAAGCACAAATCTGTAGAATTATTCAATGAACTTTAGAATTAACATCCATTGCCTATATATATATATATATAAGAATTTCATTATAAATAGTTGAAAACGTACATACAAAAAAAATCCACGACTTATAATCATAAGGACTAACTACAATTTATACCTCAAGATTTTGAGATATTTATTTCGAAATAATCCACGACTTAAAATTATACCACTTTTGTTGTAAAAATTGTGGAAATGTAAGTTCACATGCTTTAGAGGAAGACTTGAGAATAGTTGTGTTGTTGATATGTGAGGTTTTTCATAAGACAAACATTTGATTTTTGTAAATCTTCACGGATGAGGCTCTATATAAAGAGCACTCCGTGTGTGATCACAATACACAACAAAGAAAAGAAGTGAAAGCAATAATATTACTATCCCTCCCTTCCTCTCTTTATCTGCAATCATTTTGTGTTATAGTTACAAAACTAAACAGTGTGATATTTTGCCCCTACTTTGCTCCTGTCCCTAGCAAAGGTTATCTCTCTAACTTTTGCCTATTTATAACACATTATCAGCATGACTCTCTAACCTAAACCAGTTCTCATCTCCCTTCGCCGAAAAAAGCTTCCTCCAAGGATTTTACTTTTCTTCTTCCTCCTCTGCCTTACTTGCTAGATGTACCCTCTCCAAGATCTGCTAGCACAGTGCCTGCTCCTAGTTCTCAATATAACAATTACTTATATTTTCTATTTCTTATTTGGTGTAGCTCCTGATTACTAACCCAGTGTTTATTTCTCTTAATTTTACTATGATAAAAGGTGGTGCGATACAATACCCCATCTTGAACTACAGATTTAATTTTATTGCAATTTTAGGTGGTGTGGTATAATCGCCCGCCCTGCTTTGCATATTTAAATTTTCCTGCTGCTTAAGTAGTGCGGTATAATTGCTCATCATATGCTATATTGTTTCAATGAGAGTGGTGTGGTACAATCGCCCTTCTCATTAATCATGTAAATCTCGAGCCTGAAGTTTCAAGTGTTTATCATTATGGCCTGAAGATCAAAATGAAAAATTTGTAAGAGGCAGAAGTTCTAATACTATATTCTTGCAAAATACATATTATTGTAAGTTCTTACACATCTCATTTTTCTTTTAGAAAATAAAATGGCAAACTTAGCAAAGCTTGATTTTGTTGCCCTGGATATTACTAGGAAGAACTACCTTACCTGGGTAGTGGATACCAAGATCCATCTGGAGGTAGGAAATCTTGGAGAGACCATCAAGAAGGAAAATAATGAATCCTCTCAAGATCGGATGAAGGCCATGATCTTTATCCATCAGCACCTTGATGAAGTACTGAAGAGCGAGTACCTAACGGTTGAAGATCAATCAGCCCTCTGGAAGGCATTGAGAAATAGATATAATCAGCCAAAAATGATGATTCTTCCAAGGGCTCATTATGAGTGGACACACATGAGGATCCAGGATTTCAAGTCGGTTGTTAAGTACAACTCTGCAATGTTCAGAATTTGCTCCCAGATGAAGCTTCGTGGGGAAACCATTATTGAGGAAGATATGCTAAAAAAGATTTTCAGCACTTTTCATACCTCCAACGTGCTCTTGCAACAACAATATAAAGAGCAAGGCTTTACAAAGTACAACCAACTGATATTGGTGCTCCTTGTGACTGAACAAAACAATGAGCTTCTAATGAAAAATCATCAGTCCCGACCTACTAGATCGACACCATTCCTAGAAGTGAATGCTGCTTCCCTTTAAGTGAATACCACATCCTGTCGTGATAATAATTACTAACGAAGACGTGACCACAGGCGAGGCCGGTGGAACAGAAAAAGCAAGAATCATGGTGTCTAGTTTTACAACCAGAGCCCAAGGCATAATTCAGGCCCGAGCTTCAAAAATGTAAATCGCCACAAAGGTAAAGCTCATATGAATAACACTCCTAGAAATCCTGAAGAAGCTTGCCATAGATGTGGTGGCAATGAGCATTAGACGCGTACCTGTTGTACTCCAAAACATCTGGTACACCTGTATTAAGTCTCCCTCAAGGAGAAGGGTGTCAAAGCTAATTTTCTCTACCAGGTAAATCAATGGATATACCTGATCTAGTGTTCGATTCATCAGGGCAATTGAATATAACCCACCTGAATGTCTCAGATTTCATTATGGAACGAGGGAATGAAGTGTATCGGTCCAATTGAATCATTTCTGTTAGAGTACTCTTATTATCTGAACTTGCAGTTTAAAGCTCGCATTGCAATTCAATAAAAATGGCATTTCAATTTCCTTTTATTATGAATAAATTGTTTTTAACCATGATAGACCATGGATAAAAATTATGGTTATTCTCAAAACAAGAGCAATGGCGGAGACATTTGTCTTGCAGACAGCGCAACCACGCATACAATACTTCGAGATCCAAAACATTTCTCAAGCTTGATGCTTATAAAAGTAAAGGTAACAGCAATATCAAGCCAATTAGATGTAATTGAAGGCTCAAGAAAAGCCCAGTTCATGTTACCAAATGGAACAATATTGTCCATACAAAATGCATTGTACGCTAATTGGTCTACTTGAAATTTATTGAGTTTTAAAGACATACGTTTAAATGGATACCACATTGAAATGAAAAGTGCAGAAAATGTGGAATATATATGCATTACCTCCAATGATACCCAGAAGTGTACATTGGAAAAGGTACGTGGTTTATCGAGTAGATTGTTTTATGCATACATAAAGACAATTGAAGTACATACTGTCATGAACCAGAAGTTCATTGATCCAAAATTTACATGCTTTGGCATGACCTTTGGGTCATCTAAGATCCACCATGATGCGTAGAATCATTACCAACTTTAATGGACATTCATTATTATGCAGACGCATTGCTATCTTAAATGATAACCTTTGCAAGGCTTGTTCTCAAGGAAAGTTGGTAATTAGACCATCACAATTAAAGATTGATATTGAATCCCCATCATTTTTGCAAAGAATTCAAGGGGATATTTATGGGCCTATTCAACCACCTTGTGGACCATTTTGATATTTTAAGGTTTTGGTTGATGTATCTACCCGATGATCATATGTTTGCCTATTGTCTACTCGAAATGTAGCTTTTGCGAGACTTCTTGCTCAAATAATTAAGTTGCAAGCACAGTTCCCTGATTACCCTATTTAGTCAATCCGACTCGATAATGATGGTGAATTTACGTCTCAAACCTTTGATGATTACTGCATGTACTAGGCATTGATGTTGAACACCATGTTCCACATATCCATACTCAAAATGGTTTAGTAGAAGTATTTATCAAGCGGCTTCAATTAATAGCTCACATTCTGCTCATGAAAACAAAATTGCTAGTTTTTGCATGAGGACATGCTGATTTACATGCTGCATCATTGGTTCGATTAAGACCTATAACCAACCACTAATACTATTCAGTACAACTCGTGTTTGGACATCAACCAAACATTTCACATTTATGAGTTTTTGGTTGTGCTGTTTATATGCCTATTACACTGTTGCAACGCGCTAAAATGAGACCTCAATGTAGACTGGGAATTTATGTGGGTTTTGATTCACCATCTAGCATTAGATATTTGGAACCCTTGACAAGTGATATGTTTACAGCTCATTTTGCGGATTGTCACTTTAATGAGACAGTTTTCCTGTCGTTAAGGGGAGAAAATATCGTTCCAGAAGAACGGCAAGAGTTGACATAGGTTGTGCCCACCTTATCTGATTTTGATCCACGAAGCACTCAATGTGAAATGAAGTGAAAATGATCATTCATCTTCAAAGTATTGCTAATCAAATGCCAGATGCATTTAATGATGCTACGAAAGTGACAAAATCACATATACCAGCTACAAATAAGCCTGCGAATATTGAAGTCCCTGTTAAACAAAATAAAGTGGTAGCGAATAATTCTTCCAATGCACGCCTAAAGCGTGGTAGACCCCCAGGTTAAAAAGATTTAGCCCCTCGAAAGAGAAAGATGAGGGCACAGCTGAATCCAAATGCAATCATTCATGAAAACAAAATGAATGACAAATCCATAATTCATGATTCTATACTTTTAGAAAAAGAAAATGTCCATGATGAGACACATGTCCTTGAAGAGATAGAAGTACATGAAAGCAAAGAAATGTCCATAAATTATGCATGTACTAATGAATTGTGAGATCGAAATGAAAAATCATCAACAACATGATCGCAATCGCAGTAGCCACTAAAATCATATTAAGCGATGATATTGAGCCCCTTTCTATTGATGAATGCAAACAGAGACAAGATTGGCCTAAATGGAAAGATGCAATACAGGTAGAATTAAATTCCTTAGAAAAGTGAAGTGTTTTTGGACCGTTAGTCCAAACCCCGCCTGATGTAAACCCCTTGGGTTACAAATGGGTATTCACAAAAAAATGTAATGAGAAAAACGAGATTGCAAGATATAAAGCACGACTCGTTGCACATGGATTTTCACAAAGACCTGGAATTGATTATGAGGAGACATACTCTCCTGTAATGGACGCAATTACGTTCCGTTACTTAATAAGTTTGGTGGTTTCAAAAAAACTTGACATACGACTTATGGATGTCATCACCGCATATCTATATGGAGAATTAGATAGTGACATATATATAAAGGTCCCAAAAGGACTTAAGTTGCCTAAAACGACTAAAAACCATGAGGTATGCTTTCAATCAAATTAAAGCGATCATTATATGAGATGAAACAATATGGACGAATGTTGTATAATCATCGTCTTAGTGAGTATTTGATCAAAGAATGATATACCAACAATGGCATTTGCTCTTGTTTATTCATTAAGAAATCAAATTCTGGATTTGCTATAGTGGCAGTATATGTCCATGATATGAACTTAGTTGGAACCCCTGAAGAGCTCAATAAAACTGCTGAATATTTTAAAAAAGGGAAATTGAAATGGAAGACCTTGGAAAAACAAAATATTGTCTCAGCCTGCAGATCGACCATTGTGCTAATAGAATTTTGGTCCATCAATCAGCTTACATTGAAAAAATCCTGAAGCGATTTGGTATGGACAAGCTTATCCACTTAGCATGCCAATGGTCATTCATTCTTTAGACATTAAGAAAGATCCATTCCGTCCAAAAGAAGATGATGAAATGGTTCTTGGTCCAAAAGTACCATATCTAAGTGCAATAGGTGCTTTATTGTATTTAGCACAATATACTAGACCCGATATAACTTTTTTAGTCAACTTGCTAGCAAGTATAGCTTTGCTCCAACAATTCATCATTAGAACGGAGTCAAAGATGTTTTCTGATACCTTCGTGGGACAATAGACATAGGTCTCTTCTACTAAGAGAATCTACAAAGCCTAAAAACTACTGTTAACCCTAAAAACTACCAAGCCTACGTGGCGCGCAAGCCAAGTAACTAATCAGCTAACTACATCCTTCAGTTGTGTGCGGGGGGTGCTAACTCGTCGACCGAGCTCGGCCGGGGAGTAAAATATGTTGCATGGTGTTGGGCACGCTACTGACTTCTACGTCTTGCGATTACGGCCTAGAAAGGAACACGTCTCGGCCTTTGGATTCTCAAGCCTAAAGACAAGGCTGCCATCTCTGCGAAGTTCACAAATCGTCAGCGATGGATTCAGTCACAGTGATTATATTCGTGAGGGTGAACTCACATCGAATCTACACTAAAGTATAAGGGCACAAGTACTCAAAGTAGATGTACATTTTAATTGTGAATATAGTTCGGCTATCGAAATGTCAAACTCTAAATCTCACCTGTGAGTATCCAATCATAAAATAACTCGGTGTTTGATATGCTAAGCCTAATAACCTGTAACACCTCACTTCGCCGAAAAGGTTAATGAGATGACCTTTGTTAACAAGGATTCGAAAATCCTTCTCGATTGAGACTTGGATAGGTAACCAGTCGACCTTGACGCAGTTCTGTTTATCCAAACTGAAGGTACTCCAAGGTCGACTGATTATACGGCGATAGTGCTGTTTATCTATACTGAAGGTATCACCGGTTGGCTTCACAGTACTGTTTATCCAAACTGAAAGTGTGTCGGCAAAAAGGATAATAAAAATCCCAAGGTTTTTGGAGGGGCTTGAATGGTGCACTTCCCCTTCTATTTGTAGCAACAATATTTCTTTTGGTCAAGTTAAAACCATATTCAGATTATGACTCCTCATTCAGATCCAAACTTAACTCGGCTAGCCCTAATTTCCAATAGGACTTTGAACTCAACCTTTTATCAAGCCATATTCACTTCTAAGTATACATATCCTCATCCAACCAAGAGTCATTATCGCATCAAGACTTCACCACCTCATCCTAAGGCTCACCCACTTGATCCTTATCAGGAATACTCTATCTCCTAATAGGACTTAGCTGGCCTTGGCTAGGTGGCCCATAACTCGAATGTCTCACAGCGACCTTTGAGCTAGGTTTCCGGGCCGATAACAAGTCTACACTTGGTCCAAATCGATATTTTGGGCCCAGACATTACCCCCTTGCTTCTAAGGTTGTCAACCTACAATCTTTGGTCAAGCCTCAGCCTTAAAGAACCGAAACCAACCTTCGGCATATTCTCCAGAAACACTTAAACACCTCGAAAACCATAATCACGCGCATTTATGAAGCATGATTACTCGTCCTCATTCCTCTTATCCCTCTGCCACGTGGCAACACCCTAGCTCACTCAGTAGCCATTAATGATGACCCTTAAGACGTGTAGCCATTGAAACGTCTTTCATTATTAAAATCGCCGCCACATGCAATCGTCATCTTCAATTCGTGAGACCTTTGGTCTTTTCACCTAGATTCTCTGCATATCCATAATGATTAGCAACTTTCCCGGTCAATTCTATCCCATTTTTTGAAAATCAAACGCTTAACCTTCCCTCTAAAACACCTATAAATACTCGAATCCATCTCATTCGCATTTTACGCTTCCAGAACCCTTGAAATTTCTCTTGCCTCTTGCTTTCAAGAACCCAGAAATCCCAAAAGCTCCAACCCATAAATCCTTCCTCCAAACCCAGAAATCCTTCCTTCAAACCCAGAAAACCTTCCTTCAAACCCAGAAAACCTTCAAGACCTCACCAATGGGTTCCTTCATCTTCAAACTCTCCGATTGATGCAACAAATGCAAGAATTTTATCGATCGGAGCGCCATCAAGACTCTGTGTTTGGAGAGCGATATGAGCGCCACTCATCAGATCCTTGGGCCACTCTTCAAGGATGCAGTGCCACCATCCATTACCAACTTTTTTAAGGCTCACTACATAACACCCTTGTTGCAAGGGTTTGATTGGTCAAAGTGGGACCTGGCGAAGCCCCAAGAATTCTGGCCTTCAACCATTGCAACTTGGCCAGCCTGGGTCGAACGGATGGAAAAATTCTTCGGCAAAAAATGGAAGGCTTTTGGCATCTATGATGCCATTAGACTTTCGTCCGTGGAAATTGCCATGGATAGATAACTACTTATAGTGGCATTGAGCTTTTGGTGCTCAGCCACCAATACCATGATCCTTCCCTTTGGCCGCATCACCCCCACCATCCTCGATGTCTCAGCTATTCTTGGGACTTCCCCTTCTGGCATCCCAATCTACGCTGCCCTCTTTGGATGCCCATCGAATCTTGACCTCAAGGCACTATTCAACGAATGAGCCGTCGAGATGCTGAGCAAAAAAGGTCATGGGCCTTCAAAGGAAGAAGTTCAGAAGCTGCACAAGAAATTCTTTAACTATAACACCCGCATCCTTCACTTTGCTGGCCGAGGAGAAGTGAGACTACGGAAAGAAAAATATAAAGCTTTCTTCTTTTACTGGTACAACAAATTTATTTATTGTACCAAGTCAAACAAATGCCTAGTCAAAAACATGCCAGTGGCTAAAGCCTGGCTAGCGGTCACACCTTAGCGCTCAGTCCAGCCATTTTCGCCAACCTCTTGATCTGCTTGGCCGAAGCGACCATCAACAAGATTGACCCGCACCAGAACGGACCCCCTAGGTTTTCTAACTCTAGCCGCAGGCTTATTTTACCACACTTCGGCCAGAGCTCTCCAACTTCCAGTTTACTGAAGCGTTTGGACTTCAATTGGCCTCTCAACCAGCGTATCATCACCGAGCCGAAGAAGTTTTCAAATACTTCTTCGGCCTACACGTCCTCTATGACGACGAATTTTTGATCTGTTGTCGTCAAGAGTACCTTTCTTCCATCAGGCTCCCCGCATCAGCATGGAATGACGATGAAGATGCTGATCTTCATCAAAACTGGGGGTCGATCATGTTAACACGCGACCTTTCCCTCGAATGTGATGCTCGTCGAGCAAGCTGGAAGGTCTACCACCCCCACTTCACAGCCCAACAACTCGGCTACCTCCAAGGTTGTCTGGTGCCTCTACTTACCTCACGTTCCCTCTTAAGCCGAGGTCGCCTCTCTAGTTCTTCAGAGAGGGAGTGTAAACACATCGAGAAAGAGTTTCATGAACAGTTCTGCCTTCGACTGACTATTCCTGAATCTTTCGGCACTACCACCTTCAGCGACTGGTGGGAAGAATACACTCATGACTTATTTGGCGCTCCGGTCGAAGATGTCGTTAGCAAGATTTTTGGCGACTGAACCAAAAAAGCGCCAAACACTTAACTCAATTCTACTAATTTGATTTTGCTTTCTCAGGTGGTCGAGTGCTGAAGCAGGCAAATGTGATCACCATGGCTATGGCCAAGAGAAAATTAGACCCCTTATCCAAGAAGATTAAAATCAATGTGCCAGCCCCGCCGAGTAAACGGCCTCGCCAAGAGGCTAAGACGACAAGTGAAACTCCTCAACTGCCAAAACCGGTCAAGAAATTGGCAAAAAAGGGAGAACATGATATTTACATTATCTCCAACCAGAGGACAGGAGCGACCACTCCTAGTGTCTCTCCTCCAGCTCCCGTTGTCCAGGCCCAGATGGAGAAGCAGCAAACCCCAACTGGCCCAGCACTCAAAATTTGACCTATCGGCCCAGCACTCAAGATTCGATCTGTCTCTCAGGTAGTGGTCGAAATAGTTGTTGCTCCATTGGTTGAAAAGCTTGCAGCTCCAGAGCCGCCCATTACACCCGCCTTAGAAGAGGTGACCTCTTCGGCCGGGAAGTCTCTCCCCAAAAATCTAAAATAAACAACGATCATCTTGGAAGAGGTATGACTATGTCGTTAGTAATTCTCTTCACTTATATAAAATCCACCGGTACTAACAGTTTTTATCTCAGGATGACGAGAACGACGAGACTCCGCTGACGAGTCGCCCTCGACCTCCTTCCACTAATCCTCCCCTTATGGTTGAGGCGACTTTCCAGGTCGATCCTCCGGCAGTCGATGGTGGAAAAAGTCCCCTTATTGAGCCTAAAGCGATGGCGGAAACACCGATTCATCCACATAATGAAGACCTTGCAATCCTTCCCCCAAGAAGCAACTTCGACCTTCGTAAGTACCTTTAGTGTTTTCCTTTGGTCAATCTTTTGCCTTAAAATTATGAACCAGGAAAAATATTAAATGTCAGGTGCCCACTTTCTCGTTTCACCAAAAATTCTATGCACCGAAGGGTGTTATCTATATTTCCTGGCCACCTCAGTGGCCATCGAACATAGATAACCTTCATCGGCTGCGTGAATTAAATGACAGTCTTAAACATTAGGCTTGAGCAATGAGCTAACAGACATGGCCGAAGTCTTTTCTCGGCAGGTTTAGCATTTTCCCTTTTTCTTATTTCCTTGTGACTTGACTTGTCTTGACAAGCTTTTTTTTGTGTAGCCTTCATTCGAGGTCCAGCTCGACGCCCTACTTTTCAGTACCTCTGGCGCCACTGGGCCTTCTGCTACCTCGACCGAGCCCGCTTCAACTACGGTCGAATCCACCGCCTTTGCCAAGCTGCAAGAATTCCTGTCTGTCTCTCGACTTCGTAACTACTAGAGTTTAACGGCCTCGACTTAAGGGAGAATGCTTGAACGCCCTTGCTTTTAAAAGTCAATCCAACAATGAGTCTATTGCTCAATTGTCTTCCATCTTGGAGAGGACTCAAGAATACTTTACTATTTTCGAGAAGGCTCTTTAAGCAGAAGACAACCTAAAAGCTGCAATGGTCACCCAAGAAGCAATTCGACCGGAGCTTGAGGCAATTAAGGAAAAGAAGAAGCGACTGGCCATTCTCGACCATCAAATTGTAGAACTTTAACGTAAGAGATCAGCCGTTGCTTCTGGACTTGAGATGGATTTGAAGCAAACAAGGCCAAGTTGATAGAGTTTGCAGTCGGCACGAGGCGAATTGAGAAGATGAGGTTTGACAAGAAGACGCGACAAGCCAAGGTTACTATAGGTGAAGTAAGGTGGCTTGAACTAAAGGCCGATCTCGAAGCCTTCCTCCCTCCAACCCCTTAAGATTATATATATGTAGGCTGTTTTAATTCCTTATCATTTGTAACTTTCACAAATTTAATGAAACACACCTTTATTCTCTCATTTCCCAAGTTATCGGATAGTATTTCTTTAAAAATCTCCTATTAATCGGCAACTTGTGAATTAAACCAATTCGATCCTTGAGATTAGGCCTGGCAATTCCTAACACGACCCGATAACCCGACACGACACGACACAAAATTAATAAGTGTTCTGTTCAACACGATAACGAATCGGGTCGTTATCGGGTAACCCGATAAGCACCTGTTAAGATAATGGGTTGATTCGGGGTAACATGATACACGATAAGCAGAATATTAATTTTATAATTTTATAACCCTAAAAAATACTATAATAATTATATATGTTAATTTAACAATTTTATACCGCTTAAAACTAATATATATATATATATATATATTAAAAAAATTAATTAAATTTTATAAAAACTATAATAATTATTAATTAATAATATGCATCCATAATCCACTGATTTGATTCCATTTCATTCCCAGTGCCGCCCTTTTTGAAGAAAAAGAGAGGAAAAATGAAAATGATAAGACAAGTTGAAAAGGAAACAAAAACGAGAGGGAATTAGGAAAAGATGGGTAGACTACTAGAGCGAAAAGTGAAAATTATAAGAAAAATTGAAAAGGAAACAAAAAAAAGAGGGAAAATGAAAATTAATAGAAGTGGTGAGATTTTTATTTTTATTTTTAAAGTTATTAACTTTTTATCACACATATGACATATCCCACTATTTTTATAAGGACACCTGACGTGATGTACTACTCTGTGTACTGGTTAATTATACATACAAAAAATATATATATATACAGTATACACCATTGAACTTGATGGGATACGAATTCTCCGAAACTAATTTCAACGATCCCAACCGTCAAACTTGTTTGTATATGCTTTGAGATCACATTAGCAAAAAAATCGCAAAAAAAAAGACATTCAGAGATCAAGTAACGGACAAAGCGTTTCGACGGTTATAAACGAAAAATCACGATTTAACGGTTACTTTAACTCCGATTTTGATGATTTTTTACAGCTACACTCCTTCACCTTATATGAATTCGATCGTCAATTTAAAATATTTACACAAGTGGATACCACAAAATCTTATGTTATACTTAATAAAAGTATAAATAAACTCTAAGTGTTAGTGAATCTATCGTTTTAGTGGGATACGAATTCTTCGAAACTAATTTCAACGATCCCAACCATCAAACTTGTTTGTATATGCTTTGAGATCACATCAGCAAAAAAATACTAAAAAAATAAACATTCAGAGATCAAGTAACGGGACAAAGCTTTTTGACAGTTATAAACGAAAAATCACGATTTAACGGTTATTTTAACTCCGATTTTGATGATTTTTTACAGCTACACTCCTTGACCTTATATGCATACAGTGAATGAATTCGATCTTCAATTTAAAATATTTACACAAGTGGATACCACAAAATCTTGTGTTATACTTAATGAAAGTATAAATAAACTCTTAAGTGTCGAAGTCGAGCTTAAGAGAAAAATAGCATCGGCGATGATCTGGGGACTAAATGACTATCCCAACACCAGCTAAAATGAAGGTGCTCGAACCATCAAAATACATTGTCCAATAATTATCTCGGGTTTCTACCATGCCAATTTCGACGTCATTGCCCCCAAAACTATATGGGGATGGGTGTTGGGCCAAGAAATCGGTCAATGCTTGGCCCTTGATGGCTTTTTAGGGCACGTATTGCAAGCTGAATTCAGACAGCACCATCGTCCACTTCCCAATTCAGCCTTTGACTATCGGTTGAGTGAGCATATGACAAATGACATCAATTTGGGTGATGACCTGAGTGACTGATGGAAGCATATAATGCATGAGCTTCGACGACGCAAAAAACAAAGTTAGACAAAGTTTTTCGATGGATGAGTAATTGATTTTAGGAGCGTTGAGGTTGCGGCTAAGATAAAAAATAGCCTGCTCGCGCCCAGTGTCATTGTCTTACGCTAGAAGGCAACCAATGGACTCTTCAGCTGTGGAGATACATAATTTGAGAGGTTGACCTTGTCAAGGCGGGACAAGGACATGTGGGGTCGTAAGAGAAACCTTGATATATGCAAAGGCCTCTTGATGTTCAGTTCGCTATTCGAAAGTGTCAGAATCCTTGAGTTTCAAAAGTGTGGAAAAGGCTCTTATTTTTCCTACCGAATTAGCAATGAATTGGCGGAGGAAGTTAACCTTGCCGAGTAACGACTGTAATTACTTTTTGGTCGCAGGAGGTGGGGCATTGATGATTGCTCGAGCCTTATTTTCGTCAACCTCAATACCACGATGATGTACAAGGAATCCTAAAAAATTACCCGCTGACATGCTGAAAGCCCACTTAGCAGGGTTTAGGTCATGCTGGCGCATACGTAGGAAAGCTCTTCAAAGATCATCCAAATGTATCTGCCGACGTTTTGATTTGATTACAACATCGTCAATGTAGACCTGGACGGTAGTTCCAATTAAATCATGGAATATAGTGTTCATCGCTCGTTGGTATGTGGCGTCGGCGTTCTTGAGACCGAACGGCATAAGAACCCATTCGTATGTGCCGAGTGCCCCCGGGCAACGAAAAGCAGTCTTGTGAACATCGACCTTGGCAATGAAAATCTGGTTGGAACCGGCATGTCCATCCATAGAAGATAGGATCTCGTGATTTGTTGCTGCGTCGATCAACAAATTTGAAATTAGCATTAGATATTCATCTTTGGGAGTTGCCAGATTCAGATTTTGAAAATCAATACAGATTCATAAAGCACGATTTTTTTAAAAACTTGGACGATATTCAAATGAACCTGACTTTTAGAAGTCGAATGATTTCGTCCTTTATGCCTAGTTGCACTTCGGTTGAGAATCGTCGAGGTGGTTGACGGAATGGTTTACAGCCAGGTTTAATGTGTAACTTATACTCAACGAGCTTTCAATCCAAACTAGGCATCTCATGATAAATCCAAGCAAAACAATCTTTAAATTCCTTGAGTAAATTACAAAGCACGGCTTTCATATGTTGGGGTAATAAAGCACTAATAAATAAAGGACGTGGGTCCTCGACCGTTCTAACATTTATTTCTTCTAATGGATCTTTAACTTGAGGTTGACTATCCTCGAGTTCGGCAGGTATAACCTGAACTTTATCTAACGATAGAACTGGGCCGTTCTCCCCTTCGGCCAGGAATTTGATTAAATTTATGCCTGAGTTTGGTTGCCTAGACACAACATACTAATGGGCCAGCAGCCATTCCATAGTGGATGAAACCACGACCTGACTCTTTTCTTGTCGGGCATCAGTCATCAGTCATCAGTGTTATCAAGTAAGTTGGCCAACCCGAGTCTTGCCGAATCCTGGTGCACAGTCTCGTTGGCTACCTCGATGGCTTTCTAAACTGAGATCCGAGTTGGCCGTCTTTCATCATTGAAACCATGCAGTGTAATATAGTCGACGTGGTCGTCATAATAGTGGGCCTGAATCATGTTGGCTTCAAACGGTTGATTATCGGCCAGGTGAACCACAACCATTTTACCATCCCAAAAAAACAAAGGAAAACTAACGAAAAGGGCTTGAAAACTTTCATTTTAACTAAAAGCCACTTTTAAAGGTATAGTGAATAGTGACAGTTAAAGATAAAAAAATGGTTTTTCGTTAAAAGTAAACAATACCGGGGGTGTTTTATTAAACCTCCCAAAAAATAAGGGCTTGGTAGAGCAACGAAGGAATGCAGCCTGTCTGATGGATCCAAGCAATGCATTATATTCAATTTTTGAATCAACTATGAAAAATACAGTCATGTGATTGCGGTCGGCAACAATCACCTCTAAAGGAAGCACCCTTTTTTGGGATTTGTCTCCAACAAAGCTGCCCATGGTTACCCCTGACGAGATGAATTCGTCATTAAAACGCTGCAGTGCCCGCATGATGGACGCGAGCATAATGTTGACTGCTACTCCACAATCGATGAATACTTTAGAAATTAGATATCCTTCAATATGAGCCGTAACATACAACAGCTTCAGATGCTGAAGATTAATGGTAGAAGATCGGGGAAAAAGCTCGGCAAAAGCTGCTTTGAGTTTATCCTGTTTGCTCTTTGGTTTGTCTTCTTCAACAGCGATGAACTCAATTTGTGTTGCTTTTTCGGCAACCACGTCACCATCCAGGAAATTTGGTTGGGGTGTGGTTGGTTGAAACTTGGCAGGTAAAACGTGGACCATGCTAATCTCCATATTCTCGACGACCAAAGGGCCCATCTGGTTATAGTCATCCTCTTTCTGGATATCAGCAGAAGTATCCCGCTCTTGATTATCCTCAGCTTGTCCATATTTTGTTTTAAGAAGTGGTTGCTATGATACATCATCTGGTTCTATGTCGTCCTCGTTGTCCTCTCAGAGCTGACTTGACATTAGGAGTTGGTCCTGTTCAGTGGTCATTTGGATAATCTGTTCGGCGTCAGGGCAAGTTAGAGCCAGGTTGAGGATTTTTTGACATTGCTTTGGTAGGTCATATAAGTCATTAGCAAAGTATTTCTTATGAAACTCCTGCATGTATTCTAAGGCCTCACCGAGAAACAGAAGGTGCAAATTCTGTCGTACTTTAATTAGTGGCTCTGATGAAGGCAACGGAGGGAGTTTGCTTTCCGCTTCTTATCTAAATTGCTCAAAACAAGCTTTCATTTCCCTGGGTCAAAGAATGAGTTTGATTCGCTTCTCGGACTCTTCAATGGTGGTTTCAAAGTCGCAATTGATTACCTTTTTCCCTCGAAGTAATTCGATTATGATTGTCGGAGGTTGTCGATCATCTCCAATTCTCGTTGTTTCCTTCAGCTACCATTTGGGAGCTGAAGTAGCTTGTGCTGTTTGTCGCCAAGCCATGTAGTCCATCCATTGGTGGTGATGTTTCTGAGATTTGGACTGTGCAGTGTACATGCCGGTGGGAAAGTTGTAACTGTACCATCGTTGGTCGCGTAGTTCAGGCTACTTGAAAGTCTTTTGGTTTACCGATAAACTCGAACTGCTGGAATTTAGCGAATAATAATCCTCACTGTAGAAGAATGCATCAAAGTTAAGACGTCGTCGGGCCGAGAATGGTCCATCGGTTCCTATTTGGGGACTGAGCCTGTTGAACACCTTTTGGTGTTAGCCAGCGCTGAGTACCTTCGGATGTGTTATTGCAGCCATGGGTGGAGGTCGTGGTGCTGGAACCTGAGGCGGTTTCTCTTTTGGCTTTGTTAGGACGACGCGTACTTTACAACTGCTGCACAAAACCATTGGCCCCTCAGTCTCTTCTTTACTGGAACCTAACATGGCTTCCACTACGGCCGATCCTAAAATTTTAGTGGGTGGCTTGTTTGAGAATAAATTAATCTTGAGTCGCGGCCGTGAATTCTGTTTTAAGACATGTTGTATCAGAACAAACTCGGCCTTCCTTTTTCCTTTGCTTTTGGGCAAGTGAGCATCTACCTTGCCGATTGTCGCCGATGGGAAGGGATTAGCGTTGACAACTATCTATTTTTTAGGAAATTTCAGCTTCCCTTTATCAATCCATCTTTGAATAGCATCCCGAAATACGACACAATTGTTTGTCGTGTGCTTATTCGAGTTGTGATATTTGCAATATGTTTTTTCTTTCAACTATTTGGCCTTAGGGATGTTATGTCCTAGCCAAAGCTTGATAATCTTTGCCAACAACAACTGTCACAAATTGCGTCGGCCTTGGTGATATCAAAAGTATAGACTTTTGATGCTTTAATCGTAGCTTTTTCAGAGGCTAAGCGAGTTTGGACATCCTTGGAGTTGGGATGAGCCAAGGCCTTACATATGTACGGCTTATCGATTACAATCTCGGTCGCATCTACACTAGCATATTAGGGACTTCGATATCTTTTCTTCTCGAAGTAGATAATCATACTGCTCAACATGTTGAGCCAGTTCGTACATACCCCGAAAGTTTGCTCCCAAGAACTTATTTTTGTACTCCACGTCCAAACCATTCAAGGCGATTCCCACGAACGCGACTTCAAAGAGAGGTACTCGACACCAATTTCTGGCTGACTTAAACCTCATCAGGTATTCCATTGGTGACTCATCAGATGCCTGAGCCATTCTAGCCAATGAAGACACTGACATTTCTATTCCTGGCCAATAGAACTATTCATGGAATTTCTCGACAAATTTTTCCCAGCTTTGGATGAAATTAGGGGGAAGATTGATGTACCACGCGAATGCCGAATCTGTTAACGAAAAGTTAAACAATTGTAACTTATGAAAGTCACTATTGACATCTCCGCATTGCGTAATGAAACAAGCCAAATGTTCTAAAGAAGATAGAGACGATTCTCCAATGAAAATGCTGAAATATGGGATTTTAAAGCCTTTAGGGTACTCGAACCGTTCTATATAAGCTGGGTATGGATGAATGAATTTTGGAAATTTCGGCCCCTTTTTTAAGGCCGAATCGATCATCTTTTGAACTTCAACCAAACCCACAAACGGCGTTTCTGCCTCGAATTCATTCATTTTGCTGCTCAATCTGCTCTTTTTCTTTAATTCAACTAATTTAAGCCGAGCAGATCCTGTTTAGGCCGTTGACGCTGGTATTATATTATTCTTCAGAATGGATTGTCTAGCTGAATTGATAAATCCTATATTCTGGGTGTTACTAACTAGAACCTCGAGCAATCTGGTGTGCACGGCGTTGTAACCGTGTACTTCCTTTAGTATCTCTTTTATTTCTCAACTAAACGTTTGCTCTAACTGCCGAGATTGTTCCTCAAGTCGTCTTCTGAAGAACGACCTAGTTGGTAGATCGGAGGCTTCACCACCATCCTCGTCACAATCCTTCAATGCCCTCTCAACAGGACATCATTTTGCAGCCTCGGTGAGAACTCTTGTATGGCGAAGTGGCTCGCCGAGAATAACTTCCTTTCCTCAACGTGAATCGGGTGTCATGGCAGCAATAATCTGTGCCTGTGATAGGCTTTCTGGACCCGGGTTCTGATTCGTATGTATAGCAGTCAATTTTACCATGACTGTTTTCTTCTTCATTGAATGTGTTTTGACGGGCATGAACTTTGTTGTTTCAGCACTGGTCTCACTAGGTATGCCAAAATGTTGACCTTAAAAAATACCAAGCCTATGTGGTGCGTAGGCCGAGTAACTAATGAGCTAACTATGTCATTCAGTTATGTGTGGGGCGTGCCAACTCGTCGGCCGAGCTCGGCCGAGGAGTAAAATATGTTGTATGGCGTTAGGCGCACTGCTGACTTCTACGTCTTGCGATTATGGCCAAGAAATGAACACTTCTCGGCCTTTGGATTCTTAAGCCTGAAGACAAGGCTGTTATCTCTGCGAAGTTCACAAATCATCAGCGCCGGATTCGGTCACAGTGATTGTATTCGTGAGGTCACGCCGAATCGACACCAAAGTATAGGGGCACAAGTACTCAAAGCAGATGTACGTTTTAATTGTGAATGCAGTTCGGCCGTCGGAATGACAAACTCTAAATCCCACCTATGAGTATCTAATCATAAAATAACTCAGCGTTCGATATACCGAGCCTAATAATTTGTAACACCTCATTTCATCGAGAAGGCTAATAAGATGACCTCTGTCAACAAGGATTCGAAAATCCTTCTCGATCAAGACTTGGATAGGTAACCAGTCGGCCTCGATGCAATGTTGTTTATCTAAACTGAAGGTACTCCAAGGTCGACTGATTTTACGGCAATAGTGCTTTTTTATCGAAACTAAAGGTATCACTGGTTGCCTTCAGAATGCTGTCTATCCAAACTGAAGCTGTGTCGGCGAAAAGGAAAATAAAAATCTCAAAGGTTGTTGAGAGGTTTCGCGTAGAGTGAGAGTTTGCGCAGGGCAGATTTGTGTGTTGAATTGGAGGGGCTTGAATGGTACACTTCCCCCTCTATTTATAGCAACAATCCTTCTTTCAATCAAGTTAAAACCATATTCGAATTAGGACTCCTCATTTCGATCCAAACTTAACTAGGCCATCCCTAATTTCAGTAAGACTTTGAACTCAACCTTTTATTAGGCCATATTCACTTCTAAGTATACACATCCTCATCCCGCCGAGAATTCTTGTCGCATCAGGACTTCACCACCTCATCCATCCATCTTACAATAGGGCTCACCCACTTCATCTTTATTAAGAATACTCCATCTTCTGATAGGACTTGGCCAGCTTTGGCTAGACGGCCCATAACCGAATGTTCCATAGCGACCTTTGAGTTAGGCTTTCGGGCTGAGAACAGGTTTACACTTGGCCCAAACTGATATTTTGGGCCCAAACATATACAAATGCTAATTTTCTCTCTGGTCCGCATAAAGCCCACTCACAAACTGGATATATGTTCACTAATGGAGATATAACAATCTCATAGCGCTCAACAAAGTAAACATTAGTTTCTATATCTTCAAGTCACTCAAAAATACTTGTTTTACATAAAGCAAGTCATGAATGTTCTTGGTTAAGATCAATGATCCATTATATCCGGAATTCTTGTGGTCTACATTCAAAGACAGACACTCCAACTGCCATTCATGAAGATAATGCAACCTGTGTTGCCCAAAGGAAGAAAGGATTCATTAAGAGTGATAAGACTAAACACATATCTCCAAAGTGTTTTAGAGCACATGAGCTTTAGAAGGCTAAAGTTATTAAAGTTAGACAAATCCGTTCCAATGAAAATTTGGTAGACCTATTCACCTAATCTCTACCAAAGTCCACGTTTCATAAACTAGTGCATGGTATCGGATTACGTCGGTTTGCCAATCATTTAAATTTGAAGAATGCGGAATCAGGGGGAGTACCCATGATACATGCATGTTGTACTCTTTTTCCTTCGACTAGGATTTTTCCCACTGGGTTTTTCCTATCAAGGTTTTAACGAGGCAATTGATGTTGATATGTGGGGATCCAAAGGAGAGTGTTGTAAAAATTGTGGAAATGTATGCCCACATGCTTTAGCTAATAGTGAAGAAGACTTGAGAATAGTTATGTTATTGTTGATATGTGAGATTTTTCAAAAGTTCAAGGTTCTAAAAGACGCTACGTGCTAGTCGGGCGGCGGGCTGGAGCTTAGCGCCATGCCAGCTAGGCGGACTAGGGATTAAAGTAAATCTATTATATTTTATGTAAATAAGTATTTTTCTACATAAAATATATGTAATTACATCATATGACATATATATTATGAAGTATTGGAATATAATGAAAACGCGGGAAACAAGCATATAATGTGTGTTCATTTATGTATTCAATAAGTTTCTTACAATTTACTAAAAATATAAAATGCAAAATGAAAGTTATCTATTTTATGTCTAAGTAGGTCGCAACCTAGGCGGGCTTGGGCGGGATTAGGCGGGTGCCTAGAGGGCCTAGGCGGGCGCCTCAACAGGTCTAGGCACCATTTCTTAATTTTCAAACGCCTAGGCATTAATCGGGGTGATGCGATGTAAACAACACTCAAATTAAACCCTCTTGTTGACAATTGTAGTAAAGATGTAAGTAGGGATCGTTCTAGGTCGGGGATTAGGAGGGATTGCTAATCTACTCAAAACTGACTTTAAAACACTAAACAAGACTAAAAAAAACACAAAACTAAGCAAAAGACACTCAACTAGACTCAAATAACTAACTAGACACAAACTAGGACATATTCTAACTTAACTAAAAACAACGAAAACAAACCAAATTGGGCAGATTGGAACCAAAATACACTAAATATAAGGGGTGATTGGGTTTTGACGAATTTAAAGTAAAAACAAAACAAACTTTATAAAAATAGTTTCAAAAGACAGATTTGGCAAATTGAATGGATGATGGACTAGCTAGAGGGTTCTTCTCCACACATGACACACTTGCATACAAACCAATTTTCAGTTGTTCTTTCAATAAACCATGAATCTCAACACCCCAGATTAACCGTGAACAACACTTTTTTAACCTTCAAGTTTTCCTTAAGTTATTGAATTGGACGGAAAAGCGCATACAACAATTCAGAACATTCTTCAAAAGTCCCCTGCGTGAACAGCACAATAGAGATACAATCAAAGATCATTAAGCTTTGTGAAAACTATAAGCATTAACGAGACATTCGTAACTATGAACAACATGATACTCTTGCCAAGAATTCACTTAACGCGATTGTGACTAGCAACCTCCACTACTTGTGAATATAAGTTCATAACGATTAGGTGAAACTCCCTTATATTCTAGCATCAAATTCATGCATGCAAACTAAGTATGCATCCTTAATCGACATACAAGAATAAGTTATAAATCAAGCAGTTAAGCAAATTGAATTCACAACTCATGAAATCACAACTGAAGGTAATCAATTCATATTACAAATATGTTCATGGCTTTGAATCAACCTCTAGCCAAAACGAATTTAGTTCCACATATTTGCAATTAAACAACTATAATTGAATTTAAACATAATAAACAAAAGTAGAAGACACCTAGAACGCTCCAACAATCCAACGTCTTGAATGGTTAGCACAGCTCCAAGTCCTCCTCCTTTCTTGCAAACATGCGGCACCAAGGTGGGTGTGGTGTTTGGATGGTTTAGGGGATGTGGCATAGATTGGATAGGTTGAGAGAGTATGGAAGGGTGGTAGGGAATGGATAGGAAAAGAGGTGGATGGAAATTGATGGAGGAAGAAGGAAACTTGCGGCAGAAATTGTGTTGTTTATGGAATGTGTTGTAGATGTGAATTGGTGTCTTTGACCTTGATGGAGAAGCCTATTTATAGGCTTTGAGAATGAATCACTACCATCCATTTTCTTGGTGAGAATGAATCACCACCATCCATTTTTTATGGTGAGAATGAATCACTACCATCCATTTTGTTGGTGAGAATGAATCACCACCATCCATTTTGTTGGTGAGAATGAATCACAACCATCCATTTTTTATGCTCCCCATGCATGCAATACATTTCACCCCAAAATAGCTCCAAATTGCACCAAAATGCACCTCTTTGCTAACTTTGTTATTTAGAACCTACAAACACACAAAAATAGCTTAAAACATTCTAATAAGATGAAACTAATTAAGTAAATGCAATGAAACAAACTAATAAAGTCACATAAATACGTTCCTATCACGGGGCAATGGCCAACCGCCTAGCCGCCTAGGCGGCTCTAGACGGGGATTTTTAGAACAGTGAAAAAGACAATCATTTCATTTTTGTAAACCTTCATGGATATGGCTCTATATAAAGAGCACTTTGTGTGTGAACACAATACACAACAAAGAAAAGAAGTGAAAACAATAATATCAGTATCCATCCATTCCTCTCTTTACATGCAATCATTTTATGTTATAGTTACGAAACTAAACAATGTAATATTTTGCACCCACTTCGCTCATATCCCTAGCAAAGATTATCTCTCTAACTTTTGTGTATTTATAACAAATTTGTATTTTTTTTTGTCTATTCAACTGATTCCCATTAAAATAAGGAAAAATTATTTTCTTGTCCCTAGTTTCTAATGTTCATTGACTAAGACCTCATTAGTTTTTAGATTTTCATTAAAGTCCTAGTATTAATATATTAATGAATTACATGTAAGTTACATAATTTTTATAAAAAAAATTAAAAAAAATTAGTAATTGATTTAGAGTTTTAATACTCACACCCTTATTAAACTCCTAAATAATTTTCAATTCAAACATTTCCCAAATAAATAAAAAAAATTAGAATAAGTTTGTACCCATTAAATTTTTATAAATTTTTTAATCTTATATGTATCCTTTCTTAAATATACTAGTCTGTTAAATATGTACCCATTTTTTTATATAAAATTTCATTCAATCTTTTTTCTAATCCATTTTTTAAAACTTATATGGGTACATTCTATTTCATTGATTTGAGAATGTACCCATGTCAAGTTTAATAGAAGAAATTTAATAATGTTATTATGCCTAATATCTTTCTTTTTTTGTGCTTTTGAAAAATATACCTATGCTTTGGTACAATAATTTTTTGGTTAGTTTTGATGAACGTACTCATGTATATATATACACACACACAAAATATATTGGAGAGTATAATTCATCTTTAATATTTTTAATCTCATAAATTATGGATTTTATTTAAAATCTCATTAATATAAATAACTACAAATTTTATTTTTAATTTAAAAATATAATAACCTACATATTAAATATATTATTATATTAATATCAGAAACTTCGATCAAAAACTATAAACCACCAAAATTTCAATCAAAGAACATTGGTAATTAAAGACCTCATCTAAAGTGGCCCTTAAAATGATAACGTGGTCAACGTGGAACTGATTTCTACATTGCAAAGAAGCTGATAAACAGCTTCCACTTGTCTCTTTATTTGGGATTCGGCCCAACTGGGTCTCTCAATTGAGCTTCCTTTGACCATTGGGTTTGTCAAGTCTCTTCACAAAATTAGCCCAATATTTTCTTCTCAATTTCGGTCCATATGAATGTGAAGAAAAGAAGACGGTATTCTTTTTGAGCAGCACCATAATCTTTTATCACAAGTGCAGAGAGTTAAGAGAATTACTAGCCATATTTTCTTGCATTGCACAACATAGCGACAACACATTCAAGGCTTTTAGTCTGTTTTAGAAATACAGCCACTCTAGAATCCCCATAACAATACCGCTAGATCAAGCACCAGTGATTTCATATCCAGTCAAAATTTTGGCTAATTGATCTTTTCTTTGGACCACTCAGAGAAAGATAATTTCATAATGGATGACCCTCAAGCCATAATCTGTTGAGACCCTTTGGAGCAGTGCTTGAACACTTTTGAGACCGCTTGAGAAGTGTTCGAAAACCTCTTTAATATGCTCGAACTCTCCTCAAGTGGCAAATACTCTATATATCTAAAACTATTAAGCAGGTAAGATTCAGCCACTAGTCTATTGTAATCCACTCAGAATTTGAGAGTGAGTTGTATACTTAAATATAAATACTATAATCATAAATATTAAAAATATATAATTATTCTGGTCATGAGATTTTGGACTGCGATCAAGGTTAGGAACAGGTATACATAATGCAGATACTTGCAGATAAGTTGGCTTCCCAGCACTCCACTCCAGTCCACTACTTGAGCAGTGCCCGTGACGAGCTGGCCGTTGCTCAAGTCACGGGTATACATAATGCAGCGCATATGCCATAAAAATATATGCAAGTTGTGACGACAAGGTAATAATATATATAAAATTATGGACCCCAATCAAACACATCATAATCAACCAAATATCCTCATGATTAAGTTGTTTTCTTTACTTTTCTAATTGGTGGTCTTATAACAAACCCATTTGTTTTTCTACTCCACCAAGCACTAACCGCCCAACATGACCTCACCATTACCACTTTCATTTTTGGGATACCAAATTTCTCACATGAACATTTACATGGAATGAATTGGTGTTCGAACGGCGAAACTAAGACTGTCAAAATTCAATCATCAAATGCACTGCCGGTAAATTGAGAATATCAAAATCCAGTCACGCAATGCACCCTTACATCACATAAGCCATGCGCTATAGAATTTTCAAAGGAATTATGAGAGAGGAAAAGATTGTTTGATATTGAAGTATCAATAGAACGATTTGTATAATTCGGTAAATTATTTAATATTTGATTACTCTTTTTTTGTCAATACCATTCTATAATCTCATTCGAAAAAACATTGACCAAATATATACAATGTGTCAAATTTGTAGTTCTAGCAACCATTTAAAGAATAATCAAATCAAAGTTATGTTTCGATCAATCGTTCATATGCGAGTAAGTGACTTTCAAGTTAACAGGATTAAGGAACCACAACACGTGTGAGTCATACTTGCACGTCACGTGAGCAATTATTGTTAGCATTTCTCAAACAAATGGAGGAGGTACTGCACTACTTTTTACCGTGTGCGGTTATAATACCACTAGTGTTTTAGGGTTCTCTCCATTCTCAGGTCTATAACAAGGTGGGGACTGAAGTGAACCAACTTTGAGGGAGAAGAGGATGAACCTCATCCACAAATAACAAGGAAAAAATGAGAACACTTTCTATAGTGCGCACTGGCACTCAGTTTATAGTCAGTGTGTTAGGCATCGTGACCATCATTAGGTTATCATAATAATATCTTTTGGAACCACCCCCCATATTGGCCTTTCTTCAACTTCCAGTTTTAGAAGTCTATGAAACAAATGTGCTTCAGCTTTTTCTATATGGATGGAAACTGATCACGTGAACAATGATGACCTCAAACAACTAAAACGGAGCACAATTATATTCGATTTAGGGTTTTTATCATAAATGATTTCTAAAATTGACAATCAATTAATATAGTAACTGAAAATAGGTGTAGCAAATCAATGTGATCATTCTGTCACAATTCTGTTCAAAATTCTGTCAAGTGCTGATGTGGCATATAAATGAGTTCCATAAGTCATTTTTTTCCTCACAAATGGTCCTTGAAATTGACCTACAACATCAAAATGGTCCCTGAAATTGACTTGTGACATCTAAATAGTATCTGAAATTGAAAATCAATCAATATAGTCCTTTCGTCACAATTTTGTCAAATATTTTGTTATGTGCTAATGTGATATAAATGGATCACACAAATCTAATTAAACTAAAAAAAAATTACAAATAGGTTTAATAATTTAATAGTTAATAAAAAGTTGTGAACTCAAAAACCCAGTCATGCAATCACCTCGATCACAATCAACATTCCTCTACCTCTTTCGCTGTCTATTCTCTAAAATAAATCACAATACACCCATCTTTACATACTTCGACACATTTCACCGAATTGAATCTGGATCGAGATCACCTTTGGTGACGGCTTGGCTGATTGGCAATGACTTCTGGGACATCACTGTTAACATTTAGGTGATCAATATCCTCACAACCTTAATCTTGGAGAGCTTGTTTGACAGTTCCTTGGTGGTCTGGTGACTCAAAGAACAGCAAGGTCTGCCTTGAGATAATGAGGTTATAACTGAGGTGCGTCTATTGTTGGTTGAAAACTATTTCCAAACCCTCTTAGGCCTTGGTTAAACCTTGTGCCTATAATAATTTATGAAAGAGATTTCTCTTCGGAGTAGGTCCTACTATTAGAAAGAAAAAAAACTTTTGTGCAAAAAGGTATTTAGACAATTTTTTTAATTAATTATTAAACCCACATCAACACAGAACAAATTTTTTTACAGAATTGTGGCAGAATGATCATATTAATTTACGACACCTATTGTTAAGGACAATATTCATCGTTTTTAAGAATCATCTTGATGGTTTGAGTCAATTTTAAACTTATAAATCTTATGGGGTCCATTTAGGAAATTTTAATAGAATTGTGACGGAATGATTACATTGATTTGCGACATCTATTTTCAGGAGCTACATTGATTGATTTTCAATTTCAAGTGGTCATCTTTATGGTAAGGATAAATTTCAGAAATCATTTATAATAAAAACTCCATTTTTTATGTATTGACATTGTAACGCATTCTCAAAGAATGATGCTTTTTGGGTGAAAAGGTGACTAACTTTATCATCTCCGTCCATTTTGCTCTGCAGATCAAACTAAAAACAATAGAAAATAAATACAGTACACAACAAACTGCCGACTGTATATATACACATACTTCACTTCGCAAGAAACTAAACTACAGACGACAAAGTTTGAATAACCACCATTTTTTTTTTGTACCATGAGGAGGAGGACTCCCATGAATACTCAGGTAATTAATCGCTCTTCCATTATTTTTATCCACCAAATTTTTGCTCTATATTGTTTTTCTTCCTTTTTGTTGTGGGTTCCTCATATTGTTGAATTTACAATATTGGCTCTCATTGTTTTCGATTTCATCCAAAAATTAAAAAAATAAAATAACAACAAAAATTACAGAAATTCCATCATTTTTGTTTTCAATGTTGCAGTTATCTGAGATCGTGATGGCAGTAGTATTTGTTGTTTTTTTGGCCACAACAAAAGGAGTTGAAAGCCGCAAGGCTCGGAGGGAGAATGCAGGAGGAGAATACTTCGAGTACTGCGCCATAAGTTGCAGAGCCAAAAGCGCTTCTCTGACAGATTATGGAGGAGTTGGCGATGGAACGACATCAAACACTAAGGCTTTTCAAGAAGCAATCACTCATCTGAGTCAATACGAGTCAGAAGGCGGGTCACAACTCGTTGTCCCTCCTGGTAAATGGTTAACTGGCAGCTTCAACCTCACCAGCCATTTCACGCTTTATCTCCATAAGGATGCTGTTCTTCTTGCTTCTCGGGTAATTACACAAAATTTCCCCTAAAAATTTTTATTTAAAATGAAGTCCTGTAAAATAAACTAAATACAAAAGGGTGGAAGAAAAAGGCATTCTTGTTGTAAATCATATTCCTTTGTGGTTCTGAAAGTTAGTTTTACATCTGTTATTATGTGGGAAAAAGTAGAAAAACAGAGCAAATCCGTGGCAGGCAGGCAACTGCCATTCACACGTTCGAGTTTACTGTGCTATTCACACTTTTATTCGGTCGTCCGGCATTTTAAGCACAACATTTTATTGTCATTGGGTAGTGATTTTATTTTGCACAACCATTATATCCTTTTGCATTCATACTTTTGTTTCAATCCTTTGATTTATTCAATTTTAAGCCCATAAAAGAGGAGTGCCGAGTGCAGAGGGAGAAAAAAAAAAGTTATGAAAGTCTCTTCTCGTATTTAAAACCCGCTCAAAGAAAACGTGCAAGATGAGATCCTGAGAGTGAGGACACATTGCATTTTGTGTATCATCATTTTTGTGTCACACATAATATGGTCTAGGCATTCCAAGGCTTTCAGAATTTGACATATGATAATGTTTTGTCTGGGTTTCATATCTTGTATCTTCACAATTGGCTTAGGACGAGAGCGAATGGCCGGTGATTGAACCCCTTCCGTCCTACGGCCGAGGAAGGGACAACACAGATGGTGGAAGATTCATCAGTCTGATATTTGGAACCAATCTCACTGACGTTGTAATAACAGGTAAAACAACCACGAAATTTAATCAAATTATGAATATACTGTACAGAAAGTTGTTGAACATTTTGATACCAGGTGACAATGGCACCATCGATGGCCAAGGTGAAGTATGGTGGCAGAAATTCAAAAAGGGACAGTTAAATTACACGCGACCGTACCTGATCGAAATCATGTACTCCGAAAACATCCAGATTTCCAACCTCACTTTGGTTAATTCTCCTTCATGGAATGTTCATCCCATTTACAGCAGGTTTTTTCCTCCATCTCTCCAAATTTTTATTCTTTTTGTTAATGTTTGTGGTAAGAGCTGGTGAAAGAAGTGAAAAGCACCTTTTTAAGATTTTTCTAATCAAAGAAGTTGAAAATGCAGCAATGTTCTTGTTCAAGGCATTACAATCCTTGCACCAGTGACATCTCCAAACACAGATGGGATCAACCCGGGTAAGCACTTTTCTTAAAAGCAAAATTTTGTTACACTGCTATAAGTGCTTATGAAGTTGCCATTGTTTTTGTGCAGATTCTTGCACAAATACTCGAATTGAGGACTGTTACATTGTCTCTGGGGATGATTGCATAGCAGTAAAGAGCGGTTGGGATGAGTATGGAATTGCTTTCGGGATGCCTACGAAACAGCTTGTGATCAGACGGCTGACATGCATTTCTCCATTTAGTGCAGTGATTGCACTTGGGAGCGAGATGTCAGGTGGAATCCAAGATGTGAGGGCGGAGGATATTTTTGCCATTGACTCGGAATCAGGAGTTCGAATCAAAACTGCTGTGGGAAGAGGAGGGTTTGTGAAAGACATATACGTGAGAGGGATGACTATGAAAACAATGAAATGGGCGTTTTGGATGACAGGAAACTACGGATCCCATGCAGATAATGGCTACGATCCGAACGCCCTTCCTGTGATTCAGAATATAAATTATCATGACATGGTTGCTGAGAATGTGACAATGGCAGCTAAGTTGGAGGGGATTCCTGGCGATCCGTTTACTGGGATTTGCATATCGAACATTACGATTACACTGGCAAAGAAGGCAAAGAAATTACCGTGGAATTGCACTGATATTGCCGGGATTTCAAGCGGCGTGGTTCCTCAGCCATGTGAGGCTCTGGCAGACCAGGGTCCAGGCAATGTTACAGCATGCAATTTTCCAGAAGAGAGCCTTCCAATTGATAATGTTCAAGTTCAGGTGTGCTCTTACAGGAGGGAGCACTGGTGATAAATTGAAATATCATATTCCATACCAGGGAATCTGTTTCTTATGAAGATTGACGGATTATATTACAAACCTATATTAAACGTTTAAATCGAAAAGTAGGATCGATCACTTGGTGTGCAAGGCATGGTTTACTTAACCATAGAGAATGAAGGAAAGTGATTTTTGTAATACCCTGAAAACTTAAGTATATGATTATATGGAGAGAAATCGAAAATAAATTGTGACATCTCACATTGCCCAGGGTAGTGATCCTTAAATGTATATTCCCATCCCTACCTAGCACGAGGCCTTTTGGGAGCTCACTGGCTTCGGGTTCCATCGGAACTCCGAAGTTAAGCGAGTAGCGTGCGAGAGCACTCCTATGATGGGTGACCCACTGGGAAGTTCTCGTGTGAGTTCTCAGAAACAAAACTGTGAGGGCGTAGTCGGGGCCCAAAGCGGACAATATCGTGCTACAGTGGTGGAGCGGGCCCGAGATGTGGTAGACCCCAGGGCGGGATGTGGTGGACCCCAAGGCGGGATGTGAAAGTTTGGTATCAGAGCCTAGTTTGGCAGTCCTGTGTAGCTGGTGAATATTCTAATTATTTTGGTGTTTTCTGTCAGAATTATGCCGCCTCGCCGAGAGCCACGTCCACCTTATGAGCCTACTTTCCCCGACTTTTCTCAATTAGGGGATGCTATTGCAAATGCAATTCAATCGATGCTTCGCCCTTCTCACATGACCCCTATAGAGAGTGTTCATAATCTGAGGTTACCTTCTTTTGTGGGAAACGAGGGGCACGAGGGTGCTGAGAGATGGATACTTCAAATAGAGAGGACTTTTAAGTTGATGCAGAATCAGGGCAGCCTAACCGCAGAAAGCTGGGTAGAGACGGCTGTTTGGTTTATGGGAAAGGAACCTGCGTCTTGGTGGGAGCAGCTGTCTAAGGGGATGCCACTGGAAGAAGCTGCAGATTGGGAAGTATTTAAGCAGTTGTTCTACATGCGATTTATCCCAGCTGCTTATATCGACCGCAAGAAACAGGAATTCACAAGTCTGAAGCAGAAGAAGATGTCGGCGAATGAGTACTATAGGAAGTTCACAGATCTGTCCCTCTATCATCCTAAGATCGCAGAGAATCAAGCAGAGATGCTTCGTCGATTTAAGCTTGGCACCCGTAAGAAGTGGCGTTCGATGGCGACCACGACCCACTGCAGCACTTATCATGAGTTCTATGAGATCCTGTTACAGATTGAAGATTCAAAAAATATGCCTAGCGATAGCGACGAAGAAGAAGAAAAATAGGAACATAAGAAAAATGATAAAGGCAAATGGCAGACATCACAAGGACCCCGGAAGACTTAGAGTTTCAAAAGAAGCGGGGTTAGTTCGAGTTCATCCAGTGGAGGTGTGAATTCTCCAGGTCAAATGAGAGGGGGTAGATTTACTGGAGGTCCGCGTTTTCAGAGACAGGGAGACACTGGTGGTTCTGGTGGTTCATCAGCACCGTTTTGTTAGAGGTGTAACAGTCGACATGTTGGCGAGTGCAGACAAGGCAATAGAGGATGTTTCACTTGTGGACAGACAAGTCATCTAGTAGCAAATTGTCCACAGAATCAGCAGAGGCCTCAGTTACCTTCACTACCACCACCTTCAGTACCGATCCAGCAGGTCCCAGCTCTAAGTGGTTATGGCCAGTCGAGTCGCAGAGGCACGTATCACTATCAGGGAGATGTTACTCCTTATTCGGCGATGCCATATCTGTATCCTACGGACCCGTATTATTCAGGTGGTTATCAGAGTGGATATCCTCAGTATCTTGGAGGTTATACCCCATATCCTCCTTACCCTACTAGCGGTTCGCAGTGGTATCTTAGAGAACAGCCACAACAGGGAGAGGGTGCTTCGAGCAACGCAAGATCATCTAGACAGCCTAATCCGACAGGACAGAACCGTGGTACCCCTGGATGTAGTGGTCAGACAAGCAGAGGTCGTGGTGGACGACAGCAGCCGCAGGGCCGTATTCATAATCTTACAGCACAAGACGCCTAGAATAACCCTGATTTGATAATGGGTACGTTAAATGTTCTTGGTCATTTTGCTAAGGTGTTGATAGACTGTGGCACTGCTCATTCGGTTATTTCTCACTCGTTTGCTCAATTGACTCAACCTAATTCTGCACCATTCGAGTTTGAGTTAGAGGTTTCGATGCCTAGGGGAGAGACGTGTCTGGTCAATTGGATGTATCCAGGGTGCCCCGTGTTAGTTGAGGATGTGGTTATGCCTGCTAATCTTATTCCGTTGGATATAGTTAAGTTTGATGTGATCTTGGGCACTGATTGGCTACATTATAATCGAGCCAACATTGATTGCTATGAAAAGAAAGTTACGTTCCATCGGCCGAGGCTACCTATGGTTACATTTGTTGGCGAGCGTAGTAACGTTAGACACAACATCATTTCGGCCATGAGAGCTAAGAAGTTGTTACAGAAGGGTTGTTAGGGATATCTGGCACACGTGGTATTGAATGATAATGCTCCTAGCAGGCTAGAGGATGTGAAGGTAGTCAGGCGATTCCCTAATGTATTCCTTGACGATTGACCAGGCTTGCCGCCGGATCGAGACTTAAAGTTCTCTATTAATTTATTGCCAGGTACGGACCTCATACCTTTGACTCCCTATCGGATGGCTCCCACAGAGTTGCGAGAGTTGAAAGTTTAGTTGCAGGAGTTGCTAGATAAAGGTTTTATACAGCCGAGTACTTCGCCTTGGGGAGCTCTAGTGTTGTTCGTGCGTAAGAAAGATGGTACCTTACGGTTGTGCATAGACTATCGGCAGCTGAACCGGGTGATGATTAAAAACCGTTACCCATTGCCTCGTATCGACGATTTATTTGATCTGCTGCGAGGAGCTTGTGTGTTTTCGAAGATCGACTTACGGTCTGGCTATTATCAATTGAAGATTAAAACTGAGGATGTTCCGAAGATGGCGTTTCGAACCCGATATGGTCATTATGAGTTCTTGGTAATGTCGTTCGGGTTGACTAACGCCCCAGTTGCTTTTATGGATTTAATGAACTGGGTATTCCATCAGTACTTAGACCGGTTCGTTATTGTCTTTATCGATGATATTATAGTCTATTCTAAATCGAAGTCAGATCACATGTGACATCTTTCATTAATGCTGAAAAAGCTAAGGGAGCATCGGCTATACACCAAGTTTAGTAAATGTCAGTTTTGGTTGGACCAGGTGGCATTTCTGGGGTACGTCATCTCGACTCAGGGTATTCAAGTGGATCCCCATAAAGTAGCAGCCGTAGAGAATTGGGAGCAACCATGGACTGTCTCTGAGGTACGGAGTTTTCTTGGATTAGCAGGCTACTGCAGGCGGTTCAAGACTTTTCAATGATTGCGTTACCTCTTACGAGATTAACCAGAAAGAACGTCAGATTTGAGTGGGATGATAGTTGTGAGTGGAGCTTTCAGCAGCTAAAACATTGTCTCGCTCATGCTCCAGTATTAGCCCTTCTGGACGACAGTGGTAACTTCGAGATCTACAGTGATGCGTCATTGAACGGCTTGGGTTGCGTGCTGATGCAACACGGTAGAATGATCGCCTATGCTTCGAGGCAATTGAAACCTCATGAGATGAATTATCCTACTCATGACCTTGAGTTTGCGGCGATTGTATTTGCGTTGAAGATCTGGAGACATTACCTCTATGGTGAGAGGTGAAGGATCTTTACAGACCACAAGAGTCTCCAATATTTATTCACCCAGAGAGATTTGAACCTTCGTCAACGGAGGTGGATTAAACTGTTGAGTGATTACGACTGTACGATCGAGTACCACCGGGTCGATCGAACGTGGTAGCTGATGCACTTAGCAGGAAATCTCAGGGTAGAGTGGACGTTATTTACATGAGCCATGTTCCTCTTCTGGCTGAGTTGAGATCGACTAGAGTGGGATTAGAGATTGAGTACTCAGAGGTGGAGAATCGAGAGAAAGCTTTACTCGCTCACTTTCAGGTCAGGCCGATCTTGATTGATCGTATTCTCGAGGCCCAGATGGATGACGAAGAGACTCAGAAGTTGATTCGGCTGAGGAGTGAAGGTAGAAAGAAAGATCTTCGGATTCGGGAAACTGACGGCATGCTTATGCAAGGAAACAGATTGTATGTACCGGATAACGTAGAGCTAAAAAGAGCTATTTTGGATTAGGCACATGTTTCAGCCTATGCGGTGCATCCAGGTAGTACTAAAATGTATCATACTATTCGGCCATTCTACTATTGGCCCGGTGTGAAGAGAGAGATTGCCGAGTACATGAGCAGATGCATTGTTTGTCAGCAGGTTAAGGCCGAGAGGAAGAAACCGTTCGGACGAATGCAGCCGCTTCCTGTTCCCCAGTGGAAATGGGAAAATATCACCATGGATTTTGTCTATAAGTTACCCCGTACGCAGAACGGGTATGACGACGTTTGGGTAATAGTAAATCGACTCACGAAGTCCGCACATTTCATCCCGGTCTGAGAGAAGTTTTCCTTGCGACGGTTAGCTGAACTTTTCGTGTCGAAGATACTTAAATATCACGACGTACCGGTCAACATCATTTCAGATCGAGTTCCAAGATTTACATCCAAGTTTTGGACGGTGTTCCAGGAAGCCCTTGGCACGAGGCTATTATATAGTATGGCTTATCATCCACAGATGGACGGGCAGTCCGAGAGGACCATTCAGACTCTTGAGGATATGTTGAGATCATCTGTACTGCAGTTTGGTGATGCATGGCATCTACGCTTAGATTTGATAGAGTTCGCGTATAATAATAGTTATCACTCGTGCATCGAGATGTCACCGTTTGAGGCGTTATACGGTAGATCTTGTCGCACACCATTGTTTTGGTCGGAAGTCAGCGAGAGAGTGTTAGAGGGCCCAAAGATAGTGGATGAGATGAAGCAAAACATCCAGGTGATCAAGTCTAACTTAAAAGCGGCCCAGGATCGCCAGAAAAGCTTAGCCGACAGACATACTACAGATCAAGTTTATGAGGTAGGTGACTGGGTATTCTTAAAGTTATCGCCGTGGAAAGGTGTTGTACGGTTTGGTAAAAAAGGGAAGCTGAGTCCCAGGTAAATCGGACCATACCAAATCACTGAGCGAATAGGAGAAGTAGCGTACAGACTCGAGTTGCCTCCAGAATTATCTAGAGTTCATGATGTATTTCACGTTTCGATGCTGCGTCACTATGTTGTAGATCCGTCTCACATTCTACCTCCGCAGCCGTTAAAGGTTAATCCTGATTTAACGTACGAGGAGGAGCCCGTGACCATTTTAGACTGGGAAGATAAGGTTCTACGGAACAAGAAGGTAAGATTAGTAAAAGTTCTGTGGAAGAATCATTCGGTAGAGGAGGCTACCTGGGAGACCGAGGAGCGGATGAGAGACATGTATCCGCACTTATTTTATGACTACTAGTTTTCTGTTTATGTTGTGTAAATTTTGAGGATGAAATTTTCTTAAGGGGGTAGGTTGTAACATCCCGTTCTTAATTATAATATTATTGACGTTCAAATGACGTTCATACCCTCAATTTACACGCGAACAATAGTATGACGAGGTTTATTTGGATTTTTGCGTGCCTTAAACCCTTAGGCCCAACAAAATTGGGCTAAGGAGGATGGTTGGGTTGTTTTTAAATAAACACACACCATGCACACACGTGCACACTTCCAGATTCTGTCTTCTCTCTCTCATCCTCTCTCAAACTCTCTTCACCCTCCCTTACCATTTTGTATGGACACACACGCCCAACCTTAATCGAGGCACGGATCAAAGCCCAGGTAAGTATATTTGTGATCCTTGGGGCCTAGTGAGTTCATATATACTGGTTTTAAACTGGGGAACCTTCGAAAACACGACGAAACCGTAAGCTTTAACTTAGGTACTGTTCACACACTTCCATTTCAGGGTGTTTGAAGAGATTTGGGGATCACCACAGGTCCTAGAACATCATCACGAAGCTCGGGAAGTGTTGTTGGCACGATTTGGACTTCGGGATCGCCAGTTATGGGTTTGGCCGAATTTCATGAATTTTTCTCGTCGTAAATCCAACGTTTTCGAGGCTTAAAAGTGGTATGAAAATGTTCCTTACCTCTTAAGCTTCATTTTGGCATTGATTTCATGAAATTTGGGTTTGAAACGAGTGAGAACGAAGAGTTTGAAATTTTCCCAGTTTTTCGGTGAGTTCAGCGACGTCGGTGCCAGCGCCGGTCGTCGACGAACCAAGGAAAAAGACAGAGAATATTCCGTCAAGTTTGACGAAATATTCTAACGGCGTCAGTTAAACCTAACTGATTTCGTTAGGTTTTAACAGAATATTCCGTGGAATATTCCTTGACGGCGTCAACCTTGCCGTCCGTGTGCCAGGCACGTGCCTGCGCATGGAGGTGCGTCTGGCCGTGCCTTGGCCGGCGTATGGGGGAGCGTGACAGGTCAGAAATTTTTTATAAAAATATGGGGGTGTTTGTGGGATTGAGTAGAGCATGTTGGTATATTCAAACACTTTGAGCATTGGTTGAGAAGTTATTACCTAAGTTTTTTTTATAGTTGTTTCACATATAGGTGAGACGTACCTAGAGGACGAGCGCAGCCACGCCAGGCTCGGGGGATACGACCCGTCTACTTATCAGTGAGTGGGCTTTTGTTTTCAGTATATATATATATATATATATATATATATATAAATTGATTTTACGATTGAAATGCCATGTCGAATGCCTATTATATTTGATGATTATGATTATGATTGCATTGGTTATGCTTCGGCGCGGTGGCCGCTTAGGTAAGTCAAGCGAGTATGATTGTTAGTGATAGTGATGATGATGAGATTGCGATATAGCTTATATTCCTGCACCTCGAGTGTTTGTGCTCCGCCCGTGGCCAAGGCCAGCTTTCACGTGATTGTTCACCTCCCGCACCGTACGCTCACCTTGGATCCAAGGCAAGTGCCAGCCTGTCGTACAGACCACTATAGGTGGTTCCGACTCGTGTGCGGAATAGTGGTTGAAGAGTATAGATTCAGCCATACAGGTCACATTAGGTGACTACGGCTGACATGATATTATTGATGGCATATTCATTTATCTCATCTGCTTGATATTTATTTTCATTTGAATTTGGTATCTGGACATGGCTTACTTCTGGATTTCGATATTAGGTTTACTGATTTCAGTACGATCTTACGTATATGAGTATATATTATTTTCTGGGAAATTATGCTGGATTTATAGTGAGGGGTTAGATACTGATTTCTGAAATGGTTTTGGAAAAGCTTTGTTTTTGCCCACTCACATTTTCTGTTTTGCGCCCCTCTAGGTTTTAAGTAGTGATGACGTTGGCAACTATCAAGGCATCCAGGCAGTTCTGACAGACCACCATCCATGTAGGGTTTCTTCTGTTATTTTTAGCGTTTGTTTAATCTGGACTGCACCTAGGTTTTGCTCTGACATGTTGTGTTCTATATCTTCACTTCCACTTTACTTTCCACTCATTCTCTTATAATATTTTAAATTATCGTGTTTGACTTTTATTTCTGTACTTCATTCATATCTGTTCTTCCGCTTGCATTTTTGGCTATGTCACTCTCATGTGATGGCCAGCACGTTCCGACTTTTGGGTCGGGGTGTGTCAGTTTGGTATCAGAGCCTATCCATGGCCGGAAGTGTGCCAACGAGGACGTCGGGCCCCTAAGGGGGGTGGATTGTGACATCCCACATCGCCCAGGGTAGTGATCCTTAAATGTATATTCCCATCCCTACCTAGCATGAGGCCTTTTGAGAGCTCACTGGCTTTGAGTTCCATCGGAACTGCGAAGTTAAGCGAGTAGCGTGCGAGATCACTCCTATGATGGGTGACCCACTAGGAAGTTCTCATGTGAGTTCCCAGAAACAAAACCGTTAAGGCGTAGTCGGGGCCCAAAGCGGACAATATCGTGCTACGGTGGTGAAGCAGGCCCGAGATGTGGTGGACCCCAGGGCGGGATGTGAAATAAATTGATTTATTTTTAAGAAAACATGAATTGAGAACTTATAAAGTTTTGTTTCCAGAAATTATTACAATTTATGTCGTAAAATTTATTGAAAAGTGAAAAGGATGAAAATACCCTCGTTACTAAATGAAATTCTTTGTGAGGACGTATTTTATTCTCATATAAATTATTGTATTTCTTGATATATTTGGATAGAGAATGACCCTACGAGCGTGTAGGCGAAAATCGTTTGCCAAACAGAATTATAACGAATGAAATAGAAACGAGCGAAGGTATGACTCTATATTTGTGGGAGCCTTGTCGTGAAAAGGGGGGAAGGAAAAAGAAAAGGAACCACAGGAGTGGCGAAGAGGGGAAGCAAAAACTGCCCAATCAAAAGAGGGAAAAGGAGAGAGGGAGCAGAAACTGCCAAATCGGAAGGGAGAAAATGAGAGAAATGAGAGGGGAAGAAAATGAGGGGAAAATGGAAAACTAACCCGGATCCCCACGACCTGGTTTCAACCCTTTTTTTCCCGTCGCCGATTCTGCCGATTTTCCGGCGAGATGGAGCTACCCATCCCCACCACTAGACTCACCCACCTTCTCTCTTTCATTTTCACCCCAACTCGACGTGAGTTGGGTCCCGTTTCACATCGAACGACGACAGTGGAGCTGAGAGTTCTAGGTCAGCAATCCACCGATTTGATCAAGTTATGGTGATCCACCACTACCTTTGGCCTTCCTTTAAGCCTAGGAACAAATCCCCATACCAGTATTGGGGCAACAGAGCTGTGGATTTGATGGATTAGAGGACACCTAATTCTAGGGTTTTCAACGTATCGAGGCTGATTTCAAGCATTTTCCGGCCGAACTAGGCTTCGGCCCAAGTACAAAAGTTGTTCCTCCCATTGAGCTCTACTTACCTGTAAAATTTGGTAATATTTCGAGTTAATCAGAAAATCGAGTTTCCGTTTGTTGGAAACCGCCACCCACGGCAGCACGTGGCCAGTGGACCGACGCTGCCTTTTCATGCAAATTTTGATATTTTAAATCCTTCATTGGTACCCATTTGATGTGATTCGATTGTGAAAGCTAAATGTTGAATAATTCCGTTAATAGAATATTTTCAGAAATGGATAAAAGAATGGTTTGTGAACTACAAAAGGATTGATCCTGCTCAAGGGTACGTAGGCAGTCTAACAGGATTAGATGCAGCCTTAAATAATCGAGTTTGACCTCTTGTTGGGAAATTGATTCAAGAGAAGAAATTGGTGATAAATTAAAAATATAAACGTATGTTTTTGATCCAATGATTTTGGTTGTAGATTATGTGAGTAATTAAGGAATGTTAAATTAAGAATAGTGTTTAATGGTAGTAAATTAAACAAGAGTTTAATTGGGCCTATCATCGAAATTATTTTCCAAAAATAAATATTTCTGTGGTGGGGCATTACAAATGGTATCAGAGCAAATGATCCTACCTTGCGATATACGTTATGATTGAATTTGTGGAGGTGATTTATGAATTGCATAATTTGCATTGATATTGCAATATTTCATAAGTTCTATGAATAATGAGAAATTTATGTGGAATGCATGTATTGTGAGTCATCACGAATTGAATAAAATTGAATAGGAGTAGAAAATTTTGAAAATATTATAATTCATGTTATAGCTTCAAAGATAAGTGTTTGATTGGGTGTCGGATTAATCTTGAATTAAGTTAATATTATGTTTGCATTATGAAAATCTTGAACGTTAAGATGATTGTGAAATTGTCACAAGTAGTTGGAAAAGTTGTAATATACTTGTGCAATTGAGGAATGTTGAATTGGGCGAAAAAAAGCCCATGGATGTTGGATTGGGCGAAAAAGGCCTGTGGATGTTGATTTGGGCGTGATAGCCCGTGGAATGAGAGGAATGTTTGGTTGGGCAAAAAGAGCCCATGGATGTTGATTTAGGCAAAAAAGGCCTGAGGAGGTGTGATTGGGCAAAGTGGCCCTATGAATGATGAATTGGGCGAAATGACCTGTGAAATGTGAAGGAATGGATGTGTGGGCACAAAGACCCAATGTTTTCGGGATGAAGCTCTGTGTGGGCTATGAGAATGAACTATTGAAGTGATATAAAATGTGTTATGTGTATTGGTCATGTATATTACAATCTTTTCCAGTCTACCAGTCACTGATTGGGATAAAAGAAAAAAAATGAAATGATGAAATTATTGTTTTGTCAATGATAATTATGACTAGAAATTTGAAAATCTTATAGCCAATGGTAATTATGGTTGGAAATTTTAATATTTATGAAAGTAATGATGGTTTAAGGAACGAGAATGAAACTATAAAACTGAGGTTATGGTTTGTCCATTATAATTGGAATGGTGAAGGGACCATGAAGATTTTTTTTAATATTGGTGGACATGAATAAAATTATGGAATGAGATTTTGAGTTTGTTTAATATAAACGTTTTTCCAATTGAGATTTTACGTTTGATGAAAAGAATTGACGGGGAAAGTTTATAATTACAAATTTTATTGGTTTGGTTGCCACAGTTATGAGTTGTCATTGTGAACAAAACTGATGACGAACGCGTATTCTCGTGGCTATGTGATTAATAAGGTTTAGTTTTGTTGGCCAATAGAGCTGTAATATATTTAAATTTCTCTTCCTTGGTTGATGAAATGTGAATGGTACTCTAAAAGTGCGAGTCACTCATTTATTCGATCTGTGACGGCACTTTGAAGCAATTTAAAAGAGAACCAATTGAAAAAAAGAAAAAGATAAGATATTTAAATTTACTATGAGTAATTTAGTTAATTGCGGAAATGAAGGAAATCATAGAATGAGATTTTGATTTCGTTCCATGGTAATGGTATTGCAGATCTTATTTCAATATATAGTGGTGAGTAATTATGTTTGAAATTCCAATGATTTTGCTTGGAATTTTGGTGGTTTGGCTTGAAATCCTGATATCTATTTGGCCTAAGATAGTTATGGGTGGAATTTATGATATTTGTTTTTGCCAGTATTGAGTATGGCAAAATATTTCTGATATTGGTATCACCCGTGAGTGTGACTAGAAATTATGAGGAAGAATTGTTGTAACAGCGGTGTATAACCAGTGTTGGTACATGGTTTACCAATGATTGTGGTTATTGTGCTATTATTTATCTAGCCAGTGGTAGATCGAGTTTGATATCTGGTATTATTTAGCCAATGATAAATGTGGCTTGATATTGTAGTATGTATTTAGCCAATGAGGGTGGTAAGAAATTTGAGTATAGTTGATTACTTCATTAAATTATTTATTTTTCGTAGATAGAGACTATGCTTTTATTCACTATAAAAGGAATGGTGGAAATAGTTCTAATTTCTTTTCATAACTCGAGGACGAGATTTATTTTAACTGGGGTGAATGTAATACCTTGAAAATTTAAATATATGATTATGTGAAGAAAAATAAAAAATAAATCGATTTATTTTTATGAAAAATTGAATTGAGAACTTTCAAAGTTTTGTTTCTAGAAATTATTATAATTTACATCGTAAAATTTATTGATAATGAAAAAGATGAAAATACCCTCGTTGCTAAACGAAATTCTTTGTGATGACATATTTTATTCTCATATAAATTATTGTATTTCTTGATATATTTGGATAGAGAACGACCCTATGAACATGTAGGCAAAAATCGTTCGCCAAATGGAGGTATAACGAATGAAATAGAAATGAACGAATGTAGGGGCAAAATGGTCATTTTGCCATGAATATGGAAGGCTCCATATTTGTGGGAGCCTTGTCATGGAAATGGGGGGAAGGAAAAAGAAAAAGAGCCATGGGAGTGGCAGGGAGAGGGAGCAGAAACTGCCCAATCAGAAGATGGAAAAGGAGAGCAAGGAGAAGGGGAGCATAAATTGCCTAATCAGAAGAGGGAAAAGGGGAGAAATGAAAGGGGAAATGAAAAGCCAACCCAAATCCCCACGACCCGGTTTCGACCCTTTTTTTTTCTGTTGCTGATTTCGTCGATTTTTCAACTAGATGGAGCCACCCATCTGCATCACTAGACTCACCAACCTTTTTCTCTTTCATTTCCATCCCAATTCGACGTGAGTTGGGTCCCGTTTCTCTTTGAACAGCGATAGTGGCACCAAGATCTCTAGGGCGGCAATCCACCGATTTTGAACGAGTTATGGTGGTCCACCACTACCTTTGGCCTTCCCTTAAGCCTAGGAACAAATCCCAGACTTGTATTGGAGCGACAGAGCTGTGGATTTAATGGATTGAAGGACACCCAATTCTAGGGTTTCCGACGGATCGAGGCTGATTTCAGGCGTTTCCCGGCTGAACTAGGCTTCTGCCCAGGTATGAAAGTTGTTCCTCTCATTGAGCTCTACTTGCCTATAAAATTTGGTAATTTTTAGAGGTAGTCGGAAAATCGGGTTTCCGTTTGTTGAAAACCGCCACCCACGGCGGCACGTGGCCAGTGGACCGACGCTGCCTTTTCATGCAAATTTTGATATTTTAAATCCTTAATTGGTACTCATTTGATGTGATTCGATTGTGAAAGCTAAATGTTGAATAATTCCGTTAATAGAATATTTTCGGAAATGGATAAAAGAATGGTTTGTGAACTAGAAAAGGCTTGATCCCGCTCAAGGGTACGTAGGCAGTCTAACAAAATTAGATGCATCCTTAAATAATCGAGTTTGACCTCTTGTTGGGAAATTGAGTCAAGAGAAGAAATTGGTCATAAATTAAAAATATAAACGTATGTTTTTTATCCAATGATTTTGGTTGTAGATTATGTGAGTAATTAAGGAATGTTAAATTAAGAATAGTGTTTAACGGTAGTAAATTAAACAAGAGTTTAATTGGGCCTATCATCGGAATTATTTTTCGAAAATAAATATTTCGGGGGTGGGGCATTACAATTTTAAACACTTCCCTTTCTCCCCTGCACTCATTATATTAAACATTTGAATCGAAAAGTTGGATTGGTTGCTTGGTGTGCAAGGCATGCCTTACTTTTAGGAACCCTAGAGAATGAAGGGAAGTGAGACAACAATAAGGGGAGAAGTGTAGAAAGAGAACATGAGAGTGAAAAGCACCATCCTAAATTTATCGGCCAGTAATCTATTAATGCAAGTTTTACCATAGCAATCTGTGCATCAAGCACCCGGATGTGAAGCGTTGTAAAGGGAAATGCCGATGCATAACAGCTAAACCTGCGTCAAGTTCTCAAAACTAGGTGCAACCGAACCATCATCACGGGAAACAGAACAACAAATCCAGGAAAGAAGCAATAATCTGAAATGTGCAAGATCTGAACAAGAAGAAACACGAAACAGCTCTTCAAATCTTTTGATTTTATATGCTTAGTGAAAAGAAAGAAATTTCATATCCCAATTCCAAATCAATACAACATTTAGAATCTTTCCGCCAAGCTCGAAATCGTTTACATCGTTAAAAGATGGTAAGTTCTTCATAATACATATATCTACAGCCCTGGCCGACATGTTCCTTTAATGGGTTGGGTCTGGATTGAACTTCACTGCTTCTTGCCAGATGAGCTCTTTGATGTGCTCTTCAGTGCATAATGGTTGCTCAAAATCAAAATGGAAAGGCCTTGCGCAGATGGGCTCATCATTGTTGTCGTGAAGGGACGACAAGTATGGGTGACAAAGTGCCTCGTCAACTGCAGACAGATATAGACGTATAAGTCAGGAATAGCGTGGACTAAATGAAATCCTTTACTTTGAAAATTTGGATTCATTTCTCATACCAGTAATGCGTCTACTAGGATCGAACACAAGCATTTTTTCCAGCAAATCCACAGCCCCAGGAGACATGTTAGGGAATCTAGCAGCGAATTGTTGCCTCCGGAATTGTGGAAGCTGTTTTGCATATCTTCTGGTATTATCACTTCGAAGAAATCCGAGGCTCGCATCATCAGGTGAACCTATCAACTTTACACAGAAATAATAGAAACACACTATGTTTCATTTACATCATACAAGCATGAATATATAAAGACTGTCGAATGAAAAATAAAAAAAGAGAACGAAGCATTATTCCGAAAGAAAATGATAGGATAGAAGAATGATATGAACCCAAAAGCATTTCATATTGTTACGACCATGAACAATTTGCATGATAATATGTGGAACATATCACACATTACTCTTTTCCTTTTATATCCAGCTAATCTAATAAACTTCAACCGCAGATCAAAACTAGAAAGCATACTTAACTAGCGTTTAAGTTCATTTGGAAGTTCCACTAATACCTCCGTAATAAGCCTCAGCTGATGGACATAATCTTTCCCAGGAAACAAAGGTTCTCTCGTCATGATTTCACCAAGTATGCAACCAACAGACCAGATATCAATTGCAGCAGTGTACTCTGAACAATTAAGTAGCAACTCTGGTGCTCGGTACCAACGAGTGACAACATACTCGGTCATGAAATCTGTCTCAGATGTTGTTCTTGCTAGTCCAAAATCTCCGATTTTAAGGTCACAGTTAGCATTCAGAAGCAGATTACTTGGCTTCAGATCACGGTGCAAGACGTTTGCCGAGTGCACATATTTTAGTCCTCGTAACAGCTGATACAGAAAGTACTGCACATGATTCACAAAACATTAATCCCATGTATGACTTTGAACCCCAAAAAGCAAACAAGCCAGATAACAATACCAAACTATGATACTAAACAATGTCCAAAACAGAGTCACATTTGATAAGCGAAGAAATTTTTTTAAATAGCTAACATTCTGATCAGAGGTTATTGATTTGTAACAGTTAAACAGTACTAAAAAAAACCATTCTGATCAGATTTTTTTTTAAGTGCAATTTTTCCTTTAAAAAATTAACAGTAATCACAAATAATTAGTACTGCGTGAATTCTCTTCAATCAACATCTATCTCTTTCCTATGTCCTGTGATCTCTGATTTGAAGGAGTCCGCGTCTAAGTTTCCATCTACATTTTTCATTACACTTAAAAGTCCAGATTCATTAAGCATCAAACCTACAGAAAGTGTCAATTAGAAGCCTCTAGAGACGGAGAAAAAAAAGTAATAAATCCACTACGCAATCAAAGTATGCAACAAAAATAGCAATGAACATACAATATATTTACAGTTTGAACTATCTGACTGTAACGACAAGGTAAGAGAGTATTGATTCCAAACCTGACAATGATCATCTGTTAGTGGTTGGTCAGAACGAATGATCTGATGAAGGTCAGTGTCCATTAATTCATAAACAATGTAGACATCATTGAAGGTCTCTGTTTGTGGTGGTCGTACAATGTCCTTGATAGAAATAACCTGTGGAGTGACTGAACTGTAATTCTGAGCAGAGCCAAATAGAAAGAGTGATGCATGTAGTCCAAAAGGCACATAGAAATGAAACCAGGTCTGGCATATGGCTATCAAACTTATACCTTCTATGCGTAAAGCATATTTTCATTCGCTAATACATAGCCATTAAAGACAAACAAAACTGTTTGCCACAAGTAACTCTTGGTGGGGAGGCTAGTATGATATATGCCGTAACCACCACTCAATTTACAGGGTTACCATGGGAAATGGAAGAAAATAAACGAACCAGACTGCTGAAGTTCCACACAGAAAACCCAGCAAGACAACAATAAGATGTTAGACCCACTAAACATTGAAGACGTTGTAAAGCATCCTCCAGAGTCTTTAGCAACATACTACCACACCCATGTCTTAAGACTTGTTTTCAAGTTTTGTTATTACTCTTAAAAATAAAACTTACATTTTCATGATCCATGTGGCGAAGAAGCTTGATTTCTCTTAACGTCCTTTTGGCATCTATTATATTGTCAAAAGCATTACCAATCTTCTTAATTGCAACTTCCTCATGGGTCTCGGAATTGACAGCCGCACTGAAAAAGCAAGAACTTGTGTTATCCACCACTCTTTAGCCAAAGATTATACTTGTAAAAAGAACAATAGGGAAAAACTTTCCCTTTCCTCAATAAGCAGTCTTCTACACCTAATCTGCTCTTCACAATACATGATGAGCAGAAGCTAGGCATGAAACAACGCTTACCAGCTTCGTTGTATGTTAGCAGTTAACCGAACTGATATTAAAATACACATAAAGGGAGAGAAATAAAAGTACTACAATGCATTATTGAAACTATATGTTCTCTATCCAAAAATCGAAATAACATACTCCTCGAATTTGTTCTCATGCTAATCCTGTTCTATGCCATCACCAATAAAACCTCTTGAGATATCACATAATTTCGACAACAAAAGTGGCTCGAAATAAATCAGTCATGTCGTCTGATTTACAATATATCAAACATTTTGTCTGCATAGTCCTGAACATCATTAATAGCACTCAAACTATTCAACAGACCAAACTCATCTTGAAAAACTAAAGCCAATTCTAAAAATATAGCAAAACTATCAGGATTTCATGTGGACGTATTGGCTAATTATTATCCAACTGATACTGTCCCTAACTTGGTCAACAGGAGTGTCAGTTTTATTACAAGGTTCTCGTCTTGATATAGTTAGAATGAAACAACTCAATATACGTCATATTTAATTTTGTCAATTTTTCGAAGTGAGATCCTGGATTCTTCAACAAAAACATCGAACGATGACAAGTAAACATACAAATTTAATTTAAACATCAAACCAAAGGTACCCCAGATAGCAAAAGAAGCCAAAGATCAAAACTTTGAAAGCAGAAAGCTTACCAGACAATGCCATAAGAACCTCTCCCAATAGGCCTAATGGGGGGCACGTACTTGCTGGAGACTTCGAACAAGTTACCAAACACATTGTACTGCGCATATCTACCGCCATGGGTGAGCACCCTTTTGATTTTTCCGTCCGACGAAGCAGCAGCAGCTGCAGAGCTCGACTCCTTGGCAGCCATTTTCCAAACTTCCAACTTGCAAAAAAAGCTCTTTTCTCAAAAGGGTTCAAAAACCCCCGAGTGGGTTGTCTGGGGCATTAATGGCGCTCGTGAATTAGCACAGCAGCGAGAGAATCAGCGTAGTAGGTGGATTTTTCGGATAACAAGTAATGGGTTTTGTGTGAGACTCTTCGGTGAAATCCAATGCAATGCAAAAAGCCAACTGCTTTTGCTTTTACAGGAAGTGCTTTTGATGATCGTGAGTGAGAATAGTTTGCAAAATCCGTGACTTTTGAATGGGACTTTTCTTGGTTCAAAATTTTGAACACGAAATTGGGAAGGTAATAATATAAGGAAATTTGGAAGTATAGTCATTTTAGAGCATTTTTAAAGCAGATGTTAAAAAGTCTACATTAGTAATAACGGTAAGAGATGAGATAATAATGGTGTTTTCCAATCTAAATGTCAATTCTTATGTAGTATGACATAGAATAATAGTTGAGGAAAATCTATATTTATTGAGTAATAAATGTTTTTTATGATTTTTATTATTATCCTTTGCTTTAAAAATACTAAGTACACTTCCGAAAAGTAAATAATAGTATAAATTTGACATATTAGGTTGACAACAAAATTTTAAAAAGATCAATATGCCACATAAGTCTTCAAATTAAATTTTATGTTTAAAATTGGACATCTCTTTTAGAGAACACTAGCAAATGAGTCGCACCATGCCGCGAGTTTTAAAAATATATTAAACGTGTGAAATATATTAAATTTATTTACATCCATATTAAAATCTATTGATTTACATATTTATGTCAAATAAGGAACAAAAGGTAGTGTTTGTATAATATTTTACAAAGATGTTCGTATAGATATAACACAACGGGTTAAGGTGAGAGATTAGATATCAAATGAATCCATTGTGATGCTTTTCAATACCCCACACTTTTTAAGTTCTTATTAGTAAAGAACCCTACATGAGATCCGAAATCACACACCAATCAAAACAGAAGCGAAAGCTCCCCAATAAAAAAATGTGGGAGGTCTTGGGCCTATGCTCTGGTCTGTAAGTCTGTTTGACTATGGTCACGGGTGGAGTGAAATTTTCTATAGCTTCTTCAGGCCCGTAAGAAATGGATAACTGTGGCTTGCCACTATTTGTCCCATTTTTAAGAGAGTAAAAAAAACCAGAAGCAAAAGCAAAAGCAGAATAGTCCACTCACCCTAGGTGAATTGCAAAAAAACTTCTTTCCTTTGTTTGCTGATTCTGTTCATTTCAAATTACACAACAACTTTATAACGATGATTAAGTAAGAACGCTATTAACTTAGCAGCAAAACTAACAACATACTTCATGGAAGTAATGGATTGAATCGGGAATCAATGCATATATACTTGAAATGTTGATTCCAACTCGGTGATCCCTTTCTTACCTTAGTAACATTTAACAATTTCAATTAAAAAAAATTATTGATCAAAGAAACAGGCATAACAGACCGACGCACAGAGTGAAACATACGTAACAGACATAAGTAAAGTAAACATAATAAGCAAAACCGACAAACATAACAAACCATCGTACAAAGAGAAATAGACAGAGAAACAGTAATTAGTCTGCTTGTGAGCCTAAGATAAAATAGATTTACACATTAATCAAAATACAATATCACATATTAATGAGATTGATTGAATTGAACATGCAGAATGCATGACAAAGAAAACAGAAGCAAAAAAAAAAAAAAAAAAAAAGCCAAAATCGAAATGCTTCTTCATGTACACAACTTTTACAGTAAGCCAAAATCATTCATAGTCAATGGAATTTTTCTGGATAGACAGAAAAACGTAATGAGTATCATATATAAAGTCCAGACATGTTTAAAGAATTTAAAAAGATGTAAACTTTTAAAAGAAGCGTGTGTGTATTAGAACCAAGTCAGCAACTTACAACAATTGAAACACACTTCGTAGATAATTAGAATACCTTAAGAATATGATCAGTTTGAAGTGTATTTTTCAGTTCCTCAACACCTGCAACAGACAATTTCAATGAAAAAGATGCGTGAGAAGCAAAAATAACTGTGTGAATAACAATATTTTTTAATAAAATATGTAACGGATGTACTAGATGCAATGAATTCGTAAGTTTGCATATGACAAAGTGTAAAAGATTAAGTATAAGATTGTAATGTCACGCAAACTTAAGGGAATAAAGTATACTTAACCAAGATTGTAATATCACCGAAACTTAAGCGATAAAGTGTAACTTAAACTAGTTGTAAGTGCTTATGTATACTGTGTCGTATATAATTCATGCATTAAGCTTCAGAATGACACGTACAGCAGCATAACACAGGTGTAGCAAAATAAGCCCCCCAACAAGTGTCACCAAAATTGATCCACTTCATTCATGCACAACCGACTCACTACTTTCAAACCCCTTCTGGAATTTTTCGGGTCGGCAACCAAGGCACAGAACCTCCTCCAAAACCTAAACCTACAAATATTTATAACCCTAAGTTTCCAACGCAGAAGAGAGAAAAGAACTGCAAGTTTGACATTAAATCTTGTGTGCGCTTGTAATATTTCAAGGCTGAAGAAGTTGCAATGGAAGATACTGAGACCTTTGCTTTCCAAGCGAAGATCAACCAGCTGCTAAGTCTGATCATCAACACGTTTTACAGCAACAAGCAGATCGTCCTCCGCGGGCTCATCAGCAACGCCTCGGATGCTCTGGACAAGATCCGGTTCAGAGCTTGACTGACAAGAGCAAGCTCGATTCTCAGCTGGAGCTCGTCATTCGGTTTGCCCCTGACATGGCCAACAGGACCCTCTCCATCATCGACACTGGTGTTGGCATGACCAAATCAGGTACAAATATATATTACACATATTCTAATCAATCAAACATTAGCTCTAGAGTCGCCAAATTGATTTACCAAATGACGTGTCAGTATATGCTTTGTAGTTATACTACACACCCAAAATATGTATTTAATGATTTGTGCATGCATGTTGCCACTTAGTACTACGGTCTAGATGTATTCTTCGTCACTTGTAAATGAGATGTACTAAGTTCAATTCTAATCAAAGATTACGAGCTTGGGTGTATATTTAATTTATTAGCCAAAGTTGTCTAATTTGAAACTAGCAGAGTTTTTTTTTCCTTAAAATTAGCCTACCTCGAACAAAAAAAAAAGAAAATTAGTCCATTACTATAAACTTTTCTAGCTCCGCCCTTGAATATAATTATACAATAAAATTTGGGAGACTAAATAATTTATTTTGAAATGACTGAAGGGTCTTTTTTTTTCTTTTTTTTCCCTTAGGCTTAATTTGTGATAGATTTGGTGAACAATTTGGGATCGCAAAATCTGGGACAAAGGAGTTTATGGAGGCATTGCAGGCAGGGGCAGATGTGAGCATGATTAGGCAGTTTAGTGTGGGATTCTACTCTGCTTACTTGGTGGCTGAGAGGGTCGTTGTCACAACAAACCACAATGACGATGACCAGTATGTCTGGGAGTCTTATGCCGGAGGCTCTTTCACTATCAGAAAAGATGTCGAGGGGGAGCCCCTCGGTAGAAGGACGAAAGTCACTCTCTTCCTCAAGGAAGGCCAGTTGGATTTCTTGGAAGAGAGGAAGCTAAAGGAGCTTGTGAAGAAGCACTCCGAGTTCATAAGTTATCCTATTTACTTGTGGACTGAAAAAAAACTGTCGAGAAAGAGATTAGTGATGATGAGGGTGAGGACAGAGAGGGAGCGGAGAAGAAGGAAGAGAAGGGCAAAGTCGAGGAGGTGGACGAGGACAATGACAAAGAAGGGAAGCCCAAGAAGAAGTTTAAGGAGGTAAGGCATGAGTGGGAGCTGATCAATAAGCAGAAGCCGATTTGGCTGAGGAAGCCCGATGAGGTTTCAAAGGAGGAATATTGTTCCTTCTACAACAGTCTCGCTAATGTTTGGGAGGACCCTCTTTCTTGGAAGAACTTTTCTGTTGAAGGGCAGCTCGAATTCATCGCCATTCTATTTGTTCCAAAACGAGCTCCATTTGATATTTTCGACACGAGGAAGAAGATGAGCAACATCAAGGTCTATGTGAGGAGGGTGTTTATCATGGACAACTGTGAGGAGCTCATGCCCGAGTACCTCGTGTAGGAACTATAAATGGTTAGTCTTCAACAAGGATCACAAACAACATATCTTACATATAGCATTACAAGAGTTGGCATTAAAAAGAGATCGACCATACCTAAGAACCCATCTATCCAGCAACAAAGACAGCAGCAACACCAACTGAAAGACCTTGTCACTACAAAACTATGAACAAGTAGAGGTCAATACATTTGCACTTATTAATTAGAACTAGGGGCAAAAATTGAGGATTTCCGCACTTAATAGTTAGGAGTGGCGAATATTGAAATTGCACCTAAAAAAAGCGTTGTTATTTATAAATAGGGGCAAATAAGCACTTATATCCGCCCCTAATAGTTTTGTTGTCACGTAGGCAAGTCTGACGTGCAAACAATATTAAGTGTCGATGTTTAAAATATTAGGGGCGATTATTAAGGTCCCTACTATATATATATATATATATATATGTGTGTGTGTGTGTGTGTGTGTGTGTGTGTATTTAATGACATTTATATTTATTATTATTGCATTTTGGGAATTGTATTAATTGAAAACGATTTTCAATCTCTCATTAATTATTTGATTGTATTCTCATATTTTAGGGTCAAATATATTTACGATTATTTCTATTTTCCACCACCAATCTAGACGAAAAAATAAATTATGAACACAAAAATTAATATTAAAATAATTCATACTTCAATTGATTATATACGAATGGTACAAGTATCATGAAGAAGTTTAAACCGTAAATACAAATGGTAGTATAAAAAAATTATTTGTCTAATTAATCTTCTGCATCTGTTGACTACAAAAATCACCTAGCCTACGTGGCGCGTAGGCCGAGTAATTAGCAAGCTAACTACGTCCTTCAAATGTGTGCGGGGTGTGCCAACTCGTCGGTCGGGCTCAGCCGAGGAGTAAAATGTGTTGATTTTGCGTTAAGCACGTTACTGACTTCTACGTCTTGTGATTGCGGCTGAGGAAGGAACACATCTTGGCCTTTGGGTTCTAGAGCCTGAAGACAAGGCTGCTATTTTTACGAAGTTCAATATCAAATTCGGCTTTCAATGTGCCGAATGTAGTAACCTGATAACACCTCACTTCGCCGAGAAGGCTAATGAGATGACCTCTGCCAAAAAAGATTTGAAAATCCTTCTTGACCGAGACTTGGATAGATAATCAGTCGGCCTCGACGCAGTGCTGTTTATCCAAACTGAAGGTGTTCCAAGGTCGGCTGATTCTACAACGGTAGTGCTGTTTATCCAAACTAAAGATACCACCGGTTGCCTTCACAGTGCTGTTTATCCAAACTGAAGATGTGTCGGCGAAAAAGGAAATAAAAAATCTCAAGGTTGTTGAGAGGTTTCGCGTAGAGCGAGAAATTGCGCAGGACAGATTTGTGTGTTATGTTAGAGGTCTTTTGCACGCTGCCACTGCTTCTGTATTTATAGGAGTCGAATCCCCTTCTAATCGAATCATAACTCTACTCGGATTGGGACTCCTTACCCCAATCGGACTTTACCTCGGCCACTCCTTCTTCCGCTAGGACTCTCACCGAGACTCCTTATCATACTGGGACTATTCGTCTTCACGGATGGATTTCGCTTCCCTTATCGTTATTTAGATAAATCCTTTTCCTGCTAGGACTCAGCCGACTCAATTCAGTCGGCCCACAAATAGACTATCCCACAGCACCTCCTTCTGGGCCGAGAAATACTTCACACTCGGCCTAAACTGTCATTTTGGGCCTAAACAGCATCCCAAACACTGAAATGATGCAAAGTCAAAATCATGTGTCTTCCATGATTCATCCTGTAGATACACCACAGAAGGTAAAATCAAATTAGAGTAACACTAATCAGATTATGTAGGACTCACAACCATGAAAAGAAACAAACAATTACGTAAAACAGTCAAGTTATGTACAAACCCTTCACAAAACATCAAGAAAACAGAACCTGCAAAATAGACAAAAAGCAAAACCCAAACTAAGCCAATCGAGGTTTATGATGTAATTCATCATTTTGATAACACTAATATTATATGAAAATAAAACGGAAAAAAATGTATGAAGAACACACCTAACGAATTTCACTTCAGATTTTTCGCATCTCATCATCAAATTTACATACAAAACAACAGTTTGAGAGAAAAAAAAACTTCAATCAAACTGAATAAAGCTATTTTTTTTCTTTACTACGAACCTTTTTAAATCACTCTTTCGCTCTCTTAGACTCATCAAAGGGAATATTGAAGGGTAGAAAATTAAGAAAAATAGAGATGAAGAATATCAAATCTGAAAAGAAAAAAAATGAAGAAGACAGATAAAAATATGAAGGAACAAGAAAAATAGAGATGAGAGAAGAATATGAAGAAACAAGAAAAATGGAGAGCTATGACAAGAAAAATGGAGAGTTATGAATCAACTAAGAAAATGGAGATGAGGAGAAGAATATGAAGGAACGTACAAGAAAAATGGAGATGAGGAGTTTGCGCCGTGAAAGAAGATCAAGAGAGAAATATGGGGAATGTGCGTGTTGGTTATCCTAGAATTAGGGTTATGATAACTTTCTTATTTATTTGATTAATAATTAAGAAAAAAAAATTAAATATAAGAAGATAAATGCTCCTAATTTAAAATATTAAATTAAAAAACTGAATAAGTTACAAATAAATATATATATATATATATATATATATATATATATATATATATATATATATATTAGAAGCTCATTTATCCGCCCCTAATAACTAAATTTTGTAGATGTGGCTTTTTTCGCCCCTAAAAGTAGTAACATTAATAGGGGTGTTTATCGTTTCGCCTCTATTACAATTAATAGACACAAATCTATATTTTTGCCCTTAATAAAGATTAATAGGGACAAATTCTTATATCCGCCTTTAATAATCGTTATTCTTGTAGTGTGTGCAGGCTGTGTTTACTGGTAAAACTTCAGAATTCTTCTACTCACTCAAGACCTTATGTTCCAATGGTGATAGAACCCTTGTTACAGAACGTGTTCTTTATGAGCAGGGATGTTGGAAGTATGCCCACAAAGCCACTCATTTGATGTAATAGTTTTTTTGGAATACTTATTGTATTAAACTTTTATATGTTTAATAGAGGGCAAAGCTTATTGTTAATCACTATTTATTGTATCTTGTGTTTAAGCAATAAGGGAATCCAATGAATGTATTTGATCTAAGAGATAAGTGATCTAAGTAAGTTAGATTAACGAGACCTTTCTCTTATGTTCATTCCTGAAACGTTTCCTCATGTACCTCCTAAGAAACTAGCTTCAAAGGAGGAGTGTCATGATTATGCAAGACACTATGAGGATGACTTACAAGCCAAATGCTTAATCCTCACTTCACTTAGTGAGGAGCTTATGAAGCTACATAAGCACATGGACACTTCATGTGCCATGGTTGAAAGATTGCATAAGATGCATGACATTGAGACTAGTAATGTACGATTCTCAAATGTTTGTAGTCTATTAAATGCCAAAATCGCAAAAGGGGCATCGGTCCATAAACATGGACAAAAGATGGAAAGGATCTTTCAAGATCTTGAAAGTTTAGGAACTTCCATCGATGGGAAAATGGCCCAAGATTTTTTCCTTGCATCTCTCTCGGATGATTTCACTAAGTTTATTGTAAACTACAAAGTGAATAGATTCGATCATACTTTTAGCGAGATGATTGACATGTGCTGTAAATTTGAAAAAGGTTTCAAAAGAGACAGTGGGAGTGAGAATGCAAACATAAGGAAAAGATTGCAAAAGAAGAAGGCAATAAAATCCAAAGGAACATGCTTTCATTGTGGAAAGGATGAACGTTGGAAAAAGAAATGCAGGGTGCGCATTGCGAGCCTTATGACACGAATTTTTGAAGAGACTATTTCTGTCATAGAGAGTGCTTTTACAGTGAGCTCCAATTCCTGGATATTTGATTCAGGCGCTAGTCAACATATCTGTAATACGATGCAGGGACTAGCAGGGAGCAAATCACTGCGCAATGGTGAGATGGTTGTGCGTGTTGGGAACGGCGCTAAAATCTCTGCAAAAGCAATGGGCACCTACATGCTTAACCTACCCTCTGGGGAAGTCCTGGAACTTAAAAATTGTTTATATTTTCCTTCATGTATAAAGAATTTGATTTCTATCTCTAAGCTTTTACGAGATGGGCACTCAGTATTGTTTGACAAAATAAGTTGCACTTTATACTTGAACGGTCGTATTATCTCTCATGGTAATATGATAGAGGGACTTTTTCACCTAGAGACGAATAGTGGGATGCACTGTATTGAAAGCGGGAATACCTCAAAACCCAAAAGGGCTAGAGAAGAAGTTAACCAAGAAAAGATGTGGCATCTTAAACTTGGACATGTCAACCTTGAAAAGATTCGCAGGATGTCGAAAGACGGATATTTCCACCCATTAGGTAATGACCAGATAGGTACTTGTGAATGTTGCTTGAAAGGGAAAATGACCAAATCTCCATTCACTGGGAAAGGAGAGCGTGCCACTGAAATTCTAGGGTTAATCCACACTAACGTATGTGGACCTATGTCTACTACGTCCAGAGGAGGCTACTCCTACTATATCACATTCACCGACGATCACTCTCGGTTTGGCTATGTGTATCTTATGAAGTACAAGTCAGAATCCTTTGAAAAGTTCAAAGAATTCAAGAATGAAGTTGAGAAGCAAACTGGGAAACAGATAAAGATCCTAAGATTAGATCGAGGGGGAGAGTATCTGAGTAACGAGTTCCTAGATTATCTCAAAGAGTGTGGAATAGTATCACAGTGGACTCCACCAGGAACTCCTCAACATAATGGAGTTTCTGAAAGGAGAAACTGAACCTTGATGAACATGGTTCGTTCTATGATGAGTTCCGCTGATCTACCAGTTACATTTTGGGGATACGCTCTATATACAGCAGCTTACTTGCTTAATAGAGTACCTTCCAAGTCAGTTTCACAAACACCATATGAGATATGGCATGGCAAAAGAACAAATCTTAATCATATTAGGATTTGGGGTTGTCCAGCTTACGTTAAAAGGCTTGAAGGTGACAAGCTTAAAGCGAGGTTTGTTAAGTGCTATTTTGTGGGGTATTCCAAACAGACTTTGGGATACGAATTCTACCATCCTGACGACCAGAAAGTCTTTGTCGCCAAAACTGCTAAATTTCTAGAGGACAAATTTGTTCTCAAAGAAACTATAAGTAAAGAGATGGAAATTAATGAGATTAATGATGAACCACAAACAAGCACTCAACAAGTTGACAACCCTGTTCCTAGACCCCTAGCTCCACGTAGATCTGAAAGGGTTAGTAAGCCACCTAAGAGGTATGGCTTAGACAATGAATTTGCGGAATTGTACCTTCTAGGTGACAATGACACAAAGGAGGACCCTAGGGACTACACAGAAGCAATGTCCGACATTGATTCAAAGAGATGGCAAGAGGCCATGAAATCCGAGATGGATTCCATGTATCAAAATCAAGTCTGGACTCTTGTAGACCCTCCAGAAGGTATAGTACATGTTGGAAACAAATGGGTCTTCAAGAGGAAGATAGGCGTTGATGGGAACGTGGAGACTTATAAGGCTAGACTAGTAGCCAAGGGTTACAGGCAACGAGAAGGGATTGACTATGAAGAAACTTTCTCTCTTGTAGCCATGATTAAGTCCATTCGGATTTTGCTATAGCTGCGTACCATGATTATGAAATCTGGCAAATGGACGTGAAGACGGCCTTTCTGAACGGCTACCTAGAAGAAGAGCTTTATATGGCTCAACCCGAAGGTTTCGTGTCCAAGTCTGAAAAGACTAAGGTATGTAAGCTTCTGAGGTCCATTTATGGACTTAAGCAAGCCTCCAGGAGCTGGAACATCCGTTTTGATACTGAAATCAAATCGTTTGGTTTTACTCAAAACGAAGACGACAATTGTGTTTATCAAAAGATCGTAGGGGATGCAGTTGCATTCCTAGTGTTATATGTAGATGACATATTACTATTCGGGAATGACACTGCAGTACTTTCTTCTGTAAAAGTGTGGTTGTCCAAAACCTTCCACATGAAAGATTTAGGAGATGCATCTTATGTACTTGGGATAAAGCTCTATCGTGATAGATCCAGAAGACTAATTGGATTATCCCAATCTATGTACATTGATAAGGTGCTAAGTAGGTTCCAGATGGAACAATCTAAGAAAGGTTTTCTTCCTGTGAGACATGGAATTCACCTTTCTAAGTCCATGGGACCTAAGACTCCTGAAGAGATACGGCAAATGAATATTATTCCTTATGCTTCCGCCATAGGAAGTCTCATGTATGCCATGATATGTACAAGGCCTGATATCGCATATGCTGTGAGCATTACTAGTCGATATCAATCTAACCCAGGATCAGAACACTGGGCAGCTGTCAAGACGGTCCTTAAGTACTTAAGAAGAACTAAGGACATGTTCCTCGTTTATGGAGGAGCGGCAGAGTTGCGAGTGGAAGGCTATACAGACGCAGATTTCCAATCTGACGTCGATGATAGAAGTTCCAACTCCGGATATGTATTCACTCTGAATGGTGGGGCTGTCAGCTAGAAAAGCAAGAAACAAAGTGTGATTGCTGATTCCACGACAGAGGCTGAATATGTCGCTGCAGCTGAAGCCGGCAGAGAAGCGTTCTGGATGAAGAAGTTCATCACTGAACTTGGAGTGGTTCCAACCATTACATCACCAGTAACTTTGTACTGTGATAATAGTGGGGCGATAGCTCAAGCCAAGGAACCCAGGGCACATCAAAAGAACAAGCATTTTGACAGACGCTTTAATATCATCAGAAGATATGCTGCCAAGGGGAAAGTCAACATTCTCAAAGTTGCTTCAGCCGATAATGTAGCAGATCCACTGACGAAGCCAATGTCTCAAATCCAACTTGACCGCCATATGGAAAAGATGGGTATTAGATACATGGGAGGATGGCTTTGAGTGCAAGTGGGAGATTGTTGGAAGTATGACCACAAAGCCACTCATTTGATGTAATAGTTTTTTGGAATACTTATTGTATTAAACTTTTATATGTTTAATAGAGGGCAAAGCTTATTGTTAATCACTATTTATTGTATCTTGTGTTTAAGCAATAAGGGAATCCAAGGAATGTATTTGATCTAAGAGATAAGTGATCTAAGTAAGTTAGATTAACGAGACCTTTCTCTTATGTTCATTCCTGAAACGTTCCTAGCCATAGGGTTGCCAATTGGGCATTGACAATCCGCTAAGGTTAGTATGTGTTATGTCGACTCAAGCGTGGATATGACAAGTCTCAAGTCATTTAGTGTTGGACACTAAGACAAACACATAGGTGCTCGAAAGAGTAATCGAGTACACTGAACAACGATCAAAAGAGAGTTCAAACATACATGTCATGTAAGAACTCATGGTTACAATATGCAAAGTAGTCCTTTGACCTGAGGCATCACAGATGTCTAATGGTTAGGTCCTTGATCTTTGATCGTGTCAAATGGCATTCCTTTGGAGTGTCCACGGCATGGTTGGGGTCAAGCTATCTAGTCATGTAGACATGTGAATGCATAATAAGGGATCTCTAACCTTTCCTGGTGGAAAGAGAATACTCTAAGATATGATTCGAGAGTCTTTGGCCAAAGCATATGAATATGACTTAGGAAGTTTGTTCCAAATCTTATTCAAACGAATCATATAAAGAAGTATCACATTGGATAGTAGACATGAAACAAACTATCACTTAAACAATGTGATTAAGAGTATTGTATTAGAGAAGGACCGTATTGCATTGTAATTGTAACTGGATAGGTTCTCCAACCACTTCTATTTAGCTTGGGTAACCATGATATGCTGCTAGGTGTCACTCATGGTTTGTGGAAGCCCTAAAGATTAACAAACACTAATCTTAAGGGAGAATTGAAATGTGGTTTCAATTCACAATCGATCGTTAAAAATAACATCGCCCACTGCCTCGCTAACTGGAACCTAATGGATCGTACACCGAGTAAGGATGAAAGTGAAGTAACCAAATGAAATGGATAAGCAATTAAATGGTTAATTGAAGAATCGTCAAAGTTAATTAATTAGTTAATTAATTATACGAAACGTTCGTATTGGGCTTCTAAGTTAGTTTTGGGTTTCGAGGCCCAAAAGTGTTTTGGTCCACAAGGCCCATTATGTTTAAGTTGTATGACAACTAAAACAAAATGGGCAATTAGCCCAATGTCAAAGCAAGGCCGGCCATATGTGGTGAGGGGTAACAAACTTGTGTTAATTACAAGTTTGCCACTCACAAGAAATGAAGTATAAATTCAAAGTTATAGCTTTATTTCATTTAGGGTTCTCTTAAAGGAAATTGGGTGAAACACTTTCTCTCTAATTGTCTAAAGAGGCCGGCCACTTAGGAAGAAAAGATCTAGCAATTTCTTCTTCCCTAAGTCATCCATTTCATCTACACAACTAATCCTTGGTGTGGAAAGTTAGAGACATCAAGCCTTTGGTGTTTTGGAGAACAAATCCTCAAAGAAGCAAAGAGGTGACTTGAAGGCCCTCCACTTGGGTGAATCCCTTGTGTAATCAAGGATGAGCTTCAAGGGTAATGATCTCTAAATTTTCTCTTCTCTTTAATGTTGTTAAAGAGTTATGGTTCACCATATACTAGGCTTTGAAAGTCATGGGTTTTATGAATTGTTTTTGAATGCATGTCTAATTTAATTTGTTAATATTTTGCATATGTATTCAAATGTTCTTTAATGTTCTTCACTAGGACATAATTTTTCCTTCAAGGGAATCCTTTATTATATCGAACTGAACTTCTCCAACTTCCATCTATCATGGATAGCAACTGCTATGAACTGCAGCAATTAGTTTCTTTCATGTGAAGCAATGTAGGCATCCTTATCGTGTCTCATGTCCCTTAATTATAGGAGATCAGTTATTGACATGGTCATGACTCCTAATTGGTTTAAACCCACGTTTAGGTATCCTTATCATGATATGTGTAAGTTCAAAACCTAACATTCTCCCACTTTTGAACTTCCACTTATCATGTTCCTTGTCCAACATATTAAACAAATCCCTTATGTGATCACTCAAGTCATGTCAACCATACAACAACTCATATCTGCCATGAATAGCTTCAAAGGTTGAACCCCAAAAAATTAGTACTTCATAATTTGTACTAACACTCTGAAATCACATCCTCCAAAACTACTCATGCATAATATTAACAGAGCAAACAAACATATTTAACATGTCTATTATTTACACTCCTACTGATCAAACCAAACATCATTATCAAGCCTTTGGTTGGCTCCAATGATAAGCCTTTTACAATACCAGCTCATTAAACCTCGGTTTAATTAGTAATTCATCATTTCAAACACTGCATATATATATGAAATAACATCAAATATGGTACAATCATATTCGATCCTTTAACAAACTCCAATGAGTTTGCATAATGCTTCCAACCAAGCCTCAATTCTGCCTTATGCATATAAACTAGTCATTGAGTGAATAACCATGACATGCATTATGTAACACCTCTGGGCAAGAGACATAAAATATCAGTTATGCAATCTTAATCATGCATCCTTATTTGCATAGCTATTTCACAAAAATTTCAAGTTACAACTCAAATCATGTCTTTGGACAAGGGAACAAAGTTGACTTAAAACTTTTATAAAACACTATATCATAGTTCAAGCCATTCACTATTTCTTTCTTTTGAAAGATTGGTCTTATGCATTGAACTTTCGCTCACAAAATTCAATTAAGAACCCTTTGAACAAAATTTCTTAATAATTCTTACTTTGGTGAAGATTTATTCAAACATTTGTTCAAGTATAGAGATTATTAGTGTTGAAAACCTTTAGTTAAAACTATAAGCAACCATTCATTCTTTATTGTACAACCACCATTACAGGATCTTTTCATGCAATTATATCAAGTATATGGCAGTACACATGCATCAACACCTTCTACTGTCTTCTGACAGCACGCATGGGAAAGACCTGTGTAACACACATGGGAAAGAAGTCTAAAGGTTACACTTTAACAATAACCACATGGGAATGCTTCTGACAGCACACATAGGAAAGAATGAAAGCATTAAAGTGATACCTTAGCATTTGCTTCTGCCTCCATAACAACAGCGACACAATCTCAAAACGTGAAGATTCTCAGTCCTTAAATCTATCCTAATACGCCTGTTGAAATCATCTGGAAAACTAAAATGACTATCTTATGAAGACATGGAAAACTTGAAACAATCATTAGTGATTGTCAAATGCATATTTATATCACACCATTGGGCAAGAGATATAAACTGCCATTGACCTTCATTGTATAGCCATCATTCAAGGATCTTATCATGCAGTTATTACAAGTCTATGGACAAGAATATGGCCTGATCTACATGATGCCATACACTGATTAAAACTACCAACAATTTATACATCCCCTTCTTTGGAAAAGAATGTGAACATTTCTTCAGTTTTAAACCACGAACATTCTTCCTTTACTATAATCGAACAATGTTCTTAATTGTTCTTAACACTTACTGCAAACCAAACTGTTAGTATAGTAGCAGAAAAGATAAAAGTCAAAGTGATATAGTTCCAACAATATACGGATCATTATATTGATCACAACAGAAATAGATGAAAACTGCATTCTCACTGCAGCCAAACACGTTACATATGCACTTCATCTTCCATTTTTAAATAAATGGGATATAATCATACTAATAAACTAATGAAAACATCATTTGATTAGTCATGTCCCAGGGCATGCACTCAATTAACGAGGAAATTTTACCAGAAGAATCACAGCAACAGATAGCACACACATTGCAGTATAATTTTACCAAGATACATTCTCGCCATGTTCATTTACACACCATCAACCAATGCATGAAAATAGTTTTATCTTTACTTGCATGCACCCAAGGAGATCGAGGAAGAAAATTGAAATAAAAACGCATGCTTATGAAGAGAAAAATTTACGAGCATCCAACATAGCACAAAAACAAACCACTCAAAATTTCCCTTCTTTGTAGAATTTGCCTAATTCTGTGTCTTTTCAACCAAGATGAACGCCACATGCAAGTTCTCTAAGCAGAGATTGGGTTTCACAAGTTTGTTGACCTAATCATCTTTTTACTTGTACTTGCATATATAAACAATCAAGAAACATTACGGGAACTTGTAATTAGGAATTAGGCAACAAGATATCGAGGCAACCATGAACCAAGAAATCAAAATAGTCATAAATAAATGCCTCAAAATAATAAATGAAACCATCATTAACCAAGGCAACCATGAAGTAGGGAATTAGATGCTGTCATGAATCAAGGCAACAATCACCGATGCTAACATTAAGGGCTAGCTTGAGGCAATTTTCTTCCCCGTACAGCAAATATTCCCAGTAAATGATGTAGTTATAAATGTTAAGGTAATTAAGTTTGAATCCAAGTAGACTAACTTTGCTCTGATACCAAATGTAGGAACTATAAATAGTTAGTCTTCAACAAGGATCACAAACAACATATCTTACATATAACAGTACAAGAGTTGGTGTTAAAAAGAGATCGACCATACCTGAGAACCCATCTGTCCAGCAACAAAGACAGCAGCAACACCAACTGAAAGACCTGGTGCAGGCTGTGTTTACTGGTAACACATAAGAATTCTTCTACTCACTCAAGACCTTATATTCCAATGGTGATAGAACCTTGTTATAAAACGTGTTCTTTATGAGCAGGGAATCCTTTATTATATCGAACTGAACTTCTCCAACTTCCATCTATCATGATGATTGGATAACATCTACTATGAACTGCAACAAACAGTTTCTTTCGACGTGGAACAATGCAGGCATCCTTATCACTTCCCATACCCCTTAATTCTAGGAGATCAATTATTGACATGGCTATGACTCCTAGAATTAAGGCACCCTTATCACGTCCCATACCCCTTAATTCTAGGAGATCAATTATTGACATGGCTATGACTCCTAATTGGTTTAAACCCATGTTTATGTATCCTTATCATGATATGTGTAAGTTCAAAACCTAACCCCTAGGATTTATGAAAGGTGTTGTAGATTCTAACGATATGCCACTTAACATTTCTCGAGAAATGCTGTAGCAGAACAAGATTCTCAAGGTTATTAGGAAGAATCTGGTCAAGAAGTGCATTGAGCTGTTCAATGAGATTGCTGAGAATAAAGAGAATTATATGAAGTTTTACGAGGCTTTCTCTAAGAATATTAAGTTGGGAATCCATGAGGACAGCCAGAACAGGTGGAAGTTGGCTGATTTGCTCAGGTACCACTCCACGAAGAGATGTGATGAGATGGCAAGCTTGAAGGATTATGTTACAAGGATGAAGGAGGCCAAAAGCACATTTTCCACATCATCGGTAAGAGTAGGAAGGCAGTGGAGAACTCACCCTTCTTAGAAAGGCTCAAGCGGAAGGGGTACGAAGTGATCTTTATGGTTGATGCCATTGACGAATATGTTGTTGGGAAGTTGAAAGAGTACGATGGGAAGAAGCTTGTGTCCGCAACCAAGGAAGGGCTTAAGCTTGAGGACGAATCAGATGAGGAGAAGCAGAAAAAGGAGGAGAAATCGAGAATCTGTGCAAGACGATCAAGGACATTCTTGGGGAAAGAGTAGAGAAGGTGATGGTGTCTGATAAAATTGTTGACTTGCCTTGCTGCTTGGTGACCGGAGAATACGGGGGGACAACCAACATGGAGAGAATCATGAAGGCTCAGGCTTTAAGGGACAACGCCATGAACGGTTATATGGCCAGCAAGAAGATTATGGAGATTAACCCTGACCACGGCATAGTGGAGGAGCTAAGGAAGAAGGCTGATGCTGATAAGAACGGCAAGTCAGTGAAGGACCTTGTGCTGCTGCTCTATGGCACTTTTTTTTTTTTTTTTTAACTTCTGGTTTCAGCCTTGATTCCAATAGCTTTACCGGGAAAATTCACAGGATGCTGAAATTGGATCTGAGCATCGACAAGGATGACACTGAGCTAGTCGATGACATCGACGTGCTTCCGGTGGAGGAGAATAAGATTGAGGAGAGCCAGATTGAGGAAGTCTACTGAGCTTTCATTAATAATATGAAGCCTATGTGTAGTTATCGAATGTTACTAGTGTATTTTTGTTCATGTTTCTTGTAGAGCACGTCTTAAGATCTTTTTCGGATCTGTCTAATGTTGGTAACGTTCTGTTTAAATGTTAATGATCTTTCTTTTTCTCGAGTCGAAGTCTTTCCTGTTGCTTTTCTATGTAAATCGAGCTGCAAATGTAACAACCCATCCCGAATATATATTAAATTTATTAATTTTGGGCCAATTATGTGTTTTCCAAACTTGTAGGGGCCAATGAGAAAGTCAAGAAAATAATTGTGTGATTGGTGGTTTAGGACCACCGACAGTTTCTCTCCTCTCCATCACTCTCAGACTCTCTCTCTCTCTCCACTCACGAAAACACTCTCTCTCTATACAAAACTCACGGCACTCACACACCCATATCAAAAACTTCATAGATCGAAGAAACAAATCACATATTCTTGATCGTGACGTCCATACGAACTTAACCATACCAATTTCAGGTAAGAACTACGACGATTTCACGTCCAAAATTCAAGTTTAGTAAATGGCACTATTCATCAACTTTTTCTACGTTGCGTTTTAGGAAAATCTAAAATCACAGCGACCTTCGTGAGGTCCCTAGGAGGCTCGGAGTGGTGCGTTGGAAGTGTTTGGACGTTGGGATCACGTAGAACGGAGTTGGCCGGATTCTTGGAGATTTCCCGACGAATTTCTCGTTAGTTTTCGAAGTTTTTGAAGGTATAGACTTGTTCTACTCTTAATTTAGAACATTTTGGTGAAAATTTCATGAAGAATGGTTGAGAAACGAGTGAGAAATCACACAAGGAAGTTTTCCGGTCATCGGAAAAACCAGTCCGGCGAGGACCACCGGAGAAGGCGCGTGGGGCACACGCGCGGTGCGCGTGGGGGCGCGTAGCCCGTACCTTGTCCTGGCGCGTGAAGGCGCATGGGACCTCCAAAATTTTTTCTAAAAATACCACGACGTCCGTGACGTCGAGTAGATCGATTTCATATATTTGGACAATCTATGAAGATTTTATTTACGTTTCCGTTTATGTGTTATTAAACTAAGTTAATTAGAAATTTCACGTATAGGGAAACGTATTCCGAGGACGTATGTGATTGAGCCAAGCTAGGAGGCTTCGTCTCGACTACGTATCTATGAGTGGGCAGTATTATTTTCCGTATACCTATATATATTTAATGATTTCCCAGAATCGCTTTTTAAATGGAAAAATACGTTTTTCGACTTGCATAATGACTTGATTTTGATGCATGAGTATTTAATTATACATTTCATGCATATGTTGGTGCCGAGGACGCCAGGTAAGTACCAGGTAGGTACATGCATAGTTGAGAACGAATATGATGAGAAATGATGTGAAATGATGAGATATCATGAATTGTTAGCTCAGAGACCTGCACATATTGTTAGTGCTCACGCCTAGAGATAGGGGCACAGTCTTTCACGTGTCGTTCACCTCCCGCACCGCATGCTCGCCTTGGATCCAAGTTAGGTGCACAGTCTTGTCGTATAGACCACTTTTGAGTGGGTACGACATGTAGGTGACCCGCGTTCATACGCACAGTCTTCACGTGATTGTAGCACTACAGCATTTATTATTGATACAGCGCTGATAATGATGATGATATGATGATGATATCGATGTATGTGCAGTGTATATATATATGATGATGAGATAGAGAAATGTTATGAGCTAAATTACAGCCGAGGGCTGAGATGATATATGATAGCGAAATGAATATGATAATGCATAGTATGGCATTGTTTATGAGATTCAGATGACCTTGAAATGCATTGCACAACATATATTTGAAATACTTTGAAAACGTTTTATGCTGAGAAAGATTGAGATATATGTACGTATTATTTTCTGGGAATTATACAGGTTTTACGGAGAGGGGCTAGAATTTTGAGAAAGGAATGATTTGAAAAGGATTTGTTTTGCTGACCCACTCCCTTGTTTTTCGCCCCTCCAGGTTCTAGATTGCTTAAGGTACAAGTTTGGCTAGCGAGGATCCTCCGGCATTTCTGACAGACCTGTTATATGTAGGGCACCGTTGGTGTAATTGAACCTTGTTAAACATGCTTGACTGCACTCGACCTAGTACGCTCTGAATGTGTATAAGTATGGAATTATTTCTAGCACACATCTTTATTTAGGTTGCTAGAATTTGGTTTTAATTCATTCGTACTTCGTTATCGATCTTCGCTTCCGCACAGCGCACATGGCTACGTCACACTCACGTGACGGCCAGCATACCCCACTTTCGGGTCGGGGTGTGTCAGCAAACCTCCAACCAAGTGAAGACCAAATGCTATTAAAATACTCTTCACTCGAGGAAGAGTAAATTGTAGTTATGGTCCCTCAATTTTAATCAAATTAAAGCAATGGTCTCCCAATTAAAAATCTATTATCATTGGTACCTCAACTCATCAAAATGTATAGCTATGGTCTTTTTTGTCAACTTCATCAGAATTTTGTCAAAATAAGTTATATTAGAAGGACCATTACTACAATTGAAGTTCCTCAACTCATCAAATCATGTAGTTATGGTCTTTTTTGTCAACTTCATCAGAATTTTGTCAAAATGAGTTATGCTACAATTGAGTTAAAGTTCAGGGATCATTGCTCTAATTGAGTTAAATTTGAAGGACCAATGGTAATGGATTTTTAGTTGAGGGACCATAGTTGTCAGTTTTAATGAGTTGAGAGACTAATAGTAATGAATTTAATGTTGGGGGACCATTGCTTCTACTCAATTAAAGTTAAAGGACTATTGCTACAATTTGCTCCTCAAGTAACAAAATATAGGGCTCATTAAGTGCAAAAATAAAATGACTAAAAACAATTTTGATTAGAGTTGCTTTTGAAACTAATCCTTATTCAAGAAGTACATCAAGTGGGGCTTCTTGAAATAAGCACATAAGTGAAGCTTTTTGCAAGAAGCACTTCAAGTGCTTTTGAAACCTAAAAACACGCTTACTTAAAACGCTTATAGTAATTTTAAAAGCAATTTCATCAAGTGGGGCTTCTTGAGAGAAGCACATAAGTGAAGCTTTTTGCAAGAAGCACTTATAAGTACTTTTGAAACCTAAAAACACTTTTACCTAAAACACTTTCAATAATTTTAAAAGCAATTTCAAACGAGTCCATATTCTCCAAGTAAAAATCAACCAATCGATACAGGATGCCCTCGCTAAACCAACCAAAGTATATTCTGCTCCGACCATTTGGGGTCCAAACTCTACTGGTGTCTAAGCCAAGGACTTCACAGACCTTCAGAGACTCAGATCTATAACTCATGTTTGAAGCAAATAATTATAAATCATTCATAGAGAAATTGATCCAAGATTTTTATAGATAGGTGAGCAAAAGAAACAATTTTGCAGAGTGCGATTCAAAGACCGAGAAGAATAAAGTAGACATCTAATACAATCCCGCGACTATTTCAAATGTAAACGATTTAACAAAACTGCTACGATCTCCTAATATAGAATGTCATCTTGTTCTCAAAATCCAGCCTCAGGAAACCGAGCACTGATCAAGTAACAGCTCCCTTAAGAAAGGTTAGAGCCGCTAGCCGGGCCTGCACCGAAACCACCAGCTCCACGACCGAAGCCAGGCCTTCCACCGGGACCCTGCAATTCAGAAGCAATAAGCAAAGATAAGTTTTAAAGGTTTTCATAAGATGATCTGCAATATCGACCAAGCCATGGCAAATAATAAGAAAGGAAAATAAACGGGACTATTTCTACACCATGACTAAACAATGACTGAAGAAATAATTCAAAGTTCACAACGAGAACTATTGCAGCCAATTTGATGAGTCAAATTTCAAGCAAGCAAATGTATCGTATTCCTAAAGTGAGTACACCATCTGATCATGCAACACAAATGGACAGTTTAAATGTAAATTTATTGAGGTATCGGTAAAAAAAGTAGACAGTAAAACATGAGAAAAATTATTTGGCAACAAAAAAGTTACCCCAAAAGCAGGCTTGTAATCAGCAGGAGCTCCACCCTTATCGCCAAAGTCACCCCCAGGCGCACGGGGTCCTCCACGGTACCCATCCCTGTCACCACCGAATCTACGCTCTCCATCAAAGCGAGATGGGCCACTGGAACAGATAATCAACAAACCCAAATTTTATTCCAAAAAATCATAGGAGTTAAACAAGTAACTACACAAAGAGTTCAAAACTACGTTGAAATATATCGGCAGAATAAAAAAAAAACTATTGCTAATCGAACAAAGCAACTTCCACTTACATGACCAAAATTATATCTACTAACTCGCCTGTTAACTAATTAACTATTACAACTGCAGCTTTTTGCAGAACTCCAAACTAAACGATTTAGTAGTAGGGTATCAAATTCAATCAATCAAACAATCTTCCTACACAAAATACTTGTATATAACAACTTATCAGCAACCTAAGAACACAAGCCAATAAATTAAAATAACCATTAAGAATTAAAATGCGAACAATATACAAATCAACAGACGCAATCACCAACAATGAATAGGAAACGAATATACAAATCAACAGACGCAATCACCAACAATGAATAGGAAACGAATGGATTACCGCGGGCGGTCACCAGACGGGCCCATTGGGCGGCCAGCTGGCTTGGCCTGCTTCTTCAAAGTTGCAGGGACAATCTCAGAAGGAAGATTGAGGTAGTTCCTCAAAAACTCGATACCGTCATTGGTAAGGTACCAGTAGTAATGCATCCAAGCAAAAGTTTCTCTCACATACTCCTTCGACTTAAAGCTCTGCATCAGCTTAATCACCTGCAGGTTCGGCACATCGATATCGGGATGCTTCGCCAAGTTATAGTCCTTCTTTGCATAGCAAACTCCCTCTGATCAAATTAAATTCAACAAAAAATTGAAAAAAAAAATTAAAGCCGATTGTTCGCATAGCAAACTCTCTCTGCTCAAATTAAATTCAATAAAATTAGAAAAAAAATCGAAAAAATTAATAGCTCTAATTAGAAAAATTAACCAAAATCTAATCTTTATTGGGTACCTTGAAAGAGGTACTTGGAGATCTCGCGACGGTTCTTCTCTGAAATTATCTATGATAGAAAAATAAAAAGCCAAAGAAACAGATCAGAGAAATACGCAGAAAAAAAATTCTCCTCTTATCATTTCAGTTTCTGGGGAACCAAACAGAGGATAAGAGAAAATCGGTCTGAAAAAATACCATGGTTTCGGATGAGCTGATGACGAAGAGAGGAAGAGACGGCGGCGAAGGTCTGGGGTCTCTGGAACTCTTATCGTCTGCTGCGTGGAGAAAACCCTAAAACTCTGATGTGTGCGATTTGTAGTAGGTTTTCGGGTAGCAAGATATGGGCTTTGAATGTAGAGCGCTAGTGGGCTTTAGTCTTTGAATGTAGTGCTCTAGTGGGCTTTGAGGAACTTATGTTCTTGCAACTTACTCATGAGCTTCGCCCGTTACTTCCAATGAAAAATTAGTAAAATTAAATTCCTATTCTCCGTTTATTTTCATTTTTTTTCCATTGAAAAATTGACTTCTTCTTTTTTATTTTTTTATACTAGCATATGACTACACACTTTATGTGTAAACATTTTTTATTTTTGTTTTTAAAATAGAAATGAGAGAGGGAAAGAGCGTGGGAATGGGAGTGGAGAGAGGTTTTTGTTTATTATTTATTATTTTTAATATTAGATATATGTTAAATTCATTTGTATTTGAGGTTTAAATTAAAAAAAAAGGTGCTACCATACTCACACCACTTTTATTAAATTTTGAATGACTAATTTATCCTCTCATAAAATAACATATAAGGACAGCAAAAAAGGAAGTGTCGTTCCCTCGTCCCTAGCGATTTAGCACACCCCTCGGATCGTTGTTTTATTGTCTCCTCCGAGCGCTTTCAGTCCTTTCCAAAACTCCAACCTCCAAAATAGACAACACAATTAAACATGCTATTGTGATCAAGGTTATGTGACGAACTGGATCTCGTGGATAGATGACACAAGTGAGGGTCATGTTTTTTTTTTTTTTTTTTTTTTTTTGTACTTTGTGTTGGTGAATGGCGAGAAGAGAGGAAGGGGATAAGACATTTGGACGGAAGGTAATTATTGTGGATTGAGATGCCACTGCCAAACCCATTAGCCAGGCACCAGCAGAGCTTGCAGATTGCAATGGAGGTCAAGAGTGTGTATAGTTGTATCAAGTGAGATTGGCATTTTCCTTTATATTTTTTTTCAAAATTGTTAAACAATAGTCCCATGTTGATTAGAAGTATATTGTAATCGGTCAAAGGATGTGATATTTGTAATCTTGTGGATTCGATATGGATGGGAACTCGGTATCCCAGTAGGACTCATGTAACTCAAACTAATTATTTATACCGATGAATGCAGCAATGAAAGCCAACGTTTCCATCATATTTGAAAATATTATTCAAAGAATTGAAAATACAATGGAGAATATGTTATAGGAGAAGGAAATCAAGCATTGATATGATAGGACCAGGACTTTAAGCAGTCAGTACCACTGTTCTAAAAATTCCCGCCTAGCACCGCCTAGGCGCTAGGCGGTTGGCCACTGTCCCGATTAATGTCTAGGCGTTTAGAAATTAAGAAAGGGCGCCTAGACCGACTAAGGCGCTTGCCTAGGCACCCGCCTAGCCCGCCCAGGCACCCGCCTAGCCCGCCCAGACCCGTCTAGACACCCGCCTAAGTTCCGACTCACTTAGACAGAAAATAGATAACTTTCATTTTGCATTTTATTTTTTCAATAAATTGTAAGAGACTTATTGAATACTTAAAGGGAGCACACATTGTATACTTGTTCACCATGTTTTCATTATGTTCCAATAACTCATAATATATATGTCATTCTATTTTGTAGTTTATGATGAAATCATATATATTTTAAGTATAAACAGACATTTATTTACACAAAATATATAGATTGAATTAAATCCGCCTAGTCCGCCTAGGCGCTCGCCTAAACCCCTCCTAGCCGCCTAGGTGCTAGGCCCCAACCCACCGCCCGACTAGCGCCTAGTGTCTTTTAGAACCTTGGTCAGTACCGATCGGAATAAGAGGCCAATAAGCAGGGTGTTGAGGTGGGGTGGGGGAGGGGGTGCTTTGGGAATAACGGCGGGTGAAAAAATAATATGGATTTCGTTTTACTTTTTATGTTGGGTGGAAATATAAGGTGGGTGAGAAGATAGACAGTTGAGTGAGTATATCAGCACTCGATAAAAACAGTAAAATTCAGTTTTGTGAAATTATATTGTTGTCCATAATTTTTTGTTGTGATAGAAGACTAAATAGTCTTTTCACCCTCTTTTGGTTGACAAAGAGAGTTTTGTTAATATGTAGTTTAGATACAGGAAGGGGAATTTACAATATTATAACTAAACTAACAAATATTTGGTAAAATTTTACAATTTTACATGCATTAGAAACATAAGGACCACGTATTATAATATAAGTGGACAATGAGATTTAATGTCTCTTAGGGGCATATTTTTCAATATTCCCGCACTAATATTATGACACATGGTGTATCAACTTATGTTATAATACACTAAAAAAAATGTTTACAACACTAGTAAAAAATTCACATATATATGTTTGAATTTACAGTTTTGATACATTGAAAAAAAATGTTGATTAACGTGTTTATTTTTTATTAGTGACATATCATTTAATTTTAAATTTTAATTTAAAATGCTAATATCCCTAACATTACCCTTCGTGAAAAGATGAAGAATTAAATGGGCAAATGAGTAGGCCTTCTCTAGTTCATCTTTGTTTCTCTCATTCTGTCACAACAGGGTCAGGGGGGTGACCCAAATTGACTCTTATTGTAGGAAATCAAAGCCCCAAAAATCTCAGATGGAATCTCTTTCTTAGTTCAACCATTTGAATAAAGGTTACTGTCGTTGGGCCGGTCCTTTACTTGGGAGTTGTTCTGTGGAATGTAGTAGTCAAGCTTGTGTTATTTAATTAGGTTTTGCCATTCCATCTTTACACACCATCAACTAGGTCTGGTAATTCTTGACACGACCTGATAACCCGACTCGATACGACATAAAATTAACAGGTGTTCAGGTCAAAACGATAACGAATCGAGTCGTTATCATGTAACTCGATAAGCACCTGTTAAGATAACGGGTTGATTCAAGTATACATATGGATAACACGATACACGATAAGTAAAATATTAATTTTATAATTTTATAACCCTAAAAAAATACTATAATAATTATATATATTAATTTAACAATTTTATACCTCTAAAAACTATAATTATATATATATATATATATATTAAATTTTAAAAATTGGTGACCATTGGATCGGCTTAAATATACATACTATTCAATTTCTTAAGTATTATACGTACAAAATAAATAAATTTAAATCCACTTAATACATCTATATATATATATATATATATATATATATATATATATATACATCATTGAACTTAATAGGATAGGAATTCGATGAAACTAATTTCAACGATCAAACCGTCAAACTTGTTTGTATAGGCTTCGAGATCGCATCAGCAAAAAATCGCAAAAACCAAACATTTAGAGATCAAGTAACGGGACAAAACTTTTTGACGGTTATAAAACGAAAAATCACGATTTAACGGTTATTTTAACTCCGATTTTGATTATTTTTTATAGATACACTCCTTGATCCTATATGAATACAATGAATGAATTCAATCTTTGTTTTAAAATATTTACACTAATGGATACCACAAAATCTTATGTTATACTTAATGAAAGTATAAATAAATTTTAAGCGTTAGTGAATCTATCGTTTTGATGAGATACGCATCCTACGAAACTAATTTCAATGATCTAACCGTCAAACATGTTTGTATATACTTCGAGATCGTATATGCCAAAAATTGCAAAAAATAAATATTCAGAGATCAAGTAATGAGACAAAACTTTTTGACGTTTATAAACGAAAAATCACTATTTAACAGTTATTTTAACTCCGATTTTGATGATTTTTTACAACTACACTCCTTGACTCTATATGAATACAATGAATAAACTCGATCTTCAATTTAAAAAATATTTACATTAGTGGATACCACAAAATCTTATGTTATACTTATTGAAAGTATGAATAAACTCTTAAGGGTTAGTAAATCTATTGTTTTGATGAGATATGCATTCTACGAAACTAGTTTCAATGATTCAACCGTCAAACATGTTTGTATATACTTCGAGATCGCATACGCCAAAAATCGCAAAAAACAAACATTCAGAGACCAAGTAACGAGACAAAAAATTTCGACAGTTGTAAACGAAAAATCACGATTTAACGGTTATTTTAACTCCGATTTTGGTGATTTTTTTACAGCTACACTCCTTAACCCTATATGAATACAATGAATGAATTCGATCTTCAATTAAAAATATTTACACAAGTGGATACCACAAAATATTATGTTATACTTAATGAAAGTATGAATAAACTCTTAAGTATTAGTGAATCGATTATTTTGATGGGATACGCATTCTATGAAACTAGTTTCAACAATCTAAATGTCAAACATGTTTGTATATACTTCGAGATCACATACGCCAAAAATTACAAAAAACAAACCTTCAGAGATCAAGTAACGGGACAAAACCTTTCGATGATTATCAATGAAAAATCACAATTTAACGGTTATTTTAACTTCGATTTTGATGATTTTTTTTTATAGCTACACTTCTTGATCCTATATGAATACAATGAATGATCTCATCTTCAATTTAAAATATTTACATTAGTGGATACCACAAAATCTTATGTTATACTTAATGAAAGTATGAATAAACTCTAAGTGTTAGTAAATCTCTTGTTTTGATGAGATACACATTCTACGAAAACTAGTTTCAACGATCTAACCGTCAAACATGTTTGTATATACTTCGAGATCGCATACGCCAAAAATCGAAAAAAATAAACATTCAGAGATCGAGTAACAAGACAAAACTTTTTGATGGTTATCAATGAAAAATTACGATTTAACGGTTATTTTAACTCCGATTTTGATGATTTTTTTACAGTTACACTCCTTGACCCTATATGAATACAATGATTGAATTCGATCTTCAATTTAAAATATTTACATTAGTGGATACCACAAAATCTTATGGTATACTTAATGAAAATATAAATAAACTCTTAAGTGTTAGTGAATCTATTATTTTGATGGGATACGTATTCTACGAAACTAGTTTCAACGATCTAACCATCAAACATGTCTGTATATACTTCGAGATCACATATGCCAAAAATTACAAAAAAAAAAAAAAAATAAACATTCAGAGATCAAATAACAAGACAAAATTTTTCGACGGTTATAAATGAAAAATCACGATTTAAAGATTATTTTAACTCCAATTTTGATGATTTTTTACAGCTACACTCCTTGATCCTATATGAATACAATGAACTAATTTGATCGTCAATTTAAAATATTTCCACAGGTGGATACCACAAAATCTTATGCCATGATGATTGATGAAAATTGAGGATTTTGTAAAAGGAATAACATGCAAGCTTTGAGTTCCATTGGTAAGGTTTAAACTTTTGAGAAAGGCTTCACAACCTTGAAAACAAAAACTTTTTCATTTTGCATATCCGTACACATTTAATATTTTGTAATAGACTAGTAGTATATGGATGTTTCTTTATTAGACTCTTATTTTCGAGTGTTGATGTAGTATTTAAACAACAAATGTGTTTTAATGTTTTGAAGTAACATTTATGTGGCAATGTGTGGTATGTATAAATTTAAGAAAAAAAAATATTTTTCTTAACGGGTCATAACTGGTGGGGTCACTTTACCCAAGGTAAAGTGACCCACCTGTGAAGGACCCATTAAGATAACGGGTGTGACACGACACGATCCGTTAAGATAATGGGTGTTATACGAGAACAACAAGAACATGACAGACATGACCCGTTTGCCAGGCCTACCATCAACCTAAGGCCCCGTTCAGAAAGAGTGTAGGGGGTGTCTGTGAACCAATTTGAGCACATGTTTGTGTGTGTTTTAGGGATTTTAGGGAGAGGTCATAACAAAACTAAGAAAACAAGAAATGAAGAACAACTAGAGAATCGAAGAAGAATGGAAGCAATGAATTGAGAGAGAGAGTTTGTATTTCTGAAGAAAATGATACACTTGAATCAATCAATCTTACACTAGCATATGAGCTTATATAGCTTATCTGTGCTAACTAACTTTAACAACCAATTGTAACAACCTGGATTAGTTATAACAATACCAACAGACTACATGGCAAGTCATCAATCCTTGACTGTAATTTTGCCATGTCATTAGTTGTTTGCCAAGTCACCAGTACAGTCAATAGAAGGTGAGGGGGATAAAGGAGCGGGGAACCCAAATTGAAGCCCACTAGGTAGGTCAGTGTGCCTAAGAAAGACATTTTATTTCATTTAGCGATTGGAGACCTTTAGATGATGATAAAGAGAATTAAAGTTCTAATTATGATGTTCGGATGGTAAATATTTGTTAATCGTAAGTGGTGGGGCACTAGTTGTCTTCCTGTAGGGGGACTACTTGTCTCCCAGGGGACACAAACATTATCCTTTTTAATTATACTGTGTACAAATATGTTATTAGGAAATCAGTCATAATTATTACTTCTCGAAACTCAATTGTTAAGAAGGCGTTTGATAACTATTTTATCACTACAACAAAAGGCTTTTATAGTGTCAGTGGGTAGTGTCGGTTTAATTTAATATAGTGGCCGATTAGTCAGTTGCGACACTAATTGAACATGACGTCAGTTTTACTCTCGCTTATAAGCGTCATAAAATACTGGTGTCGCTTTTAAACCAACATAAAAATAATTTTTAATGTTTTTAAATACTAGTGTCGCTTTTAAACCGACGCAAGAATAATTTTTAATTTTTTTAAATACTGGTGTCACTTTTAAACTGACGTAAGAATAATTTTTTATGTTTTTAAATACTGGTGTCGCTTTTAAAGCGACGTAAGAATACATTTTAATATTTTTAAATACTAGTGTCGCTTTTAAGCGACATAAAAGCGACGTAAGAATACATTTTAATATTTTTAAATACATTTGATAACTTTGATAACTTTTGGTTGTTACTAGAATGGATTAGATGAGCATAATTTTGATAACTTTTTGTTGTTATTTTAATTTGTTTTTACTATAATAGGTGTTGAAAATTAAAAGATTGCAATCGTGATAGAGTTCGAGGGTTGAAAGATAAAAATTGACGGTTGGATCGTTGAAACTAGTTTCGTAGAATGCGTATCCCATTAAAACAATAGATTCACTAACACTTAGAGTTTATTCATACTTTCATTAAGTATAACATAAGATTTTGTGGTATCCACTACTATAAATATTTTAAATTGAAGATCGAATTCATTCATTGTATTCATATAGGATCAAGGAATGTAGTTGTAAAAAATCATCAAAATCGGAGTTAAAATAATCATTAAATCGTGATTTTTCGTTGATAACCTTCGAAATGTTTTGTCCCATTACTTGATCTCTGAATATTTGTTTTTTGCGATTTTTGGCATATGCGATCTCGAAGTATATACAAACAAGTTTGACGGGTTGATCGTTGAAAATAGTTTTGTACAATGCGTATCCCATCAAAACAATAGATTCACTAACACTTAAGAGTTTATTCATACTTTCATTAAGTATAACATAAGATTTTGTGGTATCCACTACTATAAATATTTTAAATTGAAGATCGAATTCATTCATTGTATTCATATAGGATCAAAGAGTGTAGTTGTAAAAAATCATCAAAATCAGAGTTAAAATAACCGTTAAATCGTGATTTTTCATTGATAGCTGTCGAAATGTTTTGTCTCGTTACTTGATCTCTGAATATTTGTTTTTTGCGATTTTTGGCGTATGCGATCTCGAAGTATATACAAATAAGTTTGACGGTTAGATCGTTGAAAATAGTTTCGTATAATGCGTATCCCATCAAAATAATAGATTTACTAACACTTCAGAGTTTATTCATACTTTCATTAAGTATAACATAAAATTCTGTGGTATCCAATAGTGTAAATATTTCAAATTGAAGATCAAATTCATTCATTGTATTCATATAGGATCAAGGAGTGTAGTTGTAAAAAATCATCAAAATCGGGGTGAAAATAACTGTTAAATCGTGATTTTTCGTTGATAACCGTCGAAACGTTTTGTTCCGTTACTTGATCTCTGAATATTATTTTTTTTGCAATTTTTGGCGTATGTGATCTTGAAGTATATACAAACAAGTTTGACGGTTGGATCGTTGAAATTAGTTTCGTACAATGCATATCCCATCAAAACAATAGATTCACTAACATTTAAGAGTTTATTCATACTTTCACTAACACTTAAGTTTATTCATATATCAATACAATGAATGAATTTGATCTTCAATTTAAAATATTACACTAGTGGATACCACAAATCTAATGTTATACTTAATGAAAGTGTAAATAAACTCTAAGTGTTAGTGAATCTATCATTTTGATGAGATACGCATTTTACGAAATTAATTTCAACGATCCAACCATCAAACTTGTTTGTATATGCTTCGCGATCGCATACGCCAAAAATCGCAAAAAAAAAAACATTCAGAGATCAAGTAACGGGACAAAACTTTTCGACGGTTATAAACAAAAATTCACTATTTAACGGTTATTTTAACTTCGATTTTGATGCTTTTTTAACATCTACACTCCTTGACCTATATGAATACAATGAATGAACACGATCTTCAATTTAAAATATTTACACTAGTGGATACCACAAAATCTTATGTTATACTTAATGAAAGTATGAATAAACTCTTAAGTGTTAGTGAATCTATTGTTTTGATGGGATACGCATTGTAAGAAACTATTTTCAACGATCAAACCGTCAAACTTATTTGTATATACTTCAAGATCGCATACGCCAAAAATCGCAAAAAACAAATATTCAGAGATCAAGTAACAAGACAAAACATTTCGACGGTTATCAACGAAAAATCATGATTTAACGGTTATTTTAACTCCGATTTTGATGATTTTTTACAACTACACTCCTTGTGAAGGAAATTTATGAGATTAGCATGGGATTTCTAGTGACTAGCATGCATATACAATTCAAAATTTATATACGAAAACAACGGAAGCATGTTAACAATTAATATTAAAGCTCTAGTCATTTAAATCCCCTTCAAGATGCATAGGTTTATGTAAGATGCATTACAAATTATTTTATTGAAGAACAAAGTTAAGGAGTAGATTTGTACCTCTTGATCTACTCTTAAGACCAAGGATGGACCACCTCCAAGATCTTTGCTTCTCAAAGTCTTTGAGCCTAGCCTCCCTCCTTGCCTCCTCCACTTTGAAAGTTTGAGTGCTCCAAGGTTCTCTTAGAGTTTTCAAAGAGAAAACCTCTAAAGATCCTCACCCACTAGTGTAGTGAGAAGGATGATGAAATAACCTAAGGGGTGATTAGATGATTAACTAAAAACTCCCCAAAGGTGGCCGGCCTCTTTTTGTGTTCTAGAGAGATATTTCTTTTTCTCTATTTTGTTTTGAACACTCAAAAACCCTAAGTGAGATATTTCCTATAATGTTGTATTTATAGACAAAAGGAAACAAGTCAACATTTGACTTCCTCACCTCCTCATTGTGGCCGGCCATTAGTGTGAATATTTGGGCTTTGGGCTTTTATTATTCCAAGTCATCCAATGCTTGAATAAAAGCCCAATGGGTTTAGGCCCAATGGGCCCAATTAAACCAGAACGTTTCTTTAAGCCCACAACGATCTTTTATCGCTTTTATGATTTCTTTAGACTTTCTAAATTAATCGCCACACCTAATTAATCCAATTAATTATTTCCATCATCCATTGGTTACTCACTACAAGAGTGTATTGGTGAACAATCTTTTAGGTTCTAATTAGCAAGGCAGTGAGATGATTGGCATCAATCCAATTGATTTAATCCAATCACTTGAAGAATTAAAACTTACTTTTAATTCACGTTCTCCTTCGACAATTATAACTAATCATCTAGAAGAACCCACAAGCCATGAGTGACATCTAAACATATGTCATGGCTACCCAAGCTAATGTAGAAGTTATTCAGAGAACCTATTCAGTTGGAATTACAATGTAATTCGATCTTTCTCTAATACAATACTCTTAATCACATCACTAGGTATGGATGTACTATGTCAAACCCCTAATGTGATTATATGTCTTTATATGATTCAATTGAGTCGTATAGGAACGCTTTCCTTTACTACGCTCGATACTTCGGCCGAAGATTCCCGAATCATATCTTAGAGTATACATCATCTCTTAACGAGGATTAGAGATCCCTTGTTGACCATTCACATGCCTACATGTTTAGATAGCTTGACCCCAACAATGTCGTGGACTCTCCAAATGGAATGCCATTTGACATGGTCAAAGATCAAGGACCTAACCATTAGATATCTATGATGTCTCAGGTCAAAGGATTACTTACATTATTCCAACTATCTGAGTTACTTGCTTGACATGTGAGTAGACCTCCATGCAAGTACTCTCGTTCGATTGTGTTCAGTGAACTCTTTCCCTTAATGAGCACCTACATACTTGTCTTAGTGTCACTACACAAATGGGATGAGACTTTCCATCCTTCCATTTGAATTGGACATAGTATGTACTGATCTATGCATTGTCAGTATCCCTTCGACAATCCTATGACCAGGAACCTTTTGGACATGATGGTTATGTGAAGAAGGTCTCTGTAGTCTAACATCATTAGATTACTTCTTCCATCGATCCATTGTCCATGGATTCACTATTTAGAACATATTTCGTTCATTGAGATTGTCCTAATTAGTATCTTTGTCTTCTTATGTATAAGAGTCAGATATACACATCATTACAATGTCCTGAAAGGTTTCTTCCAAAGATTGACTTTCAGGGCATACTTCCAACAATCTCCCACTTGCACTAAAGTCAATCACTAGTGTATCTTAGACATGCTAGTTGAGTGAGCTTACGCTCGTAGGTTCACTTGGTTATGTATAAAATCCCTTTTAATTTTAAAAGGGGTTTTCTTATCGAATGTTTCCAAAACATTTGATGATGTCTCTTTCTTGTGTTCGAATACTTTGATGAGACCTTGATTCCATGGCTTGAGCTATCGCCCCATTACGTTGTAGTGTCCAACTAACGACCTTATGGTTTGGATTCAATCATTGGTTCCATAAGAACCCATTCTATTCAAAACACCTTTTGAAGCAGTTTCTAAAACAATATATCGACATATATTTCGTTTGTATACTTTATACAAACTTTGCTCCAATCTTTGAGACCATTGTAGTACAATACTATCAATTCATTTATATGATTAGTACTTCATCCATTATGAAGTCCCATTTGCTAAAATGGGTTTTTCACTTTGGTTCATAACCTAAGTGAATGCACGCTTCCAGAGTCCCACTCTGATGTTCCTTTCTTAAAGGCAATAATACTCATTCAGTTGCTATGGTTCTGATCCTGGGATGTAGTAATATCTTAAAGTGACAACCCATGTGGTTCTTCACCTTTGGATATCTTCTCACAAGTCCATACATGTGTCCCTTTTGTGATTTTATGACACATTCATTATAAGGGATATGAGAGTGATTTTCTATTATAGAAAAAACACCTTCTCAAATCTTCAACATTTTGAGATTTGATTTCCCCTTACAACATCCTTGACATAGCCTTGCTACATCAATGAGTCCAATTTCAAGTCAATACTTCAAATTTGACCGTATCATAATTTTGTCATCTTTAAGCAACATTTATGTTTTATCAAGTCTATCAAGTAGACTTCATTCATATCTTGTTTGTTCAAACTATGACATCACTCCCACTGGCCTTGTTGTAACTAAGTATTCAATCAAAAAATTAACACTTATATTTTCTTTGATTGAATGCATATTGCTCCCATTAACTTGTCTTGGATCTATTGACAATCATTGAGATCCATTAGCTTATTAATGATGTCTCAACCCTTTTGAGACTATCAACAATTCTATCTAACACAAGTTTATTTAAACGAATCATACACAAAAGAATTCCTTCTTTAAGTAATTCCATTTGAAATGTGTGACTTGTTTTATCAAGTCCATACATTTAAATTATATGGTGTCATACACCATTATTCAAGTTTTAGTCATACTAAGACTTTAATATAGTCATATGAGAATTATCTAAATCTTTAGTGAAAGCATAGCTTCTACTAAGGATATAGAAACTCAACCATTCCTTCTAGACAGTTGATATAATTCTTTATCAAAACTATATAGAGTATTATAGTTACATAAGGTGACGAATTTAGATTGTCTTGTTGTTAAACTATATGTTGTGACTCATTTTAAAACCATTCCCTTTTGTTTCATCAAAATTTGTCCATATGCTTCGATATTAGCTTGTTCTCATAAAAGAGAATAATGGACAACTCCCAACATATAACCATTTTATGCTAGGTTGACGAAACCAACATTTAAAGACTATTCTTTAAATGTTACACAACATAGAATTTTAACGTTTGAAGAGCTTGAGTTTTTAACAATTTAAAATTTCAAACTCTCAACAATAGTCATGCACTATTATTGTTTAGACAACTATAAAACAATCATATTCAAGTTTATATCCAATTTCTCACCTCCCACTATTTCTCATGTCTTTAATGAGAAATCACTTCATACATTCAAAATTGTATAGACGTGGAGCATACGGGTAGAGGACATTGTGTAATAGCTTTAAAACCTTTCAAGCTCATTTATTTCAATTTTCACTAAGATGATGTCTTGTTATTAAGTGACTAAAGTCTTTAAACATTTTATTGATTTAGACACTTCATTCTTGGTTTAATCACTAACATACTTGACATTCTAAAACAATTTTAAGAATGCCCAATTAATTGTTCAAAACTATTAATTGAATCAAGAGTGATCTTGATTATTGTGATTTAAGTGATAACCATACAAGAAACATTTTCTTGTTTCTTATATCACCATAATGTGATCATCCTTTTTCATTAAGAAAGGAATCTCTAAACCTTGGTCAATTCATATAGATTTCATAGGTAGACAATTGGAACCAAATCTAAAGATTCATTGTATCCTTCTATGTCCAACATATGAGATCTATCCTTAATTGATAAGTCTAAAGTTTTGTTTATCCCATTACAATAAGTGATACAAGTCTTGTATCTCAACTAGGACACAACAAGACAATATTCAATTCATAACACTACTTTTAAGGAAATATCTTATATATTTAGAAGGCATACATCACATTACATTGATGTGATGATTCAAACATTCAAAATGTTTTAATACAAAAAGAATTAGCTCTATACATTTAGAGACTAATTAAATACCTTCATTTAGGCACTAATAGTGGTCTTACATCACATGAAGCCACATAATGAGTTCTTTACAAAATAAGAAAGTTTCAAAGACTTTCTTTGAATGCCTAAATTAAACTTCCTAAGTAGTAAGCAAAAAACATGGTGGCCGAAGCCTTCTCCACCTTCCTTGCTTGTTTTTCTTCTACTTGCCTCCTTCACCTATATACAATTATACGAGTGATTAGCACTTTATATCAAATATAAACATTTAGAAGATCTAACAATTAGAATTGAAGATAAGAACATTTAAACCATACTTTTTGGCTTGTTCTTTAGAGTTGAAAGGTAGAACCTGCAATTCCTCCTCCAATGTCCCTCCTTTCCACAGTGGTGGCAAGTCCCCTTGGGCTCCATTGCCTTCTTTTTCTTCACTCCACCTTTCGGCTTAGGAGTGGTAGACTTCTTCTCCTTCCCTTTTCCTTTGCCTTGCGGCTTAGGAGTGGAAGAGGATGGCTTGTTGTAGACTACTGCAGAAGTCCCTACAACGTTCTCTTTCTTCATAGTCTTCTCAGCAGTTACTAACATGTTTAGTAACTCAGAGAGAGTACTATCCATCTTATTCATATTGTAGTTCATTACGAACTGCGAGAATGAATCAGAAAGAGAAGCCAAAATGAAGTCCTGGGCCAATTCCCCGTCAAGTGGAGTTCCAAGGCTCTCCAGTTGTTCTATGAATCCTATCATCTTCAGTACATGTTGATGCACTGGAGCCCCTTTGACCATCTTGGTCTTGACAAGTTCATAAACAGTGCTGAAGCGACGATTGCGCGTCCCTTCACCATATAACTCCGTAAGATGGAGTATTATGGAAGATGCACTGTCCATGCCCTCGTGCTGTCTCTGTAGCTCCTCATTCATGGAAGCCAACAGATAGCACTTGGCTTGCGTATCATCCTCAACGTGCTTGTCATACTTAGCACGTTCATCCTCAGAGGCGTTAGGCCCAAGAGGTATGTGAGGTGGGGCCTTGTCTAGGACGTAAACAATCTTCTCCAACGTTAGGAGAATCTTGACATTACGATACCATGATGGGAAATTATGCCCCTCTAGGCAATGTTTGTCGAGTATTTTCGCGAGTATGCTTCCAACTATATTTATATACATAAACAATAATTAAATTAGTTTGATTGTTGATTAAGTCATACGATTCGGGTCTTTAAACCGAATGACATCACCCACCATTTTTGGCAAATTCCATATCCCTCATGATGGAATCCGGGAGGTTTCAAAGAAAGCTCCTAGCGGGTTATGGGAGACTCACTATTACCAAGCTCACCTCACGATGATACGATGTTGGCTAGCAAAATAATAATGAGAGGGTACATTTACCCATTCACAACAAAGTTTTGTGATTACCCATCTTTTTGGCCTCTAGAGAATAATGCCTCACGATGATACGATATTGGCACCATTTCTTCTTAGTTAAGTTCATACCCACCATGCCGGTTTAGATAGGGGTCCAAGCATAACCTCACGATGATACGATGTTGGCTACACTCGTTGCCTATTTTTCACCACATCAAATGTTTTTGAATAGACTCCTCCTGACTTATAAGCATGCACTTTGCACTCCCCCATGATAGGGTGAAGGCGGTGTACAAGTCATAAACGATTGGAGACGACCATGGTGGAAGGCCACGAAGAAGTGTTCGAAACACCTCTACGCTTTCAACTTAAAATTGCATGTTGGTTGAGGGATTTTAAGGTCTCATCAATTTTATTTATTTAAACATATTCAAATAAATTGTGTCCTATTATAACTACTAGTCCAAAGTTTAATGAATTTAGTAGCATATAATATCCCCACTATTTGTTTTCATAAAACAAATCAATATCAAAACATTTTTCAAAATATTGGAGATATGTATAACTACTAATTGTATTCATTATAGTTTAGTAGCATATGATACTCCCACTATTTGTTTTGAGAAAAACAAATCAATATCAAAAACGAATTTTTCAAATATTGGAAGTAACTACTACTACTACGGTTTTGCAATCCTTTAAATTTGGACTTTATAGTTATCGTAGGCTCTTGGATGACCATGGACTTATAGGGTTATTGCAACAACGAGCCAACATTGTTGAATAAGATCTCGGGGAGGTTGTGTCAATTTAATTACGTGCTTTCCAATCCAATTAAAACATTTTCATTGAGCCATTAGAAATGAAAGACAATCAATCATTGCTAATTAGGGCATTGGACCCATTTAATCTTTGTCTCATGTCAAAACCCTCTTTTAAATATGTCTCCTTACCAATAGTTAAAGAAACTCTAGTCTAGTACTAGAGGGAATCAACTAACTAAAAGAGATTAAGAAGTAATAAGAATTACAAACTGATTTGTACAAATTCCTACAAATTACACATACTAAGAGGGAGAGATAGATTAATGTCAAACATGATAAGGTCCAATTAAAACAGTAATTAAAACACATTCCTAAGGTTCAAACAATTTGAATTTAGCGCCTTATCTTATAGCTCAATTATCGTTTAAGGCATAAGTCCATAGTCACCCTTTGTTTTTTTTAAACTACTTAATCACATTAAATAATCAAATAGGAATGCAACATAAACAATTAGATTTAGTGCATATGGGCATAATTAAATGATGATTTTAAACAATAAACAAAATTAAAATCAAATATTTTAACTTTTTCAAATAGTACTGGCCTAAATGCAAATATGCAAAAGTTAGGGGCCAAAGTGTAAATACTCAAAAGTAAAAACAACTTTTTCTTAAAACCACAAAACCCCCACAAGTGGGTTTTGTCATAGGGTGGCCGGCCACATGGTGGGGAGAAGCAAAGTCTCACCCACCTTGCTTTAATTCAATGCAAAGAAGAAAAATCAAAATTTGCTTGTCACTTGGTTTTGCTTTAAGGATATTTTGTAAAGTTTTTGAGGAAAATATCCTAGAGAAGTCTAGGATTAAAATTACATTAAGGAAAGATTTAGATGATAAGTTTATCACCCAAATCCATAAAACAATTTTATAAACTTAAATAAAATCATTTTCACCCAAAACAAAACCATAAACACCAAGAACAAAACCATGAACATAATTTCAAGATTTTCATATTCTTGGTGATTTCTTCACAAAACCAAAAACAAAAGTGACAAGAACACTTCTTTCTAGCATTCAAGAGTGTGTGTGTGTGATTCAAAATAAAAAACACAAACACATGCCAAAACCCATTTTGTGCCGTGCCCCCTTTATGTCCCAAAACCCCAAATTTTGTTTTAAACTCATACTTCATTCATGCATCTAAAACACCTTTTTACATGCATACCTTTCTCAACTATTGATTAACATTTTTCAACACTTGAAAAACAAAAGATAAACATACTTTAAATGAAGAACATATATGTCAAAACATAAAATTAAATTTAAAACTCATATGCATAAAATCCAAAAGGACATATCAAACATAAACCTTTGGCTTTGATACCACTTGAAGGAAATTTATGAGATTAGCATGGGATTTCTAGTGACTAGCATGCATATACAATTCAAAATTTATATACGAAAACAACGGAAGCATGCTAACAATTAATATTAAAGCTCTAGTCATTTAAATCCCCTTCAAGATGCATAGGTTTATGTAAGATGCATTACAAATTATTTTATTGAAGAACAAAGTTAAGGAGTAGATTTGTACCTCTTGATCTACTCTTAAGACCAAGGATGGACCACCTCCAAGATCTTTGCTCCTCAAAGTCTTTGAGCCTAGCCTCCCTCCTTGCCTCCTCCACTTTGAAAGTTTGAGTGCTCCAAGGTTCTTTTAGAGTTTTCAAAGAGAAAACCTCTAAAGATCCTCACCCACTAGTGTAGTGAGAAGGATGATGAAATAACCTAAGGGGTGATTAGATGATTAGCTAAAAACTCCCCAAAGGTGGCCGGCCTCTTTTTGTGTTCTAGAGAGATATTTCTTTTTCTCTATTTTGTTTTGAACACTCAAAAACCCTAAGTGAGATATTTCCTATAATGTTGTATTTATAGACAAAAGGAAACAAGTCAACATTTGACTTCCTCACCTCCTCATTGTGGCCGGCCATTAGTGTGAATATTTGGGCTTTGGGCTTTTATTATTTCAAGTCATCCAATGCTTGAATAAAAGCCCAATGGGTTTAGGCCCAATGGGCCCAATTAAACCCGAACGTTTCTTTAAGCCCAAAACGATCTTTTATTGCTTTTATGATTTCTTTAGACTTTCTAAATTAATCGCCACACCTAATTAATCCAATTAATTATTTCCATCATCCATTGGTTACTCACTATAAGAGTGTATTGGTGAACAATCTTTTAGGTTCTAATTAGCAAGGCAGTGAGACGATTGGCATCAATCCAATTGATTTAATCCAATCACTTGAAGAATTAAAACTTACTTTTAATTCACGTTCTCCTTCGACAATTACAACTAATCATCTAGAAGAACCCACAAGCCATGAGTGACATCTAAACATATGTCATGGCTACCCAAGCTAATGTAGAAGTTATTCAGAGAACCTATTCAGTTGGAATTACAATGTAATTCAATCCTTCTCTAATACAATACTCTTAATCACATCACTAGGGTATGGATGTACTATGTCAAACCCCTAATGTGATTATATGTCTTTATATGATTCAATTGAGTCGTATAGGAACGCTTTCCTTTACTACGCTCGATACTTCGGCCGAAGATTCCGGAATCATATCTTAGAGTATACATCCTCTCTTAACGAGGATTAGAGATCCCTTGTTGACCATTCACATGCCTACATGTTTAGATAGCTTGACCCCAACAATGCCGTGGACTCTCCAAATGGAATGCCATTTGACATGGTCAAAGATCAAGGACCTAACCATTAGACATCTATGATGTCTCAGGTCAAAGGATTACTTACATTATTCCAACTATCTGAGTTACTTGCTTGACATGTGAGTAGACCTCCATGCAAGTACTCTCGTTCGATTGTGTTCAGTGAACTCATTCCCTTAATGAGCACCTACATACTTGTCTTAGTGTCACTACACGAATGGGATGAGACTTTCCATCCTTCCATTTGAAGTGGACATAGTATGTACTGATCTATGCATTGTCAGTATCCCTCCGACAATCCTATGACCAGGAACCTTTTGGACATGATGGTTATGTGAAGAAGGTCTCTGTAGTCTAACATCATTAGATTACTTCTTCCATCGATCCATTGTCCATGGATTCACTATTTAGAACATATTTCGTTCATTGAGATAGTCCTAATTAGTATCTTTGCCTTCTGATGTATAAGAGTCATATATACACATCATTACAATGTCCTGAAAGGTTTCTTCCAAAGATTGACTTTCAGGGCATACTTCCAACACCTTGATCCTATATGAATACAATGAATGAATTCGATCTTCAATTTAAAATATTTACATTAGTGGATACCACAAAACTTATGTTATACTTAATGAAAATATAAATAAACTATAAGTATTAGTGAATCTATCGTTTTAACGAGATACGCATTTTACGAAACTAATTTCAACAATCCAACCGTCAAACTTGTTTGTATATGCTTCGAGATTGGATCCTTGACAATGAAAATTTCCTTAGAACGTGGATATTAGCATGTGATGAGATATTATATAATAAAATTAGACTATGTTTGAATTAGCATGTGATGATATTTTATAATAAAATTATATTTATGTTTTTTATTACGTATTTTATTCAAGTTAAATTTTATTTATTAAAATTTTAAAATGTTATATGAGATAACAAAAAAAAAAGTTGGTTATTTTTTTTCTTTGGATGGATATCTTGAAATATTAGGTGGGAAATTTCCCAAACATTAGGCGGGAAATGGATGAATTCATTGAAATATGAGGCGGGAACTTGGTAAACTTAGTGTCGGTTTTAACCGACACTATCACCTTTAATGCTACACAAGTTTCATTAAACCGACGCTATGTAAATTTCAAAAAGTGTGTCAGAAGTTGGTGTCGGTTAAGACCGACACCAACATTAATTTAAACCGTAAGTATGCATATTTAAACTCCTCTCTTTCCCATTTCGTTTGTGCTTTCATTTTCCCCCAATTTCAGTCTTTCTTCTTCTCCTTCCCCATTTCATCCGTGCGTCCATTTCTTCCTCCTTTTCAGTTTTTCCTCCTCGTCCGTTAAGCACAACCCTCCCTCCACTTTTCAACATTTCGATAAATCTCAGTCCCAGATTTTGTTTTCTGAAAAAATAAGGAAAGATTGAATCTTTTTTGTTTGCAGGAGGAGGCGAGGTCGATGGGGAGCTTGAGGAGCGAGAGGCTGGCGACATCTACAACTTTGGCGTCCTCCTGCTTGAGGCAGTTACAGGAAGGGATCCTGTGGACTATGGCCGCCCTGCTAATGAGGTATACAATTTTCAGAAATATTGTTTACTGTTTCTGAGAGTGTTTCCTTCAATACTCTTCCTTCGTTCCTACCCTCAGGAGGCAGCGTCTTTACCGGTTATGAAAGCTTTACTGTTATGTACAGAATTTTAAGAAGAATTTCTAAATACTCGTGGTAGGTCAATCTAGTAGAGTGGCTCAAATTGATGGTAGGTGCAAAAAGAGCAGAGGAAGTTGTGGATCCAAACGTTGAAGTTAAACCCAGTACGCGTGCTTTAAAACGCACCCTTTTGGTTGCACTTCGGTGTGTTGATCATGATTCATTTAATTTGAGTATAAGTGACGTTAGTTTGAGTATTTTATTTATTTAACTAAAGTAGTGTCGGTTTAAAGCGACACTAAGTATGATATTTTAATTATTTTTTTGTACTTCACTGACATAAAGATTAGTAAATTTTTTATTTTTAATAGGTCTAGTGTCGCTTATAAGCGACGTTAGTTTGAGTATGTTATTTATTTAACTAACTTAGTGTCGGTTTAAAGCGACACTAAGTTTGATATTTTAATTATTTATTTATTAGGTAATGTCGGTTTAAATCGACATCTCTGTCAGTAGTGATGTCGCTTTTAAGCGACGTAAGACCCTATATCGCTTTTAAGCGACGCTGTTGTTCTTTTTTATTTTATAATACTTTCCTTCTTAGTGGCGGATTAAGGTGGATAAGCAACGCCAATACCCTTTAGTGACGGTAGTATTGGTGTCGGTTTCGCTATGCGACATTGCACGATTTAATGTCAGATTTTTACCAAAAATCCGACATTAAGTGATTTTTTATGTCGCTTTTATAGCGCCACTGATATGCCATTTTGTAGTAGTGTATTTTCAATTTTCAATTTTTGTTTTCACAAAGCCCTCCCTGACCCCTGTTCCTAAACCCTAAAGCTAAAGCTGTATCATTATGCTTTCCCTCTGACAAAGCCCTCCCCATCCCCATTCCACCCAAAATGATGAAAAAAAAGAAAAAGGAAGCAGTCTCTTTTTCATTATCTCTAATATATTTTGTATTATTGTCATCTTTTTATTATATACATGCTCAACGACATCTCCACTAACTAACAATGTACGGTGACTAAACATTAACGGCAGATTGATCAAACATTGACAATATTAATCAAACAGGAATAACATATGAATAAAAATCAACATCATATCGTCAATGTCGATCATGTTGAGCGTGTTTATATTTGTCATAACTCATAAACATTTGTCACATTAAAAGAAAACTCCATGTAGAAATATTGGAATCACAGAAAATCCATTTATGGTATATATGTGTGTATATACACTTTTGACTCTTCAGTGAGACATAGATCATCATTTCCTATTCGCCTTAGTGGCCGACAATTTTTACATGTCCATCTATGATTCTATATATATCGAGGACGACTGAACCTTTTTTTTTTCTTTCCATGGCATCTAGCTTTTGAATTTTAGTGAAACAAGGTCATATCATATGTATACGGGTCATTGATGTGATACTAATTAATCATATACTAATTTCAAACCTCAATGCAATTTAAGTTACTCTTTCACTCTATAAAATGTTCAAATCACGTTTTCAGTCTATGCAATCGGCTTTTGTGACAAATCCAAAATTCTAACCTCGTGGATTCCAACGTAAAACATTTTTCAATTTTTTCATTGGGGAATTTAGTCGAGTTATCTTCTTAGTTCTATCAACAACTTCCAAGGTTTGATGCCGAGCATCACTTGCCAAGGCGTGCTGTCAAGGCTTGTCTCAAGGCTTGTTGTGCATCACTTGCCAAGGTACGCCGAATTCTACCTAAGAATTGAACAACTTTTTAGAATTCTCAAGTTCCAAACAAGATGGTCATAGGACTTTCGGCGACTATTTCCCATATTTCCCGACTTTCGTAAGGTCTTAGGACCAAAGAGGACCCCTGAATTTGCCACTGCACGTATCGATCAGTTTTACCACGTAAGTTGTCATATTTGCTCCATGAGATTCCCCATAATGTTCTAGAGAGCATTCAAATTCAAAATTATGGGTGTAAAGACACAAGAATAGCCAACGTTTTTCTTGATAGACAAGAGGTTGTTGGAGTAGTAAATATTAGCCTTGTTAGCTAGGTCGTCTTTGTTAATGTGTACGTGAGAACGTTCCATTCAAACTATACTACTAATTAATTAGGACATGAACAGGGAAAACATAGCAAGGAAGGACGAAAAAAACAGGGGAGGAAATATAACGCTTTTCCCTTTTGACGAAACAATAATTTCCAAAGTTATCATTTGAAAGGTTGACGAAGGAAGCGGATTTCGGCATTAGTTTCATAATTATGGTGCCATATGCATATACCGAGATCTTTGTGTTAAAATATTTAAAGGTGGCAATTGGGTATGTTCAGATTACTTATATATATGTCGTGTTCATGTCAACTTACGAACTAATCAAGATGCAAATTGATATGCATATTCTTAGTTCTTTGTGTTTAAGATATTTAAGGGTAGTAACCAGATTACTTATATATATTCATGCCATGTTCATGTCAACTTACGGATAATCAACATGCAAATTGATATTAATATATATGAACAATGTCAGTTATACTTTAATCGTGTACCCATCAGATTCTGGCGTACATTTGTGAGTTTTAAGTCTTATAAGCATGCCTTTTCCGGAATGGCCTCCCTATCAAATTCGTACATTTGTGTCAGTTTTCATCTTATATGCGTGCATGCATTCAAATTCTCACAAACCATAAGCATTCGTATTGCAATATAATACTTTTCAAAAGAGACTATTTACATAATGTAATTGAGTATTGTTAGTGAAAATTTAAATGACATTTTGAGAGTGTCAGTAACACTTCCATGAACACACAAGTGTACTTAATTTAATTAAAACATATATATACAAATATAAGATAAGATATCTAATATTGCTAGTTTTTCCTCTTTCCTTTATTTTCATAATATTCTTAGTTTTCACTTTTCGTGACCTTTTCTGATTAAGCATGGAGTAACTATGTGCTTGAGGATCCATGCAACCAAACTGGTTAATTTTCTTCATCTTTCAAGAGTATCATAGCTTGGAATTTAAGAAGCCATGCATGAGTGGAAAGGAAATATCATTTCGCACTGAATATGTAATTCAACACCAAGACAAAGGATCAAAGGTCACGTTGCATGTATTATTCATTCCTCTTCTGTTCCCAAATCCAAATTAAATAAACATTGCATGCATTTTCTTATGTTACTCCCTTTTTACAGCTCACTTTAATTTCACAATCGATCACTCTCACCCGAAAATTAAAGAAAACAAACTCTGTACTCAAAAGCCTGGACCAATTTGAAAAAGTTCTTCCGAGAGAGAGAGAGAGAGAGAGAGAGAGAGAGAGAGAGAGAGAGAGAGAGAGAGGTGCATGGTAAAGTTAGAAGGGACAGCAGTGTACGTACGTTGTTCGCACCACCACTAATATTTCATAGAGATGGAGGAAAAGAAGACAGTTGTACTGCGTTTGATGAAGCAGGATGTGCAATCCCATGATCTTGTCCAACAAGTACTATCGCTTGATCATCAACAAGATTGTCCCAAAATAGAAAGTTAGAACATTGTTGCTGGGAAACAACCCATTCATTCAACTCATGCCTTTGCATTAAGCACTCCAAGGCCATCTGATCATGATCTCCCTCCTCATCAATATTGTTACAAGATTGATGATGATGATCAACGTTCGGTACCATGTTGTCCGTGTTCTCGATCAACGGTGGCAAATAGTTTGTGTCCATGGTAATATTATTAGTACTACTATTTGTAGTATTAAATGACATTGTTGCCGGAGGTGGGAAAGCCTGGACTTGATGCTGATTCAAATTCCACGGCTCAGATGAATTCAAACCCGTTGCGACAATCATGTCTTGGAAAATCTCCCCGCGAGCATTGTAACTTTCTGGAGCTGCTTCAATATTGGCAGTAGTACTTGTATCAAACATGAACATAGGGCATGTTGAAGAAAATAGGGTTTCTTGAGCTTGAGGCTTTAGGGTTGTACCCAAATCTTGGTGTGCAAAATCTAGTTGGTTATTGTAATTACCCAATTGGAGAATTATATGCTGATGACGATCAACACTAGGCGGTGGACTTATTGTGGAAGCACTTGAAGGTGTGGAAGGCTTCCGAATCTTCTTTTTTATCCATGAATTCCAGTAGTTCTTGATCTCGTTGTCTGTTCTTCCGGGCAGATGGCTAGCTATATGAGCCCATCTACATATATAACAATATAGTTATAGTCGTGCATATATATTATTAGTAAATAAACTATAGAGCAATTAAATTAACCGTGTATTTAACTTCCATAAGCAATTAATTAATTAACTTGTAATTTACATTAACAATATGATTGTGTGTGTCTGCGTTAAATTCATCATGAGCTGAGATGTTCAAAGCCAACCTCCGAATTTGACTGCTTAACGTCTTTCAGCAAAAAAATTAGGTAGAATGTGGTTCTTACGGTATAGGTGATGAAGATAGCTTCTGGATTAGCTATAAATTTAAAACATAAACATACACACACATATATATTTGATTGCGAAAACTTGTTTTTAAAGTTTGTTTGTATTCAGTTAGAGGTCCATTTCACTTAAGTTCTTTCCAAACACCCGGAATCAATTAACTTACTATTGGAAAGAAGGTTTTTTAGTCTATATTATTATGGGAAAGAATAAACGTGACCATTATATGTGATTTTATTTATAAATGAAGCATATGAAAAGCTTCAAAAGCACTTCTTCCAAATACATACGTACAACCACAAGAAAACAAGCTTCAAATTTACAGGTTCAAAGATAAAACAGACTCGCCAAAATCTTGAAATATTTTGAAAATGGTGAAATGAATTTAAATTTTCAAAAGCGCTGCTTCTTCAAGAAAAAAAAAAAACAGTAGAAATTAACTTCAGGTTTATACACATTGTATAAGAAATCCCAAAACCCCAATTGAGCTTTTCGAACATGGCAATGGCTTTAAATTTGAAGGTTGAAATAACTGTCTAGTCTACTAACGTCATCACTCTAAAAAAAATTAAAATTTTGGATTGGATGTAGTCACTACATATTAGGAAATAAATAGATTAATGAAATTAATTAGCTAATAATTCAGCTTGTTAAATTAACCTGTTGCCTACAACCCCATGGAGGCTAATGATCAATTTCTCTTCTTCTGGAGTAAATCTCCCTCTTCTAATATCAGGCCTCAAATAATTAATCCACCTCAAGCGGCAGCTTTTACCACACCTTTGAAGCCCTGAAAATTACACAAAACAATTAAGCACCCTTTAACATCAGTAATTAACATCAGTAATTAATTAAACTATGATATAATTAATAGTAACGAATACACAGAGAGAGAGAGAGAGAGAGAGAGAGAGGATCATGACCAGCTTTTTCTGGGACTTCACTCCAACAACCATATCCATGAGTAGTGATGTATCTGATGAGTTTCTCATCTTCCTCAGGGGACCAAAGCCCTCTCTTAACCTTCTGTTGGTTGCAGCAAGAATGGTGCCCCATTATTGATCTTCTTAACCTGTAATTCCTAATATGTTGTTAATTAACTTAAATCCTCCGAACTCTGATCGATTCTGATATCGTTTGAATATCAAAACTGCTGAAACTCGATATAGCGATGATGGTAATCACCAACACCAAATTGATGTTTTGCAAGAGTTGGGTCTCTCTCTACCTCCCTTTAAAAGTAATACAAGTACAGTAGGAGGCTATGAGGATATAAGCCGACATGATGGGGTCCATAAGGGAAGCAGATTTCCATGTAACCCTACAATGACATTCCATCAGCTACCTCTTTCTCTCCCTTAATTATATCATATTCCATTGTTGGTTACTATTTTCTACGTACATATTTGTGTATTGCGTAACCAACTTCACGTACTCTAAGTCATGCTGGTGGTTCCACACACCTAGCTCCTTCTTGTTCTGCTACTGTGAAGCAATTGGTCATTTCAACCAATCACTTTGTACCACGTCACTTTATATATGTGAGGCTTTATGCTTGGAAATGATTGGGAGAATGAAGTCATTATAATTTTCTAACTTTTTGTTGAGGAAGGAATGTATTTATGTGTTGAAAATTTCACAGAAAGGGTAATTTTATGAATAAATTAGGCGTCATCGTGGTGTAACATGTGATATATATATATATATATATATATATATATATATATATATATATATATATATATATATATATATATATATATATATATGCTTTTGTAACTTGTTGGTCATGAAAATATTACATGTTATCTGATGATGTATTTGTGCTTTAGTAACCTGTAATTATAATTTTTTTTATGTTTCATTTTTCATAACTAAATCAACATAACTATGATTTTATAATCTGTATTATGGTTTATATATGGGCGCCATTCTTAAAAAAAAAAAAAAGATATCCAATTTATGTAAAATTCAAAATTACATATCGGAACAAATGACCATTCGGCATTCATTGAAATTCAAAGTCCTTGAGTTAGCTCAAGTATTGCAGAAAAGTAAGTTATGATTTATGATTAGGAGATATTCAGGATTTGATAATGTAAAAAAAAAAAAAACAATTAGTAATATAAACAAGTAAATATCTCTCCGACACATATAAAACTAAAAATGCATGCAGCTCCATGTATCACATTTTGCAGAACAATCTATTGATTATTTTGAGCACGAAACATTGAAAAAACTGACTTGATCCATAAGATAAACTAATAATTATCAATTCCCAAATTAACTTTAGAAAAGAATAAAAAAACATCAGCCTTTACTAGCTATTTGATAGCTAGTACTTGCTTATTAAATATATATACACCTAACTGTTAATGTATAAGCTATTGAGCTTACTTTGATATTAGAAAGTAAATAAGCTTAGTGTTTTTAATTGTGTATCCACTTTGGTAATTTTACCAAGTGTAGAGCTCAGATTATTGGACAGGTGTAAAGATCTCTGTATGTCCATTTCTAGTTGAGTGGCTGAGATCATTTTTTCGGTTATACCTTGTAATCCAACAGTTGTGCACAGTGTGCGTATGAAGGAATATAGAAAGATACATTTCTCTGGTGTGTGATATATGCACAGAGAGCACTATCATCAATACTTTCTCCATTACTGCAGATTTGCAGATCTTCATTCTAATTTCTTCTTCTCCTTCATCTGCTCAATAACAAACAGAGATTCTAACATGGCCTCAGAGCCGGTTTCGATCATTTGAGATCTGGGCGTAAAACTAATCGAGCTTCACTCGAGCTCATTCCAGATTGAGTGACGCTGCAGGAATTTCATAAAATTCAATTCCGATTCGTATTCGCATCATCAAAGCTCGACGATGGCTGGATCTGGAAGTTCTGAGGTGAGAACTCCGATCTTCTCCGGTGAGAACTACGAGTTCTGGAGAATCAAGATGGTGACGATTTTCAAATCACACGGGTTATGGAAACTCGTAGAAAAGGGTGTTTCGGCCTCAAATTCAAAGAAGAAAAAGGATGAAGAAAGCTCAGAAGAAGATGAAGATGAGAGAATGGTTGCTGCATATATGCAGGATGCAAAAGCCTTGGGTATTATCCAGAACGCAGTCTCAGATCAGATATTCCCACGGATTGCTAATGCCGATTCAGCGAAGATGGCTTGGGATCTGTTATATGGCGAGTATCATGGTGGTGATCAGGTACGGTCTGTGAAACTACAAAATCTGAGACGTGAATTTGAGTATGCTAGGATGCGTGATGATGAAACTCTGTCTGGATATCTCACTAGGCTAAATGAATTGATTAATCAGATGAAAACATTTGGTGAGATTCTGTCGAATGAAAGGCTTGTACAGAAAGTTCTGATTAGCCTTAGTAAACCATATGATCCTATATGTCTGGTTATTGAAAATACCAAATGCTTAGAAACTGTAGAACTGCAGGAAGTTGTAGCAATCTTGAAAAGCCAAGAGCAACGATTTGATTTACATAGTGTTGATACCACTGACAGGGCTTTTGCCTCACTCTCTGTGACTCCAAAAGGACAAACCAGTAGTAATGCTCAGTCTGGTACATTCAAATCTTATAAGCACTTGAATTCGAAGGGAAAGAAATGGGAGTCTAAGCCTAAGTTTCAACAAAGGTCATTCACAAACTCTGCACAGAACTCAACTTCTTCTGGGTACATGAAGCAAGATTCAGCTAAGCCACAGTGTAAAGTGTGTTCCAAATTCCACTTTGGTGAATGTAGATATAAGGGGAAGCCTAGATGTTACAATTGTGATAAGTTTGGACATTGGGCCAGGGAATGCACAGCAGGCAAGGTTATTCAAAAGGCAAATTGTGCAAACCAAACAGAAGTTACAGGAAATCTGTTCTTTGCCAACAGTGCAATTTCTGAAGACAAAATGAATGGAAACTGGTACATTGACAGTGGGTGCAGCAATCATATGACAGGGAATGCAAATCTTCTTGTCAATATAAAGACTAATGTTGCTGGAAAGGTTCAAATGCCCACTGGTGAATTGGTAAATGTTGCAGGAATGGGTTCTTTGGAAATTGATACAAACAAAGGAAAGAAGTACATCAGAGAAGTCATGCACTTGCCCGGGTTGAAAGAAAACTTATTGAGTGTGGGGCAAATGGATGAGCATGGTTACTACCTAGTATTTGGAGGAAATATGTGCAGTGTGTTTGATGGACCCTCACTGGAGAACCTAGTCATCAAAGTAAAGAAGAAGGAAAATAGGTGTTACCCTCTCTCCCTATTGAAGAATACTCAACTTGCTCTGAATGCTAGTTTTGGTCCAGATTCTACTTGGATTTGGCACAAGAGATTAGGGCATTTAAATCTCAGAAGTCTTAAACAACTTAGGGAGCATGAAATGGTGCATGGTCTTCCACAGCTTGCAGATACTAAGGGAGTGTGTGAAGGGTGTCAGTTGGGAAAACAACATCGTGACTGGTTTCCAAAAGAACAAGCTTAGAGAGCAAGTAATCCCCTGGAACTAATACACACTGACTTGTGTGGCCCTAGGCAAACTGAATCAGTTGCTGGAAATAAGTACTTCATGCTTCTTATTGATGATCATACTCGGATGTCTTGGGTCTATTTTCTGAGACAAAAATCTGAGGCTCTAACATGTTTCAAGAAGTTTAGAGCTATGGTGGAATTACAAAAAGGGTTTTAAAATAAAGTGTCTAAGGAGTGACAGATGAGGAGAGTTTGTGTCAAATGAGTTCAATGAATTCTTAGAGGTTGCTGGGATTCAAAGACAACTATCTATGGCCTATACTCCACAACAGAATGGAGTAGTGGAGAGGAAGAATAGAACGGTTGTAGAAATGGCTAAAACAATGCTTCATGATAAAAGCATGCCATACTTTCTGTGGGCAGAGGCTGTGCACACAGCTGTGTACATTTTGAACAGGTCACCTACAAAAGCACTCAACAATTTAACACCATTTGAGGCTTACAGTGGCAGAAAACCAGGGGTTGGTCATCTAAAGGTGTTTGGATCTGTGTGCTATGCACATGTACCATCTGAAACAAGACAAAAGTTGGATGCTAAAAGTGTTAAAGGTGTCTTTGTTGGATATGCTACATGTGAGAAGGGATATAGAGTGTTTGATCCCTGTACTCAGAAATTAATTCTATCAAGGGATGTAGTCTTTGATGAGAAAATGACATGGACTTGGAAGGAAAGTTCAGAGAAGGCTGTAACTGTGACTTATATTCAGAATGAAAATGAGTTGAGAGAAGTTGAAGAATGTCTTTCTGATTCTAGCTCACTACTCCATGTTGAAGAACCAGATTGTGATACTCATGAATCTGTGCAGATTTCTCAGTCATTTGATCACACTCCAGTAAAATGGAGAGACATAAATGACATTATGGCACAGTGCAATCTTTGTATTGTGGAACCTGAAAAGTTCGAAGAGGCTGCATAAGATCAGGCTTGGGTAAAAGCTATGGAAGAAGAACTGTCCATGATTGAGAAGAACAGAACTTGGGAATTGGTTGATAGACCAAGTAACAAACATGTTATTGGAGTGAAGTGGGTATTCAAAATCAAGTTGAACTTGGATGGTTCAGTACAAAAGAACAAGGCAAGACTAGTTGCCAAGGGGTATGTGCAGAAACCAGGAATTGACTACAATGAGACTTTTGCCCCAGTTGCAAGATTGGACACAATCCGAACTTTAATAGCTCTTGCTGCACAGAGAAGCTGGAAATTATATCAGCTTGATGTTAAATCTGCATTTTTGAATGGAAGTTTGCAGGAAGAAGTCTATGTTGAACAACCTGAGGGATTTGTGGTTGATGGCAAGGAGGATAAAGTCTACAGATTACATAAGGCCTTGTATGGGTTAAAGCAAGCACCTAGAGCTTGGTATGGGGAGATTGACAGCTACTTCATTCAGTGTGGATTTACAAAGAGCTTGAGTGAGGCAACTCTCTATACTAAGACAAGGGGAGATAAGGATATTCTAATTGTCTCTATCTATGTTGATGACATAGTATACACTGGGAATAATCAGGAGATGCTGAATGAGTTCAAAGAAGACATGAAAGTTAAATATGAAATGTCAGACCTCGGGTTACTTCATCATTTTCTGGGGATGGGAGTTATACAAACAGATTCACACATATTTATCCATCAGAGGAAGTATGCTTCTTCCTTATTGGATAAGTTTGGTCTAAAGGAGTGCAAACCTGTTTCCATACCTCTCATTGCTACTGACAAATTGAGCAAAGATGATGGGAGTGGTGCAGCAAATGAAGAACAATATAGAAAGATTGTGGGCAGTTTGCTATATCTTACAGCTACAAGACCAGATGTGATGTATGCAGCTAGCCTACTAGCTAGGTATATGCACTGTCCGACAAATAAACACTATGAAACAGCCAAGAGGGTGCTCAGATATGTCAAAGGAACACTGGACTATGGTTTGAAGTATGAGAAGGGCAATAAGGCAGTTTTGATTGGTTTTTGCGATAGTGACTGGGGAGGATCACTTGAAGACAGTAAGAGCACTTCAGGCTATGCCTTTTCTTTTGGAAGTGGTGTCTTCTCATGGGCCTCAGTGAAACAAAACTGTGTTGCTCTTTCTACTGCAGAAGCCGAGTACATTAGTGCTTCTGAAGCCACAACTCAGGCTATATGGCTCAGATTTGTTCTAGATGACTTTGGGGAGCTACAAGCAGATGCAACTCCTTTGCAGTGTGACAACACATCTGCAATTTCAATAGCTAAGAACCCTGTGTTTCATCAGAGGACAAAACATATCGATAGACGATATCATTTCATCAAGGATGCCTTGCAGCAAGGGATAGTTGATCTAGTCTACTGTCCTACCAAAGAACAAGTGGCAGATATCTTCACCAAAGCCTTGTCGAAGGAGAGATTCAACTATCTCAGGGACAAACTTGGAGTTGTATCAGCTCAAAGCTTAAAGGGGAGTGTTAATGTATAAGCTATTGAGCTTACTTTGATATTAGAAAGTAAATAAGCTTAGTGTTTTTAATTGTGTATCCACTTTGGTAATTTTACCAAGTGTAGAGCTCAGATTATTGGACAGGTGTAAAGATCTCTGTATGTCCATTTCTAGTTGAGTGGCTGAGATCATTTTTTCGGTTATACCTTGTAATCCAACAGTTGTGCACAGTGTGCGTATGAAGGAATATAGAAAGATACATTTCTCTGGTGTGTGATATATGCACAGAGAGCACTATCATCAATACTCTCTCCATTACTGCAGATTTGCAGATCTTCATTCTAATTTCTTCTTCTCCTTCATCTGCTCAATAACAAACAGAGATTCTAACACTAACTTATAATATTTAGGCAAAGGCAACCATAATACATATTACTTAGGTTTTAAGTATATTCCCATGAATATTTTATGAAAAGATATGAGGATCAAAACAAAAGATGAATAGCATTTTGTAGTATTTGTAACGTACATTTCATATTGTATTGTTGCATGAAATGCGATGTCAATGTAAATTTTCACCCTGCAACGTACTAAAGTTCTTAGCTCATCGTACGTAGCAATATACTCTAGGAGGTCAAGTTATTACATGATTGAATCTTTTTCTCGTGTTTAGGGCAACAGTTGTACCATGTGCCTGCCCTAAAATGAATTGTCTATGTCGAGCGTCAGCCCTTGCATGAAGCAGTGATTTATTGGGTGCTCCGGATTACTCGGCATTCTAAATATTTTAACGGTAATATTTTTGTTTAAAAGTACAAAAATTAAAATTTAACAGTTAAAATATCCAAGATACTGGGTAAATCAGAATACCGAGTACTCCAGAACATCCAAGAACTTTTGGAGGAGCAATTGGAACGGTTGCACGGGGCCCCCGAGGAAAATAGAAAGGAAAAAAAATGTACGAGGGGAAGTCATCTTATTTAAAGAGTTAAGCCAAAAGCATAAATGTCATGGATTTAATCCGGTGTGTTGTGTGTCAATTTGTATGTTTGAATAATTTCATTCTATGTATTATTTATTTCGTTTGGTCAATATTAGAGAGATCATATATTTAAACTATATTTTGTAAATCATATGATGTGGTTGTTGATGATTGAATAATATTTAAATATTAATTAACATGCTTATCACCTATTGGTGACACATTACATGATTTGAAATATTGGTTTGAATTTTTTTTTTATCATTTCTTTGAAAATGTAAAATTATTACACACTAGGGCTAAATTTACCTTTAATTATTAAGTAGGTTGATTTGATATCTCTCAAATGACTCTTAAAATGTTTTTCTGGTAAAATGTCAAGAATTCTTAATTTTTTGTGTAAGAGGCCTTCGTTTTGTTGTGGCTTTGAGTCTCCAAAATCTCAAGGCCGGTCATCCAAGTAAAGAGCATTTTTGAGAGTGTAAAATTGAATTGCATATCAGAATAAGTGATACTGAGCCCGTTCACACAATACCAATTGATTTTGAGTTGAAAGCTCATGTTATGTCACCAAAGTTACTTATTGTGAGCGTTTTTTTTTCTCAAAAGAAATTAATTAACCAAAGAGGTCATAAGAATGTAATGGACTAATCTATCTATACCATTAGAATTGAATCCCAAAAAACAAAATAAGTTTATAACCAAAGAATACAGATATTCATTGCCGAGTTGTAATTTAACGTTAAACGATACGAATTATCAGCTATATATATATTCTCTGGTTTAGTTAGGAGACAATGGAGACCTCATGAAAATGAGACCAGTCAATTCTGATTTTCCCTATTCCTTAATCCTTACTTATAGATTAATTATAATTGCTTCATCTAAACTACTAAAGGCATGCATGACGTCATCTCGACTAACAGGATTTTTGTATCATTATTGGTACGTAATATGCATTTGTGACGATGGCATGACGCAATTCATGAGTTAATTAAATCAAATTATACTCTGGGTTAGTTTAGTTCCTCATGGCTTCCAAAAGAATCATTGGACATTGAGAAGGACAAATGTAGCCAGTTTGCTGCTATATGCATGACTTGAGATCATCTGACAATTAAATATACAGTGATTCAATACAGCCCTCTCTATTAATTTTCTATCGACCTGTTTAATTTTTTTCTTTAATAACAAGAAATGAACAAATTAAGATCACACATTTATATAGTGTATAAATAAAGTCTATGCGTACATGATTAATTAAACTCATTCACAGGTAATTTCTTTTTCCTTCTTTTTTTATTTTTTTATTTTACTTTAGGGTACACATTTAGAAATTTTTTTTGGCATTGTTGTTGAGAGTGAATCCTGTAAGGATCCAAGTGAAGAGAAGATCAAGAGTCAAACTAAATGACACTTGTCAATAGATTAATGAATGAGCTGTTATAAGTTGTTAGGAATTATAGTTGAGGATAAGTAGGAGAATTACTTTTAGCTAATACCAACTAAGTAAGGAAGAAATCTATAACTACCATTGTAATCATAACTTGTTCATCAAGAAATCAATATACAGTCTCTCTCTCTCTCTCTCTCTCTCTCTCTCTCTCTCTCTCTTGCTGCATTATGTGAATCTCTCAAGAACATATTCATCAATATTAACATGGTATTAGAGCCAGAAAATGAACTGGTGCTTCCGCACCTCCATTAAAAGCATTGCTTTCTTTCTCTAATCCTCTTTTTGCAAATTGTTGTGATTCAACAAATTGGGGTCTTCTCTTATCTCCGAGTTCTTCAAGATTTTTTTCTTCTTCGATTGCCTTCTATGTGTTTGATCAAAAGTCTCAGTGAAAGTTTCTTCTGAAAAGTTCAACAATGGTGATTGTAGATCAATTGAGAATTGTTCAGTCTCCGATCACAAACCTCAGTTCCACGGTTTCTGCTTTGGTTACAGTGAAGTTGGATGACTCTAACTATCTTACTTGGAATTTCCAGATCAAGTTGCTCTTCGAAAGCCATGGCATCATGGGGTTCACTGATGGATCAATAAAATGTCCTATAAGATTTGATGATGATTTTGAAATTGAAGGGGTCGAAAAAGATGATTACTTGGTATGGAAAATGCACGATCGTGCGCTTATGCAACTGTTGATTGCAACATTGTCTACTACAGCAATGTCATCCATAATTGGAAGTCAAAGCTTTCATGAGATGTGGGTAAATCTCACTGAAAGATTCTCTACAGTCACTAAAGATACATTCCTTCAAATGAAAATTAAGCTTCATAACATAAAAAAAAGGGTCTAAATCTATGTCTGATTATCTCCAAAAGATCAAGGATGCAAGGGATCATCTTACAGTTGCATGAGTAATGTTTGAATATGACGATGTTATAATTCTTGCCCTGAAGGGGCTTCATGCAGAGTTCAACACTTTCAAATGTGTTATAAGAGGAAGGGACAATGGTATATCTCTCAAGGATTTCAGATCCCAATTACTTGCAGAGGAAGCTATCATTGGTCAGTTCTTTGAATCCTTTTCTACTTTACCATTTGGAACTGTGATGGTTGTTGGCACTCAATCAAACAAGGGAAAAACATTAGTTCTTAGTCAAGAATCATCACAGTCTACTGAAATAGGGTCTAGTTCTGGATCATATAGTCAAAGTTTTAACAATCATGCAGGTGGATCAAATACTACATGATACAACTCTAGGAATGGTTCTTTTAACAACTACAACAATTCATATCAAGGATCCTACAACTATAGGGGATACAAGGGGAACAATTTTCAAGGAAAGGAAGAGGTAGATCGTTTAACTATGGTCTAATATCTTATAATCCTCCACCAAATGGAAGCCCTAGCATTCTTGGTGCTCCAAAACCCTATTAATCAAGCTGGGCAGAACATCCTTCTGAGATCCCTATTTGTCAAATCTGCAACAAAAAAAAGTCATGTTGCTGTTGATGATTTTCAAAGGCATAATTCTTCAAATTCTAGTGCCAATATACCAATTCAATGTCAAATTTGTTGGAAATTTAGGCATTCAGCTCTACAATGCTATCACAGAGGCAATTTTGCATATCAAGGAAAATCACCTACACCAACACTCACTTAAGCAACAATTATGGATTGCATACATTGAAGCTACTTTTCACATGACCTCTGAGTTAGCTAATTTGGATCTAGCTACTCTATACTAAGGGAATGATACCATAACCACAACAAGTGGTGCAGGTTTTCATATTTCTCATATTGGAAAATCAACATTATCTGTTTCTAATAACACATTTTCCTTGAAGAATGTTCTACATGTTCCAAAGATCTCACAACACTTATTATCCATCTATCAATTATGTAAAGACAATAGATGTTGATTCATTTGTGATGATACTTTCTTCTGAGTTCAGGACAAATCCCCAAGGACAATCATAATCAAGGGGCTTTGTAGAAAGGGCTACTATCTTATTCCTTTCAACATACCAAATAAGCTGTCACCTGCATTACCTCATAAGCACACACGCTGTCTAGCAAAACTTATTAATACAAGCTTGTGACATAAAAGACTAGGACATACATCAAATGCCATCACTTCTACCATTCTACATCAAAATAATATCCCTACATCACTTGATACATGTCAATCAATATGTACTCCTTGTTTGGAAGGAGAGTTTACAAAGATGCTGTTTAATTTTCTTGTAACCAAGTCTGTACAACCTCTAGAGGTCTTGCATAGTGATAAGAGCATATTTATGCAACTTAGTTAGCTTGTTTCCTTGCATTTACGTTGTTAGTTCTTAATTATTTTAGTCTTTTAAGCTATTTTCGGGTGTTTGTAGGTCCAAAGGGCTAAAGGAGCAAGAAAGTGCATTTTGGAGTAGTTTTAGGCATTGGATGGAAAACACATGCTTGGAGCCAAGTGGATGGACGAAATTGAAGACCAAAGGAGGTTAAGAATGAGCAAAGAGATGGAAGAAATAACTTGAAGACAAATGAAGTCATTGAGCTCAGAAAAGAAAGAAGAAATGCTAGCCAAAGTTTTTATTTTTGGCTTAGAACTTTCCTAATCCTACTTCACTTATGTTCCAGCTACAAAGAGGTTTCTAAAGCATGTTAGGTTGCCTAATTACATGTTTCTAGAAGTCTTAGAACTTGCCTCAAAGCTTGCCCCACCACCCTAAGGGTTCCCCTTGTCTTGCCGCACAAGGGAGCCAAATCCTTTCCTAATTTCTGCCCCGAAACACATTCCTTTTTTCTTTCTAAGCCTTGCCGCACAAGGGAGGGCTTTGCTTTCCTATTTTCTGCCTTAAACTCACTTGCCCTTTCCTTGCCGCATCCCACATTCATATTCTCTTTAATTTATGCACCTTACTTGCCTATTTTCCATTGATTTCTGACTTTTAATTCTTGTAGGACACATTAGCTAAGTTTTATTCACTTTATCTAAGGCGTTGCCATGCCTTAGCCTATAAATACATAACCTTCTCAGCCTAAATCATTCTCTCACACAACCTTTCATATTTTCTGACCTTCTCCATCCCTTGCCGCACCAATTCTCCATCCTAAACACAACCACACACCTTCTAAACCATTCTTTCATCCAATTAACCACCTAATCCTTGTGCCACAACAAAGAAGCAGGAAGAAGGCTCTTGGATGTGCTTGCATTCGAGTTGGATTGCTAGAACGTTTTAGGTGTTTTCTTTCTTTTGTTTTTCAATGTATAAGTTTTGCTATCTTTGTTTTGCAAACATGAGGAACTAAACCCCTTTTTGGCTAGGGGGATATTCAATACCATGATCATACTTGCAATATGAATTGATTACCTTCAGCTGTGATTTCATAAATTGTGAATTCAACTTGCTTAACTATTTGATTCAAAACTTATTCTTGTATGTCGATTAAGGGTGCACACTTAGTTTACATGCATGAATCTGACGCTAGAATATAAGGGAGTTTCACCTAATTGTTATGAACTTATATTCATGAGTAGTGGAGGTTGCTAGTCACAATCATGTTAAGTGAATTCCTGGCAGGAGTATCATGCGGTTTATAGTTACGAATGCCTTGTCAATGCTTATGGTTTTCACAAAGCTTAATGATCTTTGATTGTATCTCTATTATGCTGTTCATGTAGGGAAGTTTTGAAGAATAATTTGGTTAAGGATGCGTATTCCATCCAATTCAATGACAGGAAAACTTGAGGGTTAATTAGTGTTGTTCACGGTTAATCTGGAGTGTTGAGGATCATGGTTTATTGAAAAAGCAACTGAAAATCGATTTGTATGCAAGTGTGTCATCTGTGGAGAAGAACCCTCTAGCTAGTCCCTCCATCCATTGATTTCCCCTAATTTTGTGTTTTGATTAGATTCTGCAAGTTGTTTACATTGAGTTTTTAAATTTCGTCAAAACAAACCCTCCCATAATTTCATTGTGTTAGTTGAGTTAGAATCTGTCCTAATTAGTTTCTTTTAAGTGTTTCGAGTCTATATAAGTTAGAATTCATTGTTTGAGTCTTTTTAATTCAATTTTGGTCCAAAATCATCTCTAGTTTCTGTTTTGAGTCAATTAGTGTGTTTTGTGTTGTTTTGAGTCATTCTAGTATGTTTTGAGTTATTTGAGTCTAGTTAAGTATTTTTAGCCTAGTTTTGTGTTCTTGAGTCTTATTTAGTGTTTTTAAGTCAGTTTAGAGTAGATTAGCAATCTCTCCTAAACCCCAGCCTAGAACGATCCCTATTTGCATCTTTACTACAATTGTCAACAAGAGGGTTTAATTTGAGTGTTAGTTCATATCACATCCCGGCCCGGGCCCCCACCACAACCCGTGCTCGACTCCACCATAGCACGATATTGTCCGTTTTGGACCTCGAGCATGCCCTCATGGTTTTGTTTCTGGGAACTCACGAACAACTTCCCAGGGGGTCACCCATTCTAGGATTGCTCTAGCCCAAACTCGCTTAACTTCAGAGTTCCTACGGAACCCGAAGTCAGTGAGCTCCCAAAAAGCCTCGTGCTAGGTAGAGATGAGAATATACATATAAGGCTTACAGGACCCACTTCCCTGGGTGATGTGGGATGTCACAATCCACCCCCTTTAGGGGCCCGACGTCCTCATCGGCAGACTTCTGGCCAGGGAGTGGCTCTGATACCAAATTGTCACATCCCGGCCCAGATCCCCAACACACCTCGGGCTCGACTCCACCGTAGCATGATATTGTTCGATTTGGGCCCCAAGCACGCCCTCACAATTTTGTTTATGGGAACTCATGAACAACTTCCCAGAGGGGTCACCCATCTTGGGATTGCTCTAGCCCAAACTTGCTTAACTTCGGAATTCCTACGGAACCCGAAGCTAGTGAGCTCCCAAAAGGTCTCGTGCTAGGTAGATATGAGAATATACATATAAGGCTTACAGGATCCACTTCCCTGGGTAATGTGGGATGTCACGGATGTATGGGGACCTGCCCCTTGTTATCTCATGAAGGATTTAGATATTATGTAACCTTTATAGATGAATGTACTCGATATAATGGGTTTTCCCTTTAAATAATAAATTAAAAGTTTTTGCAACATTTGTGCACTTTTATGCCTATTTGAGTACTCAATTTTATGCACAACCATAGATCTTGTCCCTACACCCCATAACAAAATGAGTTAGTAAAAATGAAACATAGACATGTTGTAGAAATTGCAATCACATTGCTTCAAATTGCAAGTTTACCAACTAAATTCTAGTTTCATGCTTATGTTGCAGCTACATATTTGATCAATAGAATGCCATGTGCTATTTTACAAATGAAATCCTTTTACCAGTTATTGTTTCAAAAGATTCCAAACATTAATCATTTGAATTTTTTTGGTTGTGCATGCTTTCCACTACTTAAACCATACAACATCTCTAAACTACAACAAAAAACAAAAACTTGTGTGTTTTTCTGGGTTATGCAGGTCATTATAAAGGTTTTCTTTGTCTAGATATTAAAACTCAAAGAATATATATCTAGGCATGTCTTGTTTGATGGAACAACTTATCCATATTCTAATGTTGCACAATTACCTAACTTAACACAATCATCATCTGCAAGTGTACATGAGCATTCTCAAAGTCCTCCAACACCATCTATTTCATTAACTAATCAAGTAGTATCACATGCATCTCATAATCACTCATCAACATCTCAGGCCATATAGTTCTTAACCTTGCATTCATCTAGTTCCTTAGATTCTTTAACAGCATCTAGAGCTTCAAATTTATTGAATACACAAGCATCTAATGCCTTAGAGTTTATTCATTCACCTTCACAGAGTTCCAATATAGTACCAATGTCTCACTCTCCTACACAATATCCTATCCCTGTAGATCCTAACTTTCAACATGAGCAGTTACATGTTGTATTCCCACTATCCAAAAATGGAATCTTTAGGAAAAAAGCTTTCTCCACTTTTGTGAGCTATTCTCAGCCATCTGTCATAGAACCAAAAACCTTCAGAGCAACTTCAAAAGTCTCAGAATGGCAAGATGCCATGATAGAAGAAATTAATGCCTTACAATTTTTGGTTTCATTACCACCTGATAAGAACCTAGTTTGTTGTAAATGGGTATACAAGATTAAGAGAGATGCAAATAGATCTGTTGTAAGGGACAAAGCAAGATTGGTGGCAAATAGTATAGCCAGGAAGAAGAACTTGATTATGGAGAGACTTTTAGCCTTGTGATAAATAAAGCCTACAACTATCAGGTTGATTCTTGCATTGCCTGCACAGTTCAACTGGCCTCTTAGACAAATGGATGTGAAAAATGCATTTTTGCATGGAATTCTTCAAGAGGAGGTGTATATGGAACATCCTCTCAGATTTCAAAGCTCAACACATCCACTCAATTATGCTTGCAAGTTACAAAAGTCTTTATATGGCCTTAAATAGACTCCTAGAGCTTGGAATGGCAAGTGCACAAGTTTTTTTTTAAATTTTTTTTACCAAGTTTGGAGTTCAAAGCTTCATAAGCTGATCCTTCTTTATTTATTCAGCATTCATCCAAAGGCATTGTGATTTTGTTGCTATATGTTGATGATGTGATACTGGTAGCAGTTCTGAGTTAATTTCAGCTGTGATTACAGATCCAACAGATGAATTTGATATGAAAGATTTGGGGAAACTGCATTATTTCTTGGGGTTGCAGATTAGTTACACACCAGAAAGGTTATTTGTGTCACAAACAAAGTATATCAATGAATTGGTTGGAAAAGTTGATTTATAGGATTGTAAGCCTTGTGCTACTCTATGTCTCCCATATCACAGATTGCTTAAGAATGATGGAAAGCCATATCATAGTCCTGACCAATATAGAGGCATTGTTGGAGCTCTTCAGTATCTCCTATTTACAAGACCAAATATAGCATTCCCAGTGAATCAAGCATGTCAATTCATGCACAATCTTATGGAATCACATGTTATTACAGTAAAAAGGATCATCGGGTATCTCAAAGGCACTTTAAATCTTGGTATTCAATTTAGACAAGGACCAATACTTCTCCAATCCTGTAGTGATGTAGATTGGGCTAGTGACCCAAATAACAGAAGATCCAATTCAAGCTTTGTTATCTATCTTGGTTCAAATCTAATTTCTTGGGCATCAAAGAAGTAGCAAACAGTGAGCTTTAGCAATCACAGTTGCAGAACTAGCTTGGGTTAGGCAGTTGTTTTTGATTTACATGTTGACATTCATCTACCTCCAGTACTATATTGTGATAATATCTCAGCAACAACTCTTTCAACAAATCCAGTGTTTCATGCCAAGTCAAAACACATTGAGATAAACTATCACTTTGTGAGAGAAAAGGTCACTCGAGGAGACCTTCATATACAACATGTTTCTTCTGCTGAGCAATATGTATATATACTTACAAAAGGACTGTTAGCACCCTTGTTTCAACAACACTGTGGCAATCTTATGCTTAATTCATTTGAGCATACAATTGAGGAGGGATATAAGGATCCAAGTGAAGAGGTCAATCCAAGTGATAACACTTGTCAATAGATTAATGAATGAGCTATTATAAGTTGTTACAAGTTGTTGGGAATTATAGTTGAGATAAGGAGGAGAATTAGTTTTAGCTAATACCAGCTAAGTAGGGAAGAAACATATAACTACCATTGTAATCATAACTTGTTCATCAAGAAATCAATATACAGTTTCACTCTTTCTCTCTCTCTCTCTCTCTCTCTCTCTCTCTCTCTCTCTCTTTATTTTTCTGCATTCTGTGAGTCTCTTCAAGAACATATTCATCAATATTAACAAATCCCACCTCAGAGAAAGAAGAAATCTTGCATGTGCTTATATGCATTTGGTTTTTTTACGGTGAAACCTCAACTTTCTTCACTTGCTTCAATTTCACTTCAGCCTTGTTTTATTAATTATTTGGAGAACTATATACTAATGGATGATCACGTGAATTATATCGAGCATTAGAGACTAAAAACTATATGGTAGTAAGTGAAAAGACCCAAAATTTTATACATTACTCCCAAGTATGAGATTTTCTCCCAACCACAACCATGTTAGCTCTCAGGTCATTAGATACTAGGTCATCATTATCCTTATTAATTTCCTTCATGAATTTCTATATATGTACTTCTTGGCCAAAGCAGATTATGCCTGGTTAATAAAAATGAGGAAGAACTGTTGAGGATTAATTAAATTGATTATGAACAAATTACAGGCTAGTTTGGGGTTGTCGTGTTTTTTATTTATTATAAATTGTTTTTGCTGTGTTGTGAGAATAAACGGTTGTGAAAAAAAAGTAGATAAGTGTGTGTTAAACTATACTGCTAAAAGTGGTTTTAGCGAAAAAAGAAAAGATGGAGGAAGGATTGTTAATATGAAAGTTTCATTAATTGGTACTGTTCAACTACCACTCATGAAAAGAAAGGTTCTTTTGAGAAACATATGTAGAGTTGCTTTTATTTTCTGTTGTTTTGGACCTGTGATTTTGAAAAGAAAAAAAAACACTTTTTTTTAAAAATTTTTATTTCTTTACAAAACACAATAAGGTCCCCATTAAAAAAAAAAGTTTATTTTAGAAAAATTTATAAAATCCTAAACCAGCTATAAAGAAAACAGTGTTTCTGGATTTAAATAAACATGAAAAATAACTAGACCTAAAAAAAAAAAACAAAAAACCTTTAGCAATGTAGAAAATCTTTTTTTGGAGGGAAACAATTAAAGAAAAACTTAAGTAATCGTTTGTCAAATATTTTTGCAAAAGCGTATTTTGGAGACAAGGTCCTTGTCTTGGCTGCAATGGATCCAAACGATTAGTTAGAACGTGGAACACAAATTAAACGATTAGGTATTTCTTTATATAGTTTTATATGGCATGCCAAACGTTTTAATACGTAGTTTGAAATATATTATGGAAAGAGATCATCGAAACGCAGCGAACCAGTATCGAAAGCGAGGGGATGATGCAAACATCTACCACATTTGATGTGAAGATTAAGAAGTGACTTTTGCTTGGATGGATCGCAAGCTAAAACTTCGAAAGTAATATATTTACATAAAAATCGTTTTATTTTTATTTTTATAGTTTTTAAATAAGGACCCTTTGGGAGAAGAGCTGAAAAGGAGCAATGATTATTATTCTTAGCTTTAAGGAGGAGCAATGGAGTGGCATATTTGGGCCTACCATTGGGGATTTTGAGTAGTTATTAGTGGAGAAAAGATATTGGGACTTTGCCTTTATAAGCGTTGGTTGGTTAACTCATTAAGTCATGGATGAAATGTCTCTACCATAATCTCTTTTGATTACTTAAATGTATTAAGGGTCCTTGCTCATAAACATCCTCTCTCTTTTTGTTAATTAATCTAAGAGTAATGTTAGGGAGACAAATTTTGTAAACAAAATGACGTGAAAGTTAATGATTGGATTATTACTTAGTATTGATTAACATGTTTATTTCTTATTGATGACGCTAATTTAGTTTGCAAATTTAGTCTACAAATTTAATTGACCTACACATTAACAAAATTTTCTTTGTCAACCAAAAGAGGATGAAAAAATCAAATTAACCATGCCGACAAAGCTAAAGAAAATAACAAAAATGAAAGTTGTGGGCTATATAATAAATTAAACATAAAATATTTTTTACTGTTTTTTTCAAAGCTTCACAGCTAGGTAATCATCTCAGTTGCCCTCATATTTTATTTTCCATTTTTCTCTCAAATAAATTAAACTTTTAATGATGAAATAGTTATCCAGAAATAGTCGCTAAAGACATGAACAACCTCTTAAACAACGAATAACTATTTGAAGGTTGCCATAAAAAAAAATTTGGCGATCATTTTATATTTTCTCTCTTTGTAAACTTTATTTCCAAAATGAAAAAAGTTGTGGCATGATTCACATGAACATGTGAAGAATTGGATTAATAGGTAATATAATAAGGTTAATTTGCCTAATTTTCAACTAGCACAGATCGGCTAATATGGGCCTTGAATTGTTTAATTACAAATGGAAACATACATCATTTCTGTTTGGGGTTAAAATATAAGACCAAACTAATTCGTTAATCTAGAATTTAGTGGTTCTAGTAACAACTATAAAATCATTCAAATGCAACTAATATCCTAATATAAGATAATTGGCACGGCCTAATTTGAATCGAAATCGACCTGATTTATCTTGAATTTTTTTTTTTCGGTTTTTATCTCAAACCGTTGGCCTCAGATTCGGATTGAATTATGAAAGTCATGCTTTCGTTTCAGCCCGAACCGATATTCATATATTTATTTTATTAATTTTATTTAAATAGAAGTTAAATAATTATACCAAAATTGATGCTGGAGACTGGAACTCAAGATCTTCCTTAGGAAATCCTCTGAACTAACTTTCAATTTGTGACATTTTTCAAAATCTTAGCCGCCACTCTTTCATTTGTTACCCAAGGATTGACGGTTGGCTAATTAAATCTCGAAAGAAAAAAAACTTTGCTGCGACTGAAGTTCTTCGTTACTTGAATAATATGAGCCTTGCGACCAGTGGCGGATGCACTAAGGGGCAACGGGGGTCAGTTGACCCCCCGAACTTCAGTGAACGTCCATGGACATCTTAGGTGTTGATCCTCCGAACTTCGGTGAATGTCCATGGATGACTTGGGTGCTGTCCCTTTAAAGGTTGGAGTTGCCCTTCATATATGTCATTCAACTACTTGATAAAATGCATTAGAGAGGTGTTGCCCCTTTATAGTCTAGTCCTAATATTATTTACCTCTGGCTTGTTTGTTGGTTGTGATTACAATTGTTGGCAGAAAAAAGAAGAAGAACAAAGTATAAAACTATCCAAAAATGCAAAGTAAATGAAATGGTGATCTCAGAGAATAACAAAGCATCATCATTCTTAGACAAACATATTAATGGGATGCAATGATATCAAACATTGTTAGTGTATTCAAGATAAGTGTGTTTCTTTGTTAAGCGTTCATATGGGAGCAGCCTTGGAACATGTTAGTTACCCACGCAAATGAGGCATTAACAGGTGTGCAATATGCCTTTCCAAATGACTTCAGGCCTACCAAGACTCAATGAAATGACAATATACATGCTATTTTTGTTTAAAAAAAATTGCGCACTGCGCGCGCTATTCTTACTGACCCCCCTAATATTATTTTCTGGATCCGCCACTGCTTGCGACCTCTCTTGACAACTTGAACTAAAAACCTAAACTAAAGCTAGAAATCCAAGTAATTGAGCATTAAAAAGTTAAAACTAAATTGTGAGGTTTAGAGTAAAGGAAGCTAATTATCCAAACTTACAAAGGCTAAAGTAATTAAGGTTTCATTTATCATGAAAGTCATTGATAATCATCATAACAACCATATTTGAGTGCGGGTTGCTCAATATTAATATAGAGATATAGAGGGTATGATGAGAATAAAGAAGGGTTGGTTGACCCCGAATCGGGAAAAGAGACTATCATCTCCAGTTGGAAAGGGATTTGTTGTAGGCATTCCTCTAGTGGACTGGATAAGACAGGTTATAGCCAATTAAAATGTGTTGGGTCTAGTATGTTATTGGATGCGATAGGTTTAAGTCTAGAAATGTACTCATTGTATCAATGGCAAGAATGATATAAGATATGAGTCAATGCATGTTAATCAAAATTTTCCAATAACTGAGCCCATGTCCTTAATTCACGTAGGGTGGAATCTATACACTAAATAACTAGAATATATGCTATTCATGTTTGAGTTATGACAAACATCATCTACAAGGTTTGGCAATCTCCATAACAATACTTTTATCATGGTGGCCGGCTAACCACAAATTGTTTCTAATTCTAGTTATGCTCATTAATAAGAACAATTTTTTGGGATCTTATAAAGATCAACTCCCCACGTGCACGCGTAAATAAAATGAAATAAAGGTTACTGAAGGTGAATCACATTATTATGGCATTTGTGAAAAGTGAAATGCATAAGGTGGAAGAATAGCGAGAAGCGGGAAAAATATGTTTGCAGGAGATAATTTTCTCATTGCTATTTATTGTATAAATATACATGTATACAAGAGAGTCCTACACTAGGTGAATTACATGCTTATCTCTAAAACAAACTATCTGTTACATTTGATTTTCAACTGTTGGATAAACTCCAAGGTTGACTAGGAATTCTGTTTAACATCCCTTGTAAACTAGGCGTGGGAGGACTGATGGTAGAAATAGATCATGAACTCTCCAACGCTACTCGTTCACGAACAAAGTGGTAATCCAGTTCTATGTGAAGTGCACGGACATGGAATACTGGATTAGCAGCCATGTAGGTTGTACTTAAGTCATCATAGTCGAGATGGACTGGAAAGGAAGTGGAAGTGCCCAATTCATAGAAGTGGTAGGAAAGCCAAAGCGTTTCAGCACAAGCATAGGAAAGTGCTCGGTGTTCCGACTCTGCACTTGGTTTGGATACCGTGGGTTGCCGTTTAGAATTCCATGAGATCATGTTACGTCCATGATATATCAAATAACCCATCGTAGACCATCTTGTATTAACACAACTTGCTCAATCCGCATTGGAATAGGCAATGAACTATGTTGTCAACGTACAATAGTAGCAGAACAGTGTGAGAAGCGTGACGAAGAATGAAAAGTGAACTATTTGCTCGGCTTTGGAAGAAGCAATAATAAAGTAAGAATGAATGGATGGCTCCATATTCAACGGCTGAAGGGCACCATCAAATGCTATTTATATAACCTCGGACTCTCTTCTTCCTCTTTCGAAAAATCCCCAAGTAAGGTTTAAACTTTCTATCTTTACTCATTGAAAAATTCCCCTATCTTTTCAACCTCTTTCAATGGCGTCTAGCATGACTTCAAAATTACCCAATTTTTCACCTTACAATCTTTTCATTAACGAGGGTCCGCAATCGAGAAGAAGGCCAAACATTTGTTTAAAGTCATCTAAATATCTTGAATCAATGTAAAGTTTGGTGGGAACCTGGCCAAGATGTTTATGTTGATCTTTATTTTATTGAGTGAAAACATTCATGGAGCTCTTATGAGTTTTCATGTGTGTTCTTTAATGTTCTTGATGTTCTTACCAAGGACTAAAAGGTTTGGTGTTTTAATTTAAAGTGGTTGATGTTTTTTCATAAAGTTTTGGTTTGTTATTGATTGGTAATGGATGATTTGTGTTTTATTATTTTTTAATAGCTACACCTTACCTATCTCTTACAACCCATACCAATCAACTTTTTCAACCATACCTATCAACTTTTCAACCAATACCTTTTACTTTTTCAACACTTTATTTAAATTTTGAATTTTCATCAAAACCTACACCTCATTTTATCCCTCCATAACCGGCCACCCTAATAAATAGGGTACTTTTGGGTCTTTTATGCAATTACATAAAGTTTTGATACTTTTGTGTATTTGTACTTTGACCCGAAAGTTTACGTTTTTACGTAAAGGCCCAAAATCACTAAAGGACAAATTGTTTTGCTCCTTTAATGAAGTTTTGTAATTGTTGAAACTTTTGGGTTCTAGTTGTAATTACATGAAGTTGTGGACTCTTGTGTTTTTACAAAGTGACCCCAAAAGTTTTTGTTTTAGCATTGTGGCCCAATAGTTGTGGTCATTGCTTTTCGGCCCAAATTATGATGAGAACAAAATGATTTTGTCTCTTTAATGAGAATTAGATTTTCATTTCATTTAGTTCCATTTAAATCAATTTTATGAATCCGAAAACCAATTGTAAGTTGCTTTCTTAGTTAATGTGATTGATTAAGAAAATGGTAATTATGAACCAAAGGCCTCGATAATTGAGCTATGTGATTGGCCACTTTACATTATGAATGTTTGGGTTAAGTAGTTTAGATTTGAACGTAATTTGATTAATTCAAATGTATTGTAAAAGGGCATAAGCCCTTCTCTTTATTTCTAGTATTCCTTTTTGTTCATATGTATGCAAATGGAATAGTTGGGTCCAACGTCCAATAGGAAATAACTGTTTAATTAGATTAAACGCATAATTAAAATCAACAACTACCTACCTTAGACCCAAGGTCCAACACAAGGCTCGTGTTGGATCAAATCAAACGGTTCATAATCATCCTAAGTCCTTTTAATAAGATTAAAATGAAATTGATGTAGCCCAACACTACTCCCTTAACAAAACGAATATTAAGTTGATAAGCGAGAGATGCTTTGAACATCTGTTCGTAGGCCTTCCACCGTGGTGGGCTCCAATCATTTGTGACTCATACACCGACTTCACCCTATCATGGGGAAGTTCAAAGTATGTGCTTACCTTCAAGAGGAGTCCATATGTACATTCATGATGTGGTGAGGTAGGCAACAAAGATGGCTAACATCATATCATTGTGAGGCTATTCTTGAACCCTTACACAAACTAGCATGGTGGGAATGACTTAACTAAGTGCAATGTTGCCAACATCATATCATTGTGAGGCATCATTCTCTAGAGGCCAAACGAGATGGGTAATTACAAGAGTTGTAAATGACTAAAGCGTTAATCTCTCATCATTATTGTTGCTAACCAACATCATATCATTGTGAGGTGAGCTTGGTAATGGTGAGCCTCCCATACCGCGCTAAGAGTTCAACATAACTCTCAGATTCCATTGAGGAATGTGGAATTTGCCAAAAATAGTGGGTGGTACTATTTGATTTAAGACCCAATCAAGTAGTTTTAAAATCAACAATCTAATACAATTTCTGTTATGTTTAACGACGTGCCTAAAATTACACCTACCATTATACTTGACAAAAGGGGCCTTAGGGGCCAACGTTTCCTTGCTTGGTATCATCACATTGAGAATGTCTCAAAGATGAATTACATACCGTATGTGCTCAAGCAATCCCCTCCTCACGTACCTCCTACAAAACAAGCTTCAAAGGAGGAGTGTCAAAATTATACTAGACACTTGAGGATGACTTACAAGCCAAATGCTTGATCCTCACTTCACTCAGTGAGGAGCTTAAGAAGCTGCATAAGCACATGGACACCTCTTGTGCCATGGTTGAAAGTTTGCATAAGATGCATGACATTGAGACAAGTAACGTACGATTCTCAAATGTTTGTAGTCTATTGAATGCCAAAATGGCAAAGGGGACATCGGTCCAAGAACATGGACAAAAGATGGAAAAGATCTTTCAAGATCTTGAGAGTTTAGGAACTTCCATCGATGGGAAAATGGCCCACGACTTTTTCCTTGCATCTCTCTTGGATGATTTCACTAAGTTTATAGTAAACTATAAAGTGAATAGATTCGATCATACTTTTACGGAGATGATTGACATGTGCTGTGAGTTTGAACAAAGTTTCAAAAAGGACAGTGGGAGTGAGAATGCAATCACAAGGAAAAGGTTGCATAAGAAGAAGGCAAGAAAATCCAAAGGAACATGCTTTCATTATGGAAAGGATGAATGTTGGAAGAAGAAATACAGGGTGCGCATTGTGAGCCTTATGACACGAACTTTTGAAAGGACTATTTCTGTCATAGAAAGTGCTTTTATAGTAAGCTCCAATTCTTGGATATTTGATTCAGGCGCTAGTCAACATATTTGCAATTCGTTGCAGGGACTAACGGGGAGCAGAACACTGCGCAATGGGGAGATGATTGTGCGAGTTGGGAATGGCACTAAAATCTCTGCAAAAGCAATAGGCACCTACATGCTTAAACTACCCTCTGGGGAAGTCTTGGAACTTAAAAATTGTTTATATTTTCCTTCATGTATAAAGAATTTGATTTCCATCTCTATGATTTTACGAGATGGGCACTCAGTATTGTTTGACAAAATGAGTTGCACTTTATGCTTGAACGGTCATATTATCTCTTATGGTAATATGATAGAGGGACTTTTTCACCTAGAGATAAGTAGTGGGATGCACTGTATTGAAAGCGGGAATACCTCAAAACCCAAAAGGGCTAGAGAAGAAGTTAACCAAGAAAAGATGTGGCATCTTAAACTTGGACATGTGAACCTTGAAAAGATTCGCAAGATGTCGAAAGACGGATATTTCCGCCCATTAGGTAATGACCAAATGGGTACTTGTGAATGTTGTTTGAAAGGAAAGATGACCAAATCTCCATTCATTGGGAAGAGAGAGCATGCCACTGAGATTCTAGGGTTAATCCATACTGACGTATGTGGACCTATGTCTACTATATCGAGATGAGGCTTCTCCTACTATATCACATTCACCGACGATCACTCTCGGTTTGGCTATGTGTATCTTATGAAGTACAAGTCAGAATCCTTTGAAAAGTTCAAAGAATTCAAGAATGAAGTTGAGAAGCAAATTGGGAAGCTTATAAAGATCCTAAGATCAGATCGAGGGGGAGAGTATCTAAGTAACGAGTTCCTAGATTATCTCAAATAGTGTGGAATAATATCACAATAGACTCCATCGGGAACTCCACAACTTAATGGAGTTTCTGAAAGGAGAAACCGAACCTTGATGAACATGGTTCGTTCTATGATGAGTTCCGCTAATCTACTAGTAACATTCTGGGGATACGCTCTATATACAGCAACTTACTTGCTTAATAGAGTACCTTCCAAGTCAGTTTCACAAACGCCCTATGAGATATGGCATAGGAGAAAGCCAAGTCTTAATCATATTAAGATTTGGGGTTGTGAGGCATACGTCAAGAAGCTTGAAGCTACTAAGCTTGAAGCGAGATCAGTTAGGTGCTATTTTGTGGGATATCCTAGAAAAACTATGGGATATGAGTTCTACCATCCTGACGACCAGAAAGTCTTTGTCGCTAGAACTGCTAAGTTTCTAGAAGACTAATTTGTTCTCAAAGGAACTACAAGTAAAATGATGGAGATTAATGAGATTAATGATGAACCACAAACAAGCGCTCGATAAGTTGACAACCCTATTCCTGAACCCCTAGCTCCACATAGATCTGAACGGGTCAACAAGCCACCTAAGAGGTATGACTTGGATAATGACTTTGGGGAATTGCACCTCTTAGGTGACAATGACACAAAGGAGGACCCTAGAGACTACACTGAAGCAATGTCCGACATTGATTCAAAGAGATGGCAATAGGCCATGAAATCTGAGATGGATTCCATGTATCAAAATCAGGTCTGGACTCTAGTAGACCCTCCAAAAGGTATAGTTCCTGTTGGAAACAAATGAGTTTTCAAGAGAAAGATAGGCGCTGATGAGAACGTAGAGACTTATAAGGCTAGACTAGTAGCCAAGGGTTACAGGCAACGAGAAAAAAATGACTATGAAGAAACCTTCTCTCCTGTAGCTATGATTAACTCCATTCGAATTCTGCTTGCTATAGCTGCATACCATGATTATGAGATATGGCAAATGGACATGAAGACGGCCTTTCTGAATGGCTACCTAGAGGAAGAGCTCTATATGACTCAACTCAAGGTTTCGTGTCCAAGTCTGAAAAAACTAAGGTATGCAAGCTTCAGATGTCCATTTATGGACTTAAGCAAGCCTCTAGGAATTGGAATCTTCGTTGTGACACTGAAATCAAAATGTTTGGTTTTACTCAAAATGAAAACGACAATTGTGTTTATCAAAAGGTCGTTGGGGATGCTGTTGTATTCCTAGTGTTATATGTAGATGATATATTACTATTCGGGAATGACATTGCAGTACTTTCTTCTGTAAAAGTGTGGTTGTCCAAAACCTTCCACATGAAAGATTTGGGAGATGCATCTTATGTGCTTGGGATAAAGCTCTATCGAGATAGATCTAGAAAATTAATTGGATTATCCCAATCTATGTACATAGATAAGGTGCTAAGTAGGTTCCAGATGGAACAATCTAAGAAAGGTTTTCTTCCCGTGAGACCTGCAATTCAGCTTTCTAAGTCCATGAGACCTAAGACTCTTGAAGAAATACGGTATATGAGTGTTATTCCTTATGCTTCCGCCATAGGAAGTCTCATGTATGCCATGATATGCACAAGGCCTATATCGTATATGCTGTGAGCATTACTAGTTGATATCAATCTAACCCAGGATCAGAACACCTAGGCCGCTGTCAAGACCGTCCTTAAGTACTTAAGAAAAACTAAGGACATGTTCCTCGTTTATGAAGAAGCGACAGAGTTGCGAGTGAAAGCTTATACAGACGCAGATTTCCAATCTGACGTCGATGATAGAAGTTCCAACTCCAGATATGTGTTCACTCTGAATGATGGGGCTGTGAGCTGGAAAAGCAAGAAACAAGATGTAATTGCTGATTCCACGACAGAGGCTGAATATGTCGCTGCAGCTGAAGCTGGCAAAGAAGCGTTCTAGATGAAGAAGTTCATTACTGAACTTGGAGTGGTTCCAACCATTACATCACCAGTAACTTTGTACTATGATAATAGTGGGGCGATAGCTTAAGCCAAGGAACCCAGGGCTCATCAAAAGAACAAGCATTTTGACAGACGCTTTAATATCATTAGAAGATATCATGCCGAGGGAAAAGTCAACATCCTCAAGGTTGCCTTAGCCGATAACATAGTAGATCCACTTATGAAGCCAATGTCTCAAGTCTAACTTGACCATCATATGGAAAAGATGGGTATTAGATACATGGGAAGGTGGCTTTGAGTGAAAGTGGGAGATTGTTGAAAGTATGCCCACAAAGCCACTCATTTGATGTAATAGCTTTTTGGAATACTTATTTTAGTAAACTATTGTATGTTTAATGTGTTGGAAGTATGCCCACAAAGCCGCTCATTTGATGTAATAGCTTTTTGGAATTCTTATTGTATTAAACTATAATATGTTTAATGAAGGGCAAAACTTATTGTTAATCACTATTTATTGTATTATGTGTTTAAGCGATAAGGGAATCCTAGGAATGTATTTGGTCTAAGAGAGAAGCTATCTAAGTAAGTTAGATTAACAAGACCTTTCTCTTATGTTCATTCCTAAAACGTTCTTAGACATAGGATTGCCAATTGGGTTTTGACAATCTGCTAAGGTTAGTATGTGTTATGTTAACTCAAGCGTGAGTATGACTAGTCTCAAGTCATTTAGTGTTAGACACTGAGAAAAACACATAGGTGCTCAAAAGGTAATTGAGTACACTGAACAACGATCAAAAGAGAGTTCGAACATACATGTCATGTAAGAACTCGTAAGTTGCAATATGCAAAGTAGTCCTTTGACTTGAGGCATCATAGATGTCTAATGGTTGGGTCCTTGATCTTTGATCATGTCAAAGGCATTCCATTGAGAATGTCCACGACATTATTGGGGTCAAGCTATCTAGTCATGTAGGCATGTGAATGCACAACAAGGGATCTCTAACCTTCCATGGTGGAAGGAGAATACTCTGAGATATGATTCGAGAGTCTTTGGCCAAAGCATACGAATATGACTTAGGAAGAATGTTCCAAATCATTATTCAATTGAATTATATAGAGAAGTATCACATTGGATAGTAGACATGAAATAAACTATCACTCAAACAATGTGATTAAGGGTATTGTATTAGAGAAAGACCGTATTGCATTGTAATTGTAACTGAATAGGTTCTCCAACCACTTCTACTTAGCTTGGGTAGCCATGACATGCTGCTAGGTGTCACTCGTGGTTTGTGGAAGCCTTGAAGATTAGCAAACACTAATCTTAATCAAAGAGAGAATTGAAATGTAGTTTCAATTCACAATCGATCGTTAAGAGTAACAATCGCCCATTACTTCGCTAATTGGAACATAATGGATTGTACCCCGAGTAAGAATGAAAGTGAAGAAATATAAATGAAATGGATAAGCAATTAAATGGATTAATTGAAAAATGGTCAAGATTAATTAATTAGTTAATTAATTGTACGAAAGGTTCGTATTGAGTTTTTAAGTTAGTTTTGGGCTTCGGGGTCCAAAAGGGTTTGGTCCACTAGGCCCATTATGTTTAAGTTGTATGACAACTAAAACAAAAGTGGGCAAATAGCCCAATCACTTAAGATGGCCGGCCATGTTGAGGGAATATGTGAAGTTTGCTTAATTGCAAGTTTGCCACTCTCCAAAGAAAGATATATAAAAGCATCTTTATAGCTTTAACCTCTTTAGGGTTTTCTAGAGGCAAAGGAGAGAAACACTTTCTCTCTTTTTCTCCAAAAGAAGGCCGGCCACTTAGAGAAGAAATAGCTAGCAATCTTTTCTTCTCTAAGTCATCCATTTCATCTTCACACCTCATCCTTGGTGTGGAGACTTAGAGACACCAAACCTTTGGTGTTCTTGGAGATCCTTTCCTCACATCCTTAAGGAGCAAAGGAGTATCAAAAGGAAGAAAATCACAAGGAAGATCCAAGGAGCTAGGAGGTGACTTGAAGGCCCTTCACTTGGGTGAATCCCTTGTGCAAACAAGGATGAGGTTCAAGGGTAATGAATCTCAAAAACCTTCTTTCTCTTTAATGTTGTGAAAGAGTCTTATAGTTCACCATTCTCTAGGCATTGAAAGTCATGGGTTTTAGAAATGTTTTGAATACATGCCTACTTTAAAGTATTATTAGTTTGCATATGTGTTCAAATGTTCTCACATGTTCTTAGCTGGGACAAATTTTTTCCTTCAACTAGAGACCAACTTAGATAGGTGAATTTACAAACCGAGAGAGAGATATTTTTAGGATAGAATCTTTGTTCTAAGCCGGGACAAACCTAGAGGATATCTAAAAGTAGATATGGCATCATTTTAGGAGTGTGATTACCTGCAGTGCATGCCGACCTTTAGATTGTAGGAACTCCAAGACATATAGAAGATCTCGTTGATTGCATACTGGGATCAGTTCTCGTGTCTTGCAGAACAAGCACGGTCATTCTAGCGAAGTCGCTTGGACTTCGTCCATTGCCCCAAACTGGGTGATGGTGACACCACTGCTTTGTTTGATTCAGCTATACTCGGACTTGTTGAGTCCATGATCAAACTTTTGAGGTAGCTGTATTTGGATCAACCTTATTCCGGTCGTGAAAAATCATGGTCCCACAAAGGGGCAGAAGGGATTAGTATATGCAGCCATTGCAGACGTAAATGGTGCAGTGGAAGAACTTTCCACAATAGCCTATTCTGTAAGTAACTGAGACCTAAAATCTTTAAGAGTAATGACAAGCTCACGTCTCCTGACCATACATATAATGTGTTATACTGAGCAGGTAATCCATTAAAGGCAAGAATTATTATATCCTCATCAGCAAAGTACACTATGACAACAGCCAAATAATCCATAGCCTCGTTTATCTTGTGCAAATATTGAGAGACAGACTCTGAACCCTTTTTAGTTGTTTGAGGTTGGATTTCATTTGGATGCTAGTCCTAGATACAATTGAGAATTTTTCCTTCAAACAAATCCAGAGATCCCTGGAACTTGTACTACTAATTGCACATGACATAGCAACAGGAGATAGTGTAACAGTAATTAACTGCATAACACCTCTCGATCGTGCATTTTTCAAACAGCAAAATCATCGGTCTATGCTGTAGTAGAAGTTAGGAGAATTAATACCAGAATCTCTAAATTTAGATGGACGTTGAACATGACATGGATTAGAGCGCCATCTATGAATCTTATAATTCAATTACTCTCCAGTAGCAACTGCATTTAGGATTTGATTCATCCAATTTGACATTAACAGAAGTAGAGATCTGGAAATGAGAACAATGATCGGAGATTGGAGAGGAGGAAGTTGAGATGTAGTCACCATCTTCGCAAAATCAAGACCACAAATTCTTAAATTATAGAGAAATACCATACAAGAATAGCAGCAAATATCCGACATGCAAGAATCAAGTAACCTCAGAGGAAGATCGATCAAATTTCAAGATCAAAGAAAACCTTAAAAATTGCAGAGGGAAGACAACCGAACGAGTATCAGAATAGAAATTCAAGAATACGAAGACAAAACAGAGAGAAGCGAAGCAAAAGAAGTATTGTGATTTCAAGCGTAAGCAACAATGGAGATTGATACCATGTTAATCTATACAGAATGGACCAGTTTATACATTGTAAGCGTTGTAAGAAAGGGAAGAGATGTAGAGAGAGAGAGAAGAAGAGGAAGTGAACAAGTCTTGTTATATTTTTTAATGAGGAAGTAATACAAGGAATGAAACTTTATAGTCTTTAATACTACATGCTTAACAGTTATCTAACTAACTACATCTCTAATCAATTGACAAGACGAGAGTAGAAATTCAAGAAGACAAAGATAGAATTGAGATAAGCGGAAGCAAAAGAAAGATCGTGCTTTCAAGCGTAAGTAACAGTGGCGACTGATACCATGTTAATTTATACAAAATGAACCAGTTTATACATTGTAAACTTTGTAAGAAAGGGAAGAGATTCAGAGAGAAAGTGAAGAAGAGGAAATGAGCAGTTCTTGATTATATTTCTTAATCAGGAAGTAATACAAGAAATGAAGCTTTATAGTCTTTGATACATGCTTAACAGTTATCTAACTATATCTCTAAAGTGTTACAATAATCAGCCACATGTTAACTCTATCAAATGTGAAGACCCTAACTACTGGAACAATCAATCACACGCATGTGATTAGTTACTGTAGAAATACTTGCTCCATCACTCCATAGTATGCAAGTTTTTCTTCAAGTAGTGGCTCTGCCAGTAGAACGCATGAGGTTTGGTAACCAATAGGCCATATGCATGCATGAAATTCATCATGAGTTTCTCTTGTCTTTGAGCTTTATTCCTTATTCCTTAATCAGTTCTTTTTTCTTAATTCAAACATTAAACTTATGGAAGAACATTGCATGCATATACACATTATATATACTTTGTTTTCTATACATAGTGGTATTGTTGGAGCAATATTAGAAAATATGAAAATAACAATATAATTCTAATAATAATAATCATAAGAAATTCACAACATCAATTTATATACGAGATTAATATAAACAACTAGAGAGAAAGTTAGAAAAACTAACAAACTTGGAGATTGAGGCTTGCATAAATGCAATGTCCTAAAGATGGAATTTCGCCCCTACTCTTGTGCTTGTAGTTCGGTAGGCGTCTATCTCCCAAGATTCAACAATCTATAATCCGAAGTCAAAGCACATCAATCTTCGGACTCGGGCGAACTTCATATATTCTGTACTTTCAAGACACAACTCGAAATTTCTACTAAGACATTGGAGAAAACTCTTCTCTTAATTACTACAGATATGTGGGATGTTTGAGTTTATATAGAACTCAAACCACCCCTTTTGAAACATTGTGATTGTTGCCTAAAGTTCCAACGAACAGATGCAACTCATGAATTTGAATTCAACTATGACACATGACTCTTATTTTTCATACATATGAAAATTAAATATTATAATATTAATTATAATATATAATTTCTAACAGGTATTTCACAGAGTGATGGAGGTTTCCTGAAGCCTAAAACTGCAATGTTCTTCCTTCAATGCCGGACTGATGGAGGGAAACTTTAGCAAGCCATCATTGCCACCACCACCACCATCATCATTTTCATTATGACCGAGTCTCTTATTGATATGATGGAAAAGAAGATAATATATTAGCTGATCCCAAATTAGATGAAGATGGTCCTTCAACACTGTTCCAGAAATGAAAGCTGTTTGATGAACACTGTTGAGCCTGGCGGGAATGAACCAATGCGTTCAGCTCCCTAGTAGTATTTTGCAAGCACTCCATTGAAATCTCTCCTCCCTCTTCAATATTTTCACATGATTCCACTGCAATAGGAACCATGTTATTGTTTCCAATGTTTGACCCTAGGAGGGATGGCAGAAACTGTGCATCCATATTATTGTTTGTAAATTCTGCTGTAGAAGGGGGAAGGGCTTGAACTTGATGATGCTGCTGCTGATCCAAAATCCATATTGCGTTGTTGTTCGAATTATTTGACACAGCGAGAGGAAAATCCTGATCGGCTGATTGTACATTAATGTTTTTTATGGTAGTCTCATCAGCGTCAAACATGAATAAAGGGTATGGAGAAGGGTATAGGATTTCCCTTGGTGCTGTAGGCTTTGTAATGAAATTATGGTTCAAAAATTCTTGCTGGTTTGGATAACTGCAACCCATTTGGTAATTGTGCTGATGATCAATATTAGAGGGAGATGTGATTGGTGGTGAAGAAGGCTTTTCTAGCTTCTTTTTAATCCATGAATTCCAGTGGTTCTTTATCTCGTTGTCAGTTCTTCCAGGCAGACATTTTGCTATATGCGCCCATCTAAAATTTATCAATTCATGTTAGAGTTGTAAGAAAGTGACGGTGACATCCCAATTAAAGAACGAGTAGTCATCAGGTAAGACATTAAGATCGTAGGAAAACAATTTCAAAAAATTTCATCTGCTAATATTGTTTGTGACACTATAATTGTAAGAAACTAAGATTGAAGGAAAACTAGACTCACCAAAATAACAAGGAAGGTGCGCTAGCTTAAACAAGTAACTTTAACATTTTAAAAAAGAAACTAATTAACTTTAACAACTAAACTTATTAATCCAGTTACTGGAAATAGCTAACTAACCCCTTAATCTAAATGTTCGAACCAACCTAGCCTACTCTTATATATCACCCTACCCAACCTAACCACTACGCTAACCCCAGTTGCTTAAATCAACCCAATATTTGATTTCGAGTGAAACCTCATATATAGCTTCAATTTACTCTTCTGGAAACTCATAATAAAACGTTGAGAAACTAAAGTCATTTTGAGGCTAGGAATTAATCATATTGATGGGTTCGGGGAATGCAAAAACCCTAACTAAAGTAAGAGTACTTGGATTGCAAGTTTAGTGTAGGGCTACTCGAAGTTGATACCTGTTTCCTACAACCCCATGAAGTCTGACAATCAATTTCTCCTCCTCTGGTGTAAATCCTCCTCTTTTGATATCAGGCCTCAGGTAATTGAGCCATCTCAGGCGGCAGCTCTTACCACACCTTTGAAGCCCTAAAACCCCCCACACACAAAAAATATCAAACCCTAAACAAAACTAAGTCATGCAAAGTTTTGTACGAGAGAGAGAGAGAGAGAGAGAGAGAGAGAGAGAGAGAGAGAGAGAGAGAGAGAGAGATCGTGATCAGGACCAGCTTGCTCAGGAACTTTTCTCCAACAGCCATGGCCATATGTGGTGATGTATCTAACGAGCTTTTCATCTTCCTCAGGGGACCAAAGCCCTCTCTTAACCTTGCGTTGTTTGCAGCAGTAGTGGTGACCCATTGTTAAACGTTTGCTCCTCTACTTTTTTTTTTGTTGCCTGATCAATCCAGAGTTTGCATGGGAATTGAATTTCAGATGGCTCTTGCAAGCGTTGGGTCCCTCTGTAACTGCCCTTTTAAAAGAGAAAGTACAAATGGGCCATCTTCTCCAATAAGATGGGACCCATATTGAAACATCGGAGCTCCATCTAACCCTAAAATGACACCCCATCCACTTTGATAAATTTGATCTTAATTTGTATTTGTTTGTAACATCTTGTTTTTAGATATTTTTTCTATTACATATCATCTTTTCGTTGCCCTACTTTAACGTGGAAGTGTGACATTAGCTTTATTTTGCAATACTTCGAAATTAAAATTTCTGAGCCTAATGGATCTTGGTTACTCTCTCCTTTGCTTTTGTTAATCTTTTTATTAAATAGGTGAGAGTTTTTATTTTTATTTTTTTTAACAAACGATATTGTTTATACTAAGGAGGTGGGGGAATGAGTTAGACCTCACAATATGCCAACAATAATGTGGTTTAAATTCGTATTTGGCGAGAATCGAACTTAAGATCTCTCGCTTACAAGTGAAGAGGAATACCACTAGACCGTAGTACTAAGTGACTAGTTGAGAATTAAACTATTAATCTATACTAATTTGCTCTCAGGGGTGGCTTGGGGGATCGAAAGGTGCAATCGCACTAGCCCCCAATTTGAAGGGCCTTTAAAAAATTTTGCCATCTAATAATTATATGTTATAATGTTATATATTAAAAAATAGCTTTCAAAACACTATAAAATCTCCTTGTGCGCTTCTTAAACTTGTAAATTTTTTTCTTTCTGAATATAAACATTTGGCACAATGATATTTAGAGCACAAATAACAACACCCTAAAAAACGATTTTTTTAAAATTTAAAATTTTAATCAATTTTGTCATATAAGAATGCTATATATATTCAAGTGAAACTTTAAAGTTAGAGTTTTTGAAACTTTTTTTCTTGTTTGGTTATTTAAAATTGAACTGCTTTTGATTATTTATTGAATGTTATATTTGTAGCTCTTTTAGTTATTATTAAATAACATTTGTATATTTACAATTTTTATTTAAGTTATTGCTTTATAACATCAATAGAATGTCGTATTTTTTTTCTTTTCAAAAGCTATATTAAAGAGGGGTCATTTTATAAATTTTGCATATGACCCTTGGAATCTCAGAAATGGCCTGGCCTGGTTTGCTCTTTTCACATACATGTTTATAGAGAAATTTTCATACCATATTGTTCTCGTTATATGCTAATTGAATATTTGTAGGAATTATTCTGTTCATTTACTTATCTGATTATATTAAGATTACGATAAATTAAGTTCTTATCCTTCTTTTTCCTTCTCATTAATTAAAACTTTATTTCTTTTTTATTTTTTATTAATGTTCTTTGACTTTTGTCCACGTCATTATTTGAATATTAAGTTATTTACATGTAACTTATGTCAATTTTAAAATTGAAAAGCTTATACATTTCAAAAAAAAAAAAAAAAATGAAAAGGCTTAGTATATTAACACCCTACAAATTACTGAATAAACCCCACATACTTAATACATCTCACATTTACTTTTTCAATGAAAAATTATTTTAATACACTCTACATAATACCCTCACACGTCACATTCTCAATATACACCTTACATTTTCTACATGCACTCCATATTTTCTATACACACTACATTTCTCAAATCTTATAAAGCTTTTAAATTGGACAAAAAATGTCGACTAGAATTTTGACAAAAGATACCACCTGGGATTTTAAAGTATATTTGGTCATAATTTTAGGTGTTTAATTCTTCATGTAATTCCTGTGATCCTTAAAAGATGAACACGAACATAGAAGCTTGAATAATGCAGTAAAAGCAAGATTAAAAAATTATCGATGTCGTCAAAATCACTTAAACAATAAAGAATATGAAGTCTCACCTCATGTGAAACTTCTAAAACATCGATTCATGTTTATTTCGTTAAAAATAATTTTTCTCAATCAACATGTTTGTAATTTCATTGGTTAGGGTTTTGTTCAACAATGGAGGGTTGGAGGGATTTTGATAGTTGAAGAAGATAAATAATACGCTAAAAGTGATTTGGGGTGTATTTAGAAATTTTTATTTTTTTTAAAATCTAATAATGTAAAAACTGCCATTGTATGGTAGGGTAAATAAATAATCTAATATTACATTTTAATGTGGGGTGCATTCAACATTTTGTGGGGTGCTAGTATAAAAAGGCAATTGAAAAGCTTATTAATCATTTTAAATAAATCCTTTTAATTAATATTTTTATTTTTAATATGTACTGTTATGGACTAATTTTATCTGACAAAGAGAGAGGGAGAGAGAGGCCGGCGGCACAAGTAAGAGAGAAAGATAGAATTGTAGGGGAATTGTGTTGTATCTTCCTCATACTTTGCACCTCTATTTATAGTATTAGGGTAAAGGTATTCCTTGCTCTCCAAGGAATAAGAGATACAATAGGATAAGAATTACAACCCTAATCAAATCTAATCTAGGATTTACAAAATCACACTTAAACTAGGATTTGTTTATAACATGTACCAATTTTTAAATTTGTACCAATTATTCTTTTTAGTTCTAATTTGTACTCATAAATTCAAAATTTAATATGCATTCATATGTTTAATTTAATTTGTACCCATATATTTTTTGTTGAACGTGCCCATGCTAATTACATGTATATTTCTTGTTTTAAGATTTATCAATAGATATTTCTTAAAATATATTAATAATTGTGTGGATACATTATCTTCTTGCTAGAACTATGTGAAGAACAATATTACTTTTTAGTTGATTTTTAAGTAATTAATATTTAAAAAAAATATTTGAATTCGTTTAAATTTCATAATTTGTGAGAAATTGAATGCATAAATGCAAACACACGAGTTAAATGTCTTAAATGTGCTAAGGACCTCAATGAAAATATTTAAACAAACAAGATTACAATCTAACCAGAACCAAATTACCCTTAAGATTACTCACCCTATGTTTTGGACCAGGGACTTTCAAAGTGGTAAGAACTTAAGACTCAATGGTTAAAAATGAAGTAAAAGACCACCACCAATGAACTACTCAAGCACTACGGATTAAGCTACTACAAATGTACTATACTTTCACATGACCTTTAAATATATTGCATCTAGTCATTTTCAAGTTCCCCAAAACCAAATACAAAGACATTTTAAGATTCATACAGCCGACCCTACTTAGTGGAATAAGGCTTTGTTGTTGTTGATGTTGTAGTCATTTTCAAGACATTACACCTAAGTTTTATGATCGTCCAAACGTGTGAAGTGGTGAATTTGGTTGATTCTTTGCAAGGGTGATGCTTGAATAGAAACCTATTATATAAGGAAAGTCTTAGCCGTTTGTATGTATTATGCATGTAACTTAGGCATGTTCCAATATTTTATATCAACTATCCTGACCTCCCCCAAAGAAAACTTCTCATATTCCTCGTTAATACAAAACGTTGGGAGGTATTCCTCATTAATACATAACTGTCAATGCAAATTTCCACCATCTTCAATCTTGACAAAAATGTACCTGCAAAACAATCAACACTTTTGATCAAAAACTTAAGCCTCACACGCCTACGGGGTGGGGGAGGGGGGAGTTAGGCCAATGGATCTCCAATGCCTAAGTCAGTTCCTCTGAGACAGTAAAGTGTTTAGGACTTTTTAGGGGTAGCAAAAGCTCTAAAAATTAGGTAGAATATGGGGTAATTATAGGGATAGGGCTGGCCACAATATTATGGTTTTACTGTACACATGGTGGCATCTTATTGGCCAACTTGTTTATGGAGAAATTTTCTCAAAATTTTCTCAAGATATTAAATAGGAAATAATATTTTAAGATAATGATGTAATTATCCCTAATTTATTTGAATTAGGATTACTTACTTGATTGGAGTCAATCTTCAATTGGGTATGTATTAAAGATAGGATTTGGGTAATTAATCCTTATCTTTAATTTCTTGCCAATGGCAGGTGAGCTGAGGGTAGTCGTATTTAGTTGCTGAGACCTTCAGAGGTGTGAGCTGCGTGTAGGAGTATATCAAGAGACTTGCCCATTTATTGAGGGCAATCTTGTCTTTCTTGAATAAAAATCTACGTGTCCTCTAGAATTTTGGGGATTATTTTACGCTCCACAAATGTCCCCATACCTATTGAGCTGTATGTAGGAAAAAGATGGTAGGTGTAAGAATCCCAAGCTACTTTGGCTTGTAGAATTGTTTCCCAATTTGAACTTGATTTGGAGATAGACTTCCTCTAGGAAAAGGAAACCAACTGCCCCCAATACCTATTTAATTCTGCCTTAAGCAGAGGATTAAATACATGTAGAGAGAAATCATTATTCCAACAAGGAAGAAAAGCCAGAGGAAAATTTTCTTCCCCTTCCCCTAGCTTTCTTCTTCTCTTGCCATTGCAAAGAGTCGTCTTTCGTTGTTATTTTTCTTCTCCATGCCACACCAAGGTAAGAAAAAATTGAATTTTGTTCTTCTTGAATTTCTTGGGAGTCCTGGGACTGCTTGGTGGCGCGGCAGGGGTCGGCTCGGCTTGGCCGAGGTGCTGGCGACACTGATGAGTAATATGGTCGGCTTGGGCTGAAATTTCAAGGCTGCTGGGTTGGGGCCCATGCAGGTGGACGGTGAGGAAGGGAGAGTTCGGAATAGGCTGGATCTTTCTGGTTAGTGCGCTAGGTCGAAAGGCCTTGGGTCCTCTGCGATGCGCACTGGGCGCGACGGAGAATGGGAGAAAAGGCGTGGCCTCTCCTCCGACTGTGTCGAATTGCTTGCAAGAGAGAGAGAGAGAGAATGAGAGACTGGGTCTTGGGTCGTGGGGCCCGGCTTGCGATCCTTTTATGTTTTTTTTATTTTTTATTTTTTATTTTGTTTTCGTGAGCTGTCTTCTAAATATTTTTCCTCTTACTTTGTGCAAAGATTTTGAGATGTCTTTCTCCAATTGCAAGAGTGACGAATATCTTCCACCCTTGTACCGTCAAGGTGGTTCTTGCGGCAAGGTGGGCTCTATTTCAAGGCTGAGCATGTCAAGATTAAATTTGATGAGCTGTTTTAGGATTTTCTTGAAGCATACAAGCATGTGATTCTGTCAGGGGTTCGCGCGAAATGGGTGAAAGATGATAACGGCCATGAACTATGCGGCAAGGGCGCCACTGCTAGGAAAGAGCCATCAAATCCTATCTGTATTACTTTGTGTTGAGATTTACTTTTCTTATGCCGCATCTTTTCCAAGAGGTGATCTGATCAATGAAATGCGCGCTAGCACATTGCTCCCCAAATGCAGTTCGTGCGATGGTGGGATTCTTGAACTTGAGCCGGTGATGTGATATAAAATAGCACACAAATTTAAACCCTCTTTTTGATAGTCGTAGTATGTGTAAGTAGGGATTGTTCTAGGCCGGGGAGTAGAAGAGATGCTAATCTACACAAATTAAACTCTAAATCACTAAACTAGACTCAAAAATAGAAAACTAGACTTAGACTACTCAAAATAAGCTAAACTGACTCAAAGCACACAAACTAAGTTAAATTGACTCAAAACTAACACTAAGGAATGTTTTGGTAGAAAATTAAAGTAAATTGACACAACATACTAAAGGGGGGGGGGGGGTTGTTTTGACTAATTTAGGACTTAAACAAACAAAACTTGTAGAAACAAACTTGAAGGGTATGAAATTGAGGTGACTTAATCGGTGAAAGGCTAGCTAGAGGGTCCTTCTCCACACATGAAACATATGCAACACAAATCAATTTCCAGTTATTATTCCTATAAACCATGAATGACAATGCCCCAAGTTAACCGTGAACAACACTAATTAACCATCAGATTTGCCTAAATTCATTGAATTGGACTTAACGACGCAACCAAATTATTCTTATCAAGTTCCCTATATGAACAACATGATAGAGATACATATCAAAGATCATTAAGTTCTATGAAAATCATAAACATTGACCTGACATTCGTAACTATGAACAACATGATACTCTTGCCAAGAATTTACTTAACGTGATCGTGACTAGCAATCTCCACTACTTGTAAATATAAGTTCATAACTATTAGGTGAAATTCCCTTATATTTTAGCATCAAATTCATGCGTGCAAACTAAGTAGGCCTCCTTAGTCGACATACAAGAATAAGTTCTCAATCAAACAATTAAGCAAATTGCATTCACAATTTATGAAACAATAATTGGATGTAATCAATTCATATCACATATATGTTCTTAGCTTTGAATTCACCTCTAGCTAAAACGAAATTAGTTCCACATGTTCGCAATAATTGAAAACCAAATTAAAACAAACATTGGACTAAGAATTAAGGATAGAATACACCTAGAAATGCTCAAGCAATCCAAAGGTCTTGGATGGCAAGCACGGCTCCAGGCTTCTCCCTCTCATTCCTTGCAAAGCTGCGACACAAAGTGTATTTTTCTGATTTTAGGCTCTTGTGTGTGGTGGTGAATTTATGCGGCAGATATGAGTATTTATAGGGCTAGGGCACGTCACATAAGTTGTTTTGGAGAAGGATTTGGCACTCCAATCCCACAAGGAAAAGGCTAAGTATAAGGCAGAAACCAAGGAGGACAAGGAGAGGGTGTGGCAGAGGCTTTTAGAAAGGGATAGGGTGTGACACTCTTCTAGGATTTCTAGAACCAAGTTTTTAGGTGTCCTAGTCTGAAAATAATTTCCCTTGCAGCTGGAATTTAGGTGAAATAGGATTAGGATAAGATAAGATTAGTTTGGATAAGAAAAGGATAAGATAAGGTTAGGATAAAGTTTGGATAAGATAAGGTTGTTTGGATAATGTTTCCTTCTTCTTAGCTGATTCCTTATCTTCCAAATCTTTGAATTAATTTCTCTAGATGTTAAGCACATTCCTAGCCTCTCTTGAACTTCAAAAACGTCCATTCACCTTGCTCCATGCATGTGTTATCCATTTCAAGTCCAAAACTACTCTAAAAATGCTCCAAAATGCCCTTTCTTGCCAACTTTGCCATTTGAACCTACAAACACAAAAAAATGGATTAAAACACTCCAATAAGCAGAAACTAACTATGTAAATGCAAAGAAACAAGCTAACTAAGTCGCATAAATATGCTCCTATCAGCCGATTCTTTGATTTTGGCTTGACCATAAATGAGTTTTGGTACTCCTTCAAGATTAGGGACAAGAAAGGTGTGAGGCGGCTGAGGTCTTGCCATAGGCTGCTCAATGATTCTGGCAAAGGTGATCATAAACGAGCGAGAGACACCTCGGAGGTAAGCGGGGAGTGTGAGTCTAACTCTTCTCCTGAGCTACGTGTCCCGACTACCCTTATCAGTGGTAAGTGAATTGCTTCATTCTTGTCCTACTTGAATTTTTGTTGAGCTACTCCATGACTTTAATTTATTGATCGTCATTTTTACTTTGCAAAGATTCAGAGTTTGGCTTAACTCCAAGGACTTTCGTAGATATGAAGAAAGTTTACATTGCCTTGGGCATTCCTGCTGAGTACCGTGAATGACGTTGGTTGCTCAACCTTTTCGTCGAGAGAAAGGTGGCCTGCCTTCAAAGGAAAAGATAAATCGAATAAAGGATAAGGCGTTGGCTCGTCTGATCGCTGTTGTAGAGCCTACTGCCAATAAGGAAAGAAGAAATCTTCCTTACCTATCTGTGAGCCTTTAGTCGAGAAGAAGCCAATGACTTCTTCTGAGACTTGTGGGAGCTCACTGCTGCCGAGAAACTAGTCATTGATCTAACTTCCCCCAAAGGGGTGAAGAAGACTGTTGAGCCTAAGCTTGTAAAACCTGCTGCTTCGAAGGTGACCGCATCCATTTCTAAGAGACTTGCCCATTGGAAGGGTTCGATGGCACCCCTTATCCGGGTTTGTATCGAAACGTCCATTAGGAACTAAGTCCAGTTCGGTGTCTGAGAGGCTCGACGCTATGAATATCAAAAAGGTGGATTCTGCTGCTAAGGTGGTACTTGGGCCTGTTTCTCCTTCTGCTATGACTGACTCATTTGTTGAGAAGGGGAAATCTGCTCTCTTGGGCAGTTTTGAGAGATCCACTGAGTTTGAAGCTAGAGAGTTTCTCGAGGTTTATGTGCTGCTAAAGGCTAATCTTCTTGAGGATGTCAATACACGATCCATGTTTGATGACAGTGTTGGGAAAGTCCGCTTAGACTCATTTGTGAATAGCCTACTCAAAAAAGTCCTATTTTATTGCCATAATGCATAAGACTTTGATCATGGTAGTTGTGTCTATGCATGTTGATCAGGATGTTGTCAAGTGTACTAAGAAGGCAGAAGTGGTGGTGGTTGCTTAGCTTCGCTCGGCTACTGAAAGGATTGGGAAGCTCGAATATGAACCTACCATTTTGAAATGCTCTGGTGTCTGTGCTCTCACTTATGTGTAGCTGGAGATCACTAATTAAGAGGTCGTCTACTTGAAGACTAGGCTTAGTGCGTCTCAAGCGATGTTGGAAACTACAGAGAAAGAAGTTAGTCATTTTTCTCCAGTGGTCGAGGATCTTGGGTGTGTTAATTTAGAGCTACGATCTACTTATTTTGCCAAGGGCAAATAGCTTATCTTCATGCATGCTGAAGTGTTTCGTCTTAAGAATGTTGCTAGTAAGCTTGAATCAAAGGAAGTGGATCTGCAACATGCGCTGTCTACTAGTGAGAACCTGAGAAAAGAACTGGATGAGCTGCAGGGTGCTCACACTTGGCTTATTGAGGAGAGTGTGTAGCTGAAGAATGAGAAAGCTGGTCACGAAGTGGCGCTTGCTCCTTGTCAGGCCGATTTTTACAAGCTTGGCTATGTAGACCATCTTCAGGGTAGGCCGTCAGATTATGACTTTTCTGAGAAAGACTTCAAGACTTTTTCCATTTCTTTAGTTGATCTGCTTGATTTCTCGTTTTAGGCTGCCTTTGGTTGAGCAGTTGTAAGTTAAGCATTCCAGGCAAGGGAGGTTAAAGATGAGCTGATTAAAGCTTTGGCTGCTAAGAGTGGTGTGGCTGCTGAAGGCGTGGTAATCAAGGAACCAACGGTTGCGCAGGTTGCCAAGGAGTAGTTTTTTGCTTGGACTTCGGAATTTTCTTCTTTTCCTTTTTGTTATGCTTTATTTGAACATTGTTGGCCTTCAAGCCAGTTTATCAATTTGCTAGAAATTCAATAAACAACTTTCCTTATTTAGTTTCATCATTCTATTTCGCTGTGTTTTTTTTCCAAAACTTTATTCTAGGATGGTCGACTGGGTCAGCTGCCTCAAAGAAGCAGCTGATCCTATGTTGCCACTTAGTTTTTAGTTTTGTCTTTGGGGCTTCTAGAGCTTTACATGCAAGAGGAAAAATGCCAGATTTTTAACTTATAGAGCCGTCGGCCGAGCTCATGCTTTTTGTAGAAAACAGAGGACGTCTGCGTTAGCTGCTACAATCGCGACACTCAACTTTAGTGGCTTTTTGAGCTTTGGCCATCCTGAGGCATGTTCCGAGATTTTAAACTTGTATAGTCGTCGACCGGACTTATGCTTCTCGTAGAAAGCAGATGAGGTCTATATAGCTGGTATAGTCTTGACACTCAATTTTAGTGGCTTCTTAAGCCTTGGCCCTTATGGGGCATGTTGTGATATTTTTAACTATAGAGACGTCGGTCAGACTCATGCTCCTGGTAGGAAGAAGAGGAGCTCCGCGTAGCTGCTATAGTTGTGACACTCAACTTTGTCCCAGCCAAACTTAAACTGTAGACCATTGGCTGCAAGCATTGCTTTTAAGTAAGCAGACGAGTCCACGTAGTCATAGCAGGTGTAAGTGTCAGCTTACAGATTGCCTTGGGTTGCTAGCCGTTGGGTCATCAGCCAGATGTCTTACTTATAGAAATAGATGACTCGCGTGACCACTTTAGGTGTTGTCCTTGACTCTTGAATGTGTTTTAGGCATAAGGTATAGGCAGAGTCGCGCCTCAAAGGCCACATCCTTCTAAGTTGTAACTTGATTCTGTAGGTCGCTTAACTAGTATTGCAACACTTTAAAAGCAAGTTATGTTCATGAAGACTTGCACGTCGAGGAAGAATTATCTTGTCACGCAAACTCTTTCATGAGCAGGTGTCTTTCACTTAGCATCTCTCCTTGTTAGAGACCCAGGATCCCGCGAAATTGAATCCTCCAGTTGGCTAAGTCTAGTCCAGGGAAAGCACTATCTTGGCTAATTCTGGGAGTCGTTTGACTCAGGTAGTTGCTACATTCAGAGGGAACTAAGCAGCCGTGCCATCCATCCACGTATAGACATTTTGGATCAGTTTACCTTCTCCTTATTGGAGATCACACGCCATGTTTGCAGGGTAGATGACGTCTTCTACTTGTCATAGGGATGGTTGAGGAATTAGTTTACCCTCTAGCGCTGAAGAGCTCACCCCACGTCTGCAGAGTAGAGGGCATCCTTTGCTTGTCATAGGGTTGGTCAGTTTGTTTCTGCATTCAGCCCAGGCATGCAAAGTTTTGTTCGTCGAGCTGCTTGAGTCTTCAAACATTTTATGACTTGAACGAGGTTCAAGGAATGGTGGGAGGTCACACGTAGTACTTTTTCAAGTTGCAGGTATTCTACTGCTTGTCGATTTCTTTGTCGTTCATGGTGGTGAGGGTGTAGCTGATCTTGTACAAACCTTCCCAGATAGGAGCCATCTTTTTTAAGCCTTCATGTCGGGCGGTGGTGAAGGCGTTTCTGAGGGCTAAGTCTCATGGTTAGAATTGCCAGATTTTCACCCACTTGTTGTAGTTGGAGATGAGCTGTTGTGGCCATCTCCTTTTCGTTATACTCAAAATTTGGCAGTACAGTGCTGATGTTTGGCACCACGATGTTGTGATGAATAATTGCCTCAGAACCATACGCCAGGGAGAATGAAGTTTCACTGGTTGCTTATCTTTTGGGGGTGTGATATACTCATAAAAACACTAAGGAACTCGTCTGGCCATTTACTTTTCTTGTCTGAGAGGGTCTTCTTAAGGCAATCGAGGATGGTCTTGTTGGATGCCTCGGTTTGCCTGTTGCCCTGTGGGTATTGGGGCATGGACATGTGCTGCTTGATGCCATACTTTTTGAAGAACTTTACCAAGTATTTGCCCCATATTTTTTGACGAACTTCATCATAGAGTGTGGGATGTTGAAGCAGCAGATGATGTTCTTCCATATGAAGCATTCTATGTCAGTCTAGGTAGTTATAGTTATGGATTCAGCTTTGACCCATGTTGTGAAGTAATCAGTTGCTATGCGGGGTTGGTATGTTAAGCTATATTGGCCGAGTTCCAACGCCCACTTCATCACTCGTTGAAAAGCGTATGGACTATGTAAAACTGATCGTAGTGGGTATTGGGTCATGACGATGATCGGATGCCCTTGAAGGTAGGGTTTGAGCTTCCGACTGTAACATCTAGTGCCAAAATTATCTTTTCAATCTTCGGATATTTAGTTTCCTTATTGAGGAGAGCTTTGGATGTATAGAATACAAGCAGTTGGGCCCTCAGCTATTCTTGTATGAGGGCAAAGCTTGCTGCTACTTTTAATACTGCCAGATAGATGTATCGAACCATCTGGGTAGTAAGAACCATATGGGGTTGTAAGAACTAGGCTTGCCCCTGTTACCTGGTAATCGGATGATCTGTTAACGTGTAAACACCATAAATCTCTTGTAGGTGTGAGTGGTGAGGCTACGGTGTGCTGGGTTGCCCCTGACGCAGTTTTGGGCTGAGTTGCTGTGTCTTACAGGCTCGGGGTAAATTCTGATACGAAGTCCACCAATGCCTGGGCCTTTATCGCCGTGCGAGGTTGGCATGCTAATTTGTATTGGCCAAGTTCCAACACCCACTTCATCACTCATTGAGAAGCATTTGGACTATGCAAAACTGATCACAGTAGGTGTTGGGCCATAACAATGACCGGATGCCTTTGAAAGTAAGGTCTGAGCTTTCGAGCTACAACAATTAGTACCAAAATTATCTTTTCAATGTCTAGGTATCTAGTTTCTACATCGAGGAGAGCTTTGGATGTACAAAATACAGGCAGTTAGGCCCTTAGCTCTTCTCGTGTGAGGGCATAGCTCACTGTTAATTTTGATACCGCCAGATAGATGTGCAGGTTTTTCACTATTTCTAGCTTGGATAGTAGTGGAGGTGATGTTAAGTATTACTTCAGCTCTTGAAATGCTTTCTTCCACTCGTCGTCCCATTTGTCATTCTGCGCCTTATTGATTACCTTGAAGAAGGGCTTACATTGGTCGATGGATCACGAGAGGAAATGATTGAGTGCGGAGGATGTCAAAAGTCTCTATGAAGTTGTGAATGTGGATTGACCATTGTTTACCTTTCAGCATGATGTCGTCGATGTAGACTTTCATGGTGACTCCAATCTACTTTTTGAACATTGTGTTTACGAGTCGTTGGTAGGTTACTCCTGCGTTCTTGACGCTAAAGGGCATGACCTTGTAACACTATGTACCTCGCTCGATCACGAATATGGTTTTGTCCTTGTTAGGCTTGTGCATGGCAACCTGATTGTAGCCTGAGTACACGTTCAAGAAGCTGAGCAGCTGGTTCCTAGATGTTAAGTCAACGAGCAGGTCAATTCAGGGAATTGGGTAGTTTTCTTTAGTGCTTACCTTGTTAAGGTCGGTGTAATCCACGCATACTCTCTATTTGCTCATCTATTTTTTTCATCACTAGCACGACGTTGGCCAACCATGTTGAGTGTGCCACTTTCTTAATGAATCCGGCATTCAGTAACCTGTTGATCTCTACCTCAGTAATCGCTACTCACTCAGGTATGAAATGTCGCCTTTTTTGGATTATAGGTTTGGAAACTGGATCGACGGGCAGCTTGTGGCAAGCTTTCACTGGATCAATATCGGGCATATAAAGGGTGACCATGTGAAAACGTCACAATTTTCTCTGAGGAAAGTCGCGAGTTCTTGCTTCTTTTTCGGGCTCAGATGTGAGCCAATTCTAGCCGTCATTTATGGCTGGTGTGGGGGTCAAGAATGATGTATTTTGCATCTTTCAGGGCATTTTCATCCTTAACTCCATCTTTTTGACCTGTTTGCTGTAATTGCTATTTAGCGGAGGTAGAGTTCTCCTTCTGAACTTTAGCTACTAATGCTGGGGCAAAAGACTTCTTCTTCGACCCCTTAAGAACTTGTACTGTGCATCTCCAGGCATGGTTCGGTCGTCTTTGATCTCTTCCACTGCTCCTCTTGGGATGCAAAATCGGATCTTTTGGTACTCGATTAAAGTCACAGCTCTAATCTTCACTAGCTAGTGTTGGCCCAATATCTCATTATAGGGAGATGGGTCGCTGACAATCATGAAGGTCTACGATGGGACGATTAGTGGGCATGTTACATTGAGTGTGATAATGCCAATAACAGTTGAGGTGAGTCCGTTGAATTTAGTCAGGACCTCTGCTTTGCATTGGATCGTGCTTTCCAGGCCCATCTTTTGGATGACTGATAATTGTAGGATGTTGACTGAGCTGTCGTTGTCCATCATAATTCTGTCAACGATAATGTGGGTCGGTTGAACAGAAATCACCAAGGCATCATTGTGGGGAAAGTTTACTCCCTTAGTATCCTGCTTGGCGAAGCCGACGATTGGTCCAGGTACAACATCTATGGTTTGAACTTGATAAACTGATCTCGCATGCTAGATCTTCATCTTCTTGAAGTTGTTAGTGGCCTCTAGATGCTCAGATTCGGTAAAGATGATATTAATTCGGATTGTCTTGGTTGGGATTTCAACATCGGCATCTGCTTCTTGCCTTGGTTGGGTAGATAGTCTGTCGATATACTGATCACATTTGCCTTCCTTCATGAGTTGCCCAAGGTACCTTTTCCTTGTGGTGTAGTCGTTGGTTGCGTGCCTAGAACCCCTATGGAATGCACAGTACTTTTTTTGATTCATCTAGGAAGTGTCACCTTTTATGGGTGGCGGTGGCCTAAACCACGGCTTGCCCTCGAAGTCATGAAATATCTGGTTGATCGGGACTGAGAACTTGGTGTACGGCTTGGGTGTCGTGCCTCCCTTCGTCGGGGATCAGTCCATACGTCTGCTCCATGGATTATTTTTATTGTTGAGCGGATTGTAGTTTGCCTTCTTCTGAGTCAGCTCTACGTCTTTGCCTAGTTGCTTAGGCGGCTTCTGGGAGCACTTTTCCTCATCCCAGAATAAGTGTTTTTTTACCAAAGCATAAAAGTTTACCAAGGTTTAGTTCTCACCCATGATCAAGTCTTTGAAAATGGGGTGATCTGCTGGAAGTCTCTTTCGGAAAGCTGAGCATGCAATGCTGTCATCGTATCCGACAATCTTTATCTTTTCCTCCTTAAACCTCTTGACATATGTGTGGAGTGACTCATTCGAGTCATTCTTCATGTTGAAGAGGTGGTCAGACTTCTTTTTGATCGAGCGGTAGGATGAATATTCCTTGGTCAAAACTAAGGAAAGTTCATTGAAGTTTGGATTGACCGTGGCGATAGGGTGTGGAACCAGTCTTGCGCCTCGCCTTGGAGTGTTGTGGAAAAAAATCTTGCACATAAGGGCGTCATCGTTGGCATAGAGGGTTATAGCGCTTTGATAATGCATCAGGTGCCTGTCTGGGTCTTTATCTCTTTTCAATAAGCTGAAATATGGCAGGGTAAACTTTAACGGTGGTTTCGTCTGCTCGATCTCATCTATAAAAGGTGACTGCTTAGGTTGGCCACATTTCTACAAAATGCATCGTTGGTATTGTCAATGCGCTGAAATCCGCATAGCTGCTCAGCTACGAGCCTTTGTATTTCATCCTGGATTTCCATTTGGTGGGGCAGCGGAGCTTCCAGCTGCCCCCAGTGATGACCTGCTGGTCTAAGTTGCTCTTCGGCATGTTCTGCTCGTCTGTGTCGTGGTCGTGGTGCACGTGGTTCGCTATGTGCTGCTCACCGTTGATCTTGGTAGGGGAGCTGGACTGCTTTCGTGCTTTCCTCTGGGCATCATGTGGATGCCTACTCTGTTGCCTTGTAGGAGGATCTCCTTGTGGGCCTAGCCTCGTGTCGACGTTTCTCTGGGAATGTCCTGAGTGCTCGTCAGAGTGTGGACCCAACCTCAAATGCACATTAACTCGTGAGCTGAGTCAGGAATGAACGTTTCTTTACACAGTTAGGCGAGAGAAATCATTTTCTCGAGGGCCCAGTAAGTGTGCACACTACTCGAACGCACAGTTCGTGGCGGGCTGAACGGCTCTTTACCAGGACATTGCTGGAATGATTCATACTCTTTTGCCCTTGTGCTACTTTAGGACACCTTATCTGGGGTCTGTTACATCTCGATGAGCTCTAGGAGCCGGTTTACCAAAGAAGTCTACTGCGCAAGGGCACTTGTCAAGTTGGCGACCTACTGAGGTAGGTGGTGCTTGCTATTTAGATTGGAAGAGTTTGGATAATGGTCGTCTCCATGTGTGGTGGAAGTGTAGTGGACTGTAGGTACAAAACTTGAGCCTAAAACAGGCATTCTTGCAGAAAAGTGGGGTGAAAATAACCTTGAATCGATCGCGGGACCGGTGGTCGGAATCTGGATCACTGAAAATAGCTTTGGATTGGATTGGACCACAAGCTTGATTGCCAGAACGGGTTGTGAGGTACGTTGGATCGGCGCTTGCTTGCCTTAGGCCTATATGGTCGTTGGGCTGCCACATCGTAACCTGCTAGCTAAGTGGCTTGGGCTTGGGCCCATTTTGCTATCTGGCTGACAGCACTGGCTGTGTTCTGAGCTCTGGTTTAAGCCTGCTACTGCAGTGGGCTGGGCTTCCTACCCTGGGCCTACTATGGTAGCTACCAAGTTTTAGGCCTCTTGTCCATTGGTTTGGAAATGGACTTGGGCCTTATGCCTAGCGTTTAGTTAGATGCCGTGCTATAAGGGTAGCAGCGATGGAAGTGGTGCCATGGCCTTGTGGCCTTGCCGCAGCTGCTTGGTTACGACAGTGTTGGTGGTGTGGCTCCGTGGTGGTAGGGCTCTTCCTATCATCACGTTGAGCCTTGAAGATCGCCGTCATGGGGTTACGTTCTCATCTCCACTCTCCGGTCCAAAGCCTTGTAAATATGGGGTTCCGTTCTTCGTAGTTTCTGAATTTCCTACCATTGTATCCTTTCTTCAAGAATTAATCAAGAAATATTTCTACGAAAAATTAATTGATACGAAGTCTAAGAAATTCAACGTAACAGAAAATTCAAGAAACAAATGCGAGAGGCTTCTTCAAGTATTTGAATCAGCTCTCAATGAAAGCACCAATTTGTTGATGTGAATTTCTGCCGTCTTCAGTCTTGACGAAAATGCACCTGCAAAACAATTAACACCTTTGATCAAAGACCTAAGCCTTATGCCCACGGGGTGGGGGGGGGGGGGTTAGGCCAATGTTTCTCCAATGCTTAAGTCAGTTCCTCTGAGAGAGAGTAATGTGTTTAGGGCTATTTAGAGGTTGCAAAAGCTTTGAAAATTTGGTAGAATATGGGGGTATTTATAGGGATAGGGCCGGCCACAATATTAGGGGTTTACTCTAGACGTGGCGACATCCTATTGGCCAAGGTGTTTATATAGAAATATTCTCAAGATATTAAATAGGAAATAATATCTTGAGATAATGGTGTAACTATCCCTAATTTATTTAAATTGGGATTACTTACTTGATTGGAGTCAATCTTGAATTGAGAATGTATTAAACTAGGACTTGGGTAATTAGTCCTTATCTTTAATTTCTTACCAAAGGCAGGTGAGCTGAGGGTAGTTGTATTCAACTGCTGAGACCTTCAAGGGTGTGAGCTGTGCGTAGGAGTATTTGAGAGGCTTGCCCATTTATTGAGGGCAATCTTGTCTTTCTTGAATAAAAATTTACGTGTCGCCTCTAATATTTTTGGGATTATTTTAGGCTACACAATAACGTTGGGTGGTATTCATCGAAAGTTTGTACTCAATGCAAACAAAAAATTGTTTTGAACGGGAGAAAGCTTTGTGATGGATGAAGTTGATTTGTTTCCAGATAAAAAACGGTTGTTGAGATTGTTTGTTTGGAGGTCCTATATGAATTTTTTTTATAGAATTATCTCTTGATAGTTGATACTTTGGAATTGATTTGTGTCACAATCATTTGTGAGCACTACTAAATTTTATGATTTTAACATAGAGTAAATCTTCATATGCATAAGCAGTTTATGCTTATCATTTAAAAACGGGTTCACATGTGTCTTTTATGTGTCAAAAGACACCGGTGTTTTAATTTTTTTTTTGTATGATTGTCCCATCAGTCATGTGATATTTACCAATCTACTCACATGTTTCTATTCCTTATTATTATGTCATGTCATACATTCATATATTATAATATATAAATTAGTAACAGTTGAATATCAGAGTGCGGAACAAATAAAACTACAAAATAATAAGAATATTATTAAACAAACGAGAATGCCGGAACGGCTACAAAACCGCAATAGGCTACATCGTGACTAACTTATTTCTTACACTAAATTACAAACTATATTTATAGAGAACTAAACCTAAAAAACCCTAACTCGGATGGGCTAGGCCTAAATTCTAAACTAACAAGCCAAACCCAATTACTAAAATAAACCTAAATACTAATATTTTCTAACACTCCTTGTCAAACTCATGGCGGTATATGGAATGAGCTTGCAAACAAGCAGATGCGGATTGGCTCCGTTAGATGGATTGGCAGGCATGCAAACTTGAGTTAACTTAACTTGACTGGAGAAATTGACTTGACTTGACTTGCGAACTTGACTTGACTGACGAACTGGAGAACTTGACTGGATTGGCAAACTGATTCTGATTCAGACTGGCTAGTGTTGAGAGTATAGAAAGAAGCCGTCACTAAATGGACGAGATTTCCATATCTCAATTGTAACAACGAACAAACAAACACAAACAGAATACCAACCTGTCCAAGGAGATTAAATCCCGAAGGATTTAACCTGCCCTGATACCAAGTTGAATATCAGAGTGCGGAACAAAAAAGACTACAAAATAATAAGAATATTATTAAACAAACGAGAATGTCGGAACGGCTACAAAGCTGCAATAGGCTACATCGTGACTAACTTATTTCTTAAACTAAATTACAAACCATATTTATAGAAAACTAAACCTAAGAAACCGTAACTCAGATGTATTAGGCCCAAATCCTAAGCTAACAAGCAAAATCCAGTTACTAAAATAAACCTAAATACTAATATAAACATCGATCATCACACTTCCAAATTTTATCATGAGATATATGTGAATTCATGTCGTACACTTTAATATTCTTGCTATACACTTAGCTTTAATTAACCTTTCTCTGCTATCAATACCTAGTAGAAAACAAAGTTTCTCGTTGCTTGCAGCATCTAGTATAAATACAAACATTCGCATAAGCAGAGTTCGCAAACACTCAAACACTCGAACATTCAAACCTTTAAAAGATGATTTAGCTAGCTTGTACGTGCAAAACCAATTTTCTTCTTACTTAAGAGAACTGACCGCAGCAACATAGTACCTAATGAAAAGAAATCTCATGACTGTCACATCATATAAGTAGTGAATTCATGGGGTATTTTTACTACTGTGGTTTAACCCCTTCGATTTGCACTTGCTCTTTTGTAATTTGTCAGGGAAAAAGAGAAACATTGAACTCAAATCAAAATCAGCCATTTCCGTTGCTGGTGATGACTTGCGTTACCTTTCTTCGACAGATAATGAAAAGAACAAAATTAAAAGTTAGTTGCGAGTAATGAAACTTAGGAGTGACATTGTATTAATTAACTTAAAAAACTACATCCACTAGCTTTTCATCGCCCATTTATGATCACCTTTGCTAGAAGTATCGAGCAGCCTATGGCGAAACCTTAGCTGCCTCACACCTTCCTTGTGGTCGATCTCGAAGAAGTACCATAATTTATTTATGGTCAAACCAAGATCAAAGAACTTGCTCAAGTTCGAGAACCCCACCATCGTATGAATTGCATTTTGGGAACACTAAACAGGATCGTAATTTATGGAGCAAATCACCTCTTGGAAAAGGACGTGACATGGGAAAAGTGAACCCCAACACAAAGTAATACGAATGGAATTTGATGGCCCTTTTCCTAGCAGAGACGCCTTCACCGCATGGTTCACAACCACTATCATCTTTCACTCGCTTGACGTGAACCCTTGACGGAATTGCATGCTTTTACACCTCAAGAAAATCTCTAAACAGCTTGTCGAAATTAATCATGACATGCACAAGTTTGAAGTAGGCTACCTTGCCAGAAGAACCACTTTGACGGTACAAAGGTGAAGGATATTCGTCACTTTTGCGATCAGAAGAAGGCATCTCAAAGTCTCTACAAAAAGCACGAAGAAAAAATATTCAAAACACAGCTTGAAAAAAAATGGATATATATATATATATATATATATATATATATATATACACAAAGACCAGCACGAATGCGGCCTAAGCCGCACAACCCAGCAAAAAGGAGGCCACGCCTCCACCCATCTTCCTTCTTCAGCGCCCCTGCACATTCCAAGTAGGCCCTAAGGCCTTTCGGCAAGTCTCATTACCTCATTCTCACCTGCTACATATATATATATATATATATATATATATATATATATATATATATATATGCACAAAGACCAGCACGAATGCGGCCTAAGCCGCACAACCCAGCAAAAATGAGGCCACGCCTCCACCCATCTTCCTTCTTCAGCGCCTCTGCACATTCCAAGTAGGCCCTAAGGCCTTTCGGCAAGTCTCATTAGCTCATTCTCACCTGCTACTGCAAGCCCGAGCCTGCTGCACCTAACTTGGCTCCCACCAGGAACATACAGAGAGGCTGGAGCCTCACGGCTTACCCAACCCAGCGCCCTTGCGCACTTGCCGATCATGTCACACCACCTATTGCACCTTGGCCTCCTTGCCGCGCATCAGCCACCATGTTGACCCCATTGAGCCAATTTTTCAAGCCCTAAGTCATCTAAAAATTCAAATTTTTCTTACCATGGTGCGGCACAAAGAAGAAGAACAACAATGAGAGACGACTCTTTGCAAGGGCAAGAAAAGAAGAACGCTAGGGGAGGGGGAAGAAAAAATATCCTCTGGCTTCTCTTCCTTGTAGGAATAAAGATTGCTCTCCAAATTTATTTAATCCCCTACTTAAGGCAGAATTAAATAGGTATTGGGGGCAATTGATTTCCTTTTTTGAGAAGAAGTCTATCTCCAAATCAAGAAAGAAGATCAAGTTTAAATTAGGAAACAACTCAACAAACCCAAGCAGCTTGGGATTTCTACACCTATTGCCTTTTTCAGACGTCCAGCACAGTAGGTGTGGGGGCATTTGTGGAGCCTAAAATAATCCCAAAAATTCTAGAGGTGACACATAGAGTTTTATTCAAGAAGGACAAGATTGCCCTCAATAAATGGGCAGGCTTTTCAGATGCTCCCACGCGTAGCTCACATCCTTAGAGGACTTAGCAGCTGAACACAATTGCCCACAGCTCACCTGCCCTTGGTTAGGAATTAAAGATAAGGATTAATTACCCAAATCCTATCTTTAATGCATTCCTATTTGAAGAATAACTCCAATCAAGTAAGTAATCCTAATTTATTTAAATTAGGATAATTACACCGTTATCTCAAGATATTATTTCCTATTTAATATCTTGGGAATAATTAGAGAATATCTCTCCACTTACTCTCTGAGAAAAACTAACTTTGGCATCGGAGATCCGTTGACCTAACCCTCCCCCTCCCTCCACAACAAACCTCGTGGGCGCGTGAGGCTTAGGTCTCTGATCAAACGTGTTGATTGTTTTGCAGGTGCATTTTCGTCAAGACTGAGCAAAAATTTGCATCGACATCGTTTGCGCGATTATGTTTGTGGTAGTTATATTGGGGTTTTACTCAATTTGTTTGTTTTGTGCAAATTCATTCAAGTCCATTTCTTTGTCACTAGAGCAGTGTACTCAATCAACACCTCTATATTTAATTGTGTTGATCAATGAAATACTATTCTCAATTTTTTTATTTTTATAAAAGAGAATGTCTTTCGATGAATTATACTAGGAAATTATGTACTTTGTGTAGGAATAAAAATCTACCTTTGAAATACAACTCTAACGTCTATGAGACTATCCCCATATCAATATTGTTCACATCTGCAAATGTATACATCTCATTACTTCTTTTCTTTAAAAAAACTTACAAAAATATGAGTCCAACTATTACTTGTAGTTGTAGATATGCCAAAAAAAGAAACTGGAAACTTTTTTCCCATAGATAAAAAATAATTGTTCTAGATAACTTTAGTTGCCCTCATCTTTTCATTATTTGGAAGCTCAATGCAAACAATCAAGCATGCATGGGTCACTAATCACTATCACAATGTGCAAGTTCCGGATGATTTTTCTTATTTATTAACTTGTCCTTTCTTATGCTTTAGTAATTTATTTACAAGGGACTCGTCACAAACAAACAAATATGGTACAGTCATCTTCTTCACTTGATTGAGAAAATTTTTCAGTGTGTTAACACTGTCTAGTACATTAAATGTAATAATACAACTGATTGGAATTTTTTTTTTAATTTCCAACCAATTAAAAAACAAATTGTTTCAATCAGGGATCACAAACCATATGCCTAGCACAGTAAAAATTCTATCTTCAGTTGGTTGACATAATCATTATGCATGTAGCCCAACATATAAGCGACGGTCACCAATTTGTGCATGTGTGGTCAACCCATATATGAAGGTTTATGATGGAACTAGATCCTGTCCAGATCAATTCACTATGGATCCTAGAGATTAACAATTTCCAGCCGTCGGAAATAATTCTTGCGGTCAAGAATAAATGCTATTTCTATCGATTCACTCTTTCACAAATAAAATCTTCATTGCCTGCCTGGCCAAACAGGAGTTTCCTCACTAGGAACAAGAAGGGAAAAAAAAAAAAAAAAACTAAGATGGAGAAGGATTTGGGAAAATTTTCAAGGGCAAACTCTATGGACAAAGAATTCTAATTCTTAGAAATCGAAGACAGAAGAACCCTTGGGTCTCATATAATGGTAATTCATCGATGCCTCCAACGCCGACTCAAGCAAAAACCACCAACACCACCACGAGCAGATAAAGACAAAGAAGCAAATTGGTTCGACAGGCAAATCGGTTCGATGTGCCACAGAAAGGAAAGAAATTGATTGAGATCCATCTGCAGAGCTAGTGCTTCAAAAGAAAATTTCGAAGTTTTCCAATTCTCTTACTTGAAAGCACTGCAGCGACAAAGGAGGAGGGAATTCTGGAATGTGAGAGTGAGAAAGAAGCGATGAATTAGAACTTCATCCTTAACCGTAAGATTTATTTCCAATGGCTGGAATTATTTGAATTCTAAGAACCGGGGTAAATTGGTTTGGTGTGGTTCCTTGCCCGTTTTATGTTTACGTACCCACGGTATAGTATAGTGTTGTCAGTCAAATAATCACCCAAACGTGTGATTAGTTATGTGTTAATTTAATTACTAATACAATAAGTGCTTAATAATTGTCTTCTTGCAGTAATAAATTCATTAGGAATGTGATTGTATGAATTCTAGTAGGACTCGATAATATATTTTAGATAGTTTTCTAGTTGTTTTTGTATACATTGGTTTTTTTTTGGGGGGGGGGGGGGTTAAGATTCTCTTTTTTCTTACTACTATAAATGACAGGCATAATGGGTTAAGAAATAATCACCACAAAATCATCAAATTTTCTCTCTGTTTTTTACCCGCTGATCTCCCTCTCTTTTCTATCAATAAAATAGTAAAATAGGCCTACAATACGTTATCAGTATGCTCTAGCTATTGCGCTAAAGATTTGAAGGTTCTTGGAGGAGGTTCTTCTACAACTAGCATTCAAAGGCTTTCATCGTTTCCATCCAACCCAGATTCTTCTAAGACACATAATTGATATTTTATAAGCCCTGATAGCATGTAAACACTGACCATGATGCATGAACCCCAAATTTATTGTTGCTTTATATTGCCTATACGGCATTAATTGATCAATTATATACAATTCATGAATACACAGTATTATTAAGTTAGTTTTGCGCATGCAATATTATATTTTATTCTGCTGTTGGATATTACCATGTTGAATTGTGTAAGTGCAAAGAAAAACAAAAAAATAGAAGCAAAACTAGGGATTTAAAAATTCTACATCGCGAGTCGAGCCATGGCCTGAAGCCACACTACCAAGCTCTGAGCCACGCTGAGCCACGTCCATGGTGCTAGGTTGTATATTTTATCTTCTAAAAGTACTCACACTGGGTCCCCGAAAGATAAAATATACAATGTACTACTCACATTGGGTCCCCGAGTTAACCCAAATTCACTACACTAGGTTGTATATTTTATCTTCTGTTCTTGCAAGACCCTTTGTGAACTGAAAGTTCATTTAAAGTAATCTGTAGTTTCAAAGTTAGCGCCTTTGAAACCTGAAGTTTTCATAAAAAACATACACCTATGAAACCTGAAGTTTTTCATGTAAATTAAACCACAACATGTTTATAAAACCTTAATGTTCTAGTTTATGTCTATGAATATTTAGTTTTCCATATGACTAACCACAATATTGTTCCCTCCATTGCAGTGACATGTTGAACTTGAACAAACTCGACTTTACCGTTCGAAAAGTCTGTGGAAGAAACTACTTGAAGTGAGTGCAAGACGTGAAGCTCCATCTCACCGCCAAAAGTGTCAAAGCCATTATTGACGAGGCAACGGACAAACCGGTTGGTGAAGCTAACAAAGCAACTGCCATGATTTTCTTAGAAGGCACATGCACTATGCATTGTAGACTGAATACCTCGCAAAAAAGATCCGCACACTCTCTAGCTCGCTATGGCAGAGCACTTTAATCTCCAGAAAGATATATTCTTACCTGAAGCAAGACACGACTGCTAGTTATTACGTTTCCCAGACTTCAAGTGTGTGAATAAGCACAATTCTGAATTTTGTCAAATCTGATCACTCCTCAAGTTATGTGATGAGGACTTGACTGCACATGACTTTATATGCCACCAATATTATCTTACAACAACAATATAGGGAACTGTTTGGTTTCAACCGGGTGGATTGTTTTCGGCCCAGAAGTCTTGCTTTAAGGTCAACATTGGTATTTCAGTTTCTGGGCCGCCAAGCCGAAGCTGGTCGAGTCTTATTGCAGGACGGAGTGGTTGAGATAAAGTTGAAGTGAGTGAGTCCTATTCGACGATGGATTGACGGGACAGATGAATCATGATGCAATAAGAAGTCTCGGTAGGATAAAAATGCTGAGACTTGGAAATGAATGCGGCCTGATAAAGGGTTGAGTTCAGAGTACTAATGCAAGTAAGATTGGCCGAGATAAGATTGGATTAGAATAAGGAGTCCTAATCCGAATATAGCTACTATAGTCATGAATTTCGACTTTAGTGGCTGCACGAACCTCGAGCCTCCTGGGGTGTGTTGTAAAATTTTTAACTTATAGAGCCAACGGCCAGACACTTGTTTTTCGTAGAAAGCAAAGGAATTCGTGTAGCTGTTATAGTTGTACATTTCAGCTTTAGCTCTTGCAAAACTTAAATCGTAAACCGTCAACCGGAAGTGCTGTTTTTAAATAAACAGACAGGTCCACGTAGTCATAGCAAGTGTAAGTCTCGACTTACAGATTGCCTTAGGCTGTTAGGTGTTGGGTTGTCGAACAAGTGTCTTACTTACAGAAGTAGACAACCCATGTGACCACTTTAGGCGTCGTCCCTATCTCTCAGAGGTGTTTTAGGTTTAAGGTGTAGGTAAAATCGTGCCTCAAAGGCCATATCCTTCTAAGTTATTGGTTCTTTTATCTACTAAGCTGCAAGCAGCTTGATACGGATCTTTTGGGCAGTAATTGTAACTTAATTCCACAAATCGCTTAACTAGCATTGCAACATTTTAAGCTGAGTTACGTTCATGAAGACTTGTACGTCAAGGATGGACCATCTAGTCATATGAATTCTTTCATGGGTAGAGATCCTGTACTTAGCATCTCTTCCGATTAAAAACCCTGACTCCTGCGGAATTAAATCCTTCAGTCGGCTAAGTATTTTTAGGAAAAATTCTATTGTGGCCAATTTTGGGAGCAATTCAGTGCAGGTAATCAATGCATTCATGGGAAACTAAGCTGTCGTAAAATCCATCCACGTTTGGATATCCCAGATCAGTCTATCCTCTACTGATGGGAGAGCACATGCCATGTTTACAAAGGCAAAGGCGTTTTTTGCTATCATAGGGGCGGTCTGTTTGTTTATACATTCGACCCAGGCTTGCGAATAATTCCTTCAATCTTCATTGAAAATAGAGAAATGTATCAACTTTGGTTATAGGAAGTAATAGCATAACAACTGATAGTTCTCGGCATGCGAGGTCTTGTTCGTTGTGCTGCTTGAGTTTTCGAACTTTTTTTGTCTTGAACAGGGTCTAAGGAATGAAGGGATGAGCACTTCCTCAGGTTATAGGCATTCCACTGCTTTTCAATCTCTTCGTCGCTCATAGTGGTAAGGGCATAGCTGTTCTTCCCACCTATTCACTGATTCTGTACAGACCTTCCCAAATAGAAGCTATCTTTTTGGAGCCTTCCCAACGAGCAGTTATGAACACTTTTTTTAGGAATAAGTCTCCTGGCTGGAACTGCCAAATCTTCACCCTATTGTTATAGCTGGAAATGATCTACTGCTGATAGGGCGCAATGCAGGTGATAACATTTTCACGCTCTTGCTCTGCCAAATCTAAGTTTGTGGCCATATCATTCTCATTTTACTCAAAATTCGACAGTACAATGTTGATGCTCAGCACCACGACGTTAGGAAGAATGATCGCCTCAAAGCCATATGACAGGGAGAATAGAGTTTCATTGGTTACTTGTCTCTAGATGGTGCGATACGCATACAAAACACTAAGGAACTCATCTAGCCACTTGTCTTCCTTATCCAAGAGGGATTTCTTGAGGGAATTGAGAATGATCTTGTTGGATGCCTCAACCTGCCCATTACCATACGGATACTGGGGCGAGGACATGTGCTGCTTGATGCTATATTTGTTGAAGAACTTCACTAAATCTTTTCCCAAAAACTGCGAACCATTGTCTGTGATGATGGAGTAGGGGATGTCGAAACGGTAGATAAGGTTATTTCATATGAAGTGCTCTATGTCCGTCTGGGTAGTTTTAGTTATGGGCTCGGCTTTGACCCATTTTGTGAAGTAGTTGATCACTACGATCATCATACCTCTGCCCCCAATGCCAGGCAGCATTGGTCCTACCAAGTCAATCACCAACTGCATAAATAGCCAAGGGCTTGTTTGCGAGTATAGTTCATTGGTAGGTATTGCGGGCATGGGCTTGAAGTGCTAGTAGTGATCACATCTTTTACATAATCCTTGGCATCTTGATGCATGGTTGGCCAATTGTAGCCAACGTTAAGAGCTTTTTGAACTAGGGAGCAGCCTTCAAAATGGTTTCCACACACGTATTCGTGGATTGAGCTTAGAATCTTCAGGTTGTCGAGAGGCGATAGGCAATGGAGATGTGGTCCTGAGAAGGATCGGCAAATGAGCATGTCGTTGCACATGTAATAGCGTACTGCCTTCATCTGAAGTTTATTGGCCTCCAATCTATCTACTGAGGGGTGCTCTGTTGACTATGTAGTTGATGATGAGATCTTGCCAACTATGAGTTATGTTGATCTACGCCACCTCGACTACTGGTTCTCCATCTATGCTCGGCTTCTCTAAGTACTCGACTGGGATGAAACCCTTGAGTTGATGGTCTAAGGCAGAGCTTAGGCCCGCTAGTGCGTCCATGTGGGCATTTTTTGCTCATGGAACCTAAGTGAATGTGTAGGCCTGGAACATCGCTAGCTACTCTCATACCTTCTCAAGGTATTGGGCCATCTTTGGATGTTTTGCTGTGTATTCCCCTAAGGTTTGGTTGGTGATCAGCTGGGAATCGGAATAGATAGTGAGCTTCTTCATCGCTAGGTCTTTTGCCAATCGGCGACCTACTAGTAAGACTTCATACTCTACTTCGTTGTTTACCACCTTGAAGCTTAGAATGATTGCCTACTCGAGCATCAAACCGTTTAGGGTAGTGAGAATTAGGCCTACTCCCAACCTCTGGTAATTGGATGATCTATCAACGTGCACACGCCAGAAATCTCTTGCAAGGGAGGGTGGTGCGGCTACGGTGGGGTTAACATGTTAGGCCGTATTGGCCGAGTTCCACCACCCACTTCATCACTCATTAAGAAGTATCTAGACTATGAAAAACTAATCCTAGTGGGTACTGGGTCATGACGATGACCAAATGCCCTTGAAAAGAGGGTCTGAGCTTCTGACCTACAACAAGTAGTGCCAAAATTAGCTTTTTCAATCTTTGAGTATCTAGTTTCCCCATCAATGAAAACTTTGGATGTATAAAATACAGGCAGTTGGGCCCCAAGCTCTTCTCGTATGAGGGCAACGCTTACTGCTACTTCTGATACCGCCAGATAGATGTATCGAACCATTTGGGGTAGTAAGAACTAGGCCTACCCCCAATCCCTAGTAATTGGATAATTTGTCGATATGCAAACACCAGAAATCTCTTATAGGTAGGGGTGGTGTGACTATGGTGTGCTGGGCTGCCTTTGCGACGCTTTTAGGCTAAGTTGTTGTGTCTTTCAGGCTTAGGGTAAATTCTACTACAAAGTCCGCCAATGCCTGGGCCTTTGTCGCCGTGTAGGGTTTGTATGCTAAGCCATGTTGGCCAAGTTCCAACACCTACTTCGTCACTCGTTGAGAAGTGTCTGGACTATGTAAAACTGATCGTAGTGGATGCTGGGCCATAACAATGATCGGATGCCCTTGAAAGTAAGGTTTGAGCTTCTGAGCTGCAACAACTAGTGCCAAAATTAGCTTTTCATTCTTCGGGTGTCAAGTTTCTACATCGAGGAGAGCTTTGGATATATAGAATATAGGCAGTTCGGCCCCTAGCCCTTCTCATATAAAGGCAGAGCTCACTGCTACTTTTGATAGTACCAGGTAAATATACAGGTTCTCCACTACTTCTGGCTTGGATAGTAGTGGAGGTGACATCAGGTATTGCTTCAACTCTTGAAATGTTTTCTCCCACTCATTGTCTCATTTGTCCTTCTGTGCCTTCTTGGTTGCCTTGAAGAAGGGCTTACATTCGTCAGTGGATCACAAAAGGAAACGATTAAGTGCAGCTGCTAGTTCGGTCAGACTTTGGATCTTCTTCAAAGTTGTGGGAGATTTCATGTCTAGGATTACTCTGATTTGCCTTGGATGAGCCTCGATTCATCGCTGGGTTACAAGGTACCCTAAGAATTGGCCTGAGGAGACGCCAAAAGTGCACTTGGCTGGGTTGAGCTTTATTTTGTACTCTTGGAGGATGTCAAAAGTCTCCACCAAGTTACCGATGTGGTCTGACCGTTGCTTGCCTTTCACCATGATGTCGTCAACGTAAACTTCCATGGTTACTATGATTTTCTTCTTGAACATCATGTTTACAAGTCGTTGGTAGGTTGCTCCTGCATTCTTAAGGCCAAAGGGCATAACCTTGTAGTAATATATGCCTTGCTCAATCACAAATGCGGTTTTCTTCTTATCAAGCTCATATATGGCAATCTGATTGTAGCCTACGTATGCATCTAAGAAGCTGAGCAGCTGGTTCCCGAATATTGAGTCAATGAGCAAGTTGATTTGGAGAACCGGGTAGTTATTTTTAGGGCACACCTAGTTGAGGTCAATGTAATCCACGCATACTCTCCATTTGCCCTTCTCTATTTTTCATCACTAGTACGACATTGGTTATTTTCCTTAATGAATCCAGTCTCCAGTAGCTTGTTGATCTCCGCCTCAATAATCGCAACTCGCTCGGGTGCGAAATGTCGCCTTTTCTAGATCATAGGTTTGGCAGTTGGGTCTATGTGCAGCTTGTGGCAAGCTATCGTTGGATCAATATCGAGCATGTCAGAGGGTGACCAAGCGAAACGTCACGATTTTTCCTAAGGAAAACTGCAAATTCCTACTTCTTCGCGGGCTTCGATATGAAATGATCATAGTCATCTCCTCCTGCTGGTGTAGGTCAAGAATGATGTGCTCGGTGTCCTCTTCGAGTTTCTATTGTGATTCATCTGCCAGAGCATTGTCAACCTTAACACTATCTTCTTGACCCGCCTGATGTAATTGCTATTTGGGGGAGGTAGAATCATCTTTCTGCACTTTAGCTGCTGCTACTAGGGCGAAAAACTTCTTCTTCGACTCTTTGAGAAATTGTATAGTACATCATCGAGACATAGCCCGGTTGCCTTTGATCTCTCCGACTAGTCCTATCGGGATGTAAAATATGATCTTCTGATACTCGATCTAGGTCACACCTCCAATCTTTACTAGCCAAGGTCGACCCAATATCCCGTTATAGATAGATGGGTCGATCACGATCATGAAGGTCTGTAATGACACAATTGGAAGGCTGGTTACATCGAGCGTGATTGTGCCAATAGTAGTTGAGGTAAGCTCATTGAATCTTGTCAAGACCTCTGCTTTGCATTTGATCGTGCTTTCTAGACCCATCTTGTAGATGACTGACAGTTGTAGGATATTGATTGAGTTGCCATTGTCCATCATAATTCTGTCCACGATGGCATGGGCTAGTTAAGCAGAAATCACTAAGGCGTCGTCGTGGGGAAAGTCTACTCCCTTAGCGCCCTACTCGGTAAAGGCAACGATTGGTCCAGGTACAACACTTATGGCTTGAACCTGAAAGACCGATCTGGTCTATTGGATCTTCCTCTTCTTGGAACTATTAGTGGCCCCTAGATGATCTAATTCAGCAAAGATTCTTTTGATTCGAATCATCTTGGCGGAGGTTTCGGCATCGGCATTTGCTTCTTTCCATGCTCAAGCAACTAGTCTGTCGATATACTGATCGCACTTGCCTTTCTTCACGAGTTTCTCAAGCTACTTGATCCATATGATGCGGTCGTTGGTTGCATGCCCCGAACCTCTGTGAAATGCGTAGTACTTCATCTAGTCTATCTTGAAGATGTCTTCGCTCATGGGTTACGACATCTTTAACCACGGCTTGTCCTTGAGGTCGCGAATGAACTGGTTGATCGGGATCGAGAACTTGGTGTACATCTTGGGTGCTGAGCCTCCCTTTGTTAGGGACCAGTCACTGCATCTACTACGAGCCTTTGTATTTCCTCCAGGATTTGCACTTGGTGAGGCAGTAGAGCCTCCAGTTGCCCTATAGTGTTAGAGTTTTACCCTACATATGGCGACATCCTATTGGTCAAGGCTTATGGAGAAATATTTTCAAGATATTAAATAGGAAACAATATCTTGAGATAATAGAGTAATTATCCCTAATTGATTTAAATTGGGACTACTTACTTGAATGAAGTCAATCTTCAATTACGAATGTATTAAAGATAGGATCTGTGTAATTAATCCTTATCTTTAATGCTTTGACTTTTCCTTGCCATGGGCAGGTGAGTTGTGGGCAGTCGTATTCAGCTGCTGGGACCTTTAAGGGTGTGAGCTGCGTGTGAGAGTATCTGAGGAACTTGCTCATTTATTGAGGGCAATCTTGCTTTTCTTGAGAAAAATTCCACGTGTCACCTCTAGAATTTTCGGGATTATTGCATGATGGAAAATATTTGTATATGAGGTATGTTGCTCATATCCTTAATTTGGTTATGAATGATCGGATAAAATTGTTGAATACAACTATACAAAGCATTCATAATGCGGTTAGGTATGTAAGATCTTCACCTCAAAGGTTGGAAAGCTTTAAAAGGTGTGTTGAGAAAGTGAGAATAAATAGCAAAGGGCTTGAGATTTTGGATGTCCCTACTAGGTGGAATTCCACATTTTTAATGTTGGAATCGGCTTTAAAGTTCAAGATGGCTTTTGATAGATTAAAAGTATACGATGGTCGTTACCTTCCGTACTTTATTAAAGACAATCATGGTAATATGAGGGAAAGGGCCACCTTCGATGGACGATTGGAGTGAGGTGGGGATATTTGCAATCTTTTTGAGACCTTTTTATGAAGTCACTTTAAAAGTATGTTGTTCTAATACTCCAACAATTCATACTACTTTTGGTGATTTGCTTAAGATCAAAAGTTTCTTGCATGAAAACAAACATAATGAATTTTTGTCTATGATCTCCATGTTGATGCAAAAAAATATGACAAGTATTGGGGTTCAATTGAGGACATTAATCACTATATTTTTATTGCACCTGTGCTTGATCCTCACCACAAATTGGAGACAGTTGATTATTTTGAGATACTATTTGGTGAGGATGAAGAAAAAGTTGAAAGTCCCACAAATGCGTTGAAGGACTTGTTGATTGATCTTTACAAGATTCATGAAGATAAGTATTTTGGTACACAAGAAAGTATGAGTAGTGGTAGTTCTCAAATGACAAGTGGAGACTCTTCATCAAGCATGACCGAGATAAGAAGAAAGTTGAAAGAAAAAAGTGAAATGAGAAAAGCAAAGAGAGCCCAGGTTGTGCATAATGATGTGGGCAAGTATCTTTCTAATTCTACTGAAGGAGAAGAGTAGGAGAACTTTGATATATTGAATTGGTGGAGGGTGAATGGGGTTTCTAAGTACCATATTTTGGCACATGTTGCAAAAAAAATCTTAGCTATTCCCATATCAACCATTGCTTCGGAATCCTCCTTTAGCACAAGTGGACAGATAATTGATCCATATTGTAGTTCTTTAAGTCCAAAAATGGTGGAGGCTTTGATATGTACTCAAAATTGGCTTAGGTCTATCCATGTTGCATTACATCATAAGGCAACCATGGAGGAGATTGAGTTTTGTGAAGAAGTTGAGAAAGGTAATTTTATTTATTGCATTTGCTTTTGTTAGATATTTTAAATAAAATTTCAATTAGTATCCTTTCTTTTGTTATTTGTATGTAGAAATGGCAAGTGCAAGTTCAAAAATAGGTGTTACATTGCCCCTAGGCCGCCCAAGCGTTAGCAAGCAAATTGTCATTCGAACTTGAAATGGTTGAGCGTTGATCTTGAGAACTTGAAGAAGTATGTACAAGGCATGGAACTCTAGATGTTTACTTGAATTTATGATCTTAGTTGTAATGTTTATTTAAAGTCGAATATTTATTTAAAGTTTGGACTTTGGAATGTTTACTTTAGGTGTGGAAGACTTGAACTTTGATGTTTATTTAACTTTGGACTTTGGAAGACTTGATTTTAATTGAACTTTGAATGTTTATTTTCATTATCTTTGATTCTATTGGAAATTTGGAATGCTTATTTTATCGATTATGTTGAAATTGGACATTGAATTTATTTATACTCCTCTAGAAGATGTATTAAAAATGACTACAAGCTTTGTTTTCTTAGGAAATTTTTTTAATATTGGGGAAAAAAAAAACCAATCATGGCTGAAACCAAACCGAACACAAACTGACAAAAAATCAAACTAAAATGAATCGAATAGTAATTTTGGTTTGATTTTCGGTTTTGGCAAAAAACGGAACCGAATGAAACTAAACCCACCCCTAGTAGGAAGGATGTGGAGCATTGTTTTGGTATGCTCAAAGCTCGTTGGGCGATTGTCAAGGGTGCTGCCAAATTGTTTGATGTAGAGGCGCTTCGATCCATCATGATGACGTCTATCATTCTCCACAACATGATTGTGGAAGATGATTATGATTATGATACCATCGATGAATTTGACTTGGGCACACTCAACAATTCTAGAACACATATATGTTGTGCTCATGACGGCACCAAAGACCCCGTGAAACTCAAGCATTGGAAAGGGATGGACGTTATAATTAAAGGATCATTAAACGGTATACTTCAATGCAACCTTCATACATGCACTTAAACCGTCAAAGTGACTTGATTGAGAACTTGTGGGCAAGGTCTAAAATATCGATGATATCGGAAATATCGGTAGTCCAAAAACATGGAAATTTTGATGGAAATATCGGGATATTATTGATATCGATAAAAATTAAATAAAAACCACGGAAATTGTAAGAAAAACTTGGAAATTTTTATTGAAACTTTGCAGGATGTTTATTTAGTCAATTATCTATTAGTTTATCACAAAAAATTGGAAGGAAATGCATTGCATGATGGATTTAAGCATATTTTAGCATATTTTCACAAAAACATAAGTGATATGGTGGTCAAAGTGTTGAAGGAGTAAAATGGGAGGGGTTCGAATTCCTTAGTGTTTTTTTAAATATAGAAATTTATCCTAGATAATAAATATTAGCTTGCAAGCCTTGCACACATCTTAACGACCATATAAATATTACAGGCTGAATATGTAATCACAAACACATCTGTAGCAAGTTGGATAAGGCCCAGCTGCGTGGTTGACAAAATGAGGGGTTTGAATCCCTATATGCGCAAGATTGAGACTTTTCAGCATTTTTCAAGTATTTTTGGGTTTCATCTCGCGATATTATCGATAATATTTCTTTATAACTAGAAGATGAAGCTCGCACATCACTTTACGTAATTGTTATTTAACTCCTTAACTTGCATATTTTCTCTGGGGTAATAGCTCTATAGAAGCTATGGTTAAAGAGAACATTAAAAGAACATTTTATAATGTCGTGTATGAAAATAATCAGGGGCGAAACAAGAAATTTAACTAAGAGGGGCACCTTAAAAAATTTAAGCTTCTTTTTTTGTGACAAATAAGCTAATTTTTTTTTTACTAATGTTGAAAAAATAGTTACAAAATGCCTAATTTTATTACTCTATTGTCTAATTTTGATTTAAGTGTGGTATTAACAATTTAATGCTCATTCGTACAACTAAATATATGCAACTTGACAAGATTTAGACATGAGTGAGTGAGAAACAATAAAAAGAGGGGCACTTAAGATCTAAGAGAGGAATTTCCACTGTTTTATGATTAATACAATTTCAAGGATAAATGCACATTCAGCATCTCTAATAGTAATACTATATGTGGGGTACCATACTATATTTCAAGTCAAATGTGAGATGTCTAAATGAACTAAGCAAGATATGATCAAATTTCTTAGGGTATTAGAAAATAGAAAGTGAATAAAATGACAGAATATTGTACCGAATTTTGCACTTCCAACTTTTAATGCATTAGGGTGCATTGTAGACGTTCAAGTTCCATATTATAGCATATATCAATTAACAACTTTTAATGCATTAAGGTGCACTGTAGACGTTCAAGTTCTATATTATACAATATAGCAATTAACAACCCGAAAATCGACACATTGGAGAAGACCTAACATTAATCTGGGTGCTAATGATGTTTTTCAAGTTTGTATAAAGTAAATGTCAAATTTTTTACGTATTTAGAAATTATATCTACCGCAAGGACTTGTATCATCCTAAACAAGTTTTCCGTTGATAGTTATTGGAGCACCGCCCGTTTTTATGTTATGTAATAAGTGGTCACAAGCTATGGATAGACTCTCGGATGAGGAAGTTGTTGAAGCCATTGGGGGATTCACAACTAGTATACATACGCTTATAATGGAAGACAACAATATTAATGTGGAAATGGTGCAGCAAAGGCTGGTAGCTGAAAACAAAGATGTAGCAAGGAAAGTAAAGTTTTTGGAGGCAGAGTAGGGGAAGAAACAGAAGATTCTGCATAAGCTGGTGCGCGGTAGAGGAGGAAAAAAGAATGTTGCTTCTAGTAGTTTGCATCCCACATCGGCCGTGCAATAGAAGTGTGCAAGCAAACAAGTCTATAAAAGCCACATTCCAAAACTGAATAAGGCATACCTTTCTCGGCCTTTTGGCTAAGATCAAGTGTAGTATCTATTCTTATTAGTTTAATATCTCATACGTGGACTAATAGTTCACACGATATTAAATTAATTTTTTCAGTATTTTTTAAGTATTTTTGGGTTTCATCTCACGATATTATCGATAATATCGCAATATATTGCCCAAATAATGCATAAAAATGCTGAAAATATCGATATATTGACAATAATTAAGTGGATAAGTGTGAAAATATCGCCATCTAAAAAAACGATATTATCGGCGATATTTCGCCGATAATATCGATATTTTGGACAATGTTTGTGAGGATTGAAACAAGGTGTAGAAACTTAAAACAATGCTTTTAAGTATTTTTTTAAGTTTATTTGGTTTTTTTTTTAAGTTTACTTGGTGTGTTTTTGTAATTATTTTTTTTTTTAAGTTTAGCCGCTAATATTGCTTGCATAATCGCAGCTTTAGCCTCATCTCTAGGTGTGTCCCACACCGAGTTCAATTAACCTTTTTAATTTGAGGCCTTATGGACTGATGAGTCGATTCCGACATGCCTTCAAAGATCGCTTCCGGCACCTTAAATGTGTCACCTTTTTGTTGGTGCGGGTCTACTTCTGGCAGAGAGTGTAGAAGGATACCGTGCATGACAAGTTATGGACCGACTGGCACAATTATGTATTTGGGACAATCTTTGACAACATTCTAATATTTCTAGCGATTGAATGAATATTTGTTTTCTTTTTTTTTTTTGCATTGTACCAAGCTTGTGCTTGAAGTGTCTATAAAATGAGGGAGAAGACAATATTATAATCAAACTAATTAATGTCAATTTGGGTGTAATACAAATAAATAAATAAATAATATTGTCACCTGATCTACTAAACTTTCGCCACTACTTTGATTAGAAATAGCTTTAATTAGCGAGGGCGTTTTTCCAACTAGTAAGAGATTTGTTGATGTTCTTCCAACGACCTTGAAGAGCTTGTTATGTTCTTCTGCCGCCATGCTTCTCGCAAAACAAACTCTGAACCGTCTTCCAAACTTCTTGCAAGTGCTTCTCATTACTCGTAATCGAGTAATGAGTAGCTTGAACCCAGCATTCATACAACATAACATCTTCGACGACCGACCAATTCGAACATGCTTCATTAGCCATTTGTTTGCAAACAAAAGTATATGAAAACTTTGGTTGAAAGTATTGAAAATATTGAAATGCAGTTTAAGGTGGAAGATGATGGTTAGGTATTTATTAGGCCTGGCAAACAGGTCATGTTTGCAGTGTTCGTGTCGTTTTTATGTAACACCTATTATCTTAACGTGTCATGTCACACCCATTATCGTAATGGATTCGTAACAGGTCGGGTCATTTTACCCAACAAGTAATATGACCCGACCCGTTATGACCATTCAGAAAAATATTTTTTTTCTTCTAAATTTGCATATACCACATTGCCACATAAATATAACTCCAAAAACTAATTCGAAATGAAAAACCCAAATTGTCACAAAAATTAGAAACGAAAAACCCCAAATTTAATAAACAAAATCAATCTTAATTCGAAAACTAATTTGAAGCAAAACCCTATATTTTGAAAGTAATTCAAATTAATCAATAATTAACCTCGATTAGAGCTCGAGATTCGCTCGATCCAGAAAGAAAAATGGAGACATAAATAGCAGATCAATTGGTGGTGGGTTACTAGGCCGCTATATGATGACGTTGGTGTGGTGGAGGGAGATTGGAAAGGGAGGTCATGGACTCGTGGTTGCTTCTATTCAAACCTTTGAGAATGAGATAGTGTCTGATTTAGGGCTGAGAAAAACATTGGTAGGTCGAGATTAAATCTCAGCCATTCCAACAGTCATCAATTTTCTAAATTTTTTTAAAATTAAATATATAAACTTTCAATTCAATTCGGGATTAAATCCTAATGTTGTTAATTATAGTATTTATTTTTACTAGTATAAAATTATTAAATTAATATTTTTCTTATCAAATAACGTGTTACCCATGTGTATGCATAGACCAACCGGTTATCTTAACATGAGCTTATTAGGTTACTCAATAAGGACCCGATTCGTTATCGTGTCTACTCAAAAATCTGTTAATTTCGTGTCGTGTCGTGTCGGGTTAACGGGTTGTGTCAGAAATTGTCAGGCCTAGTATTTATAGAAAGAAAAAAAAATTAATTTTTCTTTTTATTTTTCAATATTTTTAAACAATTTTTATAAACTTTTATTAAGTTAATTAATCTGAACGGTTGGATTTCTAAAAGATTGAAATTCAATAGCCCAGAATTGGACACTTGACCAACAGTAAGATTTCTGACAATTTTTTAATTTTTTTAGGTCGAAAAACCTAAATCATTGATCTGGAAATCGAAAAGTCTAGATTTTGCCACATCACTAGCCATTGGATTTGAATTTCAATTTTTTTTTACCATTGGAAATCCAACGGTCATCGTCACGCCACATTGCGTCTGTCCCACGTCCACTTAGTGTGCTTGCCAGCTCGGGGCCCCCGTTTACATGTTGTCGGGTAACACGTGCCCACTTGCCTGTGTTTCCCATGCACCTGATGCAAAAAGATAAAAAAAATAAAAAATAAAAATAAATCAGGGCATGTGGCTGACGTCAGTCAGCTCAGCTGAGTATTGGGTGAGTGAATTTTCAGCTGGCTTACTTCCCCCCCCCCCCCCCCCCCAACCCCGAGCCCAGTTAATAGGTTGGGGTGGAGTGGGTTGAAGAAGATTGCAACACTTTTTCAATGTGATTTTGGTCATTTTATACTTAGTCAAATGACAATTTAAATTTTGTGATTTGTAGCAATGTAGGAGATTGCAACCCGTGATTTTAAGAAGATTGCTACAATTTTTCCATGTGCTTTTGGTCATCTTATTCTTAGTCAAATGAGTACCCTCCGACATTGTTATGCGACTCTTATTGCAACAATTTTTCCATGTGATTTTGGTCATCTTATTCTTAGTCAAATGAGTACCCTCCGACATTGTTATGCGACTCTTACTGATTATTATGTGTTGGTGAAGAAGATAGTTGAGGTTGCATTATAAAAACTTCCATTACTTAAGGCAAATTTTCAAGCCTAACATGTGGATAACACAACTTGGGTGACGTGGAGCACATGTAGCCGTTGAGCTTCACAGGTGGGACAACCTGCTTTGGTACCATAAAGACAGTTGAGGTTCCACCATCAAACTAATTAGAAATATGGAGAGTTGCCAAACCTCTTATAAGTCTATGCAAAGTCCCTCCTCTCATCAATATATGGGATTCATTCTCAAACATTTGGATCATTAGAGACCGATTCTTCTCTAGATCCGCTAATTGTTCTCCATTAGTTATTATTTCCTTTTACGGTTTTTGGTTATGCTAAATTTTTCTTATACAACGATATAATACTGTACTGTGTTGGGTCTAATGAGCATAAGACCATATTGCACTCCGCCAATCCTCTCTGTCACCGTCAAATCATGGCTAATTGCCTTTGGAGTCAGTCGTGATAAGCTAAGGTTGTGTGAAGTCTGTTCCACTGCTGCTGTGAAGAAGTCCCAGTGCAGATTAACCTCTGAAGTTGATAAGTCGTAGTGTAGTTGAAACTCTCTTTGATAATATTGTTCAGTAATTATGTTTATCATGCACTCGATTAAACTCACGTATATAATCTGCTGTATTTGTAATCCTTATCGAAGGTATTCGTATGATAATATACAGACAGAACCACACACTCGCGAGTTACCAACACAGTTGAAGATAATTCCATTTTTTTTCTCTGCCATGGAATCCTCTGGTTCTTCGTCTTCTTCTTTAATCAACGTTTCCAACTAATACAAAGTCAACTAGATTGTACATAATTCAAACATCGATACACGGCTAAACCTAATGGCTATTCTGCAACTTCCTTCTCTTATGCAGTCTCCTTTTCTGCAATTTCATCAGCAAGTGCAGTCTCTCTTTTTCTGTAATTTCTTCTCTTGCTGATGAGACGCGAGGATGGTTTGGCGTTTAATTATTAGTTTTTTTTTAATGAGGGAAAGAGAAAAACATATGATATTTATTTGGATAAATGACAACAAAGTATCTGAAAATATGTCAAATTTCACAAAAGAAATTCATCACAATCCTCAAAATTTATTTTGTTTCTACAAATTTCATCAAATCTACCACTTAAAAGTGTCTTTTAAAATCGTGCTAAAACCTAATTTGGCTAAACATGGCTGCTATGGTATTTTGGGAAGTAGATTGATTACAAACTCACTATTCTCAACATTCACCTAATTTGGCTAAACATGGCTGCTATGGTATTTTGGGAAGTAGATTGATTACAAACTCACTATTCTCAACATTCGAATTTAAAAGTTCTCACTTATAAATGAAGAAAAACAACCCCAAATCATAATACAGTGGCACGTGGTGGGAATTTTAACCCTCAACCCTAAACCCAAGTCCTTTAGGTTTTATTATTTAATTTGTTAATCACCCACATTGGTTTTCCTAACTTTCTTTCTCATTTTACGCCACAATTAACGATTCATTGTCATTCACATCAAATATCGTCATGATGGAGATGGGGCACCCCCTATCCTAATCTCTTTTATCCAAGATAATTGACTTGAATAAATCTATGGCAATGAGGCCGGCTCTCTCTCTCAGAGCTTCTAACTTTCAAACGTGGTGCCCTATAAAATGCGTTCATTTCTTGACATGATCCCTTTTGGCAGTGGGACATGAGCCCGAAAGAAAATAAAACATTATATAAAAATATTATGTGGGCCACGAAACTCCAATTACATCTACAACTCAGATTTATAAGATAATTCTTGATAATTTTATGTCAAACCAAAGTTACTTTTATGTTGGGTTTAAGCTTGTTGAAATTGTCACTTTTATACAAAATTGATAAGAAAACTAGAAGAAAATCCTGTGTGTCCTCGAGTATATTCCACTATGTCGTTATGAGTCATGAACAATAGCATAAAACTTAGAATTATCAGAGAGAAAGGTCAAAGGCCCACTTCCAACAATGCTGGTATTGTCTCCAATTTGTTAATTATTATCTGCACAGTCTGACAAGTGTGAGGTTTTACACAAAATGCCTCGGTGTTAGTTGGAGTGGGGTTGGTGATAGGATTTTTTACCAGCTGCAAAAGGAGGGATAAAAAAATACTTGAAAGAGAACAAGGTAGTTATAGTATAAACGGCTCAAGTAAGGTCGTTTCCACATGAATTATTTAAAACAATTTATGCAAAACCAAAATCTTAATTAATTATTTGAAAGCCAAGATTGGAAAATGTTGATTTTGAATTTAAATATAATAAAAAGGAATGTAATAAAAGTAATTTAGGAAAAACAACTAGTAACCTATCAAGAAGAAATCAGATAAAAAAGAAACGGTTTTGAGAAATAAATTTGGAAAAACACTAGGGTTTCGCCATCACCTTAACAATCTCATGTAGATTTACTAATTACTTATGAATTATCAATGTAACTTTGAAGGTTATGCTTTCCTAATGCATATTCTACTTGTCGTATTTAAGCTAGAACGTATATGAAACATGCAATCCGTCTATGGTACTCAAATCAAATATAAACATGCATGACTCATTACGCTTTGTGAAACCCCTTTGAAAAACCATGCAACCCCTAAGACGTGGTATTCACCCTATGTGAAATTACAACTATCAATCACAAGAAGCAATACTCAATCCTCCGGTGGTATTCCGACCGAATTGCATCCAATTACTTATCAAAACATCCTAATGGTAGCTAAGTATTGAGATATAGTGACAGTTTAAACACAGTGAATTCAAAGTATGCATGTATAATATCATAAGCAATTAAATAAAGACTAAATATTCATACTCAGGCTCAAAGACATCGCCCTACCAAACGGAAATTAGTTATGAACAACCATAAAACAAAATATTATTAAGAATGTAGATAGAAAACACCTTGTAGATAAAAAGTCTGAAATCCTCCAAAATAGTGTCTACCTTTTCTAATAACTAAAAAGCCTTATTTTATACTACTACAAAATAAATGCTACCTAGAAAAGGTGTTCTAATAGCTAGTAAACATAATAGAATAAGATAACTAGGAAATAAAAAGCTTCCTATTTGAACTGAAATTCAGACTTCTCAAGAAATTAGACTTTTGACCAACCAAATCAACTCCGATTTGGTTTCAAAAGGTCTCATTTTAAAGCTTGAGATGTCCCTAAAAATTAATCATCAGAAGGAATCTTCCTCAAAATATGCCATCTTGACATCCAAAATACCCAAAACGTCCAGAAACGTCAATTTGAGAAAGCTACACACTGGGCCTTCTTTTCTTCGTCATGGTCAAACGGCTTGGTAGAAAAATCTGACACAATCATCTTGAAAGGCACACGAACATCCTCCAATTAGAATCACTCCAAAATTCACCTGCTTGATCATTTTTTTCTCTAGAGGAAGTCGAATGTCCTACATTGAAAATATATAACAAAGTATCAAAATTCTACCAAAATAACCAATAAATTAATACTAAGATTAGGGTAAAATATATGGTATAATATCGACTCATTAATTGGGATATTTAAACTCTTCTTTTCTTAGAGATACAACGTGAGACCCAATTAGTAAGTCACACGTGAGAGATCTACACATTGTCAAGGAGACTCACCTTACATGCAGGTTAAGGGGACCCACCCATCACGTGGGTTATGGGCCCTCATCCTGGCTCTTTTGATACCATGTAAAATTATCAAAGAGACGGGTCGAATGTCCACTACCAACAACACCATTAATTACCACTTGCACAATTTGATGGAATGTGGAGTGTTATTACAAAAAGTCTCGGTGTTAGTGTTGACTACATATATCACCGAGCCTACGTGGCGCGCAGGCCGAGTAAATAGTAGACTAACTAAGTCCTTCAAATGTGTGCGGGGCGTGCCAACTCGTCGGCCGGGCTCGGCCGAGGAGTAAAATGTCTTGGTGTGGTATGGATGCGCGCGGCCAACTTCTGTATCTTGCGATTGCGGCCGAGAAAGGAACGTATCTCGGCCTTTAGGTTCTAGAGCCTGAAGACAAGGCTACTAATTACAAAATTCACAAATTGTCGTTGTCCGACTCGGCCACGGTCACCGTATTGATGAAGGTGAGACCACGCCGAATCGATACTAGAGTATAGGGGCACAGGTACTCAAAGCTGATGAAGGTCTTGACAGCAAACGGTGTTTGCCCGTCTCGGTGCCGAATTCTGAAATCCTCTTGCGAGTACGTAATCGTCAAAACGACTCGGCGTCGAGGCACCGAGCTTTAGTATCAGTAACACCTCACTTCGCCGGGCCGGCTGGTGAGGTGACCTCTGTCGACGGGGATTCAAAAATCTTCGTCGACCGAGACTAGGATAAATAACCAATCGACCCTGTCGCAGTGCTGTCAATCCAAACTTAAGGTGCTTCACGGACGGTCGGTTCTACGGCAACAGTGCTGTCTATCCAAACTGAAGATGTTTACCGGTTGCCTCCACAGTGCTGTCAATCCAAACTGAAGGTATGGAGGCGAAGAAGAAAATAAAATTCTCAAAGGTGTTGAGAGGTTTCGCGTAGAGCGAGAAATTGCACAAGGCAGATTTGTGTGTTGTGTTGTTGATTTCTTGCACGTTGCCATTGCTTCTGTATTTATAGGATCTGAATCCTCTCTTGTTGGAACCAAGTCACGTGAAGAAGTCACACCTGAAGAAGCCACTTGCCTTTCTCTTTTTCTTATTTTAAGGCATGTTTTCTCTTTTCCTTGTTTTAGGGCATGTTTTTCACCTTAAATCAAGGAAAAGTTGGTGTCCTAGTGTTACCTAGTTCCTAGGGTTCCTGTAAATCTTTCTTTTAGGCCGAGAAAAACTTCTCTCGGCCCAAACCGCTGTTTTGGGCCCAAACAATTTAATTTTCTTCTTCGCCTCCATACCTTCAGTTTGGATTGACAGCACTGTGGAGGCAACCGGTAAACATCTTCAGTTTGGATAAACAGCACTGTTGCCGTAGAACCGAACGTCCGTGAAGCACCTTCAGTTTGGATTGACAGCACTGCGACAGGGTCGATTGGTTATTTATCCTAGTCTCGACCGACGAAGATTTTTGAATCCCCGTCGACAGAGGTCACCTCACCAGCCGGCCCGGCGAAGTGAGGTGATACTGATACTAAAGCTCGGTGCCTCGACGCCGAGTCGTTTTGACGATTACGTACTCGCAAGAGGATTTCAGAATTCGGCACCGAGACGGCCAAACCCCATTTGCTGTCAAGACCTTCATCAGCTTTGAGTACCTGTGCCCCTATACTCTAGTATCGATTCGGCGTGGTCTCACCTTCATCAATACGGTGACCGTGGCCGAGTCAGACAACGACAATTTGTGAATTTTGTAATTGGCAGCCTTGTCTTCAGGCTCTAGAACCTAAAGGCCGAGATACGTTCCTTTCTCGACCGCAATCGCAAGATACAGAAGTTGGCCGCGCGCATCCATACCACACCGACATTTTACTCCTCGGCCGAGCCCGGCCGACGAGTTGGCACGCCCTGCACACATTTGAAGGACTTAGTTAGTCTACTATTTACTCGGCCTGCGCGCCACGTAGGCTCGGTGATATCTGTAGTCAACATTTTGGCACGCCCAGTGGGACCCAGTGCTAAAACTACAAAGTTCATGCCCGTCGAGACTCGATCGCTCAAGAAGAGAATAGGGATGGGAAAATCTAACACCACTCCGGTAATCCGCAATACAGGTTCCGAAAGCTCGTCACAGACAGAAGTCCACGACGCCGCAACACCTAGCTCACTCCGAGAGAGAGAAGTCATTCTCGGTGAGCCACCTCATCACACTAGAGTCCTCATGAAGGTTACAAAAGACAATCTGGTCGAAGGGACTGTGAAAGATTGTGATGAGGATGGGGGCGATGCTACGGATCCACCATCCCGGTCATTTTTCAAGAGGCGATTGGAAGAACAGGCTCGGAAATTCGAACAAACCGTCGGCCGAGACGTACAGTCGGTACTAGACGAAGTACGACAACAAAGTGCCATACAGACCAAGTTATACGAATACTTGGTGCACATCACACCAAACCTGGGACCGACCGAACGACCGAGACCATCTTGGCCCAAAAATAATATAGCAACTGCGTCAGCAGCCGAGGTCGGACCTACTCGGTCTAGAACACTGGATCTAGAAAAAAGAGCGGATCAACCAGTTCAACAACTGACTGTGGCCCCAGCATACCCGCCGTGAATGCTGCAGAAATCCAGCGAATGATCGATTCGGCTTTGAAGAAAGGGTCAAAGTTCCCCAAGTTCATCCATCCATACCCGGAGTTTGTAGAGCATTTCGAGTACCTAAAAGGTTTTAGGATTCCAGACTTCAGTTTATTCGCGGGGGAGTCATCCTTGTCTTCTTTGGAACACGTGGCGCGCTTCACCGCGCAATGTGGAGATGCCAACAGTGATTATTATAAATTACGGTTGTTCAACTTCTCATTGACCGGGCCAGCGTTTGCGTGGTACATCAACCTTCCCTCAAATTCGATCCAAAATTGGGAGGAGTTGGTTGAAAAGTTTCATGAGCAGTTCTATCGACCAGGAATGGAGATGTCGGTGTCCTCGCTGGCTAGGATGGCTCAAGCATCCGACGAGTCACCAATGGAGTACCTAACAAGGTTTAAGTCGGCTCGAAATTGGTGCCGAGTACCTCTTCCAGAAGTGGAGTTCGTCAGAATTGCTCTTAATGGCCTCGACTTGGAATATAAGAAGAAGTTCCTAGGGGCGAACTTCCGCAATATGTATGAATTAGCCCAACATGTGGAACAATACGAGTACTTACTCCGAGAAGAAAAGGTATCAGCATCTTCAGCCAGAGGGACCATATACAAGAATCCTTCGGTCAATTATGCCGAGACCGAAGGCGACGACACTCAATATGCCAGTATAGATGCGGCTGAGGTCATCATCGATAAGCCGTACATCTGTAAAGCTCTGGCTCATACTAAAGATGCCAAACCTCGCTTAGCCCCGGAAGACACAACGGCCAAAACATCCAAAGTCTACACTTTTGACATCACCAAAGCCGACGCTATTTTCGATCAGTTGTTATCGGCTAAGATCATTAAGCTTCGGCCGGGACATAACATCCCAAAGGCCGAAGAGCTGAAAGATAAGGTCTATTGCAAATACCACAATTCAAGTAAGCATACGACCAACAATTGTGTAGTGTTCCGTGATACTATTCAGGGATGGATTGACAAAGGCAAATTAAAATTTCCAGAAAAGCAGATGGTTGTCGACACTAATCCGTTCCCTTCAGCAACGGTTGGCATGGTAAACGCCCATTTACCAGGGAGCAAGGGCAAAGGAAAGGCCGAGTTCGTACGGCATATTCCGAGGCAAAACTCCCAGCCACGGCTTAAGATCGATCCAGCTTGTAATAACTCCTCAACGGAAGTGACAGGGCCCGCAATTGTCCAAGCCAAGGCAGGAGCTAGTAAAGAGGAACCTGAGAAACCAAAGATATTGTGTAATCGCTGCAAAGTGCAAGTGGTCGAAACCAAGCCACAGGCCCAGCAATCTCAGGTAACGACGCCACAACAACTACGGCCGAACAGGGCAGAACCTTGATCAACGACCGCGAGTGTCTCAACCCTGCCAAAAGCACTCGGCTCGGGTCAGCAACATAAAGTGTTCAATAGACTTGGACCCCAAATACAGGCCGGGGGATCATCTTCGGTCAGGCGACGACTTAACTTCGATACCCCATTCTACAATGAGGATTATTACGCACAAGGTACCAGCGGATCCGGTTCGATAGCTAAGCCAAAAACCTTCAAACCACCAGAGACACGCGACCAGCGTTGGTACACGTACCATTCAACAACCGGCGTTTACACCACCCTGTCCAAATCTCAGAAGCGACGTCGCCAGAGGATAGATTGTATGGCTCGCCGACAGGCAACCCAAAGTTCATCGATTCCCAAATGGCAACCTAAGGGTACAAACCCTGGAGATGAGCGTCCACTCCCGGCAATCATGACCGAGTTACTCGAAGGGAAGCGGGCTACAGCCCCTGACATCAAGACGGCCTTCGAAGAGTCTGACAAACGGATCAAGATCCTGCTCCGATCAGGAGAAATGAAGGCTCGGTTCGAGAAACTTCAACGAGAGTCGGATACAAATCCTCATCCAACACCGACGTCCGAACCGCTGATCCAGATACGGCGGAATCTCCATCCTCCGCCAATGACTTGTACGGCCTACCGAAAGAGTGTCAGCAAGTCCTCAACTTAGCCTTGACTTTTCCATGTGCTGAGCAGATCATTCAGAAGACTACGGACCCGGCCATCAAGGCAAGATTCCAACACATACGGGAGGCTCAGGTGCTTGGTTTTGAGGTGGACCCATACACAGATCTACCACCCGCCGAACTTCCCTTTTCCTTCGACGATCTTCAAATTTTAAGGTATCATTTCGAAGTCTTCTCAGCAGTAGCGCTCTTCGGCCTCACGGCTGATGAACATGAACGGGTAAGGCGCCTCGACGCGTATCTGGACACAAGGAACGCTTTAATTGCGTATCACGAGCAAGGCCATCAATCCACAACTGCCTTTGCCCCCAGTGTGCTCAAGGGTGACACCCGAGTCAAGGCGGCCCCGAACAACGAAGTACCAATCGCCGATGAGACGACGGACGCCCTCACCGAGACTACTCCAGAGCAGGCAGCTTCGGCTGACGCTCATTGCATAGAGGAAAACGACTCACTAGGCCCTTCTATCCTGGACAGCATGGTCCACGTCTTACCCGCCGAGTTTCAAACAACGGCTCCCCACCTATCATCCTTGGACGGCGATGTCGTGGCCGAAGAAGCGACACAGGTCGAATTTGTCCACACCGAGGAAGGAACGAACAACCAAATAGACACACTAGCGGCAGTTTTCGCTGAGTTGTTTCCCCGATCCCCCACTACCAATCTACAACATCTAAAGCCGTTGTATGTCACGGCTCATATTGAGGGCTACCCAGTTTCTAAGGTGTTCGTCGATTGTGGGGCAACGGTCAATATCATGCCCGTATCCGTCATGCCCGCTCTGGGACGGTCACACGATGAACTCATTCCATCAGGAATCACTATGAGCAGTTTCGTGGGTGACCGGTCCCAAACCAAGAGAGTATTGCCTCTGGACGTAACCGTAGCCAGTCGCAATCACATGACTGCATTCTTCATTGTGGATTCGAAGACTGAGTATAACGCTCTCCTTGGTCGTGATTGGATCCATCAGACTGGTTGTATTCCATCTTCCCTCTACCAAGTCCTCGTCTTCTGGGATGGCAAGTCGGTCATCGTCCACCCGGCCGATACACAGCCGTTTGAGTCCAACATGATTGAAGCTCGTTACTATGATGATCACGTCGGCTACATCACCCTTCACGGAGTCAATGAGGAGGGCCGGCCGACGAAGATTTCCGTACAAAAGGCTATCGAGGTAGCTGCCGAGACTGTTCACCAGGAATCGGCGAGACTCGGATTAGCCACTTTCTTCCCTACTATTGATGACTGACGACAGCCATGACCGACGCCAGGCCGCAGTCTCTTCAACCATGGAACGACTGCTGGCCCACTGGTATACAGTTTCCAGCCAACCACACTTCGGCGTTAACTTGGTCGAGTTTCTCGCCGAGGGAGACAATGGCCCGGTAGTGTCTCTAGATAAGGTCCAGCCTGCACCGGCCGAACTCGAAGACCATCGACCTCAGGTTAAGGACCCTTTGGAGGAAATCAATGTTGGGACGGTCGAGGAACCACGGCCTTTATTTATCAGCACTTTGTTGCCCCAACCCATGAAGGCCGAGCTGCGTGATTTATTGAATGAATTCAAAGATTGTTTTGCTTGGAGTTATCACGAAATGCCTGGTTTAGACCGAACGCTCGTTGAGCACGAGTTACGCATTAAGCCCGGCTGTAAACCGTTTCGTCAGCCCCCTCGACGGTTCTCAACCGAAGTTCAGCTTGGCATAAAAGACGAAATTGTTCGTCTTTTGAATGCCGGATTCATTCGGACAGCCAGATATGTCGAATGGTTGGCAAACATAGTTCCTGTCCTCAAGAAGAACGGCGCTCTCCGCATTTGCATCGATTTCTGGAATTTAAATTTGGCAACCCCCAAGGATGAGTACACTATGCCAATGTCAGACCTCTTAATTGATGCGGCTGACAGCCATGCCATTTTTTCATTTATAGACGGATATGCCGGTTATAATCAAATTTTTATCGCCGAGGCCGATGTCCACAAAACTGCTTTTCGATGCCCGGGGGCGCTCGGCACGTATGAGTGGGTCGTTATGCCATTTGGCCTCAAGAATGCCGGCGCCACATACCAGCGAGCCATGAATACCATCTTTCATGACCTCATCGGTACAACAATCGAAGTATACATTGATGATGTTGTGGTCAAGTCCAAACGTCGGCAGACACACTTAGAGGACCTCCGCCAAACCTTCTTACGCATGCGCCGGCACAACCTCAAAATGAACCCCGCCAAGTGTGCTTTCGGCGTCTCAGCAGGAAATTTCTTGGGATTCCTAGTCCATCACCGCGGCATTGAGATTGACGAAAACAAGGCCCGCGCAATTATCAATGCGCCGACCCCCAGAACTAAAAAACAATTACAGTCGCTGCTCGGTCAAGTCAATTTTCTCCGCCGATTTATTGCCAATTCGGCAGGAAAAATGCGAGCTTTCTCCACTTTGCTAAAACTCAAGGACCACGACAAGTTTGCGTGGGGCCCCGAGCACGACGACGCCTTCACCCAAATCAAGGTAGCCTTAACTACCCCGCCTGTCCTTGGTCCGCCCCGCCGTGGCAAACCTCTTAAGTTATACATATCTGCGGCCGAAGAATCCATCGGCTGCCTTCTAGCACAAGACAACGATGCCGGTCGCGAACAAGCTATTTTCTACCTTAGCCGCCACCTCAATACTCCCGAGATCAATTACACGGCTCTCGAGAAGCTCTGTTTAGCATTGTTCTTTGCCGCCTCCAAGCTTCGGCATTACATGCTCCCATCCGTCACTCAAGTTATTGCCCAGACCGATGTCATCCGTTACATGCTCACTCGGCCAATCGTCAAAGGTCGAATCGGGAAATGGACCATGGCACTATCCGAGTTCAATCTACAATATGTTCCTCAAAAGGCCGTCAAAGGCCAAGCCTTAGCTGATTTCCTGGCCCAACATCCGTCTCCATACGACTTCGGGGGCAATGATCTCGAAATCGGCATGGTGGAAGCGCGGGACAATTTTTGGGTCATGTATTTCGATGGCTCCAGCACTTCCTGTTCGGCCGGTGTAGGCATCGTCATTCAGTCTCCCGAGCACCATCGATGGTATTTTTCTTTCAAACTTGACTTTGACTGCACCAATAATCAAGCCGAATATGAAGCTTTTGTCATTGGCCTCGGCATCCTTCATGACTTGCGAGCACCCCGCGTCTTGGTTTTTGGCGACTCTGAACTTGTAATTAACCAGCTCAATGGCATTTTTCGTTGCATGAGTTGCACTCTAGCTCCTTACCACATGGTCGCTAGCTATTTGGCCGAGTCTTTTGATCGTATCACATTCGAGCACGTCTCCCGGGTCCATAATGTCGCCGCAGATGAATTGGCCCAAATCGCCTCCGGTGCGCAACTCATGGGGGGCAAACGAGGACGGGCGATACCAGTCGTACGACGCTCATACCCGGCCCTGGTTAACCAACAAGTTATTAGCCAGGATCGTGTGATTCGAACACGAGTAATGTCATTACCATCGCTACTGGAGCGAGGAGACCCCGTCGAGATCTGTGCGGTTAAAGCATTACCAGATCCAGATGATTGGAGAGGCGCAATCATGCGATACCTTGATAATCCTGATGGAAAACACGAACGTAAGACGAAGGTTCATGCCACGAACTATGTGTCATACCAAAACGCTCTATATAGGAAGAGCGAGGACGGCTTGTTGTTGTTGTGTCTCGGCCCCAAAGAGGCCGCACAAGCAATGGCCGAAGTCCATGAAGGAATATGCGGAGCCCATCAATCCGGTCGAAAGATGCGTTGGTTGCTTCGCCGACACGGGTATTTTTGGCCGAATATCTTAAAAGATTGCATTGAGTACGCACGGGGATATGTACAGTGTCAGATTCACGGCCCTATACAGAGGGCCCCGGCCGAATTGTTGCATTCGGTCACCAAACCATGGCCGTTTCGGGGATGGGCCATGGATGTCATCGGTAAAATTACACCATCACCTGGCTCGGCAAGGCACGCATGGATACTCGTAGCAACGGATTACTTTACCAAATGGGTGGAAGCGAAATCATACGCCGGATTGACATCCAAAGAATTGTGTGATTTTGTCGAACAACATATCGTGACTCGATTCGGTGTGCCAGAAACAATCATAACAGATAACGGCACGATCTTCACATCTGGCCGATTCAAGGAATACACAATGAACCTCAAAATTCGGCTTGAGCAATCTTCACCGTATTACCCACAAGCCAATGGGCAGGTCGAAGCAAGTAATAAAGTTTTGATAGGGATTCTTGAAAAAATGGTGAGGGAACAACCGGGTATGTGGCATTTAAAGTTGCATAAAGCGTTGTGGGCCTACCGAACGTCACCAAGAGCAGCCACGGGAACGACGCCGTATGCGTTGACCTATGGGCATGATGCCATGTTACCAGTCGAGTTAAGTGTCAATTCACTACGAATGATAGAGAACAATAGTCTGTTCAGTGATGAGTATAGCCAAGCCATGAGACAAGAGTTGGAAGATCTGGAAGGTATCCGTCTTGATGCTTACAATTTATTAGTAGCGCAAAAGAAAATCGCCGAACGAGCGTACAATCAGCGAGTTAAACTAAAAACGTTCGGCGAAGGAGATTTGGTTTGTCAGACGGTTTTACCAGTTGGACTAAAAGACCCAAGGTTCGGCAAATGGTCGCCGAATTGGGAAGGGCCGTTTATTGTTCATAAGGTTCTCGGCAAGGGGGCATATCATCTTAAAGATCGGGGTGGTTTAATGCATAAATTGCCGATTAACGGAAAATTTTTAAAAAAATATTATCCGACCAGCTGGGAAATGCAGGAGTAAACAAGTTTTTTTTTTATATATAGAAAAAGGGGTTACAACCTACAAAAAAAGTGAATTCACAATCCTATGAAACTAAGGAAGATAAGCCGTAAGGGCTGCCTTCAGCTCCAACCACCTCACCTCCCCCAGAGTAATCTCGGCTTCCCGCATCTTCCTATCCGACTTCATCAGCGCGATCCGCCGGACGTCGGCCGCAAGCTCTGTCAACCTAGCCTTGTTAGCCTCAAATGTCGCTTCAAGAGAAGAAGCGACATCCGATCGTTTGCGTTGAAGTACCACGATCTGGTCATCAAGGGTCATCAGCTCAAGTTTTTTGGCCTTTATAATTTCAAGCTCCGGCCGGACAGCCTCTTGGGCAGCCTCGTCAGCCTTCAGAACATCGTCAGAACGGAGGGCATTTTCAAAAATTGGGAAGAAGTCTCGAGTATTCTCCAAAATCGAAGACAACTAAGTAACGGTGGCGTCGTCCAGTTGACCTTCGGAGGCGAGAGCATTCAAGCACTCCCCAATAGTTTCAAGGCCGTTGTTCTGGAGGACCTCCAAGGCGGACAACGATAGAACGTCGTACAGCCGAGAGAGAGCCGGATGATCAGCAGCCCCGGCGGCAGATCCGGTTGGCGAGACAGAGGAGCCGGCTCCACCAGAGGCCGTGTAAAACAGAACGTCAAGTTCGGCCTGCCAAGTAGGCTGAAAACAAGAACGTGAGAATCATTCGAGGTAAACGTCAAGGAATTCTAAAAGAGTAGAGAGAGCTCACAGTGGTCGGAGGGACCTCATGGGAAGGGATGGTGGAATCTGCAACCGAAGGGGAAACCACCGGCGCTGTCGGCGTTTTAGGCTCGACAGCGGCCTTCTTTCCTTTGTCGATCACGGGAGGATCGGCTAAAAGATTCTCGGCCGTTGGAGTTGGACTCAGAAGAGGACAGCTTGGAATGTCACCATCATCCTAAGAAGAAGATTGGATTGGTCAATACAAGGACTATGAAATTAGACAAGGAAACCAGTAGGAGATTCAAACCTCTTCATCATCCAGAATGATCGACGTTCACTTTGGATGTTTTGGGGGCAACTTGGCAGCCAAAGGGGTCATCTGCTCCAATACAGGGCCGCCAGAGATTTTTTGGATTTTGGGGGGCTCGACCCGCCGGACAGTTTCTGGTACGGTTTGAGAAGCAGGAGTAGACACAGGCGATGGCCGGGGTGCACCAATACTGATGCCTTTGGAAGCTTTGACCGGCGCCTCCCGGTCTCGCTTCCCCGCCGAGGGTTTTGGGCACTTTGCCGGGCGGGGAGATTTATCGGCCGCCTCAACCTCTTAGCGCGACCGTTTGCCTGACGTTTTGGCTACAACAGCCGTGGCCGTTTTGGGAAGAACAATGGTTTTCTTCTTCTTGGCCACGACCACCGTAGGAACATTTGCCGGCTGAGATGCTCGGCCGCCTAGAAAAAGATAAAAGAAATGGAGTTAGAGATCCTCGACGAAGTTAAGTCACCAAAGGGCAAAGGGTTTTGAGACAAAATAAGAAATAAGTACCGAAGAGTTTGGCGACTATGTCATCGACCGGCGCGCCGAAAAAATCGCTTGTGTACGCCTCCCACCAGTCACCAAAGGTGTCGGTGCAAAGGGCTTCAGGGACGGCCGGTTTCAGACGAAACCTCTTGCACCTTTCCTGGAAGTCCGTCTCGGCAACTTCAAAATCCTTCCCAGGGGAGCCAGAGAGACGTCCCCGGCCAAGAAGGGAACGGGAGGAAAGGAGGGGGACCGGGGCACCTTGGACAAAGCCAAGTTGCCGGGCAGTGAAATGGGGATGGTAGACCTCCCAGCTGGCTCGGCGTCCATCGCAACCGAGAGGGAGATCGCGTGATAGCACGAATGATCCCCAATGACGGCGCAAAGTAAGATCCGTCTCTGCATCCCAGGCCTCAGATGGAAGACAGATCGACTGGGGGTAATTCCGACGACGGCATATCAAAAACTCGTCATCAGACAGCTCGGCAAGGCCAAAGAAGAACTTGAAAATTTCTTCGGCCCGATGGGGAGGAATGGGTCGAGTCGCCAGCTGAGGACCGAGCGCCTCAGCCGGATGCAAGGATGAGAGGTCAGGCCTAAGTGAAGTGAAGTAGACCTGCAGCCAGAGTTGGAAAATCCAGAGAGGACCACTCTGCTGGGGGTCAATAGTGGCCGCAGTCGTCTCGGCCAAACAGCGGAATAGGTGGGCGAGTATGGCCGGACTCAGGGCCAAGGACTTGCCGCTCGCCAGGGCTTCGGCCACTGGCAGATTCTCCACTAAGCATTTGTTTGACTTGGGACAACAAATAAATTTGTTGTACCAATAGAAGAGGAAAACCTCATGTTCCCCCTTCCTAGCCACTTCTTGCCCTTGGCCGGCGAAATACCAGTAAAGGGTATTATAGTTAAAGAAATTCTTGAATCGCTTCTGAATTTCTTCCTTGGTGGCACTGGCGCCCTTGTTCTCCTCCTTCAGGGATTCGGCCGCCCGAACCTCAAGCCAGGCCTTCAGATCAAGTCTCTTCGGGTAGCCGGCGAGGGCAGCATCGATTGTAAGGCCAGAAGGGGAGGTCCCCAGAATGGCCGAAACGTCGAGGACGGTGGGGCCGGCCGGGCCAAAGGGTAGAACCATCGTGTTGGTGGCCGAGCACCAGAAGTTGAGGGCCGCCAACAGCAGCTCTTTGTCCATGGCAATTTCCACGGTGGAAAGCCAGATGGCATCATAAATGCCCAATTTTTTCCATTGAGCACCATGGAACTCTGACATGCGCTTTACCCAGACTGGCCAGTTAGCCGGAGTTGAAGGCCAGGAACCTTGGGGCTTGGCCGAATCCCATTTGGCCCAGTCAATCCCATGGAGCAGGGGGGCAAGGCAATGGTTCTTGCATAAGCCGATGATGGAGGAAGGGAAGGTCGCTCTGAAAACCGGTCCAAGCATCTGGTGGCTGACGCTCAGATCACTTTCAAAGCGCAAGGATTTTACGGAAACCTTATCAAGAATGTCCTTGCACTTCTCGCATTGGGTAGTAAGCTTGGAGGATAGGGATGCCATTGAAGAAGATTGAAAAGTTGCAGAAAGAATTGGGAATTTTGGGATTCGTTTGGGCTTTGAAGATATGGGAGAGGAAAATCAAGAAAATCTTGAGAATTTTGGAAGCGTAAAGGAGTCAGTGGGAAAATTCTGGGTACTTATAGGCATTTTGGTAAGAAGATAGAGCGTTTGATTTTTAAATTCGGATAAAATCAATCGGGAAGAGCGCCAAATTTTTCCGAATATTTGAAGAGATCCAGGTGAAAAGACCAAACGTCCCGCGTACATTACGATGCACGATTGCGTGTGGCGGCAAGCAATAATGGAAAACGGTTCAGTAGCCGCGCGTGCTGTCGATAGGGTTACTAAGAGCATTAGGGCGTCACACGCGGCAAGGAAAGTCAAGAGACACCGATCGATCGATCTCAGGATCAACGGCTGCAGAACTAGAGGCGTTCCCGCTCCTTCAAGGCCGAGCTCGGTCATAACCAGCGACCTCAGGAGCGAGGGGGTAATGTTTGGGCCCAAAACAGCGGTTTGGGCCGAGAGAAGTTTTTCTCGGCCTAAAAGAAAGATTTACAGGAACCCTAGGAATTAGATAACACTAGGACACCAACTTTTCCTTGATTTAAGGTGAAAAACATGCCCTAAAACAAGGAAAAGAGAAAACATGCCTTAAAATAAGAAAAAGAGAAAGGCAAATGGCTTCTTCAAGTGTGACTTCTTCACGTGACTTGGTTCCAACAAGAGAGGATTCAGATCCTATAAATACAGAAGCAATGGCAACGTGCAAAGAATCAACAACACAACACACAAATCTGCCTTGTGCAATTTCTCGCTCTACGCGAAACCTCTCAACACCCTTGAGAATTTTATTTTCTTCTTCGCCTCCATACCTTCAGTTTGGATTGACAGCACTGTGGAGGCAACCGGTAAACATCTTCAGTTTGGATAGACAGCACTGTTGCCGTAGAACCGACCGTCCGTGAAACACCTTCAGTTTGGATTGACAGCACTGCGACATGGTCGATTGGTTATTTATCCTAGTCTCGGCCGACGAGGATTTTTGAATCCCCGTCGACAGAGGTCACCTCACCAGCCGGCCCGGCGAAGTGAGGTGTTACTGATACTAAAGCTCGGTGCCTCGACGCCGAGTCGTTTTGACGATTACGTACTCGCAAGAGGATTTCAGAATTCGGCACCGAGACGGCCAAACCCCGTTTGCTGTCAAGACCTTCATCAGCTTTGAGTACCAGTGCCCCTATACTCTAGTATCGATTCGGCGTGGTCTCACCTTCATCAATACGGTGACCGTGGCTGAGTCGGACAACGACAATTTGTGAATTTTGTAATTGGCAGCCTTGTCTTTAGGCTCTAGAACCTAAAGGCCGAGATACGTTCCTTTCTCGGCCGCAATTGCAAGATACAGAAGTTGGCCGCGCGCATCCATACCACACCAAGACATTTTACTCCTCGGCCGAGCCCGGCCGACGAGTTGGCACGCCCTGCACACATTTGAAGGACTTAGTTAGTCTACTATTTACTCGGCCTGCGCGCCACGTAGTCTCGGTGATATCTGTAGTCAACAAAAATTCTCAAGGGTGTTGAGAGGTTTCGCGTAGAGCGAGAAATTGCACAAGGCAGATTTGTGTGTTGTGTTGTTGATTTCTTGCACGTTGCCATTGCTTCTGTATTTATAGGATCTGAATCCTCTCTTGTTGGAACCAAGTCACGTGAAGAAGTCACACCTGAAGAAGCCACTTGCCTTTCTCTTTTTCTTATTTTAAGGCATGTTTTCTCTTTTCCTTGTTTTAGGGCATGTTTTTCACCTTAAATCAAGGAAAAGTTGGTGTCCTAGTGTTACCTAGTTCCTAGGGTTCCTGTAAATCTTTCTTTTAGGCCGAGAAAAACTTCTCTCGGCCCAAACCGCTGTTTTGGGCCCAAACAGTTAGTTAGAGTAGACTTAAGATATTTAAACTCTTATATTATCAAATATACGGTCAATGTAGAATATTTTAATAAAAATTTGTTGGTATACAATTTTTATCAACATATTAATTCAATAATTAATCATCAAAAAGATTATGGGAAACCTACAATTATAAAGCAAAACCAACAAAAACCATACTAAACAAATCCAAATAAATCCAGATAGTTGGGCAAAATAAAAGGTGGGGAAAGCAAAGGAGGGAGCAGACGTGGATCGTGCTGAAGCGTCGTAGGGAATCGCAAGTGGATCACTCGTCTAAAAGCCGAAGCAGAGACAGAGAGGGAGGAAAAGGCAAGACCCGGTCAAGGCTCGCAAGGGCTTTTACTTTTTCCATTTTTATTCGACCAAACCACGACTGTCTATTGGTCACAGAACAACGATCGAACCGCGTACGTGTCCATGTCTATCACTTCTCCTAGTTCTTGTTTCCTCTACGTGATTACATCACTCAACCTTCTTCGTACCCTTCGTTTGCAAGTAAATCTCCAAACTGCCATTACACAAGTATATACGTGGAATTTGCATTTCTCTAATGAAAATTGAGGATTATTGCAAATTCTTTATACCTCCATACTTAACATTAACAATCTGAATAACATAACGTGTTGAATCTAGTTTGCAGTTCAAACTGAACAAACTAATTACCTGGGAGGGATAATAGCTCAAGCTTAGTCCACAGGTAAGGGGCAATTGTGGGACCATAATTTTTCAGGTCTAGAGTAAGACACATCGGGATACAAATACTTCTGAAGTCCGGTCACAGACTCCGGTTTGATTGAGCTACTCAAACAGACTCGTGATACCACTATTCCTGTGTTCGTTGAGATTTACAATTCTTGTTTCGCAAGATACAAAAACTTGATCCGATTGAGGATCAGATAAGTTTGTTATATTCTTAGAGATTCCTACAATCTAGGGATTCGCGTGTGGCCCAAGTAATCACTCTCTTAAAATGAAGCAATATTTATCTCTAGATATTCTTTAAGGATTCTCCCGTTTAGTATGCATTACGTATCCCAAAGGTCTCTCCCCCCGAATAGTATAAATACACAAGCCTACGATTCATCTCTAATAACGCAATTATCACATACTTTATTCTCTTACCCATTGCTTGAGTCTCGTATATTACTTAGTAACTTGACTATCAAATGACCTTTGGTTGGTAACCTACTGGTACCAAGGTTGTGTTACGATTGTTTGTTCTTTTACAGGTAGTCGAGTTTGTGGATATCTCCTTTACACACAGTGGAGCGCAAACTTGATTCCAACATGGGCTACTTGCTTAACAACAAAAATGAAACAAACCTAATTAATTTTAAGGCATACCATTATCATTATCATACCATGCTAATCGAATTTTAAGGCATATCGAAAATTTATTATGATAATTGGTTTGAAAGTTTTGGTACAGTAATCCTGTTGAACTCACCACTATAAATAACACCTCAAAAGCATGAAAAGAGTACAATTACAAGAACATGTTAGGAATCTATAATCTGTACACTTTGAAAATATGAAGCATGTTGTAAACATATGTTTCTTTAAAAATAAAATAAAAAGAGACAACTGTGGCAAGTCATGGTTATCCACTCATTTCAAGGGCTGGAAGACTCAAAGAGACATTTCAGCCTCCCCTGACCACAAGTCTGACTTCCACACGTTGTAAACATATCTTTTCGTTATAGCTGATTTGTCATGTGATTAAGTTTTTCTTTCCTTCTTTTCCAACACGAATAATTTACGTCACGTTTCCTCTTTATCTATGTTCTTTGTGCAAATTACATATTTACTATTTCCTATATATATATATATAGGGGTGTGCTATCCACACACCCTTTTTCACTTCTCACACACCCCTATTACTTTCTGTCCGTTAGATTTTCTTTAATTCATTCGATCCGACGGCCGAAATCCAAAAAGGTGTGAGAGAAGTAAAAAGGGGTGTGTGGATATCACACCCCTATATATATATATAGGAAGCCTTTAAGGGGAGGGATCTCCAATTTAAAAAAAAAATGGGGACACGCTCCCCACCGTTGGATTTAACTTTAATGAAATTATGTGGCTGAAATTGTGTATTTTTTCAAAAAAATGGGGACAGGCTCCCCACCGTTAGATTGACTTTAATGAAATTGTGCGGTTAAGATTAAAACACAGGTCACACAATTTCATTAAAGTTAAATCCAACGGTAGAGAGCGTATTCTCATTTTTTTTTAAATGGGGATCCCTCCCCTTAAGCTCTTCCTATATATATGTGTGTGTGTAATCATGTATTAGTGTTGATGTTGCTTCACCTCGTTTTTTCTTCTACAAGATATGATATTAATATAAGTGGATAGTCAATCTATCCATAATAATTCACACTACAAAGAATCATAACGTTATATCAAACTCACTATATATATATATATACGAGGCAAAACCTCATATCTCTTTGAACCAAATGCAGCTACACCAACTGATCATATTTGAAACATGTTTTGTATTGGGCTTGCAATTAAAAGGGAAGATGAAGGCTAAACTTGGAACAAAATCCCCAGTTAGCGTCCACAAAAAGGAACGAGAAACGGTCTCGTCCCCGACAATCCATGACCCCATTTATTTCGCAGCGTATGTAACTGCCAAAAACCACCCGACTCCCCTTATCTTTCGATACTACTCCTCTCTATCTCTCTCCTCCTTCGCCTTCTCTCTCTCTCCACCTGCTTCCCATTTCTGTCTTCTTCTGACTCTTCAATCTCAGGAGAAACAAACAAAATCGAAAATCCAGAAAATGGGCGCAACAGATAATCAGGGTTCGTTTCTGAACCGAATCAGCATCCGACGAAACCAGGTGGTTTCCATGGACGGAAACCACGAACAGGAGCTCGAAGACCTTGAACACTTCCAAAAGCACGTGGCGGATCGCTTCTCCGACCTCCTATCTCCGCCTGAGGACTGCCCGTCCGACCCAATTTTATCCATCGCTTGGGTCCGGAAGCTCCTCGACGTCTTCCTCTGCTGCGAGGCCGAGTTCAAGGCCGTTCTGCTGATGGGTCGGGACCCATCACAGATTTCCAAGTCCCCTCTCGACCGGCTTGTCCCTGAGTTCTTGGACCGCGTTGTCAAAGCTCTGGACATTTGCAACGCGGTCTCCCACGGGATCGAGTCGGTCAGGCATTTTCAGAAGCTGGCCGAGATTGCAGTCTCTGCTTTGGAACAGAGGCCGCTTGGGGACGGCCAGGTTCGGAGGGCTAAGAGGGCGTTGCATTCACTGGTGACAGCGATGGCGGTGGAGGACAAGGAAGGAGGTGGGAACAAAGCCACTGAGAGAACCTGGTCTTTCGGCCGCAGACAGGGCGTTTCCGCCCCGAGTAAAGACCGAGCTGTCGGGCATTTTCGGGCCTTGTCGTGGGGTATGTCTAAAGGCTGGTCCGCCGCAAAGCAAATTCAAGCGATGTCGATAAATTTGGTGGCGCCGAAAGGCAATGAGGCCTCCGGATTGGCTCAGCCGGTTTATATAATGAGCACGATTATGGTGTTTGTGATGTGGATGTTGGTGGCGGCAATTCCGTGTCAAGAGAGGACCGGGTTGATGACTCACCTTCCGGTTCCGAGGAATTTGTCTTGGGCGCAGTCCATGATCGGGATTCAGGAGAAGATCGCCGAGGAGTGGAAGAAGAAAGAGAAGAAGGGGTCCGCTGGTTTGCTTGAGGAGATGCAGAGGATGGAGAAATTGGGGCAGTCTTTGATTGAATTTTCAGACTCGTTTCAGTTCCCCGCAGAGGCGGAGAAGCTGGAGGAGGTGGCCGCGCAGGTGGCAGAGCTGGTGGAGAGCTGTAGGAGGATGGAGGAGGGTTTGGTGCCTTTGCAGATGCAGATCAGAGAGTTGTTTCATAGGGTGGTGAGGAGCAGGACTGAGGTGCTTGAGGTGTTGGACCAAGGAGGTAAACCCTCAGCGCCCATCATGTAAAAATACTTGGGCACTCACCGGTCACAAATTCTCTTTCACTGGCGTCATATTGCTCAATGAGCCATGAAGATTTGGAAGACGGTTTTTTTTTTTTTTTTTTTTTTTTTCGATCTTGGAAAGTGGATTAGTATAGTTACTAGAAGCGCTCCCTTTCGTAGGAGTATATAGCTAATAGCCTAATGGCTTCAGTCTATAAGGTTGTGCTGAAGTATATGCATTGCTTCTCTACTCTTTTTTTTTTTTTTTGCCCCCTTCATTTTTGGTGTTAATTTTTGTTTATTTGAGTACAGAAACTCTAATTGAAAAGAGAAAATGTACATACCCAATTCAGTTGGTGTTTTCTCTTTTCTGTTTGGTTAAACTTGAAATGATCAGACCCATTAGTGCTTCAGTTCTCTTATTTTATTTTTCTGTGTCCATATTTGTTCTTGCAAAATTTTCATAAATCTAGCATTAGATTTAAGACGAGAATGTTGTTAGTATCAGTTGGAAAGTTGAGGACATTTCTCCATTTGTGTATTGTGTTCCGATAGTTGTTTGACGAACAAGATGTGTTCCTATCGCAATTCAAAATTCCTCAATAACGAAAAAGATATACTCTGGTCATAGTTGTTTGCCAGAAAAGATGGAAAGAGATCCTTTCCGAATCTTTCTTTTCAAAGTTCAGAAATCAAGTGATCCAGACCTTTGAAATTTAATCTAAGAGCTAAAAATAAAAAAATTAATAAAAACTTTCAAGAGCTATAATAATTTTTTACCGTTCAATCAAATTTTAAAGATTCAGATCACTTAATTTCTGAATTTTGAAGGAAAAATCTGGAAAAGACCTCTTTGCGGAAAAGATATGTCTTCTGGTTGGCTTTCGAGCTTCAATTTACTCTAATGGACACATCACATCCGAAGTTTTTATTTTATTATTATTGAAATCACATCCATAGTTTGAAAGTGTTCAACGATAAGACGCCTTTAACTACCAACCGAAAGTGTAAAGTTATAACCGCAATTGGGGCAAAGGCAAACTCAATGATTAGTGTGATTGGCAGTCATGTGCCACTTTGTTTTGCAATATTTCCTAATTCTAAAACCATTTTCCTTTTTTTTTTCCCACTAACTAAAGTTAGAATAAATTAAGATATTATTTTTGTGTAGATTATGATAAATTTTGTTTAAAATATGTTCAATGCGTATAGGATCGTATTTGGTTTCATTCCTACTTTGAGGATGTGTTATAATTTTATCTATAGTAATTGAAATGTTTAGATTCTTTATCATTATTTAAAAATTATGCCTATAAAAAGTTTATTTTAATTTGGAGATGACTAGCTATTCATAAATACAAAATAAATCGATAATTATGATTATAAGTAATATTTTTATAATTAATTATTAACATGTTTAACTCGAATAAATGGTTAATTTTTTTTTTCTAGAAATGATCTTCAAATGATGAAAGTAGAATATTATTCGAATTAAGACATTTATACGATGAAAAAATAATGCATGATCGCTTGTGCTTTATACCATTGAGATTTGAGGTTGGCAAAAAGTATATGCTTTATTTGAAAATGTTTTTAGAATGATTGAAAACACTTTTAGTGAAATTCATTTTGGATTCCAAAGCCACTTTAACAATTTTTTGGAAGAAGCACTAGGTATGTGCTTCTTGCAGAAAGCACTTCAAGTGCTATTTTATGATCCACTTGAATTTTTACTAAGTATTGGTTTCTAAAACATTTTCACCAAAAACACTTTCAGTTATTTTAAAAACACTTCAAAACGAGCTAATAATATCACATGGAAGATTGCTAAAATGCATACCTATAATTTATCCTAAAGGGAAACCAAGATACCACATAAGACCATGTGACAGCCCGTCCCGAATTTCTAATTCTCGATAATGTGAATTGACTTATATACCCTTGAGTGATGGGTGTGTATGGTACATTGGTTATGTTTTGGCCAATTATTTGGCACCCTAAATTATTGGAACCTATGAGAACTAGGGAAGATATTATTTTGATTGGTGGCCTTTAGACCACACATCCATCCTCTCTCATCACTCCCGTGTCACACACTCTCTCTCTCTCTCTAATCTCATACTCACTCTCTCTCTATCTCTCGAAATCTCACTCTCTCTCTTCCCTCACGTACGGACATCACTCAAACTCACCCTAAACTTCACATATCGAACTCGCACTTGGTCCCATTGTCTTCATCTCGTCACCACGAGTCCATCCGTACGGGTGACAGGTGAGATTTCCATCATTTTCACGTCGAACTCCTAACCCCCGAGATACGTACTATTCATGCAATTAAAATTGGTTGTGTTTTTGGAAATTCTAAGCTCACAGAGAGCTTTAGGAGGTTCCTACGAAGCTTGGGGACATTTGTTTGATCATTTTGGATGTTGAAGTTTGGCCAGAGTTGGTGAGATTTTCCCGGCTAGATCCTGTGATTATCGAGTCTTAAAAGAGGTATATTTGTGTTCTACTCTTCAAATTCTTCAATTTGACATAAAAATTGTGAAAAATGGTTGAGTTTTGATCGAGATATGAAGTTTCAAAGTTTTTCAGATTTCGGCACCGGCGACGATCGCCGGAGTCCTGAGGTAAGAGATGATGGCATATTCCTTCAGAGTTGACGGAATATGCTAACGCCGTCAGTCAAGTTTGACAGTTACCGTTGGGTTTTTAACGGAATATTTCGTGGAATATTTCTGACGCTGTTTGTGGTCCGTTACATGTGCCAAGCACGTGGCCGCGCGTAGGTCCGTGCTGTTGCCGGCGCGTGGAGGCCACCAATTTTTTTTCTAAAAATATCACGATGTTCGTGACGTCGAGTAGGTCACATTGGTATATTCAAATACCAAAATTGAGCTATGTATGAGAAGTTATTTCCGAAGTTCCGTATATGTGCTTAAATAACGTCATTTCAGTAAATTCTCATATAGGTGAGACTTATCCCGAGGACGATGGTAGCCAGGCTAGGTATGGGGGCTACGACCCGGCTACTTATCAATGAGTGGGCAGTTATTTTTCCGTATATACCTATATATTACTACTTTTCCCAGAAAATGAAATTGAATGTTTTAAATGATTTGAAACGCCATGCAAAGTATCTATTTATGTTATTTATGCATTAATGATTACATATAATTATGATTGGTGTTGCGGACGCACAGGTAAGTGTTAGGTGAGTTTTATATTTGGTTATGATGAGAATGATGTGATGTGATATGATTAGAGCTCATACACCTGCACCTTGATATTAGTGCTCCCGCCCAGAGTTAGGGCACAGTCTTTCACGTGTTGTTCACCTCCCGCACCGCATGCTTGCCTTGGATCCAAGTTAGGTACACAGTCTTGTCGTGTGGACCACTATAAGTGGGTTTGACTCGTAGGTGACCCGCGAATCCTTCGCACAGTCTTCACGTGATTGTAGCACTAGAGCATATTTATTCTATATTCAGTGATGATGTGTAAACCACTAGAGGTGGTATTGATTTGTGTGTAGGATTGATATACATGATATGATGAGTTGATTATGAGCTATATATATAGCCGAGGGCTGAGTTGATGATTGAGATTTTTTATGAGTTATAGATACAAACGAGGGCCAAAATGATTACCTGACATTTAATCACATCCATAGAGTTATGATTTAGATCTCAGTTGTGAAACTTGGCATGGCATACATACATATTTCCAGCATGATTTCGAGATTTACTTATATACGAGTATATATACTTTGATTCTGGGAAACTATACAGGTTTTACGGAGAGGGGTTATACTTTCGAGAAAAAAATGATTTTGAAAATACTTGTTTTGCTAACCCACTCAACTTTGTTTTTCACCCCTCCAGGTTCTAGGTAGTTAGAGTATCGTTGGTGGCTAACGAGGATCGTTCGGCAGTTCTGACAAACTTCTCATTATGTAGGACACCCTTTGGTATTATTCGAATTTATTATTTCATGCTTGACTGCATTGAGTTAGTATGCTCTGAAATTGTATAAGCACTATAACTTCGCACTCTAGCGCACTATCTTCTTAGGTGCTAGTAGCCTGATTTTAATTCGTTTGTATTCTTCTTATGAATCTTGCTTCTGCACTGTGCACATGGTTACGTCACGCTCACGTGACGGCTAGCATGCCCCACTTTTGGGTCGGGGTGTGTCAACCATGTGCAATGGTGCAGAATAAAGCTTAACAATTTAGGACTTGAATTGTCTACCCTCCCACTTCCCATCTCTTCTTATTTGAGCAGTCACAGTTAAGCCACATCAACATTTTATATTGATTTGTTTATAGAGATAATAAGATAAAAAGCAATAGGAATATAAAATGTTGACGTGGCTTAACCGTGACCGCTCAAATATGAGGAGATGGAAGGGGATGCGAAGTGGGATGGTACACAATCCAAGTCCAACAATTTAAGTCAAAATTTATTAAGCCATATCTTGAGCGAACTTGGTCCAAATTTTACTTTTTTTCTTCCCAAAACTTGTTCTAGCCCAATGATTAGAAATGGCTTGATAGGTTTTAAAGCTTAAATTTTAATCTAAACCCTCACCTTTGCAAATAGTCTAAGGAAGCCAAATGGGGTATTAAACACGAATATGACTTTGTTTTTGGTTAACAAAAGAACAATTGTGTGACTTTTGAAGCTTCTTGAGGGTGGTTGTTGATTACACTTTCACATTTCCCATGTGATCAACCAATTATGCTCCTTTTTTTTATCATTCGTCAATGGAAGTTTTCAAGTCTTCACTATAACAAAGGGAATAAAGCTAGTAGCATGAGAGATTTTTTTCAAGTGCAGGGTATTCAAGCGGTGCTGCATCAATGTGATTATCCCTTTTATCACATGAATTCACATGTATTATTTGCAATCATATCAATATAGGAATTATTTGCAAGTTCAACTCCTATGAGAAGTAAGGTCCGTAACTTTGGCTCATGTATTTTCTGTTGATATTGCGCTTATATCTAGACTGATTATTTGAAGGCTTAAGGTCAAACCAAATTTGTTATATATAGCGTTACTTTGCCCATCTCTTACAAAAAATAAAAAACAGATATCAATAAGTTCTTGACTTAGTAGTATTAATACATGGAGTAGTAAACAACAACGTTTTACGAAATTTACTGGTTTCTAAATCCTGTGAATGCTTCAAATCGTGTACCCAAAACGTTTGATGAGTTCCCCGAAAAAAGCTGATAAACATCTACTTTGCCCTTTAAAAAAAGGGCTTATATCCCCTGTGATACAAAATATCTCATTGTTTGTCTAAACTTGCAAGCGTGCAACTTTGCATCTTCGCTTTTATTTTGTGCCGATGTCACTCCATTTTTTTAAGTTAATCAAGTAATCGTAAACTTGGCTAACGTGAAATTAATTTTTTGTTCGAAACTTGGTTTTTTTTTTTTTTTTTTTTTTTTTTTGTCTGACTAACAAAAAGATTTAACTTAAAGGCATGGGCGGCCATAAATAAAAATATGGCCTGCTACAAGGCCTATCCATTTTTATTTATGTAAAAGTCACATGACTTCGGTCTACTAACTTTGAAGCTCAAACTTGGGCTCAAACGATCATCTCATTTCTCTCTACCTTGCCCAGGGGCTCATACATGGCTCTCTTTGTGTGTTTGCCACTCAGATGACCAGAGCATAAGAATATCTTGTTTCCTTAAATGAATACACACACGTCTTCAGATATAGTGAGGTCACTACTACAATTGTGCAAATTACCTCAAGGCACAACTGAAGGCCACCTATCAAGAATTATAGTCACTATGGATGCCAATTTCAGTCATCTTCTCCTTTGACGAAAATGCACTTGCAAAATAATAACACCTAAGATTAAGGTCAAAAGCCTCACGTGCCCACGATGAATAGGGGGCTTTGGCCGAAGAATCTTAAGTTGCTTTTAGAACTTGAGTGAGGATGTTTTGCCAATCTTAAGTTGCTTTCAGAACTTGAGTGAGGATGTTTTGCCGTATACTCCCCAATAGTCTGGCTGGTGATTAGTTGGGAATCAGAATGAATTGCAAGCTTTTTCACCTCCAAGTCTTTTGTCATTCGAAGGCCTGCTAGTAGGGCTTCATACTCCACTTCATTATTGGATGCTTTGAAGCCTATAGTGACTGCTTGCTCGAGCATCAAACCGTCTGGGATAACAAGGACCATGCTAGCTCCTGAGCCTTTGTAGTTAGATGCATCGTCAACATGCAAATGCTAGAAGTCTCCATCAGGTGAAGCAGATGTGGCTAGGGCCTGCTTGGTTGCCTCTAGGGCTTCGATGGGTCACTCTATTGTGTCGTCTAGGCTAGGAGTAAGTTCTGATATGAAGTCTGCTAAGGCTTGGGCCTTTATTGCCATGCAGGGTTGATAAACTAAGCCGTATTAGCCAAGTTCCAATGCTCATTTTATTACTTGTTGAAAAATGTCTGGACCATATAAGATTGATCGTAAAGGATATTGAGTCATAATGATGACTGTATGGGCTTGAAAATATGGTTTAAGCTTCCAATCCACAACAACTAGCACAAAAATTAATTTCTAGATCTTTGGATATCTGGTTTCTGTATGGAGAATAGCTTTAGAAGTGTAGAATATAGGCAATTGGGCCCCAGCTCTTCTCATATGAGGGTAGAGCTCACTGCTACTTCCGAAACTGCCAAGTAGATGTATAAGTCTTCCCCTGCTTCTAGCTTGGATAGTAAGGGAGGTGATGTGAGATACTTCTTCAAGTCTTGGAAAGCTCTTTCGCATTTATCATCTCATTTGTCTCCTTATGCCCTCTTGATTGCTTTGAAAAAAGGTTTGTATAGATTGGTGGACCGCGAGAGGAAGTGGCGGAGCGCGGCTGCTCATCTGGTCAAGCTTTGGATCTCCTTCAAGGTAGTTGGAGATTTCATCCCTAGAATTGCTCGAATTTGCTTGGGATATGCTTCAATTCCTCGTTAGGTTACTAGGTACCTTAAAGAATCTTCTTGAAGATACTCCAAATGTGCATTTGGCAGGATTGAGCTTCATCTTGTACTTGCTAAGGATATTGAAAGTTTTCGCCAAGTTGCCAATGTGGTCTGATCGCTACTTGCCTTTCACCATGATGTCATCGATGCAGACCTCCATGGTTACACCGATTTGCTTCTTAAACATCATGTTTACTAGTCGTTGGTAAGTGGCTTCCATGTTCTTGAGGCCAAAATGCATAACTTTGTAGCTGTAGGTGCCTCGCTCAATCAAGAATGTGGTTTTCTCCTTATCGATCTTGTGCATTACTATTTGGTTATAGCCAGAGTATGCATCCAAGAAATTGAGCAGCTGGTTCCCAGAAGTTGAATATACTAATAGATTGATTCAGGAAACTGGATAAGGATCATTCGGGCATGCTTTGTTGAGGTTTGAGTAGTCTACGCAAACCCTACCTTTGCCCTTCTCTTTCTTCATCACTAGCACGATGTTGGCAAGCCATGATGAGTGTGCTACCTCTTCTATGAATCTAGCCTCTAATAGCTTATCGATTTCCGCTTCGATGATCGCCACTCGTTCGGGTACGAAATGTCTTCTCTTTTGGATCACTGGTTTGGTAGCATGATTGACGTGTAGCTGGTATGATAAATATGCAAACACACAAATTAAACCCTCTTTTTGATAATTGTAGTATAGATGTAAGTAGGGATCGTTCTAGGACAGGGATTAGGAGGGATTGCTAATCTACTCTAAACTGATTTAAAAACACTAAATAAGACTAAAAAACACAAAACTAGGCAAAAGACACTTAACTTAACTCTGATAACTCAAAACACACTAAAATGACTCAAAACAACTCAAAACAACCAAATTGACTCAAACTAGACAATAGGGACTAATTTGGACGAAAATAGACTCAAGGAACTAACTAAACACAAATTAGGACATATTATAACTAAATTGACACTACTTAATGATGGGGGGTTTGGTTTGCACGAAAATTGAAACTAAAACTAAACAAAACTTGTAGAATTAAACAAAGACATAAAATTAAGGTGAATGGATTAGTGATGGACTAGCTAGAGGGTTCTTCTCCACACATGACACACTTGCATACAAACCAATTTTCAGTTGTTCTTTCAATAAACCATGAATCTCAACACCCCAGATTAACCGTGAACAGCACTTTTTTAACCTTCAAGTTTTCCTTAAGTTATTGAATTGGACGGAAAAGCGCATACAACAATTCAAAACATTCTTCAAAAGTCCCCTACATGAATAGCACAATAGAGATACAATCAAAGATCATTAAGCTTTGTGAAAACTATAAGCATTGACGAGGCATTCGTAACTATGAACAACATGATACTCTTGCCAAGAATTCACTTAACGCGATTGTGACTAGCAACATCCACTACTTGTGAATATAAGTTCATAACGATTAGGTGAAACTCCCTTATATTCTAGCATCAAATTCATGCATGCAAACTAAGTATGCATCATTAATCAACATACAAGAATAAGTTATAAATCAAGTAGTCAAGCAAATTGAATTCACAACTCATGAAATCACAATTGAAGGTAATCAATTCATATTACAAATATGTTCATGGCTTTGAATCAACCTCTAGGCAAAACGAATTTAGTTCCACATATTTGCAATTAAACAACTATAATTGAATTTAAACATGATAAACAAAAGTAGAAGACACCTAGAACACTCCAGCAATCCAACGTCTTGAATGGTTAGCACAGCTCCAAGTCCTCCTCCTTTCTTGCAAACATGCGGCACCAAGGTGGGTGTGGTGTTTGGATGGTCTAGGCGATGTGGCAAAGATTGGATAGGTTGAGAGAGTATGGAAGGGTGGTAAAGGATGGATAGGAAAAGAGGTGGATGGAAATAGATGGAGGAAGAAGGAAACTTGGGGCAGAAATTGTGTTGTTTATGGAATGTGTTGTTGATGTGAATTGGTGTCTTTGGCCTTGATGAAGAAGCCTATTTATAGGCTTTGAGAATGAATCACTACCATCCATTTTCTTAGTGAGAATGAATCACCACCATCCATTTTTGTTGGTGAGAATGAATCACTACCATCCATTTTGTTGGTGAGAATGAATCACCACCATCCATTTTTATTGGTAAGAATGAATCAGTACCATCCATTTTGTTGGTGAGAATGAATCACAACCATCCATTTTTTGTGCTCCCCATGCATGCAATCCATTTCACCCCAAAATAGCTCTAAATTGCACCAAAATGTACTTCTTTGCTAACTTTGTTATTTAGAACCTACAAACACACGAAAATAGCTTAAAACATTCTAATAAGATGAAACTAATTAAGTAAATGCAAGGAAACAAACTAATAAAGTCACATAAATATGTTCCTATCAAACTCCCCCACACTTAGCTTTTGCTAGTCCTCTAGCAAAACAAAGAAACAAAAAGAAACAAAACACAATCTAAACCTTCCAACGTTACCTCAGGGATTTCCAATGCACATGTTAAAAATCATTACTTGCACAGACTTTGGTCATCAATATCCTTAAGCATACACTTAACCACAATCACCATTTACTAGTTCTCTTTTAATCGATTAAAACATCATTTTGAATGTAATAACATGCCTTAGAGAATTCCCTCAATTCCTTACTAGATATGCACTCATTTTTCACTTAGATTTTTAAACTACACTCCCTACACTAGGTATATGTGAGAAGATTGATGTACACATGAAAACTAAAACTCACATATGTTTAACAAAGAAAGCAACTTGAGTTATCAGTGAATATATGAATATGATCTCATGAAAGGAATGCTACTACTTAGATGCAAGAACTAGTGACACCATATGCTCATACCAATCCCAAACTCCACATATTGAACACATAACACTCAAGATAGAAGTGTAAGGGTTGTAACGGGGCTAAAGGTGTTTGGTTAACAAAGAACGGATATGGAAAACAAAGGTTCTTAAAGACATAGTGAGCAAAGCAATGAAATCAACTTAGAATTCACTTTTGAATGCAAACTCAAATTTTGAACAAAAAGGGGATAAGTCACACATTTTAGGGCCAGATTTGATGATTTGGACCCTTCCTTCAACAATCAATACTTTCAAACTCATTCTTTCTTCTTTTCTTTTCTATTTTTCTTTTCATATGTTTTTTCACATCTTTTTCTTTTCTTTTGTAACCCAAAACGTACAAATGAGCTCAAAAACAACCATTCCCTCCCCCACACTTGTTTTCTTGCATAATGTAGATCAAAAGGAATTCATTTTATGTTATGCTTACTAGCCTTTAAGAACAAGGGTATGGAAAGTCCTAAAGTAGGCTAGGTAAGGTTATTGTGGGTTAACAAAGAATATAGGCTAAACAAGGCTTAAACGGGGTTTAATCTTCAAAACAAATAATAATGGAGGGCACGGCTATTTGGCTATGGTGGAGAATACACCACTTCATCTTGATATGTGTTATGCAATTCAATGTCATGCTTTGAATGAAACGGATACAAGTTATAGCATTTAGTTCTATCAAAATGCATTCTAAATAGCAACCAAGCAAAGAATAATGAGATCATGCAACAACTTTAGGAAACAAGAACTCACAGATTATAACTCTCTAAAGAAAGTAAAGGTTCGAGTCTCACAAGGATGTAGCGTTATATGAGTTCCTTCCTTCAAGCATGTTATGAAAACTTATTTTATCCACCTTGTAATCAAATGTGAGTTCATAAACAACAACTACAACTAAGCATAGAACAAGAGCATATCAAACTTCAATCCGTGCTTGTAACTTTCTTTAACAGTTACGCAATTAAAAACCGAATCCTCATCATTGTGTTGGAAGCTACCAAAGAGACAAATACACCAAAATGACTCTAAAACAACTCTTTTTGGTATTTTTCAAAACTTTTTCAAATTTTTATGTCATTTTCGTATGAATACCTCAAAACACAATAAAACACACCAAAACAGCTTAAAAACACTTAGAAATAGTGAGAAACAACTTAGCTTCATGTGGTAGATGATCTTTGGTCGTGCTTGTTGATTTTCCACAGCTTTGATCTTGAACTCGATGGGACTTTCCACATCTTTCGAAGAAGGATCTTTCCACAGGTTGATTCTTGAACTGGGTTGGGAAGCTTTTTACTTGCAAGTGATCCTCAGCTTAGTTGAGGATAAATCAGCACGTTGTCTCCACATGCTTCAAGTAATAAGGTCTCCATGCAGGTGTGGCATCTTCTCGAGTTCTTGGATCAACTCAGACTCCTCTTGCATCTTCTATAAGATACTTTTGCTTTTGAAGAAGTATCTCTCCACAGGTTTATTTTTGAATTGGGCTGGAGGGGCTCGAAGATGAGTACTCGAGAGCAAGACTAGGTAAGCAATCACGATCTCTCTTTCTCCCTGTTCTTCAGATTAAGGTGAGGAGAAAACATGATATGAGATACTTTTGCTTTTAACCTTCATGATATGAAATATTTTTGCTCTTGATGACTTGTTTGCAGAGGTACTCCAGGGGATGAGGAACACTGAATAACTTGAGAGGTTTCTTTGGGAATACATTCTCGGAGATGAAGAAGTGCTGAGTAAGTTTGCCTTTGCTATGGAGGGCGAAGGTAGACACTTATAGGAATTTCTTCACAACTGGTACTATTCTCTTACTCTTGTCGGCAGCTGGTGGATGATTGAACAGTAAGGTTTACGCGCTTTCTGACAAAGTTATCCGTAATTCCTGCAAAGCTGAGGGTGCATGTGACAGGTGACGACAAGTCTGGAAAAGTTGATCTTTTGAAATCCGGGGGTCGGCTCGTGGTTTCTGAGCAGGCCCGGCTTTTGAGAGAGGATCGTTTCTTCGATTTGAGAGCAGACGCCTCTTTGATTTGCGAGCAGGCGCTTCTTCGATTTCTGAGTAGTGCCTCTTCGATTTCTTCTTTTTATAGAGGCATTAATTTTGTTCCACAACACACTTGAATTACCTCCTGTAAAAACTCCCTTCTTGCACTTTTGAAATCTTAATCTGTCCGATCTCTTATTTCTCAACACCTTCGAAAAATGTCTTGCCCCTCTGACCGTCGCCTTAACTTGAATGTCAGGGAAGATGATGACTTGTCTTCTCCAAACAACATTTGGCATCTGTCCTTATTATCGCCCAATGGCCCTCTTACAGTTGGGGACTCTATGATGAAGAACGATACAACTGCTACAGTGGTTGCTAGAAACCTTCTCACTCCAAGAGACAATAGGTTGCTTTCCAAGCGGTCCGACGAGCTTGCTGTTCAGGACTCTCTGGCGCTTAGTGTCTAGTGTGCAGGCTCAGTCTCAAACATGAGCCAATGCCTTCTTGCACGATCTCGTCAGGTTGAGTCTTTGATGGCTAAGGTGGCTAGTCTTCGGCAAGAGGTCAGAGGACTCAGGCACGAGACTAAGGAGTTGCACATGCTCGCAACTAGTTACTCAACAAGTATGAAGAGGAAGCTTGACCAGCTGCAGAAGTCCGAAGTGTGGATTCAGAGTGATCATCAAAGGTTTGTGGCGTTACTGCAGAGGCATCTTCTGCCTTTGTCATCTGGAGTTACACCAAGTGTTGAGGCTTCGAAGGACCAAACTTTGGCACTTCGTCTTTCTGGAGCTCCGTTAACTGCTGAGGCACCACCTGACCAATGAATGCTATTAGTTTACACATTATTGTAAAAGTATTTTTGCTTTTATTTTATTTTATTTTATTTTTTTGTTTTTATTTTTTTATTTATTTATTTATTTTTAAATCAATGTAAAAAGACTTTGTTTACCTTCATTTATTATTATTATTATTTTCAAATCAATGTAAAAAGACTTTGTTTACCCTCCCCCGCACTTAAACTAAACATTGCCCTCAATGTTTTTAACATAGGTTCACACTTAAGCAAACAAACAATTAGTGAACTAAGCAAGGCAAGATAAATGCAGTAAAGAGAAGGGTTTAGGCGTGCAAATCTGATTTGTTGAGCAATTCCAAAGTCTCCCTTCGTTGAATGCTTGGGTTGCCTCCCAAGAAGCGCTTGTTTTAACGTCTTGCAGCTGGACGAGACTTTCCATTAAACTCCCCTAGGTTCCACAGCATGGAATTTATCTTCGAATGGGAGGTGATACTTGAAATGATCCGGCAATGGTTTAAATTCAAGATTGGGTGCCTGAATCATCAAAATCAGCATGTTAGTATAAAACAAAATTAAAATTGGAGAAGATGGCTTACTTTCTTTCTCCGACACAAACTCAATGACAAATACTACATCTTCAAAAGTTTCAGGGACTTTGAACTTGGCCAGATTTACTATGATGGGTGTGGCTTGTCCCGTGTCATCAGTCTCAACTTCTTTGGCCTCTGTTTCCTCAAATAATCCCTTTTGATGCATTCAACATATTCTCCAGCCACTTCATTTTCTTGAATCATTCTTCTTGGTGTACAAGTTTCTTTAAACAATTCAACACAATCTGGAACTTGATTTGGTGCACCAAGAATCACCTTGTACTTTTGGAAGAGCTTCTACAATGTCTTTTTCACTCTCTTCGTCATTGGGAATAAAAAAACCTGCGAGGAAAATGGACATTTGGTGGAATGGGGTTAGAAATAATTGAATTGGGAACCACCTCACTTAAGTTGAACGGCATAGGGACTTGAGTGGCTTGCGGCAAGAGTTGTTCTAAGCTGCCCATATCGTCCTCATCCTCTTCTTCTTGCAGCAGCAAGTCATCCACATTCGGGCTATGTTTGGATGGTTCTAGGATAGCTTCATATTCCATATCACTTCCCAAAGTGATGTCTTCATTGATTTCAACTTCTCCCTTTGAATTTGCAATGTCTGAGTTGGAGAGTTCACGTTGCTCTTGAATCTGCACCATGAATTCCACAATCTGCCCAACTTACTTCTCCAATTCGTCTACTCTTCTTGCTTCATTTTGAATCTCCTTGTTTCGATTTTCTACTTCCTGGTACAAAGAGGTGAGTAACTTATTAAGCGTATCATTATCCAAAGACGTACCTGAATTGAATTGGGCAGATTGTTGTGGTGGCTGTGATGGTTCATATAGACATTGATAGAACTCCTCTGATGGCTGCAATTGTTCTTCTTTTTGTGAGCCCTGCGTCAAAGAAGTTAGTACATCAAGAATTTCAGCACAAGTCATGGACATACTTGAATTCGATTGGAATTGTTTTGGGGGGAAGTTGTGGTGGCTGCATAGGTCTTGAATAGAACTCTTCCTCTTGATGCCAATATCCACCTTGTTGAAATTGTTGAGGTTCTCCCCACATGTAATCTGAGTAATCTCTCCAATCCGAATTGTAAGCGTTGGAAAACATGTTGTTGCTTGGTTGATCATAGCCTTGATAACCCGAAACATCTCCATTCACAATGAATTGAGGATTTTGATGAAGTTGATATCCTTGCCCATAGGGCACATCAAATGTAAGGACAGTATGCATTGTGGTCCTTTCGGGATTATGAGTCAATTGAGAAGTGAGATGCGCCAATTGAGCTTGAATGGTCACAAGTACCATGTCTTGCTCCATTTGTACCTAGAATCAAAGAAAGAAAACTAAATCAAATATCAAAGATCAAAATAAAGGACAAAAACAGAAACAAAGACAGTAACTAAAACAAAAGACACAAAAAAGAACAAAGGGGGATTAGCAAAATTGCTAATCCCCGGCAACTGCGCCAAAATTTGATGCGATGATTATGCAAACACACAAATTAAACCCTCTTTTTGACAATTGTAGTATAGATGTAAGTAGGGATCATTCTAGGCCGAGGATTAGGAGGGATTGCTAATCTACTCTAAATTGATTTTAAAACACTAAATAAGACTAAAAAACACAAAACTAGGCAAAAGACACTTAACTAAACTCTAATAACTCAAAACACACTAGAATGACTCAAAACAACTCAAAACAACCAAATTGACTCAAACTAGACAATAGGGACTGATTTGGACGAAAATGGACTCAAGGAACTAACTAAACAAAAATTAGGACATATTCTAACTAAATTGACACTACTTAATGATGGGGGGTTTGGTTTGCATGAAAATTGAAACTAAAACTAAACAAACTTGTAGAATTAAACAACGACATAAAATTAAGGTGAATGGTTGGGTGATGGACTAGCTAGAGGGTTCTTCTCCACACATGACACACTTGCATACAAACCAATTTTCAGTTGTTCTTTCAATAAACCATGAATCTCAACACCCCAGATTAACCGTGAACAACACTTTTTTAACCTTCAAGTTTTCCTTAAGTTATTGAATTGGACAGAAAAGCGCATACAACAATTCAAAACATTCTTCAAAAGTCCCCTGCGTGAATAGCACAATAGAGATACAATCAAAGATCATTCAGCTTTGTGAAAACTATAAGCATTGACGAGGCATTCGTAACTATGAACAGCATGATACTCTTGCCAAGAATTCACTTAACGCGATTGTGACTAGCAACCTCCACTACTTGTGAATATAAGTTCATAACGATTAGGTGAAACTCCCTTATATTCTAGCATCAAATTCATGCATGCAAACTAAGTATACATCATTAATCGACATACAAGAATAAGTTATAAATCAAGCAGTTAAGCAAATTGATTCACAACTCATGAAATCACAACTGAAGGTAATCAATTCATATTACAAATATGTTCATGGCTTTGAATCAACCTCTAGGCAAAACGAATTTAGTTCCACATATTTGCAATTAAACAACTATAATTGAATTTAAACATGATAAACAAAAGTAGAAGACACCTAGAACGCTCTAGCAATCTAACGTCTTGAATGGTTAGCACAGCTCCAAGTCCTCCTCCTTTCCTGCAAACATGCGGCACCAAGGTGGGTGTGGTGTTTGGATGGTCTAAGGGATGTGGCAGAGATTGGATAGGTTGAAAAAGTATGGAAAGGTGGTAGGGGATGGATAGGAAAAGAGGTGGATAGAAATGGATGGAGGAATAAGGAAACTTGCGGCAGAAATTGTGTTGTTTATAGAATGTGTTGTAGATGTGAATTTGTGTCTTTGGCCTTGATGGAGAAGCCTATTTATAGGCTTTGAGAATGAATCACTACCATCCATTTTCTTGGTGAGAATGAATCACCACCATCTATTTTTGTTGGTGAGAATCAATCACTACCATCCATTTTGTTAGTGAGAATGAATCACCACCATCCATTTTTATTGGTGAGAATGAATCACTACCATCCATTTTGTTGGTGAGAATGAATCACCACCATCCATTTTTTGTGCTCCCCATGCATGCAATCCATTTCACCCCAAAATAGCTCCAAATTGCACCAAAATGCACTTCTTTGCTAACTTTGTTATTTAGAAGCTACAAACACACAAAAATAGCTTAAAACATTCTAATAAGATGAAACTAATTAAGTAAATGCAAGGAAACAAACTAATAAAGTCACATAAATATGTTCCTATCAGCAGCTTGTGGCCAACTATCTTAGGGTTGATGACGGGCATGTCGGAAGGCGACCATGCAAAGATGTCACGATTTTCCGTAAGGAAAGTCATTAGTTCCTCATTTTCTTTTAGGCTCAGACGTGAACCGATTCTAGAAGTCTTCTCTAGCTGTTGGGGATCAAGAATGATGTGCTCGGTGTCATTTTCAGGTTTCCATCCCGTCTAGTCTACTAATGCGTTGATTTGGACACCATATTCTTGATCCGTTTGTTGTAATTGCTATTTGGTATCTTTGTCGTCCCTTTGGACCTCAGTAACCTTTATGGGGGTAAACGTTTTCCTTTTTTACTCCTTCAATACTTACACAATGCATTGTCGAGATGTGGCCTGGTCAGACTTGATTTCTCCGATTTCTTTTCCTGGGATGCGAAATTAGATTTTTTTGATACTTGACAGAGGTTACGGTGTCCAACTTTATTAGCCAAAGTTGCCCTAGAATCTCTTTATATGGGTCGCTTACTATCATGAACATCTGCTTTGAGACAACTGGCTATGTTCTCACGTCAAGTGTAATATTGCCGATGGCAGTCGAGGTGTGTCTGTTGAATCTAGTGAGTACCTCCGCTCGGCGTATGATTGTGCTTTCTAGGCCCATCTTCTAAATTACTAAGAGCTGAAATAGATTGATCGCACTTTAGTTATCAACCATCATTTTGTCGACTATAGTGTGTGCTAGTTGAACAGATACCACTAGTGCGTCGTCATGTGGGAAATCGACGCATTCGGCATCCTGCTTGGTGAAGCCCAGGTTGGACGTTAACTGCCTAAACCTTAAGATGAGTAAAGTATGTTGGATCTTCCTTTTCTTGGAGTTGTTGGTGGCCTTCAAGTGCTCGGGTTCAGCAAAGATGCCATTGATTCGAATTATCTTGGTTGTTGGCTCTTCGTCGGTATGCGTTTCTCCTACAATACACAGCTAGCTTGTCTAAGTATCTATCAACCTTGCTTTCGTTCACCAGCTTCTCTAGGGAGCTCCTCCAAGTGTAGCAGTAATCAGTTGTGTGACTGGGATCTCAATGGAATGCGTAGTACTTGGTGTGGTCTAACTTGGAGGTACCTCTCTTTGATTGTTTTGGCAGCTTGAACCATGTTTCGCTCTTGATGTCACAAAGGATTTGGTGGATCGGGATCAAGAACTTATAGTAGTTCTTGTGCGTCAGGCCTTCTTTAGTCGTAGATTGGTCTTTATGTTTGGCCTCTTGCCTGTTTTTGTTGTTGTACTGATTCCATTCCTCCTTCTTTTGAGCTACTACCGATTCTCTTCAAGGCTACTCATGTGCCTTGTCTGGTCTCCGACCCTGGTCCCAAACTATATGCTTATCTGCCAGAGCGAAAAAGTCTGCCAGAGTTAAATCTTCTTTCATGGTTAATTCTCTGAACAGTGGGTGGTCTACTAGGAGTCCTTTTTGGAAGGTTGCACTAGCTATCAAGTCGTCGCATCTGACTATCTTTGCCTTTTCTCATTTAAACCTCTTCATATAGTCACGAAGCAACTCCTACAAGTTTTTCTTGACGTTAAACAAATGATTAGACTTCTTCTTAATCAAGCGGTAGGATGAATACTCTTTGGTTAAAACCAAAGAAAGCTTATCGAAACTCCAGATGGATTGTGGCGACAAGATATGGAACTAATCTTATGCCTCGCCTTGTAAAGTGGTGACAAATATTTTGCATATGAGAGAGTCGTTGTTCCAATAAATGACCATTATGCATCGTTGTTCTGATAAAAGACCATTTTGCTTCGGTAGTGCTTCAGGTGTCTCTCCGGGTCACCATCTCCTTTGAAGGATACGAAATGTGGCATGTTAAACTTGCATAGAGGCTCTGCCTGCTCTATCTCATCCTTGAAAGGCGACCTGCTTATGTTGGTCGTGTCTCATCGTAATGCCTCATTAGTGTCCCTATTGCGTTAGAAGTCGCTCAATCGCTCGGTCAGGAGTATCTCTACTTCTAGCTGAATTTGCCTTTATTGGGGTAGCAAAGCTCTCGGTTGGCCCCAGTCGTGATCTGCTAGTTCAAGCTGCTCTTCTATGTCTTCGGCTTGTTCATGCCGCGACTATAGTGCATATGGTTCGTTCCTGGCAGACGAGCTAATTTCTCACAAACAGCCGGTTGAACTTGAGTCGTATTGAGTGACTGCTTATCTCCATCCACCGTGCTACATGTTCTAAAGTGAGGTGGATGATGCTTCTTGCAGACCTAACCGCGAATGAACATTTTGCTTGGAAGGTTGTTCATGTTGATTATCAATGTGTGGCCTCAACTATGAATGTATACTTGTCCTTTGGCCTAACCAAGAGTGCACACTCCTCCGTTTATTAAGGCGAGAGTATACGTTAACTCGGGGGTCATTTTGGGAATGTACATAGCCAGAAAACTAGGTTCGTGACTGGTCGAGTAGTTGCTTACCAGAATGCCGCTGGAAAGGTTCGTCGTCTACCCTTGTCCTACTTCAAGACACCTCGTCTGGGGCATGTTGCATCTCGATTCATTGTGAGAGTTGATTCACCAAGGTCGTATGTTACGTGATGGCGCTTGTCAACTATATGACTTGTCGAGACAAGTGTTATTCGCCATTTGGATTGGAAGAGCTTGGACGGTATGCGTCTCCTTGAGTAATGGAAGTGTAATAGACTCCGGGTGTGAAATTTAAATTGGGATATGTCAAATCTGCAGATAAATAGGGTGAAAATACTTTTGGTTTAATCGTCGGTCCAGAAATCTGAAGTTGGGACGGTTGAACTGGTCCTGGAGCGGTTTGGGCTACTATGAGAGCCACATGAGTGGGCCGGACCTCGGAGTTGGACTGCATGAGTGAGCCGAGCCGCTAGAGCGTACGGGCGCTGGGCTCCTATCGACATAGCTTGGCTCGCACTGTCCTTAGGCTCGCAAGTGCTGATCTGTTCTAATTACTGCAGCTCCTTGGGCCTTATGTGCTATTGTAGCGCCGTGGGCCTATTGAATATGGGCTGGTTTGTGCTGGGCTAGTTACTGCGAGGTCGCCGACTCATCATGGGTAATGGGCTCACCAAGGATTGCTATCGTGGTGGCTACCACGGTGATGCCCCGTGAAGGTGGTGTCGCTATACTCGTTGTGGCCTTAAGCCTCGTGGATTGTCGTGGTCCAAATCCTTGAAAATAGGAAGTTCAGTTCATTGTGGTTTCCGAATTTCTTGTCATTGTACTTTTCTTTTACATTTATTCAAAGAACTTTATAAAAATAAAAATAAAATAAAATCTAGGAATAAGAACGTACGAAAAATCTACAAATGAATGAGAAATGAGATACTTTGAATGCGAGAGCCTTCTTCAAGCGTGTGAATCAAGACTCTCATTGAAAGCACCAATTTGTGGATGCAAATTTCCGCTGTCTTCTCCTTTGACGAAAATGCACCTACAAAATAATAACACCGAAGATTAAGGCCAAAAGCTTCATGCACTCACGATGAATTGAAGGGGGTGACTTTGGCCGAAGAATCTTCAATGCTAAAGTTAGAATTTGAAAGAGAAAGTGTTTAGAAATTTGTGGGTAGAGAATGGCTTAGCTTTTTTGTGGGAAAATATTGCTATTTATAGGGGAGTGACTAGCCTTATTTGGAGAATAGGGGCCGGGCCAGCCACATATGGTCAAATTGTAAGTATAATTGCAAGATATTATGTGAAATAATACCTTGCAATTAACTTGGCAATTAATCCTAAATTGAATAGGAAAATTGGGAGTTACCATTTGGGTGAGGATTTGATGAGGAGTGATGAAAGGGATTTGAATAAATACCATTTTGATCACCTTTGACTTTTCCTTGATTGAGCCGTCATTGTCATATGCTCGTGGGAATCCCGGTGTGCCTCAAGAGTAATTTTTTCCTTCTTAACCCAAAAGTATACATGTCACCTCCATAATTTTCTTGATTATTTTTTCCTCCATAGTCACTACAACCCCAAATGATCAATCTACCTATGCGCTATCTCAGCAATATGATCGAGGTTGCTCCTTCTTTCCAGCTATAAATAGAGCACAGTCGTTCAAGCTTAAGACCTTCTCAAATTCACTCGGCAAGTTGTATAGCTCGGCGATTAAATAAATTGACTAGAAACGATTAAATAAATGGACTTCTCTCTCTCGTCATCTTGTGACACTGAAACCAAAAGTAATACTCGTGGCAAATATATGTTGAAGCTAATCCAGACTCCATTAGAATTTTGACACCAACACAAGGGTTTGCAGCTGGCCACCTACACTTGATTTTTGCCCACCCAAACTATGGTAAGGCGAGACGAAATGGATGGCTGACCATGGTAGCCTAGGCAAGATCGGTAACTCAACGAATAAAATGACATGACTTTTTCTTTTCTTTTTTCAAACATAAGACGAAACGACATTTTCATCTATAGTATTTACAAAAAAATGATATAGTCAGCTCTTCCATTTAAAATGCTACATGTCATTTGTTTTCAACAGAAAATGATCTTTTCCGAATCCTCTTTGTGGGGATCTGAGGAATCAATCAATCACGTCCGTTCATCGTATATCGTGCAGTCAGTTTTTGTTAGATATTATTTATATTTAACTTTAAATTTTAAATTTTAAATGATTTCTAACTACACAATATACGATGAACAAACGTGATTGATTGATCACCATCTCCACGACCTAATAGAAAGCGTCAGTTATTCCCTTTTTCATTTAATTTCAATCTGATTCACCTCTTCAACTCAAAACTCTTCATTCCAATTGTGAGGCTAAGCCCATCTCTCCTTCTTAGTGTAGATAATATCGTTTGTTCAAAAATAAGAAAAAAAATTTCATTCCAACTTTCTTTCCCAAACCTCTTTATTGTCTTACCACTAAGATCCAACCACCAATGAAGCAAGTTGAGCAATAGTTAAGATTCAACACCACACCTAGTGTATAATCTTATTACATTGGTTTTGTTTAATTTTTTATTTTTTTAAATTTAGTTAGATATGAGTTTGAGGAAGAAAAAGAAAAATAAGAAGGATGAAACAAAATATTGAAGGAAAAAAGGATTTGGTGATTGGGGCTTCTGAAAAGAGGTGTTTGCTTCGGTTGGGCATTTGAAAAAGATTGGCGTTTGTTTCAACTAGACTTTCGAAAAAAAAAGAGGCATTAGTTCCAACAAATTTATTTATTGAGCTTTCAAAAAGAGGCATTAATTCTGAGAATTATGAATTAAAAAAAGTGTTTGTTCTAGTTGGGTTTTCGAAAATATTGGCGCTAATTCTAGTCAGACATTCGAAAATAGGCGTTAGTTCTAATAGGTTGCAATTTGCTGAGCTTTCGAAAAGATTGGTGTCAGTTTTAGCGTATCAATGAAGACAACGTATCAATGAAGATTTCCTTCTTGGCAAACTCATGATTTCACACCATGAGTTAGAGGGGGGGGGGGGGTATTGGAAAATAAAAAGGGAACGTATTTTAGGGATATGATTTAATTAGGTTTGATATGATTTGATTTGGTTATTTTTTTCTTGTCTTGTTAACAAAGGTCTTTGATTTATTTTCTAGTATTGCTCCTTTGTAATCTTATAAATACCTTCTTACAGAGAAGAATAATTATTGAAGTTGTTATTCGAGAATTATGAGATTGTAGAGAATTCTAAGTTTACCTTAAACCCTTTATTTTCAACTTGGTATCAAAGTCAGGGAGCAAGCCCACACTGTACTGCCACGTGATGGGTGGGTCCTCTTGGCCCAGGCTCAATGATGGTGAGTACCCTTGGCTCCACGTGATTGTCGATGTGTGGATCTCCACATATGACCCACAAAATGTCTCACGTACGAAGGCGTGTTGAATCCCACATCGGTCATGCAGAAAGGAAAATACCAATTTAAATAGGATTACCCCACTCTAACTAACACCGAGACCTTTTATGATAAACCCCACACCTAACGGATTGTGCAGGTGGTAATTACCAAGTTAGGGACAATATTGGTGTTGTTGGAAGTGGGCATTTGGCCTGTCTCTCTACTAATTCTACAAAGTTTACTTCACAATAAAATGGGAGATCAATGGTTGAGTGATAGCTTGCTTGTTTATATTGAGAAAGTTGTTTTTGCTTATATTGATAATAAAACTACCATACAATGTTTCCATGATATGAAACTAATCGTTTATGTTTGTCTTGAATGATAATTGTATTGTTTAACTTTCAAAATGTCTTTGTCATCTATTTGGAAGCTTTTATATGCCCCCTTTAGAAACACCCAATAAAATTTAGAAGTTTTTATACTTTGTCCACTAAGAGAAAGGTTTATGGATCCACCACTACTTAAAGATATGAAATACGAACCACAGAACATGCTGGTACAAGAGATATCTCATGGGATCCATAATCGTAAAGGAAGAAAAAGAGGGAGAAAAAGAGAGAAAAGGCGATGAAGATAAACTAAATTATTCAATATTTTCATTCGTAATCCTCCATAAAAGGAGACTAAATACAGACAATGAGCAAACTTACAACCCGAAGTATGGGAATTGGCTAACTATACTAAATGTGTTAGGCCCAATAGGATTAGGAATCTAACAACCCCATCCTACCCCAAAAATAGGCTTGACCTCAAGCCTTAAGGGTAACTGAGAATAACTGAGGCACCCGCCTCACCCCTGATGTTTCCAATTTGTTTGTCTTCTACCAAATTCATGTAGAAAACAAGAATGGTACCAACATAATTGACTAGTTAAATTCACTCCAAAACTCAGTGGAAAGATAGCTAATAATTCCATAGCCCAAGCCAAAAAAATAATACTAATACATTCATTAATAGTACCATGGAGTGTAGCCATCCACTTAATTTCCACACCTGCAAGCACTAGGAGTGAGGAAATTTTGGCTTGATACCAATCTTCTTTGGTAAAAGATAAGTCATGGACAGAAGGAACAACTAAATTCACCTTGGTGAGTAATGCCAATTGACTAAGCTGTTCGTGATTGCTATTTTCAGTGGTTTGTGTGATCTTCTTTATCCTCCTAGCTCAACATTTTCTGAACATTGTCAATATTTTTCACAACCGCATATAGTAGATGAAAACTCATTCTCCCAAAACCAGCATTCTTTGAAAGTGTGTTGTCAAGTGCTTCCATAGGTATAGCAACATACTCGCGTTTCCAAATTGATGCAATGAAATCAATAACCATTGAAACAATGTGTTAATCTACTTGTGTAGTAAGGTTAACAACCTGTCAACCTAAATGTATTTGTTAGTGTGTAAATTGTGATCTAATATGGTCGTGGCAGGTCTAGCTCATATTGCAAGAATAATTAGCTAAATGTTGATTTGGTGGTATCTTTCTTATTTTAGTGTCATAAGTCTTAAGTAAGTAAGTTGCCAAGTGTCTACATCTCATAGGGTGTAAGATGAAGGGCTGAGATTGTCCTTGTTGTATTTTGAATATTACCAAAAGTGTATAACCGTTAGAATTTGGGGGTAATATTCTCACTCTCTCTAGCGGATGTCATGGTGAATGTGTGTGAATGAAATAATCAAAGTCACATTCTATGTTGCTTCTCTCTTCTCTTTTCTCTCACATCATCATCTTCCATCTTTGTACTAGAATTCTTCTAAATTCCTTGTGAATCTATGCAATCATAGCTCACAGTGTACTGATTTATTTCCTTACTTTAACATGGCTTCAGAGCCAGGTTCGATTTGAAAACTATGGGCTTCGATTCTGTGAGTGTTCATTCTCACAACATCTTGTTGCAAAGAAATCAAGGAGAGCGAGAGCTGCAATCTTAATCTAACATGGCTGTGTCTGGTGGAGAGGAGCTTCCAACTCCGATATTCAATAGAGAAAACTTCGATTTCTGGCAAATTCGAATGAAAACAATTTTTTGATCTCACGAGTTATGGAGTATTGTTGAGACAGGTTTCTCTTCTCCAGAGAAATGGGTGGAAGAAATACAGAGGCAGAGATGAAGTTGTATCATGAAAATTTGTCAAGGATGGAATGGCTCTTAGAATCATTCAAGGAGCCGTATCGGATCAATTTTTTCCACGCATTGCAACTCTAGAAACTGCAAAAGCAACATGGGATATTCTAAAGCAAGAGTTCATAGGAGACAAACAGGTATGATATATGAAATTACAGGGTCTTCATCATGATTTTGAGTATACTCGTATCAGTGAAAGTGAATCTTTAGTTGCATATTTGGTTAGATTGTTTGATTTGGTAAACTAGATGAAAAGTTATGCAGAAGATCTTAGTAACCAGAGAATTGTGCAAAAGTTGTTGATCGGTTTACCTAAAACATATGATAGTATAGCTTCTGTTATAGAGAATACTAAAGATATTGAAGTGATTGATGCCCAAGATGTGGTTGCTATATTGAAAAGGGTATGAACTGAGGCTAGCTAGACATAGAGAAAGTAGTACTGAGCATACATTTGCTAGTCTGAATATCTCATCTAAGAATGGTAAACTTGGTAATCAAAATACCAATGCTAGTGGGACAAAATTTCAAAATAACTTCAAGTCCAAAGGGAAACAGTGGAATAACAAGTCCACTCCAGGTTTAAGAAATGAAACTAGCAACATTGATGGTGCTTGCACATACTATGATAAGCTACACTATGGAGAGTGTTGGTTGAAAGGGAAGATTAAATGTCATAAGTGTGGCAAACTTGACTATATTGCCAGAGTTTGCAATCTCAATAAGAATGTTCAGCAAGGGAATTTTGCAAACAAAGTGGAGGAACCTAGAAACCTTTTCCCGGTTAAACAAACAACTGAAGTGAAAACTATGAGTGATATTTGGTAAATAGACAGTGGATGTAGCAATCATATGACATCTAGAGATGATCTATTTGTGGACATTGACAGAAGTATAAAAGCAAAAGTGCAAGTTGGCACATGGGTTCTAGTTGATGTGAAAGGCAAATGAACTCTTGTTATTAACACTAAGAAGGGAAAAAGGTATATAAGAGAAGTCATGCTAGTACCTGGACTTACAGAGAATTTACTCAACGTTGGACAAATGACATAACATGGGTATTTTCTGGTGTTTGGTGACTATAAGGTGGATATTTTTCATGACATAACACTGACAAACTTGATGGTTAATGTGAAGCAAAAGGGGAACATGTGTTTTCCACTTGTGTTCAACTCTAATGATCAATTGGTATTAAAGGCTAATGTGCATCAGTGTGCTACAATATGTCATAAAAGGTTTGGACACCTAAATTATAGGAGTCTAAAGTAATTGTAGGAACATGATATGGTTCTTGGATTACCTATGATGCATGATAGTGAAGGTGTGTCAAGGATGTGCATTGGGGAAAAATCACAGGGAATCTTTTCCAAAAAAATCAACTTGGAGAGCAAAGATGCCATTAGAGCTAATACACTCAGATGTGTGTAGCCCTATGCAAACACCAACAAAGAGTGGAAATAGGTACTTCATCACATTCATTGATGAATACTCGAGGATGTGCTGGATCTATTTCTTGAGGCACAAGTCAGAAGTCTTCTATATGTTTAAGAAATTTAAAGCTATGGTAGAACTCCAAAGTAGCTATTCTGTGAATAAATTGAGAACAAATAGGTGATGAGAGTTCATTTCAAGTGAGTTTGAAAAGTTATGTGAATCTTTGGGGTTGGAGAGGCAACTCATTGTTGCATATTCTCCACAACAAAATGGAGTTGCAAAAAGGAAAAACAAAACTATAGTGGAGATGGCTAAATGCATGTTTCATGATAAAGTTCTTCCATATAATCTCTGAGGTGAAGCAGTGAACACATCTGTGTATTTACTAAGCAAATGCCCCACAAAAGCATTGAAAAATATTACACCATTTGAGAAGTTCAATGGAAGAAAACCTAGAATTAAACACGTGAGAGTGTTTGGCTTAGTGTGTTATTCTCTTATTCTAGGAAATCTGAGAAATAAACTAGAACAAACTAGTGTCATTAATATCTTCATTGGATATGGCACTTGTGAGAAATGGTATACAATACTTAATCCTGAAACATAGAAGGTGATACTCTCAAGGGATGTGATTTTTTATGAGAATGGCAAATGGGATTGGGAGAAACATAAAGTCAAGGAAGTGTGCATTCCATTTTCTGCAAATAAATCTTTGGAAATGAATGAAGTTAATGAAGATCCAGACTTCATGGAACATGTTATATCTTGAGGTTCTCAAATTCAAATTGATGGCTTTCCAACTACTGTTTCTAGTGAATCAAGCAATTCAATTTCTACACCTCAGTTTGATGATATTCCACTGAGATATAGAAACTTGAGTGAGATTTATGAGAGATGTAAAGAACAAGTGGAAGCTATTTCAACTCGATGTGAAATCAACCTTCTTAAATGGCGTGCTAGAAGATGAGGTGTATGTAGATAAACCAGATGGGTTCATTGTGAAAAGAGAGAAGGATAAGGTTTACAAATTGCATAAAGCCTTGTATGGTTTAAAGCAGGCACCTAAGGCTAGGTATGGAAAGATAGATTTATACTTAGCACTATGTGGTTTGAAAACGAGCACCAATGAGGCAATATTGTATACCAAGTGTAGATGAGACTCAAGGATGATTATAGTATCAATTTATGTTGATGATATAATATACACTAGAAGCTGTCAATAGTTAATGGATGAATTCAAAGCTGATATGATGCATAGATATGAGATGACCGATCTAGGACTTTTACATCATTTTCCTTGGTATGGGAGTAATGCAAACTAAAGATTGCATGTTAATACACCAGAGAAAGTATGCCTCATCTCTGTTGAAGAAATTTGGACTCCAGGATTGTAAACATGTGAGCACTTCACTGGTACCAAGTGATAAACTGAGGAAAAAAGATGAAAGTGGAGCTGCAGATAAAGCTCAGTATAAAAAATTGTAGGTAGTTTGTTGTATCTCACATCGACTAGATATGACATAATGTATGATGCATGTTTATTAACAAGGTTCATGCACTGCCCTACTAACAAGCATTATGGGATAGCAAAGAAAGTTCAAAGATATGTTTAAGGGACTCTTAATTTTGGCTTGGAGTACAAGAAAGGTAAAGGAGCAATTTTGATAGGATTCTGTGACAGTGATTGGAATGGTTCATAAGAAGACATGAAAAGCACATATAGGTATGCTTTTACCTTTGGCAATATAGTTTTCTCTTGGGCTTTAGTTAAACAACAATGTGTTGCTTTATCCACAGCTAAAGCAAAGTATATTAGTGCATCTGAGGCAACAGCACAAGCTACTTGGTTAAGGTTTATTCTGGAGGACTTTGGTGAAGTGCAATATGTTGCAACACCAATGAAATGTGACAATACTTCAACCATAGCTATAACTAAGAATCATATATTTCATTAGAAAACCAAGTATACAAATAGAAGGTACCACTTCATAAAGGAGGCATTGCAGCAATGAATGATCGATTCGGTTCACTATCCTACAAAAAAGCAAGTTGCTGATATCTTTACAAAGGCATTAGCAAATGAGCAATTGACCTATCTCAAAGAACTTCTTGGAGTGAAGTCAGTTCACAATTTAAAGGGGGATGTTATGTATAAATTGTGATATGATATGGCAGTGGTAGTTCTAGCTCATATTGCTAGAATAATTAGCTAAATGTTGATTTGGTTGTATCTTTCTTATTTGAGTCTCATAGGCCTTAAGTAAGTAAGTTGTCAAGTGTCTATATCTCATAGGGTGTAAGATGGAGGGCTGAGATTGTCCTTGTTGTATTTTGAGTACTGCCAAAAGTGTATAACCATTAGAATTTGGGGGTAATATTCCCATTCTCTCTCTATAACGGATGGCATAGTGAATGTGTGTGTGTGTGTGAATGAAAGAATCAGAGTCACATTCTATGTTGCTTCTCTCCTCTTTTCTCTCTCACATCATCATCTTCCATCTTTGAACTAGAATTCTTCTAAAGTCCTTGTGAATATGTACAATCATAGCTCACAGTGTACTGATTTATTTCCTTACTTTAACAGTATCACCTCTAGGTTCCATATTGCAGCCGTCAAGTCAAATGTAGCCTTAATCTGGATGTGGTTACTATTTACCGTGGCAAGACATTTATTCTTGTTTATGAATGACCTCCCACTATAAAAACTATAAATCAAAAAGGAAAACTCCTCGGATCTTCTCTTCGTAGCACTAGGCTCACATCCTTGTTGCCCATCTTCATGGTCTCTCAATGTATAACCCAACTGCTAGAAGAAAACCTTCCCTTTAAGCATATGAGTCATTGTAGCCATAAGCATCATCCACAAGTTTGTGACAAACATGGAAGTTTATAGAGCTCTTAAAATCAGTTGAAAGGCTTCATAATGGAAAAATAGAACCAACGGAGTGGCAGCTAACATTTTATGTTATTTTTCCACAAGGTTTTTCTTGGTTACGTACTCAATTATACCAAGTAGTATAATCTTGTCAAGTTCACACTAAAAGTGAAGTGGTAACATAACTGAATAACCTGAAGCAACAGTAATAGAACAATATGCTTGAGAGAGTTTACTTTATACCGCTTAGTCTCGTCTAGCAATGTCTCTCTGTTGCCAAACATCAATTGGACAGAACCATCAAGCCAAGAGACTAGTAATAGTATAGCTACATAATGCCAGCTATCATAATACTGCCTTAGACAAAAGCAAGACTATTTCTTACCCATTCACCTACCCAGTCCATGATCCATAAGCTTCTCCTCACACCTGAAATAAAGCATCCATTTTATAGCTTTACCCGATGCATCTCTCGGATCCCATACATGTCGAAATTCAAGTATAATACTGCAAAAATGGACGGATATGTCGCATGTAGATCAACACCAAAAGCATCCAAGTTGCTCCTCATCAAATCAGATGTAACAATGTAGTAAAAAAGTGGTTTACACATTATCAAAATTTTCATATCCACTTTTCCTGCCATTCGAGCAGCTCCAGCGTGTGCTGGAGCCCAAGGGACAGCGTGGTGAATAGGGTCCAGAGAGCCCGGCGGATTTAGTTCAGCGTGTGGCAACCCAATGGAGAGGCCCAGCCCGAGGGAAAAGCCTGGCACGAGTTGCCAGCCCGAGAACCCGAAGGCATTATGACGTAAAGTTAACCTCACCCAGACTTCAGCCACATTTTTTATTTTCTTCTGTTAGGCACGTGGCCCTCAAGCACGCGTATGCGTGTGTCATCTGACAAGATTTCAAAAATTAGGGCCCGCGACCCACTGAGAAATGTTACTGTTGGGAAGCCACGTGACTCCCCTCGTCTGTTGGATTTCAACAGCAACAATTTTGGACCGTTGGATTTTCAACGATAAAAAAAATTAAAAAAAAACCTTATTTAATATCAACTGTTGGATCTGAGATCAACGGTCCACGTTATTCGCCTTCATAAATTGAAAAAATAAAATAAAAAATGTTACCGTTGTGCCACGTGGCACAATTTGGAATGTTGGAATTCAATTTTTTTTTAATCCAACAACAGAGATTAATTAGTTGAATAAAAATCCTAAAAATTGATTTTACTTTTCTATAAATACCTTCTCATTATCTTCTACCTTACACCACAATTTCATATTTTCTCAACTACTTTCCACCACATTCCTATCTTTCTCTCAAAGTTTCAATCCAATTTTTTTTCCAACAAAATTACTAATGATGCAGGTACGAATTGGACACTTCTTGAAGATGTTGCATTGTGTACTAGCTGGGTTGAAGTTACTCATGATTCGCTTACGGGTAATGAGATGCAGTTGCCAGAAATGTAGAGTCTTATTCATACCAATTATCTTGAGAAAATGGGTGGGAAAAGAACCAAAGAATCGATGTCCAGTTGTTGGAAATTACTTAGCCAATCGTTTAGTACGTTGAGAGACGCCTTGGCACAAGCTAGTACTAATCTTTGAAGTGGGGAAACTTTAGCGGATTAGGTAACAATATATTATTTATTTGTTTGTATTATTTAATTGTTAGCTACTTTCATTATAATTATTTGTTTGTATTATTTATTTGTTACCTACTTTCATTATAATTATTTCTTCTCCCGCATTGTGTAAGAGCTTCAAGCACAAGCTTGGTATAATGCCCAAAGCAAAAACAAATCATTCACCCAGTGGGAATGTTGGAATATTGTCAAAGATTGCCCTAAATTTAGAGTTGTGCCTGTCGGTCCAGAAGTTTTCATGAACAGCACCCCTCTACACTCTACACCCGATCATGCCTCACATGTCCATTGACCCAGTACGTGACTTTTGGTTCCTTTCCTTGCAGGACATCGTTGAACACTGGGGATTGGGCAAGGACAATGAGGTCATTTTGAGCTCCTGGAACCCCGAAAAAGGCGTGTCAAATCCATGTATCAAAAGATGCCACCGCATCTAAAATGATACTTTTTTATCTTTTTATGTCCCCATAAGTGCCTTGCCATGCACTTAGACAATTTTTCCAATTCCAATGCATACAGTCAATGCTTCTAATCATCCCTGGAAAACCTTGCATCTTACCCTTCTTCAGAAGCCTTTGCAAGTCCATCTAAGTAGGTCTTCAGAGGTACTCTGCAGTGTAGATAGATTCGATTGCCGAGCAAAACCTTATCAAGGACTCAATAATGGTTGATTTTCCCATCCTCGCTATCTCGTCCACTTGGTCTACAGATGCTCCATATGCAAGCATCCACAAGGCAGCAGTAATTTTTTGCTCAAACTCCTATAGCACCAAAAGCATCCGGCTTTTGCACAAAGTAAGAATCATGGTTGCAAATAGTGCCCATGATTTTGTTTAACAAATGTCGTTCCATTCTATAACGACGTCTAAAGTACGTATCAGGAAATGCACTGTTACGGACAAAATAATTGTCCAAGAGTTCCTGACCTCGTCGTTGCCTGCTTCTGTCAATGTTTATAGCACGGCTGGGCTTACAGATCTGAGCCACAGCTTGAATGACTCGACAGGAATGTGAGGCTCTTGCCATTCTTGATTCGTTATCTCTCCGTCTACGCTCGTCATCATCTTCCCTCTCATTTTGGGCCCTTCGGTGTTTGAACATTCCTTTTGATTGGTTAAACAATTCTTCTTCTTCCTGATCGATTTCCCACATCATCTTTGAAGAAGAAAAAGAAGAAGAAGAAGAAGAAGAAGAAGAAGAAGAAGAAGAAGACATTGTAAGAATGAAGCAGAAACTATGAATAATGATAGAGATCTTGAGAAAATTGGTGCGAGATTTCTGAGGATGGATGATGGATTATATGGATAATTCAGAAAGGATTAGGTTGTAGATAATGTCACGTGGCATGTCCTCATTTGTTAAAAATCTGGTGAAAATCTATCCTCAAAGATTGTAAACAAATTGTGACACGTAGCGCGACGTGATTGGTTAAAAATATTATAGAAAATCTATTACCAATAATTGTCTTTTCGGATAATGACACATGGCGCAACGAGAACGATTAAAAATCTTATCGAAAATTCATCACCAATAATTATCTTTGCGGATAATGACACATGGCGCAACGAGAACGATTAAAAATCTTATCCGAAATTACAAATAAAATTATTTTGAATTATTTTATAAATAAAAAATACTAATATTTTATTATTATTGTCTTTTCAAATAATGACACGTGGCACAACGAGAACGATTAAAAATCTTATCCGAAATTACAAATAAAATTATTATGTATTATTTTATAAATAAAAAATACTAATATTTTATTGCCAATTGCTAAGAGCTATTCAATGCAGGGGTGGAGATGCAAAAAGCGATTACTATTCATTAAGGACAGTTACTGTTCACTAGGTGGATAGCATAGTGGATAGTCCTAGGGAAACTGGACTACGCTGGAGTTGCTTTTAGAGAACAACTGCTTACAGAGGCGTATAACTTGCAACTTGGCTTTCAACTGCAGGAGCGAGAAACTCATACATGGTACCTTTGTCTATGTCATTGCAACCATTCAGATAGGGTGGTGAATCATCGAAGTTGATAGAAATAGAGATCACCGACAACGGCAAATGAGAAGGCAGACTAGAATGGCCAAAAGGCAACGAAGTAAGCCCCTCGGTGGCGGCGGTGTAGTTGGCCTCCACCAAGGTGGTGGTAACAACCGTCTGCACCGGTGCTCCCGGTGCAAACTACAACCCGAAATATGTAAATGGGCTAAAACTATACTAAATGGGTTAGGCCCAATAACAACATCCCTTCCCAAGCGTTTGGAAACAGCTTCCAATGGCAAACGCCCAGCACATCCACCGCCATCCTCCTCCTTCACTGACCTTTCGACTTCCTCAAGAGTCAAGAGCCACCTCCCAAACCAGTAATTTATTTAATTAATTAATTTATCTCAGAAGTATTAGAAAAACGATCCTCACTCTCAGCTCCCAATGTCTTCAGGTCCGAGCCCCACATATTCAACTCCCGCTCTCACTCCGATTTCCCCTTCGCCTCCTTCAATCTTGATCCTCCTTGCAGAAACCCGAATTTTCTCTAATTCCGTTTCTCTTTCTTGTCTCGCTAGCTACAGTTCGCAGGCGAATGGCGAACCTGGTCAATTCCGTGTGCTTCAAGCACTCTGTTGCTCTCCCCCTTCCGCAGCAACACCCAGCTGATCGCCGTTCTTCTCCAATCGGATTCAGGACCTTCCGGCGAAGCTACGTTGTTTCGTCCTCGGATTTCGCCAACGAAAACCGAGAGTCAGTCGTTCAAAAATTCAATCTTTTCAGCTTTAAATTTTGTTTTTGCATCAATATCTGAATTTTTAGTTTTGGGTTCTCTGGAATGTGTGTGTTTGCAGGTTTGTGATTGTTGGTGGCGGCAATGCGGCTGGCTATGCGGCTAGGACTTTCGTCGAACACGGAATGGCCGATGGGCGCCTTGCAATCGTGTCCAAAGAGGTAAATCAAATCAAAATTTCCCTTCTTTTTTTCGTAAATTTTGTTTGATTTTTGTTGTTAGAATGTGAAATTGAAGTTAAGTTTTGGTGGCTTCTGTCAACAGGCCGTTGCGCCTTATGAGCGTCCTGCTTTGACGAAAGGCTATTTGTTCCCTTCGGATAAGAAGCCAGCACGATTGCCGGTAAGCTGCAATCACACTTTGAGTTTATGAATTTTGAATATATTTACGAATATGTTTTGGGGTTTAGAATTTGAAACATTATTATTGTAGGGGTTTCATACTTGTGTTGGATCCGGCGGTGATAGGCAAACTCCTGACTGGTATAAAGAAAAAGGGATAGAGGTAAATTTTATAACTTTTTCGCGACTCCTGAAGCTGCTAAAAAGTTCATTTTTACGCATATTTGCAACTGTAATTCTAAGATGTTGCTTTTCCGAAATTCTGTTCAGATGTTCTATGAAGATCCTGTTACAAATGTTGATGTTGAAAAGCAGACACTGACTACAAATTCAGGCAAACTGCTCAAGTTTGGATCACTTATAATTGCTACAGGATGTACAGCCTCAAGGTTATTTCAATCAAGTTTGTAAATTTCTGATTAGTTAGATGTATTGTAAGTGCTGCTAGATTGTACGAATCTAAACTGAAGCATATCTGCTTCCTTGCCTATTATGTATTCAGATTTCCTGAGAAAATTGGAGGAAACCTACCTGGTGTTCATTATATTAGGGATGTTGCAGATGCTGATGCACTAGTATCATCATTGGTAAATTTGATATTAACTTGTTTTTTCTCTTTGTCATACGAATTATTATGATTGTTCTTTCCATGTTACAATTAATAACTGAATGGCTGTATAAATATTGAATGCATCCAGCTCATTAGATTTTGACACAACGTTATGAACATTACCTGAGGTTAAGGTGAAGTCCCACATAACTTTCACAACCGTATGCTATTTGAAGCTTAGTTGAACAGCCCTTGTTGAGTTTCGTTTGGCGCTTTGAACATACTTTATTCAAATAAGGCAGACTGGTTTGCTTTTGTTCCTATCTTGTAGAGTTGGAGTGTTTCCTTACTACTTGTGTGACTTTAAAGCCTGCGTGGTTTGGCATTCCATCTGCTTTACGAGTGTGATTGTTGTTCCCTGCAATTTATTCATTTATAAAGGAGACGCCCTACACAAATTAAGTGCAAACCTTGTAACTAGTTTTAAAATGTTTAATTGTTCAGCAATTTTCTTTTGTTAATTGTTATCTGATCACGTGCTCTATTCTTGAACTATATTTTATTGAGGTTTGCTTTGTTGTTTGGAATTTGAACTATGTTTTATTGAGGCTTGCTTTGTTGTTTGGAATCATATGGCTTGTTCGTTTCAGTAAAATTTCTCATTTTCTTTTCCAGGAGAAAACACGGAAGGTGGTTGTTGTTGGTGGTGGTTATATTGGTATGGAGGTTGCTGCAGCCGCTATTGGTTGGAAACTTGATACAACAGTATGTGTTAAATTTAACTTGGTGCTTTTTATGTTTGTTGGGTTGAAGTAACAAAATCTGATGAAGTAATATAAATTTCAAGTATGTAAAGTCTTGACCTACATTTTCGATTTTCCTTCTCTTATATATTTTTTTCCCTCTATGAAGATCATATTTCCCGAAAACCATCTGTTGCAAAGATTGTTTACTGCTTCACTTGCCCGAAGATATGAGGAATTCTACCAAGAGAATGGTGTTAAATTCGTAAAGGTACTCTCTCTCTCCCTCTCTCCCCCCCACTTTTGTAAATTTGGCACCTATCCTCTATGTAGTAATTGCCATTCAGCCTGGCCTTTAAAGCTCATTTTATGATGGACCAGGGTGCCTCAATTAAAAATTTAGAAGCTGGTGCTGATGGACGGGTAAATTATGTTAAGCTTGAAGATGGAACTACTATAGAAGCGGACACAGTGAGTTTCCGTTCCCGCACATCTTTTGATATCTGGCTTTTTTATTATATCTGGCTTTTTTATTATTGTGTCACCTTGCACCTTACATCTTGGATAACAAATGAAGTTTTTCAAGGATTTTCATGTTGATTAAAACTAATAAAATAAAGTATATGAGGAAGTTCATGAAATTGGAATAGTTTTGCTTCTAATTATTTTCATTTTTGCAGGTAGTTATTGGTATTGGAGCAAAACCTGCTGTTGGTCCTTTTGAAAGTGTCGGTTTGGATTCCAGTGTTGGTGGTATACAGGTGCAATTCTTATGCTGTCACAAGACTCGCAACTGACACTTTGAGTTTTGTTTTTTGAGCGTATAAATATCTACTGTGTGATGTATTATGAAAATCATGGACAAATTATTTGCTTTTTATCAATTGCAATAACCATCTTGGACAATGGATGGACTCATGACCATATATGGGTAGCACGTTTTACAATTAATGTCCCGATAAACTGAATTTTGATCAGGATAAAAAAAATCCTGCATTTAGCAATTTATCTTGGAACAACAATATAGTCAAAATATGATTGCCAGGATTAGTTCAAGTTGAATGTGCATTTGCTATTTTGTATTACTTATATCTTTGTACTTTAAACAAAGGTTGATGGTCTGTTCCGGACAAGGATACCTGGAATCTTCGCAGTTGGAGATGTTGCAGCATTTCCATTGAAGGTATGTGTTTGTTAAATCAAGCAGAAAATTCTTTCGTAATCAAAATTCTGAAAGAAAAATGTGTTTTGCAATGAGCAGATGTATAACCGTATAGCACGAGTTGAACATGTAGATCATGCTCGTCGATCTGCACAGCATTGCGTTAAGGCTTTAGTGAGTGCACAAACTGACACGTAAGTTAGACTCTCCACATGTGTAGCTTATTCTCTAGATACAGTAGTAGATGAATTTCGCTTTTCCTGATTCGTTTGTGTTGACACTTCCTTATTGATGATTTTTATATCTGAACAAATCCAGATATGATTACCTCCCATCTTTTTACTCGAGGGTGTTTGAATATGAAGGAAGCCCCAGGAAAATATGGTGGCAATTTTTTGGGGACAACGGTACGAATCTCTAACATTGCATTTTTAATCTATAATTTTTGAGTTTATTTTTTGCTACAACTCAGTTAGTCCATTCTCGTAGTTCACACTGTTATCATTTTATTGAACAGTTGGAGAGACGATTGAAATTGGGAATTTTAATCCTAAGATTGCTACTTTCTGGATAGATTCTGGTAAAGATTCCGTTTCATACACGCACATATTCTCTGTGTCATTCTCTGCATATGTATTGGTGTATGTAATTACAGCTGACATGGTAAGTTTATTCTTGTTGCACTTCAGGCAAATTGAAAGGTGTTCTTCTTGAGAGCGGAAATCCCGAGGTAACTTCTGTTTTGTTTTACTTCTTGGCCTTCCCCAAGGTTTATGAAAATAGGAAACAGATTCAACTGACTATCAAGGTTTATGGTTTAGTTGTCCAAAAGGAGAAATGTTAAAGTTTATATTTTGGTGTGATGTGTTTTGCCAGCATTGTCCCAAGACTCGTAACATCTCATGTTGTGTTGTATAGGAATTTCAACTCCTTCCGAAACTTGCAAGGAGCCAGCCTATTGTCGATAAAGCCAAGCTTCAGAATGCATCTTCGGTTGAGGAGGCACTGGACATTGTTCAGTCATCGATATAGGTTGAAGTTGCGGTTTAGTAAAGAACAGTGCAGCTTGTTTATGTCAATCATAACGCGGAGTTTCACATCTATACGTGCTGATGTTTCAGTAGGGAATAAAAGCTTCTTCCATGGCCTCAAGCTTCATTTAACTTTGGTGAAATTTACGGTAGTTGGTGCAGCGATGCATATCGGAAGAACACAGATAGGGAGAGGCGTAGTTTTCCATTGTTATGGGGCTACTTGTCAGTGTTCTTTATCAACAGTTGTTTGCCGCAAGTTATGTAGCTTGGCCGAATTACTCATGTAAACGTTTCTATTCGATTTTAATACAATTTCAACCGTTCGACAAGAAAACTTACCGCAACTACAATCAATTAAACTATGGCCGCATAATTTAATTGAAATGAAGTTACTAAAATTTAATCACAACTGCAATTCATAATATTGATGAGACTGGTCTGGCAGATGACGGCAGTGCCTATTATGGATGTGGAGACGTTGGCGTTCTGATTTTTCTAACTGGATTAGAATGGGACATCATTTTTTCATATTTTTTGGGTCTGAGATTAAGACATAATTAAAAGAAATTATGTTAAATTATTGAAAAATATAAAAGATATTGTGGAGTAGATGACACTCGCCATCGATATCCCAATTGCTGATTTAAACAACAAATTCAATATAATTTTGTGATGCAATAATAAGTATTTGATGGGGAAATTTCATTGGTGGTTTTATTTTATTAAGTTGTGGCAGAAGAGACTTGTTCTTCCCCCTCTTTTCTTTTTCATCATTTCACTGTCAACCAAGTTGATTTTAAAATTAAGAAAACTAATGAAAATGACTTGAAATTTTGAGTTTTAATGGTAATGACAAAATAAATAGTAAATTAAATAGTACCAAAATTGATTTTTTTAGTATAAAAAATGTGATTTTTTTGTTAAAGTGAACAGTACCGGAGCTTTTCGTTAAAGTTCCCTTTAAAATTTGCTTCAAATGGCTCATTAACTTATCAATTATGAATTAGTCATACCCTAATGTCTTTGAAGTTTTGCCCATTTTTTAAACATATAAAAATATCACCAGACTTTATACCACGTGATAATGCATAGGGATTTTTGAACTAATAAACACGTTTATGATTTGATTAACGAATGATAACTGCCTCTTGCATACTTATATGATTATGAACATTAGTATTCGTCGTATAACTTATTAAGATATATAGCAATTAATAACCGTGAGCCACCTTTGTATTGACGGCTGGCACTAATATCTCTATTATCATATATTGAACTTATTTTTATTTTGTTTTAATGAGATGGGACATGTCACCTATGCTGAAATTGACGGGATTGGATCCTCTCCTGAGCTTGGGCTCAAGATCCTCCTGACCGACACACAAGGGCCGTTGAATTTTGATCCAACGGCTACAATTATTATAACTTTTAGATGACCCATCTATTTGTAGCCGTTGGATCAAAATCCAACGGCCCTTGTGTGTCGGTCAGGAGGATCCTGAGCCCAAGCTCAGGAGAGGATCCAATCCCGAAATTGACCATGCAAGTGATCATCCTTTTTAAAAGAAATGTGATTCAATCGATTAGAGTGGCGCATACAATATTAATTATTCTAAACAAAAAAAGTATTTAAGCAAATGAATGAGGTTAACGTTGAACTTAACAAGTGAGACTTTGCATTAAAAAAATCAAACTTTAAACCTATCATAATCTTAACAGCTATTTTACAATCCCTCACTACTTTGGGCTAATCCTAACTCCTGAGGGCAGTGAAGCCTACTTCACATCACATGCAAGAAAAGAAAGGACCATCTACTTGGAATTATTGAGAGTTTTTTATGTAATCAAACTTGTGAGGCTCTTGCCGCCCTTCCTAAATAGTTACTTTTATATATAAGCACAAAATTAAAGAAAAAAACAGAATAACCATGATGAGGACCATGTATACTTTAGGGAGTTCCCAAATTGAATTACTTGCTACAATTGGATTCTTCCTTGAAAATCTCAAGTCCCCTGCAAAGTTGATCTACATACCAATCACAATTTGATGTGTGGTAACCAAAATCTTCTTCTTCTTCTTCTTTTTGTGGTTTTAATGAATTTATATATATATATATATATATATATATATATATATATATATATATATATATATGTATGTTAAACTACAAATTGTAAGTAACGAAGACGAGCAATGTTGAATTCAAAAAGTGGTAATAGGAAGTTCCGTAGTAATAATGACCCATAGACTTGTAAACTCCTAAAAGAAAATGCCTAGATGCTTCCGTTGGAACTAGAGATCTTACCTACTTAGAAAACACAGTTTAATGTGTGCAAAAATTTCTTTTATAATGCTAAATCATTAAATTTACACATGTTTTAAGCTGTAATTTACATGTAAAAAGTCAATCAGTGTTTAAATGTCAAAGCCACACCAAAAGGTCACAATCGATTACCACCTAAACCAAACGTACAACGTACAATAACATAAGTAGGTGGAAATGTACAAGCCTTTCAGGCACACAGAGGAAACAAAGACAATAAAGTAAAAACGAGTGAATCCCACCAAAGCTTTGTGATATATATCTCCATGATCCATGACTGATTGGTTCCTTGTCCAACAAGGCAAGGCCTTCAACCTTTAACCTCAAGTGTTTTTTTTTTTTTTTTTTCGTTGGATTTATATATAAAACCCTTTGGCAGGCTTTGGCTTATAGGTCTGTCCGTTTTCCACAAAGACGAGTCCCCTTCAAGGAAAACTCTCTGCAATTTCCTCTCTCTTTCTTCTTCCTCCTCCTCGAAAACCCTCGGCTTCTCGGCTTTTTTGAGCTTTTTTCGATTAGTTTTTGTTCGTATTTTATACTTCTTGGTCAGAGCTTCAGACCCAACTGAAATGAAGGTGTAGTTTCTCACTCAGCTGCTCTAATCCAATATATATACTGAAGCTTCTTTCTTTGTTGTAAAAATTCCCTCCAACCCTTTTTTTATGTATTAATTTATTTTCTTTCAAAGATTGTCGGGTTGATAAGAATATTATCAGATAGTTTAGATTAAGTTTCGGAGACCTTTGCCTTTTCATTTCACAAAGAAATATAGAACATGATATTCTCAATGTTTTCTGCTTTTATTTCCTCTGTAGATTTCAAAATCTTTGTGATCCTTCTTGTACTTCTGATCATGGTGACTGGTTTCAGAAATTATGATTTTTGGTCCATGAATGATTGATTTGTTCCTTTGGTTTAAATTGTTAATTGAAAACTAATGAATTGCCATTTTCTCTCCCAAAAATTAAAAAGAAAAATTTAATCGAAAATTATTTTCTTTCTACAGAAGGTGGTACTGAAATTGGATTTACATGATGACAAGGAAAAGCAAAAGGCCTTGAAAGCAGTCTCCAGCCTTACAGGTATGAACTTTTTAAGCATATCAGTTTGATTTGGCTTCGTGAAAAACTTGGAAAATAGTAAAAATGGAAAGAAAAAAAAATATTCTGAATTCTTTCATTTATCAGCACCTATTGAGGCATTCATCTGGGATATTATCACTGGAAATTAAAATAAAGTTGCAATCGTAATCTTTGTTGAAATGTAAAACTATTCCATTCACTTATTGACTTTGTTTTTCCTGTGTTCTGTAAATTTTTGCAGGCATAGACTCAATTGCCATGGACATGAAGGAGAAGAAACTAACGGTGATCGGCGACGTTGACCCGGTAGATGTGGTGGCCAAACTGAGAAAAGGATGGTACACAGAGATCCTAACAGTCGGGCCAGCAAAGGAAGAAAAGAAAGATGATAAGAAAGATGGAGGGGGTGCCAAAAAAGATGACAAGAAAGAAGATGATAAGAAGAAACCTGATCCAGTTGCTGAGCTTGTCAAAGCCTACCAAGCATACAATCCCCACATGACCAAGTACTACTATGTCCAAAGTGCTGAAGAAAACCCGAATTCCTGTGTTATCTGTTAACTAGTTGAGGATTATGAGATGATTAGCGGTTTGATCATGTATTTTTGGTAAGGCCATCTGAATTTTAATTTTTAATCATGTTTTGGAACCAATTGGAGGCCAGCCAAAGAAACGTTTGTGGTACGTATATATAGTGTGAGTGGCTTGAAAAAATAAGAGTATGTTTAGTACTCTACTTGAATTCAACTTTTTAAACTCAAAAACAGGTTTTAGGCCTTAAAAACTTATTTAGTATGACAATTTTCAAAAACTAAACTCAAGACTAACTAAAAAATATGATCTAATATTTAAAAACATAAAAAGTGAGTTTTTAGAGTTTTTAAACTTAAACTCACTCCTTTCTTTTCTCTCCCTCCTCCCCTCTCACTCCAAATCTATCTCTCTTTTATTCTTTCTCTCTCGCCCTTCTCTTTATTTTCCTTTTTTTTACATTTTTCGTCTCTCCTCAAATCCACTTTTTTCATTATTTCAGCTCTTTTTCTCACTTCTCTTCCTCTCTATCTCCTCCAATCCTCTCACTTCTTTCTCTTTCCTCCTATATCCTCTTTCTTTCTTAGACCCCTTTTTTTGGATTTCTTTGTTCAGTTTAAGTTGTAAGATTTCGAATTTTTAAATCGCATACCAAACAAGTTTTTTAGTCTTAACAAAATTATTTTCAAGAAAAATTCTTAAGAAATGTTTTGAGAAATTATAAAAAAAAAAATTAAATCGGATACCAAACAAGCCCTAAGTATCTAAACTTTGAGATTTCAAGCATTTTGGTAGTGAAATTCAATTGGGGTTTTCAAGTATCCTGCAATTTGATTTTTATTTTAGATTAAAGTTAAAAGCACAGTTAATTACTTACCCGGCCTCTGTCAATAATTTATTTATTATTTAACATGATTATTTTGTGGATGAAAATTTTTGGACTGTACTAAAAATTACATGATTTTCCATCATCTGGGCCAGTTAAATAAAAGGTGGGAATTAATTTAGTTTTTCTCTGACAAGTACATAAATATTTTTTTCTGAAACCCAAAAGGACTATGATGTCAACAAGTATGTTTTATATTGGAATAGGTTGTGGAAATTTGTTAGATGCAAAGGACCATCGTTTAATTGAAAAAAAATAGTAAGTGGCAAACAATGCAGCTCACCAGAAGAAAAAGAAAGAGGCAATGACATTGACTTCTAGAACTCGAAGAATATGTCTTTTAATCTACGGGACCAGATCATGTGATTGTGTGACCGCGTATATATACAAAATTTGGACGTTTTAATTAGAATATTAATAGCTCTTAGTTGTAGTGTCGGTTAATTATGAGATTTTAAGGGCCGTGTGCAAAAAATTCAAATGGACCCTCTTTCTATAGAAGACCTATTTTTTCTTCAGTTGACCAAAAAAACTTGTTTTTCCTTGTGTGTGTTTGTTGTTTTGACATTTATTTAAAAGAACTTTGAAGCACCATATTATCGCAGTGAACAATTGATAAGAAAGGATCCACAAGAAAAATAACCATTTAAGATCAAGAATATGTCAAAAATAATATATGATGTTTTTAACCAAGTAAAAAAAAGTATAAAATAAATATAGTAAGAGTTCGAAGCAGAAAATAATCTTGTATTTCTCAAATTTTAACTTAATTAAGTAAAGTGATATATAGGAATAAAATAAAAATTGGTGCCCCTTTGAGATAGGGGCCCTGTGCTGTTGCTCCTATGTAGCAATGTAGATGTTAACCATCTTATATATTTATTTATTTATTTTAAGATGACTTATAAATATGTAATTTGAAATAGATGGTTTTGCTTTGGGATGATGTGAAGTCTCCATACTGGATTGGGAACGTCCCTCTTGCAAACTGCAAATTATATATGTATGGTAAAGTCAGCAAACGAGCCGTGACGAAATTGTTAATCAATTAATCAATGAGCGCCCCTGGTACTAGTAGTGCTAAAGTAACATAAAGGGGGCGTTTGTGTGCCTTTACTAAGTTTCACAAGACTAGACTAGATTAAATATTAGTTTAGTCCATGTATGTTTTCTGGCTAGACTAATTTTAATGGAATTAGTCAAGACTCGCTTTCACTAACAACCTCACTAACCGTTTTTAGTGTGTCCCCTCGAAAACCATGAGACTAGCTAAGAATGTCTTCGTCCTACTCGGATCACCTCCTCGGCCTTGATTTCGACAGCACAAGCTTCGGGCTCTGCTTCATCTCCGACGACGAACTCATCAACTGCTTCATCTTCGACGATGACCTCGTCGATTGGGTCATCTCTGTCATCTTCTTCTCCTTCGCTGCTTCACAATCACCATGTTTGTGGCTTTGAAGCTACTGATTTTGGCTTTGGCTTTGGTTTCGGCTTCGGCTTGCCTCCTCGTCGACTAAGTCATCTCCACCATGGTTGCTTCGCAATCTCAGTCATCTTCTCTATATGATTTTTGATATTAGATGAATGATTTGGCTGTGGTATGATTCTTGTTCTGAATTTCTGTAAATAGATCTGCAGGTTTAAATGGTTTTTGGTTTTTTTTTTTTTGGGATTACCCCAATTGATTTTTGTTCTGAATTTCTATAAATCAATTTGCAAGTTTAATTGGTTGCTGGAAGGCTTGCCTTTCTTTTTGAAATTTCTGAAGGCTTGGTGAATGGTTAACCAACAAATTTTCTTAATCGAAGAAGAACGTTAAGAGATTGATGCATGATTTGGTAGAGAGAAAATTATGGAGAAGATAAACGAGGAAGGGTATAGGAAGGAAGGGGAAAGAAAATAGCTTGAGTTCATTCATCTCTAGACTTCACTGCCCTTTTATATTAATTTTTGTTTAATTTGTAATGCAAAAGTGAATTAAAAATGGCAAGAAAATTATAGTTTGTAAATTAGTCGGACACTTCACCAAACGTTCATTAAGTTAGTCTAGCTTACTCTAAAATTTGGCTTTAGATGAAGTGAGATTGAACACGTTAAAGCTTTACTTGATCATTAGGCAAGGATTGTAGTATTGTTTGAGCTAAGTTAGAGCATTGCTCGAGAGCAACTGTGAAGGGTTTGAGCATTGCTGGAGGGATCTTAACTCAAAAAGTTAAGGCATGCTTGGTATTCTACTTCAATTTTTTTTTTTAGTACATTGATATTTTTACACTAAGGAGAAAGGGAGTTCAGCTGAGCCACACAATGGGCAGCCTAATTTGGTATCAAATTCGCCATTCACGAGATTCAAACCTAAGACCTCTCACTTTCAAGTGAAGAAGAATACTACCAAACCGTAGTACTGAGTGGCAAATCCAACTATTTAGACTCAAACAATTTTTAAATTTTCAACATTGAATACTTATATTTGGTATGACTGTTTCAAAAACTGAATTCAAAACTAATTTGAAAATTAGTCTACTTCTAAAAAGCACAAAAAGTGAGTTTTTAAAGTTTTTAAACTTCAAACTACTCTCTCTTCTCCTCTCACTCCCGATTTTTCTCTATCATTATCTTATCTTGCTCTCTCCTCCCCTCCAAATCTCTCTTTCCTCTCTTTGCTCTTTCTCTTTCATCTTTCTCTTTCTTTCCTCCCTTCCTCCCTCGAATCTCTCTCCTATTTCCTTCCTCTCTGCTCATTCTCTCTCCTCCCCTCCCCACAATCTCTCTCATCTCTTTGCTCTTTCTTTCTTATCTCTCTCATTTTTCTCTCTAATCTCCCTTTTATCAGACCCTCCTTTGAATATTTGTCTGTCTAATTGAATTGTGTAGTAATTTCCAAATCGACAAAGAGTTCTTGTAGGAACTTTTTTTCTTTTCTTTTGAATTATTAAAATTTAATACCAATTTTGTATCTCATACCAAACAAGTTTTTAAGTTTTAAAGAAAATTGTTCTTAAAAGATGTTTTTAAAAAATGTTTTGAGAAATTATAAATTTTTTTAATATGATACCAAATAGCCCCCTTAGGTTTCCTAAATTCTCAATTTTATTTCACATAGAAAGATTGAAATAGAACATCATGTGTGGAAAAGGTGACAGCCATACATGATACCTAGTGCCATGGTCTTCGACTTATATTAAATAGCGTAGAAGATGAAGTCATATCTAATGCTTTTTGTTTACCAATAATCTAGCTAATCTTTGGCTTATTTAAGCAAACACATCCAACTCCATCAATTTTTTGATCTTTTCTGAGGGAAAAACAAAAGATAATGACTCATTATTTAATTAATGTGAAACAGATGGTGACATTATAACAAGCAATATTGCTTATACAAGCAAAATTCTTTACAAAACATCTCCATTGTGGTAGGTAGTTTACACTTTTTGTCACATGAAAAAAAAAGTGGATATATAAATGATAAAATACCAACACCTCCGCCCCCAATAATTAAATAGTGTATTAGTGGTGGGTAACATTAAGGTTTTTACAAATAAATACATGTGTGTAGTTCCCTAATACCAAGGGATTTTGATCCCATCTGGATTCAAATTGTGAAAATCTTAAAGATTCTCACATCTTAGTCATTCATCTGTATCGTGCGATCACAAATCATTTGACCTTTTTTTATTTAAAATTACACATAAATAGTACTTGATAAAAACTAGCCACACGATAAATGGTTAGGATGTGGGGATCCTAAGGATCCTCCCAAAGTGGATCTAGAGAGGATCCTCTTCCAATAGCTAGGTATTTGTGAAATAAAGGATAATAATAATAATCAAATAAAACTAACGAAAAGTTCAAAAAAAAAACTTTCCTTTTAATGAAAAATCATTTTTAAAGATATAGTGAATAGTATCAGAGAAAGGTAAAAATGCAGTTTTTCGTTAAAATTGAACAGTACCGGGAGTGTTTCGTTAAAAGTCCGTAATAATAATCCTTTTGAGTTTTTTTTTTTTTTTTGTACAACGATCTATTTTATACAAAGAGGAGGGAAGAGTTAGCTGCACAATAGTTAGGTATCAAATTCGTCATCTACGAAATTCGAACCTAAAACCTCTAACTTACTTTTAGCATTGTATAAATTTGAAAATCTCCAATATTAATAATGTAGTTCAGGATGTTGAGGGAAAGGCCCGTCCCCTTTTGTGACATCGATCTCTTGGTCAAGATTGGCGATGCTCGTGTTTGTTCTGCTCGTCATGCTATTTGTTAATTCCCATTACTTCAAGTTTGAAGTTGCTTCTTATGTTAGGGTGGTGAATTCAATTTCAAATATTTTAATCTGGCCCTTATTTGTTTATAAAGTTAATTAATGTTTTCACTCAAAAAGGAAAACGAAAGTAGTTGATAACTTGATCGTAAGGGTGATAAGACCATATGGTGGGCTGGCCCATGGCAAACAAGTAAATGGATCGGCTTTTGGACAGGGTTTGGTTCAAGTTTAATGTCTCTTTCAGTTTAGAGGGAGAAAGCGGACCACTCAACTAACAAAATTGATCAGCTACATCGTACTGCGGTCTAATAGTATTCATCTTTGGAGGTTTTAGGTTAGATTCTCGCCAAAGGTGAATTTGAATCACATTATAGCTAGCCCATTGTGAGACTTAGTACACTCTCACATCCCTTAGTATAGATAATATCGTTTGTTAAAAAAAATAATAATAAAATACTAACAAAATTGTTCTGGAATCATTTGTTATATAGATGTAGGGATCATAGTTTTCTGTGCGAGTCCATATCTTCGTGGGACCAGGTGAAAATGGTATTGTAATCCTCTACTCGAACCCGCATGTTTCAAATATATTAATTATTCTTGTGACGAATCTTAGTGTTACTAGAGGACTACGAAACTATTCAATTTATTTTGGGACCAATATTAGTGATAGAAGTGGACTTGGGTGCTGCAAATTCAGCGGCAGCTGGTGCTTACAACTAATTCCAATTGGACACATGTCCAAGTGTTTGGGCCCAAAATATTAGTTTGGGCCAAGTGGGGAGTGTTTCTCGACCCAGAGGCTTAGTTTAGAAGATGCTGTTAGAAATTCGGTTGGTGGGCCGGCTAGTTAAGGTTAGCTAAGTCTTATTAAGAAAGGTAGTCGTCCGAATAAAGATGAGGATGGCGAAGTCTTATTGCAAGACGAATGATTGGGGAAGTAGAATCATAGTGCAATAAGGAGTCTCGGTGAGACTGGGATACAGAGACGTGGAGGAACGTGGTTGGATAGAAAGCTAGTTCAAAATCCTGATGGAAGTTGGACTGGCCGATATAAGGCTGGATCGGAGTGAGGAATCCTGATCCAGGTGGACTTCTAATTCAATCAAAGGGGGATTTGCTGCTATAAATAGAGGGGTGAGAGCACCATTCAGGGGACCTCCAATTGAACACACAAATCTGCCCTACGCAAATTCTCGCTCTACGTGAAACCTCTCAAACAACCTTGAGATTTTTGTTTTCCTTTTCGCCGACACACCTTCAGTTTGGACAAACAGCACTGTGAAGACAACCGGTGATACCTTCCGTTTGGATAAACAACACTATCATCGTAGAATCAGCCGACCTCGGAACACCTTTAATTTGGATAAACAGCACTGCGTCGAGGCCGACTGGTTATTTATCTAAGTCTCGGTCGACAAGGGTTTTCGAACCTTTGTTGGTAGCGGTCATCTCATTAGCCTTCTCGGCGAAGTGAGGTGTTACTGATTACTAAGCTTAGCACATTGAATGCCGAGTTGATTTATGATTGAATACTCACAAGTGGGATTTAGAGTTCGACATTCCGACAGCCAAACCACCTTCACCATTAACACTTATATTTGCTTCGAGTATCTGTGCCCTTATACTTTGGTGTCGATTCGCCGTGAATTCACCATCACGAATACAATCACTGTGATTGAATCTGGAGCGGACGATTTGTGAACTTCGTAGAAATAGTAGCCTTGTCTTCAGGCTTTAGAATCCAAATGCCAAGACGTGTTCCTTCCTAGGCCACAATCGCAAGACGAAGAAGTCAACAGCATGACTCAAGGCAACATCAACACCGACCAAGCTCGGCCGACGAGTTGGCACGCCCCACACACAACTGAAGAACATAGTTAGCTTATTAGTTACTCGGCCTGCGCGCCATGTAGGCTAGATAGTTTTTTGGGTCAACATTTTGGCACATCCAGTTGGACCTTTGTGCTAAAACTACAAAGTTCATGCCCGTCGAAACACGGTCAGTAAAGAAAAAGACCATTATGGAAAAATCGACTACTACACCTACGACCCAGAATAGGGGTCCGGAAGGCTTATCACAGGCGCAGACTACTGTTGCCGTGACACCTGACCCACGTCAAGAGAGAGAAGTTATTCTCGATGAGCCGCTTCATGATATAGGAGTTGTTACCAAGGTTGTAAAATGAGGTCCTGCCGAAAGGGGCATTAGAAGAATGTGGCGAGGACGGTGGTGAAGCCTTTGACCCACCAACCAGATCGTTTCTTAGAAGACAACTTGAGGAACAATCTCAACAATTCGAGCAAACGATCGACTGAGAAATAAAAGGTATACTAGAGGAAGTACACGGTTACAATGCCATACACACCAAATTGCTTGAAGTCCTAGTTAGTAATACCCAGAACATGGAGTTTGCCGAGTGGTCAAGACAATCTGTCCCAAAGAGTAACGTAATACCAGCGTCAACGATCGAAGTAAGATCTACTCAATTTAAATCAATTAAGTTAGAGAAAAAGAGTGGACCAAGTAGCATAACAAATGAAGTCGAGGCAGAAGCGCCGATTGTGGGTTTAGTAGAAGTTCAAAAGATGATCGATTCAGCCTTGAAGAAGGGGTCAAAATTCCCAAAATTTATTCATCCATACCCAGCCTACATAGAACACTTTGAGTATCCAAAAGGCTTTAAGATCCCAGATTTTAGCCTTTTTGCTGGGGAATCGCCTTTCTCTTCTCTAGAACATGTGGCTCATTTCATTGCGCAATGTGGAGACGTTAATAGTGACTTTCATAAGTTACGATTATTCAAATTCTCATTAATAGGCTCGGCATTCACGTGGTATATCAACCTTTTCCCCAATTCCATCCAAAGTTGGGAAGAATTGGTCGAAAAATTCCACGAGTAATTCTATCGGTCGGGAATGGAGATGTTGGTATTTTCATTGGCTAGAATGGCTCAGGCATCTGATAAGTCACCAATGAAGTACTTAACACGGTTTAAGTCAGCCAAGAATTGGTGCTGAGTACCTCTCCCCCGAAGTCGAGTTCGTAAGAATCGCTTTGAATGGTCTAGATGTAGAGTACAAAAAGAAGTTCCTGGGGGCAAACTTTCGGGATATGTACGAACTGGCTTAGAATTTTAAGCCATACGACTATCTACTCTGAGAGGAAAAGATATCGAAATCTTCTACCCGAGGAACAATTTACAAGAACCCTTCGGTCAGTTATGCATCGGCCGAAGGAGAAGACTACCAATATACCAGTATTGACGCAGCTGAGATCGTAATTGGCAAGCCATACATTTGCAAGGCTTTAACTCATCCTAAAGATGTTAAAACTTGCTCGGCTTCTGAAGACGCTATAGTCAAAGCGCCAAAAGTCTATACCTTTGACATTACCAAAGCCGACGCAATTTTTTACCAGATGTTATCAGCAAAAATTATCAAGCTTCGGTTGGGACATAACATTCCTAAGGCCGAAAAGTTGAAAGATAAAACATATTGCAAATATCACAACTCAAACAAACATACGACCAATAACTACGTTGTGTTCCGTGATGCTATTCAAAGCTGGATCGATAAAAGTAAGCTGAAATTTCCTGACAAACAGATGGTCGTCAATGCTAATCGCTTCCCCTCGGCAACAATCAACATGGTAAATGCTCATTTGTCCAAAAGAAAAGGGAAAAGAAAGGCCGAGTTCGTTCCAATGCAGCATGTTGTAAAACAGAATTCTTGGCTGCAACTCAAGATCAACCTATTTTCTAATGAGCCACCTACAAAATTGTCAGGACCGGCTAAAGTCGAAGCCATGTTAGGTTCCAATGATGAAGACTCTAATGGGCCGATGGTTTTGTGCAGCCATTGTAAAGAACAAATGATTTTAATCGAGCCAGAGAATAAGCCACCTCAAGTTCTAACACCATGGTAGCCACCCACGGTCGCGATAACACCAAGGTAGCCACCCACGGTTGCGACAACACCTTCAAAGGTACTGGGTGCAGGCCAGCGCCAAAAGTGTTTGATAGGCTCGACCCCCAACAACGAATTGATGGATTATCCTCGGCCAGGCGACGACTTGACTTCGACGCACCTTTTTAAAATGTGGACTACTATTCGTGAAATTCTAGCAACTCAAACTCATCAGCAAGCCAGAAGACATTCAAGCCGCCGGAACCACGCGACCAACGACGGTACAGTTACAATTCTCCAACCGACATGTATACCGTACTATTTAAATCTCAGAAACATCGTCGCCAGTGGATAGATTGCATGGCTCGACGGCAGGCAGCACAGGCTACTTTAGCTCTCAAATGGCAGCCAAAAAAGACAGTGGAGAGTTGAGATTACCGATAACCCCCGATAATCATGACCGAATTACTTCAAGGGAAAAATGTGATTGATCGCAACTTTGAAACTACCATCGAGGAATCTGAGAAGCGAATCAAGCTCCTTCTTCGACTCGAGGAAATGAAAGCTCGCTTTAAGCAATTCAAAAAAGAAGTAGAAAACAAGCTCCCTATATTGCCGTCACCAGAGCCACTAATCAAAATACAACGAAATCTCTACCCTCCTTGTCTCGGCGAGGCCTTAGAGTATATGCAGGAATTTCACAAGACACATTATGCCAATGATTTATACGGCCTACCAAAAGAGTGTCAAAAAGCCCTTGACCTGGCCTTAACTTGCCCTGACGCCAAGCAAATTATCCAGAAGACCACTAATCTAACAATGAAGGCCAAGTTCCAACACATAAGCGAAGCTCGGGTCCTCGGTTTTGAGGTTGATCCCGGCACGACTAAATGCATACCTCAACACAAGAAATGCTTGAATCGTTTATCAGGAGCAAGCCCACAAAGCGGCACAAGTCCCAACGTCGAGTGAGCTTGGGGAGACACTCAGAATGACAAAGAACCAGAGGATGTTTCAGAAACTGTCGTTAAGACCAAAGATGTTCAAGCCGAAGATGCTCAGGGACAAGATACTTCGGCCGATAGCCCGCGTGAAGACAACCATGGTCCGTAGACTCTTCAGTCCTTGACAATATAGAGATCAGCATAGTTCACGTGCTACCCAGTTGACTACATCCCAAAGAAGCAACACAAGTTGACTTTGTCACTACCGAAGAAGATGGACCAGAAAGCAAGCAAGACAAGCTTACAGAAGCTCTCGCCGAGTTGTTTCCCCACTTTCCTACCACCAATCTGCAGCATCTGAAGCCATTGCACGTTACGGCTCATATTGAAGGATATCCAATCTCCAAGGTATTCGTCGATTATGGAGCAACCGTCAACATGATGCCCGTGTCCATCATGCGAGCTCTATGACGGTCAAACAACGAACTCATCCCGTCAGGAATAACCGTGAGCAGTTTCATGGGTGACAAGTCCCAGACAAAGGGAGTGCTTCCTCTAGAGGTGAGCATCGCCAACCGCAATCATATGACCGCATTCTTCATAGTGGATTCCAAAACCGAGTACAATGTGATGTTCGGCCGCGATTGGATTCATCAGATAGGTTGCATTCCTTCATCGCTATACCAAGTCTTCGTCTTTTGGGACGTTAAATTAGTCGTGGTTCATCTGGCCGACAACCAACCTTTCGAGGCCAACATGATTCAGGCCCGCTATTATGACAAGCATGTCAGCTACATTACCTTGCAAGGTTTTAATGAGGAAGGACGGCCGACTCGGATCTCAGTCCAAAAGGTTATCGAGGTAGCCGCCGAAACTGTGCATCAGGATTCGGTGAGACTCAAGTTGGCCAACTTACTCGCCAACGCCTATGACTGATGTCAGACACAAAGAGCTCAAGGCCGTGGTTTCATCCACCATGGAACGACTGCTGGCCCATTGGTATACTATTTCCATGTAGTAGAATTCGGGCATCAACCTAATCGAATTTATGGCCGAAATAGACAACGGCCCAGTTCTATCATTAGATAAAGTTCAGGCTGCACCAGCCGAACTCGAGGATAGTCAGCCTCAGGTCAAGGACCTTTTAGAAGAAATAAATGTGGGGACGGCCGAAAACCCACGGCCTTTATTTATTAGTGCTTTGTTACGCCTACATATGAAAGATGAGCTTTGTAATTTACTTAAGGAGTTTAAAGATTGTTTTGCATAGAGTTACCATGAGATGCCTGGTTTAGATCGAAAGCTCGTTAAGCATAAGTTACGCATTAAACCAGGGTGTAAACCTTTTCGTCAACCACCTCGACATTTTTCAACCGAAGTACAACGCGGCATAAAGGGTGATATCATTCGACTCATAAATGTCGGGCTCATTCGGACAGCTCGATACGTCGAATGGCTAACGAATATCGTCCCAGTTTTAAAGAAGAATGGCGCGTTACGAATTTGTATCGATTTTCGAAATCTAAATCTGGCAACTCCCAAAGATGAATACCCAATGTTGATTTTAGATTTATTAATCAACGCAGCAGCGAGCCACGAAATCCTATCCTTTATGGATGGACATGTTGGTTACAACTAAATTTTCATCGCTAAGGTTGATGTTCATAAAACCGCTTTTTGTTGCCCGGGGGCACTTGGCACATACAAATGGGTCGTTATGCCTTTCGGCCTCAAGAATGCCGGTGCCACATTTCAATGAGTGATGAACACTATATTTCACAATTTAATTGGAACTACCATCGAAGTCTACATTGATGATGTTGTCGTAAAATCGAAACGTCAGCAGACACATTTAGATGACATTCGACAAGCTTTCTTGCGTATGCGCCGGCATAACCTCAAAATGAACCTTGCTAAGTGTGTTTTCGGCATATCAGCCAGTAACTTCTTAGGTTTCCTTGTACATCATCGAGGTATTAAAGTCGACAAAAACAAGGCCCGACAATTATCAACGCTCCACCCCTACGACTAAAAAGCAATTACAGTCGTTGCTTGGCAAGATCAACTTCCTCTGCCGATTCATTGCAAATTCGGCGGGGAAGATGCGAGCTTTTTCCACATTGTTGAAACTTAAGGACCCTGACACTTTCGAGTGTGGACTTGAACATCAAAAGGCCTTTACATAAATCAAGGTCGCTCTTTCGACCCCACCTATCCTTGTCCCACCTCGATGAGGTAGGTCTCTTAAGTTGTATATTTTTGCTGCCGAAGAGTCCATTAGTTGTCTTCTAGCGCAGGACAATGACATTGAGCGTGAGCAGGCTACTTTTACCTTAGCCGCAACCTCAATGCTCCTGAGATCAACTATTCAGCCGTCGAAAAACTTTGCCTAGCTTTGTTTTTTGCCACGTCAAAACATAGGCATTATATGCTCCTATCCGTCATTCAGGTCATCGTCCAAATCGATGTCATTCGTTACATGCTCACTTGACCAATTGTCAAAAGCCAAATTAAGAAATGGACAATGGCGTTGTCTGAATTCAGTTTACAATACATCCCTCATAAAGCTGTCAAAGGCCAACCACTGGCCGATTTCTTGGCCCAACATCCGTCACTACATTGCTTTCGGGGCAATGACGTCGAAATTGGCATAGTGGCAACCCTAGACAATTTTTAGACATATTTTGATGGATTTAGCACCTCCGTTTGGCTGGTGTTGGGGTAGTTATTCAGTCCCCAGATCACCGCTAATGGTACTTCTCTCTTAAGCTTGACTTTGACTGTTCGAACAACCAGGCCGAATACGAGGCTCTTGTTATCGACCTCGGTGTCCTTCACAACTTGCGGGCAACTCGCGCCCTCGTCATCTGTGATTTAGAACTTGTGATTAACTAACTCAATGGCACTTTTCGTTGCATGAGTTGTACTCTGGCACCTATCACATGGTTGCCAGAGTCCTTCAACGGCATTACGTTCAAACATATCCCCCGAGTACAAAATACGGATGCCGACGAACTGGCTCAAATAGCCTCTAGCGCACAACTCATGGAGGGCAAGATAAGCCAGATGATACCTGTAATACGACGATCGTACCCGGCCCTAGTTAATCAACAAGTTCTCCAGTATGAGCATATGATCCAAACTCGAGTCATGTCTCTACCTTCGTTATTAGAACGAGAAGCTCATATGGAGGTTTGCGCAGTCGAGGCGTTGCCAAACGACTGGAGGAAGTCGATCATGTGATATCTCAACCACCCTAATGGCAAACACGACCGTAAGACAAGGGTTCACACCACGAATTACGTGTTGTACAGAAAGGGTGAGGATGGCCTGTTGTTGTTATGTCTCGGCCCTGAAGAGGCCACCCAGGCAATTGACGAAGTTCATGAAGGAATATGCAGAGCTCATCAGTCCGGTCAAAAGATGCAATGGTTACTTCGCCGACACGGTTATTTCTAGCTAAGCATTCTAAAAGATTGTATCGAGTTTGCGCAAAAATGTGTGTAGTGCTAGATTCATGGTCCTATACAAAGAGTCATAGCCGAATCACTACATTCAGTCACCAAACCATGGCCATTTAAAGGATGGGCCATGGATATTATCGGCAAAGCATGCATGGATACTTATTGCTAAAGATTATTTCACCAAATGGGTCGAAGCAAAATCGTATGCCGAGTTGACATCTAAAGAAGTTTGTGACTTCGTGGAAGAAAACATCGTGACCAGATTCGGTGTGCCAGAGACAATTATAACAGATAGTGGGGCAGTCTTCACATCAGACAGGTTTAAGGAATATACGGAAATTCTTAACATTCGACTCGAGCAGTCTACGCCGTATTATCCACAGGCAAATGGGCAGGCTGAAGTAAGCAATAAGGTTTTGATCGATATCGTTGAAAATTTGGTAAGAGAAAGGCCTAGTATGTGGCATTTAAAGTTAAATGAAACGTTATGGGTTTATCGAACCTCACTTAGATTAGCCACTGGGACGACTCCATACGCGTTAACCTATGGACACGATGCAATGTTGCCAGTCGAGCTAAGTATAAACTCGTTGAGGATGATTGAGCAAAGTAGTTTGTTCAGTGCCGAGTACAGTCAGGCTATGAGACAAGAGTTAGAAGATCTAGAAGAAGCTCGGCTTGACACTTATAAACTGTTAGTAGCACAAAAGAAGATTGCCAATGGAGCGTATAATCAGCGAGTTAGACAAAATACGTACAGCGATGGAGAGTTGGTTTGGCAGATCGTGTTACCGGTAGAAATTAAAGACCCTAGGTTCGACAAATAGTCGCCAAATTAGGAAGGACCGTTTGTTATTCATAAGGTTCTTGGCAAGGGGGCATACCATCTCAAGGATCGGACTGGTTTAATTCACAAATTGCCAATCAATGGAAAAATTTTAAAGAAATACTATCCCACAACTTGGGAAATGTGAGAATAAATGTGCGTTTCATTAAATTGTAAAACTTACAAACGAAGAATTAAAACGACCTGCAAGATTACATTTCTAGGGGTCGGAATGAGGAACGCTTCAAGAGCGGCCTTTAATTCTAGCCACCTCACTTCACCCAGCGTGACTTCGGCTTGCCGTATCCTCTTCTCAAACTTCATTTGTTCAATCCGCTTCGCGTCGGCTGCAAACTCCGTTAACCGGGCCTTGTTTGACCAAAATTTGCCTTCAGTGCAAAAGCAGCGGCTGATCTCCGGCGTTGAAGTTCTGCGATCTGGTCATCGAGAATGGCCAACCACATTTTCTACTCTTTTATCACCTCAATTTCCAGTCGAATTGCTTTCTAGGCATCTAGTGCAGCTTTTGTTGGAAATGTGCCCTAAAACCAATCATATGATGATACTTTACGGACATTTCACATGTTAAACTAATCTAGTTTAATATCAAGGGCAAAGATTATTGTTTGAGCGGTCTCATATAAATGTTATATGCTTAAACGATAAGGTCCAAGGAATATGTGATTGGGAGAATGCGATCTAAATAGTTAGATTCATGAGACCATTCTTTCGTAGACACATCCTAAATGTTCCTGATCATAGGATTGCCAATTGGGCATTGACAGTCCGTTAAGATCAGTACGTGCTATGTCTTCTCTCAGGGAGAGTAACTAGTCTCGAGTCATTGGTGTGAGTGACACCAAGACAAGCACGTAGGTGCTCAATAGAGAATGAGTTCACTGAACACGATCAACGACGAGTTCTCATATTCATGTCACGTGAGAACTCATGGTTAGGATAATGCAAATTAGTCCTTTGACCTGAGGCATCATAATTGTCTTGTGGTTAGCTCCTTGATCTTTGATCGTGTCAAATGGCATTCCTTTGGAGTGTCCACGGCATGGTTGGGGTCAAGCTATCTAGTCATGGAGACAAGTGAATGCGCAACAAGGGATCTCTAACCTTCAAACCGTTGAGGGAGAATACTCTATGATATGATTTAGAATCTCTGGCCAGAGTATGAATGAGATGTTGGAATGCGTTCCAGATCACATTCAAGGTAATCATATAAGCACGAGATTCACATTGGATAGTAGACATGAATAAACTATCAAGCTAAACAATGTGGTCAAGAGTATTGGATTAGAGAAGGACCGTATTGCATTTGTAATCCTGAACTGAATAGGTTATCCACCTCTTCTGATTAGCTTGGGTAACCATGATATGCTGCTAGGTGTCACTCATGGTTTGTGGAAGCCCTAAACGTGTGTAAACACTAAAGGGAGAATTGAAAGTTAGTTTCAAATTCACAATCGATTTAAAAGAGTTTGAATCGCCCACTGCCTCGCTAAAAGGAACCTAATGGATCGTACACCGTGTAAGGTAGAGATTGAAGATTCAACGGAGATGAGTAAGAATAATTAAATGGTTTAATTATTTATGGCAAGGATTAATTAATATGATTATTAATCAAACGAATAAGTTCGTTAAAGACCTCGGGATGGTTTTTGGACCTTAAGGCCCAATGGGCTTCGAACGTCAAGTCCATTGAATTAAGTTGTATGACAACTTAATGAATAATGATTCACAAAGGCCCAAATACTCCAAAAATATCCCTAAGGCCGGCCACTTAGTAAGGGTAGCAAACTTGGACTTATTTACAAGTTTGCCACTCAAATGAATTAAGGTATAAATTTGACTTTATAGCCAAAATTCATTAAGGGTTGTTTTTGGGAAATTGGAGAGATGAAATGCTCTCCCTTCTCTCTAGAAATGGCCGGCCCCCTTGGAGGGTTTTAGCTAGCACTCTAGCTCCTCCAAGGTCACTCATTTCTTCTTAATCAAAACCTTGGTGTAGAAACTTAGAGGTTCTCAATTTTGAGAACTTAGAGAACCTATCCTTTCTATATAAATCCATAGATTTAAGATGCAAGGAATGAAGGCCCTCTCTTTGGGTGATTAGCCTTTGCTTAAGCAAAGAGGAATCTACAAAGGTATAAATCTCAACTCACTTTGATTTGAGTTGTTTAAAGGTTCACCAAACTACTAGGCTTTGAACATTCATGGGTAATGTTTTGTTTTTAAGTATATGCAAGCATGATTCCGCCTTTAATTTGTTAATTGCATGCTAATGATATTGCTTAAATGAACATGATCTTCCAAAATAATCCTTCAAGTGGTATCAGAGCCTAGGTCTAGTAGTTGGTGAATCCTTTTGGGTTTTGTAGTTCATAATATGTGATTTAAAAGTTGTAAAATGTTACATGCTTTATTCTTGTTTTATGAATGTAAATTTTGTTGGAAAATTTGGCATCTCAAATGTTGTAGATGTAGTTCATATAAGCATGAATATTGAAGCTAAAATTTGGTGCCAAGAATTTTGGGATTTTCGGCCAAATTAAAAGGGTGATTTTTTGGGTTCTTGTTTGTCTTGTTAAAATGTTTTTCAAGTGACTTTTGGAACCCCTAAGTACCCTAGTTTGGTTATATGTTATTTCCCTTAAGTTTAAGTGATTTTGAAATGTTTTTGGATGAAAAATGTTCATGGAACTTTTATGGGTTTCTCATGAATGTTCTTCATGTTCTTGATGTTCTTGCCAAGAACAATAAAGCTTGAGGTTTTGATTCAAAGTTTTGAATTATTTCATAAAGTTTTTGTTATAAGATATTTCATATATTTAAAAATGATTAATATTTTTAATGTTAGTCAAAAACTTTGTAAATATCTTAGATATTTGATTATAAAAGGTGAAAGAAACTTTGGTGGTGTGTAAAGGATAACTCCCTTTCACACACACCACTTGCATGGTTTTTTGAAACCAAAACCACCTCACAAAACTTTGAAATTTTTTTTCTAAAATTTGCTTCAAAACCGGCCACCCTATAGAGTAGGGTTATTTTGGGCCTTTTGTGCAATTACATAAAGTTTTGATACTTTTGTGTATTTGCATTTTGGCCCAAAAGTTTACGTTTTTACGTAAAGGTCCAAAATCACTAAAAGGACAAATTGTTTTGATCCTTTAATGAAGTTTTTACATTTGTGGAAAAGTTTGGGTTCTAGTTGTGATTACATAAAGTATTGGACTTTTGTGTTTTTACAAAGTGACCCCAAAAGTTTAAGTATTTGCAAAATAGCCCAAAAGTTGTGGTTAATTGCACTATGGCCCAAAAGTTGTGGCTAATTGCAAAATAGCCCAAATGTTGAGGTTAATTGCATAATGGCCCAAATAAGTTGAGGTCATTACATTTTGGCCCAAATTAAATAGAGAACAAAAATTGTTTTGTCTCTTTAAATGAGAATTGGATTTTCATTTTAGTTAGCTCCATTTAAAATCAAATTTTATGGATACAAAAACCAAATGAAAAATGTTGCATTCAATTTAATTAGTTAAAGTGTTAATTAATTAAAGGGTGATTATGAACCTAAGCCTACGATAATTGAGCTATGTGAAAGGCCGTTTCAAATTTGTTTGAACCATGGGAATGTGTAGATTAGATTTTGGTTGTAATTTGATTAGATCAAATGTTGTAAAAGAGCATAAGCTCTTCTTTAATTTAAAGTAATTTGATTTGATCAATTGTTGTAAAAGAGCATAAGCTCTTCTTTACTTTGAAGTACTTCTTTCTTGCTTTATATGATATGCATGAAAATGAAGTAGTTGGGTCCAACGCCCCTAAGACAACACGCCTTAATGTGATTAAATGCGTAACTAAAATCAATCACCATCCCTAGTCCGAGATTCAACACAAGGCTCGTGTTGGATCTAAACAAAAGGTTCATAGTCATCCAAAGGCCCTAAGGCAACTATATAGTCCATCAATGAATGCAAACCTTATGTTAGTAGTATCATGTACTCTTGCTTTAAAAACCGTTTTAAAAGCTTAGTGGGAGTATTATATACAACTAAATATATCATATGGACCAATAGTTGTGATAGGACCAAAAATGTTTTAATTGGATTAAAATGTATGTTTATATGTGATGAGACCTAAAAACCCTCAACCTAACCAATATTAAGTTGATAAGCGTGAGAGTGCTTTTGAACACTCTTTCGTGGCCTTCCACCGTGGTAGGTCCAAACGTTTGTGACGTGTACACCGGCTTCACCCTATCATGGGGGAGTACAAAGTGCATGCTTACACTCGGGGAGGATTCTATATGCATACTTGATGTTGTGAAAGATAGGCAACGAGAATAGCCAACATCGTATCATCGTGAGGTTGTTCTTGAACCCCTAACTTGAACTAGCATGGTGGGAATGACTTAACTAAGTGCAATGGAGCCAACATCATATCATTGTGAGGTAACATTCTCTAGAGGCCAAATAAGATGGGTACTTACATTTAGATGTAAATGAGTAAGTGTACTCTCTCATTATTATTAATGCTAGCCAACATCGTATCATCGTGAGGTGGGCTTGGTAATAGTGAGCCTCCCATAACCTACTAAGAGTTTCCTCCAAAACTCTCGAATTCCGATGAGGGATATGGAATTTGCCAAAAATAGTGGGTGGTGCTATTATGATTTAAAGACCCGAATCAAATAGCTTAAAATCAATCATTTATATTCGTTATGTATTTGTTTACCAATATATTTGCAAACGCTATCCAATACTTGACAAAGAAAAGCCGAATACTTTAGTTTCCGAACTTGGTACCACAATCCCATAGATTGTCTTGTATGGATTGTAAAATTGCCTAAGTAGTCTCACCCTCACAATCTTCCTATTGATAATGTATCATTGGAAGAACATGATAGATAAGTCTATCATAAAGAGGACAACAATTTAATTGTCATAATTCTTCAAATACAAATGTTGTATGAAGAAATAAGAGTTGCTTTGAACAACCCTTAAATCAACACAAACATTAGTGCTTGTTTCTTTGTTACATAAACAAGGAACTTTTGAAGTAAGCACAAGGGCATGGACACTTAATGTGCCATGATTCTTCACTTACAAATCGTTGTATGAAGAAATGAGAGTTGCCTTAAACAACTCTTGAATGTTTGTAATTATGTTTAGAACATAATGGTTGGTTGACAAAAATAGTCCATCAACATGGACTTATGATGATTTTAAATCATTGTATGTTGAAGTGTTAAAACACTTAACGAGACGGAAACTAGATAAGGACTTTACCTTTGTGTCCCTATCCTAATCGTTCACTAAGTTTATTGTAAACTATATAGTGAACAATAACCACACACTCTCCAAATTGTTTGATGTGTAAAACACGATTGAAACAAGTTTCAAGAGAGATAGTGGGAGTTTAGGGACCATGACTATTGTAGTCAAAGGAGAAGTTAAATGAAGAAGACAAAATAACTCCAAGGGAACAAACTTTCTTTATGAAAGGATGGACATTGGAAGGGGTATTTGCAAGAAATGTCTTGCAAGTGTCAAGAACACACCTTTTTCAAGGTGTTGTAAAATGTTCTTGAAAAGTACAAAACAGTTGGTTCTTCTACTTGAATGCTTGATTCTGTATTAGTAACTATGTTTTACAAATCGTTGTAAAAGTGTGGCTAATAAGAAGTAGAAGATTAATGAGAGAAGAGAAAGTACTTCACATTCGGAAAGTGAATAAAATATAGATCTCTGCGAAAGCGGATTGTACTTGCTTCCTCATATGAACTACCAAATAAAATGATTAGATTATTATAATCTAATTAATTGTCTCTATAGTAGAGATGATGTGGTAGTGTTAATTGTTTAGAATAAAATGATGCTTAAAACCCAAAAGGTTGCAAAGTAGTGACTAATCCCAACTAAGTTGTGATACCTCTAAAACATAAAATACGAGTTGGTTATGGATGGATGCTTTGGATCATTAGATCCGGATCCAATGCCTTCTTGTTAAAATTGTATAGAGGCGAAATGTTCGAATCTTTATTCTTTTGGAAAGAAGAAAGAATCACAAAGTTGTTGAGGTTAATTCACTAAGATGTTAGTGGCACTAGTCCACAACATAATACTACTCATGTTATATGACATTCACCGAAGATCACTCTCGGTTGGACTATAGTTTACTTTGAATAAACACAAGTCCGAATACTTTGCAAAAGGTTTCAAAGAATTCAAGAAATGTAAGTTGATGAGTAAGACGTCTAAAGTATTTAACTCCTTAGATTTGATCCAAGGAAAGATAACACTTTAGATGAGTTTCCTTGAAAGATATCAAGGAAAATAGCATCATAAGATAATGAATTTCTCCATTAGGAGAAGAACGAACTTGAATAAGATTTAGTTCGTTGGTTATTATCTATTACCTATATATAGGATATATACACTTCTAAAACAATTTGATTGTGAATTAGAAGATCTTCCAAATTTTTCATAACTTCATAAGATGTAGTTAGAAAGAAAGATAAATCTTAAGCATGTTAAGATTTGGGGTTGTGTGCTAATAAGCAATATTTGTTTGAGAACAATCTTGTGGGATATCCTTAAATTAACCTTTGGATATCACTTCTATAAACCAACTAACAAATGTTGTTTTGTTGGGTAGTTCATTGTAATCCTACAATATGATTTGCCTAAAACGCAAATGAACTAGAGATAGAACTCAAAGAATAGGTTCTTTAAGAGACAAGAAAGTGATCAACAAATATAACAACCTAGTTCCTATACCACAAGCTCCAAGGTAGTCAAGAAGGATTTATAAACCGTCTTAGTTGAATGGTTTGAACTTTATGACTATGTCATAGAGTTGCACCTCTTAATTCGAAAGAAATAAGAATGAAAATCCTTATGACTACATTGAGTGTATATATGATATATACTCAAGGAAATGGTAAAATACTATTTGACTCGAAATAATGAAACCTTAATAGCTAATTGGTAGCTTAAGGTGACTATACTCAAAGAGAATGGTTGACTTTGAAGAAACCATCTTTGATATAGTCTTGGTTTTAATTAATTCGAGGATTGCTAGCTACAACTAAATGGTGATTTAATGTTTGGACATAATATGGGTTTCCATAACCATTATTAAGATAGTCTTGATAATGTATGTCTAAAACTATAAATCACAAGACATGTAAGTTGTAGAGATCCATCCATCATGGATCTTAGCAAGCTAGTGGGAGCTACAACCGTCTTATGAAAGATCAAATTGTTTGATTTCTCATAAAGATGTAAATGAATCTTTTGTTTACTAGGTTTACAAAAGATTAGTGGGAGTTAATCATATTCCTAAATTTAAATATATATATATGATATATTAATTTTTGGAAATGAAATGAATACTTCTTCGTTAAAGTAATGACTTAAACATTCTATAAAGGATAGAATAAATTTGGGAGATATAGTCTATAATAGACAAGAGACGCTAGGAAGTTTCTCATATGATGATAAACTTCAATTTGAATGACAATTCTAGTGAGACTAGGAAATTGTTCTTCTCAAAGGGAATGTACCCTTTGACTCCCAAAGAAATAATGCGTAAAAGGAACCCTTTATGCATATGCACAAAGGTGATTTATGTATTTCATATTGTATGAAAACATTGATATGAGTTGTACCTAGAACGGTACAAAACGATATCAGTGCAAGCCCAGGATCAGAACCATGGCAACTGTCAAGTGAGTCCTTAAGTTTTTGAGAAATACTAAAGGATAAATTCCTCAAAAATAAGGAAGAATTAGAGTAACGTAATGGAAGCGTGGATGTATTAGATTATGAATCTAATCCATCATTGGATGTTTCTTCATTATGAATGAAGAGATAAACAGATATCTCTTTATTATGACTAAAGAGATATTTGGATGGAAACATTAAAGTAATGACTTTAGTGTGTTCCATTATGAATGCAAAATATATTGCCATACAGAAGCTTACAACAATGTTGTTTGGATGGGAAAGTTCATTTATGAACTCTCTATTCGGTTCCAACCAGAAAGTGTATGACACTAATGGGGCGATAGCTCAAGCCAGGGAATCAAGGTCTCATCAAAGTCCGAACTCATATGAGAGACTGAACCACATGATTGAGAATCATGTATAATGGTGACGTTGTTAATCTCAAGATTGCTTCTATGGATAACATATAGATATCCATTGTCTAGGCCTACTATTCAGCCATTTTTTTGAAATGACTGCAGAAGAGGTATCATCACTGATGACCAAGCTGATTGGCTCTAGTGCAAGTGGGAGATTGTTGGAAATGTGCCCTAAAACCAATCATATGATGATACTTTACGGACATTTCACATGTTAAACTAATCTAGTTTAATATCAAGGGCAAAGATTATTGTTTGAGCGGTCTCATATAAATGTTATATGCTTAAACGATAAGGTCCAAGGAATATGTGATTGGGAGAATGCGATCTAAATAGTTAGATTCATGAGACCATTCTTTCGTAGACACATCCTAAACGTTCCTGATCATAGGATTGCCAATTGGGCATTGACAGTCCGTTAAGATCAGTACGTGCTATGTCTTCTCTCAGGGAGAGTAACTAGTCTCGAGTCATTGGTGTGAGTGACACCAAGACAAGCACGTAGGTGCTCAATAGAGAATGAGTTCACTGAACACGATCAACGACGAGTTCTCATATTCATGTCACGTGAGAACTCATGGTTAGGATAATGCAAATTAGTCCTTTGACCTGAGGCATCATAATTGTCTTGTGGTTAGCTCCTTGATCTTTGATCGTGTCAAATGGCATTCCTTTGGAGTGTCCACGGCATGGTTGGGGTCAAGCTATCTAGTCATGGAGACAAGTGAATGCGCAACAAGGGATCTCTAACCTTCAAACCGTTGAGGGAGAATACTCTATGATATGATTTAGAATCTCTGGCCAGAGTATGAATGAGATGTTGGAATGCGTTCCAGATCACATTCAAGGTAATCATATAAGCACGAGATTCACATTGGATAGTAGACATGAATAAACTATCAAGCTAAACAATGTGGTCAAGAGTATTGGATTAGAGAAGGACCGTATTGCATTTGTAATCCTGAACTGAATAGGTTCTCCACCTCTTCTGATTAGCTTGGGTAACCATGATATGCTGCTAGGTGTCACTCATGGTTTGTGGAAGCCCTAAACGTGTGTAAACACTAAAGGGAGAATTGAAAGTTAGTTTCAAATTCACAATCGATTTAAAAGAGTTTGAATCGCCCACTGCCTCGCTAAAAGGAACCTAATGGATCGTACACCGTGTAAGGTAGAGATTGAAGATTCAACGGAGATGAGTAAGAATAATTAAATGGTTTAATTATTTATGGCAAGGATTAATTAATATGATTATTAATCAAACGAATAAGTTCGTTAAAGACCTCGGGATGGTTTTTGGACCTTAAGGCCCAATGGGCTTCGAACGTCAAGTCCATTGAATTAAGTTGTATGACAACTTAATGAATAATGATTCACAAAGGCCCAAATACTCCAAAAATATCCCTAAGGCCGGCCACTTAGTAAGGGTAGCAAACTTGGACTTATTTACAAGTTTGCCACTCAAATGAATTAAGGTATAAATTTGACTTTATAGCCAAAATTCATTAAGGGTTGTTTTTGGGAAATTGGAGAGATGAAATGCTCTCCCTTCTCTCTAGAAATGGCCGGCCCCCTTGGAGGGTTTTAGCTAGCACTCTAGCTCCTCCAAGGTCACTCATTTCTTCTTAATCAAAACCTTGGTGTAGAAACTTAGAGGTTCTCAATTTTGAGAACTTAGAGAACCTATCCTTTCTATATAAATCCATAGATTTAAGATGCAAGGAATGAAGGCCCTCTCTTTGGGTGATTAGCCTTTGCTTAAGCAAAGAGGAATCTACAAAGGTATAAATCTCAACTCACTTTGATTTGAGTTGTTTAAAGGTTCACCAAACTACTAGGCTTTGAACATTCATGGGTAATGTTTTGTTTTTAAGTATATGCAAGCATGATTCCGCCTTTAATTTGTTAATTGCATGCTAATGATATTGCTTAAATGAACATGATCTTCCAAAATAATCCTTCAGCTTTTAGGTCATCTTCTGCTCAAAGAGCCTTCTTGAAAATGGTAAAGTATTCTCGAGTTTTCTCCGAGATAAAAGACAATTGAATAAAGGATTTATTGTTCAATTGAACCTCAGAAGCAAAGGTGTTCAGGCATCCGCCAATGGACTCGAGGCCGTTGCACTCTAAAATTTGAGAGGTCGAGAGAGATAAGAGGTCCTGCAGCTTGGCGAAAACGGCGGACTCGGCCGCAGCTGAAGCAGGCTTGGTTGAGGTAAGAGAAGGTCCAGCCGCGCCAGAAGTGATAGAGAGTAGGGCATCAAGCTCGACATCCCAATAAGGCTACACACAAAGAAACTTATCAGGATAGGTTGAAACACAAGGAATTAAGAAAAAAGAAATGTTAGACCTGCCGAGAAGAGACTTCGGGTATGTTTGCTGGCTCATTGCTCGAGCCTAGAGAGCTTAATGGCCGAGCCGAGTGTTTAAGACTATCTCTTAATTCATGTGTCCGATGAAGGTTATCTATGTTTGATGAAAGGGAAAGGAAAAAGTAGGCACCTGACATTAATATTTTCCCGATTAAGAATCCCAAGGTAGGAGATTGTTAAAAAGAAGAATGATGGAAAGAACATACAAAGGCCGAGGTGGCTTCTTGGCAGGAATTCCAAGGTCTTCATTCTGCGGATGCATCGGTGTTTCTACCATCGCCTCGGGCTCGGTGAGGACCCTTTTTCCACGATCGGCTGCAGGAGGGTCGACCTGGATGTCCTCGGTTAGGGGAGGAGGATTAGGGGAAGGAGGTCGGGCTCGACTCATCAAAGAAGTCTCGTCGATCTCGTCATCCTCAAACATAAGCCATTAGTATTGATGAGTTTAATATAAAAACAAGAAGATTTAACAACGACGTAGTCATACCTCTTCCAAGATGATCGTCATCTGTTTTGGATGCTTGGGGAGAGACTTCCCCTCTAGAGAAGTTACCTTATCCAAAACGGGCGCACTGGTCAGCCCTTGACTCGCCAGATTTTCGACCCGTGGGGCAGCAACTGGCTCAGCCACGACCTGAAGAACATGTTGAATTGTGAAAGCTGGCCCAGCAGTACAGATTTTAAGTGCTAAACCAGCTAGGGTCGACCGCTTCACCGTTGAAGCCTGGACGACAAAAGTAGGGGAGAATGACTTGGGGGTAGTCACTCTCGTCGTCTGGCTAGAGATAACGTGAATTTCTCGTTCCCCTTTCTTCGCTAATTTCTTGACGCACTTTAGGGGGCGGGGAGATTGGCCAGCCTTCTCGACCTCCTGGCGAGGCCGTTTGCTCGGCAAGTTGGCCACAACGGCTGCAGCCTTTTTGGAGAGAATGACATATTTCTTCTTGGCTGCAGCCACAGCAGTCACATCCGCTGGCTTTGGCACACGACCGCCTGAGGAAACAAAATCAAGTCAGTTGAAGCAAAGTTAGGTATTTGAAGTAGAGGTTCAGAAAACCATATACCTTGGGCCGTCTCTTTGGATTGAAGGTCAGGAGTTTTTTCTGGTATGCCACCGAAAACCTTGTTAATGACATCTTCGACTGGTTTGCCAAAGAAGTCCTGGGTGTACTCCTCCCACAAATCACTGAAGGTGTCGGTGCCAAGAGATTCAAGAACGGTGGGTCGAAGGTGGAACTTCTGACACCGTTCCTGAAACTCTTTTTTCGGTGTTCTTGCACTCCTTCTCTGAAGAGCCAGAAAGGTGTCATCGGCTTAGAAGGGAGCGGGAAGTAAGAAGGGGCATTGAGCAGCCTTGAAGATAGCCAAGCTGTCAAGCGGTAAAATAGGGATAGTAGACTTCCTAACTTGCTTGGCGAGCGTCGCAACCGAGGGGCAGATCGCGTGAAAACACGAATGACCCCCAGTGTCGGTGAAGGGCAACGTCCTCATCCTCGCCCCATGCTAATGTTGGAAGTTTGATCGAGGCAGGATAGTCTCGATAACGGAAAATCAGGAATTCGTCATCAGAGAGAACGTCAAGGCTGAAGAAGAATTTGAAGACTTCATCGGCGAATGAGGTGGCGCTGGTCGAAAGGCCAATTGAAAACCGAGCGCTTCGGCAAGCTGGAAGCTGGGAATATCTGGCCAAAGCATGGCGAAATAAACCTGCAGCAAGAGCTGGAAAACTTAGAGGGGTGCGTTCTAGTATGGGTCAATCTTGGTGAGTGTTTCTTTGGCCAAACAGGAAAAAAGGCTACCGAGGATGGCTGGGCTGAGCACCAAGGTGTGACCACTTGCCAAGGCTTCGACCACTGGCATATTCTCGACCAAGCATTTGTTCGATTTGGTACAACAAATGAATTTGTTGTACCAATATATGAGGAAGGCTTCGTGTTCTACTTTTCGAAGGCTCGACTCTCCTCGACCAGCAAAGTGGGAGATAAGAGTGTTGTAGTTGAAGAGGCTCATGTGCCGCTTCTGGACTTTTTCTTTCGAAGGCTGATGACCTTCTTAGCTCAGGGATTCGATGGCTCATTCATCGAAGAGCACCTTCAGGTCCAGGTTCGACGGGCACCAAGAGAGGGCAGCATCGACTGGGATGCCAAAAGGGGAAGTCCCCAAGATAGCAGTGACGTCGAGAACGGTGGGGCCGATAGAGCCGAAATGGAGGACCATGGTGTTGGTGGCCGAGCACCACAAGTCAAGGTTGCCATGAGGAGCTCCTTGTCCATGATGATTTCCACAGATGAAAGTCTAATGACGTCATAGATGCCAAAAGCCTTCCATTGTTTGTCGAAGATTTTTTCCATCCGTGCAACCCAGGCTGCCCAGGTCACAGTGGTCGAGGGCCAAAATCTCTGGGGTTTCGTCGAGTCTTACTTCGACGATTCAAACCCTTGCAGCAAGGGTGTTAGGTAGTGAGCCTTGAAAATATTGATGATGGATGGTGGCACTGCATCCTTGAAAAGTGGTCCAAGGATTTGGTGGGTGGCGCTCATGTCGGTCTCAAAGTGCAGAGTCTTGATAGAACACCGGTTGATGATTTTCTTGCATTTGTCGCAATCTTCAGAGATCTTGGAGATGAAGGAGGCCATTAGAGAAGTTCTGGAGGTTTTCTGGGTAAGAACTTGAAGAATTTTTTGGTGAAAGCTGGAAGGGTTTCTGGTAAGGACCTTAAAGGATTTTTGGGTTTTTGAGAGCAAAGGTACGAGAGAATTCAGAAGTTCTGGAAGCGTAAGAGTGCAAATGAAAGAGATTTGGGTATTTATAGACGTTTTGGTGGGAAGACCAGACGTTTGATTTTCAAAATTGGGATAAAATCAACCGGGGAAATGTGCTAATCATTATGAATATTTGAGGGAATTAGGCGAAAAAACCAAGGGTCTCGCGATTTGAAAGCGCACGATTGCGTGTGGCAGGGAATAATGATGGAAAAATATTTCAGTGGCCGCAAGATTTTAGGGAAATCATGAAGTTTGCTGAGTGAGCTAGGGCGTCGCTATGTGGCGGAAAGTTAAGGAGAATAAAGACAAGTAATCATGCTTCATAAATGCGTGTGATTGAGATTTTCAAGGTGATTAAGTGGTTTCACTTCTTTAAGGCCGAGGTTCGACCAAGGGTTGTAAGTCGACGACCTCAGAAGCGATAGGGCAATGTTTGGGCCCAAAATATTGGTTTGGGCTAAGTGGGGAGTGTTTATCGGCCTAGAGGCTTAGTTTGGAAGATGCTGTGAGAAATTTGGTTGGTGGGCCGACTAGTTAAGGTCAGCCAAGTTTTATTAGGAAAGAGAGTCATCCGGATAAAGATGAGGAAGGCAAAGTCCTATTGCAAGACGGATGATTGAGGAAGTAAAATCCTAGTGCAATAAGGAGTTTCGGCGAGACTGGGATACAGAGACGTGGAGGAACGTGGCTGGATAGAGGGCTAGGTTCAAAATCCTGATAGAAGTTGGAATGGCCGAGATAAGGCTGGATTGGAGTGAGGAAACATGATCCAGGTAGAGTTCTAATTCAACCAAAAGGGGATTTGCTATATAAATAGAAGGGTGGGGGCACTATTCAGGGGACCTCCAATTGAACACGCAAATCTGCCCTACGCAAATTCTCGCTCTACACGAAACCTCTCAAACAACCTTGAGATTTTTGTTTTCCTTTTCGCTGACACACCTTCAGTTTGGATAAACAACACTATTAAGGCAACTGGTGATACCTTCAATTTGGATAAACAGCACTATCGCCATAGAATCAGCCGACCTCATAGCACCTTTAGTTTGGATCAACAGCACTGCGTCGAGGCCGACTAGTTATTTATCCAAGTCTCGGTCGACAAGGGTTTTCAAACGTTTGTTTGTAGAGGTCATCTTATTAGCCTTCTCGGTGAGGTGAGGTGTTACTGATTACTAGGCTCGGCACATTGAACGCTGGGTTGGTTTATGATTGGATACTCACAAGTGAGATTTAGAATTCGGCATTCCAACGGTAAAACCACCTTTACCATTAAGACTTATATTTTCTTCGAGTATCTGTGTCATTATACTTTGGTGTCGATTTGGCGTGAATTCACCCTCACGAATACAAGCACTGTGACCGAATCCGGCGCGGACGATTTGTGAATTTCATAGAAATAGCAGCCTTGTCTTCAAGTTTTAGAATCCAAAGGCCGAGACGTGTTCCTTCCTCGGCTGCAATCGCAAGACGAAGAAGTCAGCAACGCGACTCAATGCAACGTTAACACATTTTACTCCCCGGCCCAGCTTGGACGAGAAGTTGGCACGCCCCGCACCTAACTGAAGGATGTAGTTAGCTTATTAGTTACTCGGCCTGCGCGCCACGTAGGCTAGGTAGTTTTTAGGGTCAACACCAAGTTTTGATTTTTTTTTTTTTAATCAAACTCGAACACGTGTACATCGGAATTGGGTGTAAGCAGCAACCAAGTTAAATCCTTAGTGATATATCTATTCAATTTATTGATTTGAAATGGTTTATGTTTGAGAAGGAAGCAGACGATGGGTGAAGATATAAAATGGTTATGCTTCAAATGTTTAGATACATAAAAGAGACACTGATGAGACACCCACTTCATGAGTCATGGGAACAATGAACAAATCAACAATTTCATGTTTCTTATCTTTCAAAAAATATTTCATGTTTCTTGAGAAAAATGATGAAAAATGATCACACTTTTTCTAGTCCACGTTCTTCTCGTCTGGTTTATAGATCATCATGTGGGATGTAAAGATCATAATATTAGGATTCATCAAATTAATGATTTCACGAAAAAATGGACTAAAGAGAGGGTGTAAAATGAACAATTCTAATCCTATGAAAGAATGTATTCACCACTCTCAAAATTCCACGAGAAAATATTAAGAACAAATTAATGATATTTTATCTTATTAAGAACCTTGCTATCATAAAAATTCAGAAACTAAGGCAAAAAATGCATCAACATTTCTAACTGAGAGATCAGTCACTTCTCTAAGTGGCTCGAACAAGAGGCGATTGAGGTATCGGTGAATGAGGTGACATCATGCACGGAGACATCATGATGTCATCCATTCGCCGAGACTGAAAGCTCAGCTTAAGGTTGCTTTGCCAGTACCTGTTGTTCTTCCTCGGTGCAATTGGCTCCTTGTCTTGAGCCACAAAGTTTCGGATTCGTGTCACAGCAATTTCCATGGTCTTTTCATCCATGTTGGCAAAGCAAACTCTGAACCAACCTGGCTCGGGGCAATGAAACGACGAACCTGGTGACACATTGAGCTTAACTTCATGGATTATCGTGTGCCACAACACCATCTCAGCTTCGAACGTCTGCTTCTTTAGTAGCCTACGCAAGTCCATCCATACAAAAAGACCGCCATTGCTCTTCAAACAGTTTGTGCCCACTTGAGCAAGCTCCATTGTGAAGCGCATGTGCCTTGCTTTTAGCCTTTTAGCACTTTGTGCTATAAACCTCTCCACAAATTCATTGTCTGACAACATTGATGCAATCAGATGCTGAGTTTGTGTCGAAACCAATCCAAAACTCGACATCTTTCGCGCACAATTAACGACATCATCATTGTAGGAATATACAATGCCAACTCTGAAGCCAGGGAACCCCATGTCCTTGGAAAGACTGTACACAATGTGAATAAGGTTGCGGTTGCATTTGATGTTTTCCTCTATGATCTCGGCTATGCTTATGAAACTTGGCTGGCTGAACACTGTGGCAGCGTAGATTTCATCGCATACTAGGTGGATTTTCTTTTCGTTGATGAATGTCACTAGACTTCTGAGGGTATCTCTGTCAAGGACAGTGCCTAAGGGATTTGAGGGGTTGGTAATGAGCAAGCCCTTTACTCTGATGTTTGCCTTCTGAGCTTTCTCATAGGCAGCTTCCAAAGCTGCTCTGGTGACTTTGAAATTGTTGGAGCTGTCACAGGCAACTGGTATAAGTTGCACTCCCGTTCGCCACCCCAAATCTCGGTCAAAACTGCAATAAAATAGCAGAAAAATTTAGCAAAATGCTGGAGAATAGATGTAATTGTTGTGAATAGGCTCAACTTTTTTTTGTTATAAATTTCGTTTTAATTACTATTTCCGTATCCTTTACAGCAATATCCTTAATTAAAACTTTGATGCCTTAAGCCCTTAGCAGTTTTCATTAGAATTGTTTTATCATGAAAAATATAAGTTAATTCTTATGTGTGTCATCACCTCCGTGTTATTCGCAATTTACTATTACATATTCGCAATTTACTATTATGGCATTCGAAAATAATAACGCGACATTATATAAGTTAATTCTTATGTGTGTCATCACCTCCGTGTTATTGGCTAGATGTCACATGGTGTGTAGGTAAGAATTGAATCATAGAATAAACCAATTGGCTAGTACTGTGAAAGGGATGGATGCCTCTACAAATAAAAATGTCCAAAGTTTTTTTTGGACGAAAAAAAAAATGTCCAAAGCTTGAACAGTTGTAAATTGTCCTTTTGAAGACAAATGGACCGCCCTTTTTCCCAAGCATCTTTTTCCAGTTGGTCAAATTATTGAATGGTTCTAAGGCAATCTGTTGACCCACCAAAGCTCTCGTTGGTCAACAACTGATATTAAATTAAGGGTCAAGATCCACTTCTTAATTGCTAACTGTGATATTATTTACTCATTTTCTCTCTTAATCAGATCAAAGTAACCATAAAGCAATATCCAAACATACCCTGGATAATAAGGAACAGGCACCAGAAATGCATCCCCAGGATCAGCCAAGCAAAAAGCGATCGTCTCATGAGCTCCGGTAGCTCCTCCGCTCATAACAATCCGGTCGGCGTCAAATGTGACACGATTTCCTCTCACTTTTCCCATAAAGTTTGCAACAGCCTGTGGATTATTTCACCAAAACAACTTAGTTAATATATAGCCAAAATATTAATGAAATATTGATAATTAAGATTAATGTAAAATTAATTCAATGCGTACATTTCTGAATTCTGGCAATCCATGATAATCCTGAAAGATGGCTATGTCCTTGAATTCATTTACTCCTGCTGCTGTGCAAATGGAGGCTTCTGGATTGTTCAGAACCCACTCTTGGATCAAATCAAAACACATCTGCACAAAGAAGAAGAACCAAGAGTTAATAATGCTCTTCAAAAGCTACCAAACATAAAAAAGAATTGAGAAGTTTTCGGATTTCGGAAATCTTACTTCATTTTCTGCAAGACCCATCTGGATAACCCCATTAGGGTTCTCGGTGGGGTCAAAAGGATCACTGTCATAAGCCTTCCAGCCATCAAAGTACGGAGAGTTTTCGCCGTGGCCATTGCCAGTTGCTATCTTAGACAACAGTTGCTGTTGGTCGCTCAAAGTAAACCCCATTTTTAAATGCCTAAAAATACTTGCAATGCAGTGAGGAATCTATCAAAGTGTATGGAGAACAGAGGAGCTAGAGCTCTGGGGTTTTGGGTAGTCTTACTGTGCTAAACGGTTTTCGCTTTCGACGATTATTATGCAAAGCACAAACCAAAACCAGATCGATGTGCGATTTAGATGAGGAATGCAGGTTCTTCGATGGTATTTATATATGAAGTCTGGTCTCAGATGGCTATGAAAAATGAGAATCTGAAACTTCCTTGAAGGAGCAATATGCATGCTATTCCTTAAACAATGTCTCTGAGATACTACCAGGACTTTGAAGCTGAGTTGGAAAAAACAAACACGTTCTTGGTCACTTCCTTTTTGTCAGGACAAGGCTAGTCGTGAAGGGTACTGTCAGCCATCATCATCAAGTTTCCAGTTTAATATTCTGTATTCATTTGGTCAACATTTAGTCAGACCATCCTATAGGGAAGTTTGTAGCAAAAACAAAACTCTATTACATGGTCAAACTAACCTATGATGCTGATGTGGTATGAACAACTTTTTAAATGGTTGAGAATTGATTTCAAAGTTAAATTCCTTTTATATAGAATATGACATGGATGCTTGAGTAAGCGATTACGATGAAAACTTGTGTGGGGTTGCCAATTAGGGCAGCTCTCATACCAGGTGCGACTAAAGTACGGTAAATTTCATGTTTTGGTGAGAGCTTTCATACGAATGACGTGGTCTGAATGCCTCCACACAACTCTATCCCACCAAAATTCTGTCATTTAAGTTTAGGGTTTGTTGTCATGAATTATAAATTATGAAACATTTTACATTTCCAAGTATAACTGTATAATGTAGTAGTAAGCAAGAAAATTCCAGTCCTTTAGTATGACTGGGATACACTCATATACTTGGATTCATATCAAAATCTGGATTATACAGAAAAACATCTTAGTATATTTTGCTGTCTTTTCATCCCGCAATGGCTCAAGAATTCAAAAGAGAGAGCTCTGAACTTAATGGTGGTCCATCTAGAACGTTCAACTTTAGGTCCCATACATATTAAATGTACTTTTTTTTTTCTGGTGGAACAATAATGCAACTGAGAATTGCATTTGCACCAGATTTTTTATAGTGCAGTAGTTTGGTATCTCAACCATATACTATGACTAAAATTCTATGGTGCTCTAAAACATATAATATTCTTAAATTTTTAATCGTTAGTGAAGAAAATTAGGGTTTCACCATAAAATTAATTGGCAAATGAGGAATAACTTAACTACTTATAAGCACCGGTCTGTTTGGTGGGCTAGAGGAAATTGGGCCTTAAGGATATAATTGGATTGACAATGACTTGTAAGACATGACTTGTAATTCATGTATAATAATAAGTTAGATAACCCACTTTATTGTAGACTCATAACCATTCATGTTCAATTCTATCCATCTCACATTTGAGAAAACAAACAACGGACTGGACTCAAGTCTATTTTAATTGATCACAACCTATCTCATTCAGCCCATGAAACAGGAGGCATGTGAAACTCAATTGGCTACATGGGGAGTAACTTAACTACTTATAAGCACATGCAAAGTCCTCCTCCCATCAATGTAGGATTCATTCTCAACAATTAAATCTCAATTTTGTATTTTTAAACTGAGAATTATATGATCATATATAGAGTTTCTTGTTGGAACCCACCTAAGATAGTGTAAGTAGGTATTTTACTAGAAATAAATAAAGTGTTTTTGTACTTACAAAAACAGATATTCTCTCATGTGCACCGAGTTATGTGTGCATGGGTTGGTCATGATTCAGTTGGGTCTAGTGATCGTATAACGACACTCTAATGGCACTGTAACTACACACCATCGGTTGCGCTTGATCTAATTTTGACCTTGTTACAGTGTCATTGTAGCGCCAACCAACCAGGTCATGCACAATCCATGCGCAGGACCCCTGCGCAGGAGAGAGAATTTTACACAGAGAGAGAGAGAGAGAGAGAGAGAGAGAGAGAGAGAGAGAGAGAGAGAGAGAGAGAGAGAGAGAGAGTATGAGAGTTCTATCTTAAGAAGTTCATTATGCAAAACAAACGGTCCTTAAGTTCGTCTCCGTTCATTGGTTCTATTGATCTTATGCAAACCAAACGGTCCTTAAGTTCGTCTCCGTTCATTGGTTCTATTGATTCCCTGAAAACATTAAAATGGGTGGCTATCAACTGCCCTTTTTAACGCAATGGTTATTTTAGGAAAGGATCATCTTTAGATCTCTTCCTCTTAATCCATCAAGTTTGGAGATTCGAGTCATTGAAATTTAATCCAATAACTAAAGTTATTATAACTTTTAAAGTAAATCCTTATTTGTAATCGTTGAATCAAATTTCAATGGTCTGGATTCCCAAACTTGGTGGATTAGGAGGAAGGGATCCGGAGAGGATCCCTTTCCGTTATTTTAATCATGTAAATTATGAAAGAAATTGTATTTCCTAGTCATAAGTTCTAAATGAATACTATTTGACTCTTTACACGTAAAAAGTCATTTTTCTGTACATGACGACTTGATATTATTTTATTACACAAATAATGTTTAGATGATGAAGTGAATAAACAATTCATATTATGGTGTTAATAGAGTAAAATGTTGCCATATATATCATCGTTTATGATAACATCTTCTAAAAAAGTTCATTCCGCTAACCAAACAGGCTCTAAGTTGGACTCCATTCATTGCTTCACTTGAAAACAATTTAAAATATGGGTGGCTCTCTCCTGTTATTGGTATTTTGTCAACCAAAGAGGGTGGCTATTGCTAACAGTACGGGTCAAGGTATTAGACTTTTTTGGTCAGCATTTCCATATGCTACCAAAGACTACTGCCTTCGGTGCAGTAGAGTGTTTCATTGAACCGGCTTTCCTTTGTTTATGTTCTATTGGTCGTGGAAACTATTTTTCCCTATTTTTTGTCAAAGGTCATATGATAGAAATTAGAATGGTTCACCCTCCACGCGGTGCGTTGAAATTTTATTCCAATTCCAACCTTTGAAAAAAAGAAAAAAAAACCAACACAGGGTAGCACAGCGATTGAGGTCGAATTTCAGGTTCGTATTCTACACAGCATGCATTGAGTTCGATTCCTGATGCTGGTGAATCACACCATAGTGGCCAGAAAAAGCTAAAATGTTTATGCGAGTCTACCCGACCCTGAAAAGCTAAACTACCGTAACGAAACCACTAACTGGTCATTAAAAAAAATAAAACTAATAAAAAATAATAAACTGTGTAAAAAGATCCCTAATCAATATTAATCAAGCAGAAAAATATTGATTAAGCAGAAAATTGCAGACCATTATATCGCTTTGAAATGGTCGAGTCCGGTTTAAGTAACTGGGTTTGGAACCAATTTAGTCAATGGATATTCAAAGATTGTATGCCTCTCCTCTTCCCACATGGTTTTTATTTGTTTCTTCTTTTAAATTCTGAATACTTGGAAAAATAAAACCTCACATGATATATATATATATATATATATATATATATATATATATATATATATATATATATATATATATCTTAAAAACTACCAAGCCTACGTGGCGAGCAGGCTAAGTAACTAATAAGCTAATTATGTCCTTCGGTTATGTGTGGGGAATGCCTAACTCGACAGCCGACCTCGACTGGGGAGTAAATATGATGATGTCGCATTAAGCACGATGCTGACTTCTTGATCTTGCAACTACTGCCGAGGAAGGAACACGTTTCGGCCTTCGGGTTCTAGAGCCTAAAGACAAAGCTGCTAGTTTTGCGAAGTTCAATTTCAAATTCGGATTTCAATGTGCCGGATGTAGTAACCTGGTAATACTTCACTTCGCCGAGAAGGCTGATGAGATGACCTCTGCCAACAAGGACTCGGAAATCCTTATTGAACGAGATTTGGATAAATAACCAGTTGGTCTCGAAGTAATGCTGTTTATCTAAACTGAATGTGCTCCTCGGTTGGCTAATTCTACGGTTCCAGTGTTGTCTATCCAAACTGAAGATGTGTTGGTGGGAAATCTCAAGGTTGTTGAGAAGCTTTGCACAGGGCAATTTGTGTGTTAATTTGGAGGGGGTTTGAATGATACACTGAGTCTTGTATTTATAAGGTTGGATATCTGCTTGGCTCGGCCTGATGGTGCTTGTAGAGTCCAATCAACAATCCAACAATAGGGAACATCATCCTATATTCAAACTCTATCTCAAGTTCTGCCATCCACTTTCTCCAAGATAATTCAAAGCATATGCCTCCCAATTTCTTAAAGATAATGTCGAAAACTTCAAAATTATAAAGCCTTCCACGTGATTAAAGCTTCAAAGCCCTCCTAGAGCCTCATGCCCCAATGAAATCGCATCATCTCAGACCTAGACCCACACGTTTGCATGCAACTCCATCCTTTGACTATTTATTCTCATCTTTATTTTCCTTAATCCCTTATCTGACAAACATTCAATTTGCATGCAAATTGTTGTTTGGGTAAATTACAAAAAACTACCTCAACTATTGGTGTCACGACACTTTCATACCTCATCTTTAAAACGTGACAATGTCATACCGCATCTTACAAATTTGTGACAATGTCATACCTCTGTCAATTTTTCTGTTAGTTTTTCTATTAAGTGCTGACGTGGCGAGATATGGGGACCACTCACTAATACAGCTGGATTAAAAAATAATTAAATATATTTTTAATAATTAAAAATTAAAAAATTAAAATTTGTTAAGAGAGAGAGAGATTTAATATAAAAATAAAAAAATTTAATTTTTAATTATTAAAAATATATTTAATTATTTTTAATTCAGCTGTATTAGTGAGTGGTCCCCATATCTTGCCACGTCAGCACTTAACAGAAAAACTAACAGAAAAATTGACGGAGGTATGACATTGTCACAAATTCGTAAGATGCGGTATGACATTGTCACAAATTCGTAAGATGCGGTATGACATTGTCACGTTTTAAAGATGAGGTATGAAAGTGTCGTGACACCAATAGTTGAGGTAGTTTTTTGTCATTTACCCTTGTTGTTTTGATCAGATAGGAAAACAAAAGGAATATTCTTTCATTCTTTACCAATTCTTATCTCTTCACACCACATTGCCATTTCAATTATCTTTTGGTAATATCTAGAAAAATATGAAATCCAACGGTCTAGAACCCACTTATTTAACGGTCTCGATTGCTCGGGCTGATATTGTAAAATAAAGTCCAAACAATATATATAGGGGTTATTGAACTTTAATCCTTGAAGGAGATTAAAATTCAATGAAAACCTGATGTTATGTTGGATATTGATTTTAATCCTCTAATGTGTACTTAATTCAAATTTATATCATATTTTTTATTTAATAATAGATATCTTATTTAATGTCATTCCATTAAAATTAAAATTATTTATTATTATATACATTTTAATTCATTATATTTATTTTACTTCCTCTATTTAGTGTACCTAAACGTTCGTATCATAATATATTTTACTAAATTAACGTACTGAAATGTCTGTACCTAAATATATTGTAGTGAATTAGTAGCACATAAGAAAATATGCAAGAACATAAGTGTAATGAAAAGTCCGTACCTAAATATATGATACTAAATTAGTATACCTAAATGTCGGTACCTAAATATATTATAATAAACTAGTGTACCAAAATATTCCTGCCTTAACATATTATACTAACCTTGTGTACCGAAATGTTCATGCCTAAATATATTGTAATAAATTAGTGGCACATAAAATAAAATATGCAAAAACATGTGTACCAAATCTTTACAAAAATATTTTCTTATATAAGATACTTTGTGACGACCCGTCACTAAAATTCCTGGAAAATTATCCCTGACTATGTGATTTGACAATTTTACCCTTTTGGGATAGTTATATTCTGACGTGGATGCAATTATTTGATTTTAAATTATTTTCTCACTTTTGTATTTAAATTGGGTAATCTTGTACATGCACGTACAAAATTTACAATATCAAAAATACTGTAAAGGACTCAGATTTTGTACGAAAATCTTAGATCAATCCGTCGTCATCCCACGAAAAGTGGATCCGGTTCCCTTTTTTGTTGGACCAACCACCAATCAAACTTCCATTTTCCTTGAAACCATCCTCACCACCCAATCAGTTGCTTCCCTTTCTTTAAATGCAGCCAATCAAAGCTCTCTCTCTCACCAATAAAAAATTAAACTCAGTCCTCTATCTTTTCTCTCTCCCCATAACCCTCACTCTCACTATTCTCTCCTCTGCAACCCTTGCAAACACACACCAAATCACACAAACGTGGCAAGCAAACCACACCACTGTGTTCATCTCAACTCCACGAGCACAACCATACCCATTAAGCTTTGAGAAACCGAGTTTATAATGTCGAACTCGGAAGGTCTGAACTTAGCGAGTTGAGTTCATCAAGTTTCAGGCCGAGTGAAGGAGTTTTGAAGGCCAAGGAAGCTCTCATTCAACTCCCTAAGCTTCCTAGGACAAGTTTCAAGAAGCTTTGACATCGAAACAACTGACTTTCGAGGAGCCTAGTTTTGGCCGTATCTTCCAAGCCATTTTCAAGCCACCTCTATCTACTTTTTGGACTTTTGGAAGGTATAATATAATTCTCCTCTTCCTTAGCTTCATTTCCATATACATTTCATGAAAAATAGTTGAGAAATGAAGAAGATTTGAATTTTTGAATTTTTGAATTTTTTTCCAAATTCAAGCAACTCAGACGGCGGCGACCGGCGGGGCTCACCGAAGAAGAACGAGGAATATTCCATCAACTTTGACAAAATATTCTAACAACTTCAGGTAACACCGTTAACCTCTGTTAAGGATTTAACACAATATTTCGTGGAATATTCCTAACGGCCGTTAGGCCTCCGTCAGGCACTGGTCGAGCGTGGGGGCGCGTCTGCCGTGCCTTGGCCGGCACGTGCAAGGTCCAAAAAAATTTCTAAAAATTTGGAGATGTTCGTGACGTCGAGTAGGTCACGTTCGTATATTTAAACCCTAGGTTTGAGCAAATTATGGGGGTTTTATTTAAGTTTTCATATATGTGTTTTAATTAATTTAAAAATAGTTATTTCACATATAGGGGAAACCTATCCCGAGGACGTACAGGGCCAAGCAAGGCTCGGAGGCTACGATCCAGTGATGTACTTGTGAGTATGCAATTTTTTTATACATATATATCATTATAGTTTCCATGAATGCGTATTTACTTCACTTTTACACTTATATTGCCAATTATCATTATTGTGATATTAATTGTGATAAATGTTGCTATATGGTTAAGATATTACTGTCATGACATACACATATTTTTATATGCTCATCTTGCTGCACCCCAGTGTCAGCACTCCCGCCCCAGGGCCAGGGTCAGTCCTTGTCGTGCATGTTCACATCAGCACCGTTCGCTCGCCTTGGATCCAAGTTAGGTGCCAGTCCTGTCGTACAGATTGCACTAGGCAATCCTAACTTGTATATGACCCGTGCTTCTGCACCAGCCTTCACGTGATCGTAGTACTAGAGCGTATTGATTACACCCAGTCTTGTTCGTGTCAGAGTTTATATGTAAAAACTCGTGTGCTAGCGTAGATGGATGAGCACTTAGTTATACTTGATTATCACATGATTATATTACTGCGGCATTCGATATGTCATGACTTGGCATATTTCTGATTATATTACTGTTGGACTGTTGTTTACATACTTACGTAGTATGTTTTAAGGAAGCTATACTTGTTTTACGGCGAGGGGTTACTATGTTCGAAAATAAAGGCTTTCTTTCAAACGTTGTTTTGCTGACCCACTCAACTTTGTTTTTTCGCCCCTCCAAGCCCTAGATAGATGTACTCTTCATGGCACTCGAGGATTCTCCAGCGGTTCTGACACTAGCTCTGTTTAGAAGTATGAACTTATCCACTGTTGTGTAATAAGTGTACTTTAATTGCTTTGACTAATTTATTGTAGTTATATTGTCTATTATGCCCTGAATATTTGTCGTGGGTTTTCCCCACTACTGCACAATCTTCCATTGTTTAATTTAAATTAGTTCTAGTTTAGTTTTAATTTAGTCACTTTTTCACATCACTTACTTTATGGTTACGTCACCTCCCGGTAACGGCCAGCACGCTTCGATCTTTGGCGATCAGGGTGTGTCATACTTACCATAATGAGAATTAAAATTTATAATATTTTCATAAAATTTAATTTATGAACACCATAAAATTATAAATAAAAAAGAGAGACATTTAATATGCTGGCATTAAAAAGAGTCTAAGGATTAAAATTAATTTTTAATCTTGTATAAGACATTTTTCTAAACTTTATCTTATTTAACTATACTTCTTTATGTAACATGCTATAAAGATTGATTCGACCAAGAAAGATTCAATGCTGCAGCAAAGAGAATAATGTTATTATGGACACTAATGAGTTAACTCACGGAAAATGATTTATGTACACTATTTTATTTCTTCTGCACGCTAATATTTAATTTAATATAAAAAAAAGCTAAAAATAAACTTTTGTGAGAAATGTGTGAAATTCGTTTTTCTAACTTGGCGAGAGTTCCACAATGCCGCCACGGTTCAAGCCATATTGCCAGGAAAAAAGAAAAAAAAAACTAAATGAATATTGGTAGTGCAGAAGAAAAAACTCTGAACAACTTGATTATGTTCAAGTCTGCATTATAAAACAAATTTTAAACACCTATGGAAATTGACGGAGAAATCTTGCATGCAACTGATGTAAGTCCATCGCACGGGAATGCAAAAGACTATTGTGAGAGTAAGTGTTATATTGTATACACTTGTACCACCAATTGTCACATCTGTTTTACAAGACAAAACTCACACAATATCGATGTGACTATTTGATCTTAAGCACATCAAGCGACTCGACAATACAAAGGGAGTTTTATTAAATAAATAAAAAAATTACACCTAATCAGGGACATAAACTTTGAAGAGGAATCGTTTCATTTTACTGTTGTTATAAAATAAAATGACCATTGACTGCAGAAATATGAAATTATTTATTACCGTAAACCAAATTTCCTGAACATTATGCGAAAGCTAAAAGGCTTTCAATATTTTGGACTCCAGGCTTAAAAGTCTACTAATAAACACGAAAAAGTTGGAACTTTTACAATCAGGCTCAAAGCTTTTCAATCCTTTGGACTCCATTCAAATTTGGCAAACTGATTAACCATTGCTAATTTGTATATGTGTTTGTTTGACCAGGAACTTTGTTGGTCAAACAAAATGTGAATCCCCCAATAACATGACCATTAGCTTGAAATTTGAAACCACCGGCCTAACTTTCGGTAGCATGTTTTGCAACAAACACATGGTTTCAAGTGCAATACTCGCCCGGCGGAGAAATTATTCTGTTTCCGTGACATCATCTGCCCCGATTCTATAGTGTCACTCTTGCATCACGTATAAATCTTACGACTTTTTTTCAAAGAAATCCAGCACAAAGGAGAAATAACTTTTCATATATGTGATTCCAACTACATGCACAGTTGTGTGGAGTACGTAAATTGATTACCTATAAGCTGTAAGCGGAACAGCGGCGTACAATTCATGACATGAACTACATCAGTCACAATTTTGGGACTGCAATCGAAGCCCTCTTTCTACTTTCTCATAAGAAGAACCACTGTGTGAGCTGCAATACTTCGGTTTTCGCCAAGACTGTCCACCTTCTCATGAGTTTTAGCTTTGAGATTCACAACGGAGGGGTCTGCTCCAAGCAGCTTAGCCAAGTTGGCCCTCATAACCTCTTTGTGCGGGCTCAATTTCGGTCTTTGAAGAATCAAAGTAGCATCTAAGTTTCCAATCTCATAACCTGCCTCGTGCATCAATCTCACCTGGAATATTCTCAGTATGATTTGATATCTAATAACAATTTTCCATATTAAACTCGGAAAATGTTTTTTAATGTAAAAAACCATGAAAATGTATGAAGATCCACGACAAGTTTTGCAGCCAGGACTAAAGGCTTGAGACTCGGGTTTTGAGTCCCCGAGGCTGAAGGGAGCATGTGAAACTGGCCATTATAGATGAACAGGCAATCCATCTTTGCAACCTAATGCCCACACATGCTCCTACCTCACTCAATACTCGATACTCTAAGCAGGTATTTGGACTAAGGCATACGGCTCATGATTTGGAACTCAAGGCCAGAAAATTGAGATCTGGTATCCAGGACTCAGGGCAGAAGTACCGGACCGAACCTAGGTCCAGACCTCGAGCCCTGGGGTCCAATACTTGAACAGGAGCTTTGCATTGTGTCTCAAAATTCGGGTCGTGTGGCCTGGCAGTGGAGACACTCTCTTGTAACCAGAGACACCATGTGGCAAGTATTGATTGGACGGATGGTGTAACGTTTGAACATGTGGCAATCATCTATAGCACCGGTGGATGACACTAGGAGTATATATTGGTTGCAAGAGAGTTTCTCTCCAGACAGTGCCTGGATTTATGGCTCAATGTTGCAATACATTCTTAATGTTTTCAATTTCTGAATGCAATCTTATCGAAAAAGACTGAAAAGCGAGAATTTTGTTTTCAGATTTTGGACAAATCGCTGTAGACCTCAAAAACAAAACAATTGTATCGAGATCACAATCCAAAAGCCCTCAACCAAATTGCTTAGTCTAACTTTTATAGCTTCCACTCACCATAAGCGACACACAATCAGATTTTTTTCATCCCAAACGTCACAACTCATGAAAAACAACCGTTATCGAGGAACCAAAGACATAAAATTTTCACAATTGCATGCTATATGAATCCTTAAACTCGACCAAAAAGCTCAAATAAATCAAAACAGTAAGAACAAGGACAAGGAGGAGGATAACTTACAGCTTCTTTGATGAACACAGATGAAGCTGCACCCCTCCACTTCGGATCCGAATCGGGAAATATCTGCCCGATATCCGGAAGCCCCAAAGCCCCCAATATCGCATCCACCACACAATGAAGCAACACATCCCCTACACAAAATTCAAATCCAAAATCCAAAATCCAAAAACATTAAATCGAAAACTTGATAGAATAAATAGAATATGTGAAGTTACGGGAAGAAAAAGTAAAATAATGGAGGAATAACCGTCGGAATGCGCCTCGCAGCCTCTGTCGTGAGGTATGTCGATGCCGCCGATGATCAGAGGGTACCCGGGCTCCAGCCTGTGCAGGTCGAACCCGTGCCCCACCCGAAAAGGCAAGAGCTTGGACGGAGTGGCGGAAGCCGGAGCTTGGTCGACCTCGAAGGCCGTGCTCGCAGAGGCGCAAAAGACTGGCCTGCGTGGAGTTTTGGGGGTTCGGAGAGACAGAGGAGCCGAGGGTTGAAGATAGTATGGGTTTAGGGCGGGGAGGTGGGAGCAAGGAAGAGAGCGGGAAAGTGGCTTGGTGATTGTGGCGATAGTGATTGAGGAGGCGCACGCCGGAGTAGCTGCCATGGCCATAGCTGAAGGTTGAAGCTCTGGCACAGAACTCGATACGACAGCGTTGCGGTGTATCTGGTTTCTGTCAGTGTTGGGTTCAGGGATGGGTACGGTTTAAATCGGCCAAATCGAAATTTCGGTTCGGTTTGGTTTTTTTTTTTTCTGTTCGGTTTTTTTTTGTTTGGTTTTTTTGGGTTCAGTTTCGGTTTTTTTCACATAACGGTTGGGTTTTTAAATAAAAAAAAAACAAAGTATACATAGGGTTAATTCTTGTTTGGTTCTTGAGAAATTGGGTTTAAAAAGTAATGATATTTTAAATTCTCTTTTTCTTAGTATTATTTGTTTTGGATATTATTATTTTTTTCACATCAAGCAAACAAACAAAGTATACATATGGTTAATCCTTGTTTGGTTCCTTAGAAAATATCAAGGAAAGTCCTAAAACTTTTAAGTAGAATAGATCACTCAAATATTACATGATTATTAATAAAGGGCAAACAAAGCAGTAAAACCCAAATCACAAACAGTCATCAAATCCAATGGTATGTTTAGTTTTCTAAGAGAATGCAGTGAAAGTTTCAATCTTTTATAAAGTCAAGCAACAAAAAATGAAATTTAAAATGTTTAACTCTCTCTCCCCCCTCTCCCCCTCAATTTTTACCTAACAGAGATATGAAAGTAAATGGACTGGGGTGCAGAGAGAGAAGTTGTACAAGTAGATTTGATTACCATGTGATTATTACTCCAAATCATTCATAATTTCAATTCAGACAATAAAAACACAAACAAAGAAGAACATGATTGATCAAAAGACAAATGGAAAGCAACTGGTTTAGTGATGAAACAAACAAACCATAAAAAATTAGAAGTAAAATTGGAGTGTAAGAAAAATGAGAAAATGGCAGTAAGTATTTGGCAACACATTGGGCTTACAAATTCGGTTTAAAAAATAATACCCAAAACAAATAATTAAACAAATAAATTGGATTTAAAAATATTACAAATTGGGTTTAAAAAATAATACCCAAAACAAATAATTAAATAAATAAAATTAAAAAAAATATTAATTTAATTAATTTGGTTCGGTTCGATTTGGCTCGGTTTCTAGACCTCTAAAACCGAACCGAACCAAAAGAATTCAGTTCGGTTTGGTTTTTTCAATTCGATTCGATATTTTCATTTGGTTCGGTTTTTTCAGTTTCAGTTCGGTTTGGTTTTCGATTTTTTTCGGTTTTCGGTTTTTTGAACCCACCCCTAGGGTGTATGGCTGAGTTCAAGTTCACCAAACAGGAGCTTGATCTGTTCGGTAATGATTTTGAACATTTGTAAATATCGTAAATCGTATTCGTTTATTATATATCGCACAATTAATTTTTGTCATGTACTATTTGTATTTAATTTTAAATAAAAAAATTTATAATAATTTATAATTACACGTTATAAGATAAATATATATAATTCTTGAATTTTCAAAATAATTTATCTAGAATCCAAATTCCAAGTTCACAACTCACTCGCAGGACCCATTTATTTTTCTCAACTGAAATTCGAGTGTGCGATGGCATATTCTTCGATTTCCTAACTTGGTAATTAAATTATTAATAAGCATTAAGATATTTGGATTAAAAAATTCAATGTATATTTTTTGGTTGAGTTTTGTTTCTTTAATTGACAAAGTACAGATAAGGGATGAGATATACGCATATGTTTGTGTTTGGGCCCGTTTTTACACTATCGGCCCGAGTAGTTAAGGCCGTTGAGTAAGTATGGTTCTTAATCATCAGATGAGAAAGTTCAGATAATTTACTATTGTTAAGAGATAATATTGTGGTTCTTAATCATAATAGTTGTCTTTTAATAAATTATCTTAATTTTCTTGGACAAAATAAATTATACAAATTATTGGACTCTTCACGCGGCATAACATGGATCTGCAAACCGAAGATAATGGTGAGTAGGAAACCTAATGAGGTTAGGTGATGAATGTCAGTTTGGTATCTAGTCGACTGCATGCAGTGGCAGATCCAGGATTTTAAACTCGGGGGTCCCAATAATAAAGGTCAAAAAAATTTATAGACAAAAATAGCATTGAAAAGTTAAATATAATACATTTCATTCAAAAATCATGTGCAAAACAATATTACAAGCTATAAAATCCTAATTCAAGCATCCACGACGAGGTTTCATAGTCTGAAAATGTTCCATGATAGCTTCATTACCAATACATGAAAAAACATCTTTCTCAATGTAAACAACTAAGCTGTCACTCAACCATTGATCTCTCATTTTGTTGCGAAGTGGACCCTTAATGATATTCATAGCGGAAAATGCCCTCTCCACTAAAACGGTTGCAACAGGTAAAACCAAAGCCAATTGAATAAGCAAATATACATATGTAAATGTTCGATGCAACCCTTTCTCCACCATTTTCTTAGCAAGCTCATTAATCCCCCGCAATTGAGAAAAATCATTATCAGAACGCACAAAATGAATGTAAATATCAAGTTGATCTTGAAGTGTCGATCTATCTTGATCTGTGAATCTTTAGGATACATCTGAGCAAGGCGAACAAGCTTCTCTTTATCAAAAGCTACAAATGAATCGTTCATACTCAAACATGCCAAGCAAATAAGCAATTTGGTATTACCTTCAATGAAGCGATCATCTAATTCTGTAAGTTGGAAATCAATGACCTCAAAAAAGAGCTCCACTTTGTAATGATGACGATTGGTCTTTCTTGGAGCCTTACGCAATGATTTCCCTTGAATGACATATAAATCATCCATATTAGGCACCTCAATTTCATGTTCAACACAAAAAGATGATACTTTATCAACCAAAAGATCAAATTTGTCATCATTCCTCATGCAACGTAGTTGTTCTTTACATGTTTTGACTAAAGCCATTGCATTCACAATCTCTTGATCTTTTGTTTTGCAATGCTTGTGACAAATCGTTTGTAACTCCTAATATGGATTTCATCAAAAAGAGGAGGAACACAAACTCAAAAGATTGTAAATCTTTTAATTACCTTTTTGCTTCACCAGCACTATCATTGTAGCAATCTTCAACAATCATGTCAAGCACATCCACCACAGATGAGAACATTGTAATCAAACTAATCAAAGCACCATAATGTGAATTCCACTGTGTATCCCCAGCACGTTTGAGACTAGTTTCTTGATTTAACCCTTACCCCGTTTTAAGACAATCATTTTCAATAGCTTTCATAAGATTTTCTTGTTGTTTCTCTCTAAGTTCATCACGACGCTTACATGAGCATCCAACAACATTCACCAAACTATTAGTCAATGTGAAAAAAGTGCCAACATCAGAGTTTTTCTTTGCTACGGCAACAAGAGCTAATTGTAGTTGATGAGCAAAACAATGAACATAGAATGCACAACTTTCTTCATCTAATTTTTTTTTAAGGCCATTGAACTCACCTCTCATATTACTCGCGCCATCATAACCTTGACCTCGTAGGCTGGAGTAGCTCAAATCATGTAGTTTCAAGAACTCATCAATGGACTCTTAGTTTACTTGAAGTTGTTTTGGTAACATGTTGGACTCCCACGAACCTTTCAAGTGTTGGACTCCCACGAACCTTTCAATTACTTGACCTTTGTTGCCACATAACGCAAAATCACCACCATTTGCTCCTTTGTTGAAATATCATGTGATTCATCTTCCATTATAGAAAAGAATTTACTCTCTTTCACTTCTTTCATAATGGCCTTAATAGTTTCAAAGGCACATGAATTGACAATATCTTTTTAAATTGAATGAGCTATTAGCTTGAGATTTCCCGGAGCATTTTCTAACACAACTTCCTTTATTTTCTCATCATGATCCGCAAGGAATTGCAAGAGCTCTAAATAATTCTCCCTATTATTCGAAGTGTCACCTTCATCGTGGCCACGAAAGGGAAGGCCTTGTCACAACAAGAACTTAGTGCAATCTATGGATGCATTCAAGGAAAGACGATATTTCAGACACTCTTCTTCTGACTGTTTGATCACAACTGCTTCAATATGTGTCTTTTGGTTCATTAGATAACTAGCCGCTTCTCTAGCTTTATTGTGGAAACTACCAATATGACCAACATGTTTGTCAAAACATTCTCTTGCATTCTTCCATTTCTTAAAACCTACCCCAATGAAGGCATCGCTTCTTAATTGTGAAAAGTTGATTTGAAAGAGATAGCAATGAAGACAAAATGCCACATCTTTAGATATACTATACTCCAACCAATCATATTCTTCAAACCACGAAACAACAAATCGTCACTTTTTCTTTGCATGCAAAGTGTATGGGAACTCATACTTTGTAGGCCTACAAGGTCCCATTTGCAAATATGCTCTTCGGACCTCATCTTGAATATTAGAAGGATAGTCCTTCATTCGAATTCTTTTTCCCAAGTCTCTCTCAAGATTATTAAAATCAATGTCACATTCATTTTATCTTGAACTCGAACTACCTGAACAAGTAGATGGTGCTATTGGCTTTGGCTTGAAAAATCTTTCCATATTTCTTATTTCTAAACTACACATTTAACCAAAAACACAAAACATATACCAATCAACCAATAAACAAAAATTCCATCTAAATTTCAATGATAAAATGAGTATACAAACATAAAACATATCAATAATGGACTAAAAATCTCCACCAATATCTAATATAATTTAATTGAGATTAGATTAGAATACTAAAAAACTTACTTGAATTTTGAACCAAATAGTGGTGGCTTGAAGAATTGAAACTAGTGGAGGTATGATATTAGAGTAATGTAATTATAATATGGGATTGAGTGGGATTAGAAATTTAGGGTTTTGGGTGAATATAGGAAACATAGGGATTAGGGTGAAAAACAGAGGATTGGGGAAAGGAAAAGGGACTCTCAGCGAGGAAAGATGGCCCAGTGGGGCTAGCCTATTAGGCTCTAAAAGAATATGAGATGGACAACAAACGGCACCGTTTCTCATTGGCCTTTAAAAATAAAAATAAAAAATAAAAAAAATTGGCCAAAACACTGCGTTTTGGACCAATTTTTTAAAAAGTCCTATTTTCTTTCTTCTCCAGTTCTCCCCTACTGTCTTTTTCTTCGTTGCAACCTGCAACTTGCAGCGCAGACCTCATGTTCAAGTACGAGGGGTCCTCCAAAAAATTTCAAGCAGCATTTTAGGATCGCCGAGGGGTCCTGGGACCTCTCAGGTCCCCATGTAGATCCGCCCCTGGCTACATGGAGTTTATGGTTGAATGGACTCGCATACAGAGCCACGTGATACATGGGATAAAGGTGAAATGTGAGGATGGGATGAAAAACCTAGCCTGCCTAGGCTTTTAATGCATGGTAAGAGTTAATGATGGGATCTTGGTGAAAGACTACCAGCTATATATATATATATATATATATATATATATATATATATATATATATATATCACTGTTCTAAAAAACGGCCTAGGCGGCGCCTAGGTGCTAGGCGGTGGTGACCCGAGGCGTTTTTGTGCAAATCGGTTGAAAAAATCGGATGGGCTCTAGGCGGCCGCCTAGGCGGGCTAGGCGGGCTAGGCGGCTAGGCGGGTTAGGCGGGCTAGGCGGAGCTAGGCGGTGCTAGGCGGTGCTAGGCGGAGCTAGGCGTTTTTTTGTTTTTTTTTTAATGAAATTAAAAAATAAAAAAATTCCTATCTAAGTCTAAGTGGTTTAAAATTGTGAACTTGTTGTACATGTGTCATCCTACAATACTTCTCACCATGGTTATATGGCATATAAGCTTAATGTGTTTTAAAATTTTGGACTTGTTTGATACTCTTTTTGCATTTTATCATTATTTTATTATCTTATTCATGGATTTCATACAAGTATAATTTTTTTGTAAGTATCATTATTCACTTATTTAGAAGATATACAAGAAATTTACCTAAATCCGCCTAGGCCGCCTAGGCGCCCGCCTAGACCCCGCCTAGCCGCCTAGGCGCTAGGCGCTAGCCCGCCGCCCGACTAGCGCCTAGCGTTTTTTAGAACCTTGATATATATATATATATATATATATATACACACACACACACACATACATACATACATATATACAGGCCCCTTCTCAAGAGGGATCCCCATTTAAAAAAAAAAAAATGGGGATACCCTCTTCACCGTTAGATTTGACTTTAATGAAAATATGTGGTTGAGATTAAATCACAGGCCACATAATCTCAACCACAGAATTTCATTAAAACCAAATCTAACGGTCAAGAGGGGATTCCCATTTTTTTTGAAAAATGGGAATCCCTCTTAGGAAGGGATTCCTATATATATATATATATATAATTGGTGGTTGTTTGGATAGACATTTAAAGCATGCAGGTAGTTTTGGGAGTCTAAATGAGATAAAGCAAGGCATTGATGGGAATTCTGATTATAATGTGATAAGCCTAGAAGTCTAGATAGGTTTTTGCTTTGGGTGACAATCTGAAGGGTAAACTTTTGACACGGGTCAATTTTGGTTCTGCGAGTTTGAGTTACAGCGGGACTCTACAATATTATTAGACGTGCCAAGCAAATATCCAACCCTATAAATACAGAGGCAGTGCACCATTCAAGAGACCTCAAACTCAACACACAAATCTGCCCTGCGCAAACTCTCGCTTTACGCGAAGCCTCTCAACAACTTTGAGATTTTTTTTTATTTTCTTTTTTCGCCTTCACATCTTCAGTTTGGATAAACAGCACTATGAAGGCAACCGGTGACATCTTCAGTTTGGATAAACAACACTGTTGCCGTAGAATCAGCCGACCTTGGAGTACCTTTAGTTTGGATAAACATCACTGCATCGAGGCCGACTGGTTATCTATCCAAGTCTCGGTCAAGAAGGATTTTCGAGTCTTTTTTGGCAGGGGTCATCTCATTAGCCTTTTTGGCAAAGTGAGGTGTTACCAGGTTACTACATTCGGCACATTGAAAGCCGAATTTGATATTGAACTTCACAGAAATAGCAGCCTTGTCTTCATGCTTTAGAATCCAAAGGCCGAGACGCGTTCTTTACTCGGCCGCAATCGCAAGACGTAGAAGTCAGCCGCGCGCATCAACACAACATCAGCATATTTTACTCCTTGGCCGACGAGTTGGCACGCTCCGCACACATCTGAAGGACGTAGTTAGCTTATTAATTACTCGGCCTGCGCGTCGTGTAGGTTAAGTAGTTTTTGTCGTCAACAGTTTGTAATCAATTGTAAGTATCAACAGACACTGTATACATTGACAAACTATGAATCAAAACGATTAATTAGAAAGGTTCTTATTTGGCATGCACGATAGTATTTACACTTCCAGTATTGTTCACTTTTAACAAAAATGACATTTTAACCCTAAAAAGTCAATCTTAGTATTATTTACTTACAACACATTTTTATCATTTTGATTAAAACTCAAAGTTTTTCAAGCTATTTTCATTAGTTTTTCAATGTAAAAATGCCAAATACAAAGACAATAAAGTCCTTATGCATTCATTTCTAGCGAGAAGAATGGTTCCTCTCTCAACGGTCTCGTTTGGTAGAGAGAATTGAATTGGAAACAAAATGCAACTACCTTCAAGGTACGTTGAAGGAATGAAAATTTCCTGGCCACGCGGAGGTAGAAGATGGATAACTCAAAAGAAAAAGTATATTCCAATCCTTCCCAAAATCCTCTATACCAAACAAGTTATATAGGGAAGAGAGCATAAAGCAAAGCATGTCCCTAACGATTTCATTCCTTTTTAAGCACACACAAATCATCCATGTTCTATTCCCGGCTATGTGTACCTTTTACAACAATGCGCAAGCAAATACCCTTGTTTCTGTGACAAGGCATACACCGCTCATTTTTGACACTCCGATAATTCTACTATTCACACTGATGGGTACGTTGAGCTTCTAATTTTCATACAACAAACGACAGTCGAGCCCATTTGGAAAGTGCCAGAGGCAGTGTAGCTTACTAGGCATTATCTGAAACAGAAGACCTAAGTTGCTTGCATCCAGGCTCTGGTGAAAGTTTTTCTGGCGCTGCCCGCTTTTGTCTCAACTGCAATGAAAAAGTCCATGAAAACCTCGAAGAAGGCCTCTCTCTCCATCTCCCTCAATTATGTATAAGTACGCATTCATGTGAAATGGGGAAACGGGACATAAAGTGCGGATGTAATGCCCATCACTCACCTTCTCTTCAGAATGCTGATACATGTGCCTCAAAAGGATATTCTTGGCTTCATTAGTTATCACTGCATAGGGGTTTAGATAGGTCAATTTCACATTGTCAAACAACACGATTTGCAAATGCCTAACGAATATCAAGAGTCAAAACCACGGAAACAAAAATCAATTGACAGAAAATGCGAAAATAGGAAAATAATAAAAGACAAATAAGATCGAGGATGAAACACTGGGGAAATACAAGTTTCATTATTACCTTGATCAGGTGGCGGAAGAGTCCGGTCGTGGGTAGGATGGTAGGTTGCAGGTGTCATTTTCTACAAATAAAAATGGAAGCATCACTTAAAGGAAGAAAAGACAATGCATTTAATTTTGATCACTTTACATCATAAAGATAACTCATGACATCTGCTCGTTTTCTTTTTCTTGTCTTTTGGCTGCTAAAAGAACAAGAAAATAGTAATTAGATTGATTATATCGCCAGTTTTTTAAGAAACATCTCCGAATACCCTAGGCACACGACAGGCTATAAATAGTATTTGAGCTATGAATTTCCATCCTAATCTGGGGGGGGTGACCAAAAGTACATCCAACAGTAAAGCAGCAAGCAGTATACAGCTGTAATTAAATTGTTTATAATACAATTAGCAGAATAATAGCTCAAATGTAGACTAGTCTGGTGGTTGGAACAGACTAACTCAAGCCAATTAGATAGGCCCGTTTTACCACATCCACACTAACTCAAGCCAAACGATGGCTGATAACCACCGGAATGTGTGTATGCATGATTCAATATCATCATGAAGCAACCTTCTACCAAAAATCGTACTTCTCTCTATAAGGTGGGCAGAGCTAGAGTTCTGAAAAATGCTAAAAAAAGTATGAGATGTAAAAAGCACGTGTAATTTTCTCTGACTTACTATGAATCTATGTTTGGTAATTCATCTGAACGTCTTTCAGTGATTACGTCCTACTGGCTCACAATGCCAGCTCAGTTGGTTTGAAATAAATCCAGAATTCAGTTTCCAAGCACCAGATGTTTATGTTGAAAATTAAACGTAGTAGTGGACAATTCATTATGCGTCAGGCCTGACTTTTTCACATACACTTCAAGTACCCTAAGATAACTAATCATATATGTTGGAGTTAGTTCCACCATATGTGAAGGCCCACGATGGTAATCTAAAAACTACACGTCTTGCATTTTAAACTTGAATCAGGTCTCTCCACCCATTACCAATGGTTTTGGGTTGGTTGCTCCAACTCCAAGAGCTTCTCAAGAACTCGCCAATCATAAGACACGAACAAGCACCTTTTATCTGACAGGTTATGGGGACGTTCTCTATAGCCCATATTCAGGATGGCGAAACCAATGTGGGACACTCTTTAAATGCTAGTATTTCTAGCTTAAGTAAGAAAGCCAGTGAATCAGCTTCATGCAAATGGTAAATTAACCATGTAACTTCAATCCAATTGTTAAAAAATATTAGATACTGCATAGCTATGAGTAATGCTTCTGATTTCAAAATTCATTCAAACTCTATGAGAATTGAGCAATACAGTACAGTATATCGTAACTGGAACAAAGCACCAATCTTGATAATTACACTTATATAAGATCAATGTAATAACAATTCATTTATCACAAAATCAAACACATAGCATAGCTAATGCATTCATATGAGACATGGAGGAAAGCAAATGAAAAATATTCAAGACGATCATCCAATTCCAAACACTCACTTGCACTAACTTTACCAAATATCATTAAGCCGATTTCAGGATGGAGACATTCAACAAAAGTGGTAAATTCATGACCTGAAATTCTATATTTATAATCACACATAATTCACCATTAAAATGGCATTGCTGCAACATCAATTACCATAAATATAAAACCAAAATCTTTACAAAAATATTCCTACTTACGATTAATTATAAAAATACATTTCACATAGAAATCCAATGGTGTCTATGAGAAACTTACTGCAGAAACCCAGAATTCCTAAACATTAATTAAGCACTACCCAATTCAGGAAAAAAAAAACAACTTTAACAAATAAACAAAACCTTTGCACGATAATTCAGCACGAAAAAGAAGGTGGAAAAAAGGGTTCGATTCAGAATATCAGAAATTGAAAACTCACAGAAGGATTTGAAGGATCAGACGGTCTGAGCTGGCTGAAGTTGTGAGGGTTATACGACGGCCAGTCACCGAACAAAGACCCCATAAAAAATGCACCTCAATCTAGTGACACACGGGTTCTAGAACACGCTGGCAGAGCAGAGCTGCATCTGGTGATTGTTTGCCAGTTTAAATAGGAAGGGCTGGAGGACCCTAATTCGTTGTGTTTGTGCCACCTCTCCGCCCGCTTTCGTAAGTTGTGACGGAGGATACAGGTACTCAAGGCCAAAGGAAAAGCCCAACTCAAAAGACTAGTCCAATAGGTGGGAGGACCCAAGGACTTAAGAACCCCTACACTCTCATAAGTGTAGTCAATGTGGGATCATAACATTACACCACCCTTCGGAGGACCCGACGCCCACAGCGGTAATCACGTCGCCCAGTCCCTCGTCACCAAGTCCCTTGGAGCCCATACTCCCAAGGCGGTAATCACGAGGCGGGACGTCACGTCACCAAGACCCGCAGCATCGGGCACCTAGGCTCTGATATCAATGTTAGGTACTCAAGCCCAAGGGAAGAGCCCAACCCAAAAGACTAGTCCAATAGGTGGGAGGACCCCAAGGACTTAAGAACCCCTACACTCCCATAAGTGTAGTCAATGTGGGATCATAACAATACAAAACTGAGTTATGTATATATTTGTTGATAAAATTTGCCATTTTTTTAGTGTAAATAATATTATTATTATTTTTATTAAATATTTGTGACCTACTCGTATAGATAGATAGTGAAAATGCGTACAGTACATTTGAACTCGGTACATGTGATGCACACATTTTTTGTTACAAGCAGGGAGGAGGGATTTGTTTTCTTTCTTTTTTTTTTTTATAAAAAAAATGGAGACAAATGATGACAAGTTACGGTTATCTACCTCTTTCGAGAGCTGGAAAGACTCACAGAGACATTTTAGCCTTTCCTAGCCACAAGTCTAGTCTAGCTTCCATATCAACAGCGGGTTTCAAACCCAAGACATTAAGCTTTTAGTTTTAAATAAGTTTCGTAATATGTTCTTTACCACTGTGTCACCAACTCGTGGTTGAAGGAGGGATTTGAATTGGGACTTAAGTGCAATGCTAAATGCATTTTTAGATGTGAATAATTTGAATAAATTGATGAAATTGTCGTGTATGAACTGTAGCCGGTTTGGTTTGTTTTTGACAAAGAAAAAAATGCAAACCATCTAAAACTGAAAGGTATTGTAGGTTTGTAATCCTTTAGTTTGGTTACAATTTTGAGCTTATGTAAATTGCCTTGAATATACATACTTACTTTACACATGTAGACCTCGTTTGGCCGTATAAGACCACTAGATAGTATTAATAATATTGAAAGGGTGTTTGGTGAGATTCATATTTAAATAAGCAACGGATAATTTAATCCAACCCCGCTTATTTTATACCCTTCACACCCACTTATTTATCATGTCCAAAACTTATGTATTATTAGTCGGGGAGGAAGTATTTCGCTCACTTCGTACCTTTGGCATCGCTCTCCTTCCACTCTTTCACATCGCCTGTTATCTCTCATTTGGATCATAGGTTCATCTTCATCGTCTTCTTTTTTTTCTCTCTCCATTCCTCCCTCCTCCTTTACACACACACACACACCCCTCCCACTTCTTTCGTTTTCCTTCGTTCTTTGAAACAAAACTTTCCATGGGTTGAAGGAGGAAGTCGATGATTCAAATTCTTCCAATTTGAGTTCTTACGAGGAGGAGGATCCGACAAGGTGGGGGATAGCAATTTGGATCTGGGCTCCGACGAGGGGCGTTCAACGAAGAAAGGGGCTGGGCTTCAACAAGGAAGTGTTCAACAAGAAAGGGAGGTGGGCTCCGGCGATGAGGACAATGAGAAAGGGAGCTGGGCTCTGACAAGGAGGGTGATAGCAATTCGGATTTGTGCTAGATGTTTGATAAAATGTCGGTTTATTACCATTGAAAATATTTAATTTCTAGGATTTTTGCTTTTAGTTGGTCTTTGTGTGGATTTGTCTTACAAGGATCCTAAAAGTTGGATTTTTCTATAAATTACTATAATATTTTTGGAATTATGCTGAAATTTATCTCTATATTGGTGAAATTTTGTACATTACTCAAATACAGTTGATACAAAATTTCACCAATATAGAGATAAATAACATGGTCATGTCTGATATTGCACCAAATGACCGACTAATTTAATCAGTATTATCTGATGACTATTTATCCTATCAGACTGAAATCAGTATAGTCCAAGTTGCCAAACGAAGTCGTAGTTCTTTATGCTAACAACATAATTGTAACATCCCACACTGACCAATGGAGAGGGGGTAATGTGCCTTATATGTACATGCTCCCCTTCACATAGCACGAGGCCTTTTGGGAGCTCACTAGCTTCGGAACTCCGCAGTTAAGTGAGTTAGGGCGAGAGCAATCCCATGATGGGTGATCCATTGGGAAGTTCTGGTGTGAGTTCTCAGAAACAAAACCGTGAAAGCGTGGCCGGGTCCCAAAGCGAACAATATCATGCTATATCGGAGACGTCAAGCCCCTAAGGGGGTGGATTGTAATATCCCACATCGACCAATGGAGAGGGGGTAATGTGCCTTATATGTACACGCTCCCCTCCATATAGCACGAGGCCTTTTGGGAGCTCACTAGCTTCGGAGTTCGTCGAAGCTCCGAAGTTAAGAGAGTTCGGGTGAGAGCAATCCCAAGATGAGTGACCCACTAGGAAGTTCTTGTGTGAGTTCCCAAAAACAAAATCGTGAAGGCATGACCAGGGCCCAAAGCAGCCAATATCGTGTTACGGCGGAGCCGAGACTGGTATGTGACAATAATAGCATTAAATTTGAAGTTTGGCTTATTTTTAATTACGTCCCCTGAAACTCAATTTTTTTTTATCTCAATTTTTTTTCTATAACTCAAAAATCATCATTTTACTCCTGAAAACTCAAAAGTCACCACTTTACTCCTTGAATCTTGAAAGTTGTCATTATAAAACTCAAAATTCGCTCCACATTGCCTTAGATATGCTAATTTCTTATGTAGGTTTGATTTGGTTGCACCGAACTAATCAATTTCTTTTTTTTTTCTTTCTTTTTTTCATTTCTTCAATTTCTTTTAAACTTGATATCCACTGAATATTGAATGTTAATGCATAATAGAGATTTATAATCAATTTTATTGCAAAGTGGCATAGTCTTATTGAGTGTTTGGTCCTACATATGTTTTAGAATGTGACCTATAAGTTTCAAAAGAAGAGAGAGTCCACAAGTCAAAGTGGAATGCATTTTGAGTTTCAGTGAGTAAAATGATGACTTTGAGTTTTAGGGAGTCAAGTGGCGACTTTTGAGTTACAGGAGGCGTAGCTAAAACTCGGCCTTTAAGTTTTATAGTAGGATTTGTTTTAATGTCATATGAACTTATATTTTAAGCAATTTATCATATCAATTTTCTAAAATCATTAATTTGTCATTCACTGTAAGACACATTACTTGTTTTCAAGGTTGTTTTAGATATTTCAACTTCCACTCCATCCCCTGGAACATTTTTATGGACATTTTAAGTTTATTTCATACTTTTAAGCTTTCTTTTTAAGTGATGGACATGATTGACCACGTTGAACCCTCAAAATTTAAAAATAATTGAAACTAAGTTTGTACCAAAGAGAAGGAGAGAAAAGTTCAAACCCAATTTATTCCCCACCAAATACGTATTTTTTTGTACAAAAATAAAAAATTGTAAAACTGAAGGTCAAAAATCCGAATGACTTTAAACACAAACTTCTTTTTTGGATGAAAAATTTAACTGCGTTAGGGTAAGATGAAAAATTAATGATTTCAGAAAATTAATATGAAAAATTGCTTAAAATATTAGTTCATATAACAAATTAAAAAATGTGTATAAATTCATATTACATTTTAAAAAAAATCCTTTATTAAATTATGGAGTTATTGATCCTTGAGTTATGACTATATTAGATTATTAGTTACTAAATCTTGAAGTTTGATGACATATTAAATATTAGTATAAACATACTAGAAAAGGAAAAATATATAGGAAATTATTTTTTTTGTAATTTTATTAACAATGTCGGAAAAACGAAACCAAAATAAAAGGATTAGGTTTGGCCTCAAATCATCCAAACTAAATTGTTGAATTTAGTTTGATTTGATTTTGTTCAGTTCGATTTTTTTAAATTTTTTTGTCTATTCTAAATCGAATCAAAAAGTTAAATTGTGATTGGCTTAGTTGACGTTTTGGGTTAAAATCAATTTAATCTTGAATGTGCTCACTCTTAGTGTTTATAGCCAATTGAGATACAATTTATTTGTGCAAACCGATATAATTCTAACTATTTTGACTCAAATACACTTTTTTTACATTTTAAGTTCATCACATTATGGCGTGTTTACTAATTAAGAATTGAAGTAAGCAAAAATTAGAATAAACATAAAATGGATAAAGCAAGCAGGATCGAAGGGCTGGTTTGGTATTGATTGTTGTGCTTTGAAAAAAAACTGTGTCTGCTGTGCTATGAGAATAAGTAGCTGTAAAATAAAGCAGCAGAGTGTTTGGTAAACTTTATTGTAAAAGTGCTTTTGAAAAAAAAAACAGTATTATAGTGTTTAGTAAACTTTTATGTAAAACAGATGTGAAAAAAAAATCGGTTTTTCAAAGCTGGGTTTTGCCGCTTTGTGTTTTTGGCTTTATTTTTTATTTTTTTATGCCCACTTTTTTTAGAAGCACCTCATACCAAACCAGGGCGAAGTCAGACGTTCTCCTGGCTCCGATGAGGTGGGGGATAACAATTCGAATCTGGGCTTCGACGAAGGGGCGTTCAACGAGGAATGGGGCTGGGCTTCGACAAGGAAGCGTTCAACGAGGAAATGAGCTGGGCTTTGGCGATGAGGACAATGAGAAAGGGAGCTGGGCTTCGACAAGGAGGTTGATACCAATTCGGATTTGTGCTAGATGTTTTATAAAATATTGGTTTATTACTATTCAAAATATTTAATTTCTGGGATTTTTGTTTTTAGTTGGTCTTTGTGTGGATTTGTTTTACAAGGATCTAAAAATTGGATTTTTTGATAAATTACTATAATATTTTTGGAATTATGCTGAAATTTATCTCTATATTGGTGAAATTTTGTATCAACTATATTTGAGTAATGTTGTATACCAAACACAATATAAATAACATGGTCATGTCTGATATTGCACCAAACGACCAACTAATTTAATCAGTATTATCTGATAACTATGTATCTTATCAGACTGAAATCAATATAGTCCAAGCTGCCAAACGAAGTCGTAGTTCTTTTATGTTAACAACATAATAGCATTAAATTTGAAGTTTGACTTATTTTTAACTACACCCCCTAAAACTCAATTTTTTTTTATAATCTCAGTTTGTTTTCTGTAACTCAAAAATTATCATTTTACTCCTTGAAACTCAAAAGTCACAATTTTATTCCTTGAATCTTGAAAGTCATCATTATAAAACTCAAAATTTGCTTCACAATGCCTTAGATACATCAATTTCTTATGTAGGTTTGATTTGGTTGCATCGAACCAATTTCTTTTAAACTTAATATTCGCTGATTATTGAATGTTAATGCATAATAGAGATTTATAATCAAATTTATTGCAAAGTGGCATAGTCTTATTGAGTTTTAGGTCCTACATATGTTTTAGGATGTGACCTATAAGTTTCAAAAGAAGAAAGAGTCCACAAGTCAAAGTGGAATGAATTATGAGTTTCACTAAGTAAAATGACGACTTTTGAGTTTTAGAGAATCAAGTGGTGACTTTTGAGTTATAGGGGGCATAGCTAAAACTAGGCCTTTAAGTTTTATAGTAGGAATTTTTTTTTTTAATGTCATATGAACTTATATTTTAAGCAACTTGTCATATCAATTTTCTGAAATCATTAATTTGTTATTCACCTGTTTGGCCCAAAAGAAGATGTTGTGGGATAGTCAATTTGTGGGCCGACTGAATTAAGTCGGTTGAGTCCTAGCAGGAAAAGGATTTGTCTAAATAGAGATAAGAAAGGCGAAATCCATCCGTGAAGACGAATAGAGTCCCGGTACGATAAGGAGTCTCGGTGACAGTCCGATTGGGGTAAGGAGTCCCAATCCGAGTAGAGTTATGATTCGATCAGAAGGGGATTCAGCCCCTATAAATACAGAAGCAGTGGCAGCATGCAAATGACCTCTAACTCAACAAACAAATCTGCCTCGCACAATTTCTCGCTCTACGTGAAACCTCTCAACACCCTTGAGATTTTTATTTTCTTTTTCGCCTTCACACCTTCAGTTTGGATAAACAGCACTGTGAAGGCAACCGGTAAACATCTTCAGTTTGGATAAACAGCACTGTTGCCGTAGAACCAGCCGTTCATGAAGCACCTTCAGTTTAGATAAACAGCACTGCGACAGGGTCGATTGGTTATCTATCCAAGTCTCGGCCGACGAGGGTTTTCAAATCCCCGTTGACAGAGGTCATCTCACCAGCCATCTCAGCGAAGTGAGGTGTTACTGATGCTTAGGCTCGGTGCCTCGACGCCGAGTTATTTTATGATCGCATATTCACAAGTGGGTTTCAGAGTTCGACATTTGGACGGCCGAACCATGTTTATTATCAAGACTTTCATCCACTTTGAGTATTTGTGCCCCTATACTCTAGTATCGGTTCAACGTGGTTTTACCTTCACCAATATGGTGACTGTTGCCGAATCGGACGACGACGAGCCGTGAACTTTGTAATTGGTAGCCTTGTCTTCAGGCTTAAAGACCCAGAAGCCGAGACATGTTCATTTCTCGGCCGCAGTTGCAAGACACAGAAGTCAGCCGCGTGCATCCACACAACATCAAGACATTTTTACTCATCGGTCGAGCTCGGCGTACGAGTTGGCACGCCCCACACACATTTGAAGGACATAGTTAGTTTACTAGTTACTCGACCTGCGCATCACGTAGGCTAGGTGATTTTTGTAGTCAACATTTGGGCACGCCTAGTGGGACCCAGTGCTAAAACTACGAAGTTCATGCCCGTTAAGACTCGTTCGGTGAAGAAGAAGAAAAGAATGGGAAAGTCTACCACCACACCAGTGACCCATAACACGGGTTCAGAAAATTCATCACAAGCACATACCAATGATGCTGTGACACCTAACCCACGCCGAGATAGGCGAATAATTCTCGACAAGCCCCCTCATAACACAGGGATTCTCACTAAGGTCATAAAATACAAACTGGTTGAAGGAACAGTGGAGGACTGTGACGAGGATGGGGGTGATGCTAGTGACCCACCATCCAGGTCGTTTTTCAAGAGACGATTGGAAGAACAATCTCGGCAATTCGAACAGACATTTGGCCGATACATACAATCAATCCTGGAAGAAGTACGAGGGCAAAACGCCATGCAGACCAAGTTGCTTGAATACTTGGTCCACATTACCCCTAATTTGGGATTGACCGATCGAGCGAGATAGCCCTTGCCTAAACATAACGCAGCGACCACGTCAACAGTCGAGGCATGATCTGCTCGGCTTAGAGCAATTGATCTAGAAAAGAAGAGCGGATCAACCAGCACAACAAATGACTTTGGGCCTGGCACACCTGCTGTGAATGCCGCAGAAATCTAGCGAATGATTGATTCGGCCTTGAAGAAGGGGCCAAAATTCCCCAAGTTTATTCATCCATACCCAGAGTATGTTGAGCATTTCGAATACCCAAAAGGTTTTAAGATCCCAGATTTTAGTTTGTTTGCGGGGGAGTCTTCGTTATCTTCTTTAGAACACGTGGCTCGCTTCACCACATAGTGTGAGGATGTTAACAGTGATCATTATAAGCTACGATTGTTCAACTTCTCATTAACCGAACCGGCGTTCACATGGTATATTAATCTTCCTCCAAATTTGGTCCAAAGTTGGGAAGAGCTGGTTGAGAAATTTCACGAACAGTTCTATCAGCCATGACTAGAGATGTCGGTATCTTCGTTGGCTAGGATGGCTCAAGCATCCGATGAGTCACCAATGTTGTACCTAACGAGGTTTAAATCGACCAGGAATTGGTGCCGAGTACCTCTCCCGGAAGTGGAATTCGTAAGAATCGCTTTCAACGGCCTTGATCTGGAGTACAAGAAGAAATTCTTGGGGGCAAATTTTCGGGATATGTACGAATTGGCTCAGCATGTAGAGCAATATGAGTATCTGCTCTGAGAGGATAAGGTATCAAAGTCCTCAGCCAGGGGTACCGTGTACAAAAACCCTTCGGTCAGTTACGCCTCGACCGAAGAAGATAACTCCCAGTATGCTAGTATAGACGCAGCCGAAATCGTCATTGACAAACCATACATTTGCAAAGCTTTGGCTCAAACTAAAGATACCAAAGCTCGCGTGGCCCCTGAGGAAGCTACAACCAAAACATTGAAGGTTTATACTTTTGACATTACCAAAGCCGACGCAATCTTCGACTAGCTATTGATGGCAAAGATTATCAAGCTTCGGCTAGGACATAACATCCCAAAGGCCGAAGAATTGAAAGATAAGGTATACTGCAAGTACCACAATTCAAGTAAGCATACGACCAACAACTGTGTGGTGTTTCACGATGCCATTCAAGGATGGATCGACAAGGGCAAATTAAAATTCCCAGAGAAACAGATGGTCGTCGACGCCAATCCTTTTCCCTCGGCAACAGTCGGCATGGTGGATGCCCATCTACCTAAAAACAAGAGTAAGGGAAAGGCCAAGTTTGTACAGGTGCAACATATTCCAAAACAGGGTTCTCGGCCACGGCTCAAGATTGACCTATCCTATAATGAGCCACCAACAGAGCTGACAAGGCCCGCGATAGTCCAAGCCATATCAGGAGCTAGTGAGGAAGAATCCGAAAAACCAATAGTTGGCATGATGGACGCCCCTTTGCCTAAAAACACAAGCAAGGCAAAGGTCGAGTTCTTGCGGATGCAGCACATTCCGAAACAGGGTTCTCGGCCACGGCTCAGACTTGACTTGTCTTTAAACGAGCCACCAACAGAGCTGACAGGCCCCGCAATAGTTGAAGCTATATCAAGAGCTAGCGAGGATGAACCCGACAGACCGGTAGTGTTGTACAGCCATTGCAAAGTGCAGGTAGTCATAACCGAGCCAAAGGAGAAGCAACCTCAAGTAGCGACACCACGCCAGCCGCAATCAAACGCAGCAACACCCCGACAATCGCCCATGACCGCGGTAATACCGCCAAAGGTGGTCGGCTCGGGCCAACGCCGAAAGGTGTTCGATAGACTCTGACCCCAACCACGAGCCAAGGGATCATCTTCGGCTAGGCGACGACTCGACTTCGATGCCCCGTTTTATAACGAGGATTATTATGCATGAAGTTCCAGCAGTTCCAGTTCAGTGGCAAACCAAAAAACGTTCAAGCCGCCGGAGCCACACGACCATCGATGGTACACGTACAATTCACCAACCGGCGGGTACACTGCCCTGTCCAAATCTCAGAAGCGTCGCCGCCAAAGGATACATTGCATGGCTCGACGCCAGGCAACCCAAGTCTCTTCGGCTCCCAAGTGGCAGCTTAAAAACACAGAAACAAATGAAGATGATCGTCAACCCCCGGCGATCGTGATCGAGTTACTCGAAGGAAAGAAGGCCACAGACTGTGACATTGAAAATGTTTTCGAAGAGTCCGACAAACGGATCAAGCTCATGCTTCGATCAGGAGAAATGAAGGCTCGCTTCGAGCAAATCAGGAAGGAGTCGGAGGAGAACCTTCCTCCAACGCCGACATCAGAACCACTGATCAAGATGCGACGGAATCTCCATCCTCCATTCGTTGGCGAAGCCCTAAAGTATATGGTGGAATTCCATAAGACGCACTCGGCTAATGATTTGTACGGCTTACCAAAGGAATGTCAACAAATCCTCGACATGGCCTTAACCTCCCCAGATGCAGAGCAGATAATTCAGAAGACTACAGACCCGGCCATAAAGGCAAGATTCCAGCACATACGAGAGGCTCAGGTGTTCTGCTTTGAGGTTGACCCATACACGAATCTACACCCCGCCGAGCTCCCTTTTTCCTTCGAAGACCTTCAAGATTTGAGGTACCATTTCGAAGTTTTCTCAGCAGTAGCGCTTTTCGGCATCACGACCGATGAACAAGAACGTATAACGCGCCCCGACGCGTATCTTAACACAAGAAATGTTTTAATTGCTTACCAAAAGCAAGTCCGTCAATCAGCGACTGTCCCACTAATGAGTGAGCTCGAGGGTAACATCCGAGATAATTCGACACAAGAGGATGAGCTGTTACTCGCCGATAATACAACGGACGCCTTAGCTGAAGACGCTCAGGAACAAGTTGCTTCGATCGACAATCCCGGCAAAGAGGATCATGACCCACTGGGCCCTTCTGTCCTGGACAACATGGAGATCAGCATGGTCCACGTCTTACCTGTCAAATTTCAGACAACTACTTCCCAACCATCATCCTTGGCTGGCGATGTAGTGGCCGAAGAGGCGACACAGGTCGACTTCATCACCACTGACGAAGACAGAACATAAAGCAAAAAAGACAAACTCGCAGCAGCCCTCGCTGAGTTGTTTCGCCGGTCCCCCACTACCAATCTACAACATCTAAAGCCGTTGTACATTACAACTCATATAAAAGGATACCCAGTCTCTAAGGTATTCGTCGATTGTGGGGCTACTGTCAACGTTATGTCCATGTTCGTCATGCGAGCCTTACGACGGTCAAGTGACGAACTCATCTTATCTGGGATAACTATGAGCAGTTTCGTGGGAGACCGATCCCAGACAAAATGAGTGCTTTCTCTGGAGGTAACTATAGCCGGTCGCAATCACATGACCGCATTCTTCATTGTCGACTCGAAAACTGAGTATAACGCCCTGCTCGGCCGCGATTGGATCCATCAAACTGGCTGCTTCCATCGTCACTCTATCAAGTCCTCGTCTTATGGGATGGGAAATCGGTCATTGTCCATCCGGCCGACACCCAATTGTTTGATGTTAACATGATCCAAGCCCGTTACTATGATGATCACGTCGGCTACATTACCCTCCAAGGCCTCAATAAGGAAGGGCGGCCGATAAAGATTTCTGTGCAAAAAGCAATTGAGGTTGTCACCGAGACTGTCCACCAGGAATCGGCGAGACTCAGATTGGCCAACTTACTCACCAATCTCGATGATTGACGCCAGCCAATAACGACGCCAGGCTGCAGTCTCCTCCACCATGGGGCGACTGCTGGCCCATTGGTATACGGTTTCCAAGCAACCAAACTCGAGCGTTAACCTGGTCGAGTTTCTAGCAGAATGAGACAACGACCCAGTTTTGTCTCTAGATAAGGTCCAGGCTGCACCGGCCAAACTCGAAGACAATCGGCCTCAAGTCAAAGATCATTTGGAAGAAATAAATGTTGGGACGGCCGAAGAACCACGGCTTTTATTTATCAGTGCTCTGTTGCCCCAACCTATGAAAACCGAACTGTGTAATTAATTAAATGAATTCAAAGATTGTTTTGCTTAGAGCTATCACGAAATGCCTGTTTAGATCGAACGCTCGTCGAACATGAGTTACGCATCAAGCCCGGATGCAAACCATTTCATCAGCCGCCTCGACGATTCTCGAACGAAGTACAGCTTGGCATAAAAGACGAGATTATTCGACTCTTGAATGCCGGGTTCATTCGGACAGCTAGATACGTCGAATGGTTGGCAACTATAGTTCCCGTTCTTAAGAAAAATGGAGCCCTGCGAATTTGTATCGATTTTCGGAATCTGAATCTGGCAGCCCCCAGAGATGAATATACTATGCCAATTTCAGACCTCTTAATCGACGCAGCGGCAAGCCATGCGATTTTTTCCTTCATGGACGGACATGCTGACTATAACCAAATTTTCATTGCCGAGGCCGATGTTCACAAGACTGCTTGTCGATGCCCGGGGCACTCGGCGCATACGAGTGGGTCGTTATGCCGTTTGGCCTAAAATATGTTGGTGCAATATACCAGTGAGCAATAAATGCTATCTTTCATGATCTCATCGGGACAAGTTAAAGGATCTTCGCCAAGCCTTCCTACGCATATGTCGACATAACCTCAAGATGAACCCGACAAAATGTGCTTTCGGCGTATCGGCTGGCAATTTCTTAGGGTTCTTGGTCCATCACTGGGGCATTGAGATTGACGACAACAAGGCTCGAGCAATCATTAATGCGCCACCCCCAACGACCAAAAAGCAGTTACAGTTGTTGCTCAGCAAGATCAATTTCCTCTGCCAGTTTATTGCCAATTCGGCAGGAAAAATGCGCGCTTTTTCCACCTTGCTAAAACTCAAGGACTCGGATAAGTTTGAATGGCGCAGTGAGCATCACGAGGGCTTCACACAGATCAAGGTGGCTTTCTCCACCCCACCTGTTCTCCATCCGCCCCGACGTAGCAAACCTCTCAAGTTATACATATCTGCGGCCGATGAGTCCATTGGTTGTCTTTTACCACATGATAATGATGCTGGACGTGAGCAGGCCATCTTTTACCTTAGTCGCAACCTCAATGCTCTTGAGATCAATTATACGGCTGTCGAAAAGCTCTGTTTAGCGTTGTTCTTTGCTGCTTCAAAACTCAGGCACTACATGCTCCCATCCGTTACTTAAGTTATTGCCCAAACCGACGTCATCCGTTACATGCTCACTCGGCCGATCGTCAAAGGACGAATCGGGAAATGGACGATGGCATTGTCCGCATTCAGTTTACAATACGTGCCCCAGAAGGTTGTCAAGGGCCAAGCCCTGGCCGATTTCTTGGCCCAACATCCTTCCTCATACGACTTTGGGGGCAATGATCTCAAAATCGGCATGAAGGAAGCCCGGGACAATTTTTGGACAATGTACTTTGATGGTTCAAGTACTTATGTTTCGGCCGGGGTAGGAATAGTCATTCAGTCTCCCGAGCACCAGCGATGGTATTTCTCTCTCAAACTAGACTTTGACTGTACCAATAACCAGGCCTTATATGAAGCCCTTGTTATTGGCCTTAGTATCCTTCACGACTTGCGAGCACCTCGCGTCCTGGTTCTTGGCGACTCTGAACTTGTGATTAACCAGCTCAATGGTACTTTTCGTTGCATGAGTTGCACTCTAGCTCCCTATCACATGGTCGCCAGCTATTTGGCCGAGTCCTTCGATGGCATCACATTTATGCACGTATCCCGAGTCCATAATACTGATGCGGATGAGTTGGCCCAAATTGCCTCCGGTGCGCAACTCATGGGGGAAAAATTGGTCGGGTAATATTAGTCGTACGATGGTTGTACACGGCCTTGGTTAATCAACAAGTTATTGATCAAGATCATTGATCGGATCATATTTATATACATTTTTACATCAAATTCACTCGTCTTTTCTTAGTTAGTTCGTTATATTTTGAGCTATTTACGTTGATTTTGTGTTTTATAAGAATTTATCAAGTTAAGAAAATAAAAATAGAATAAGTGAAGTGTTAAGTAATAATTTCATCTAAACTATCTTGTCTGCTGAATTATACTTATCATTTGGAAAATAATATATATATATATATATATATATATATTTATATATTTAAATATAATTTATTGTGTGTGAATGATTAAAAGGATTCGGTGGAAACAAAATGATGGAAGGCAGCATATGGGGGGAGTCCTCCACCGAAAGACATAATGATGAAAGGCCACACACGGATCAATTCTTGATAAGAAGAACGAAGAGCACAGAGGCGCCGGAGAGTGAGGCGCCCCATTGGGCAGAATCAGAGAAAAAGAAAAAAACCAAAAAAAAGAAAGACGGGGGGAGAGCTGCCCAAGGCAGCGTTGAATAGAAGAAAGAGCTGCCAATCAAGGCAGCTGAGCAAGCAGCGCTGCAAAGCTGCGAAGAAGTAGCTGACGTGGCCAGCAACCAAGGCCTCGGTGCAAGCAGCGGGAGAGGTGTGAGAAGGCTGCCTTGGCAGCAGGCAGCACGTCAAGGGCCAATCTCTGGGCAGCTGCGGAAAAAAAGGAGGAAATTAAATCAAGCTGCCATTTGGAGTCAGCTTGCGGCAGGACAGATTACAAGCCTGCCAGAGGGGTTTCGAGGAAGGCCAAACAAAGGAAGGCACGGTGCAGCGAGCCAAGATCAAAGCTGCCCTCGGCAGCGGTGTGAACCAGAAGACACGGGGCAATCAGGAAATCAGAAGGCAGCCAAGGAAGGAAGAAACAAAAACAGGAGCACAGAAAACGCTAAGGCAGCGCCTATTTGTGCGAGAAAGTCAGAGAAGCATTGCACACGGTGCAGAAATCAAAGCACAGTGCACAGATCCTTGCACATCCTCAATTTGGTTTAATCCTCCAAACTCAGTTTTATTTCTGTTTTTAATTTATAAATAATGTGTAATTAATTTATTTTGGCTAGAGGATAATTCAAAACCATGATTATATTTGTAATATGAATTGATACCTTCAGTTGTGATTTCTGAGTTGTGATTTAATTTGCTTAACTGCTTGATTAATAACTTATTTGTGTATGTCGATTAAGAATGCATACTTAATTTACATGCATGAATTTGATGCTAGAATATAAGTGAATTTCACCTAATCGTTATAAACTTATATTCATGAGTAGTGAAGGTTGCTAGTCACAATCGCGTTAAGTAAATTCCTGGCAAACGTATCATGCTGTTCATAGTTACGAATGCCTTGTCAACACTTATGATTTTCATAGAACATAATGATCTTTAATCGTATCTCTATTGTGCTTTTCACGTAGGGAACTTTTAGAGAATGTGTTGAATTGTTGTATGCTGTTCATCCAATTCAATAATATAAGGAAAATCTGAAGATTAATTTAAGCGTACCTAATTAATTTGGGGTGTTGAGATTTACAACTTATTGAAAGAACAACTGAAGGTCAATTTAGATTGCATATGTGTCTTGTGTGGAGAAAAACCCTCTAGCCAATCCGTTCACTTTAATTTTATGTTTTTGTCAATTCTGTAATTTATTTAAGTTTAATTTACGTTTCTTCAAAACCAAACCCCCCCCATTATTAAATTATTTTATTTAGTTAGTTTTCATTATCGTTTCTTTTTAATTCAATTTCCGTCCATTTCAATTCCTAGTGTTTAATTTGTGTGTTTTCATTATTTTGAGTCATTTTAAGTGTGTTTCGAGTTATTAGAGTTTTTAGCCTAGTTTTGTGTTTTTAAGTCTTATTTAATATTTTTAAATTAATTTAGAGTAGATTAGCAATCCCTCCTAATCCCCGGCCTAGAACGATACCCTACTTACACCTATACTACATCTGTCAAAAAGAGGGTTAAATTTGTGCGGTTTTAAAAGCCCGTCAATCATGTGATCCGAACACGGTTTATGCCTTTGCCATCGTTGCTAGAACGAGAATATCCCGTCGAAGTCTGCGCGGTTAAAGCATTACCAGATGATTGGAGAGGAGCGCTCATGCGGTACCTTGATAATCCCAATGGAAAACACAAGTGTAGGACAAAGGTTCATGCCACAAACTATGTGTCATACCAAAACGTGTTATATAAAAAAGGCGAGAACAGTTTGTTGTTGTTATGTCTCGGCCCCAAGGAGGCTACACAAGCAATGGCCGAGGTCCATGAGGGAATATGTGGAGCTCATCAATCCGACCGAAAGATGCGATGGCTGCTTTGTCGGCATGGCTATTTTTGGCCGAATATCTTGAAAAGTTATAAAAAAAAAAGGCTTAAGACATGTACCTTGAGTCGCGTCTTTTGTGACGGTGGCGGCCTTTTTGGGTCTGTCACCAAAGAGTTTGGTGACCACATCTTTGACCGACGCGCCGAAGAAGTCTTTCGTATAAGTCTCCCACCAGTCACCAAGGTGTCGGTGCAAAAGGCCTCGGGAACGGTCGACCGGAGATGAAATTTCTTGCACCGCTCTTGAAAGTTCGTCTCGGTGGATTTAAACTCCTTTTCGAGAAAGCCAGAGAGACGTCCTCGACTGAGAAAGGAGCGAAAAGAAAGGAGAGGCACTGGGGCACCCTGGACATAGCCGAGCTGCCGGGTGGTGAAGTGGGGGTGGTAGACCTCCCAACTTGCTCGGTGAGCGTCGCAGCCGAGGGGAAGATCGCGTGACAACACTAATGACCCCCAGTGTCGGCGAAGACTAAGATCCACCTCTGCATCCCATGCCATGGATGAGAGTTGGATTGAGTCGGGGTAGTCTCGACGACGAAAAATTAGGAATTCGTCGTCGGACAGAGCGTTAAGGCCGAAGAAGAATTTGAAAATGTCATCGGCCCGGTGAGGTGGTGCTAGTCGAGAAGCAAGCCGAGGACCAAGTGCTTCGACATGTTGGAATGAGGGCATGTCAGGTCGAAGCGTGGTGAAGTAGACCTGCAACCAGAGTTGGAAAAGCCAGAGAAGCCCACTCTGCTGGAGGTCGATCTTGGTGGCAGTCGTCTCGGCCAAGCAGCGAAAGAGATTGGCGAGTATGGCCGGGCTAAAGGCCAGGGCATGACCACTCGCTAGGGCTTCGGCCACTGGCATATTCTCGACCAGGCATTTGTTTGATTTGGTACAACAAATGAATTTGTTGTACCAATAGAAAATGAATGCCTCATGTTCTCCCTTCCTAGCCATGTCTTGCCCTCGACCGGTGAAATGGTAATAGAGGGTATTGTAGTTGAAGAAGTTCTTGAACCATTTATGAACTTCTTCCTTGGAGGTGTCTTTCTCCTCCTCCTTTAAGGATTCAACGGCCCGAAGTTCAAACCAGGCCTTCAGATCCAGCCTCTTCGGATGCCCGGCGAGGGCAACATCGATTGGGGTGCCAGATGGGGGTCCCCAGAATAGTCGTAATGTCAAGGACGGTGGGGCCGGCCTGGCCGAAGGGAAGAACGATAATATTGGTGGCCGAGCACCAAAGGCTGAGAGTCGCCATCAGCAGTTTTTTGTCCATGGTAATTTCCACGGCAGAGAGCCAAATGGCGTCATAAATACCGAGATCATTCCACTGGTCGCCAAAGAGCTCCGACATACGTTTCACCCAGACCACCCAGGTCGTTGGAGTCTAAGGCCAAGAACCTTGAGGTTTGGCGAGTCCCATTTGGATCAGTCAATTTCGTGCAGCAAGGGGGCATGGCAGTGATCCCTGCACATGCCCGTGATGGATGAAGGGACGGTCTCCCTAAAGAGTGGCCCAAGAATTTGATGGGTGACACTCATGTCGTTTTCAAAGCGCATGGTTTTGACAGAAAATTTATCAAGGATGCTCTTGCACTTCTCACATTCGTCGGCGAGCTTGGAAATGAAGGAGGCCATTGAAAGGGTTCTGAGCTTTCTGGGCAAGGAAGTTTGAAAGGATTCTGAGATTCGTTCTGAGAGTTTGAAGGTGTTGGAGAGCAAAGGCAGGAGAAGATTGAGAATTTTGGAAGCGTAAGAGTGTAAGTGGGGAGGAATTTGAGAACTTATAGGCGTTTTGGTGGGAAGATGGGACGTTTGATTTTAAAAATTTGGATAAAATCAATCGGGAAGAGCGCTAATTATTCTGAATATTTGAGGGAATCTAGGTGAAAAGACCGAACGTCTCGCAGAGTTAAAATGCACGATTGTGTGTGGCGGCGAGCAATAATGGAAAAGCAGTTTAGTAGCCACGTATTTTAAGAAACATCATTAGGGTTGCTGAGAGCGTTAGGGGGTCGCCGCATGGCAAGCATTTAATAAAATTGAGGACCATTGATCGTGCCTGTAGTCGACGGCTTTGAGGCGAGGGTTGGTTCCGCTCCTTCAAGGCCGGGGCTCGGCCAAGGCCGCCGACCTCAGAAGTGATGGGGCAATGTTTGGGCCCAAAATGACAGTTTGGGCCCAAAATGACAGTTTGGGCCGTGCGTGAAGTATTTCTCGACCCAGAAGGAGATGCTGTGGGATAGTCGATTTGTGGGCCGACTGAATTAAGTCGACCGAGTCCTAGTAAGAAAATGATTTGTCTAAATAGAGATAAGAGAGGCAAAACACATCCTTGAAGACGAATAGAGTCCCGGTACGATAAGGAGTCTCAGTGAGAGTCCTAGCGGAAAAATGAGTGGCCGAGGTAAAGTCCGATTGGGGTAAGGAGTCCTAATCCGAGTAGAGTTATGATTCGATCAGAAGGGGATTCGGCCCTTATAAATATAGAAGCAGTGACAGCATGCAAAGGACCTCTAACTCAACACACAAATCTGCCCTGCACAATTTCTCGCTCTACGCGAAACCTCTCAACACCCTTGAGATTTTTATTTTCTTTTTCGCCTTCACAACTTCAGTTTGGATAAACAGCATTGTGAAGGCAACCGGTAAACATCTTCAGTTTGGATAAACAGCACAGTTGCCGTAGAACCAGCCGTTCGTGAAGCACCTTCAGTTTGGATAAACAGTACTGCGACAAGGTCGACTGGTTATCTATCCAAGTCTCGGCCAACGAGGGTTTTCGGATCCCCGTCGACAGAGGTCATCTCACCGACCATCTCGGTGAAGTAAGGTGTTACATATACTTAGGCTCGGTGCCTCGACGCCGAGTTATTTTATGATCGCATATTCACAAGTGGGTTTCAGAGTTCGGCACTTGGACGACCGAACCACGTTCATTATCAAGACCTTCATCCGCTTTGAGTATTTGTGCCCCTATACTCTAGTATCGATTCGGCGTAGTTTTACCTTCACCAATACGGTGACTGTTGCCGAATCGGACGACGACAAGTCGTGAACTTTGTAATTGGTAGCCTTATCTTCAGGCTTGAGGACCCAGATGCCGAGACGTGTTCCTTTCTCGGCCGCAGTGGCAAGACACAGAAGTCAGCCGCGCACATCCATACAACATCAAGACATTTTTACTCATCGGTCGAGCTTGGCCGACGAGTTGGCACGCCTCGCACACATTTGAAGGACATAGTTAGTTTACTAGTTACTCGGCCTGCGCGCCACGTAGGCTAGGTGATTTTTGTAGTCAACATCACCGTAAGACACATTACTTGTTTTCAAGGTTGTTTAAGATGTATCAACTTCCACTCCATCCCCTTCAAGATTTTTATGGACATTTTAAGTTTATTTCAGACTTTTAAGCTTTCTTTTTAATTGATGGACATGATTGACCACGTTGAACCATCAAAATTTAAAAATAATTAAAACTAAGTTTGTAACAAAGTGAAGTAGAGAAAAGTTCAAACCCAATTTATTCCCCACCAAATAAGTATTTTTTTCGTACAAAAATAAAAAATAAAAAATTGTAAAACTGAAGGTCAAAAATCCAAACGAGACAAACTTCTTTTTTGGATGAAAAATTTAATTGTGTTAGGGTAAGATGAAAAATTAATGATTTCAGAAAATTAATATGAAAAATTGCTTAAAATATTAGTTCATATGACAAATTAAAAAATGTGTATAAATTCATATTACATTTATAAAAAATTCCTTTATTAAATTATGGAGTTATTGATCCTTGAGTTAGGACTATATTAGATTATTAGTTACTAAATCTTGAAAAATATATAGGAAATTTTTTTTTTATATTTTTATTAACAAAACGAAACCATAACAAAAGGATTAGGTTTGGACTCAAATCATCCAAACTAAATTGTTTAGTTTGATTTGATATTTTAAATTTTTTTTGTCTATTCTAAATGGAACTAAAAAGTTATCCACACACCCCTAAACAAAAAATGATAAAGCAAGCAGGAATCGAAGTCATACGTTCTCCTGGCTCCACAAAAACAAGAAGTTGGTGAGCCAAAACGACGTCGCATATTGTAGTGTTCCACCAAACACGGTGCGGCCCTCGGTCCCTCTATTAGGTTTGGAGACTCCGCTCTGCAGCTTCCTTTTCTCTTTACTCCTCGACCTCCGGAACAAAAACAGAGACGGCTGCAGGTCGTGTCTGGGAGGTCGCCGGAGTCAGAGAAGCAAAACTCTAACCATGGCCTCCCCCGAAGCCCCTCTCTGTTACGTCGGCGTCGCCAGAAAATCCGCCGCTTTCCGCCTTATGAAACAAATGGTGCTCCTCTGCCTTTCTTCTGTATAATCCCGCATGCTTTTCAATTTTTTGCCGTTTTAATTGCTCCTTTTTTTAATTAGGCAAATTATTTAATTTAATTTTTTTTGTAATTATAGGGATGGGAAGAAGGAGAAGGTCTTGGGAAAGACAAGCAGGGGATCAAAGGTTATGTCAGAGTCAAGAACAAGCAGGACACTACTGGTTTGGATTTCTCCTTCTTTTATATATATATATATATATATATATATATATTTGCATTTCAATTTTTATCAAGTTTTTTATTTATTTTATTGTTTAGTTGTTTAAAGTAAAAATCAACTTGGAAATGCGATTTTTATATTATTTGGTTTTTGGTGAATGGAAACTGAAAAATTATAGGTCTTTGGTTTTATGATTGTGTTGAATAGGTGTTGGTGTGGAGAAGCCTAACCAATGGGCATTCGATACGACCCAATTCGATAGTATCCTCAAAAGATTGAAAGTTGTAAGCCTTCTACATTTTTTTTATCCTATTAATTCAATCAATTTCAAGCATACTTAAAGCTTTCCCGACGTGTGGTGTATTGTATTTATTTGTTTGTTTTGGTTTTGATTGGCAGCAAGCAGCGCAACCCAGCGATGAAGGTATGTATATGCCGAGATTAACTTAGTTGTTGTATATGAGGAATGTGAGGAATTATGATGTAGTAGTTTGAGGAGTATTGTGTTTGTTTATCTTATAGTTGCTGAGCCGAACACCACTCAAGAGGAAAGTGATACTGAATTGCCTAGTGATGTTAAGGAACCTGTTGCCAAGGCTACTCGCCCACAGGGAAGGTTGGTTTTTAAATCTTTTAAATTATTGATTTTCCATAAGATGTTTTATTGATGCTAAACCTTTTCTACCTGTTGTCTACGGATATCAGATACAAGAAAAGAGAACGAGGGAAGCTTGTCAATGCTTATTCTTCTAAGGATATTGAAGGAATCCTTGTACGATTTAACCCTTGAAAATTATTATCCTGCAAAATGAGTATACACGAACCCATATGTGGTTTATGAAATTTGGATGCACGGTTTCAAGTTCATAATTGGCACGTGTTTTGTCATTACTGACCGTGATTTTACATGCATACTGCAGGTCAGAAGGGCGGTGTCTCCAGAGATTAATTTTGATCTGGATGGAGAAGTAGGGTCATCAGACAAGGCATCTGAAATTCAAGTTATATCCCCTGAAGGTAATAACCTGGACTAGATGTACATAGTAGGAAATTAACCATTTAGTATTCCAAATCACGAGTTGACTCCTAAGATCAATGGACCCGATACCTGATTCGTTGTTTTTAGCATCACATTTAGTTAACTTTCCTTGGTTGTCGACCTTTTCTGTCTGAATTTTGTTGCATTCCTTCTTAGGTCTTCATATTTATGCTCCCAAATGTATTCAAGTCTTGACTCATTAAAAGTTTAACGGGTCCCAATAGGAAGGGAGACACCCGAGGCCCGATCAAACAAAAGAAAAGTTTAGGGTTATCGATGAAACAACACCACCGAAACTCTTACATTAGGCAGACTTACTCTATTGACCTTTGTTGAGACTTGAGAATGCTCTTCAAGGTGACCCCATAATAAATATTTTGTTGAGCGCCTACAATTTAATGATAAATTTGATAGAACATCTCAGAAACTATAAGTGTTATAGAAAAAACACTTCAAGAGATCAATTTAATTGTAGAAAAACCCTCATCTATCTACTTTTCATGCTGCAAATTTATTCTTAGTTGTGAAATTCCTTTTGGTGTTACAAAGTAAGTTGGGTTTTCCTCTAAAGTTTTGAGTTTGAAGTGTTTTTCGCCAAAGTTTGATGATATAAATTTCTTACATATGAAAAGGCCACAATTTACTATCACGTTCTACTGTTCAATCATTAGTTTATTTTATGTGGTTCTCCTTTTTAAAGTAGATTCTTCTGTGTAAAAAGCAAGGAAATTTTTGTAAAAAGTTTGTATGAAATTACTCTTTTTTTTTCACGCTCGTGCTCTTTGGTTGCTTGCTTGAACCATTGTTTTGTGTAATGATCTTATCACATTGTTTCTGGAGAAGTTTGCAAAGAAATTCCTCTAGATTGGTGGGGCCATAAATATGGGTTTATTCGCGGAGGTTTGCTTGGAGCAGAGATGAAAAGAAGAAAATTAGAAATGTCTCAAAATGGTAATGAGAGAAAAATGTTTCACGAGGATGATCAAGTAAATCTTTACAATCTTGTTCAGGTAGGTACTTTCCTGGTTGGATCCTTCATTAATGTACATTACTGAAAAGAGATGCATTATTGGTTAGACGATCACCGTGTGCGCGTCTTATGTTTCCAGGATAAATCCACAACTGGAAAGCAAGGACTAGGCATCAAGGACCGGAAAAAGAAAGTAGCTGGTTGCTACTTTGAGGGAAAAAAGACTTCATTTAATGATAGTGATGATGAAGATTCTGCTGATCTTGGTTCTCCTGTGAAACAAAAAGGAGATGAATATTTGAAAATGGAAAGTAGCAACGAACCAAAACTGAAGCTGAAAAAGCTTTGTAAACAGCTCCTTCGTGAGGTAAGTCCTCCAAAATTGCACTTGTGATTCTCAGAATTTCTCCGGCACTAATTCTATTCCTTGTCCAGGCATCTGGAGAGTCATTGAAGCTGAAAACATTGAAAGCTTTGATCGATGAACATTCATCTTCTGTTTTCTCCGACTTTTCTTCAAAGAGAGATGCTCTTACTTACTTGAGACAGAAGGTACGCCACCCAAAAAATTTGAAGCAGTATTCTCATCCTAGTGCAAAATGAATTGTCTTAATCTGAACCATGTTGCATTATCGAATTCTCACAATTGGTCTCTATTTTAATTGTTTGAGCTAAGAAATATTATGGCCTCGTTTGGTGGTTAGTAGTGGATTGAATTGGATTGGATAATTCACTAGAGTCAATGTATCTTGAAGCAAAGAATGGATGTCATCTTCCAAATCTTGTCCGAATTGAAATAGAAGATGGATTAGAGATGGAAGTAAACTCGAACAAGATTTTAAAGTTGACATCCATTTTATGCTTCAACATACATCAGATGTAGTGGCTAATCCAATCCAATACAAATCATCAAACGAGGCATATAATGCTTTTATTACAGTACTGAGACCTTCAAAAAGTTGGGTTTATCAGTGTTGTTGAGGGGGTGCTCAGTCACCAGTAAATGGCAAGGAAGCATGCTCTTTCCAAATTTGGATTTTTTTTTTTTTTTTTGGTTTCCAGTTTATTTTTCGTATTTTGTCTATGCAAGCCTTGAATTTGTTGGTTGGTGTGCAGCTGGAAGGCAGCAAAACCTTCGTGGTGGAGGGGAAAAAAGTGAGTCTCACATCGAGGAGGGGCTGAAGATTATGTTAGAAATATTGAGAGGTCATTCTTTTTCTTAGCCGATTTTGAGACTTATGCTTCGTGATCTGTACATTGCAGATAAGTCGAGTTTTTAACCAAATTCATATAATGATCGCCGTTAGTACTGTTGTGGTAATCAGTCGAAAGTAAACATCAAAGTGTCATTTGTAGTTCCGTTGATTCCATTTCCGTGAGAGGATAAGACTGTTCGATAGCATTATTTCTAGAGTTGTTTTCACGTTGTTATGATTGTTAAGTAAAATTAGAAAATGCCCTAAACTTTACGTGTTTAGAAGTGCGGAGCAGCGATGATAATTTTGGGTTTTCTTCTGTTCCTTTAGATGTAGTTGGCTTGCACAATTTTCCTTGCTATGAACTTCCCCAGGTGGTCATAACCTTGAGAATACAGAGCTTCAATTTCTGCCCTCTGACCACCCTCAACCATCAATGTCAGCTCTGCCCTGTAATTCTCCTGCAATCCAGATATTTTCAGAACCTATTTCAGCCTAGTACAGAAAAACTTGAATCGTTCAGTAACGTAAAAATACAGTTCTATGAGATGCAGGATAAACAGTTAACCTGCAAGATCTCCGATGAGATCAAGCTCTTAGCAATCTGGAGGTCCTTCGGTTTCAATGGAACTAAAGCTTGTTCGGGTATGAGCTCTCGGTCTTCGCCTCGCAGCCCCAACCACTTCACGTTGCAAGCTAAAACACGCCACAAACCGATCGACCTTGTAAGTTTCTTTCTACGTAAGAACAAATTGTTATTCAGCAGCAGGTAAACAGGAACCAAATTACCGTATCTGTAAGCCTCCAGGCCCATCCCTATGCTTCCAAACTTGAATGTGCATAAAATAGCTAGCCCAGCTGGGTTCCTTCGGTAAATTTCCAGCACTTCAAAGCCGAGAACTCCAAATGTTAAAAACTGGAGAGTGACAAGGAGAAAAGGGCATCCATACCAGTCAACCAGTGCTAAAATTGGCAAGTCGGGAAATGCTCTGCTCATCCGGTGAAGAAGAATCCTGCATTCAACAGTGTCAACGGCCTACTTAGTTCATAAAAGCGATATTGGGTATTTCAACAAAAAAGGAAAACGATATTGGCGAGAGGGAGTCGAATTTAATTGCAGCCGAAGTACTTGAACGACGAGCAGTTTGGGAAAATCTTTTAACCGTTTAAGCTATGAGCCTTGAGTTCTGAGTATTTGCTTTCAGGAAGTGGAAATTTACCTTGTTGCCATATCCGGGTACCCTCTGGCAGTGATCAGAATGCTGGGAATTTGGTTGAACACGCGGTCCTCGACCAACCGCTGGAAAATTGCATGCTAAAAATATCCCAGTAAGCGAAAAACTATTGCAAAATTTAGAAGCTGGGGAAGAACAATCACAATCTTAGACGAAATCGGAGAAAGTCAATAGAAAAGTACCTTCTCCACCACAATGATGTACCTCGCATCCGTTTTCATCATCAACTTCTCCAAGGAATTCAAGTCCCCAGAGATATTATGCCCCGAAAATCCACAGGCAGCACAGTCCACAACCTCTTGGTTTGGCTCCTGTTGCATGATTAATCTACTAATTAATTAAGAGTTAATAGAGTCGATTTCTCCACAAACGTGTAAACATTTACAGATTGCAATGTGGATTCACCTGCAACTGCAAGCGACCGGCAACAAGCCCTCGGCTAGATGCCATGATCCCGAGACTGTAACGGCTGCAGCGCAGCAATGCCACCACATCTGCACTCGTATAAATTCAATTTTTGGCGTTCCATGTGTTTGAGGAAAGTACTGAAAGACTGAAACAAAATTGAAGTCGATACTGGCGAAGGTGATCACCTTGGATAGTCCGATTCACCTGCGACTGAGACGAGAAATAATCCGGTGAATCGCAGAGCAACTTGTAGAAGAGCTCCCTCTGCGTGACCTTCTTATCCAGCCCCAAAATCCGAGAGCACATCGCCATCAACTTCCACACTGTCACAGTAAATTCTACATTACAAATCCAAACACAAAAATGCTTAAATATACACAAATAAATATAATTAATTAGTATATCAATCAATTAATTAACCTCTGATAAAAGCTCTGGCGGCGTTCGGCCCTGAGAGAGACCTGGTGCAGAGAGCGTTCGTTAGGAAAATCCACGAAGTCTGAGTGAGCAGGCCTTGATTGAAGCGGCGGTTGCTTGATTTTCTAGTGACCTGTGGATTTTCAATTTTTGAGTTTTCTGTTTGGTAGGGGAGAAAATGCGAATTGAAGCTGCGGAAAATTGAAATAAGGAGTTGAGATAGGTGATTACGAGATGAAGGTCGGAGATTGCGGGAGCCAGAGAGGTCAGGATTCGGAGGAAGTTGAGGACGGCGACTTGGATTCGGGCAATGGCCTCTGGCGCAGCGAGGATGTCAGCGTAGCAGAGCTGTTGATCGGAGAAGAAATTCAAGGAGGATTTGCAATCGTCTTCCATTTTTTTAGAATTTGGGGAAGTAGGTGCCCTCTTTGATCTTCACAGATATTTGAATTATTGGCGCGCTCGATAGATATTGATGGGGCGTCGTTTTGCTGCGCAGCCGGATACTCCAGCCTGTTTGTGAGGTATTAAATATCCATAATATTCCGATATTTTCATTGAAGTTTCTGTGTTTTTGGACTATCGATATTTTCAATGTCATCGATATTTCCAGCGGAATTTCCATGTTTTTTAAATTTCTATATTTAAAAAAACACGCGAAATTTCCATGTTTTTTAAATTTCTATATTTCAAAAAACACCAAGGGGATTCGAACCTCTCCCATTTTACTCCTTCAACACCTTGACCACCATATCAGTTATGTTTTTGTGAAAATATGGTAAAATATTTACATATTTTCTACACTCACAATGTTTGCCAGCTTGCTATATAATCAACTTAAATCAATTAAATCCATCATGCAATGCATTTCCTTCCAATTTTTTGTGATAAACTAATAGATAATTGACTAAATAAACATCCTGCAAAGTTTCAATAAAAATTTCTAAGTTTTTCTTACAATTTCCGTAGTTTTTATTCAATTTTTATCGATATCGATAATATCTGATATTTCCATCGAAATTTCCGTGTTTTTAGACTACCAATATTTCCGATATCATCGATATTTAATACCTTAGTAACGACCCATCGGGCTATAGAACTTTTTATTTTTTGGTAGCGTTTCTGGGCTGTTTCACTGCTCTCATTTTGAAAAATAAAATAGGTTTGATCGCGTTTTCTAAGACGCGGACTACACTTTACGGACTTTAGGTGTCAACTGAATCTAAATGGCTGAAAACAAATCCATCATAAAGAGCTTAGGGTGCGTTTGTTGCATCGGATTGTCTCGGACTGGACAAGCTTCAGAGACTAAGCTGTACTGGCTTAGACTAGACTAAGCTGGACTAGCTTAGTGAAGCGTTTGGTGCAGTGTCGGACTAACAAGCAGGATAATTAACAAACTCTAATATTATATTATTTAATCCATAATTATTAATATATTTTTATCCTATTTTTGTTATCCCTCTAATCCTTCATTATCGCCCCATTCTCTCCCTCTTTTTCTCCATCTTTTTCTCCCTTGTCCGTTTCAATCTTTTCTTCAATTTGGTATTTTATATGAAAATTGGTTGTGAAAAGCACCTAGTCCAATGGCTTTCGAATGTGAGTGGTCGAGGAGCAAGACGAGGAGGAGAAAGGGGACAGTCTTAGCTAGTCCCATGGTTTTTGAGGGGTTTCACTAAGAACAGCTAGTCCCTGATTTAGTCTAGGCTAGTGAGACTTAGTCTCATTAAACCTAGTCCCTGTTAGGAACAAACATGGGACTGGACTAATCCTTAGTCCAGTCCAGTCCAGTACCCTTTAGTGAGGGCAAACAAACGCCCCCTTAGGGTAAAACCGCGTTCTAAATGACCCGTCATTAATTAAAAACAGTACCTGCAACCGTTTTGAAATTTTGGAATTTAAACTCTCCATCTCCCCGACAATAGTTACTTTAACGCAAAACTCCCATCTCTCCTGAGCCATTTCAAATTCTTTCTCGTCGAAAACTTCGTTCTCGTTTGAAAATTTCCTTGTCGTTCGAAACCATGTCGTAATTGTAGTGTTGTGCTTGTCGTCTCTAACCTCACTGCAATTCCACACAAAAGTTTAGAAAAATCAGGCGAGTTTATTCGGGGTTGTCCAGTAATTTCCACATAAAGGACGTGGTGCTTGATTGATTGGAGTTTGGTTCAGAGTCATTGCTTCCTCAGTACTCCTCACACTTCATACTCTAAGTAAATTTGAAACTGGGCGAGTTTGGAAATTTGGAACCTTAGATATAAATTTTGCTGTTTCTGTAAATTTGATTAATTAATTTAGTGTTTAAGGTTAATTATGCATGTTCGTTGATGAAATTAGTTGAAATTGGTGGATATTTGTGGAATTTTTGGGTCGGATGCGGGCTTATGAAATGTTGTTGACAGGTTGTGTACAAGGGCTAGGTCGTTCACTTTTGTTTTGTTGAAGTTATGTTGTTGAGTTGGGAACGATTTGTGTTCATGAAATCTTTGTTAATTTTTTGAATTAACTTGATATTGCTTAAGTCCTGATGCTTTGTTTATGGTAGATGTATTGTTATGCAAACTTGTTGATAGGTTGTGTTAAGAGTATACATTGTTGAACTTGGCTGCGTTTAGAGTATATATTGTAGAATTTGGTTATGTTGAACACTTGTATTGTTGTGTATAGGAGATGACAACTTAGGGGGGGTTTCAAGTAGCAGCAAAAGATTAAGAACCATATAGGGGAAGGTTAACAACCTTTCTCAACCAAGTCATGTGCTAGGAGTCACGCGTCAAAAGTTTAATGACGCACAACTTGCTGCCTTTAGGGCATCATGCTTTGGACACTTAAAGCGTGTCGATGGACTGGCCTTCAATGGCCAATTGGTGCATGAATTGTGCTTCATAGAGTGGCTAATCAAGGGATGAAAAGACCTATAGGGACTAACGTATTTGATAGGCTGTGAAGTGACCTGGTTTACAAAGAATGATTTCCACCTCATTATGAGTTTCGTTGTAAAGAATCCTATGATCTAGAGGTTGAGGCTTTCGACATTAGGCTTTTGATTTAGTATGTTCCTGAGAAATTTGGTTTCGTTGGAGAGAGTAGTAAGGGTAAGTTTAGGAAGGGAAAAGGTAAAGCGAAGACTGTCTTTAAGAAAATGAGCAAAAAGATTTCGGGGACTTGTGTCGAGCTTGAAAGGGCTTTTAAAGAATGCAAAAATGAGGATAATGCGTTGCAGATGAGGTTGGTATACTTCGCCGAGACTGTCTTGATAAGGGCAAAGAGTAATGTGACTGTGAACCTAGGCTACTTCCATCTTGTAGAGGTCATACATAGATTCAACATTTATTCATAAGGTGCAATATCCTTTGAACAACTACAAGATAACCTCTCTTTTGCTGCTTCTATGAGAGGGAAAGGAAGAATGGATGGTGAATGTGGAAGGAGATAAGGAGGAGGAAGAAGAAGGCAGGGGAAGTAAGAGGATGCAGAGATTAGTGGGCACATAGACTCTCACTAGAAAAAAATAGTTCATATACCATGTCAATTCTATCACAGGCATATATAGCTCATGGTAAAAACTATTCAACTACCACGACTAAGTTTAACTTGTGGTAAATAACATTAATCCACCATGGTCAAATTATGGCCTGTTCTTAAAGGCGAATAATCTACAACAGACATTTATATTCATAATGAAATATCATAATTATAACCAGATATGCTCATAGTTGTTACTTCAAACTATCAGTTTTTTTTTGTTGTGAATTCGCCACGCTTTTAGCCCGTGGTGAATATTTTTATCTTCATAATTGAAAACATTTGAAGGAGGAGGAAGATTAAAAATTTGGAGGGCTGCCAAAATTTTGGCATGGCGCCTAAAATCTCTGGCTCCCTATTTTCAAAGAGAGCGCGTCAGCTCTCCCTTCTCATTTTCATTTGTCTTTCTCAGCTTCTCTGCCTTTCCTCTTCAGAAATTTCCAAACGCCCCCACCTTTGCATACCCGAGCCCAATTCCACCTTTTCGGAATCAGAAACAAAACCATCTCTAATTACAAACCCGGGGAGTTCCCCGCGAACTCTTCTTCCCTTCCGTCGACTGCGCACCCAAGTCCGCGGCTTCTTTTGTAAGGTAAAAATCCCAAAGCTTGTTCCAATATGCTCATGTATGCGTTCTGTATATGAAAATCCATACGAGAATTCTCTGAAAGTCGATCACGGCGGTGGCTCCGGCGGCTCATATTTAGATGATAGGTATGGGGGATACAACCGAAGCCGATCCAATTTGGGCTCGGATCCATATGGGAAGCGGTATGATGCAGGTTCCGATAAGGGTATGGCGACGGTGTTTATGCTTACAGAGGTGATATTCCATTCCTGCAATGGCTAAATAATCTCGCCCCAGGTTCATTAAATCTTCCTTCCATGTTTTGATTGTATATGATGCTTTTGATCATATACGTACATCCTGATTAAATTTTGGGATTTCGATCCATTAGTATTATATTGGGCGGTTTCACATCTGTGTTCTTCGAGTTACATTTTTTTAGCTGAAAGATCATTGATTTGCAGAAAAGATTGATGATTTCTGAATTAATCTCTGGTACAAAGTTTACCCACTTGTGAATCTCTCTTAAAAATTAACTTCTTTCAAGTGAAAAATTCATGTTATGGCTGTATATGCTTTCTAGTATGTGATTCGGAATCTTATGGTATTTGAAATATTGTTTCTTGCTTCGTATCGATTCACTGTGTGTTACGATTTACATTGCACGTGGGTTTGGTAGTTGATCTGTTATCTGTTTGAAAAATCACGATTAAAACAATAAAGGATTAGTCGGGTAACAGATGCTTTGTAAAGATGAACAATTTTTGTTTACTAAACACGTAGTTTCAAGTTTCCGAATCAGTTAATCTGTAGTTTTAGTTTTAGTACCATAATTGGATAAAAGAAGGTGAATTGATTCTAACATAGTCCCAGTTGGAGCAACTGTGTGATTTTTAGATTAATTAATTGCTTAGACGATGAGAGTTTTTGTATTAATTACGTTAAATGTATGTTCATGGCGGACTATTGCATATGCAACATTGAGGCGTAGATATAGCTTGTTGAACTTCTTTGCAATTTGATTAATACTGCTTAAATGATGTGACTGCAGCTCTGGACCAAAAATTGGTTTTGCATGAAGATTCTAAAGATGCATCCTCCCATAAAAAAGGAGGGTCACAAGATGACAAGTCCCTGGTTGTTTGCTTTGGAGAAATGCTAATTGACTTTGTGCCCACCGTTGGTGGAGTTTCACTTGCTGAAGCACCTGCTTTGAAGAAAGCTCCTGGTGGTGCTCCTGCTAACGTCGCTCTTGAAGTCTCAAGACTGGGTGGTTCAGCAGGTTTCATAGGCAAGGTACATTAGATTCTGTGGATGCTGGTATTAATTTCTCCTCTTGGCTTTTGCCTTTTTTCTTGGGATTTCTGTGTAGACATCCAAATTTTGCTAAAATAAATGTTGACCGATAGTCAAAGTTTCAACGCTCATGTATTACATAAATTTTACACGTAGCGTGTGATTCGACGAAAATTGAAATGAGTCAGAAAAACCGTCAAATATGACACGTGTCAACACTTGGCAGAAACGACTTATTTCATCTGATTATTTAAATCCAAAAATCAAGTTTTGGAATTCTATAAATAGGAAGCCATTCCATTCATTTCATTCACCAATTCACAAATACATTTCTCTACTCTCAAATTGGAAGAGAATTCTCTTGAAGTTCGTTCTTCGTTCTTCGTTCATCATTCTTCGAGATCAAGCCCCAACGGCCCCTTGAAGAAATTTCGCCAAAACCTTTGAAGAATCAACAAGCACTTTGGTCACGTGCTGATTCTTCATCCAAGATCAAGCCTCGGCGGTCCTTGGATCAACATAATTGTTCTTCAAGATCAAGCCCAAAAGCCCTTGAAGATTCATTCATCGTTTATCCGTTCATCCGCCTTCAAGATCAAGCCCCAAAGGCCCTTGAAGATCTGTTCATCCGTTCTTCAAGATCAAGCCCCAACGGCCCTTGGATCCACACATCCGTTCTTCAAGAATCAAGCCCAAAAGCCCCTTGAAGTTCATTCATCGTTCATCGTTCTTCGTTCGTCGTTTATCCATCTTTAAGAACAAGCTCAAAAGCCCTTGAAGATCTGTTCGTCATTCAACGTTCATCCAACTTCAGGATCAAGCTCCAACGCCCCTTGAAGATTCGTTCATCCAACTTAAAAAATCAAGCCCAAAAGGCCTCCTTGAAGAAACGTTCATCTGTCAAACTTCAAGATCAAGCCCAACGGCCCCTTGAAGAAACTTCTCCCTGTTCATTCAAGATCAAAGCCTCGATGGCTCTTGGATCAAGTCCACAAATCAAAGTCTTACGGAGATCGAATCAGAGGAACAAATAGAGATTGTAACCCAAAATCATCAAATACAAATATTATTTTGTATACGTGTTCTTATTTTTTCAGGAAATTTTCATGTTTACATTCTGTTAAGAAGGATTTCTCTAGTAACATTTTGTTCCACACATGTAAGAATAATGAAACATAGAAAGACGCTTTCAACCTGTTTACTGAAACCCCCAACGGTTCGACTCTATATTGACTTTGTTGAGCATGGCATGATTCAAATATGCATTTTTCTCATCCTGTGTATTTAACCCATTTCACAATCTCCAGACATGTATTCGAACGATGTTTTCTCTCATATCCCCTAGACACCATTACAAGATGTGATGTAAGTTCATTTTACTTTAGCATCAAGTTCGTTAAGGAACTTTTAATTTATGTATTGAGGTAAAAGTAATTTGTATGTTTATTTTTCTTCTCATGCAGAAATCCGACTCATCTACCTTCGCCTTTTGGTCAAAGAGCTCTGTGGATATTGAGCTAAGGCGTATTAGATTGTAGTCAAATAGTTACACTGCCAGCACCTTTTTGGATACAGTGACTGCTACAACTGTACAGGTTGGAAACTTAGGAATTTTGCCTTTCCCCTTGTCCTAAAAGAATAATGGTCCTCCTTATTTGACATGTTGTCATGTAGTAAGTATAAACATTGATACCTGTTTTGAGATGTATGAGATGTAGTAAGTATAATCATTTCGTGTTTCAGTTATATATGTGTTCATTTTGAGTAGGGTTGTAAGCTACAGAGATTGACTTATGTGCCTAAACTTTTAGACTCGGGCCTGTCTTTCATATTGATCAAATAGGCATGAGTAGTGTACTTAGAAGAGGGGTAGTGTTTTGTTGTGAAGTAACGCCAGTTGATTACTCTGTGCAAAAGTGCATGTATATCAAATGTATTCCTTCAATGCATAATCTCTAATGAACTCTCTATCATTCATTTTGCGAACTTAATGAAATTTGTTATCAACGTCTGTTTGGTCCTCTTTCTTATTTCGTTACTGCTGTTTTTAGGTCCCTGATGAAGCAGTTACAAAATGCACGGCCTGTGGGTCAGATTTTGGGGCTTTATAGATCTCCAAAGAACTAAGAATGGTGTAAAATAGGTTCCCAATTCCAGTTACCGGGCTTCCAAATCATCTCCCTAGGTATGAAATTGATTTTGTTTAACTTGTCTCGATGTCTTCAATTGGAGAAATAAAATCAACAAATCTTGAGGTAAAAGTTCATCACATGGTGCTTGGTCTTGATTGCTGAAAATTTTGGGTAACTGTTGTCAGAGTGGAGAATGTCTTTGTATCGCCCTACAAGTGAATTTTGTGTCATGAAGGATGCTATATCTAATACAATTGCTTGGCCATCAGAGTACGTTGGAGTCGGAAAGTAATTTTAATTCGTACGTAGACTAGAAAATGGTACTTTGGCACTACATGGATAGTACTTTATGACTTTTGTTGTTTATGTATTCATTTGGAAACTCTAGTATTTTTAAATTATATTATAATATTATCAATGTTGCAGTCCTATTTAGTATAAGAATGTGATTGTGTAAATCCTAATAGATTAGGAATGTATCTTATAGGAGTAGATTACTCATTAAGTATTGTAATCCTTATGGGAAAAGATTTCTCCTTTCTACCACTATAAATAGAGGCACAATGGGGTGAATTATAACACACCTCACAATTAAATCAATCTCTCTTCTCTCCTAAGCTTGCCGCACCACCCCTCTCTCTCTCTTCCTAGATCGCTCACTCAATTAGGCCTACAACACGTTATCAGCATGCTCTTGCCAGAAGCCAAGGAATTGACGCATTGTTGGAGGAGGCTTTCATCCACCAAATATTCAAAGGCTTATTCGTTTTCTGCTAATCAGGTACGCTTAAAATAAAAGAAGATATTTGAAACGTCCACGAAGCATGAAAACATTCCCCATGATGCATGAACCCCTCTATGTTTATATTTTCCTTTCGATATATATATTGTATATGTTCATATATTTGTCAATATATATATTTGTTTCATGCATTGCAAAATTAAATTGCTATGTGGAATTTGTGAGTCAAATTATAAAATTAAATTAGAAGCAAATTAGGGTTTCCCTAACCCTAAAGGTTTTGAAAAAAAAAGGGGGGCATGATTCGGTGCGGCACAGCACCACCCCAGTGTAGCCAGGACCCAGGCTTCGGCCTGGACTTTCTCCTCGGGCCTGCAGCCCAAGGCCTTACCGGCCTGCACTCCAATTGCCAGCCTTGCGGCTGGGCTTTGTCCCTCACGGCCCGCATGCAAACAAGCCCACGTGGCTGGGAGTTTTTACCTAGCATATATGACGCCAGCTTTGAAGCTGGGCTCCCACCGAGACAACCCAAGGCCAGCTTTTGCTGGACCTTGTCCCGTGCACCCCCCCAAATTGTTGGGCACTGCCAACATTTTTCAAGGCACCCCGTGCCTTCCTTTTTTTTGCATGGCACCCATACCAAATTTTTGGTATATTTTTCAAATCCCCATGCTATTTTTTTAGTAATATAAAATAATTTAACCCGGATGTTAATATTATTTTGCTTATACAATCGACTCCGTATGACCCGATTTATTGAATTAATTAAAATTGACCTGCAGTTCATTAATTTGATTATAAATCCAAAATTATTGACCTGAAGCTCATTTTTTGGACATTAACGATTCAATAATTTATTTTTATACTTTGAATCGTCACATACTTTCGTAGTAACGAAGCTCTCACACTTGAGTTCTCGAAGAACCTCAAATCCACTATATGTATATTTGTATATTGTATTCTGTGTTTCTTGCAGGAACCTCTCATTATGAACTCATTGTTCATAAAACTAAATTGAACCTGTAGTTTCAATTTTAGTGCCTTTGAAACCTGAAGTTTTCATTCAAAACATACCACATGAAACCTGTAGTTTTCATGCATGATTTAAACCACTACATGTCTAATAGAACCTGTATGTTCTACGATATATGTCTATGGCTTACCATATGACTACTCACGTTTTTCTCCCTCTGTTTTAGGGACATGTCGAACTTGAACAAGCTCGATTTCTCCGCTTTAGAAGTCTCTGGAAGAAACTATCTAAAGTGGGTTCAAGACGTGAAGCTCCATCTAACTGCAAAGGGTATTAGAGCCACCATCGAGGCACCCGTCACTGACAAACCTGTTGACGAAGCTCGGAAGGCTACTGCAATGATCTTCATTCGAAGACACATCCATGATGCACTGCAGACCGAGTACCTCGCTGAGGAGGACCCACGCACCCTCTGGCTTGCTCTGGTCGACCGTTTTGATCACCAGAAAGATATCTACTTGCCTGAAGCAAGACACGATTGGCAGCATCTTCGCTTCCAGGACTTTAAGTCCGTGAATGAATACAACTCTGAAGTTTGTAGAATCCGTTCTTTGTTGAAATTCTGCAAAGTGGAACTCATCGAATCAGATCTCCTGGAGAAGACCTATTCGACCTTCCATGCCACCAATATTGTCCTGCAGCAATAATATAAGGCACAGAAATTCATCAAGTTTTCGGATCTAATCTCTGTTTTACTTCTCGCTGAAAAGCAGAACCAGCTTTTGATGAGAAATCATCAAGCTCGACCGACTGGCTCGAATGCTGTGCCTGAAGCACATGCCATATATTCTAGCAGCCATAAACGACGTACGAATCGTTGTGGTCGTGGTAATAGGCAACAAGTTCCACCACGAGCCCAAGGTCAACAGAGAGCCGCACCTAAGGGAAGGATTGTGACCCAGCAGCGTCCACCACTCGCCCTTAAGGTCCCAAACTTCAAGAACAAGGGCAAAGCTCCCAGTCAGTCTGCTTCTACTGAACTGGACATGTGCTATCGTTGTGGATCAAAGGATCATTGGTCACGCGTATGCCGAGCTTCCCCTGAGGCTATTGCCAAGTATCATTCACATCGTGAGTCTAACTTTGCAGCTGTGGATCGTCCGGAAGATGCAACCACATCCATGGAGATATCGGATTTTCAGGAGGCGTCAGCCCCTATGGACGAATAAATTTCGACATGTTTTTAGGGTGTTTACCCTTAGTGGCCGAACCCACTAGGAGTGGCCGGCCCTATCCCCTATTTATCTAGGTTTATGGTTTAAATTTTTGAACAATTTTTCTAAGCATTTGGAATAATTTGTTTGGTTTTGATTTGTTTTGAATTCTGGATTATTATTTGAATGGATATTATTTTCTCGAATTGCTTAATTGAATGAATGAACTTATATTTATGCATGTGACCAATTCAATCAATTTATTTCTAGGTATGTCTAGTGGGGAAGTTAGTTGTCTGGCAGATAGTGCAACCACGCACACCATCTTGCGTGAAAATCACTATTTTACTAACTTAGTACCCCAGAAATCTCCTTTGACAACCCTCGCAGGTTCATCCGACCTGGTTGAAGGATACGGAAAGGCACGTATCATGTTGTCTAATGGTACTATCTTAACCATTAAGGAGGCACTCTATTCTCCACGTTCCGGAAGAACGTTGCTGAGTTTTAGAGATATTCGAGATAATAAATATCATATTGAAACCACTGAAGATCATGGTTCTGAATTTCTTTGTATCACTTCATACGAATATGGCCAGAAGCGTATTCACGAGAAGTTGGAACGTCTACCGAATGGGTTATACATCACAACCATTCGGGGCATAGAAGCCCACAGTGTGGCCGACCCTATGCTTGTGTTCCAGGACACTTTGTTGCTTTGGCATGACCGTTTGGGACATCCTGGACGTGACATGATGCGCCGTATCCTCAAATCATCACACGGGCACAAGTTACATCCTCGTGTAGGACTCCCACCATGCAAAGCGTGTTCTTTGGGGAAGTTGAATACTCAACCCTCATATACAAAGATTATTCACAACCCCCCTAAATTTCTTCAGAGGATTCAAGGGGACATTTGTGGACCAATCCAACCAACTTGCGGACCCTATAAATATTTTATGGTGTTGGTTGATGCATCGACACGATGGTCACATGTTTGCTTGTTGTCCACACGCAACGCCGCGTTTGCTAAACTCCTAGCTCAAATCATTAAGCTAAGGGCTCACCACCCTGATTATCCGATTAAGTCGATTCGATTGGATAACGCTGGAGAGTTTACGTCACAGACCTTTGACGATTATTGCATGTCCGTAGGGATTGATGTGGAACATCCTGTACCCCATGTTCACACCCAAAACGGCCTGGCAGAAGCTTTCATAAAGCGCCTTCAAATGATAGCTCGGACTTTGGTTATGAGAACCAAATTGCCGGTATCTGCCTGGGGCTATGCAATATTGCACGCAGCCATGTTGGTCCGCCTGAGGCCCACCGCTACCCAACCACATTCACCGTTACAGTTGGTCATTGGATACGAGCCTGACGTCTCGCATTTACGGGTGTTTGGGTGCGCCATTTATGTGCCAATAGCGCTGCCGCTACGTACCAAAATGGGTCCTCAGAGAAAAATGGGAATCTATGTCGGTTATGATTCGCCATCAATTGTTCGATACATAGAACCCTTGACAGGAGATCTTTTCACCGCACGTTTTGCAGATTGTCACTTTGATGAGACAGTTTTCCCGGCGTTAGGGGGAGATAAGCATGCTAACGTTCTCGTAGAACGCCGCGAATTGTCGTGGTATGCTCCCACTATGTCTCATCTAGATCCCCGCACTGATCAGTCTGAAACTGAAGTGAGTCGAATTATAGATCTTCAGAGCATTGCTCAAAGCATGCCAGATGTTTTTAATGATCTAGCTAAAGTGACAAGATCACATATACCCGCTGCAAACACACCTGCAAGGATAGATGTACCCCGTGTACGTCAACAACCCGCCTGGGAAGGCCGGACCGTCCCCGAAGGAGGGGAGGCCGCAACTTCCACGCGGCACGGTACATTGGCGGCTAGCCAATCATCTGCTCCGACCCTGAAGCGTGGCAGACCACCTGGTTCAAAGGATTCACAACCCCGGAAGAGGAAAATGGCACCAACTAGTGACCCTAGTTTGAATCCGACCATCGCTCACTCATCCGTTCCAACGCATGAGGTTATTCTAGATTACGGTGATGCTTCAGATGAAACATGCCGGCCTCCCGAGAATCGCGAGATTTCAGTCCATTACACAGTATTGGATGAGGTTTGGAATAGGAATGAGATGATCGTCGACAACGCATTCTCGTATTTAGTAGCTACTGACATCATGCTTAGCGATGACATTGAACCACGTTCCGTCGATGAATGCCGACGTAGAACCGATTGGTCAAACTGGAAACAAGCAATCCAGGTCGAACTCGATTCGCTCGCGAAACGTAAGGTGTTTGGACCAGTCGCTCCTACACCACCACGTGTGAAGCCCGTTGGCTACAAGTGGGTTTTCGTGAGGAAGCGTAATGAGAAGAATGAAATAGTGCGATACAAAGCACGCCTCGTAGCGCAAGGCTTCTCTCAACGCCCTGGAATTGATTACGAGGAGACGTATTCTCCCGTAATGGACGTCATAACGTTTCGCTACCTAATAAGTTTGGTAGTTTCCGAAAAACTGAATATGCAGCTTATGGACGTGGTAACCGCGTATCTCTATGGGGATCTAGATACAGAAATATATATGAAAGTTCCAGAAGGACTTCCATTGACTGGCTCAAATAGTTCTAGACCACGGAACACTCTCTCAATTAGGTTGAGGAGGTCACTCTACGGATTGAAACAATCCGGGCGGATGTGGTATAACTGTTTGAGTGAATATTTGACAAGTCAGGGTTATGTGAACAATGAACTATGCCCATGCGTGTTCATAAAGAAGTCACATTCCGGATTTGCAATCGTTGCAGTTTATGTCGACGACATGAACCTCATTGGGACTCCTGCAGAGCTTGAGGGAATTGCTGCACACTTGAAATCGAAATTTGAGATGAAGGATCTTGGAAAAACTCGATACTGTCTCGGCCTGGAGATCGAGCATTGTTCGGATGGAATCCTAGTACATCAATCGAACTACACCCAAAAGGTGTTGCGTCGTTTTAATGAGGATAAAGCGAAGCCTTCGAGTACACCAATGGTCGTTCGGACTCTAGATGCTAAACGAGATCCCTTCCGTCCAAAGGAGGATGAATAAGAGATTTTGGAACCCGAAGTTCCTTACCTAAGTGCAATTGGGGCTTTATTGTACTTGGCTCAGTGCACTAGACCCGACATCTCCTTCGCTGTTAATCTTTTGGCAAGATACAGCAATGCGCCCACACGCAGGCACTGGAATGGTGTTAAAGACGTTTTCCGCTACCTCAAGGGTACAACGGATTTGGGCTTGTTCTATACCTACGAATCACCGAGTGTTGCCGCCCCTTACGGTCCTCGGGATGGTTCTCGCCTTGTTGGTTATGCAGATGCTGGATATCTGTCTGACCCACATAGAGCACGTTCTCAAACGGGTTATGTCTTTACCGTTGGAGACACCGCTATATCTTGGAGGTCTACCAAGCAAACACTAGTGGCTACTTCGTCGAACCATGCTGAGATTCTCGCCCTACATGAAGCAACGCGTGAATGCTTTTGGCTGAGAGAAGTTATGGAACATATCCGAAGTACTAGTGGTCTTACATCAGTCGTTGACCTTCCTACGACGATCTTTGAAGACAATGCCGCATGTATCGAGCAGTTAAAGAAGGGATACATCAAGGGAGACAACACCAAGCACATAGCGCCAAAGTTCTTTTACTCACACCAGCAGCAGCATCAGAACATTGAAGTCAAGCAAATTCGTTCCCAAGACAACTTGGCCGATCTCTTCACCAAGTCATTGCCCAAGTCTACTTTCCAGAAGCTTGTCCAAGGAATCGGTATGCGTAAATTATCTGAGTTAAATCGCTTGTAGTTCTCTTATTTAGAAGTTATGTCTAACTCAGGGGGAGTATCTAGTAGTATACTCACATGATCTTAATGTACTCTTTTTCCCTACGATTAGGAGCATTTTTCCCACTGGGTTTTTGCTACCTAACTAGGTTTTAACGAGGCACCCATCCTGGGATGATCATACTCCGTTGAGTTCACTACCTTCGTCCAGTTCGACGAATGTTTAGACATTATGCATACTTTCTTACTTTTCTCCTTAGTTTATGGGTTTTGCCTATCATGGGTTTTACCATAGCGAGGTTTTTGTGAGTTTTTACAAATGCATACTTCAACGTAAATATGAGACTCGCGAATACCCGTTGTGCCGACGACTTCATCAACTATTCAACCTTATCTGCTGAAGATCTGATGCGATGGTGCTTTGAGTATTTACACACTCAAGGGGGAGTGTTGCAGTCCTATTTAGTATAGGAATGTGATTGTGTAAATCCTAATAGATTAGGAATGTATCTTATAGGAGTAGATTACTCATTAAGTATTGTAATCCTTATGTGAAAGGGTTTGTCCTTTCTACCACTATAAATAGAGGCACAATGGGGTGAATTATAACACACCTCACAATTAAATCAATCTCTCTTCTCTCCTAAGCTTGCCGCACCACCCCTCTCTCTCTCTTCCTAGATCGCTCACTCAATTAGGCCTACAACAATCAAGTATTTTTTAGGTTGTTATTAACTTATTATATTGTAGTAAATATGCAATTTTGTTGGTTATTCTGTACTAATATATATATATATATATATATATATATATATATATATATGTTAAATAGTTTTATTTTATTTTTTTAAATTTTAGAAAATAATTTATAACGGGCATTAGCAGTGATCAATTAGTAATCGACAACAGCCATAGCACGTGGTGTTAGATTTCAATCTACAATGGGTACAATCTGTGGTTATATTGTTGACACTTTGGTTAAGCTGTCATTGTTTATTGTAATATTATGGTGTTATTGGCAGTCCATTCCCATTTTTTAACTTTCAACAGCTTCTTGTGTCAAATCTATTAAATGCATTTTCTTATGCTGTCATGTATAATAATGACCATTTGTATAACTTTTGCAGGATATCGCTTAGTTAATGTTGAGGAATGAGAGTAAGTTAGGATAATTGTATTGTATAATAAAATACTTTTGTATAATCATTGTACTTATACATTTTTTTCATTACCTATCAATGAAGCATTATTTTTGAAACAATTTGTATTTTTCAATTTATTATTGTTTTCTATAATTAAAAGTCTCAGCCGACGAAGTTAATTTTATCGATAGAGGGCAACTGTCTCAACGATCTTTGTCGTCAACATCTCTTGTTGGCAAAAAGATGCATTTTGTAGGCTTGAAACACCCTATATTGACAAAGTGTTTTGTCGCAATTGACAAATACCTTTGCCGACAAATTATTTTGTCGAAAGTTATCATGGTGACGGTACAGTTTGATGGCTGAGATCTGTTGCCTTAAAACAGAGCTGACGAAATATAAAAAATCGTCTAGAAAGGTGAAATGGTCGATGAATTTTTTCGTCGGGAAATACTCTTTGTTGACAAACTAATTTTGTCGGGAAAGTTGAAATTTCTATACTTCATTCCCTTTCAAGCTATTCTGGTTTTATATGTGAGGAATGATGTTCATTGATTGGAATTCTTCGACTCGTAGTTCTCCATATTATGGATTTTTCTTGAAGTTTTATTTATTTTTTGTTTTGAAACAAATAGACAAATACGGATTAAGCAACGTTGATGTGGTGTGTATGTAGAGAATGTGTGGTGTATGTAAAGAGCGAGGGGTGTAAGGACAATATAAGAAAAGGTATGGGGTGTATTTAGATAAGTTGTAATTAAAAAGTAGATGTAAAGTATATTTATCAATATGTCGATGTATTCAATAATACGTGGAGTGTAGATAAAAAAAAAACTTTACTAATAATGCTCCCCTCTTTCCTATATATGTATGATCCATACAATACAATACAAGGACGTTGTATTGCTCAGCCGTTTTATTATTACCTGCTGTTATCGATCTTACTACATTCATAACAATTTATCATCATTCATTATTATATATAGTAGTATAGTGGTATCATTCATTATTATATATAGTAGTATAGTGGTATCATTCATTATTATATATAGTAGTATAGTGGTACATATTATTAGATAGGGTGTGCTATTCACACACCTTATTTTATTTCTCACATACTCCTTGATAATTTATGTTCGTTGATCTTCTTCAATTCATCTGATCTGATGGCTAAAAATTAAAAAAATATGTGAGAAGTAAAATAAGGTGTGTAGATATCACATCCCTATTAGATAAGAACAAAGACCAGTTCAAACTAGGGTTTCTCAAATCCTAGCAAGCGTCCTTTGGTCCATCCAATCCCACGTGATACACGTAAATATAGTCCACAAAACCCAAAACCAAGAGCGATATTCTATATATACTAAAACCCAAACTTCTGGTTACTGTTCTAGGGCAGTGTGTGGACCAAAATGCCCCTCAATACATTTGTTAAGCCATTTTTGCCTTCTTTTCTATAGTAAAATGACTTCTTTGCCCTCCGAGGCCACCTGTTTATCCTCTCCGGTTTCGATTTCTTTGGGTGCTTCGGTTCTCTCTCTCCCCATTAGGGTTTCAGTCGCCAAAGTCTGGCGACTTGATTCAGGTTGAATGCTGCAAAAAAAACCCAGAAACCCAGAAGAAGAAGAAGATTCAAGGCTGTAAGTTTTCAAATCAGATTTGCATGCAATCAATTATGCCGACTCCCGACTTTCTCAACAGAGAAGAGGTTTTTCCTCAACTCTCCTATCCTCGAACCTGGAAATGGTACCTCTCTCTCTCTCTCCTATTTTGTAGAATCGATTTCTAGCTCATAGTCTGTAGAATCGATTTCTAGCTCGTAGTCTGTAAAGGTTTCAGACTTTGGCCGTTTCGATGATTTGGGTGAACTGAAATACCGTTTGTGGATTTGTGGTTTTGATGGGATTTGATTAAATTTCTAGTTTTTTGTGTAAGTTTGATTACCCAGATGGTGGAATGATATTATCTTTCAAGTTTACTGTTTAGTCTTTGATTAGTTTTGTAAATTGATTGTTAATGTTGGAATGCTGGATTTTAATTGGTGTTTTTGGACAGGAGAGAGAGAGTGTCAAATCCCGTGGGTCTTTCTTCTCTTTAATTTGTAAGTTTTTTTTTTGTTTTTTTGTTTTTGTTTTTGTTTTGAACTTAAGAATTTTGTTTTGTGTGATTGAATCAAGAAACTGCACATGGTTGCAGAATTTTTTTTTTTGTTGGTTGTAAGTTCATAAAAAAAACTTCAAACTCTGCTTTCCTTTTTTTTTAGGGTTTCATTGTTTTGTTTTTGGATTTGGTAGATATCAATGGCGATGCTTTGCATGCGAGCATGGGATTGCCGCCAACCCTGAATGTAGCCATGGCCAACGTTGGAAAATTGGAGATAGTGGTTGATGACTGTTAATTCTGCATTCTTTTATCGTGTGTATTCGATATAATTCAATTAGTTTTGATTGATGTAGTGTCGAATTGAAAATCGGAAGTTAAAAATGGATTAGAAAAGGAAACAAGAAGTTAAAATGTGTTGGCTTTTTGTGCATAGTCTCTTCATTGTTACAGTAATCTCAAATTTAGTTGAGTGTATCGTTGTACAAGGTGTGATGCTCTGGTGAGAGGTTAGGGTATATATATTCCAGATAGTTTTCTTTATATGCATTATTTCTCAATTCATTTTTCAGATATGAGTTAAGTAAATGACTCTTCTTTGTGTGATTTGATAGCTCCCATATGTGAGTAATGTGCAAATATAGCCGATTGTTGTGCAAATTGATAGGCTTGATTTAGTTTTGGAGGAGAAGTCAGATTTGGATGAGAGCAGTCCAAGAATATAAAAAGCCCAAGTGCATATATTGCTTTTATTTTACATTTCAAGATTGAAACAAGTTTTGTAGTGCATGGATTTACTGAGCAAATAAATTCTTGCATGCAGTCCCCATCATCCTCTAGCCCAGCAAAGGGTAGCGATTATGGATTTGCTGATAAGGTGAGGTTCAGTTAGTACAATTATGTGTTTTCCGAGCCCAATCTATTTAAGGTGAGTGACTAACCATCTGCTAATTTTCCATATCTCAAGTGTGAAGGGCAAGCAATTTAAAGTTCCCCATGTTCAAATAGCCCAGAACCTAGGTTAAGCTCGAATGCCTAACTATATATATTTTCGGGGGTTTTTCCATTGTCTTTACATATTTGTCCATGGCTGTATGTTATGCTGTTTTGCTCTTATTAATTTTACTGCTGTTGATGTATTCTTTTAGAGCCTAGATAGAACAAGTTCAAAATTGTATAAAGGCGAAAATGGGAACACGAAAGTAAACATAACTCACCGGAATTGAACATGATTCACTCAATTTGAGCTACGTTGACATGAGCTTAAACATCTGGTTGGGAAATGGGCTCTTTACCCCGAAGTTTCTTGCTTTTGATAATATTTGGAATTGTGCTTATAAGCTGTTTTTCAAGCTTTTGGCCATACTAAATGGAGCTAAATCGAACAGCTCTTTTGCTGCATTGTATTTATTTTCCTAAATCGATTGTTTTTTTGTTGAAAATTGTGAATGGGTTTTGTAGATCAAAGTTTTTCAGGACGAAAATTATGTTTCAAATTGGATTGAGATATGAATATTTACATATTCAAGGTGTTGAATTCATCTTTGTTTTGGTGTATTGTGGTTTTGAATGTTATTTAGTGCACTAAATCCGTAACTGAAATGTAGTTTTGTATATTTTAAGTACTCATTTGCATTTTGAGCAGTAAGAGAGAGATTTAGCACGTATTTGAGGAAATACGAACAACTTATTTTGAAATTGCTTGAGTTTGAGATTCTCATAAGGAAGCTCCCATAAGATTTTGGTTTTTTGTGTTGATTCGAACGTGGTTTGGTTTTTATTTTTATTAATTGTTGTTGTGTGAGTAGTATTTCTCTTCTTCATGTTACTAAGATTTTGGTTCATGTAGTTTTAATTAGGAATCTGAATAATTGTTTTAATTTTGGTTAATGCAGGATTAGGAATTTAGGATTCCTATAAGTTGTGGCGGGAGCATGAAGTGATTTCAAGACAACATCGTTGATAGTCGAGGCTCATCTGTGAAAAAAGTGAGATTTTGTCTAGGTGGTTTTGTTTTGTTATTCCAAAAGCATAACACCTCAGATGCTTTTATTATAAGTTAGTCATTGTATTTTTAATTCACTGTCTTATGTGTTTGCTTAATAAGCGAGAAGACAAAGGAAAGTAAAAAAGGAAAATTGGAAATTTATAAGCAATTAGAATTTTATTAATTATTATTTGGGTTACATTTAAGTAGCTCCATCAAACAAGAAGTGAGTTACAAGAGAATGCTTCTGGGTTACTTACTTGAGGGAAATTGGAACAAAATGACAAGACTAAAATTTTAGTTTTTATTTGTCCATTTTTATTGGTTGTCAAAATCAATAGTGTAGTGCAGCTGATGTTTGATAAATTATTTTACCATTTTCGACAATGACATTCTTAAAACCGCCTTCAATGTAAGTTACAACTTTTAATTTTAGGTATTTTTCCCTTACTTGATTTAATTTATTCACATAAAACATCTACTAATTCACCAATTTCTTTCTTTCCCTTCACTTGACCTAATTCACAACTACTTATTAATTCATGAGCAGACTCAACAAAGACGCCAATCCATATTCACCAGAGCCCTAAAATAGCAATTTGATGAATGTATCAGTCTAGACCATTGTATATAACATAACATCATCATAAACATTGTCATTTTCTGTACAACAATCTTTTATATGTTTGAAACATAATTTTCCATACAAATTTTCATCCCGCAGCAACGCGCGAGCACCATTTACTAGTTTCGAACTAAATTCCTAACTTCCTAGGTACCTGGTAGTTTGCTAGGAAAAGGATGACCCTATACGCTATATAATAAAAGCCAAAAGTAGAATTTTGTAACAATGAAATGATATGATCCTGACGGTGGTCATATACAGTGAATCAGTGTTGGTGGTCCAAATTACAAGTAGCCAATATTCTCGAGCTATCTTCCCTCGGCTTAACGTCATATTAGCCAATTGCTATTGCTAATAGCACTGTTTTAAAAATATTCGTCTAGGCGTTAGGTTGCTGGTTACCACCTCGATTAATGTCTAGACATTTGAAAATTAAGAAATGATGCCTAGATCTATTGAGGTGCTCGCCTAGACTGCATAGGCACCCGCCTTGCCCGCCAAGACCCGTCTAAGAGACTTGTTGAATACTTAAATAAACACACATTATATACTTGTTTCCCATGTTTTTCATTATGTTCCAATAGCTCATAATATAGATGTCATTCTATTTTGTAGTTTATGATGAAATATATATATATATATATATATATATATATATATATATATTAAGTATTAATAGACACTTACTTACATGAAATATAGTAGATTTAATTAAATCTGCCTAGTTTGCCTAAGCGCCCGCCTAGACCCTGCCTAGCCACCTAGGCGCTAGGCCTCAGCCTACTGTCCGACTAGTGCCTAGCGTCTTTTAGAACCTTGGCTAATAGCCATATCACTAGGAGAGATGATGCTCTTTAGAGCAATTAAAATACAGTTTTATTTCCTTTTTTGTTGCCTAATGAATTAGTGACAAAACCATCTATCTTTCTGCATGCTAATTCTTTTCTGTCGTCTATTAGACCTAAATAATTTTGAAAAAAAGAGAGGACTTTTTATCCAAAATGATTCTTGAGATTATCTTAACTCTTAATTTTAATTATTGACAATAAAAATCGACAAAGTAGTCCATGAGTTTGTCAACTGTAAATTATTTTAGTGGAAAATCTATCAATATTTGTCTTTCATAAAAAGTTGAGTAAAGTCTGTAATGAATATTTTCAATTCATGTAATCTCTTCATTAGTTTTTATTTTTATTTTTTATGACACTATTTATAATTCTACACAAATTTTAACCTTATACCACCACAACCTTGACCACAACTCCACCACTACCACCACAACCACAACTGCCACCACCAACATCATTGGCTCCACTGCCACCACGACCACAACCGCCGCCACCACATCCCACTATTGGTACTACCCACAGACCCCAACCATTGGTGCTACCACTATTGCCCAAGACCCCGCTGTCGTTGTCACCATCCTTGTTACTATGGATATATATTTTTTGTTTTATACAATTATATCACTTTTACATTAAGATTTACCAAACATTTTCCTACAACTTTTCATACTCCAAGCACTTTTAAAATACAATTTATTAAAAGCTCATTTAATTTATTTTACAGCTAATTATTTTTAAAGCACAATAGCTACAATTTTTTTTTTGTTAACACAGTAGTCCGTAGCTTATCTTGTTTCATCAAACAATAATTTGTAAGAAAACAACGATGCTATTCGTAGCACATTTATTATGAAAAGTTTACTATATTCCAATAAATAACATACACTTGATGAGTAAATATTAAGATAAGAGGCAGAAATTCCAATGGCCACTCTTGGAATTTTTTTTTTTTAATTAAACAAAGTAGATTTGAAACTTTATTACTTGCCTTAGAATTGGGGACCAACAAAGATAACTTCTCATCCGAACCAATTGGTCATATGGATGTACATACACTATTATGCCCATACACTACTAAGAATAACTGCTTGGGTGATGAAAGGGAAAGCGTCGCACAAAGGCCAATACCGTCGCTGGAAACATTGGGCAGCGAAGAGAGCATCACACAAATTTTGTCACGCAAATCTCATGACGTTAGGCAATGCGCGACGGAGGAAAGCTCTTCTTCGTGCAAAATGAAGATTGCGCGATAGAATTCGTGGTCGTTGTGCGTACCGAGTGACAAAACTAGATTCGACCCCCAAACTCTTGTGCGACGGACGTAGATGTTCAAACTCCAAACTCTTGCATGATGGATACATGGGCCATCATAGTAAGATTTTAAAACTAGTTATTTTTTTAAAATTATTTATTATTTATTTAATTTTTTTACCTTTTAAATGTTGCTAATATTGTTTTATGTAAAAATTAAATTAATGAAATTAAAAATAGAAAATGTAAAAAAGAATATTGAATTAAAAAATTATTGAAAATGTACATACAATAGAAAAGAGTATTTTTAAATTTGAAAACAATTTAAAACAAAACTAAAATAGGTAGTCCTCGACGTCACAATTGCCGGTTGGTGGTGTTGCTACTACGTCGGGGGCTGGGAGGTCATAGCTGCTGCGGCCGGGGCTGGAAGGTCATTTTTAGAGGTGGTTCAACGTCGGGGAAGTGAATGCCAGATATTTGAAGTGTGCGACGAATTTGATTCATCAAATTGTTTTGGGCCGCAATCTGAGACTGCTGGGCTGCAATCCACTCCTTCAGGTCCGCCACTTCAGATGCCAGTGTTTCGACCTCTTTTGTTCTCTGCTTGGAGGATGAGGTAGACAGATTTTGAAGGCGGGTTTTCCCAAGTCCCCGATGAACATTCCCAGGCCGACGACCAATGGTTTGATCGAGTGTGTCTGTCATGATCTGAAAACCAGCATCCTCAGGGGGAAACACCTTCTTGATCGGGGTCTCCAAGGGAAGTCGGGAAGCCACCTCTTCCAAAACGGTCTGGCCATTCTCCACCATGGTGGACTAGAAAAATGATATAAACAAATTAATTTGAATATACATGTAATTAATATTAATACTAATTGAATATTAAAAAATTGAAATAACTTACATGAAGCTGCTTCTTCAGCTTATCCCCAGGCCAAACGTACACCTCCTTGAACACGTCAATTTCAAGAAACTTTGACCCCCTGAAAAAAATTTAAAAAGTGTTAACATAGATTACCAATTGTGTAATAAAAAGTAAAAAGATTGAAAACTTAAAATAAATATAAGGTTACCTTACGTCCGTCCTCTAACCTATAAGAGAAGCGTCGTGAGCTGGATCGGTGAAGAAGTTTCTTCTTTGACTGATTGATCGAGTTTGCTTTCTCGTCTTGAAAATGGCCATAGAGCCATTCCTATTCATTCAGGCGGTCCACCAACTCTATTAGGCACCTAACTGCTAGAGCAATCTCTAGACTGTCATATAGCTCATAATGCTTGTGGAGGTGGCTCTTCCATTGATTGAACCTACCTGAGCAAAGGTCGTTGATGTATTACATTTGATTGTCATCGAGGTTGGAGAGCTCGTAGTGATGCTGCAAAACTCAACAAATAAATAGTAGTTAAAATTTAAAATCTTTGTATACTTTAATAAAAATTTAGTATTTGAGGTTGAAAATACTTACCGATAATTCATGAAGAATGCTTTCCTTGACTTCAGGTGCGACAGCTTTCCATGACTCCCACGTGAGGGGGCAATGGTTCTTGATAATTGAGCCAATGTCGGTGGCCAACGCACTGTGCTGCTCCTTTGTTGTAGCCGCACGATGTTGAGGATCTCACGTAATGGTGATCTTCTCAGTCATGGTGCGAGTGGTATGTGATGTCTTAAGTAATCTGCAAGAGCCCCTAATTTTTTTGTTTTTGAACTACCAAATAAACAAAGTAAACATTAGACGAATTATATTTTATACTTAAAATTTGGCAGAACCTCCCTTAAAACTATAACATTTCCTAAAACCTATAGACAATATAACAACAAAAACAACACATCCACCCAACAATTCAAACAGTTTATACCAATTGGGGACATTAAAACAAAATTTACAACTTGTTGATATGACTTCACACTGCGAGTTTGCAACAAGTTTTGGCTTCCAAGGCAAGGTGTGCCAACTTAAATTGTTTAGAGTAGTGATTCTACTAATATAGAGAGCATTTGTTTGTGGGATTACATGAACTGACAACAATAGAGGCAAAGCACTCAAAGCGAAGTTCTTAGTAAGTTCATTCTAATTAATGGGAATGAGACAGTTTTGAAGGTTCAAGCATGCCTACAGACTAATGTCAATGTTGCTTTGACCATCATGAAACCAGAAGCAAGCTTATCTGTATGGGATCCCTCTCCATGGATAAAGGAAGCCTCACCAGATTGCTAAGCCTCCTTAGAACTCTGGGATCGTCGATGAGTCCGCAAGGCGCTTAGTACTAGGGATGGCAATTCTAACCGTTAAACCCAATAACCATGGATAACCGCCCGAATGGATTGGATTTGGATATGAAAATTCAGGTATGGTATGGATATGGGGAAAAACCGTGAACTTTATTCAGTTATGGTTTTGGATATGTTTATAGGGGTCCCCAATCTGTATCCATACTCAAATCCGACCTGAATATATTATATACATATATATATATATATTTGATATATAATATAATTTTATTCAATTTACCGAACCCTCCCTATACTAATTCACTATGCATGCGTCAAACCATATACTATCTTTATTATGCACCAAACATCATGCATGAGGCATACCAACAACCTTATCAATTCAATACTCTTATTGTTATACTCAACCAAATTAATTCATTGAATCATTTTATATATCAATTATCAATTTATAGTACGTCAATAGGATGAATATAATTTTTTTTTTGTTTTTTTGACGAAGATGGATATAACAGATAACCAATTGAAAATCCGTTATCCGGTGGATATGGTTATGGATAATCCCCGATGGTTAATTTGTGGTTATGGATATGATTAATTTTTCGTGGTTATGGGATGGATGTAGCATTTCCGTCCCTAAACCGAACCATTGCCATCCTGTTAGTACAGAATGCGCCACTGAAGAAGTCGATGACGCAGAAGCCATATACACCGTTGGCCCTAAAGGCATGACCGAAGGGATACTCGTCATGCCCATATTAGGTGTGGAGGTGGTAGCAGCACTACTTCCTGGATAAGGTGTTTGACTACCCCTACTAGCTACCCGCCAGTTTGATATTAAGTTCGATATCTACAAAAAAAATTAATGAAAAAGTTACATTCCACTACTTTAATATGGTTCGGATATACTAAAAAAATATCCTAACCTTGAAGCAAAATAAGATATATCTTTAATTTCATTAATACCATTAAAGAAGGAATCAAATTATCAAATTACCCATACAACCGCAAACTATATATTCATGCACTATAGGGACATTTATAGTATCCCACATGCCTATGTGTATAACCTATTTATATGCCTTTTGCAAACCTATGTGATAAACAAGAAAAAGAAAAGTTAAAAGGACAAAACGGTTTGCAAGACAATGCAACTTGTAAGGAATCGATGAATGATGGAAGATGGCAAGCATGTACTTATTCTGGTTGAAGGTAGGATGAATATATGTGTATGTGTGTGTATGTGTACTTATGTATCATATTCATGACTTGGACAAAGGGAGGGGCAGACATCCCACATCTCCACATATGAATCAAGTTTTGTTCAACAGTTGTAGACAAAGTTCGAAAAAGGAAAAAACAATCATGAATCTGTTTAGATGTCATCTTATTATATTCATTTCATTTCACATATATAAGGTGAATGAAAACATGATATAGGAATAAAAAAGAGTATTGCAAGGAACAAGTTTATTCATAAAAACAAACAAACAAATTGACCCATCTACAATGAGATATATGATGCAACAATATATTGAAGGGAAAGCGAACAATAACCTCAAGGCAGAATCCATTAGCAAACCCTAGATTCCCACTAAGAATAATTGAGAGAAAACTCACCTTTGTCTTGAAAAACCCTAGAAGGTCCTAACGATCAAATAGGAAATAAATAAATAAAATCGTAAACAAAGTTCCAAATACATTCCTAAGTTACAAAACTTGTACAAATTATGAATGGAAGGCAATTACAAAACTTGAACAAACTAACAGCAACCGGTACCATGACAGTTACAAAACTTGTTGCATCCCTAACATGTGTAATGCAAATGTGAATGAGGCTAGAATGTGTGATATAGTTGCTCAATGTCTTAGCGAATGGGATGACTGTGGTTAAACATGGAGTTCAATTGCCAGCCACCAAATAAAATGAGAACTTTGAGCAAAATCATTCTTAAAATGACATGATGAAATTATTTCCAACTAATTATCAAATGCATGCCATGACAAAGTTAAAACCAACATATTATCAAATCAATAATCTTCAAACACTTTTAGGCATTACAACATTTTTATCCCAAAGAAAAAATAGAATAAACAATTCCTTAGACTAATATTAAAGTATTTATGCAAGAATGAATGAAGAACTAAACCTACATTAGATCCAGGTGCTTTATTTCAGGTCCATTCTAAATGGTTAGTTTCACTGAACTTCCTTCATTGAAACTAAATAAAAATTTACTAGGAAAAAATGAATCATGATTGTGAAACACTTGTTACAAGTCACCAGCCCACTCACAAGTTCAAAATGGGGTTTTTAAATGATATGGCTTCCAACTAGAAATTTTATGAACAATCACTAGAATATCCTAGCACAAATGGATAGTTACTACTACAGTAATTTAGATATTAGAAATGACTCAACTAGAAAACTGCAATTTGAACCTATATATATGGATGATAGCTTTAGAACTAGGTAGCTCCTAGACTTTATTTTTGTTTCCAATAGTGCATAGAAAAATCACCATATATTTTGAGATTAAAATGGAATGGGGTTTTGTCTACATTTTATGTTTTCTTTTACATTTCCCACATTCAAACTCCAATGTGTGAACCAAAAAATACAACATGTAATTGTGCATTCTTAAATTGTCCAAAATTTTGGGACAATTCAAGAATTAATTGGACCGCAATCATGCTTTTGCATCCATTTGCGAAATCCAACTAATTCTCAAATGAGAAACTAAGCTCATATGAATATTGCAAACCATTTTTTGTACAACCATACAAAATGTTTGCATGCAAATACATAAACTCACAATATCTATAAACTACACACAACACAATTTAAATGAATGGAAATTAAATAAGTTAGTTAAGAAAAATTATACCTCCGAGACAAATGACAATCTCGACGACTGGAAATTCCATCAGGGGAAGGCAGCTGCAACAATTATTTTGCAGCTTCTGCCTTTCTACATTCTGGTTAAGTTCAGTTAAGTGAAAGACTTTGCGCAATGAAAGCATCGTCACGCAAAACCTTGCGCTTCAACTTTTTGGTGCCATCCAACTACACTTTGCTACGTTTTCATAACACATTGAACGACGAACCATAGTTCGTCGCGCATTATTTATTTATTTTTTTAACGTTTGTTGTAAATTTTTTTTTTATTTTTCCATTCACTCTTCAAATATTTTCAAACCACATAAATACTTAATAAATCAAGAACTTATTTCATTATACCATTTGTGCATAATTAATTAATATACATATTTATTAAAATGCATTAATTTTATCCTTAATAAACATTAAGTACATATTTAATTAAGCTCTTCATACTAGAAAAAACTTAAAATTCAGATCTAATTATTAAATAAGCAATAAAATTAAAATAAAAAACCTTATTCTACTCATTTGTCGGTAGTTCTGGTTTTTGCTTTAGTTCTGCCGCGTGTTGATTATCAAACTTCCACTCCAAAAAACACGACTTGAACATGTTGTCGATAGCCTTCATCAGATTTGGGTCACTTTTGTCAATGTCCCAATTGGGCTATCATGCAAAAATTAATAAATTAAAAGTTCACTATTATATTATATTTAACAATTAACTAATAAAATTAACACATATAGCTAACTCATAAATCATGTGCATCTTTAGCTCCTCAGGGACGGCTCTCCAAAACTCCCAATCTGCAACACATTTGGTACGCACCAATGCTTCAACGTCAGACCAAAAGCTGGCGCGTTGTTCTGACTTCACAACCCCTATTACTTCGTTAGTAGTGATTCGGTAACGGTTGTGACCATAAGTGTGTTGGACCAGTATTGCAGCAAATTTCTTCTTGTCTATCCACAAAATATATTTTGATAATACTAAAGCTAAATAAAAATTTATACAAAATGTAAAATCTATAACGCAAACCTTTTCCCTAACCTTCGCCATCCGTTTTCTTTGACGAACGCGCACCACTGTCGGCCATCGTACAACAATGAAAGAACGAATTGATTATAATCTCCAGACTTGATAAGCATTTTCGAAACGAATTGTGAAGAATAAAGCGAGCAGAAGCGCACATTTATAGGAAGGTTAGGGATTTTGTGCAAGGAAGATTCTGTCGCGCAAACATCTGCACTAAATATGGTATTGATTTCTTTGATTCATATTCACCAAATACATTGACCTAAAATTGAACGCCATTAGTGCGAAGAAGGCTTTGTCATACAAGGTTTTGCACAGTGACATCCTTTGTCTCGCAAATGTTTTAGCGACGAATGTGATCGATTGTAATTATCGATGTTTACGTAAACTTCATAATTACAAACAAATTTTCAGTTATAATATTTATTCTAAAAATAATTAAAACCTTAAGTAAGTTGATATTGTATTCTACTCAATTATTTAAACAACCAAACATGAATTGAAGCCTAATTAAGTACAAATACATAACTTATAAAAAAACCTTAAACTTAAATATTGTCCTAAAAAACATAAATTTAAAATTACTATTTCAATGGTCCTCTATTCCGCTCGACGTCATAATGCCACCGCTTGTAACCTCCCTTCAACGCCGCCTCAATCAACTTCATCAACTCTTCGTTCGTATCGTCATCAAGAATATACTTATACTATTACATATATATGCAAATAATTAATTCTAACATATAACAAAAAGTTTCACAAAACTAATTATTGATCCATCAAAAGTGTACTTACTAATAATTCATCCATCACCGCCTTCTTCACATTCTCGGGTACATATTTCCAAGAACGCCACTCAGCAGTAGGATAATTATTCCGCATAGCTACACCAATCACATACGTGAACTCCACATGTTGCCTCAAATCATACTGGTTGGCGGGCACGTTATGATCCTTGTTTTTATCCTCCATCCTAGAAGAAACAGAATTATGAAGAATAAGGAGAGCAGAAGCACATATTTATAGGAAGGTTAGAGCCTTGTGCGACGAAGGCTTTGTTGCGCAAAGACCCGCACTAAATACAATGTAGATTCCTTTGATTCACATACACTGAATGGTCTAACTCAAACTTGACTGTAACTTGCACACTTGCGCGACAAAGCGAAGCCTTTGTCTGCAAGTGTTCCTCTAATGCCCATGCGTTGAATGCTTTGCCCCAAAAATTGAACGAGCTTTGTGCGACGACGACTTTGTTGCGCAAAGGTTTCACGGGAAAATCTTCGTTGCGCATTTATTTTCGCTCCAAAAAAAAAAAAAACAAATCATCTGTGGTTTTCTTACTGGCTTTGCGTGATGAACATCTTTTTTCCACTGTGCAAACATTGTTGCGTGACGAAGTTTTTTTTTTCGTTGCACAAAATGTCTTTGCGCTATGGATTTTACTTTGTCGTGCAAATAGTTTTTCCTACTAGTGATACCATATAGTATACACTGTTAGAATCATGGGAAATATTTTTTGACATATTCTTTCGGGCATACTACATAATGTATTTCAAAACTCGAACCGTTTGTATTATATGCACATAGTACTAAATGGATATGACACAAAGTTCGCAAACTAACTTATTAAGAACTTCACTCAATCTCACCGGAAAAACCAAAAGAATTTCACTCAATTATGAGAGGTGCATTGGCAGCAACTTGCACATAAAGAAAAACTTAATTTTCGTATGTGTTGAAAATTCCCAATTTATAACAGGCAAGTTAACAAAATTTTATGCCAATTTGTCAACCTTCGCGGCCGACAGACGAAAGAGTGACGAGCTTGTAGATATTCCAAAAAAAATCCAAATTATTGCTCCTGAAAATATGAGATGATAACTACTGGACGCAGTCGCACATATGCCCCACACAAAACGTACGTACTCGCTCAGTTTTGACATCTATAATTTCTTCGTTCGTTATTGGCTGCTGGTGATGCCAAGAGCGAGGGGTGCCCAGTTGTCTAATGGTTAAATAGCGAGTGCACAAATTTGTTTTTTGACTTTGTCCAAAAGTCAACCCAGTGAGAAAGTACTTTGGGTTTCAGACAATCCGAGTCTCCTCCTTAATATATAGGAGCAAGCCTTGCAGATTTCTTCTCATCATATTTCTTTACAAACTAAAGTCAGCTGCCTAGCTAATACAAACCTCTCTCTCTCTCTCTCTCTCTCTCTCTCTCTCTCTGAGATATTGTATACATGGAGAACTGGGATTTGCAAGCAGTGGTAAGAGGGTGCAATACCGATATTGATGAAGTCATGGAGGACTCCCAGATACCATATTTCTTTGCTCCTTTAAGCCTTCAGGAAGACGACGAACTTTTTCAAGCTTATTTTCCTCAGGCCTTTGAAGCCACAACAACTTTAGAGGAATTGGAGGAGCTTTACAAGCCTTTGTACCCATTTAATCAAATTACATCCCCACCAACTATTCTTGCCTCCTCCATATCTGTTCCCCAAGAAGTCATCACAGAAGCACCCAAGCTGATAAAAAACATGAAGGAATCAGCACCTATTTGTAAAAGAATAAGGTTGGTTATTTATCTAATTTCCCCTTCTCATAATTAAAATGTATCTAACCCTATTTTGGTTTGCTATGGTATGCAATGAACTATATTATAATTTATAACCATGAAGTCGAGTCTGATCATCAGATTATATAAGTTCATAACCCTAGCCCATTCCTATTTTCGGAACAAATCTACTAATAATTCTTTGATTCTAGTTATTAAGAGGGATCTTGAATTAAGAAATGTATTGTAAAAGCTAAAAAAGGGTATCCCAAGCAATTTCAGTAATCATATATAGTAGATACTAATCACACAAACAATCATAGCGTTGACAATTGGTTAAAGAAATTAATTAACTTGCAAGTATCGGTATCTTACTTGTTAGAAATAAATGAGGTTAAAAAGTGTTTATTTTTTTATTTTTTTTATTTTATAATTTTGACTTAATGATTCTAGATTTATTAGTTTTCCAAATGTTTATTTTTTTTTAATTTTGTTTTTTGAATGTTAAATTCAGCAGGAAGAATCAGAACAAAAGGGTTGTGAAAGAGGTTAAAGCAGAAGATATCTTTTCGGATGTGTGGGCGTGGCGTAAGTATGGGCAAAAACCCATCAAGGGATCGCCACATCCGAGGAGCTATTACAGATGCAGCAGCTCAAAAGGATGTTCAGCGAGAAAACAAGTAGAAAGGAGCTGTTCCAATCCTGAAACGTTCATCATAACCTACACTGCAGAACACAACCATGTTCATCCAACTCGTCGAAACTCTCTTGCTGGTAGCACCAGAAGCAAGCTCCCTTCATCTAAAAACAAGGAAAAATGTAGTAGTTCTTCGAATTCTCCGGCTACGCCTAATCTTGCCGCATCCATTGAAGATGACCGTGAGTTTGTGGAAAGCGTGGATATTAATATCGTAAAAGAGGAAGCGAAATTGTTGGAAGAGGATGAAATTAGTAATGAAAATGTCGTGTTATGTACTATGGTGAGTGATGAACTGTTCCCAAGCTTAGAGGATTTGGATAGAAAGTTTGAACCAGTCATGGATGGTTGGTTTTCGGATCAATTTTTGGACAATTTTCCAAGTCCTTGGTTCAATATTAATGGTCACTCTAATACTGTAACCGGTGCTTTCTGATTCACCTGAAGCCATGCATTAGAGAAAGCAACATTTGGTTGCTTGTATATCAAATTTGTATCATCACTATATTTTCCTAGCCCTTGCAAGTTTTCTTTTATTTAGGTCTAGCTTTTTACAGATGGAAGATGCGAGTAGCAAGTCAACAAAGTTGATGAACATGAAATTGTAACTAATCTCAATAATTAAGGCTATTATGTATACGGACATTGATTAGAATGGTATCATCTCTTATTTTCAAATAATTGGTGAGCTTATATGCACCACCAACTTGGATTTTATTTCATTTGGAGGAATTTCTTATATTCTGCTGGTGGGACACTACTTAATCCACATGTAGTTATCTTGGGAATTATTTTGGCATTCTAAAAATCTCAATTTGCATTCTTCACAAGTGCATTTTTATTTCTAAATATAAAAAGTTTGAACTGCACAATAAGAAATTTGGAGTATTAATAATAATTCCCATTATATTTGCTACATTGGGGACTTTGGTTGTGTCTAATAAAATGAGGGAGGAAAGGACTTTACTCGAAAAACAAAATGAGGTGAGGGGAGTAGACATGACAATTTCTTACATGATTCGTTAACACGACATGTAAACCACACAAAAATAACAGGTTTTGGATTGACACGATAACTAATCAGGTCGTTATCGGGTCACACAATAAAAACCTGTTAATTACGGGTCCTTAACAGGTTTACACGATAGTGACACTTGGCTAACCTCATTTCGACACATTAACAAAAGTTTGTTTTGATGATTGTAATATTTTAAACTACATAAAAAAATTTACTATAAAATACAATAGCCATAGTCTATATGTATATATTGTATATTAAAATATGTATTGTTGTATTATTATTCAATATAAATTTAAAAATTTTAAGTTTTATTTATTTTTATAGTACTATGTGGATGCACATTTCTTCATTCTTGTTCTTGGATGAAAATGCACCTGCAAAAACAATTAACACCTTTGGTCAACGCTAAGAGCCTCACGCACCCACGATGAATAGGGGGCTTCGGCCAAAGAACCTCCGATGCCGAAGTTAGAATTTTGAAGGAAAAGTGTTTAGAGAATTTAGAGAATTTTGCAAGAAGCTTGGAATTGGGTTTTGGAGAAAATGAAGTGGTATTTATAGGGGTGTGGCCGGCCTCCTTTGGAGAGTGGGAACCGGCCACCTTTGGTATTTTTTGGTGTTAATCTTCATCAATTAGCTAATTAATGAATTAATAGAGTAATAAATCAATTAATTAGCTAATTAATATAATTTGAAAGAAATAATTTGGGAGTTACCTTGTGGGGAAGATTTGATGAGGGTTGATGAAATAGGTTTTGAATAAATACCTATTTTGATCACTTTTGACCTTGATTGAGGGATGATTGTCCGCTGCTTGTGCGTAGAAATCCCGGTGTGCCTCAGGAGTAATCTTGTCTTTTTTGCAAAAAATCCATGTGTCGCTTCCATATTTTTCTTGATTATTTTTTGCTCCACAAATGCCCCCACTCCTGTTGGACTTTTTCGCAGAAAATGGTAGTAGGTGTAGAGATTTTCGTGCTTTAGGAAACATGAAATTGTTTCCTATTTGATGTTGATTCCCTCTTTAATTGGAAATTAGATCCTTCTGGAAAAAGGAAATAAATCCCTCTTTAATAGAGTAATAAATCAATTATTAACTAATTGATATAATTTGAAAGAAATAATTTGGGAGTTACCTTGCGGGGAAGATTTGATGAGGGTTGATGAAATAGGTTTTGAATAAATACCTAGTTTGATCACTTTTGACATTGATTGAGGTATGGTTGTCAGCTACTTGTGCGTAGAAATCCCGGTGTGTATCTTGTCTTTTTTGCCCAAAAATTCATGTATCACCTCCATATTTTTCTTGATTATTTTTAGCTCCACAAATGTCCCCACACCTGTTGGACTTTTTACAAGAAAGGGTAGTAGGTGTAGAGATTTTCTTACTTTAGGAAACATAGGATTGTTTCCTATTTGATGTTGATTTCCTCTTTAATTGGAAATTAGATCCTTCTGGGAAAAAGAAATAAATTTCTCCCAAAGCTTATTTAAGTCCACCTTAAGTGGATTATTAAATCAAATTTGGAGAGCGATTTATTTTCCTTACAAGAGAGAGAGAGAAAGCTTAAAGGATATTTGTTCCCCTTCCTCTAGAAATCTTCTACATCTTGCTCGTGCAAAAGATTGTCTTTCGTTGCTTGCTTCGTCTTCACGCCGCTTCAAGGTAAGAAAAATTTAATTTTTTGGAGAAGCCACGACATTATTGCCGTGGGTGGTGAGATGCAGCGAGGTGGCGGCTTGGCTCAGCCTAGGCCGAGGGTTAGTAAGGCTAAAGCGGGCCATGAAGCTGGGCTAGATGAATGGGTTTGGGCCCACGAGGAGAAGTGGAGCACCAACCTTTCTTGAGTGAAATTGGGCCATGAGGCCTACGGAGGTGAGAGAGAATAAGCCAGGTCGTGGGGCCTAGTGTGGTTGCTGGGGTCTTACGGCTTGGGCCTTCATTTTTTTTTTGCATACTGGGCTTGGGCCTGCCTAGTTAGGCCAAGAGCTGCCTTAACATTATTTTATTTATTTATTTTTTTGTGGCTGGACTCGGGCCCGTGCCTATGGGAGAAGGGAGAGAGGCCAAGAGCCCTATTAGGCCTCGGAGCTGAGAGTTGCTCTTTTTTTTAGGTAGCCGTCTAACGAATTTTCTTCGTATTTTTGTAGAATTTCTTCGAGCATGTCTTCCTCGAGCCATAAGAATGATGAAGGGGTGCCACCATTATATCGTTAGGTGGGTCTTTGAGCAAGGTTGGCTACTTCAAGGCTGCTCACTTCAAAATTAACTCTGATGACTTGTTTAGAGACTTCCTTGAGGCGTACATGCATGCTGGTCTATCGGGAGTGCGTGTGAAGCGTGTCAAGGATGGTAGCAGCCGTGAACCATGTGGTGGGGGTTAGAGGGCCATCAAGTTCCACCCCGACTACTTTGTGTTGGGATTTACTTTTCCCATGCCTCGCTTCTTCCAGGAAGTACTTTGCTCTATGAAGTGTGTCCGCACTCAATGCTCTCCGAATGCATTACGTGTGATGGCAGGATTCCTCAATCTAAGCCAATTCTTTGACTCAGATCTAACCATCAACGAACTTTGGTACTTCTTTGACATAGGCCACATCGAGTGAGTTGGGCAGTTGCGATCTCATTATAGGCTATTCGATCATTCGGGCAAAGGAGATCATGACTGGTCTAAGGAGACTTTGGAGACAAGTGGAGAGTTGGAGTCTGATTCTTCCCCCGAGCTGTGTGTTCCAATGATTTTCATATCTAGTAAGTAGGCTACTTAACCTCTCGGCTGCTTTATATTTGTGCTAAGCTACATTCTAATTTTCTGATTGTCTCATGTTGCTTTTGTAGATTCAGAGTTTTGTTCAACTTCTAAGACTTCTTCGGACATGAAGAAAGTGCATGTCGCTCTGCGTATCTCTTCTGAGTTTCATGAGTGGCGTTGGCTGCTTAGTACTCTTTGTAGGGAGAATGGTGGGCTGTCCCCTTGATGCAGACATAACTTCCAAATAAGAGAACTACAAGAGATTCAACTCAGATAATTTACTCATATCGATTCCTTGGATGAGCTTCTGAAAAGTAGACGATCGGCTAGGTTGTCCTGGGAACAGATTTGCTTGACTTCAATGTTCTGATGCTGTTGTTGCTGGTGATAATAAAAGAACTTTTACGTTATGTGCTTGGTGTTGTCTCTGTTGATGTATCCCTTCTTTAACTGCTCCATACTTGTTGGATTGTCTTCAAAGATCGTCGTAGAAAGGTCAATGACAGAAGAAAGACCAATAGTGTTTCGAATATGTTCCATAGCTGCTCTCAACCAAAAGCACTATCGCGAGGCTTCATGCAAGGCGAGAATCTCAGCATGGTTTTAAAAAGTCGTAACTAGAATTTTCTAGGTAGACCTCCAAGATATAGTGGTGTCTCCAACAGTAAAGACTTAACCCATTTGAAAATGTGCCCTATGTGGGTCAAACAGATAATAGCATATGCGTAACCAATGAGGCGAGAATCAACCAAAGGACCAAGGGGGTAACGACTCATCTCGAGGATTTGTGGGTGTAGAACAAGCTCAAATCCGTTGTACCTTTAAGGTAGTGGAAAATGTCTTTAACACCATTCCAGTGTCTGCGTGTAGGCGCGCTATTGTATCTAGCTAAAAGATTAACAGCGAATGACATGTTGGATCTAGTGCATTGAGCCAAGCACAGTAAAACACCAATTGCACTTAGGTATGGAACTTCAGGCTCTAAAATCTCTACCTCATCCTCCTTTGGATGGAAGGATTTCGTTTAGCATCTAATGTCTGAACGACCATAGGAGTACTCAAGGGCTTTGCTTTATCCTCATTAAAATGTCGCAACACCTTCTGGGTGTAGTTTGATTGAGGTACTAGGATTCCATTCGAACAATGCTTAATCTCTAGGCCGAGGCAATATCAAGTTTTCCCAAGATCTTTCATCTCAAATTTTGATTTCAAGTGTGTGGCAATTTTCTAAAGCTTTGCGGGTGTTCTGATGAGGTTCATGTCATCGACATAAACTGGACTTGTCAAATATTCATTCACATGGTCAAGAACTAATCGAGAGAGTGTTCTGTGGTCAAGAACTATTTGAACCAATCAATGGAAGTCCTTCTGGAACTGTCATGTACATTTCCATATCGAGATTTCCATAATGATAGCGGTTACCACGTCCATAAGCTACATATTCAATTTTTTGAAAACTAACAAACAGATAAGGTAGCGCAACATTATGACATCCATTACGGGGGAATACATCTCCTTATAATCAATCTCAGGGCATTGAGAGAAAACTTGTGCTACAAGGCGTGCTTTTTATGGCACTATTTTATTCTTCTCATTACGCTTCCTGACAAAGACCCACTTGTAGCCAACGGGCTTCACATGTGGTGGAGTATGATCTACAGGCCTAAACACCTTTCATTTCGCGAGTGAATTGAGTTCGATCTGGATTGCTTGTTTTTAGTTTGACCAATCTGTTCTATATCGACATTCATCAACGAAGCATGGTTTAATGTCATCGCTAAGCATGATCTTAGAAGCAACGGTATACGCGAATGCATAATCGACAATCATCTCATTTCGAATCCAAACCTCATATAATACTGCATAACGGACCGAAATCTCGCGATTCTCAGAAGGCCAGTATGTTTCATCTAAAACATCACTATAATCTAGAATAACCTTATTTGTTGGAACAGATGAGTAAGCAATGGTCGGATTCAGACTAAGGTCACTAGTTTGTGCCATTTTCCTCTTCTGAGGTTGCAAATCCTTTGAACTAGGAGGCTTGCCATGCTTGAAGTAGGAGCAGGTGATTAGCTAACTGCTAAGGTACCTTGCCATGTGGGAGGTACGACTACCTCACCTTTAGGGACGGTTCGGCCTTCCATGGTGATGTTATTGCGTACATTCGGTATGTCCATCCTTGCAGATGCGTTTGCAGCGAGTATATGTGATCTCGTCACATTTGCTAGATCAGTAAAAGCATCTGGAATGCTTTAAGCAATGCTCTAAAGATCTAGAATGTGTCACACTTTAGTTTCAGAATGAGGTGTGCGAGGGTCTAAATGAGACATAGTGGGAGTAATCCATGACAATTTGCGGCGGTCTACAAGAACGTTAGTGATCTTATCTCCCCCTAACGACAAGAAGATTGTCTCATCAAAGTGACAATCCACAAAACGTGCGGTAAAGAGATCTCCTATCAAGGGCTCTAAGTAATGTATAATTGATTGTGAATCATAACCAACATAGATTCCTATTTTTCTCTGAGGACCCATTTTGGTACATAGTGACAGCACTATTGGCACATAGATTGCACACCCAAACACACATAAATGTGAGACGTTAGGCTCATATCCAGTAACCAATTGTAATGATGAATAAGGTTGGGTAGCAGTGGGTCTCAGGCGGACCAACATAACTACGTGCAATATTGCATGGCCCTAAGTAGATACCTGAAAATTGGTTTTCGTAACTAAAGTCTAAGCTATTGTTTGAAGGCACTTTATGAAAGCTTCTTCCAGGCCGTTTTGGGTGTGAACATGGGGTACGAGATGTTCAACTTTAATCCCAACAGACAAGCACTAATCGTCAAATATTTGTGACGTAAACTTTTCAGCATTATCCAATCAAATCGACTTAATTAGATAATCAGGGTGGTGAGCCTTAAGCTTAATAATTTGTGCTAGGAGTTTCGCAAATGCAACATTGCATGTAGACAATAAGCAAACATGTGACCATCATGTCGATGCATTAACCAACACCACAAAGTATCTAAATGGTCTGCACGTTGGTTGGATAGGTCCACAAATATCCCCTTGAATCCTCTGAAGAAACTTAGGGGGGTCATGAATAATCTTTGTAATTGAAGGTTGAGTGTTCAACTTCCTCAAAGAACATGCTTTACAAAGTAGATGGCCGAGATAAGATTTCAAGTAATGCCTATGAGATACTTTGAGGATACAACACATTATATCTCGTCGGGGGTGTCCCACTCAATCATGCCAAAGCAGCAAAGTGTCCCGGAACCCAGCTATAGGGTCGGTCATATGGTGTGTCTCCGAGGCTTGAATGGTTGTTATGTATAACCCACTTGAGAGACGTTCCAGCTTCTTGTGAATATGCTTCTGGCCATATTCGTAAGAAATGATACAAAGAAATTTAGAACCATTCACTTCGGTGGTTTCAACATGATATTGATTATCTTGAATATCTCAAAAACTCAGCAACATTCTCCGGAACGTGGAGAATAGAGTACCTCTTTAATGGTTAATTCAGTACCATTGAACAACATTATATGGGCTTTTCAGTATCCTGCTATCAGGTTGGATGGTCCTGAGAGGGTTTTCAGAGGTGCATTCTTAGGTATGAAGTTAGTAAAATGGTGTTTCTCACATAATATGGTGTACGTAGTTGCATTATCAGCGAGACAACTAACTTCCCCGCTAGTCATACCTAGAAATAAATTAATTGAATCGGTCACATGCATAAATATAATTCCATTCATTCAATTAATCAATTCGAGAAATAATATCCATAAAATAATATCCAAAGTTCAAAATAAACCAAAACCAAAAAAATAATTTCAAATACTTAGAAAAATTGTTCAAAATTAAACTATAAACCTAGAAATTAGGAGGGGGTTTGGCCACTCTTAGTGGGTTCAGCCACTAGGGGTTAAACACCCTAAAACATGTCTAAAAATTTATTCTTTCATAAGAGCGAATGCTTCCTGAAAATCTAAAACCTACATGGATGTAGTAGTATCTTCAGGATGTTCCACACGCATAAAATTAGTCTCACAACTAGAATGATACTTGGAAATGGCCCTACGGGTAGCTCGGCATATGCATGACCAATGATCCTTTTATCCATAGTGATAACACATGTCCAGTTCAGTGGAATCCAATTGAAAAGTAGGTTTTCCCTTGTTCATGAAGTTTGGGGCCTTCGGGGCAAGGGGTTGGCGCTTCTAGGTCAAGTTTCCTCCCTTGGATAGGCCTTTGTTTGGTGGATCTTGGGCCCATGGTGGGCCTTGCCGCCCTTTTCCATGGCCATGACGGGATTTCTGTCAGTTGTGGCTACTAGAATTTGTCACATGCGCTTTAGACGCGGCGTTCGAACTAGTAGGTCGAGCTTGATGATTCTTCATCAAAAGCTAGTTTTGCTTTTTAGTGAAAAGTATAACAGATATCAAATTTGAAATTTTGGTGAACTTTTATACCATATATTGTTACTGCATGACAATTTTGGTGGCATTGAAGGTCAAATAGGTATTCTCTAGGAGATCCTGTTCTGTTAAGTCCTCATTACAAAACTTAAGTAGTGATCTGATTCTACCAACTTAAGAGTAGTATTCATTCACAGACGTAAAGTTTTGGAAGCTTAAATGCTGCCAGTCGTTTCTTGCTTTAGGCAAGAAAATGTCTTTCTGGTGATCAAAACAATCCGCCAGAGTGAGCCAGAGAGTACAGGGATCCTCCTTTACGAAGTACTCGGTCTGCAGTGCCTCATAGATGTGTCTTCGGATAAAGATCATAGCAATAACTTTCTAAGCTTCGTCGATGGGTGCATCGCCGGTTGGTTCCTCGATGGTAGCTCCAAGACTCTTTGAAGTACGATGGAGCTTCACATCTTGAACCCACTTCAGGTAGTTTCTCCTGGAGACTTCCAGGGCAGTGAAATCGAGCTTGTTCAAGTTCGACATGTCCTTAAATAGAGTATACAACAAAACATGGTTAGTCATATGGAAAGCCATAGATATATATTGTACAACATTGGGTTTCTATAGACATGTATTGGTTTAATTTATGCATGAAAGCTATAGGTTTCATGTGGAAAACTTTGAATGAAAACTTCGAGTTTCAAAGGCACTAAAGTGTAGTAATACAATATATAATAAAGTGTAGTTGGTTTGTGGATTACTTCAGGAACCTAAGTGTGAGTGCTTCGGGACTATGAAAGATAGTCAACGGTTCAAAGAAACGAAATAATTTATTAAAAGTGAGCTTCATGCCAATAATTTTGGATTAATTGTTAGATTAATGGACTGCTGGTTTCTTTAATTAATTTAATAGATTGAGACCATTCGGGGTCAATCGCCATGAGTAGGGCAAAGACCTATAGGGTTTATTGGGCTCAGGTGGTTGCTAGAAGCAGCCCAAAGTATGGCTTCAGGCTATGGGTCGAGATTTAGGAAGCCTAGCAGCAACGTTACTGGCGTTTTGGACCAGAGCAGATGCACAGGGCAAGCCCAAAGGCTTACGTAGGGTGCAAGAAAACCTCAGCCGAAGCTAGGTTTCGATTTTGGGTTGCATAGATGATCGGACCATATTTATATATATTTTTATATCAAATTCACTCGTCTTTTCTTAGTTAGTTCGTTATATTTTGAGCTATTTACTTTGTTTTTGTGTTTAATATAATTTATCTAGCTAAGAAAATAAAAATAGAATAAGTGAAGTGTTAAGTATTAATTTCATCTAAACTATCTTGTCTGTTGAATTATACTTATCATTTAGAAAATAATATATATATATTTATATTTATTTATATATTTATATTTATATATATATATATATATATATTTATATAATTAAATATGTGTGTGTGTGACAGCTTTCATCCATGCTCTCGGTGGAAGCTTAAAAAAAGAGAAAAGGCACCGAGTGGAGGTGATTAAAAAAGAAGAAAGGGAGGGCAGTTTGGGAGAGAGACAAAAAGCAGAGCTGCCATTGGCAGCTTAAAACAGAAGGCAGGAAGAATATAGGCAGGAAGTCAGAGATCTAAGAGAGGCGTTAGCCTCGGCGATTGGAAAACGTGAGAGCAGCGTCTATTTTGGGTATTAAGAGGGCTGCGAAGGCAGCCTTGGAGAGGGTCCATTTATCACCGAGAACCAAGAAAAAAAGGGGGGACTCTCGGGAGGAGAGGATTGGGTGCTGAGCTTGGGTGCTGTGCTCGCGGGAGAGACTGACAGTAGCTGCCTAAGGCAGCGTGGCAGCACCAAGACGGGAGGAGAAGCAAAGCTGCTTTTGCAGCTTGAGGGGTGCGCAAGCCTGGGGAGATCCAAACTGCCACACGGCAGCGTGGACGGAAGCTGGAAAAATCGGCGCACAGAAGGCTGCGAGAAAACCAAGCTGCCAGGAAGGCAGTTGGCGAGACGGCCAATCAGAAGGCGCACAGAAAGGAAGCACAGTGCAGTGCACAGTGCACAGAAACCTTTGATCCCCTCTTCGGTTTAATCCCTCCAAACTTTTATTTTAATTTCTGTTTTAATATATTTATAATGTGTAATTAATTATTTTGGCTAGAGGTTAATTCGAAACCATGATTATATTTGTAATTTGAATTGGTAATTTCAGTTGTGATTTCTGAATTGTGATTTAATTTGCTTAACTGCTTGATTAATAACTTATTTATGTTTGTTGATTAAGAATGCATACTTAATTTACATACATGAATTTGATGCTAGAATATAAGTGAATTTCACCTAATCGTTATAAACTTATATTCATGAGTAGTAAAGGTTGCTAGTCACAATCGCGTTAAGTAAATTCTTGGCATAAGTTTCATGCAATTCATAGTAATAAGTGCCTCGTCAATGCTTATGGTTTTCATAGAACTTAATGATTCTCGCTTGTATCTCTATTATGCAATTCATGTAGGGAACTTGTGGGGAATGTTTTGGGTTGTCGTATGCAATCATCCAATCCATTAACTTAAGGAAAATCTGATAATTAATCTATGCAATTCATGGTTAATTTGGGGCGTTGAAAATTCATAATTTATTGAAAGAACAACTGAAAATCAATTTAGGTTGCTTATGTGTCATGTGTGGAGAAGAATCCTCTAGCCAATCCGTCGCCTATCCATTCACTTTTATTTTATGTTTTTGTCAATTTTATAATTTAGTTAAGTTTAATTTACGTTTCGTCAAAAAACCAAACCCCCCCATTATTATATTATATTATTTAGTTAGTTTTTATTATTTTTAATCTTTTAATTTAATTTCCGTCTAATTAATTTCCTAGTTTTTATTTTAAATTGTTTTCATTATTTTGAGTCATTTTTAGTGTGTTTCGAGTTTTTAGTTTAGTTTGTATTTTCTAGAGTCTTGAGTTATTTTGAGTCTTTTGATTTGTTTTAGATTATTTGTTAGTTTTATTTTGAGTTATTTTAGTTAAGTGTTTTTATTTTAGTTTAGTGTTTTAAACTTTGTTTTTACGTTTTTATATTATTTTAGAGGTTTTAGCAATCCCTCCTAATCCCCGGCCTAGAACGATACCCTACTTACATCCATACTACAACTATCAAAAAGAGGGTTAAATTTGTGCGGTTTAAAATCCCGTCAAATTTTTGGCGCCGTTGCCGGGGATTAGTAACTTTGCTAATCCCTTTATTTTTGTTTGTGTTTATTTTTATATTTGTGTTTATGTTTTTTTACTTGTGTTTGTGTATTTTACTTTTGATATTTGATTTAGTTTTCGTTCTTTAAATTTTAGGTTCTAGAGAAGTAAGACATGGATTTTGCTAGTATTCAAGCTCAATTGGCAAATCTTACTTCTCAATTGTCGCAGAATGCCGAACGGACCACAATGACAAGTGTCCCTACACTTGATGTGCCCTATGGGCAAGGATATCAGACTCATCAATATCCTCAATTTTCTGCATATGTAGAGGATTGGGGATATCAAGGCTATGATCAATCAAGGGGCAATATGTATTCCAACGCTTGCAATTCGGATTGGAGGGATTATTCAAATCAAATGTGGGATGAACCTCAACATTTTCAACAAAGTGGATATTGGCAGCAAGACGAGTTCTATTCCAGACCTATGCAGCCACCACAACATCCCCCACAACAATTCCAATCGAATTCAAGTATGCCCGTGGATTATAATCAAATTCTTAATGAATTAAACTCTTTGGTGCAGGGGTCACAAAATCAAGCTAAGGAGACTCACCAAGGAGAATATTGGCAGCCGTATGATGAGTTCTATACATCACCATCACAACCACCACAACAATCTGCCCAATTCGATTCAGGTACATCTCTGGATAATGATACATTTAATAAGTTACTCACTTCTTTGAATCAGGGAGTGGAAAATCGAATCCAGGAGATGCAAGACCGGACCAACAAGGTGGATGAATTGGAAAGGCAAGTTGGGGAGATTATGGAGATCATGGCACAGATTCAAGATCAAAGTGAATTCTCCAACTCCACCATTGCAAATTCAAATGCAGAAGTTGAAAATGAAGAAGCCATCTTTTTGGAAGGTGACGAGGAGGATGAAGTTGTCCCAGAACCATCCAACCATAGCCCGAACGTGGATGACTTGCCGCTGCAAGAAGAAGATGAGGAGGACGACCTGGGCAGTTTAGACGAATTCTTGTCTCAAACCCCTCAAGTCCCTATGTCGTCCAACTATGGTGAGGTTGTTCTAAGTTCAATTCATTTTGACATTTTTCCACCGAATGTCCTTTTTCCTTGCAGAATTTTACTTCCAAATTTTGATGAGAGTGAAAAAGACGTTGTGGAATTTCTTCCAAAGGTCCATAGTGAAATCCAAATTCTTGGTGCACCAAGAAAAATGGTTCAAGATATCGAAGTGGTTGGGCAACATCAAGAAAACATCACAGAGGCAGTGCAGACAATCAAGGCCCAAGAAATTAAGATCGATGACACGGGACAGGCCACAACCATCATCGTCAATCTGGCCAAGTGCAAAGTCCCCGAAATATCCAAAGGCGTAGTTTTTGTATTTGAGTTTAAGTCGGAGAAAGACAGTAAGCCATTTTCTCCAATTTTAATTTTTATTTTATTTTATACTAACATTTTTCTCATTTTAATGATTCAGGCGCCCACTCTTGAATTAATGCCATTGCCGAATCATTTCAAGTATCACCTCCCATTAAAAGATAAATTCCATGCTTTAGAGCCGAGGGGAGGATAAGGAAAGAATCGTCCGGCTAAAGACGTTAAAGCAAGCACTTCTTGGGAGGCAACCCAAGCAATCAGATTTGCATTTCTTAACCTTCTTCTTTATTGCTTTTACTTTCATTTTGTTTTGCTTAGTTAATTTTGTTATTTGGTTGATTTTTATTTAGTTTGTGTTTAAATAAATTAAGGGCATGTTTATTTTAAGTGCGGATAAACGAAGTCCTTTTACATTAATTTACATATTTTACATATTTTATTTTGCTTAAAATAACTCTGAAAAAAAAAAAAATTAATAATAATAAAAATAATATTAGTAATATATATATATATATATATATTTAGTTAAATAAACATTAAAAGCATAAAAAAAAATTACAATAATACGAAAAACTAATAGCAATCATTGGTTTTGGTTAGGTGGCGCCTCAGAGGTTGACGGAGCTCCGGGAAGACGAAGAGCCAGAGTTGGAATCTCCGGAGCCGGAACGCTTGGTGCTGCTCCAGAGGACGAAGGCAACATAAACCGCGGGAGTAACGCCATGAACCGCTCATGATCACTCTGGATTCGACCGTCCGACTCCTGCAGCTGGTCCAGCTTCCTCTTCATGCTGGTCGAGTAGCTAGTTGCGAGCATGTGCAACTCCTTGTTCTCGTGCCTGAGTCCTCTGACTTCTTGCCGAAGACTGACCACCTCCGCCATTAGCGACTCCACCTGACGAGATCTTGCAAGCAGGCGCTGACCCATGTTTGAAACTGAGCCTGCACACTGGACACTGAGAGCCAGTGAGTCCTGAACAGCCAGCTCGTCTGACCGCATAGACAGCAACCTAGTATCTCTGGGAGTAAGAAGGTTTCTTGCAACCACCGTTGCGGTTATATCGTTCCTCATCATTGTGTCCCCGACTGTAAGAGGACCATTGGGGGATATGAAGGATGGATTCCAAATGTTGTTCGGAGAAGACGAGTCATCGTCTTCCCCGACATTCAAGTTTAGGCGACGGTCGGAAGGGCAAGACATTTTTAGAGGGGGTTGAGGAAGAAAAGAGATCGGAAAGATTAAAAAGTGCAGAAGAGAGTGTTTACAGAGGAGAGTATTTGAGGAAGGGAGTTCAAGTGTGATGTGAAGCAAAATTAGCGCCTCTATAAAAAGAAGCAAATCAAAGAGAGGCGCTCCTCTGAGGTTGAAGACGCGTCCTCACGCAATTCGGAAAAGCTCGACGCTCCTTTCTCAAAAGAGCCGTTTCCTTTCTCAAAAGCTGGGCTTGACTCAGCAATCACGTGGGTCGGTTTGTCTGGATGTGTCGTCACTCATGACGTGCAGCGTGGAGCGTTGCGAAAACCACGAGCCGCACCCGGTTTTGAACCCCGGTTTTCAAAAGATCATCATTCCAATTTGTCGTCACTCGTCGTATGCGCAGTCAGCTTCGCGGAAATTACGGACGCGTTGTCAGAAAGCGCGTAACGGGCACTGTTCATCCATCCACCGGCTGCCGACAAATAGTGAAGTAATAGTTCCGGTTGTGAAGCCAAATTTCTATAAGTTCGACCTTCGCCTTCCACAGCAAAGGCACACCTTCACACCCTTTCCACCTCTCAAACCTCTCTTCCTCTCTTCATCTCCGATAATGTCTTCCCAAAGAAAGCTTTCGAGTTATTCAGTATTCTTCATCCCTTGGATCACCCCAGAAAACAAACCTTCCAGAGCAAAAGTATTTCATATTAAAAAGGTTAAAAGCAAAAGTATCTCATATTATGCTTTCTCCTCTCCTTCATCTGAGGAACGTGGAGAAAGTGAGATCCTGATTGCTTAACTAGTCTTGCTCTCGAGTACTCATCTCAGACCCCTCCCAGCCCACTTCAAAAATAAACATGTGTTGAGGTACTTCTTCAAAAACAAAAGTACCTCACAGACGAAGCAGGAGGAGTCTGAGGTGCACCCAAGAGCAGATGAGTCTGGGTTGATCCAAGAGTTCAAGAAGATGCCACACCTGCGTGGAGACCGGACTACTTGAAGCATGTGGAGACACGTGCTAATTCATCCTCAACTAAGCTGAGGAGCACTTGCAAGAAGGAGGCCCATCCAGTTCAAGAAGAAAGCTGTGGAAAATCAACAATCATGACCAATGACTGCCTATTAGTTCTTTTCATTATCTTTTATTTTCATTTTCAATTTTTCGTTTAAATTTTCTATATTTTCTTGCATGCTTAACTGGTTTATTTCTTTTCTTTGCAGGAACTTTTGGTTATTTTCTCCCTTGATGTTGATTGCAAAATTTACGCTTGGGGGTCATCGCTTGGTTTTCTGCAAATTAGAGAAGTTTTCAGTCCCTTTGCTTTATTTTGTTTCGTTTTATTTATTCATTTTATTTTTATTTGCATTTTATTGTTTTCTGACATTGGGGACAATGTCTAGTTTAAGTGTGGGGGTATCAAGATAAAAAATGACCAAAGATAAAAAATGACCAAATTGAAAATTTTTGTACCTTCGACTTTGAACTGGTTTCATTTGTTTCCGTGTTGTTGCTTTTTGTTTTCTTAGTGTTTTATGCTGTTTTGGTGTGTTTTATTGTGTTTTGAGGAAATCTTACGAAAATGACATAAAAATTTGAAAAATATTTTGAAAAACCCAAAAAGAATTTTTTTTTAGTTGTTTTTGTGTGTTTGTGTCTTAGGTACCTTCCAACACAATGATGAGGATTTGGTTTTTAATTGCATGACTGTTAAAGAAAATTATAAACATGGATGGAAGTTTGATATGCTCTTGGTTTATGCTTAGTTGTAGTTGTTGTTTATGAATTTAAATTTGATCACAAAAGGATAAAATTAGTTTTTGTAACATGCTTGAAGGAATGAACTCAAACTAATGCTACATCCCTGTGAGACTTGAGCTTATACCTTGTTTGGAGAGTTATTAATCTTGATGTTTTTGTTTTCTAAAGTCGTTGCATGATCTCATTATTCTTTGCTTGGTTGCTACTTAGAAGGCGTTTTATCATCTTAGTTCCAAATACTAGAACTCATATCCGTTTCATTCAAAGCATGACATTGAATTGCATAACACATATCAAGATGAAGTTGTTTAGTGAACCACCTTAACCAAAAAGCCTTACCCTCCATCTTTCTTATGTTTTGTAGGTTTAACCCCTTTCGAGCCTTGTTTAGCCTATTTTTGTTGTTAACCACATTAAGCCGCACCTAGCCTAGTGTAGGATTGTCCGCACCCTTGTTCTTAAAGAATAGTGAGCATGACTTAAAAAGAATTCATTTTATTCTACACTCTGCAGAAAAACAAGTGTGGGGGAGGGATTGGTTGTTTTGAGCTCAATTGTACGTTATGCGTTTAAAAAAAAAAAAAAAAAAAAAAAAAAAAAAAAAAAAAAAGAGAAAAACGCGTGAAAAGAAAAGAAAGAAGAAAAAGAGTTTGAATTTTGGCCATAAAATGTGTGAATCCTCCCCTCGGGTTTAGAGTGAATTTTCATTTAAAAGTGAATTCTATGCGTTAACCTTATTACCTTGCTTACTATTTCTTTAAGAACATTTGTTTTTCCATAGCCTTCCTTTGTTAAGCCTATATCCTTAGCCCCGTTACAACCCTTAACTTCTATCTTGAGTGTTATGTGTTTCAATATGTGGAGTTTGGGATTGGTATGAGCATATGGTGTCCCTGGTTCTCGCATCTAAGTAGTAGCATTCCGTTCATGAGATCATATTCATATGTACATTAATAACTCCAGAAAATGCTTTCTTTGCCATAACATATGTGAGTGATCGTTTCCTTGCTTACATCATTCTTCTCACATATACCTAGTGTAGGGAGTGTAGTCAGAAAATCTGAGCGAGATTGAGTGCATATCTAGAAAGGAATAGAGTAAATTCTCTAAGACATTTTACTACATTCAAAATGTTGTTTTAATTGATTAAATGCGAACTAATAAATGGTGACTGTGATTAAGTATGTGCTTAAGGGTATGGATTGTCAAAATCTGTGTAAGTGATGATTTTTAATTTGTCATGTCCATTGGAAATCCCTGAGATAAATGTTGGAAGGTTTAGATTGAATTTTGTTTTTGTTTCTTTGTTTTGCTCGAGGACTAGCAAAAGTTAAGTGTGGGGGTATTTGATCGGACCATATTTATATATATTTTTATATCAAATTCACTCGTCTTTTCTTAGTTAGTTCGTTATATTTTGAGCTATTTACTTTGTTTTTGTGTTTAATATAAGGGGTTTTTGAACTTTAATCCTTCAAAAAGATTAAAATTTAAAAAAAATCTGGTGTTAGATTGAATATTGATTTTTAGTCCCTAATGTGTCCTTAATTCAAAATAATTAATGTGTATTTTATTTAATATCTCCCATTAAATATTTAAATTTATTAATACACAAATTTTAATTTATTTTTTGACCAAAAAAGAGTTTTTTAATTGATTAATTTTATTTAACATTCTTCAAACTTGAAAGACTCAATTAATGTATCTAAATGTTAGTACCGAAATGTGTGTACCGAAATATATTATATTGAAATAATATATTTAAATGTTAGTACCGAAATGTATTAATATTAAATTAATGTACCTAAATGTGTATACCGAAATGTATGCACCGAAATGTGTGTACCTAAATATATGCACCGAAATGTATATACCTAAATATATGCACCGAAATGTATGTATCTAAATATATGCACCGAAATGTATGTACCTAAATATATGCACTGAAATGTATTAATATTAAATTAATGTACCTAAATGTGTGTACCGAAATGTATGCACTGAAATGTTAGTACCGAAATGTATGTACCTAAATGTATGCACCAAAATGTATGCACCGAAATGTGTGTACCGAAATGTATGCACCGAAATGTTAGTACCAAAATGTGTATATCTAAATGTATGCACCGAAATGTATTATAATGAATTTAATATACCTAAATGAAGAAGTTACAGTACATCGAAATATATTGTATAACAAAAATTAGTTTATCTAAATGTTCACAACAAAAATATATTACAATGAATGAAATGAAAATAAAAATTATAATGAAATAAAATAAAATTAATACATTAAAAATTAGAAAAGAAAAAGATAAATAATTAAAAAAATCAAAATATAATTAATAAATGAGGTTATTAATGTATCAAAGGACTAAAATTAGATTTTGATCTTACTCATGGTTTTAATCAAAAAGTAATCTTTGCCAAGGACTAAAATGAAGTTTTCTATTAATATAATTTATCTAGCTAAGAAAATAAAAATAGAATAAGTGAAGTGTTAAGTATTAATTTCATCTAAACTATCTTGTCTGTTGAATTATACTTATCATTTAGAAAATAATATATATATATTTATATTTATTTATATATTTATATTTATATATATATATATATATATTTATATAATTAAATATGTGTGTGTGACAGCTTTCATCCATGCTCTCGGTGGAAGCTTAAAAAAAGAGAAAAGGCACCGAGTGGAGGTGATTAAAAAAGAAGAAAGGGAGGGCAGTTTGGGAGAGAGACAAAAAGCAGAGCTGCCATTGGCAGCTTAAAACAGAAGGCAGGAAGAATATAGGCAGGAAGTCAGAGATCTAAGAGAGGCGTTAGCCTCGGCGATTGGAAAACGTGAGAGCAGCGCCTATTTTGGGTATTAAGAGGGCTGCGAAGGCAGCCTTGGAGAGGGTCCATTTATCACCGAGAACCAAGAAAAAAAGGGGGGACTCTCGGGAGGAGAGGATTGGGTGCTGAGCTTGGGTGCTGTGCTCGCGGGAGAGACTGACAGTAGCTGCCTAAGGCAGCGTGGCAGCACCAAGACGGGAGGAGAAGCAAAGCTGCTTTTGCAGCTTGAGGGGTGCGCAAGCCTGGGGAGATCCAAACTGCCACACGGCAGCGTGGACGGAAGCTGGAAAAATCGGCGCACAGAAGGCTGCGAGAAAACCAAGCTGCCAGGAAGGCAGTTGGCGAGACAGCCAATCAGAAGGCGCACAGAAAGGAAGCACAGTGCAGTGCACAGTGCACAGAAACCTTTGATCCCCTCTTCGGTTTAATCCCTCCAAACTTTTATTTTAATTTCTGTTTTAATATATTTATAATGTGTAATTAATTATTTTGGCTAGAGGTTAATTCGAAACCATGATTATATTTGTAATTTGAATTGGTAATTTCAGTTGTGATTTCTGAATTGTGATTTAATTTGCTTAACTGCTTGATTAATAACTTATTTATGTTTGTTGATTAAGAATGCATACTTAATTTACATACATGAATTTGATGCTAGAATATAAGTGAATTTCACCTAATCGTTATAAACTTATATTCATGAGTAGTAAAGGTTGCTAGTCACAATCGCGTTAAGTAAATTCTTGGCATAAGTTTCATGCAATTCATAGTAATAAGTGCCTCGTCAATGCTTATGGTTTTCATAGAACTTAATGATTCTCGCTTGTATCTCTATTATGCAATTCATGTAGGGAACTTGTGGGGAATGTTTTGGGTTGTCGTATGCAATCATCCAATCCATTAACTTAAGGAAAATCTGATAATTAATCTATGCAATTCATGGTTAATTTGGGGCGTTGAAAATTCATAATTTATTGAAAGAACAACTGAAAATCAATTTAGGTTGCTTATGTGTCATGTGTGGAGAAGAATCCTCTAGCCAATCCGTCGCCTATCCATTCACTTTTATTTTATGTTTTTGTCAATTTTATAATTTAGTTAAGTTTAATTTACGTTTCGTCAAAAAACCAAACCCCCCCATTATTATATTATATTATTTAGTTAGTTTTTATTATTTTTAATCTTTTAATTTAATTTCCGTCTAATTAATTTCCTAGTTTTTATTTTAAATTGTTTTCATTATTTTGAGTCATTTTTAGTGTGTTTCGAGTTTTTAGTTTAGTTTGTATTTTCTAGAGTCTTGAGTTATTTTGAGTCTTTTGATTTGTTTTAGATTATTTGTTAGTTTTATTTTGAGTTATTTTAGTTAAGTGTTTTTATTTTAGTTTAGTGTTTTAAACTTTGTTTTTACGTTTTTATATTATTTTAGAGGTTTTAGCAATCCCTCCTAATCCCCGGCCTAGAACGATACCCTACTTACATCCATACTACAACTATCAAAAAGAGGGTTAAATTTGTGCGGTTTAAAATCCCGTCAATAGACAAGTTTAGCCATCTGGGTTAGCTTCTAGTGTCGCGGACCGTGGCATGGTTAAGCCCAGCAAGCTTTTGGCATGCTAGCGTGGGCCAGGGTTTTAGGCCCGTGTCAGGGACAAGCCTAGCATACTTCTAACATGCGAGTTTGGGCTCAGGTTGGACCAGAGCTACAAGCCCCTGTAGCAGACAGTCCAGGCAGAAGCTTGGTGGGGTCCGAGATAAGTAGCAAGCTCATAAGAGCTGCGTGCAGGGCCCAAGGCATTGGAACGACATCATCCCAAGGTCTGTCGCCACACGGCTAGGCTTTAAGTCAGTGTGGAAGTCTTGACGGTGGTGCCATTGAGGTGCTACGGAGGTGCCACATAAAAATCCCAATTTTTTTTTTTGAATTCTAGGGTTAAAAACCCTAATTGCTTCTAAATTAATTTCAATTCTTTGACTCACAATTCCACATAGTATAAATGCGTAAGGCATGAACAATTATATATATTGACAAAATGTATGAACATATATACGTATATATAATTGGAAGGAAAATATAAATTTATGCATCATGTGGAATGTTTTCATGCTTCAAGGCTTTTTCAACTATCTTATTTTATTTTAGAAGAATCTGATTGGCAGAAAACAACCTTTGAATTTGTAGAAGATAGCTTCCTCCTATGATACTTCAGTTTCTTAGCTTCTAGCAAGAGCGTGCTAATAACGTGTTGTAGGCCTATTTGACTAAACTATATAAGGACAGAGATGGAGAGAGGTCGATGGCAACAGAGAGAGAAGAGAAAGATTTGATTCTAAGGTGTGTATTGTATCACCCCCTTAAGACTTTATTTATAGTAGTAGAATAGGTAGAATCTTTAGCTTAATAGGATTACATCTTTAATAGGAATTAAACTACTAAAGGAAAAATGAAAGATACTCTTAGATACACTAGGATTTACACAATCACATTTCTAATCCAATAGGACTGCAACATATATATAATTATTATAGTATTTTTAGGGGTACAACATTATTAAATTAGTATTTTGCTTATCGTGTATCCGGTTACTCACGTGTATACCCAGACCAACCGGTTATTTTAACAAGTGCTTATCGGGTTACCCAATAATGACCTGATTCGTTATCGTGTCGACCCGGTAACCTATTAAAAATAGGGTTAATTATATAAAACTATTTTAACTATGGGGTGAACCATAATCCCATACTTCATGTTTTAAACATTGCAATGTTATACCTCAACTTATAAATTCAATGCAATGGAAGACTTCCGTTAAATTTTCTATCAATTTGGTTGTTAAATAATTGCAAACATGTAAATTCTATTGCATACACATGATGCATAACAAAGCTCAACGTGACATATGATTCATCACAAATGGACAAGTCATTAATGACATGTGGCACAAATCAAGCAAAGGACATATAAATCCTAAAAATCGGCACAAGGGAGAAAACTCCCTTAAATTCGGCAAAAGGGGTCTAGATTGGTCACAAAATAGGCAACAAGGCCTCATAATTTTGACCAAAGGAGTAAAGTGGCTAAAAGTAAGACATAAAAATCCCTAAACTCTATCATGAACGAATTAGGACATAAATCAAAGACAAATCCACCCAAAGGCAATCTTTGAGAAGCTTATAAATACAAGGTCCTCCCACAAGCATATGGTCGAAAATTCTACATTGAGAAGAATCTCTGCACAAATATTTGAAGACTAATACGCTGCCAAAGTCTCTTCAAAGAACGTACAACTAAAACCAAAGATTTCTTTCAACCAAAGCCAAAGCACTCCCTTGAAGAATCAACAAGCATTTTTGCCGATTCCTTCAAGACTTTGTTGCAAGCTCAAAACTTGTAACGATGTTTGTTTTAAGATTAAGTCGCCAAGACCCTTGAATCAACGAAATCCTGCATCAACATCACCATTTGCCGCAACTTTGGGGTATCCACACACCGTTTCAAGCTCAAAACTTGAAGCAATCGTTCGATCATTCATTCAAGATCAAGTCATCGTGACCCTTGGATCAACAACCTACGCATCTACATCAAATTTGAAGAATGAATAAGAGGAAAATTGTAAATAGAGATTGTAATGACGTGATATCAACTTTGTACAGATGTTCTTGTCTCATTCTTTACAGAATTTTCGTGTTTACAGTGATGACGTGATATGAGTTGGCCCACTTTTTTAGAATACAAAATTAAAGATTTTTTATTTAACAATTAAAATTAACTAAGAAAAAGCTCTCCTACTTTCTCCCCATAAATCATAACCCTTCGTCTCCCTTCTTCCTCGTCCTTCTCAAACACAACTAAATTTCATCCTCCTTCAGCAACAATTGATACACCGCCGATCGCAAAATGCCGGTCATCCCCATTTAGATAGAGATTAACCGACATGGGCGGCCTATGGAAAGCAACCGACCATTCCCCGCTGACTTATCGACATCTGCCACTTCCACTCCTATGACTATGTCCAATTCCTCGCCTCCGTCACATCTAAGATCCTCACCGATTCCTCCTCTGTGCAAATTGCATCTAATTTTTTTTATGGATTTTTAGAGAATATAAATATGGAGAAGCTCCCTGCCCCATCCCTTCCTCTGTGACCCGCTCATTCCTCCAAATGTCAATCTACCTCAACATCCTATAAATCTCCTCTGTTAATCCCACTCCCCACCTTAAAAAACATAAGTACGGAAAAAGAAAACCCATGTCCATAGATTATTTTTCTTGGTTCACCGGAGATATCGTCCATTGCACCCTTGATTTGGAATTATTCGATTTCATCTTTTATCGCTATCAATCTCACTACGATAGCAAATTCGACGATTGATTGAGGGACTAGGGATGGGAGTGCATTTGACAATGGAGAGAGTTTCGAGGATGGTGGCTGTGTTTAAGGATGACAAGGAAAAAGGGGGACGGAGGAAGGAGTGAGGGAATGACGAAGGGGACGATTTCTAGGGAGAAAGGAGGAGAGAGTTTTTTTTTTCAAACTAATTTACTTGTAAAATAAAAAATTAATAATTAATAATTTTTATTCCAAATGTGTGGGACAGCTCATGCCACATCATCATTTAACAATCAAATTGACAAAAAATTCAACGAATGTCTTGCATTACAACAAATTCATAAATTGAGGTGTGACATTGCAATGTTTAAAACATAAGATATGAGATTGTGGTTCGACCCATGTTGAGATAATTTTGTGTAATTTACCCAAAAAAACAAAATTAAAAGAGAAAAGAGAAGAATATAAACATTTAAAGACTCTTTTCATAATCTTTTTCTCTTTCAAATTTTTATTTAGAAATATGAGGAAATAGAGGGGAAACATAAAAGATGAAGAATGGTGAAGATAGGCTAATAAATAATGAGTTGGGATAAGCTACGCATTTAGGTTTTTTTTTTTTTTTTTTCTGTTCAAATTTAAGATTCATTGATGGAAGCAAATATTATAAGTGATAAATAAAAGCTGCTAGTAAGTCTAGGAAAAAAGACTCCTATGCAAAACACATGATGGCCTAATTAGACTCTGTTGTAAACATAAGTAGTCATTTCCAAAAGCACTATGTACCTCACAAATTCATCATTCGGGTCTATTGATATGCAACCAACACCGACAAAACACAAGGGCCAAGGTACAAAACCACAGATGCGAAGAAGTCCCAAAAGAACAAATCTAATCCCTAACTTAATACCTATAAAGATGCACAATGAAGACATAAATTTGCCTATAATATTAAAGATCAGCAAAATATATATAAAAGCAGTCAAAGCTAGCAACCATATCCATCACCTAATAACCAGCAAGGGAAGACTTCTGATGCCAACAAAGTGAGAAGAAATAACACCATCATAATCGTAGAAAAAGGTGGCACAAAGACCCAAACCAACTGCAGAGTGGTTTGCACTCTTTCATCTAGGTGAGTGGCAACTCGCTCTCGAGGTAGGTAGTAGACACAATGGCTAGTAGAGGCTTCTCAATCAAAGACAAGCATTCAGCAGGCAATTGGAGGATTTGTAAGTGGAGGTATGGAAAAGTAGAGGAGAGTTCTCGTGTGATGCATGATAAAAAGAGACCTAAGTAGTTGTTTGGGTTAGTGATTAGGCATAAATTTGGAATACATTTAAATTTGGTGTAGCAAACTGAAAATCTCCAAGAGGTGAATGGAAAACCAAAAATATGAGGACAAACCACCCAATATGAGACCGAGTTTAGGCCCACCACCATCGAAATTTGGGATTACAATTGTTTGCTCCCAATATAAGTGAGAGACACGGGAAGTGTTGGTGTGTAACCTTTCAACTGAAGCTTGGCGGCAAAGGATCAATTTAAATATTTTTTTTAAAGTTTAAATCTGAGCCATTGGATCATAGTCCATATGGTAGCTCAATCTTGTATCTAGCTTAAGTGATAGATTAAGACAAGTGGCATCATCACATAGGGTGATAGTAGTTAAGGGCTGTGATTTAATCTTGTGTAGATGAGTGGAGGATCTTCTTTCCTTTTCCGAGTATAACGGTAACAAACCCTTCCACATGGGTGTGTGTGGATCTCAAGATTAATGCAATCATTTTCTCTCTGAAATTCTCTCTACATTCTCTGCTATTTTCGAAGGTTGCAGAAAACGTCCATTGAAATATAAAGAAAACACACAAACACTATCATGGCCTTAGAGCCAAGTTCCATCGTCTAAATTGGGCGTGGAATCTATGAGTGCGATTAAGCTACATTTTGAGCTCAAATCAAATCTGAAAATTGAGATTTCTTGTATCCAAATCTAACATGGTTGGATCAAGTAGTGCAGAGCTTAGAGCTCTCGTTTTCAATGGAGGAAACTATAATTTTTGAAGGATTTGTATGACAACTATACTAAAATCATATGGTCTTTAGAAGTTGGTAGAAAATGGGTATGAACCTCCAGATCTGATGGCTAAGAAGACTGCAGTTAATGAGTCAAAGAAGGAGAAGATGGATGAGGTATCATACAGTGAGAAATGAATGAGAAATGTTTGAGTGCATGGAATAATCCAGAGAGCTATTTAGGACCAGATCTTCCTCAGAATTTTGAATGAAGAAACGTCTAAAAGAGCTTGGGATGTCTTGAAGGGTGAATTCTGAGAAGATAAACAAGTAAGAAATGCAAAATTGCAAGGGTTACGGAGAGAAATTGAATATACTCGCATGAAGTTATGGAGAAGAACTATCTAGGGGGAGAATTGTGCAGAAATTACTAATTAGTCTTCAAAAAACATATGATGCAATCTGTTCTGTGATTAAGCATTCTAGAGATCTTGAAACGCTTGAGGCCCAAGAAGTTGTTGTTTCTCTCGAGGGATTCAAGCAAAGGTTTAATTTACATGCTGAGTCCTCTACTGAAAGAGTATTTGCAAGTTTAAATGTTGCAACTAAGGGTTTTAGAAGTGGTGGATTCTTTGGGAATTAGAGATCTCAAGAGAACTAGAAGCCAAGAGGGAAAGGTTGGGATCACAAGCCTAACTTTGTTCAGAAACAGAAGAATACTCATAGAAATTGGGATCACAAGCCTAATTATGCTCAGAGGCAGAATAATGATGGGTATTTTAAACCGCACAAATTTAACCCTCTTTTTGACAGATGTAGTATAGATGTAAGTAGGGTATCGTTCTAGGCCGGGGATTAGGAGGGCTTGCTAAAACCTCTAAAATAATTTAAAAACGTAAAAACAAAGTTTAAAACACTTAACTAAAATAACTTAAAATAAAACTAACAAATAAACTAAAACAAATCAAAAGACTCAAAACAACTCAAGACTCTAGAAAATACAAACTAAGCTAAAAACTCGAAACACACTAAAAATGACTCAAAATAATGAAAACAATTTAAAATAAAAACTAGGAAATTAATTGGACGGAAATCGAATTAAAAGATTAAAAATAATAAAAACTAACTAAATAATATAATATAATAATGGGGGGGTTTGGTTTGGATAAAACGTAAATTAAACTTAAATAAATTACAGAATTGACAAAAACATAAAATAAAAGTGAACAGATAGGCGACGGATTGGCTAGAGGGTTTTTCTCCACACAAGACACATATGCAATCTAAATTGACCTTCAGTTGTTCCTTCAACAAGTTGTTAATCTCAACACCCCAAATTAATTAGGTACGCTTAAATTAACCTTCAGATTTTCCTTAAGTTATTGAATTGGATGAACAGCATACAACAACTCAAATTATTCCCCAAAAGTTCCCTACGTGAACAGCACAATAGAGATACGATTAAAGATCATTATGTTCTATGAAAATCATAAGTGTTGACAAGGCATTCGTAACTATGAACAGCATGATACTCTTGCCAGGAATTTACTTAACGCGATTGCGGATAGCAACCTTCACTACTCATGAATATAAGTTCATAACGATTAGGTGAAATTCACTTATATTCTAGCATCAAATTCATGCGTGTAAATTAAGTATGCATCCTTAATTAACATACACAAATAAGTTATCTATCAAGCAGTTAAGCAAATTAAATCACAACTCAGAAATCACAACTGAAGTTACCAATTTAAATTACAAATATAATCATGGTTTTGAATTAACCTCTAGCCAATATAAATTAATTACACATTATTAAAACAGAAATTAAAACAGAAATTAAAAACAAAAGTTAGAGGGATTAAACCAAATTGAAGTGCAAAGGATCTGTGCAAGACTGCCCTGTGCACTGCACCGTCCCGAGGCTCTCCTTGGCAGCTTGATTGGCTGCGCTGCTGCTGCCTTTGATCTGCTGCTGCCTAACTTTCTTCGCGCGAGAGCTGCTCAAGGCAGCCTTTCTTTCGGCTTTTCTCTTCCAGCTGCCTGGAAGGCAGCTTCCCTTTTTTTTTTCTTTCACTCGGTTTCTCTCGCCTGCTTAAGGCAGCTCACCGAGGAGCCCCGCTCGCAGACCTCACTGCGGGCAGCTCTCTCCCTTTTATTCGAATAAAACCTCCCCCGAGCCAAAATGGCTCCTGTTTCTCCTCCCAATTATTTTCTTATCCTTGCTGCCCCAAGGCAGCTTCTCCCATGCGCTGCACCGACTGCAGCCCCCCTCTCTTGCAATGCTCGGCTTCTCTCCTTAAATGCCGTCTCTTCCTCTTTAAGCTTTGGTATCCTTTTTTTTTATTATTATTATCTTCTCCAGCTGCCAAAGGCAGCCACTTCCTTGGATGCTTTCTCTGTTTGATAAGCCCCCGCCACTTGAGCTATTTTTTTTTCCTTCTTTATTTTCTTCCATCATTCTGCATGTGCCCCCGTGAGGCTCCCTTTTGACTTCACTTTCGGTGGACTAATTTGTGCTTTGGCGCTATCACACACACACACAATCATCACATATATAAATATAAATATATAAATATAAATATATATATATATATATTTATATATATTATTTTTCAAAAGATAAGTTCTAATCAACAAGCAAGATAGTTTAAATGAAATTATTACTTAACACTTCACTTATTCTATTTTTATTTTCTTAACTTGATAAATTTATAAAACATAAAAATAACGTAAATAGCCCAAAATATAACGAACTAACTAAGAAAAGACGAGTGAATTTGATATAAAAATATGTATAAATATTATCCGATCAAATAACACTTGAGAAATTGGGATCATAGACCTAATAATGCTTAGAAGCAAAACAACACTCATGGAGATTGTAAATGGTGTGGCAGGTTCCATTATGAGAAGTGTTGGTATGAGGGTAAACCAAAATGCACAGGTTGTAGCAAACTAGGTGATGCTGTGAAAGAATGCCATAAGAATAAAGCAGTGCAAAAGGTTAATTATGCAAGGCAAATAGAAAAGATAGGATCATTATTCTATGCCTGTAATGTAGTAATAGATGTGAAGGTGAACAACTCTTGGTATATTGACAGTGGTTGTAGTAACCACATGACAGGTGATGAGAGGTCTTTAGTCAATATCTAGGAAAATTTGACTTTTAATTGAAGATGGGAACTGGAGAAATTTTTCAAGTAGTTGGAAAAAGAACTCTAGTGATAGAGACCAAATTGGGAAGAAAACACGTACAAGAAGTGATGCTTGTTCCTGAACTTGAGGATAATCTTCTCAGTGTTGGACACATGATAGAGCATGGTTATTACTTGGTGTTTGGAGGAAATGTAGTGAATATTTGTTATGGCTGGTCACTTGACAATTTGGTAGTGAGAGTACAGATGACTAGCAATAGGTGTTTTCCCTTAACAATGATGGATGCACATCAGCTTGCTCTAAGAGTAAGTGTCAAACACTACTCTTAGATTTGGCACAAAATGCGATGACATTTGAATGACAAAATTCTCAAACTGCTAGAAGAATAGGAAATGGTGCATGGATTACCTCTTTTGAAAACATCCGCAAGTGTATGTGAAGGTTGTATGATGGGAAAATAACATAAGGACTCATTTCCCTCTTAATCAACTTGGAGAGCCAAGGATCCACTAGAATTGATTCACACATACATCTGTGGTCCAATGCAAGTTGAAACCCATTCTGGAAACAAGTATTTTCTATTATTCACAAATGATTGCACCAAAATGACATGAGTGTACTTTATGAGGTATAAGTTTGATGCATTGGGGTGTTTTAAAAAGTTCAAAGCAATGACTGAATTACAATGTGGATATAAACTGAAATGTCTCAGAAGTGATAGAGGTGGAGAATTCCTCTTTGCAGAATTTGACAAGTATTGTAGTGAACTAGGAATTCGAAGACAATTAACTATGGCCTACACTCCCCAACAAAATGGAGTGTCAGAGAGAAAGAATAGAACTGTGGTGGAAATGGCAAAGTCAATGTTGCATGAAAAGAATATTCCATATGTGTTTTAGGCAGAAGCAATGGAGTGGTAAAGGAAAAAGTATATGTTGAGCAACCACAAAGGTTTGTGAAGGAGAATGAAGAAACTAAAGTGTAAACTAAACAAGGCATTGTATGGCTTGAAACAGGTATCAAAGCCTGGTATGATGCGATTGATGCTTATTTCAACAGTGCAGGTTTCAAGAAAAGCTCAAGTGAAGCAACCTTGTATGTTAAAACAAGGGAGGATTCAGGTATCGTTATTGTCTCCTTATGTGTAGATGATATTGTATACATTGGTAGCAGTCCATAAATGCTTGAAAATTTTAAAAGTGATATGATGAAGCACTATGAGATGACAGATTTGGGGTTGTTACATCATTTCTTTGGAATGAGAGTATTACAAACGGAGAAGAGTATTTTCATACACTAAAAAAAGTATGCACAGAAGGTAATTAAGAAGTTTGGGTTAAAAGACTACAAAACTGTGGCTACCCTACTTGCAGTTAATGAGAAATTAAGCAAGATTGATGGAAGTGAAGCTGCAAATGAAGGAGAATATAAGTAGCTTGTGGGAAGTCTTCTCCACTTGATAGCAACTAGACCTAATGTGATGTTTGCAACAAGTTTATTAGCAAGATTTATGCATAATCCCACCAAGAAACACATGGGAATAGCAAAGAGGGTGCTGAGATATATTCAGTGAATAATTGACTTTGGAATTGTTTTTGAAAAAGGGAAGACAACTACTATAATTGGTTACTATGATAGTGACTGGGCAAGAAGTGATGATGATATAATGAACACTTCAGGGTATGCATTTATACTAGGATCTAGTGTATTTTCATAGGCATCAATCAAGCAAAACACAGTGGCACTGTCCACTGCAGAAGCAGAATATGTCAACACTGCAAAAGCTACTTCTCAAGCAAAATGGCTGAAATTTATGCTCGAAGAAAATGGAAAGGAACAAGTGGAAGAAACTCAGATCATGTGTGATAATACATCAGCCATTGCTATGGCAAAGAATCATATCTTTCACCAAAAGACAAAACACATCAGTAGAAAAATTCGATTTCATCCGAGAAATAATTTAAGCCAATGAGATCTAACTAGTATACTGCAAGACTGAGGAGCAAGTTGCTGACATTCTCACTAAAGCTTTGCCTAAAGATCGATTTGCATGTCTAAGGGAGCTACTCAGAGTTAAGTCAGCTAAAGGGTTAGAAGAGAGTGTTGGTGTGTAACCCTTCAGCTGAAGCTTGGCGGCAATGGATCAATTTAAATGTTTTTTTTTAGTTTAAATCTGAGCCATTTGATCATAGTCCATATGGCAGCTCAATCTTGTATCTAGCTGAAGTGATAGATTAAGACAAGTGGCATCATCTTATAGGGTGATAGCAATTAAGCGCTATGATTGAATCTTGTGTAGATGAGTGAAGGATCTCCCTTCCTCTTCTGAGTATAACGGAAACAAACCCTTCCACATAGGTGTGTGTGGATCTCAAGATTAATGCAATCATTTTCTCTTTAAAAATCACTCTACATTCTCTGCTATTTTCGAAGGTTGCAGAAAACCTCCATTGAAATATAAAGAAAACAAACAAACATTATCAGGGAGGGCCACACTTCATGTAGATGGAGAAAGATTAAGGAGCCAGAAAAAAGGTTCCTAAAGCAACATCTGTGGGCAGCTAATAAAAAAAGCTAGAGGATGGTAAAGGGTAGGAGACGGCGCAAAGAAAGGGAAATAATGGGTAGAAAGACGAGATGGGATGAAGGGAGGCAGGGCACTAGGTGGGGGAAATAGGGAGATAAAAGGCAAGGATAGGGATACAGATTAGTACACCAGATAAATGAGAACTACATTGGCTAGGACTAGCATATGGCATTTGGTGCAACTAATATTTATTTTAAGTAGGACTATTCAAGCACATGCCCACCTCAAATTCCTCATTAAATAGTTAGACAAATCAAAGCGGTGAAGATCTTAGTAAATTAATCTAAAGTGAGATTTTCGTAAAATCTCCTTCAAATATGGGGATAAAAATGTCCAGCCCCATTCAGTTTCAATTCAATTGCACTTGCGAGGATGAGATCTGGACTTCCAAGACATGTTAATGGGGCTGATTCATTTACCAATCCACTAGTTCTCAAACTTAGGATCTCTCCTCTAGATGCTGTTGATTTGAGTCTTAATTATAAATATTCTAAGAGTCTTATTTTAGGTACGTTCGGTTTTATAATTGGTTGTTATCTCTTGCATTTAGTTTTTGTATCCTTAGCATTATATTCCTTATGGAATAAGACATATGTACCTATATATTGTAAACCCTAAGAATGATGCTCAAGTTGTTCGGCAGAAGCCTACCAAACCTAGCAACCCATTTAAGCAGGCTCCTAACAAATCCAACAACCCAGTTCGACGGGCTACAACCAAAGAAAACAGAGAACTTTTGTAGAATCCTACCAAACAGTACATCCTAGTTCAGCAAGAATTTGCCGAACTCCCTAGTATGTCCATATTACCCCCTCTCTCTGATCTTGTAATGCCTGATCTTGTCACGCCCCAGATTGAGAGTCAGTGGAAAAAATGACCCTGCACTTGATGCGTGAGTAAATGTAAAATAAACACGAAAAATGAACTTATCTTAAAAAAATAATTGCAAAATCCTTACAGGTGTACAAAATAAATTAAAATCCTTAAATCTCTTATGTAGCACAACCTCAACTCGTCTAACATCTGTCTTGCCAAGTAACTCATCTAAATTGGACATTTTGCCCTAATGTCCTCGTGTGCCTTACATTTATCCCTTGGATAACCCAACACTAAAGTTTTCATGCTCCATGAACAATTTGAAGTATTTCACATAGATTGGATATATATCCCATTATAAAACATTTCACAAAATCCAACTTGCTTGACTTAAAACATAGAGAGATATTTGTAAATAGAGTAAAACCCATAATAATTCATGGTTTTCATTTATCAAAAGTAAGACCTTTTAGCACATTACACAAAACCACTCACCTTAATAGTCCGAGCTTTGGCAAGCCAACTGTAAACACAAAAATCCTGTGACAAATGAGACAAGAATATTTGTACAGAGAATATTTGTATTAATGTAAATTTAGGATTACAATCTCTTTACAACTTGATCCTCTAATTCAATCTATGAAATGTAAGGTGTGTAGTGTTGTTGATCCAAGGGTCACGATAACTTGATCTTGGATGAACGAATGCCGCTAAGTTTTGGCTCTTGACAATGAAGGAATGGGCATGTGTAGGGGTTGTTAGTGGTTTTTCACGAGCTTGATGAAGAACGCAAAGAGCTTTCTGAGTCATCTTCAGTGTTTGAGTGCTTAAGAGTTTTAGAATTTCAAAGCTTCAGTGTCTGAGCGTGAATGATTTTCTGGACTCTTTTCTTTGTCTTGGAGCATCTTATTTATAAACTCTCCAAGCTTTGATTATCGATGGATTTAGCCTTGATTGTGGGTGTGATTAACTGACGAAAGAACCATGACTCAATTTATGGGCCGTTCAAAACTCAATCAATTAATATTTGATTTAATTAAATTAAAATCAAATAATTCTCCAAGTGTTGACACGTGTCTTTCTTGATGACTAGTTTGATTTTGACAAGTCATATCCAAGTGTACGATTTGTGAGACACATAGCCCACGCCATGTATGCCCTAACATTTCGAAACTTTAATGTGCTAGTGAACTTATTTCACCAAAATTTCGATGTCTACATAACCAAACTAACATCTCTACAAACCTTTAACCCTAGCTCGCTCTCTATAAATATAAGAACTAAACATATATATATATATATATATATATATATATATATATATATATATATATATATATATAACATAAGTACATAACATGTTTGCATGCACTTGCATGTCAAACTCTCATCATTTCTTTCTTTGCAAAGGCTTAACATGCATGCCTTGCATGTAAGTGTGAAGCTACAGAAGGGCAAGGAAGGGTGGCCCCCCTCCCATCGCTGAAAATAAAGGGCAAGAACTGTGTTTCTGCCCCTCTGGTCCCATCGGAAGTGAGCAATTCCGTTTGGTTCCCTGGTTTTTGGTGCTCTGTAACAGAGCCCACTGTTGCTGTGTTTATGTTTTCAATTTTCAAACCCAGGCCAAACGACGTCATTTGGGACCTGGGCAAAGAAATTTTTTTAAAGTAAAATGGTGCGTTTAGTTTCTATTTAAAAATTGATAGTATGAGACCATGCTTCATTTTTCGTTTAGTAGCACGTAATCATCAAAGACTTATCATTAACAATTAATATCATTCTAGTCTTCTTTCTTGTGGGATTTTTTTAAAGATTTCAAGGCCAGAACTTTCCTAATAATTTCGATATGGAATAGAAGCTGATTTCAAGGCTTTGAGTTTTCTATTGAGTCGGAACTAATTTCATTCTTCTTCTTTTTTCTAATTCTCTAACTCTTATGCATGAGTGCTAAAATTTTAGAATTGGAACTGACAGTTAGCACAAAAGTTAGAGAATTATGAAAGGTTTTGTTGACCCTAAAAACTACCTAACCTACGTGGCGCGCAGGCCGAGTAACTAATGAGCTAACTACGTCCCTCGGTTGTGTGCGGGGCATGCCAACTCGTTAGCCGAGCTTGGACGGGGAGTAAAATATGTTGCGTGGCGTTGAAGAATGAACACATCTCGGCCTTTGGGTTATAGAGCCTAAAGACAAGGCTACTAGTTCTACGAAGTTCACAAATCCTCAACGCCGGATTCGATCACAGTGATTATGTTCGTAAGGGTGAACTCATACTGAATCGACACCAAAGTATAGGAGCACAGGTACTCGAAGCAGATATAGGTCTTAATTGTAAATGTGGTTCGGCCGTCAGAATGTCGAACTCTAAAACCCACTTGTGAGTATCCAATCATAAAATAACTCGGCATTCAGTGTGCTGAGCCCAATAAGATGACTTCACTTCGCCGAGAAGGCTAATGAGATGACCTCTTCCAACAAGGATTCGAAAACCCTTGTCGACTGAGACTTGGATAGATAACCAGTCGACCTCGATGTAGTGCTGTTTATCTAAGCTGAAGGTCACAGATTACCTTCACAGTACTGTTTATCCAAACTGAAGGTGTGTCGATGAAAAGGAAAATAAAAATCTCAAGGTTGTTGAAAGGTTTCACGTAAAGCGAGAGTTTGCGTAGGGCAGATTTGTGTGTTGAATTGGAAGGGGCTTGAATGGTGCAATTCCCCTTCTATTTATAACAACAATCTTTCTTTCGATCAAGTTAAAACTATAACCGAATTAGAACTCCTCATTCTGATCCAAACTCAACTCGACCAGTCCTAATAACAATAGAACTTTGAAGTCAACCTTTTATCAGGCCACATTCACTTATAAGCATCCTCATCCAGCTAAGAACCCTTGTCGCATTAGGACTTCACCTCACTTCATCCTTATCAGGAATACTCCATCACCTAATAGGACTTGGTCGGCCTTGGCTAGGCTGCCCATAACCCGAATATCTCACAGCGACCTTTGAGCTAGGCTTCCAGGCCGAGAACAATTCTAAACTCAGCCTAAACCGGTATTTTGGGCCCAAACATTGTCCCCTTACTTTTGAGGTCATTGACCCACAATCCTTGGTCGAGCCTCAGCTTTAAAGAAGTGAAACCAACCTTTGGCATATCCTCCAAAAACATCCAAACACCTCGAAAACCCTAACCACGCGTATATATGAAGCATGATTACTCATTTTCATTTTTCTTATCCTTCTGCCACATGGCGATGCCGTAGCTCACTCAACAACCCCTAATGATGACCCTTAAGACATAAGGCCATTGAAACGTCTTTCATCATTAAAACCGCTGACACACGCAATCGTGTGCTTTCTATTTGCAAGACCCTTGGTCTTTTCACCTTGATTCTCCGAATATCCATTATGACTAGCAACTTTCTCGGTCGATTCTATCTTATTTTTTGAAAATCAAACGCTTGACCTTCTCTCAAGATGCCTATAAATATCTGAATCCCTCTCATTTGCATTTTACGCTTCTAGAACCCTTGAAATTTCTCTCGTCTCTTGCTTTCAAGAACCCAAAAGCTCCCAACCTAGAAATCCTTCCTTCAAACCCAGAAAACCTTTAAGACTTTACCAATTACTTCCTTGATCTCCAAACTCTATGACGAATGTAACAAGTGCAAGGACTTTATCGACTAGAGCGCCATCAAGACTGAGCGCCACCCATTAGATCCTTGGGCCACTCTTCAAGGATGCAGTGCCACCATCCATCACCAACCTCTTCAAGGCTCACTGCCTGACACCCTTGCTACAATGGTTTGATTGGTCGAAGTGGGACCTGGCAAAGCCTTAAGGATCCTGGCCTTCGACCACTGCAACCTAGGTGGCTTGGGTCGAACGGATGGAAAAACTCTTTGGCGAATAATGGAAGACTCTTGGCATCTATGATGCCATCAGACTCTCAACCGTGGAAAATACCATGGACAAAGAATTCCTTATGGCGGCCTTGAGCTTTTGGTGCTTGGCCACCAATACCATGATCCTTTCCTTTGGCCCTATCAGCCCTACCATCCTCGACGTCTCAGATATTCTTGGGACCTCCCCTTCTGGCCTCCCAGTCGACGCCGCCTTTTCTGGATACCCGTCGAATCTCGACCTCAAGGTGTTATTCGACAAACAAGCCATCAAAATGCTGAGCGAAGAAGGTCATGAGCCTTCAAATGAAGAAGTCTAGAAATTACACAAAAACTTCTTCAACTACAACACCCTTATCCTCCACTTTGCTAGCCGATGGGAAATGAGCCTACGGAAGGGAGAACATGAAGCCTTCCTCTTTTACTGGTACAACAAATTCATTTGTTGTACCAAGTCAAACAAATGCTTGGTCGAGAATATGCCAATAGTTACACCTTGGCACTCAGTCCAGCCATCATTGCCAACCTCCTGCGGCGCCTAGCCGAAGTGACCATCAACAAAATCAACCCACAACAGAACAGACCTCTCTGGGTTTTCCAATTCTAGCTGCAAGTCTACTTTGCCACACTTCAGCCAGAAGTTCCCAACTTCCAGTCTACTAAAGTGCCTGGTCTTCAGCTAGCCTCTCAACTGGCGCCCCTAACCAGGCTAAAGAAGTCTTCAAATACTTCTTCGGCCTAGATGTCCTTTCTGACGACGAATTTTTAATATGTCGTTGTCAAGAGTACCCTTCTTCCATCAGGCTTTCCACATCAGCATGGAGTGACGATGAATATACAGATCTTCGTCAAAATTGGGGGTCGTTCATGTTAATACGAGGCCTTCCCTTTAGCTGCGATGCTCGCCGAGCAGGTTGGGAGGTCTACCACCCCCAATTCACTGCCCGACAGCTCGGCTACCTCTAAGGTTGCCCGGTGCCTCTACTTACCTCATGTTCCCTCCTAAGCTAAGGTTGCCTCTCGGGTTCTTCAGAGCAGGAGTGTAAAGACACCAAGAAAGAGTTTCTGGAATGGTGCAAAAAATTTTGCCTTCAATCGATTGTTCCTAAGTATCTCGACACTGACACCTTCGGCGACTGGTGGGAAGAATACACTCAGGACTTTTTTGGCATTTTGGTTGAAGGCGTCGTCAGCTAGATTTTTGGCGACCAACCCAAAAAAACTCCTGCCCCTCAATCCAAAGAGACAACCCAAGGTATATGGCTATCTCCACCTTCATTCTTAAACACTTAACTTAATTCTACTGATTTGATTTTTAATTCTACTGATTTGATTTTGCTTTCTCAGGCGATCGAGTGCTGAAGCAAGCAGATGTGATCATTGCGGCTACGGCCAAGAAAAAATTAGCCCCCTCTTCCAAGAAGAATAAAATCGTCGTGCCGGCCCCGCCGAGCAAACCACCTCGCCAGAAGGCCGAGACGACAGGTGAAACTCCCTGACCCCCAAAACTCCGTCAAGAAATTGGCAAAAAAAGGAGAATGGCAAGTGAAACTCCCCGACTCTCAGTGTCTCTTCTCGGGCTCCAGTTGTCCAAGCCCCGATGGAGAAGCGGCCAACCCCTACTGACCTAGCACTCAAAATTCAACTTACTGGCCCAGCACTCAAAATTTGACCTGTCCTTCAGGTCGCGGTCGAACCAGTTGCTACTCCTCTAGTCGAAAAACCTGCAACTCCAGGGCCAACCGTTGCACCTGTCTTGGAGGAAATGACCTATTCGGCAGGGAAGCCTCTCCCAAAAAATCCAAAACAAACAACGATCATCTCGGAAGAGGTATGACTATGTTATTGGTAACTCTCTTCATTTATGAAATCCACCCATACTAACATTTTTTTTCTCAAGATGACGAGAACGACGAGACTCCACTAACAAGTTGCCCCAAACCTCCTTCCACTATTCATCCCCCTGTGGTCGAGGTGACTGTCCAGGTTGATCCCCTTGTAGCCGATTGTGGAAAAATGCCTCTGTTCGAGCCTAAAGCGACGGCAGAAACACCGATTCATCCGTATAATGAAAACCTTGGAATCCCCCCCCCCAAGAAGCCACTTTAGCCTTTGTAAGTACCCTTATTGTTTTCTGCTGGTCAATCATCTTCCTTATAATTTTGAACCAGGAAAATATTAAATGTCAGGTGCCCACTTTTTTCTCGTTTCACTGAAAATTCTATGCGCCGAATAGCGTTATCTATATCTCATGGCCACCTAAGTGGCCATCAAACATAGATAACCTTCATCGGCCACGTGAATTAAAAGACAGTCTTAAACACTGGGATCAGCTATTAAGCTCTCTAGGCTCTAGCAACGAGCCAGCAGACATGGCCGAAGTTTCTTCTTGGTCGGGTCTTCTGTTACCTTGGCCGAGCCTGCTTCAACTGCGGCCGAATCCACTGCCTTCGCCAAGCTACAAGAACTCTTATCTCTCTTGGCCTCGCAAGTCCTCAAGTGTAAAGGCTTTGACTCTGTGGGAGAATGCATGAACACCCTTACTTCTAAAGGTCAATTGAGCAATGAGTCTGTTGTTCAATTGTCTTCTATCTTAGAGAGGACTTGAGAATATTTTACTATTTTTGAGAGGGCTCTTCAAGCAGAAGACAACTTAAAAACTGCAATGATCACCCAAGAAGCAATTCAATCGGAGCTCGAGGTAATCAAGGAGAAGAAGAGGTGACTGGCCATTCTCAACCATTAAATTGCAGAACTTCAACGTCAGAGATCGGGCGTTGCTTCTGGACTTGAGATGGATTTTGAAGCGAACAAGGCCAAGCTGACAAAGTTTGTAGCCTACGCGAGGTGGATTGAGCAGATGAAGATCGACAAGAGGACGCAACAAGCCGAGGTTACAATATGTGAAGTAAGGTGGCTAGAACTAAAGGCTACTCTCGAAGCCTTCCTTCTTTCAACCACCTAGGATTATATATCTGTAGGCTGTTTTAATTCCTTATCATTTGTAACTTTCACAACTTTAATGAAAAGCACCTTTATTCTCTCATTTCTCAAGTTATCGGATAGTATTTCTTTAAAAATTTCCCGTTGATCGGCAACTTGTGAATTAAACCGGTTTGATCCTTGAGATGGTATGCCCTTTTACCAAGAAATTTGTGAACGATAAACGGTTCTTCCTAATTTGGCGACCATTTGCCGAACCTAAAGTCTTTAATTCCTATCGGCAGCACGGTTTGCCAAACCAATTTTCCCTCAACGAGCCTTTTTTGTCCAACCTGCAAATTATAAGCTCATTCGGTAATTTTCTTTTGTACTACTACCAACTTATAAGCATCAAGCCGAGCCTCTTTTAGATCTTCTAACTTTTGTCTCATAGCCTGACTGTACTCAGCACTAAACAAACTACCTTGTTCAATTACTCTTAACAAGTTTATACTTAGCTTGACTGGCAGTATTGCGTCGTGTCCATAGGTCAACGCATATGGAGTCATTCTGGTGGCTGAACGGAGTGACGTTCAATAAGCCCATAACGCTTCGTTTAACTTCAAATGCCACATACCATGTCTATCTCTTACCATTTTCTCAAGAATACCGATCAAAACCTTGTTATTTGCTTCGGCCTACCCATTCGCCTATGGGTAATACGGTGTAGACTGTGGTACACCAAATATGGTAACAATGTTTTCTTCTACAAAATTACAAACTTCTTTAGACTTTAACTCAGCATACGATTTTGCTTCGATCCATTTGGTGAAGTAGTCTGTTGTGACGAGTATCCATGCATGCTTTGCTAACCCTGAAGATGGTGTAATTTTGCCGATTATGTCCATGGCCCATCCTCTATACGGCCATGGTTTGGTGACCGAATGTAGTGATTCGGCCGGAACTCTCTGTATAGGACCATGAATTTGACATTGTACACATCCTCGTGCAAACTCAAAACAATCATTCAATACACTTGGCCAAAAATAGCCGTGTCAGCAAAGCAACCATTGCATCTTTCGACCAGATTGATGAGCTCCGCATATTTCTTCATAAACCTCGGCAATCACCTGGACAGCCTCTTGTAGGCCGGGACATAATAACAGTAGGCCATCCTCACCCTTCTTGTATAACACATTTTGGTACAACACATAATTTTTGGCATGAGCCCTCATTCTACGGTCGTGTTTACCATTAGGGTTATCAAGATACTGCATGATCGACCTTCTCCAATTTCCTGGTAATGCCTCAACTGCGCAAACTTCCACATGATCTCCTCGTTCTAACTACGAAGGCAAAGACATGACTTGTGTTCGGATCACGTGATCCTGCTGGAGAACTTGTTGATTAACTAGGGCCGGATACGACCGTCATATTACAAGTATCGTCCAGCCTATCTTGCCCCCCATGAGTTGTGCACCGAAGGCTATTTAAGCCAGTTCATCTGCATCGGTATTCCGTACTCGGGAAATATGTGTGAATGTAATGCCACCGAAGGAATTGGCCAAATAGCTGGCAACCATGTGATAGAGCGCCAAAGTACAACTCATGCAACGAAAAGTGACATTGAGTTGGTTAATCACAAGTTTTGAATCACTGAGGACGAGGGCGCTGATTGCCCACAAGTCGTGAAGGACACCAAGGCCGATGATGATTACCTCGTATTCGGCATGGTTATTCAAATAGTTGAAGTCGAGCTTGAGAGAAAAATACCATCGTCGATGATCTAGGGACTGAATGACTATCGCAACACCAGCTGAAACGGAGGTGCTCAAACCATCAAAATACATTGTCCAATAATTATCTCGGGTTTCTACCATGCTGATTTGACGTCATTACCTCCAAAACCATATGAAGACAGGTGTTGGGCCAAGAAATCGGTCAATGCTGAGCCCTTGACGGTTTTCTGGGACACGTATTGCAAACTAAATTCGAACAGCGCCATTGTCTACTTCCCAATTTGACCTTTAACTATCGATCGAGTGAGCATGTAACGAATGACATCAGTTTGGGCGATAACCTGAGTGATTGATGGAAGCATATAATGCATGAGCTTTGACACGGCAAAAAACAAAGTTAGGCAAAGTTTTTCGATGGCTGAGTCATTGATCTCAGGAGCGTTGAGGTTGCGACTAAGATAACAAATAGCCTACTCGTGCCTAGTGTCACTATCTTGCTCTAGAAGGCAACCAATGGACTCTTCAGCCGTAGAGATATACAATTTGAGAGGTTTGCCTCGTCGAGGTGGCACAAGGACAGGTAGGGCCATGAGAGAACCCTTGATTTGTGTGAAAGCCTCTTGATGTTCAGTCCGCCATTCGAAAGTGTCAAAATCCTTGAGTTATAACAGTGTGGAGAAGGCTCAAATATTTCCTGTCGAATTAGTAATGAACCGGTGGAGGAAATTAATCTTGCCGAGCAACGACTGTAATTACTTCTTGGTCGCAGGGGTGGAGCATTAATGATCGCTCGAGCCTTATTTTTGTCGACCTCAATACCACGGTGATGCACAAGGAATCATACAAAATTACCGACTGCTACGCCGAAAGCACATTTAGTAGGATTCATTTTTAGGTTGTGCTGGCGCATACGCAGGAAGGCTTGTCGAAGATCATCCAAATGCATCTGGCGATGTTTCGATTTGATCATAACATCATCAATGTAAACTTCGACGGTGGTTCCAATTAAATCATGGAATATAGTGTTCATCGCTCGTTGGTATGTGGCGTCAGCATTCTTAAGGCCGAACGGCATAACAACCCATTCATATGTGCCGAGTGCCCTCGAGCAACGAAAAACAATCTTGTGAACATCGGCCTCGATAATGAAAATCTGGTTGTAACCAGCATGTTAATCCATAAAAGATAAGATTTCGTGGTTTGCTTCTGCGTCGATTAATAAATCTGAAATTGGCATTGGATATTCATCTTTGGGAGTTGCCAGATTCAGATTTCGAAAAGTGATACAAATACGTAAAACACCACTTTTCTTTAAAACTGGGACAATATTCGCCAACCATTCGATGTATCGAGTTGTCCGAATGAACCCGGCTTTTAGGAGTCGAATGAGTTCATCCTTGATACCGAGTTATACTTCGGTAGAGAATCATCAAGCTAGTTGGCGAAATTGTTTACACCCAGGTTTAACATGTAACTCATGCTCGACAAGCGTTCAATCTAAACCAGGCATCTCATAGTAACTCTAAGCAAATCAATCTTTAAATTCCTCAAGTAAATTACAAAGTTCGTCATTCATATGTTAGGGTAATAAAGCACTAATAAATAAAGGTCGTGGGTCCTCAACCATGCCGACATTTATTTCTTCTAAGGGATCCTTGACCTGAGGCTGACTATCCTTGAGTTCGGCTAGTGTGGCCTGAACTTTATTTAACGATAGAACTGGGCCGTTGTCTCCTTCGGCTAGAAATTTGATAAGCCTTATGCTCGAGTTTGGTTGCTTGGAAATAGGATACCAATGGGCCAGCAATCATTCCATGGTGGATGAAACCGTGGCCTGACGCCTTTCTTGTATGGAATTATTCATCGATGTTGGCAAGTAAGTAGACCAATCCGAGTCTCGCCGAATCCTGATGCATAATCTCGGCGGTTACCTCGATGGCTTTCTAAAATGGGATCTGAGTCAGCCGTCCTTCCTCATTAAAATCCTGCATTATAATGTAGCCGACGTGATCGTCATAATAGCAGGCCTGAATCATGTTAGCCTCAAACGACTGATTATCGACCGGGTGAACCATAACCGATTTACCATCGCAGAAGACAAAGACTTGGTATAGCGACAAAGGAATGCAGCCTGTCTAATGGATCCAATCGCGGTCGAGTGACTCATTATACTCGATTTTTGAATCCCCTACGAAAAATGCGGCCATATGATTGCGACCGGCAACGCTTACCTCCAAAAGAAGCACTCCCTTTGTTTAGGACTTATCACCAACAAAGTTACTCATGGTTACCCCTAACAGGATGAGTTCGTCGTTAGATCGTCATAGAGCTCGCATGATGGACACGGGCATGATGTTTACTGTTGCTGCACAATCGACGAACACCTTAGAAATTGGGTACCCTTCAATATGAGCCGTAACATACAACAGCTTCAGATGCTGAAGATTAAAGGTAGAAAAGCGAGAAATAGCTCAGCGAGAACTACTTTAAGTTTATCTTGTTTACTCTCTGGTCCGCCCTCTTCGACAGTGACAAAGTCAACTTGTGTTGCTTCTTTAGCAACCACGTCACCATCCAGGAAATTTGGTTGAGATGTGGTTTGCTGAAACTCAACAGGCAAAACATGGACTATACTAATCTCTATATTCTTGATGACCAAATAAGTCATTAGCATAATGTGTCTTGTGAAACTTCCGCATGTATTCTAAGGCCTCGCCGAGAAAGGGAAGGTAGAGATTCCATCGTACTTTAATTAGTGACTCTGGCAAAGGCAACGAAAAGAGTTTGCTTTCCGCTTCTTTTCTATTTTTCTCAAAATGAGCTTTCATTTCCCCAGGTCGAAGAAGAAGCTTGATACGCTTCTCGGACTCTTCGAAGGTGGTCTCGAAGTCGCGATCAATTACCTTTTAACCTTAAAGTAATTTGGTCATGATTGTCGGGGCCTGTCGGTTATCTCCATTTCCCGTTGCTTCTTTTGGCTGCCATTTAAGAGCTGAAGTAGCCTGTGCTGCTTGTCGTTGAGCCATGCAGTCCATCCATTGGCGGCAACGTTTCTGAGATTTGGATAGTCCAGTGTACATGCCGGTGGAAGAGTTGTAACTGTACCATCGTTGGTCGCTTGGTTCAGGCAACTTAAAAGTTTTTTGGTTTGCCGATGAACTTGAACTACTGGAATTTCATGAATAATAATCCTCATTGTAAAAAGGCGCGTCAAAGTTAAGGTGTCGTTTGGCCGAGGATGATCCATCAATAGGTATTTGGGGGCCAAGCCTATCGAACACCTTTTGGCGCTGGCCTGCGCCAAGTAACTTTGGAGGTGTTATTGTGGCCGTGGTGCTGGAACCTGAGGTGGTTTTTCCTTTAGCTTTGTTAGAATGACGCGTGCTTTACAATGGTTGCACAAAACCATTGGCCCCTCAGTCTTTTGTTTGCTAGAACCTGTCATAGCTTCAACTACGGCCGGTCCTGAGTTCTGTGGGTGGCTTGTTTGAGAATAAATCAATCTTGAGTCGCGGCCGAGAATTCTATTTTAGGACATATTGCATTGGAACAAACTCGGCATTCTCTTTTCCCTTTACTTTAGGGCAAGTGGGCATCTATCATGCCAACTATCGCTGAAGGGAATGGAATAACGTCGACGACCATTTGTTTCTCAGGAAATTTCAGCTTGCCTTTATCGATGCAACTCTGAATGGCATCAGGGAATACGACACAGTTGTTTGTCGTATGCTTATTTAAGTTGTAGTATTTGCAATATGTTTTGTCTTTCAACTCTTCAGCCTTAGGGATGTTGTGCCCTGGTCGAAGCTTGATGATCTTTGCCAGTAACAACTGGTCGAAACTTGCGTCGACCTTGGTGATATCGAAAGTGTAAACTTTTGATGCTTTGATTGCGGCTTCTTCAAAGACTGAGCGAGTTTTGGCATCCTTGGAGTTGGGATGAGTCAATGCCTTGCATATGTATTGCTTGTCGATTACAATCTCGACCGTGTCTATACTGGCATATTAGGAGTCTTCGCCATCTGCCGATGCATAACTGACTGAAGGTTTCTTGTAAATTGTTCCTCAGGTTGGGGACTTCGATATCTTCTTTTCTCGGAGTAAATAATCATATTACTCGAAATGTTGAGCCAGTTCATACATATCCCAAAAGTTTACCTCCAAGAACTTCTTTTTGTACTCTGTGTCCAAACCGTTCAAGGCGATTCTCACGAACTCGACTTTAGGGAGAGGTACTCTGCACTAATTTCTGGCCGACTTAAACCTCGTTAGGTATTCCAATGGTGACTCATCAGATTCCTGAGCCATTCTGGCCAATGAAGACACTGATATCTCAATTCTCGGCCTATTGAATTGCTTGTGGAATTTCTCGATAAGTTCTTCTCAACTTTGGATGGAATTAGGGAGAAGTTTGATGTACCACACGAATGTCGAGCCTGTTAATGAGAAGTTGAACAACCGTAACTTACGAAAGTCCCTATTGACATTTCTGCATTGTGCAGTGAAACAAGCCACTTGATCTAAAGAAGACAGTGAAGATTCTCTAGCTAAAAGGCTGAAATCTGGGATTTTAAAGCCTTTAGGATACTCGAACTGGTCTACATAAGTTGGGTATGGATGAATGAATTTTGGGAATTTTGGCTTCTTTTTCAAGGCCGAATCGATCATCTTTTGAACTTCAACCAAACCAACGAATGGCATTTCTGCCTCGAATTCATTCATTTTGCTGCTCGATCCGCCTTTTTTGTCTAATTCAACTGTTTTAAGCCGAGCAGATCCTACTTCGGCCGTTGACGTTGGTATTATATTATTATTTGAAATGGATTGCCTAGATCGATCGGCAAATCCCATATTCTAGGTATTACTAACTAGGACCTCGAGCAAGCTAGTGTGCACGGCACTATAACCAAGCACTTCCTCTAGTGTCCCTTTTATTTCTCGGCAACGTTTGCTCGAACTGCCGAGATTGTTCCTGAAGTCTTCTTCTGAAGAACGACTTTGTTGGTGGATCGGAGGCTTCACCACCGTCCTCGTCACAATCCTTTAATATCCATTCGACAGGACATCATTTTGCAGCCTTGGTGAGGACTCATGTATCACGAAGCTGCTCGCCGAGAATAACATCCTTTTCTCGACGCGTATCGGGTGTCATGGCAGCAATAATATATGCATGTGACAAGCTTTCTAGACCCATGTTCTGGGTTGAAGTTGTAGTAATTGATTTTCCCATGACTGTTTTCTTCATTGACCGTGTTTCGACGGGTATGAACTTCGTAGTTTTAGCACTTAGGTCCCACTGGGCATGCCAAAATGTTGACCCTAAAAATTACCTAGCCTACATCGAACGCAGGCCGAGTAACTAATGAGCTAACTACATCCTTCGGTTATGTGCGCGGTATGCCAACTCGTCAGCCAAGCTCGGCCAGGGAGTAAAATATGTTGCGTGGCATTGAGCGCGCAGCTGATTTCTCGATCTTGCGACTGCAGCCGAAGAAGGAACATGTCTTGGCCTTTGGGTGCTAAAGCTTGAAGACAAGGCTGCTAGTTCTGCGAAGTTCACAAAACTTCAGCGTCGAATTCGGTCACAGTGATTGTGTTCGTAATGGTGAACTCACGCCGAATCGACACCAAAGTATAGGGGCACAGGTACTCGAAGCAGATATAGATCTTAATTGTAAAGGAGGTTCGTCCGTTAGAATGCTAAACTCTAAAATCCACTTGTGAGTATCCAATCATAAAATAACTCGGTGTTCAGTGTGCCAAGCCCAATAATCTATAACACCTCACTTTGCCGAGAAGGCTAATGAGATGACCTCTATCAACAAGGTTTCGAAAACCTTTGTCAACTGAGACTTGGATAGATAACTAGTCGACCTCGACGCAGTGCTGTTTATTCAAAATAAAGGTGCTCCGAGGTCGACTAATTCTACGGCGAAAGTGTTGTTTATCAAAACTGAAGGTATCACTGGTTGCGTTCACAGTGCTATTTATCCAAACTGAAGGTGTGTCGGCGAAAAGGAAAATCAAAATCTCAAGGTTGTTGAGAGGTTTCGCCTAGAGTGAGAGTTTACGCAGGGCAGATTTGTGTGTTAAATTGGAAGAGGCTTGAATGGTGCACTTCCCCCTCTATTTATAGCAACAATCCTTTTTTTGATCAAGTTAAAACCATATCCGGATTAGGACTCCTCATTCTGATCCAAACTCAACTCGGCCAGTCCTAATTCCAATAGGACTTTTAACTCAACCTTTTACCAGGCCACATTTACTTATAAGCATCCTCATTCCGCCAAGAACCCTTGTTGCATCAGGACTTCACCCACTTCATCCTTATCAAGAATACTCCATCTCCTGATAGGACTTGGCCGGCCTTGGCTAGGCGGCCCATAACCCGAATATCTCACAGCGACCTTTGAGCTAGGCTTCCAGGCCGAGAACAATTCTAAACTCGACCCAAACTGGTATTTTGGGCCCAAACAGGTTTCAAAGCTTTGATTTTTCAAGGTCTTCTGTTTGGCTCTGTTGTTCTCATCTTCTTCTCTGTTGAAATTGATACATCAAAAGATAATAAGAACGGTTAATTAATTATTAATTAGTGCATGCAGTCTTCTTTTCTTTACGTATGCTAGCTAGTTAATTGATTGGATGGTGTGACAACCCGTATTGGCTTACTCATCTAGTTGATGTAAGAGGTGTCAATTGCATGGAAAAAGTATAAGACATGTCCACCTAAATAGCTTTACAGTCACTACGTAGAGTACTCACTAAGCACTTGTGTCTTCTCACAAATGGCCACTTGGATTGGTAAGAATATTACTGGCTAGCCACCTTGACAAACTTATCATGAATGTTACTCCACCAGTTAAACGAACGTAATTCTATTTGGTTACATAAAAAATTATGGTGGTAATAATATCTAGGTTTAAAAAAATAATAAATAAACAAATAAAAACTGTTAGAAGAATACGGGGTTTCACATTTCCATCTCTTTTGAATATCCATGAGATAAATATTTTAAATGAGAATACAACTAATCCTAATATTGGTGTGAGTATTTATAAATTGCCAGCTAGACAGAATCGTGGTGTACCACCTGACAGGTTCTCTCCAGAAAGAAAGGTCAATTAATCCTATCACTAATTATGTATCATGGGAGCGTTGTTCACCAGAACACAGGCCATTGCTAAACCATATAGAATCATCAAAATTCGAACTCAGGTAGAAAAAAGTCTACAAGACCGTAAGTTGATATAAGCGATGAATGAAGAGATGTCAGCTTTGTAGAAAAATAAAACCTGGGAGATATTGCATTACCAAAATAGAAGAAACTTGTTGGTTGTTGTTGGGTGTTTACAGTTAAGTACAATTCTGATGGATCAGTGGATAGGTACAAAGCAAGGTTAGTTACTACGGGGTACACAAATGTATGGTGTAAATTTTCAAGAAACCTTTTCTCTATTAGAAAAGATGAATACAATACGTGTTTTGATTTACTTAGCTGCAAATATGGATCAGCCTCTTAAGCATTTTTGATGTAAAAAATACGTCCTTTCACGGGAACTTGGAAGATGAAGTGTATGGTCTTTCCACTAGGCTATAGTGCTAGTAGTAATACAAGAGTGTGCAGATTGAGTAAGTCTCTTTATGGACTTAAGCGCAAGTCTCTTTATGGACTTAAGTGAAGGAAATTTTTTGTCCTAGCTCGTTAACTACATAACATAACAGAAATCGTATTAAATTGTTGATTTTAGAACTACTTGATTGGGTCTTAAACCAAATAGTATCACCCACTATTTTTGGCAAATTCCACATCCCTCAATGGAATTCGAGAGTTATGTTGAACTCTTAGCGGGGTATGGGAGGCCCACCATTACCAAGCCCACCCAGAAGAATATCATATTGGCTAGCAACAATAATGATGAGAGGATAACGCTTTAGCCATTTACAACTTTTTGTAATTACCCATCTAGTTTGGCCTCTAGAGAATGATGCCTCGGAAGAATATCATATTGGCACCATTGCACTTAGTTAAGTCATTCCCACCATGCTAGTTCAAGTAGGGGTTCAAGAATAGCCTCAGAAGAATATCATATTGACCATACTTGTTGCCTACCTTCACTTCATCATATGTTTATAGGCTTCTCCTGAATGTAAGCACATACTTTGTATACCCCAGAACTGGACGAATACGGTGTATGAGTCACAAACGATTGGAGCCCACCACGGTGGAAAGCCTACGAAGAGATGTTCAAAGCATCTCTCGCTTATCAACTTAATATTCTTTTGTTGAGGGAGTAGTGTTGGGCTACATCAATTTCATTTTAATCTTATTAAAAGGACTTTGGATGATTATGAACCGTTTGATTTGATCCAACACGAGCCTTGTGTTGGACCTTGGGTCTAAGGTATGTAGTTGTTGATTTTAGTTATGCATTTAATCTAATTAAACCGTCTTTTCCTATTGGGCGTTGGACCCAACTATTCCAATTTGCATACAAATAAACAAAAAGGAATACATGAAATAAAGAGAAAGGCTTATGCCCTTTTACAACACATTTGAATTAATCAAATTACATTCAAATCTAAGCTACTTAACCCAAACATTCATAATGTAAAGCGGCCAATCACATAGCTCAATTATCGACGCATTTAGTTCATAATCACCCTTTTTCTTAATCAATCACATTAACTAAGAAAGCAACTTAAACAATTGGTTTTCGGATTCATAGAATTGATTTAAATGGAACTAAATGAAATGAAAATCCAATTCTCATTAAAGAAACAAAACAATTTTGTTCTCATCACAATTTGGGCCGAAAAAGCAATGATCACAACTATTGGGCTACAATGCTAAAACATAAACTTTTAGGGTCACTTTGTAACAACACAAGAGTCCACAACTTCATGTAATTACAACTAGAACCCAAAAATTTCAACAATCACAAAAACTTAATTAAAGGAGCAAAACAATTTGTCCTTTAGTGGTTTTGGGCCTTTACGTAAAAAGTAAACTTTTGGGTCAAAATGCAAATACAAAAAAGTATCAAAACTTTATGTAATTGCATAAAAGACCCAAAAGTACCCTACTTATTAGGGTGGCCAGTTTTGAGGGAAGAAAAAGGTGTTGGTTTTGGTGAAAATTCAAAATTTAAATAAAGTGTTGAAAAAGTAAAAAGTATGGGTTGAAAAGGTTGATTGGTATGGTTGTAAGAGATAGATAAGGTATAGCCATTAAAAAATAATAAACACAAATCATTCATCACCAATCATCCATCACCAATCAATAATAAACCAAAACTTTATGAAAAACATCAAACACTTTGAATCAAAACACCAAACATTTTAGTTCTTGGTAAGAACATCAAGAACATTGAAGAACACACATGAAAACTCATAAAAGCTCCATGAATGTTTTCACTCAATAAAAATCAAATTTTTACTACTCAAAAGAGGGTTAACATCCTAGGGCACTTAGGGGTTCCAAAAGTCACTTTAAAACATTTTTAACAAGACAAACATGAACCCAAAAATCCACCCTTTGGATTTGGCCGAATTTCCCCACATACATGGCACCAAATTTTAGTTTCAATATTCATGGTTAAATGAACTACATCTACAACATTTGAGATGCTAAATTTTCAAGCAAAATTTATATTCAAAAAGCAAGAACAAAGCTTGTAAAATTTACAACATTTAAATCATAAATCATGAAAAACACAAAACCCAAAAGGATTCACCATACTCTAGACCTAGGCTCTGATACCACTTGAAGGAAAAATTTGTCCTAGCTAAGAATATGTGAGAACATTTGAACACATATGCAAACTAATAACTCTTTAAAGTAGGCATGCATTCAAAACAATTCTAAAACCCATGACTTTCAAAGCCTAGAGAATGGTGAACCATAAGACTCTTTAACAACATTAAAGAGAATGAGGGATTTGAGATTCATTACCCTTGAAGCTCATCCTTGTTTACACAAGGGATTCACCCAAGTAGAGGGCCTTCAAGTCACCTCCTAGCTTCTTGGATCCTCCTTGTGATTTTCTCCTTTGTTGATGCTCCTTTGCTCCTTGAGGATATGAGGAAAGTATCTCCAAGAGCACCAAAGATTTGGTGTCTCTAAGTCTCCACACCAAGGATGAGGTGTGTAGATGAAAATGGATGACTTAGAGAGTTTTTGATGCTAGTAAAAACTCTCTAAGATGGCCGGCCTCAATGGAGAAAAAGAGAGAAAGTTTCTCTTCTTTGCCTCTAGAAAAACCCTAGTGAGAGAATGGCTATAAAGTTGCCTTTATACCACCTCACATTTGAGTGGCAAACTTGCAATTAACTCAAGTTTGCTACCCTTTCACCCTAGGCCGGTTTTGGCTTTGATTTTGGGTTAATTTCCATTTAGTTTTAGTTGTCATACAACCTAAACTCAATGGGCCTTTTGGACCAAAAACCCTTTTGGGCCCCGAAACCCAAAACCAACTTAAAAGCCTAATATGAACCTTTCGTATAATTAATTAACTAATTAATTAATCTTGACCATTCTCAATTAAACCATTTAATTGCTTATCCATCTCTTTTGTATCTTCACATTCATCCTTACTCGGTGTACGATCCATTAGGTTCCATTTAGCGAGGCAGTGGGCAATTGTTACTCTTAACGATCGATTGTGAATTGAAACTACATTTCAATTCTCCCTTTGATGAAGATTAGTGTTTGCTAATCCTCAGGGCTTCCACAAACCATGAGTGACACCTAGCAGTATGTCATGGCTACCTAAGCTAAGTAGAAGTGGTTGGAGAACCTATCCAGTTACAACTACAACTCAATACGGTCCTTCTCTAATACAATACTCTCGATCACATTGTTTAAGTGATAGTTTGTTTCATGTCTACTATCCAATGTGATACTTCTCTATATGATTCAATTGAATATGATTTGGAACAAACTTCCTAAGTCATATTCATATGCTTTGGCCAAAGACTCTCGAATCATATCTCAGAGCATTCTCCTTCCACCATGGAAGGTTAGAGATCCCTTGTTGTGCATTCATATGCCTACATGACTAGATAGCTTGACCCCAATGATGCCGTGGACATTCTCAATGGAATGCCTTTGACATGATCAAAGATCAAAGACCCAACCATTAGACATCATGCCTCAGGTCAAAGGACTACTTTGCATATTGCAACTTACGAGTTCTTACATGACATGTATGTTCGAACTCCTTTTTATCGTAGTTCAGTGTACTCAATTACCTTTTGAGCACCTATGTGTTTGTCTCAATGTCCAACACTAAATGACTTGAGACTAGTCATACTCACGCTTGAGTTAACATAACACATACTAACCTTAGCGGATTGTCAATGCCCAATTGGCAATCCTATGGCTAGGAACGTTTCAGGAATGAACATAAGAGAAAGGTCTCGTTAATCCAACTCACTTAGATCACTTCTCTCTTAGATTAAATACATTCCTTGGATTCCCTTATTGCTTAAACACATAATACAATAAATAGTGAATAACAATAAGCTTTGCCCTCTATTAAACATTTGATAGTTTAACACAATAAGTATTCCAAAAGCTATTACATCAAATGAGTGGCTTTGTGGGCATACTTCCAACATTAAGCAATCACTTCACGCTTGGATTGACAGGTTTACTCAAGCAATAAAGAAATGGATATCCATAGAGTAATTCAAACCACATTTTGTTTCTGAAGCGTAGGCTTAGCTAATTGACTACTTTAATTATTTATGTGGATGATATGATTATTACAAGGGATGATTAAGAAGAAATCCAAAAGTTACAGGTAAATCTTGGCATAACTGAAGTCTGCACCCGGCAAGGGAATACTTTATGAAAATCATGGACATTTGAGATTTGAGGGGTTGGTGCAGATTGGGATGGTAATGTTACTGATAGACAGTTTACATCTTGGTATTTTACATTTGTTGGAGGTAATTTGGTTACATGGCGTAGTAAGAAGCAGAAAGTGGTGTCAAGGTCGTCTGCTGGAGCTTATTGTAGAGGTATGGCAAACAAAAAACGTAAACTTCTTTGGTTACATAAAATTTTGAGATGTCGTGGCTTTGAACCAAATGAGGTTATGAAGTTATATCATGACAATAAATTTGCAAGGGAGATAACAGATATTTTGATACAACATGATTGAACAAAGTATGTGAAGGTTGATTGACACTTTGTCAAATAAAATCTTGAAATGAAGATTGTCTATACGATTTGTGAATTCAGAAGAGCAGCTGGTTGATGTTCTTACTCATCGAGTATCTAGCAAAGTTTTTTCAGGACCTAATTATCAATGAGAGAAGTGAACAAGAGAAAATGTTGCGGTTTTGTTCTCTGATTTTTCTATTTCATTTTAATCACATGACATTTTATAAAGTTAAAATATCAAATGCAAAGAAAGGAAATTACTCTGTGAAGTTAGGATACAGATGGATTCGAAGCAAGACAAGGAGGAGTCAATAATCAGCGCCCATCTTCTTCGTGCGTGATGGATCCACTAGTGTGGAAGGGGATTTGGAGTCTTGAGGCCCCGCCAAAAATTAGAAATTTTATGTGGAGATTAGCGAAAGGGGTATTATCAACGCAAGCCAGTTTATTCAAGAAGAAATGTGCTCCATCACCGGTATGCCCAATTTGTAATGAGTATGAGGAGACTGTGGAACACATGCTCCTTACATGCCCATGGGTAGAGCCGGTTTGGTTTGGAGGGCCGCTTGGTTACAAGATTGATAGATGTTCAGTGACAAATATCAATGCTTGGTTGATGGAAATGTTGAAAGTGAACTATGCAACAAAAGAGGACTGGAGGAGATCTATATCTTTAATGGCTTTTACATGTTGGCACATAGGGAAAGCTAGGTGTAAAGCTGTTTTTAATCATCAAAATCCATCTCCTTCACAAACTCTTCATGCTATCACTTGTGCCAATATGAGTTTTCGAACGGCGAAGGAGTTGATAAATGTCCAGCAATCCCCGGGTATGGAAAATCAAAGAAGGATATCTTGGTCTCCTCCCCCTACACAAATGATAAAAGTGAATGTTGATGCAAGCTGGAAATTTAGGAGTAATGAAGGATATGTGGGCATTGTGATTAGAGACTCACAAGGAAGATGTAAGAGCATGGAAAGGAAGAAGGTCTGTGCTTCAAATGCTTTGATGGCAAAGGCTAAGGCGGTGCTTCAAGGTTGTATAAGTGCACAACAAAGGAATTATCCATGCATAATTGTGGAATCAGATTCAAAACAGGTAATTTCGGCCCTTATTGAAGGAAAGGAAAGGTGTAGTTGGGAATTTTTTTCCCATTATTAGTTGTATTATAGTTGTTGGGAAGTCTTTCTAGATTTGCAAATGGTCTTGGGTGCCAAGATCAGTGAACGAAGCGGCAAATTTCATTGCAACATATGTGGGTACGGAGATGTGGGAGGTTAGCAGGTTTGACAGAAAATTTTAAATAAGGATGACTGCCATGTCCTCCTTCTAAGGTGGTTTTTTTGTTTGGGGTGAGAAATGACACTTGCTTTGTTGTTTTGGCGTCTACTTGTATTCGCTACTCCTTTTGTTTTGTTAATCATGTTAGCCTTGTTTGGCTTTCGTGATATATTTCTGCTGTTGCTGTGTTATGGAATGCATTTCCAGTTTGGCTTTCGTGATATATTTCTGTTGTTCATAAAAAATCGTGCGGTTACAATTAAATGTTTTTTACGCAAAACGAAACTGCTTTATTTTTAAAAATATAAAAAGTATTTAATTGTAGCCGCACGATTTTTGATGAACAGCCCTTGTGTCTTGATCCCTAGGATCCCCATGGAGGGGATCCGGAGAGGATCCAAGTCCTTCCAGTTTCATCCAAAAAACAAAAAAAAAAAGAAAGGGGTCAGTGCACAATTTAGTAGCATTTCCCAGCCTAAAATGGGGAACATGATAAGTGCAGGCATTAACAAAAGCATGTCTTACAATACTTATCATGCGATTCATGTCCGCCATATTTTATGTGTAGTTTCAATAATTTAGCTAATTATTAAATGAAGTTTCGTTTGTGTCGGTATCCTTTGTATGGTTATTTGTTTTTATTTTTTGTTATATATTTTTTTAAATGAAACCGGACCAACGATACTCAATAGTGATAAAGTATTCCAAAGATACTATTGGTATAAAGAATTAGAGGGCGTAATTAGATTAATAGTCTCCGCAACAATAGGGTAGTTAGAAGATAAAAAATTAGAATTAAAACCACTATGGTGAAGTTTATCAGGTAGGCACAAAATTGAAAATTCAATCAACTTCCACTAATTGTTAATACGTGAGCATCACATATGATTCTAAAAAGATAAAGTTTGTCTCACATGCTAACAATTAATGGAAATTTTTGTTCTAGCCTCACGCGTTTTGGGCAGACTTCACCACATGGGTTTGAATCCTACTTCTTTTACCACATGGACTGTCTCCCGACTACTGTATCACCACGAGGACTAATAAACCAATTAGGCCAAATTAGATCTTAAATTCTTATGATGAAGATGGTTTACAAATTCGAAAATACCACTCTTACCAAATATTTGTACCATCTCTCTAATAGAAATGAGATCCACATATGCTGTGAGCTCCACCTCAATTAAAGAGATGATACAAATAAAAATAATAATATAAGGTAAGTGTTGTTGAAAATAAAGCTGGGTAATGAATGCCCACGTAGAAACTGAAAACATTGGGTAGATTTTCAATGCCCATAAAATTAATCTTGACTTGGGAGATAAAGGAAGATCAGATTGTCAAAGATGTATGCTTGGAGTTGCTCTATAAATAGAGCGCTTCGTATGCTTTTAAGAGAGACAAGAAAACACACTGAGTGAAAATATACAGAAAATAGAGAGGAAGAAGAGAGGAGAGAATATAGAGTTATTTTTGTACTATTATTCCAGGCTGTTAATGGAAAGCACCACTGCTGCCCGAGGATGTACTCCAGTCACACTGACTGTAGAGGAACCTCGTAAATTTTGTGTCTTGTTTCATTTATTCCACTGTACACACCGTCAATTTACAACACGTTATCAGCACGAGAAGCTCTCATGTCAGTGGAAAGCACAACGCCATAAATCAGGTGAAGCACTATCTACCTCTCACCTCTGTCAGCTAAAATCTCACAGAATAAAAGGTATGTCTATTTTTCATCTTTCCCATCACGCCAGAAGCGCCCCACCGAATTCCAGTGAGAATTGAAATTTACAACGACCTGTAGTCGTCACGAGATAAGAAAACTCGTACTTGACAACTGGTTTCCAGAGATCCAGAAGAATCTCGTTAGACTTGGAAACCCAGATCACGTCTTTTTCGACGGATCTCGAGAACTCCCATGAATACTCGGTTGTCTGAGATGGTGATGGCAAGACTGACTCCACATAGTCTTCCCTCTCTTATACCTCCATCAAGCCCGCTGTCATCTATAGGGAGGTTCTTGCTTCGTGATGCCATGTTCCATGGGTCATGCAAGAACAACATCAGTCTCTGGTAGCCTTTAGGGATTGAATTTAATTTGGGCAACCTCCACAACAACTCAGCTGGCCCTGAGTTTCGAGATTAGCAGAGACAGAGAAGGAAAATGATGGTGTGTCAGACACCATGTGGAAACTAAGAAAAAGTAATAAAAATAAAAATAAAAAACAAAAAGAGTAAAGACTTTTTGGATGGTGTCATACCATTTGAAAAGAAAGAATAAAATATATATATATATATATATATATATATATATATATGTGAATGGTGTTGGTTTAAAACACTTTCACAAGTTCTATTTATTTTAAAGCAATTTATTTATCATGGACAGTTTTACCGCCTACTGCTTTAAGTTTTGATTTATGTGAATGGTGCTGAATTAAAGCCCTTGTCACAAGCTCTATTTACTTAAATGCAATTTATTTATTATGGTTGGAATTACCGTCTATTGCTTTAATTTATTTATTATTACGATGAGTATATATAGGACCCGAAGTTCCTTGATCAGATTAGAACTTGAAGTTTCTTGATCCTCATCATATAAAAATGATTGGACCAGAAGTTCCATCATGCAAATATAAAAATGATTGGACCTGAAGTTCCATCATACAAAAAGATCGGGCATGAAGTCCCTTGATCCTCAAGATCAGGACATGAAGTTCCTTGATGAGTACAGTAAGTTTGAAGTGCCACAGTGCCTCAACTTAATTGCAATAATAGCCATTAGAGTCTTAGTCTACAGACTATTAAATAAGGACTAGAAGTTCCTTATGTCTATACTCAAAATGGTTTAGCAGAAGCATTTATTAAGCGGATGAAATTAATTACCCGCGCTCTGCTCATAAAAACGAAATTGCCAGTTTTTACATAAGTACATGTTTTTTGCATGATGCAGTATTAGTTCGGTTGAAATTTGTTACCAACCATCAATACTTCTCAGTACAACTCGTGTTTGGGAACCAGCCAAACATTATACATTTACGAGTTTCTGGTTGTGTTATCTTTGTGCCTATTGCACTGCCACAACTTACTAAAACAAGGCATTATCGCGAATTGGGGCATTGATGTTGATTCACCGTCTATCATTCAACATTTGGAACCCGTGACTGGGGATATGCTTACCGCGTGGTTTGCGGACTATGATTTTGATAAAGACAATTTTCCCGCCATTAGGGGAAGAAAATATCATTCCAGAAGAATGATGAGAAAAAAAAAACCGTTCCAGAAGAACGAAGAGAATTTGTCTTATTTTGATTCATGAAGCGATCAATTGAGAATAATTGAATGATGCATCGATATGCAAATCAAGTGCCAGATGCATTTAATGATGCAACGAAAGTAATGAAATCACATATATTTGCTGCAAATGTGCCTACAAGAATTGATGTCCCTATTGGACAATATAATGAAGCAGTAAATGATTTATCTGTTGCATGCCTGAAGCATGGTAGATAATGTGGTAGTAAATGATTTATTTGTTACACGCCTGAAGAGTGGCAAACCCTTAGATTCAGAAGGTTCAGTCATTTAAAAAAAGGAAGAATATGGCACTACTGAACTATTGCATTCCCAAAGCATAACTGTTAACATGCCGAAAGCATGACAGTCGCCGTATGGATACACGTCCCAGAAAGGACAATGAATGCCCACGTAGAAACTGAAAACATTGGGTAGATTTTCAATGCCCATAAAATTAATCTTGACTTGGGAGATAAAGGAAGATCAGATTGTCAAAAATGTATGCTTGGAGTTGCTCTATAAATAGAGCGCTTCGTATGCTTTTAAGAGAGACAAGAAAACACACTGAGTGAAAATATACAGAAAATAGAGAGGAAGAAGAGAGGAGAGAATAGAGAGTTATTTTTGTACTATTATTCCAGGCTGTTAATGGAAAGCACCACTGCTGCCCGAGGATGTACTCCAGTCACACTGACTGTAGAGGAACCTCGTAAATTTTGTGTCTTGTTTCATTTATTCCACTGTACACACCGTCAATTTACAACAAGTGTAGCATTACAACAAATTTAATCCAAAATAGACATTTTGTATTCGGAAGATAGGCTAGGTTTCAATAATGCAGAAAATTATAACCATGCACCACTTTTTTCTCTCATACACAGTTCTTTATCTCAGACTATTAAATTGAATAAATAAAAGTAAAATACAGACATGATTCAACAAAGAGAAAAGTATTTTGTTGTTATTATTTTCTTTTCAATTAATCATCTGTTTTCGTTATTCAGCAAAATTGGCACGGGTCAAAATTTGAGTTAGTTTTGGTGAGAACATGAATCGGACATGGAAAAAGGGAAGTTTCACTGATTTTATGATAGATGCTAATTCTAATTACTTTAACCGATTATAAATACAAACCATTGTACACGGTATCAACACAATTCAACCCATATCCCCTTAACAAATGCACGAGATGAGATTCCTACTAGCAGCTGCATGCCTTGTTCTCGCAAATTGCCTCCACGTCCGAGTTATAGAGAGCCGTCCGGGAGACATCGAATTCTCTACTCATGATGCCACCGACGACTCATACCAGAACTTTATAAGCGCACTGCGCGGCCTACTGACGAGTGGAACGACCACGGCAAATGATTTATCAGTGCCGAATTCGAAACCATTCATTTTGGTTGATCTTTCAAACCGTATTGGAAGCACCATCATCCTAGCGATAGACAAGGAGAATACCAATGTGGTGGCTTATGTTGCGGGCGACAAATCCTACTTTCTCAAAGACGCTCCGGTTGCAGCTCTCAACACTGTATTCCCTCCCATAACGATCTTTTATCTTCCATTTACTTCTAGCTATACTGATCTCGAGAAAGCTGGTTGTAAATCCAGGTGGGAAATCCCTCTAGGACTCACTCCCCTGGACAATGCCATCACCGCGTTGTGGGAGGGAGGTGATTCCAAAGCCGCGCAGTCCCTTCTGGTGACCACTCAGATGGTTTTAGAAGCAACGAAGTCCATATTAGTTGAGCAACGTGTCCGGGATAGCATACAAGAGAAAGGTGACTTCTTACCGGACGCTGGAATCCTAGCCAACGGGGAATTCTAGACAGCAGTGGCTGTCCTCCTTCTGGGTGGCTGCCATGCATGCTCCTATATCTAAGTATGTATATCTATGTTATTAGGTACTTTGTCCTCAACGTAACCACACATAAGGTACTTATAGCATGTTTGTATAACATGCTTTTGTAAAACGAACCTAAATAAGTGTGCAATTATGTAACAACTGTGCCTATTCCAAGAATCAAGAGGACAAAGGACTTTATTGTGCTTTCAGATTTTAGTTTTCTGAATACGGTGTACGATCTTTTAATTACTTATCTCATCACGTGAAGGGTAGGACAAATTTATGGGTTTGAGACGGGATGGCCATATATACTTAAATTGTAGGATCTACTCTTATTAAACAGCAACTAGTGTGTCAAGAGCACGAATTCAAGAAATTCATAAGATTTCAGAGAAAAAGAGAAGAAAATTACAGCATGAAATCGTGTTTGGTAGGCAAGAAAACTGACGAGAAAGTGTTAAGAATGAATCCCGCTTTGGAGTAATAAAAGTAATTGGCCTACTCCTCGTACAGCTAGTTGATTTTATGGTGATTTCTGAAACCTCAATTTTCTTTATTATCATAACAGATTGTCACATATGTGAAGTTCAATGGCAACGCGTGCTCAAAGTCACCGGATTTGTGTAGTCCACGTGTTAAGCTTGATAACTTGTCACGTGTGAGGGGGCGTGACCAGAATGAATCTCACATTAGGGAAAGAAGGGACATTACATGTGCTTATAAATAATTGAACTACTCTCTATGCAATCAATTAATTTTATAGTAGAACCTCAACTTTTAACTTTCAAAAAAAAACCAAAGTCGCTGTACCAAGGCTCGTGATACACCGTATTATTTATGGAAAACTAACGAAAAGTCCCTGAATAGTGACAGTTTTAATGAAAAGTCCTTTTTGAAGGTATAATGAATAGTGACAGTTAAAGGTAAAAAAGTGGTTTTTCATTAAAAGTAAACAGTGTCAGGGATATTTTATTAAAGCTCGCTATTATCTATATACTAAAACTAGATTCTCCCAGCACTGTTTTTAACTGTTTGAAAATAGTGAAATGGTGAAAATACCCTTTGTTTCTTCTCACTCCCACCTTCAGTTGTTTGCTTGGTTTAATCCTCTATTTCTATTCCGTTTTCTCGATCTCTTTTATGTTTTCTTCCGTCGGAGGTGAACTTAGCATCTCATTTTTTCTTTCGGCTCCCGCTTCTTTCTTTTTTGGCCACGCATCAATCATCGTCGAAGGCTCTGCTCGAACTTTCTTCTCGACTTTTCCTTCCGTTTCCATTTCTCTCTCTGTGGTCTTCTCTCCTCTCCTCTCCTTATATGTCACTCTTCCTCTAACTCTCATTCTCCATTGAAAGGTCGAAGACCAAAGCTTAAATATGGTTCTTGACAGGTCGCTGGTTCCTTGGCCAAAACCACTGCCTCCACTAATTCATCCAAATCGAAAGAACCCTCTCAATCCCGTACTTCTGTTCAGCTTTTGCAGAAACACTTATGTGTCGTCCACCGTTAGGGTTCATTTGCCTCCAAGGTGTCCATCTCCTAAATAATCGATCGATTTCGGCCATTTTTTCTCGATTTCGTTCAACTTTGACCACCTCACGTCGGGTAAGGTATCAATCTCTTCCTCTGCTCACAGGAGGTAGCTTCTCGAAATTTTCAATTTTAACTTCCAGATTTGAGAATTTCGAATTTGATTTTTCATTTTGTGATTATTTTTTTGCAGAGGTTGTATTAGTTTTTCTTCATCTGAAAATTTGGGGGTTTCTTACGGCATAATATTATCAAATTTGATTTTTCTAATTTTTGATTTTGGGGTTTTGCAAGGAGTGCTAATATACTGATTTTGTGGAATTTTTATTCTTTGCAGGTTTTTCTAGTTGATGAAATACTTTTGCCATCACTCTCCAGGTATGATTATGTTTATGTTTTTTCTGTTTCCAAATTATGTATGCTGAATATTGAAGGTATCTAAAGTTAAATTGGTATTTCTTGACAGGAGGCTCCTACTTATTCTAGAACTTGGAGCGGTCATATGTAGAAGCTACTAGGTTATGCATGCTCAATCCATTGGTGTATATAAAATGATTAAAGTATGAGATGCATTTTTTTACTCAATGAGGTTGTTACATAGTTTCCCGATGTTAATTTTGTTTTCTACATGTTAGCGAATAGGGCAAATTTTTAATGTATTTGTTGAAGTTGCTATTTTTTATTTTTGGAAAAGTGTCAAGTAGTTTTAATTTCTTTGTGCAATCTTGGCAAAGTGTTTTTTTTTCAAAGAGGCCTTTCTTCATGATTGGATATTGCTGCGATGATGACTAGAGGCTGTTGAAGCGGAGTATGTGCATCATGATACCCTTGCCAAACGTCTCTTCAACTATCTGTGCCTCCTATATTCAGTTATTCAATGAATTATTATTTATATTTTTTACAATTTTTGGCTTTTCTTTTCTGCACAAGATATGAGAACATGTTTGACACATTGCTTGAAATATGAGGAGGAACACTCTTTATTTGAAAGTTGCACTACATTTCAACGATACGAAAATAAAATAGTTGCATCCACTGTCTATTTGTAATGTGAAAAGCCATGCAATTGAAACTTAAAAAATTTCAATCTAGATTTGATGACAATCCTTTAAGGATATAATTTTCTCTTCTTTTACATAAGATATTGGGCGTTCATCACTTTAAAGATTGCATTTGTTCTACTTGAGCATAATAGTGTCATCTCAAACCACTTTCACAAAGCTGATTTATTATCTACAAATCTGCCATTTTCATTTCAATTTGTGACTCCTATTTTGCTTTTTCCATTCTCATATTCTTGACAAGTGACCACTGAAATTTATTGCCTATAGCTATTCAAAGTGCTTCATGCATAAATTTATCTCACACTTTCTTAACAGGGGAGAATCAGTGAGCTAGCTATGCGACTAAGAGTTGCTCTGAACATTGCTGAAGCATTGGACTACTGCAGTAGTGAAGGCCGCCCATTTTACCATGACTAAAATTCATAGATGGTTCTCTTTGATGAGGTGATGTCTCCAATTTCTTTTCCCAAATTTGTTTATTTAGTTATTCAATTTTTACAAGAAGTGAGATAATTTTAATCACGTATAATTGCGGACCTTTTTTGATAAGTAGACATATTTCATTCTATGTTAAGATTTTTTATCTAAAAAATACATGGATATATATGAGATCAAAGTGGTAAGTTTATGAATGGTGTTGCAGGAATGGCAATCCTTGGCTTTCGTGTTTTGGATTGATGAAAAACGGTAGGGATGGAAAAAGTTACAACACTAATCTTGCTCACACCTCCTAAATATCTAAGAAATGGTAATTGCATATTTTCCTTATTCATAATTATTATTTAATATATCATTTTTTATACACCTTGCTGAGGGATTATTTATTATACCATTTTGTATACACCTTGATGAAGGATAAACTGAATTCTGACCAAGTCAATGAGTAAACTTATATGAATAAGGAGTTATATTGTATAATCTGTTGAATTTTGCTACAACACCCTCATCCTGCGAGATTAAGAATACTTGAGAATGATGAGTTGAGAGATCAATGTACCAATTATTGCTATCATGTGCTTTACAATAAGGCTAAAGTCTCAATGAAATTTTGAACTTTGCCAAATGAACTCTATGCACTGCAAATCCATCACTAAGACCAAATTCTTAGTGCAATTAATAATGTGACTAGAAACTGTTATGTTCAGCTTTGGGACTGTCCTTTTGGATCTTCCCAATGAAAAACCTCTCCTGATCATGTTATCTACTACATTTTTGAATCTCGATATCCCTAGTTTTGGTCTTTCTTTTGTTTTTCTACTACTTTGGTGCTGAATTATTGCTCTTTGAATTGTTTTGAGGATACCCAATTGCCCAAATTGTTCAAATTTGATACTAAAGTGAGCTTTTATGTGCATTTTTGGTTTGGTTCTTCTTTGAAATGAATATAATTTGTAAGAAGTATGTTGCCATTACCAAGTGTTTATATTCATCTCTTTCATAATTGTAAAGGAGAGAGAGGTCTGTTGTGTTTGGTGTAAAGTTGATTTTTTGTATTTAAATTATCTAGATGAGCAATCGGGTTTTTTTTGCTGCTAGCGAGTATTTTTGCATTGTATGGTTAGTATTTATTATTTACAGTGTGTGCATTTAGTATTGTTAGTACTTATGACGTGTGCATACATAATACATTTCCGATTAGCACTTATGACCTGTGATATGATTTTAAAACCCGCAGCAACGCACGGACATCAATCGCTGGTAATTACCTATAAGCACATAGGTCTCATTCCTCAACTTTCAATTGTTTTTGTATTATGAGTGACATTCTATTACAATTACATTTAAATAGGGAGCAACAAAAGAAGTGCCTGCTCCATGCAATATGAACCACAAACCCAAATTCCCGTGGTCATCGTGTGTTCGACATGCAGACCGATCGACCAGATTGTAACATGGGGTTTCCACTGTAAAGGTTCTTCAGCACTAAAGCAAAGTGGATGAGAGGCAGCAGGGATCTCACAAAGAGGCTCGCACTTGAACACATGTTTGGAATAGGTCCGTAGAGCAGTTCCACTGTTGCTAGGCTCCATGGGCAATAACTGCATGCAGTAAGTGCCAAAGTGCATCTCCACTCTCAAACTGAATAGCCCAAGCAAATGAAACCAACTGTAGCCTGCCAAATGAATCAGCCATTACTACGCAATGCTTCTCTTGATCCTCGGTCACTGAAACTACATCCATAAACTTCAATGACCCAATGGACAGGTTTGCATGAAAAAGCTTGTGGACAATGGTAAGAGTATGGGAGTCGGATCACATTCGAAACGCTGTCGTTTGCAAGTGGTGGCTTGTGGCTGAGTCGGCCGAGCAGGGAGAGTGTCCTCAGAAGAGTGCGACTCACTCTGGCCATCGATGAGCTTCTCTCAGACTCCAGACCCTCACGTAGAAGAAAACGACATGTTGTTTATATATCATTTTAGAGAATTTATTTGGAAGATTGGGTGAAAATCGATGAATTTACAAATCTCAATTGTTGAACAGAATAAAATTAAAGCACAAAGGATATCGATCAAAATGCTGACATATTGCTCACTCCAACATTGACGACACATCGATTGGATGCTAAAAATGATCATTTCCGCAATTGAGGTGGTAAGTTCGTCACGTCATCCCATCTCAAAGGTGAGTGAAAGCCCCACCGAGTAATAGAATAATCATCCTTAAATTTTTCAAACTAGGGAAATGTGAATTAGAATTTAGAGTGCCAAGGAGGACGACATAGTTCAGCTCGAGCAAAAAATGTCCTATGCGGCTACGATCATTCGTGTTAATTGTTAATTGCAGCACTTGCCAACAACCGCCAAAAGAGCGGGCATGCGCACTCCTCAGTTGTGGAAAAGTTCAATGACTATTACAATCATAAGCAATCAAGATTCTTACTCAGGAAATCACAACTCAGAACGTTTACATATAAAATTATCATGGAAAATTATAACTAATGCAGTCAGAAGCTGCATGTTTAAATTTACAAGCCCACCCCACGAATTGTCCAGTTCTTTTTCCGGTCCAAGTGCCCAATTCAGGGGGCCAGAATATCACCTAATTGACCGGAATATAGTCCTAAATTAACTTTACCGGTTGACCACTGAACACAAAATTGACCTACAACCTTATATACAGCCAGCCTACAAGAACTCCCTGGCAGAGTACGTATGCCTTCGACTCAAAGATCGATTTACTGAGGATGATTATTTTTTGTTTGAGGAACATGAGTGCTCACGTTGGCAATCAATGACTGTTGAGCGGCAACAAGATGTGGTGGAGCAGACAGATTTGACGGGGGTCTTGCAGCAGCAGGAGTTGGTTGGGTTGGCTGAATAATGAACTGGTTGAGAGCAGCAGAGTAAGCCCGACCTGACAGGCTTCCACGCATCCGACCTGTTGGTCGCCAGTTCTCTCCGGATGACAATTCTGGTGATCCATCAGCCCCTGATACTGCTTGCACCGTTTCTACTACGTTTCTGCTCTGCTCCAGTCCAGCTGTCCTGAAACCTTCAGCATTTGCTGGCAAAATTGGCCTGTTTCTCGGAGATTGATTTTGAACTGGCGTCGATGGAGACTGCCTGGCCATCATAGCAACTCGCTGCTGCTGACCAATCACGAACCTTTGTTGGTTGTCTAAAGAACTTGACATTTGACCAGTCTCAACTCGTACACTTCCCTGCTGAATATGGGCCCGCGAGAGATGTGGAGATGATCGATTGGCGCTTGAAAGCTGACCTACAGTCTGGGGAGTCCGTGGATTAAAAGCTTGCTGCAGATGTGCATTTTGGAACTCCATAAGCCCAAGAGATGTTCGGTTAGCACTCTGCAGTTGACTCGGAGCTGGAAGGCCAACAACCTGTTGGGCAGATTGGCCATGACGATCCCAGTTCTGCAAGATTAATGAAATGCAACTCATTAGCATGACAAATTGGACACCAAGAAAATATCATTTAGATTGGAATTCCGTAAATTAGCAACAAAAATTCTCTACAATGCTTTGACCAACAACCAATCAAACTGAAAAGTGCTGATTAAAAATGAAGAATTTGAGGAACCAATCAAACTGAAAATTGTTGATTAAAAATCAAGAATTTGAGGAACCAATAAAACTGAAAAGTGATTAAAAATCAGGACTTTGAGGTCCAGGGTTCCCAACTTGTATTTATGATGGTCGCCACCAGCATAACACAATGGACTTCAAGAAAAGAAGGGAGCATTAACCTGTGTTGTTTGTGAGGGCGGTTGCATTGACGATGGAGCAATATTTGACACCTGAGGCGGATTCATTCGGGGCCTAGAAAAGTGTTGCTGTCTTTCCACATCACTACATACTGCAGTGACACCATTTGCTGTGGGTGTGATAGACTGGCCAACCTGAGAACTAAGAGAGGCGCTAGGGGGAGTATTGAAACTAGTTCTAGATCTTTGCTGCAATCCTGGTGTCTGGGCAGGAAGGGCCTGAACTGCTGTTGATGTCCTAGGTAATACTGTGTTAGCAAATCTCCCATACTCATTGCTAACAGTAGCATTTGAACTTGCAAACTGCAGTTGTTGTAACTGCAAATTATTGGAATATTGAGTATGCATTGCAGATGCCACAAGATCAGTGTTCACACGACTCTCAGTTCCTCGATCAAGCGCAGGAGAAACGGCATCAGTCAACACAGGCAGGTGTAAATTTGCAGGACCAGAGTGAGAGATACCACCATCCATCTGGGTGTCTGACCTTATACCGGAAGTCAATGAGCCATTAGGGAAGCAAATGCCAGACCAAAAGTCGTCCTCTAGATGAGCAGGAACAGTTTGATTAACCCTGCTTGTGTTGCAAAGAGGTTTTACGTCTTCGGTTTCACAAGCACTCAAAGTGTCCATCTCAGTATCATCCTCAGTAAGATCCAAAACAATAGGAAGTGCAGATGAGACACGGGTAGATTCTTCCTGTTCAGAAATTTCATTTTGAAAGGCCTTACCATGTGCTTGACCTAGATCATCATCATTCTCCAGTCCAGCTTTCCATGATCCATCCATAGAGATTATTACTTCAGCAACATTCTCTCCTACCTCTCTCAGGACCTAGGGGAGAAAAGCAACTGATTTTATAATATTGGGTAAAAAATAACGCAAACAGACAGCAAGAATGCAAATAAATAGCTACTTACCTTAACCATATTTTGATCAACACGGAGGTCCAAATAGCAGACATACTGATTACAGTGGGGGCAGCGCCACGAAGGTCGTCTTAAATTTATATTGACGTAATTACTAAAGTCGAAACACTATAGTTCATATAAGCGACAGAAAATTATATTAGAAGACAGTTTCGACTATAGTTACAAGAAAATATATTACCATGTACAACTACAATCACAGAATAACTTCAAATTTCACCAACTACCCAAAGCTCGAAACTGAAAAAATCAACTCAGGACATAAAGGACAACAAATCCAATTCCAAATTCTCAACTTCCCCTACAAACCTCAACAACTAACAAGAGAATATTTTGGTGGGACAAAGCAAAAACTTTCATCCAGCCTTTTCTATTGTCCTTACAGCCCCTAGAGCACAAACAAAGAAAATTTTACTTTTTGTCTTTTTTCTGCTCCCAAAGAATGAAAAAAAAATCACAATAATATTTTTAAGATATTAAATCTGAACCCGAACTCATAAGAAATATCTCCAACGTATAAATTGGAAACCAGGTGACCTCGAAGCAGCACATTAAATCACTTGCACATAGAATGGAGGCGGAAAGCATCAATGTAATTAGAATCCACCTCTAGTGCACAATTTAAAAAACAAAAAACTCTGGGCTCCAATAGAATCAATCATGCAAGCACGATGCATACAAATCGAGGAACAATGTTAAAAGTCTCAAAAGCTTGTTACATAATGATTATGAAGTTGCAAACAAAGATTTAAAACCAAAGGCATCAATAGGAGAAAAGGATGCATGGAGCACTCACCTGAAGATGTTTGCACAAATGTCCTTTGACAGGAGTTTTTATACGTGTATAACTGTTTTACAGATAAAAGTAAAATGTAATAATCAGCATCATAGCAATGAAGTTTCATCATGGAAGGATTACCAAACTACACATTTTCATCCATTTTAACGTAGAGAAATCGACAACAAAAAAGTAGATAAGATACGAAACACACTTCAAACCATTAAGAAATTTATTCACAGAAACCAGGACACATGAACAAAATGCTATTTTGATTTTTGAACTCGATACTTGACAATATAGAAGCAGCTGGCGTAACTGATGAAAAACACACAAAAATAAATAAATAAAATGATGTTGTTCCAATATTTCAGCGAAAAAAACAAAAATGTTTCTTCAATCAGAGATTCAGAAGTTCAGAATATATGGGATGAGAAAGATCACATTAATAGGCATCAACGTTTAACCTATGATATCTTCATATGAAGCTACTCAGCCTCTCCCGATCAGAATCAATTGAAAATTAGCAGATATCCCATAAAGTTTCTAGCATTAACATTTCTACTTAAAAGTAAATCCTGATAATACGCTTCAAATCAAATGTCCCAGGAATACATGTCTGACGTAAAAGGTTATAAAACTAATAAAATTCAAAACCAAATGTAGTAAGAAAATTATACCAACATTAAAGCTACAAGCAATAAATATCAAGGCATACCTTATGGGACAATTGAGAGAAATTCTTGATGGCCCCTCAATTAAATCAGGATCTAATGATTAAAAGAAGACAATTAAACAAACAATACCATTGTAAAAAGCCTAATGCTTTGCAAATTCCTGATACTACAAGATATAATCAAGTGTCATTTGATGTTTCCTATGGAGAATACCTGAATCTGACGGAGACACAGTGAACTGCGAATAATCTTTCAGTACTGGAGTGTGAGGTGATGGTGTGATACTCATAAAGGCAACCACTATGGTATAATGACCTAAAAATAGTTCAATGTGTCAGAGCTGGATGAATATAGTACAAGAAAACTACAATAATTAGAACGTGATGACTTGCATCCAAACTCACCATTGAATTGGCCCACAGCTTGCAGAAGATTTGATCCAAACTTAAGCATTCCAGTCACAACTGAAGGCAACTGGGGTCCAGTATCCTGTTAAAGAAAATGAAAGGCACAGGGCGTTACGAAATGAATACTATGTTACAATCCAAATTCTGTCAAATTTAGTTATCCAGTAAGTGGAACCCACAAACCATTGTAACATTGATCCTTTTATCTACTCCCTTTCCATTTAGCAGAAAGCTACAGAATTGAAAGAAAAAAATATGTTGTTAGAATAAATAGGAAACACCTCTAACTAAACTAAAAGGTTGAGAGAAAAATCAGCCGTACTTCACTTGTGGTGGACTTATAATACATGCAGATGTCTCTATATTATCTGTTTGTGCTACAAATAATCGCTTGAGGCAAACAGAAAGGGTGAGGTACAGAATAACTTCTACAAATCATAATTCCAATTTCATGTATAAAAGGAAAACAGTATAACGTAAACGATTAGAACAAAGAGAGAAATCACCACGAGTATATAACCGAATAATAAAGTTATGATGACACAAATTATATGTATAGTTATTCTCTAATAAGATAAATATGGACATACTTCTTTGTTGTTAGATAGACATGGACAGCTAGGATGCACAGAGGATAAGATCTCAGCCATCCATATCAAATCTAACAACTGCTAAAGATCTAAATTAAGGACTTGCACCCTAAATGTTAGATCAGATATGGAAGATTAAGATGCATCTCACTCACTACTATTTGAAATGAACAATAAGCATCTAGAAGGAGACATAAGCCTTCCACTGAACCAGATATGACCATTCGGTCAGCCTTCATGAATGATGTGTTTGCTTGTGTTGGGATTTTGGCTCGTCAAAGTTAGTCTCCTATTTTGTTTAGGATTGTATTAGGGAAATAAAAGGTGCACCGATTCTTCTCCAAAAAGGACTAGGAAAGAATCAAAGTTTCCTTGTACAATTAGATTAGGAATCCAAGAAGTCTAATTTGGAAAAGGAAAAAAGTGTACTTTCCTATTCCATATAAAATAGGAAACTTAATCAGAAAATAGGCATGTAAACCACACCCTATACTTATAAACAGGATGCAGCAAGGCTAGGGAATGTGTGAGAAAATCCAGAGACAGATGAGAGGGATAAGGGGTGAATAGTTCTAGGATTTTACAAAAGTACTATAACTCTATTATTAATCAAAGAAGTCGTGGTATTCTACCCAGGGAAATCACAAGTGGATGTAGGCAAAAGTTCTGACGAACCAGCATAAATCTTGTGTGTTTCTAGCTATTCTCTAATTTGCTAAGTTTAGTCTATTGCCGGATACATCAAAGAGCAAGATCCAGAGGAAGTCAACATTATAATAACTTGTGTATGATGTATGACATTCATGCATCCATGTTTAAATAAACTACAAGACTCAAGAACTTACAACCACTCCAACATTCAAACAAAAATGCATCCAACTTTATAATATGCTTACAATTTTTTCTTGAGGAGAATAATGTGTACTCTTCGAAATATGGAAATCAAGCACATGTGCCCCATATCCAGACTACAACATGATAAGACATGCGTCAAAACGAACCCAAAAAAAAAGGGATATGAAAAAAAGTTGAAAAAGGGAATGAAAAGCCACCTTGACTTCTAGAGAGGCAAGTATCTGGCCCATCTTCATCATTGGATAATACCTACACCACACACAAAAGGAGATCTTTCTAAATCATTTGCAACCTCAGCAAAAGACACCCATTGATACTTGATACCAAAAGCACGATTATTAGGACGAGCAAAGAACAAATATTTTGAACCTTAGAAGCTAAAGAAGTCATTGTAATAAAAAAAATTCTACCTATTTCTAGTTAAACTCTAAATTCTAAATTCTAATATGAACATGGTGCAGGATTATTAGGCTGAGATGATATCCTTTAAAAGGAAACATCAAATGAAATCTATATTATACGCATGTATACACATGTATGTTGTAACATGTACAAAATTAAAGCACGATACAAGTTCCCACCTTTCCATAATTGTGTCTATAACAGGAAGAGAACAGCTAGCTCCAGTTTTAACATCCCCCAAGCTGCAGAAGCTACTCCCTATCTATAATTGCACAAGAAGATCATCAGCAACATCAACATAAGACAAATTTGAGCAATAATAAACAAATTAACAGCATACCTCGTTAGCTAGAAAAAAGAGCTCTTCAGTCTCCTTATCCGAAAACCATCCAGTCCTACAAGCATTCTGCCAAATAAAACAAAAAGTCAGCTCGAAACTCATGATTACGTTCTAAGTTGGATACAAAACAAAAACCAAACAAAGCTTCAAGCAAAAACGGGATAACAAAACATGAACACGGGCAAGCAGGATATGCTACTTGGATAAACGGTTAGCATACGTTTTCACATTTATTACATAAAATGAACCACATTCGGGTTTATACCTTAACAGAAATCATCAGCACCATGATAGCAGCTTCCAAAACCTTATCACTCTTGCGTTGGCATATCTACACAAAACAAGAGTTAAAGTACAAATCTTTCCCTCAAAATAAAGGGGAAAAATTGAAACCGGGAATTCACGAACTAGAAGATGAAAACTTCGTACCTGCTTCAACAATCCAGGTAAATCTTGAGCAATCGCCGGAACCTCATTGTTTGCAACGGCATAGTCAATGCCTCTGCATTTTGCCAAAGCAATTTCATAAAAAGGAAGGAAAATTGAGGAATTCAATTAGGGATTTGAGAAAAATGGGGGAAGGGTTTTCACCTAGAAAGGGAAAGGCAGAGATTGAAGAACTCCATGGCCTCGCCGCGATAGCCAGATTTGACGTGAGCTGCCAAGCGCTCAGCGACGGCGGCGACTCGGTAGGAGTTAACGAGGGAAGCGGAGAGTTGCTGCTGCCCAACGCCTTTCAGACTGACTAAGTTGCTGACCGCCTGCGGTGTTAGCGTTGTTCCACTCATTAGCTCGCACAAGGACACCCACCACACCCACACCTACACGCGCCCCTCTCTCTCTCTCTCTCTCTCTCTCTCTCTAGGCCTTTCAAAAAATTGCAGGTGAAATTAGAAAAAGAGTTCTGGAACGCTACGAGGGACACATGACACAGTACTTGTAATTTCCAACTGTGCAGGCATTTTACAACAAAAAATAAATAAATAAAGTGTAGTTTGTTGTGACATATGTTCTTATCAATATATGATTGTGTAAATCCTAAGTAAAGATAGAGTATGAATCCTTTGGAATCTAGAAGATCTTTCCTAATAGACTTTGTATTACTTGGAGAGAACAAGTATCTCTCCTCCTAATTACTATAAATAAAAGCACAAGGAATGGGGAATAGAATAACATAACAACACAATTCATCAAGTCTATTCTCCAATATCTCTTCTTCTCTTTGCCGCACCTCTCTAGAAAATATAGGCCACAACACGTTATCAGCACGCTCTTCACGCTGTGCTTAGAAGAATTTAAAGAGAATTTATTCGTCTTCAATCAGGGGAGTATTACGTTTCAATTATTTTTAATTGATTAAATTTAGATTTTTATTGAATTCATATACTTCTATTGATTCAATTTATTTTCTTATGTTGAACGTGATACAAGCTTGAAGATGAAAGCCGAAATTTTCTGCATCAAACTAATTCATCCATATCATCACGCAATTAGGTTCTTTCAAAACAACGGTTTTTAACTCAATATTTTGCAAGCCCTGATAGCATGAACATTCACCATGATGCATGACCTAACTTTATGTTTAACGTATTTTAGATTCTACATAAATTGTGTATGCCTCATAACCATAATTGTTTAAATTATGTGAATTTGATATTGATTATGAATTGAATCTTACATATGTACATTCATTGAAAATATTATTTTGCACATGCATCAATTTACATATGTGTTTCATTGAATTATATATGCATGCCATTTAATTTAGTTTAATAAAATAAAAAATAAAAAAAAATGGATTTGTTTTGCACTGCGGCATGCAAGCCGCACCCCAAGGATTTTTTTTGTGTGGCATTTTTTTTTTCCAATCTGAGCCCTAATGGGCTCCAGCTGATCGGCCCGTGTGGCCAGAGAAAAAAATTAGGGTTCTGCCGAACCCATGCCTTGGCATGCTGCCAGGCCACAAGACCATTAGGTCTGCAGCCTGCATTGAAACATGTTGGGCTTGCAGCCCTCGCTCAGCCCACACGACACCAGCTCAACTAGGCTACGGTGTTCCCGTGTCTGGTGCCGCAGGAGAACCCAGCCCCGGCTGGGATGGGTCTGGACTTACCCAAGCCTTTGGGCTCTCGACCTACTTTCAATTTTTTGGTTTGGGTTCACCTACCATGACCCATAACCCTGCCTTGCGGCCCGCCAAGAAGAAAAAAAAACAAATTTTTCTGGGCTCAGCAGCCCAGATCGAGAAAGAAAAAAAGCAATTTTTTTGTTGTTTGTTTTTTGGGGTTTGCATTAATGTAGCCTGTGGCTTAATTTTTTAAATCATTTGGGTTTTTATATTTTTTACCCACATTTTAATTTGGCCCGAAGTCCAAATAACTTAATTCAATTATAATTGTAAACCTAAAGTTATATTTTTGCACATACTTGTTGCATATTTGCTTGCATATATATTTGTGTTTGCCTGCAGGTATTATGAACTTAAAGTCCATACTTCCGAACCCGAAGTTTTGGAAAAGTGCCATAGAAACCTGAAGTTTCTTAACACGCAACACTCATGTTGAGACCCGAAGTTCTCCATGCTTAAAACCGTTTAAACCAAACCATATCTTAGAACCTAAATGTTCTCACTTTGATGTTTATGGAAATTTTATTTCCTAAAACACCAATCACATTCTTGTTTCCTCCATTCAGCGTATTGTCGAACCGTAACAAGTTCGATTTCACTAATTTGGAAGTTTTGAATAAGAAACTACTTTATGTGGATACAAGACGTGACACCCCACTTGACTATGACTAATTGAGAAATCATTGTAGCCAGTTCTTCATTCGAAGACTTATGCCTGAAGCATATCAAGTGGAAGTACCTCACTAATGAGGACTTCATGGCTCTTTGACTCACTATAGACAGTTCCAATCACGCAAAGATAACTTCTTCTTTTTTTTCCCGAAGCAAAACATGATTGAAACCTTTATGTCCATGAATAGGTACAATTCTGAAGTTTATATCCGATTGAATTTTGACTAGAAGAAATTTTTTCTCGTCCTTCTATATCTAATTTGCTCCTGAAGTAGCAGTATAGAAAACAGAAGTTTACCAAATTCTCGAATTTGATTACTACCACACCTGTGAGAAAATGGTGATACCTTGCTTCTGCAGGGATGCACCAAACACTAATGCTCTGCTTCGGCAGAGGCCTACCGAACCCAAATTTGGGTCCGTCCCTCTCTCACGATCCAATTTTCGAATGTTTTTTTCCAAACATATGATAGAATCAGGCCTGCCAAAAGGTAGTATCATGCCCGAAGCATGATCCCTGGCACCTAAAACTTCAAGAATAAGGGATAGTATTCCCGAACCTTAACCCTGCCGAATCTAACTCCGTTTTGACGGAATAGATCATTGGGTATGCACCTTTCAGTGCTTCTACCAATGTTGTTGAGGAGTACCATTCCCATAGTCAATTTGTGAGACCAATTTTGCTCCACCTAACACATTTGGAAGAGCGAAATTTGATATGGAAGGCCTATTGGCCGAACCCCCTTGTCTTTTTGGTTTATTTTATGAATAATTTATTTTGTTCTCAGATTTAAGATTGGTGTTTGGATGTCACTATTATTCTCGAATAAAAGAGTTAATTAACGAAGATTACCACATGTGACTACAATTAACTCATGCTTAGGTATGTTTTATGGGGAAGTTAGTTGTCTAGTTCTATGCTAACTTCATACCTAATCATCCCCTGACAACATTTTCAGGCTTATCCAACCTGATTATAGGGCATGGCACTGCCCTATATTGTCCAATGGTATTAATTTTACCATAAAGGGAAGCCTTATACTCACTTCATTCCGGCAGAACGCCTTTTTGAGCTTTAAGGATATTCGAGAGTATTATTACCATATTGAAACCAATGTAGAAAAATGGAGTAAAATTCCTTAGCATATCACCATTTTGCACTTCCTACGAATATAGTTAAATGCATATTCTAGAGAAGATGGAACGCTTAACGAGTGGCTTACTCCCATTCAAGCCACTTTGTGGCCGGCCAGAAGCCTGCGATTCCTAAGGAATTTTTGTTATGGATGTACGTTTGGGATATCTAGGATGATTTGTGATGTGCTGTTTAGGGCATCCCTTTACTAGAAGTAAAGCAATCATACCTAGACACGTATTATACCTTAGCACCCTCATCTTTTTACAAAGGATTCAAAAAGGGACATTTGTGGACTGATTCAACCACCTTACGGACCATTTATATACTATATAATATTGGTTGATGCTCCTACACGTTGGTCACACGTGTGGCTGCTGTCCACAAGTTGCATTCTCCACACTGGTAGCTCAGATTAACAAGCTCAGGGCTCACCACCCTGATTATCCGATCAAATTTATTTGATTAGATAAGTTGGAGAATTTACATCGAAATTTACATCGAACACTTTAAATCTCGATGGATATTGCATGTCGGTTGAGTTTTTGAAGTTGAACATCCAGTCCCATGTTCATACCCAGAACGACCCAGTAGAAGCATTCATTAAACGCCTTCAAATGATTGCGTGGTCGACTGGTCATACGTACCAAAGTTCCTGATCTCTGTTTGGGGCCATGTTGGTCCACCTGAGGCCCGTCACGACCCAACCTTATAAAGCGCATGTCAGTTGGTTACCAGATACGAACCCGACATATCGCATCTGCGCGTCTTTGGTTGTGTGGTCTATGTGCCATTTGCGCCGCTCTTGCATACACAAGAACAAAGGGGTCCTCAGGGAAGGATGGACATCTATGTCGGTTATGATTCTCCTTCTAATATTCGTTAGTAATAACCTTTGCCAGGCGATCTCTTTATTGCTCATTTTGCGGATTTTCACTTTTATGAGACAGTTTTCCCGTCGTTAGGGGGAGATATGAACGTCACTGTTCGTAAAGAACGACGCAAATTATCGTGGACATCCCCACTATGTCTTATATCGATCCCAATCTAGATCATCAGAGTTTAACCAAACACTTCCTCTGATCTAGTAAAAGTGACGAGATCACATGTATCAGCTGCAAATGTGCCTGCAAAGATGTGTACCAAATATACTTCGGACCTTTGTCATGACAGTAGGAACGCCACAATTGTGGCCGACCCTCGTACATTGGCGGCTAGCCAATCAATCTATCTTATGCCAGAAGCATGGTAGATCACTCGGTTTGAGGATTCACCTCCCCAAAAGTAGAGGAACGTGGCACGAACGAATCCGCCCCTCGATCGCTGTCTCAAACCTTTTCATCTCGTGAGATTAAATCCGGATTACTCCCGAGACCTAAAGTTCTTGGTCCTGTATACTAGTTTGGATGAAATATGGAATTGGAATGAGATTATCATAGATGATGTTTCATTTATATGGTACCGACATAAATGAAAAACGACGATAACGAACTGCATTTCGTTGATTAATGTCGACGTAGAACTGATTGGTCAACTAAAAGAATTAATCTATGACGAATGAGATGAATGAAATAGTGCAATATGACGCCTTGGCGCAAGGTTTCTCTCATACGCCATGTGATTGATTGCAGCATTACAAACGTGGTTGTAGTATCTCTGGGATCGTGATATGAACCTACATGGAGTTTCCAAAGGACTTACATGTACTGATTCAAATAGTTCTAGACCACAAGAACACATTCTTGATTCTGATGAGGTCTTCACTTTATAAATGCAGAACTATTCGGGCAGATGTGGTATACTCGTCTAAGTGAATATTTGATCAGTTAGGGATATATGCCCTTGCGTGTACAAAATCTGAAATTGCTAGAGTTGAGAAAATTAACTCGCATGTCGAACTATAAGATGAATGATCTGGGGAGAACTTGACATTTCCTCGACCTGAAGTTTCGAGCTAGTTTTGATGGTATTCTGGTCCACCACTCAAACTAGATCCATAAGGTGTTATGCCTAAGTATACCCTGATCGTCTGTATGCTAGATGCAAATGAGACTTTCACGGAGGGTATGGAGCATAAGGTTCTATATTGGAACATGAGGCAGCCATATCTAAGTACCATTGGCGTTTGTTGTACTTAGCTCAAATGCACTAGGTCAGACATCTTATGTGCTGATAATCTTTTGGCATAAAGCAGCACTGCGCCTAACACGCTACCACCAAATTTGGTGATAAAGACATTTTTCCGTTACTACGGATTTGGGCTTATCTATCCCTATGCATCTCAAAATAGATGACATCCCCTTGATCTTCGGAATGATGCCTACCTTGTGGGATTCGCTGAATCAGACCGTTTGTCTGACCACACAAGGTACGTTCCTGCATGGTTATGTCTTTACCATTAAGGAACACCGCAATATCTTGGAGGTCAACCAGATAGACCTTTTATTGCGAAACCTTTGAATCGTTCCAAGACTCACTATGTCTCATCACGTGAAAGATGTAGTCAAGAACTCTTGTTGAGCATATTCAAAATCCCTGCGATTTTCATCCATCGTTGAGTCCCAACAACGATCCATGAAGATAACGTTGTATGTATCAACCAGATCATGATACATCCAACAAGTCAACACCAAGCATATTGTGTCTACATTAGCATAAGCATCAGAAGATTGAAGTCAAGCAGTCCAATCCCAGATAACCTTGCCGACATCTACACAGAGTCACTGCCGAAGTCTACCCTTCCAGAAGCTTGTCTGATGAATTGGTATGCGTAACTTTCTCATTTGTAATGCTTGTAGTTTCATTTGGAAGTTTTGTCAAACTCAGGGGGAGTATCCAGAAGTATACTCACTTGATCTTAATGTACTCTTTTTCCCTACGATTAGGAGCATTTTTCCCACTGGGTTTTTGCTACCTAACTAGGTTTTAACGAGGCACCCATCCTGGGCTGATCATACCTTTGTGAGCTCTTCTACTTGCGTCCAGAAGACGTATAGTTTTGACTTAATGCAACTTCTCACTTTTCTCTTTAGCCTATGGGTTTTTCTCCCACCTTGGGTTTTGCCATAGCGAGGTTTTGTGAGTTTTACCACCCATGCATTCTTCCATTCATTTTGAGACTCGCATTCACTACTTGTGCCGAATAGACGAGACAACTTCATCAACTGCTTCTACATTTGCCTGAAGATCTGATGCGCCATCTACTTGAGTATTTGCACACTCAAGGGGGAGTGTTGTGACATAAGTTCTTATCAATATGTGATTGTGTAAATCCTAAGTAGAGATAGAGTAGGAATCCTTTGAGATCTAAAAGATCTTTCCTAATAGACTTTGTATTACTTGGAGAGCAAGTATCTCTCCTCCTAATTACTATAAATAAAGGCACAAGGACTGGGGAACAGAATAACATAACAACACAATTCCTCAAGTCTATTCTCTAATATCTCTTCTTCTCTTTGCCGCACCTCTCTAGAAAATATAGGCCACAACATAGTTTTTTTTTTTTTTTTTTTTTTTTTTTTTGGGAAACTAAGACCAACTCCATTGGTTTGGTTAAAGTTAAATTTTTTAACCTGAAAAAATTTAGCTTTTAGCCTAAAAATAGTTTTTCTGTTTTGACTCTTTTAGCCTAAAATTTTAGTTTAGAATTATTAAATAATGAACTTAGACTATTTTTTTTAAATTGAAATTTTTAAAAATAAATAAATATATAAACTATCGTAAATTAATTTTATGAACATTTTAATCTAAAAATATTTAAATTCTGATAAATATTGAAAAATCATTAAATTTTCCACAAAGCAAGCCTTCAACTTTCACCAAGCTTTCAACCTTGGGCTAACTTTCAATTCACCAACCGTTCAACACCAAATTTTCAATTCACCAACCATTCAACACCAAATTTTCAACTTTCATCAATCGTGTTGAATTATTGAAGGCATATATTCTACATCAAAGTGTACAATAATAAGTACAATAATTATTGAAGGCGTCTAGATTAATAGAAACAATAATTAATAAGACATAAATTTAATAAAGTACACAAACCACATAAACATAATACAACCGATAATTCATAAACCACGTAATTAATAAACTACATAAACTTAATACAAACGACAATTAATAAACTTAATTAATAAAGCACATAATTCATACAATACATAAACTTAATAATCATATCTACCATCTTCACTTGGTGATGGACTTCGTACAGGATTTGAGATATTGGGTTCAGAGAATTCATCATCTTGAAACATACTCATTGAGGCAGACTTTCACAAAATTTCCTTTTGCTTACCACGTAAGAACTTATTCCTCTCTGGAGTGTATTTGATGAGGTCATCCATCATGAAACTAATTTCAAACTTATCTTGCTCCCTATCCAAGATTTCCTTCATTTGCAAACGCATTTAGGCCTTTCCTCTTGGCGAGCGCTATGGGTTTCGTTCAATTTTGCAATTCTGATATCAAAGTGTCCACTCATCGGATCTTGGGACTTCCCTTTTCTCTTTACTTCCTTTTGCTTATCTCTTCCCAGGGGCCTTGCAAAAGAAGGAGATTGGGTCATTTCATCGACACCTTCATCTCCAGCATTTGTCTGTGCGGCTTCACGTTGAAATAATTTTTCCCATTGTTGGTCCGCATCGGTTCCCCACCTCGGACAATCCTTGAAGACATTCTAAGCATGTTGCAACTTAAAAACTTGATTTTTTGGTGTTACTCTTGTCTTGTAAATTTTCATTGCTTTGTCACTCTATGCAAAAAATACATAAAAATAATTAGTTGCAAAATAATATTATGTACATGACAAATAAAATATCAAGAACAAAACTCACAATTTCTGTGGCGCTTCTTCCACTAGCCATGCCAACCACGGCTCTCTCCAAGCTTCATTTCCATAAGTGCATGTTTTGTTGATAATCTTCCACCAATCATAAACACCACCACCACCACCATCTAGCCCGCCGCCATTGCAGTTTTCTTGAAACTTTGCAATTATTTTATCCCCCAAAACCTTCTTATTTTGATTTGTGCCAACTGTACCATCTTCGCTAACAGAAACTCATGCCAAGCATATAGCAACATCTTCCTCACAGGTCCAATTATGACCTCTAACATGCTCGCTTGCCATGTTGAACAATTTGGAAATGGAAAGAAATAGTAGAAAGATAAATTGGAAGAATTGTAAGAGAAAATTGAGTTTTGTGTGGATGTTTGAACAAATACATAGGTATTTATAGAGTTTTTGGGTAAATTTTGAGTTAAATCATTTTTTTAATTATTTTAGCCGTTGAATTTAAATTTGGGCCTTTAGATCTTTTTTTTTACCGTTAGATTTAATTATATCCGATCCCAGCCGTTGGATTCAATGTATTTTAAAATAACATGTTCTTAAAAAATTAAATTTGAATCTAGACCGTTGGATCAACCAACGGTCCTTAAAGCCCAACCCTTGGATTAAAATTATAGTCGTTGGGATGATGATGTTGGCTGACACACAGCTGACAACGGGGCCCACCCCTGTTGGGAAAGCCTTGCAAGCCCACCGCGTGGGGCGCGTTGGAGCGCATACAGGGCGAGACTGGTCCAAGTGCCAACTAGGCCACTCACATGGGCAGAATTTGGCCCAGCTTTGGCATTTGGCTTTTAGCCCAATGTTTTAGCATGGGTTGGATGGTGTTTTGGGGGGGGGCGGGGGGGGGGGTAATAAATGGGAAAATTTAGCTTCTAGCCCACCATTGGAGTTGGTCTAAAGGGGTAGATAACCCTACAAACTAGATCAAAGAGTTATTACAAACAATTCGAGTCCTAGGACCCCCATCATATCATCAAATAATCGAGTTCCAATCCAATTAGGAAGATTCTCAAAATAATGGTGTTAAGATCCATATTATAGCTCCAATTAGCAATGTTATCTGCCATCATGTTCTTCTCTTGATAGACATGGACTAACTCGCATTCGGTTATGCGTGTCATAAGTTGTCTTCACTGATGAATAATGTTGTCATGAGAATTAAAGCTGACATTCAGTCATATTATTGATTACCACAAGAGCCGAATCCATCTCCACATATAATCTTGAAATATTCTTGTCAATTGTAAGTTTCAATCCAAAATATAGCCCCCAAATTTCAGCATCAACCACCTGACCTTTGCCTGAGTTGACAAAAAATCCATTAAGCCACTGATGTTGTCTCTAAGAACTCCTCTTACACCTATATTTCCAGTTGCATTGATCCGAGAACCGTCCACATTAAGCTTCACCTTCTCTCCAGTACATTTTTTTTTCTTTAAAGAAAACGATGTATTAAGAAACTCAATCTGAGGTCCAACACATCTTGGATGAGGAGATTTTGAACAAGAGCAGGTGTTTCCTTAATTCAAACTATGTCGTTTCCAATTGACAAAGCAAACTTAGTTAACCTATGGACAACCTCATCGCAACTCCAAGGACATACAAGAATAATTTAGACAGGGAGGACTATATCACATCCTCCGCAATCAAACCCATGGCCGTGAAGTCCTTTGTAGCCCTATCACCATTGATCTTTACCCATCTTTCCCTAGGAGCAGTCCACCGTCGCTACATCTACTGTCTAGACGTTGTAGACCTGAAATTGGTCAACTGGAAATCTTGAAACCAAGCAGTGGCTCGCTAAACAACTTCCACAGGGTACCTTTCCACACTCTTGAGTTTCTTTCTTGCCAAACAGCAATCATACAAAATAAATCAAAGTCAAAAGCATGTTGTTCCACCAGAGTTAGTAACCATTCCTTCATAGGGCTACTGTGATTAATCACCGAACGTAAGCCAAAATGTGACGAGCCGTCCCAAATTTTACGGTTTTTATAATTTAAAATCGTGAATTTACGAAAATGCCCTTTGAGGCGAAATCATTGACTTCTGTTGACTCTCGTATCATGAGATGTATAACCCAATCTGTTAGCATATCTTTGTAGTTATTGCCGCTACGAACGCGTGGACACGAGTGAAACTAAATTTGAAGCTAGAACGAAGATTTTAAGAAATTTGGAACATCAGGGCATCTTGGTAATGCTCGAATTCGCGAGATTTTTTTCCCGTTTTGTTTTTTTTTCCCTTGTTTGGTGAGCCAGTAGGGCCTACTCCTACCTTATTGTCTCTCGACACTCTTTTTTTTCCTCTTCTTCTCTTTCTCGTAACCCTCACACTCTTTATTCTTTCATCTCTCTCTCTCTCTGTGAACCACCCTCCCCGGGGGCACAACACAAACAATCGACAATAACGACAGTGCCACCTTCGTCACCATAAATCCGGAAACAATGGAGAACCTCCCACAAACCCCTTCCTCCACCACTACATAGTGTTTTTCAACACATATCCCTTTCTCTGGCGAGTTTTCGCCGTTTCTAGCGAAGGTAAGTCCCTATAACCTCATGGATCGTGTTCTAATATTATATTAGGGTAGTTTTAGGCATTAATCATGCATGGACGCAGGGGAAAACTTGAAGGAATGTACTATACATTTTCTGGAAAAACCTAAACCATGGCCGTTTGGCCACTTTTTCGGCCAACTCCAACCTCCGTTGATCTCGAAAGGGTTTGGATCTTTTCTCCACATTTCTAGCTTTACATAGGATCTTGAATCACTCAATTTGGAGTTGTATCAAGCTTGGAATGAGCTTTGGAAGTTTGAAGAAAATCTGGAAATTTTCCAGAAATCAAAGAAGGCGAGTACAGCGTACTCGCGAGTGCATGAGGTTGCGTGTGGTGTTGCAGTGCTGGGCACATAGAGCACACGCGCCTCCACCAGAGGTACTATGCTCCATCGCCATCCACGACGACAATCATGGCGGCACCGGCGACTTTTTTGACCAACTTTTTCGACCAACTTCTCTTGCGTAACCCAGAGTCATACTACTTCACCTTCGGGTGATGGAACCCACCATGTTTCTTCATTAGTGTAACCCAATGTCGTACAACTTCACCCTCGGGTGATGGATATGCCTTCAGGCGACTATGATACCCTTAATTGAGTACTTTATTATTTTTTATTTACAAAGGTTTTATGGATTTACCTTCGAGCTACTATGTTATCATTAGTGAGCATTGTTTTATACATACACGTTTTAGATTATTTCATGGCACATTAGGGTTTTCAAAAAAACCTAGTATGTAGTATTATATATGTTGTTTTCAAAACAGGGGGTTAATATGTTCAAAAGAAAATTGGTTTTACTTAGTATTATTATTATAAATTGTGGTCCACTCACCATTTTGTTTTGCACCCCCTTGAGGACTTAGAATCAAGGCATACGATCCCGGCGTTGAGGCATTCCCATATCGGTACCTTCGAGTCTTCTCGGTGTAGGACCCATTTTCTTTGTAATATCATTGTTATATAATATTCTTTTCATAGTATCCTTGATTAGTTGTATACTTTGAACACGTTCCTGCATTCCCATATTTCATTATATTTAAATTTACTTATTTTATTTACAGTTACTTTTTCTTCATAATTTGCATGCATGTTAAAATGGCTTTGTTGCCCTCGGGTGTCGGCCAGCACGTGCCCATCTTAGTGTTTGGAGGATATCCGGATCACAAAAGGAGACGCAAACCAGACACCTCGTGCAAACCCAAAGTTCTTTGATATATGTTCATCAGTTTTTGGGCGCTCCATTGCACACCCTGCATGCCATATCGAACTTGACTCGTTTTGGATAGTCTTGCCACCAAGGAATCAGAATGGTGGAGTAGCTGCTACCCTTGCTTAGCCATCATTGCCAAGTTAAAGGCATAAAGGTCTCGACATCCCAAACCACCCTCTGCCTTTAGTTTACATAATCACCGATGGATTTTACACACCTCCGGATCACTTACTCACCAAGACATCGCTATTAATTGATGTAATTCATTGCAAAAAGTTTTCAGTAATGAAAACAATTCATTGCATAAGATGGAAAAGTTTGAGCCACCACCTTTATAAGGAGTGCTCTGCTAGCACTACTAAGCACCTTACTTTTCCATCCACTAAGCAGTTTGGTAACCCTTTCTTTAATAAAAGAAAAGGTTTGTTTCTTGTTCTTTCCCACACCCACAAGGGTAGGTAGCACCAAGGATCTATTATGTGATCTACCAACTGAACCCCCAGAAAGTCAGTCAGTGACCGTTACTCATAGTCATGCACATTAGCACTAAAAGCCACACTATTTTTACTGAAGTTCACTGCTTGACCCAACCCAATGACTTGGAATATAAGCCCAAGACATTTCGGATGACAACACATTCATCCACCTTAGCCTTACCAAATAGAAAGCTATCGTCAGCAAACAGCAAATGATGAATACTCGGTGCCCCGTCACAAATGTGTATACAACTCAAAGTTCCCACTTGTTACTTCTTTGCAATGAGTCGATAGACCTTCAACATAAATGAGGAAAAGATATGGGGTCCGCTTACTGTAATCCCCTAGTCAGTACCACGTAACCTTGTGGATCTCCATTAATTAAAAAAGAATATGAGACTGATTTCACGCAAGCCATGATCACCTCAGTCCATTTCCCATCAAATCCCGTCTTAAACATCGTTGTTTCCAAAAATGCCCAGTCTACTTTGTCATAAGCCTTACTGAGGTCCAGTTTCAGAGCTAGAGAACCATCTTTCCCCGCACACAAATTATGTAGATAATGGTCAATCTCCACCACCACCAAGGATTTATCCGAAATCAGACAGCCCGAAGCAAAAGCACTTTGATGTGGAGAGATAATGGTAGACATAATTCATTTAAGCCGATTGGCTAATATAATTCATTTGAGCCGATTGGCTAACACCGTAGTTCTTATCTTGTAGATGACATTGTATAAACTAATGAGTCGTAACTGTGATATATCTTAAGGCTTGTTAACTTTGGGCGCCAAAACAACATGAGTGAAGTGAACCTCCTTCAAAAGTCTTCCCGAATTAACAAAGGAGCGAACAGCCTCCACCACATCATGCCCAAAAATGTTGGTAAAATAGCGGGGATACCCATGCCGAATAAAGTGTAGGCATTGACGAAAAGGATTTTGGTTAAGTCATATTTAATTCGTGATTTGAGATCTATTGAGTGAAGTGAATACTAAACGGTAGTAGAGATTTAGAGTCATCTAGCGACTATTACTTTTAATTCAAACATAAAAACAAAAGAAAATTGGTATGAACCTAAGATCTCTTCAATGATTTCTTGCATTGATCATGTTCTTGGTAACGTGAAGCTTCAATCTATGCCATGTACGCATCAAACCGATTGCATATCGAAAAAAATATCCCTCTAAAGTTGGCTTCTTAAATCTAGAAATTTTCTCAAAGGATAATACTAGGTAGACGAAATTAAATGATGTGTCACCAATAAGAAATAAGTACTTTAATCAATACTTGAGTAATAATCCAATCAACTTTTATGTCATTTAGTTTACAAAATTTTGTTTACCAATTTAGTCTCCCTAGCATTACCCTTTCTCGAATGCACCTGTCAAAGGGTAGTTGAAAGGAAGAAATTTTTCGTACCTCTGTTTTTCTATCATCTTGGTTTTTTTTTTCTTTTTTGTGAAACATTATAAAATCCATTAATAAAGAAAGTTAGTTCAAGAGAAGGAAAGTCCAAAACAAACAAGTAAAAGCATAATCCAACATAATAGAAAATACAAAAAAAGACCACAAAGAAGAGAAAACTCCAACTGAAACCCTAGATTTGAAAGAAAAAAAAAGGTGCCAATTCCTCCAAGCTAGTTACAGCACCTTCACAACGCCAACACCATCAATAAGACAAACCAAGGAACCACAAATGGATGAATGAAAAATGGAGGTAGCCAAGCCACCCGCGCAATGAGCGCTCTTATAGTCCTACCAGATAGTGCAAAAAGCACTTTAAAAGCCACCCGTACGCCGGAGCACACCTCCAAAGGAACAACTTGGAAGAGCTCAAAATAAACTGAGACAAAAGCACAGAGCACAGCACCAAAGGATAACAGATGCTAATGCAGATGAGAGACAGAAAAGAAAACCAGAAGGAAAGCAGAAAAAAAACATAAGAAAGGGAAAGACCAGGACGGAGGGAAAGAAAGGATTTGAGGGAGGGGTTAGAGAGCTAGAGGGGAGAAATAAATTAAAAACCCACCCAAACTTCACATTCATTCATTTACAATTCATTGCATACGAAAACCTTTGCAACACATCGAACAAATGATTTTCTCATCCTTCAATGAGGCTACCCAACAAGTCGAAATCTGATTAATGACTTCATGATTTTCATATAATGCAACGTAATGGTTCACTACCACGTAATGTCCCAATCCAATAATGCAATGTTATGCAATGAGAATCTTACACATCGTCACAATAATGGTAAACCTGTTTCATGTGTGTCCACCTGCCAAAGGACAGCAACATAAACACTCCCTGCTGAAAGGCTAGGCAATGGTGGAGTTCCAATTAGGGCATAAAGTCAAGTGCAAGCAACAGAAGATTTAGGCTTTTCCATGAAACAAAAACTTCTAAAATCCATCACAATGGACTCGAAATTTCAATTACACAGTTAAATTTCACTTTTCTTTCTTTTCTTTTCTTTTCTTTTCTCCCGGAAACAAAAGGTCGCACTAATTCTGATACACTAATGGCTCTTTTGCCACTGTAGAAGTAACTTTTCAGCTTCATCTTCTGTACGACACAACAGAAGGCAGAGGTGAATAATCAAACCTTGCAACTGAGAGAAAGCCGAGCACCACAAGATGATACAGAAGGTGTTCTCAGAAGTTACAATTAAAGCTTCTGCAACTGATCACCCCTTGCCCTGCGAGAGAGAAAAGTATGCAGCTAAACATCGTTGGGTTCAGAGAAATCACAGTTGATAAAACTTGGATAAAATCTAAGGTCACTGAACAATGAATTAACATAGAGATTTCCCATAACAACTAATTCCTACCGCCAATTACTTTAGGCTTCCATTCAGTACTATTTGACCTACTATAATCGTGTTCGTTGTTTCCGTTTGATTTATTAATCACTTTTAGCAGTTTTTCACCTATTGCTGTTTGGAAGTAATTCCTATGTCTAAATCTCTGTACCTTGTGAGGAGAAGTTCCTGGCCTTCACATGTTGTTTCTAGCATTCGATACCAATACACCAGGATAACAACCCAATGGACATGCCACAGTGACAAAGTTGATGATGAGTAGTGGTGTGAATATGACAAAAAAGGGATATCAACCCAGAAAAACAGACAAATCATACAAACACACACACAACCTCAAATTATAACTTACACCGTGTGCTTTTACATGATCACCAAAAAATATGACAGACTAAATTGAAAAATAAAAAAAAAGTTACGTCAAAATTATCATCCATGTTACTGTCATGACAAGTTTAATTGTACAAGAAAAGTGATTAATTGAAGATGCATCACATGTGGTCAAATCTTTAAGTCCCCAGACGTTGTGTGTACATGATGATGCAGGTCCAGTTCAGTCACAAACGAAAAAACAAAAAGAAAGAAAACAACCACACAGCACCTGATGAGCACGACAAATGAGATCAAGGTCATGTTTCTGAAGAAATTCGGCAACCTTGTCAGCCCCAAATGTATATGACACGCCACGGTCATTCTCTCCCCAACCTTCAACATCTTTATCGGGATCAGCCGTAATACATCACAGAGAAGGCCTTCATCGGGCACTCTCACCGGCCGTGCAATATTCCTAATCTAATCTAATCTTCTAATGTACACATCAAACCGGTTGCATATCGACAACATCTCTCTCTGAAGTTGGCTTCTTCAAAATCTAGAAAATCTGAGGTTTCTGGAGCTAGAGGGCAAATACGGCATTTTCTCGAACGCACCTGTTGAAGGGTGGTTGAAAGGATGCGACTTTGCACTTCTATTTTTCTATCTTCTATAGTTTGAATAAATAAAAAAACCCACCCAAACTTCACATTCATTCATTCATTCATTGCATAAGAAAACCTTTGCAACACATTGAACAAACGATTTTCTCATTCTTCATTGAGGTTACACGAAAAACCGAACAAGAAGTCCAAATCTGATCAACGACTTCTTGATTTTCAATAACCACACTCCTATAACCACACTTCTACTATAATAAAGGTTCACTGTCATGATGGGTCCCAATCAAATAATGTAATGTGACGTAGTGAGAAACTTACAGAGCGCCAAAATGATGGTAAAGGAGCAACACACTCCCGGCTGAATTACGCAACAGAAAATATAGGTTTTGCCATGAAACAAAAACTTCTACAATTCAACACAACGGAGCCAAAATTTCAATCATACTGATAGTTTCACCTCTCTTTTTTTTTTTTCTTCTTCTTTTGGGAAAAAGAAGTTGCACTAATTCTGATACACTAATGGCTCTTTTGCCACTGTAGAAGTTAAATTTCAGCTTCATACTTCTGTACGGCACAAAAGAAGGCAGAGGAGTCGAGAGAAAGCCAAGCAGCACATGATGATCCAGAAGGAGTTCTCAGAAGTTACAAGTAAAGCTTCTGCAATCGTTCAGCCCTTACCCTGCGAGACAAAAGTATGCAGTTAAACATCGTTGGTTTCAGAGAAAACACAGTTGATAAACTTGGATAAACTCCAAGGTCACCGATCGATGAATTAACTTACAGATTTCCCCATAACAACTAATTCGCATCGCCAATTACTTTAGGCTTCCATTCAGTACTATTTGACCTACTGTAAGTATCCAAGGATGCCAGGTAAGATACTTCTTACATTTGATTCATCAAAGCTTCGTAACTATTAATACAATCATGATTAACTCTCCACAAAACATTAAAAACCTAGGGAATGATAACCACACACCCTTTTTCTTCCTCTACATACCCCCGTCTAATTCTGTCCATTGTTTCTGTTTAATTTATTCAATCTGTAGGCCAGAAACAAAGAGAGGCATGTAGGAAGAGAAAAATGGTGTGGCTATTCCCAAAACTTATAGCAGTTTTTCCCCTACTGCTTTTTTGGAAGTAATTCCTATTTCTAAATTTATGTACCTTGTGAGGAGGAGTTCCCGGTCTTAACATGTTGTTTATCCCAAGCCTTCCCTTCTTCTCAGAGGCTTTCAAAATCTGGAAGGAACATGTCAATGTATCATCTACACTCATCATGGCACCAGCATTATCAAACTCCCCACAGTAATTTGGAGCTGAAAATATGGTTACCAGCTTCCTTTTTCCAAAAAACTCATATCCATCTTCCACAACCTGATAAATGAAACCCAAGAAATTTAACAAGAAATGGACAAACATTGAGAGACTCTACCAATAAAATTCAGTTTGCATCTCAAACCAGGCAAAAACATGTTCACAACTAATCATATAAAGAATTTCACTCCAGCATCAATTGAAAGAGAGTAGCCAATCAATTAAATGAGTACGTGACGGAACAGGTGAAACACAAGAAGTCCTCCTGTGAATAAATTTTTCAAGTGTGCAGCTATTTATTGAAAAATTTATACCTGCGCCCAGAATCTCAACACGGCACATGGTATACTAGCATTCGATACCAATACACCATTAGGATAACAACCCAATGGACATGCCACAATGACAAAAGTAGATGATGAGTAGTGGAATGAATATGACAAGGAGTGGAAATCAACCCATAAAAGCAGATAAATCATGCAAACACACACAGAACCTCTAATTATAACTTACTCCGTTCGCTTTTACATGTTCACCAAATTCAAAAGATGAAATTTTAAATAAAGTTACTTCAAAATTATCATCCATATTACTGTCATGACAAGTTTAACTGTACAATAAAAGTGATTATTTGATGATGCATCACATGAGGCCAAATATTTAAGTTCCCAGACTTTGTGTATACATGATGATGCAGGTCCAGTTCAGTATAAAAAAGAAAAAACAAACGGAGAGAAAATAACTTCATGGCACCTGATGAGCACGGCAAATAAGATCTAGGTCATGTTTCTGGAGAAATTCAGCAACCTTGTCAGCCCCAAATGTATATGACACGCCACGATCATTCTCTCCCCAACCTTCAACATCTTTATCAGGATCAGCCCATAATAGATCACAGAGAAGGCCCTGATCTGGCACATCCACTGGCCGTGCAATATTCCTAATCTGATCTAAGTGTTTCAAATCAGGAGATAGACCGCCATGCATGCAAAGGATCTTCCCATCAATAAGAGCAGCAACAGGAAGACAGTTGAAGCAGTCAGTAAATGTCTTCCAAATACGAACATTAAATCTTCTCTTGCACTCATCATAGAATCCATAGATGCGGTTGATGGAAGCGCATTCATGGTTGCCCCTGAGGAGAAAGAAGTTCTCCTTGTATTTGATCTTGTATGCAAGGAGAAGGCATATTGTCTCTATGCTCTGCTTGCCACGATCAACATAGTCTCCTAGGAATAAATAATTGGCTTCCGGTGGGTACCCACCATACTCAAACAGTCGCAAAAGATCTGAAAACTGACCGTGAACATCTCCTGTGAAACAAAGAGGGAAGATGACCGTTGTCATCTTAGTAATCAACAGAAATGTATGTTTTTAATTTAGGAAACCATTATAAAAAAAAAAAATTTAAAAAAACCAAGAAATTTCACATTGTAGATTCAATTCGAAATCGGTCTTTGATATTTATTTAAAACAAGATCCTTTTACCGTGATCAACAGAAATGGATTTGCTTCCATTTCATAAAGACAAGAGTGAAGATAAGAATGCAAACCAAATAAAGGTTGGTGGTCATGAGTATAAAATTACTTGACAACTGAAATTCCTTAACAAGCCACGGCGCTAAATGGTGGAAAGTGAAAGGAACCTAATAAACAAAAAAGTGGAGTCCAAAAGCTATGCCTGCCCTCCGCATCCAATAAATAGAAGCTATATGTGCTATTTTGTGCGCTATAACAATTCGAGTGACACATAACACTACAAGACTGGCATACTATAAAAACACAAGAAAATTTAGCCGACATTCAAGTTGTATATGCCAGTGTAATAAATGAGGATCAAATATTACGGCTAATGCATGGTAACATCAAGTTTCGACATTTACCCCGGTGTTTTTTTTTTGGGGGGGGGGGGGGGGGGGGGGGTAGTGGGGGTTGGACATCACAATACAGCCACATCATAGACACTAGTCCTGGATGAGTAAGAAGCCTATTTAACGCACCTACACGCAACCACGCCAAAACAAAAGACAAAGGACAAGCTAACGAATTACTGAAAGGCTCGTACGAAACCTCATTCTGCAATGCTACAAAGTTTTGTCACATAACCCTGCCAAAGTCGCAAAATTTTCTAATGAAAAGCTCCATTAAATCCTCTGACCATCAACTTTACTTCACAAGAAAAAAACCAGTAATAATCCAAAATGTGCTAAATCATACTTTCCACTTTGCAATATATATATAGATATATAACAGATTAATTCATATGGATATAGTAACCCTTTTACTGGTAATTGCCCCTTCTGCTCTAATCAAATGAACCATAACCCGAAAAAATAAACTCATCTTCTTTCCAGCAAATTACACAAAACAGACATACAAAATTCCAATTTCCAACAATCAAACCCTTTTTATATTTGCAAATTACCCACATTACTTTTTCACACAATCAAGTCCAAATTCAACACTTAAACATGCAAACAAAGTCAAAGAAGCAATTTTTCAATTCATCCGAAGTGAAAAACCAAAACTTTCAATCCACAAATCAATTAAAAACCCTAGTCCTTTACCACAAATCTTAAATGGAGCTTCAAGCTCCAGAAGATTCGGCTGACTGAGAAAGATTTCCTTGGAGGCAGAGCAAAGCTGCCGTATTTCAGCTTCCGTCAGTTGCACCTGTTTGGTGGTCCGGCCATTCTTCGCAGCCACAAGCTTTTGTATAAGATCGTTGACAATACTCTCGTCCATCACGGCAAGTCTTCTCTACCCACCAACAAATCGCACCCAGAAAAAAAAAACCCAATAAAGCAAACGAACCCAGAATACCAAAACCCTAGCTCTTGGGTGAGGTGAAAAGTGAGAGGAGATCCGAGAGAGAGAGAATCAGAAGAACAAGAAGAGTGTCGAAATCACAAGGAGATATTTTGGGAAATAATATCTAGGGATTTACATGTTAGAGAAGATGTGGTGGAGGTGTGCGTGGCGGCCATTTTCGGCTGGTAAAATGACGCAGAGATGAGAGAGAGAGAGAGAGAGAGAGAGAGAGAGAGAGAGAGAGTTGAAAAGTGAGTCCGAGTTGGGGTTTGGGGGAGGACATGGCGGGTATTTTATTATTATTTTATTTTTAGTTTGGTGGGTTTTTGAAATTTCATACTATTATTTTTTTGTATTAAATGATATATTTTGTTTGATTAAATTAGATGTTAAATTAGCCACCGACGAATTTCAAACTCACACCGTCGTGCAAGAACTCAACTGTTTTTCACTACTGTAGTAAAGGCCACTTGCCTATTTTATTTTTTCATACCAGTGATATTTGAGAAGGATCTAAGATTTTTTACCGGTAGATTCTTATTCAGTGCATCCTTAAAACTGCAAATTTAATTATTTGTTTATACCGTTGCGAGTCACAAAGAAATCAAAATTCAAGAATGTGGTGTGTTATGATAAGTATTTTTAACCACTTCTAATGTGATGCCATAAATTATATAGAAAGATTATTATTTTTATGAATTGTGATTTGGTTACAAGTATGAGACTCGAATTCGTGATGCCAAGAATTTTTTGTTTCCTATATTTCGATCTTATTTGAATTTTCTTGCTAAGTATGATCTAGATAATTAACTCAACAAAGTGGTATATGTTGTAACTTATTTTATCTAACAAAGTTAGGGTGGCCGGCGGCAAGGGAAAAGAGAGTGAGAAAGATGTATTTGTAGAATTGTAGGAGAATGTGTGTTGTTATCCCTCCTACATTGTGTTTTTATTTATAGTAGTAAAATGAGAGAATATATTCCTTCATCCCCAAAGAATACAATTTGTAATAGAAAAGGATAACTAGAATCCAATCTAATCTAGGATTTACACATTCACACTTAAACTAGGAAAGTTTACAACACTCCCCCTTAAGTGTGTAAATACTCAAGGTAGATTCTGCACCATGCAGAAGTTGAGGAAGTCGACTCGTCGACACTGATTTTAAGAAACAACGCTTATTCTCAATAAGGTAGGAACTTGCATAAATAAGTCAGTCTCACTAAAACACCCTGAAGCTATGGCAAAAACCTGAGTAGGGACAAAATCCATAGTCTAAGGAAAAATGCATGAGAATGCAAAGTCAAAAGAAACTTCTACGGGATGTCATCAGGGATATGACCAACCCAATGTAGGTGCCTTGTTTAAACCTAGTTAGTTAGCAAAAACCCAGTGGGAAAAATGCTCATAATCGTAAGGAAAAAGAGTACATTAAGATCAAGCAAGTATTCTTCAGGATACTCCCCTTGAGTTTGACATAATTATAGAGAGAAATAGCAATGTTACAACTCCGAAAGTTTACACATACCAATTCTATGAACAAGCTTATGAAACGTCGTCTTCAGCAGTGATTTGGTGAAAAGGTCAGTCAGATTGTCTTGTGAAGGGATTTGCATGACTTCAATCTTCTGATGCTCTTATTGTTGATGTGAAAAGAAAAATTTCGGCGCAATGTGCTTGGTGTTGTTTCCTTTGATGTAACCCTTCTTAAGTTGTTCAATGCATGCTGCATTATCTTCAAAGATTGTCGTCAGGACATCAACGGCGGGATAAAGATAGCAGGAGCTTCGAATATGGCCCACTACTGCTCTCAACTAAAAGCATTCTCGAGTTGCTTTATGTAAGGCAAGAATTTCAGCATGGTTAGACGAAGTGGTAACTAAGGTCTGTTTAGTTGACCTCTAAGAGATTGTGGTGCCTCCAACGGTAAAGACATAGCCCGTTTGAGAATGCACCTTGTGTGGATTAGATAAGTATCCTGCGTCGGCATAACCAACAAGGCGAGAATTAACTCGAGAAGCAAAAGGTGTGGCATCACTCAAGGATCCATAGGGATAGAACAAGCCCAAATCCGTAGTACCCTTAAGGTAACGAAAGATGTTTTTCACGCCAGTCCAATGTCTGCTTGTAGATGCATTATTGTATCTTGCCAATAGATTAACAGCGAAGAAGATGTTGAGTCTAGTGCATTGAGCTAAGTACAATAAAGTGCATATCGCACTTAGATAAGGAACTTCAGGCTCCAAAATCTCTTTATCATCCTCCTTTGGACGGAAAGGATCTTGTTTTGCATTTAGTAATCAAACGACCACATGATTACTTGAAGGCTTCGCTTTATTCTCATTAAAGTGGTGCAACACCTTTTGGGTGTAGTTCGATTGATGTACTAGGATTCCATCCGAAAAATGCTCTATCTTAAGATCGAGACAGTATCGAGTCTTACCTAGATCTTTCATCTCAAATTCTGACTTCAGGTGGGCGGTAGTTTTCACTAGCTTTTTAGGAGTTCCGATGAGATTCATGCCATCGACATATACTGCAACAATTACAAGTCTGGAATGTGACTTCTTAATGAACACACAGGGGCATATTTCGTTGTTCACATATCCCTGACTAGTCAAATACTCACTTAGTCGGTTATACCACATTCTTCCGGATTGTTTTAAACCGCAGAGTGAACGCCTCAGTCGAATAGAAAGCGTGTTTCGGGGTTTGGAAATATTTGAACCAGTCAATGTAAGTCCTTTGGGAACTTTCATATAAATTTCTATATCAAGATCCTTATAGAGATACTTAGTTACTACGTCCATCAGCTGCATACTCAGTTTTTCAGAAACTACCAAACTGATAAGGTAGCGAAAAGTAATCACATCCATAACGGGTGAATAAGTTTTGTCATAGTCAATCCCAGGGCGTTGAGAGAAGCCTTATGCAAGAAGACGAGCTTTGTAACGCACAATTTCGTTCTTCTTATTACGCTTCCGAACGAAAACCTACTTGTAGCCAACGAGCTTCACATGTGGAGGAGTAGGAGCTATTGGTCCAAACACATTACGTTTCGCAAGCGAATCGAGTTTGACTTGGATTGTTTGTTTCCAGTTTGACCAATCAGTTCTACGTCGACATTTATTAATGGAACGCGGTTCAATGTCATCGCTCAACATGATCTCAGTAGCTATTGCAAATGCTAATGCATCGTCGATAATCATCTCATTTCTACACCACACATCATCTAAGCTAGCATAATAGACCGAAATCTCACGATTCTTGGGATGAAGATTCGTCTCTTCAAGGACACTTCCATAATCTAGAATTTGTTTATAAGTTAGATAGAATGAGTAAGCGATAGTCGAATTCACAGTAGGCTCTTCAGGACCTTGTGCCATGGATTTCCTCTTTCCAGAGTGTGAATCCTTTAAACCAAGAGGTCTGCCACACTTTTATGTAGGGGTAAATGATTGGCTAGCCGCTAATGTACGTGGATCACCAAGATTGTCTTCCAAGGCTACCAGGAGGGAAGTCCGTCGTACATTTGGTACATTCATCTTTGCAGGCGTATTTACAGCTGGAATGTTTGATCTTGTCATGCATACTAGATCTGTGAAAACATCTAGCATGCTCTGAGCTATGTTCTGGAGATCTAATATGCACTGCACTTTAGTTTCAGACTGAGCGGTGCAGGGATCTAAATGAGCAAAAGTGGGAATCGTCCACGATAATTCGCGTCGTTCTTCAAGAACAATGACATTCCTAACGACGGGAATACTATCTTATAGAAGTGACAATCTGCAAAATGAGTGGTAAATAGGTCGCTTGTCAAAGGTTCTAAGTAACCAATAATCAAAGGAAAATCATATCTGAAATAGATTCTCATCTTTCGCTGAGGCCCCATTTTTATATGTAAGGGCAGCGAGATCGACACATATAACGCACAACAAAAAATGCGCAGATGAGGGCACTGAATGATTGTGTCGCAATAGGCCTCAGGTGGACCAACTTTGTTGTGTGCAATATTGCATAACCCCAAGCAGTGATCGGAAACTTGGTACATATGACTAACGATCGAGCAATCATTTGTAAGCGCTAAATGAAAAGCCACTGCTAGGCCGTTCTAGGTGTGAACATGGGATACAGAATGTTCAACTTCAACCCCAACCGACATGCAATAGTCATCAAAAGTTTTAGATGTGAATTCTCCAGCATTATCCAATCGAATATATTTGATCGGATAATCAAGGTGGTGAGCCTTAAACTTGATAACTTGAGCTAACAGTTTGGAGAATGCAGCATTCCTTGTCGTAACAAGCACACGTGTGACCAATGTGTGGAAGCGTCAACCAAAACCATAAAGTATCTAAATGGTCCACAGAGATGGTGAATCGGTCCACAAATGTCTTCCTGAATCTGTTGTAGAAAAATGGAAGGATTCGAACGAATCTTGTCATAAGAAGGCTTAGTAACAAGTTTTCCCATAGAACATGTTTGACATGCGATTCCTTGGATCGAACCTAAACTTCGGGTTAGTGGATGCCTGCGTGATGATTTGAGGATTCGACGCATCGCTATTCGTCTAAGATGTCCCAAACGATCATGCCAAAGTGTATTTTCGTGCGCAGTCCTAATAGTAGGGCTAGCCACATAGTGGCATTCTATGGGGCATATGGTTAAAGTATACAGACCACTCGGGGTATGCTCCATCTTCTCTAGAATACACTTCTGGCCATATTCGTAGGAAGTTATGTACAGAAATTCAACTCAGTTTTCTACGTGGGTTTCAGCATGATAATTGTTGTCTCTAATGTCCTTGAAACTTAACAACGTTCTTCCAGAACGTGGAGAATAGATTGCTTCATCAATGGTCAAGATTGTACCATTGGACAACATTATACGTGTCTTACCGTATCCTTCTATTAGGTTAAATGGGCCTGAGAGGGTTGTCAAAGGTACATTCTTAGGTATGAAGTTAGTGAAATAGATGTGTTCACGTAAAACGGTGTGCGTGGTTGCACTATTTGCCAGACAACTAACTTTCCCACTAGTCATACCTAGAATGAAAAATTAATTTGAATTGGTCACATGCATAAAAGTTCTTAAAATAAATATCAATTCAAAATAATTTTATTTATTCAAGGCTGGTAATTAATTAAAACTTCATATCCAAAAACAAATCACCAACAAATAATCCAAGCATAAAGGAAAATTGTTCAAAAATCAACCAAAAAACAAAGTGGGTTCGCCCACTAGGTGAAATTCGGCCTCTATTGTCTTATTTTGATGAACAAATAATTCTATGTCTAAGATTCTAATCTTCCATAGGAGTATTATCCTCTTGAAAGTCAGAAACCTCCATCTTTGCAGTCGTTGATTTGTCCACTTGCAAGAAGTTTGATTCAAACTTCTTACGACGAGAATGATATTCATCTACAACCTTCTTGGGAGCTCGGCAAACACGGGACCAATGGTCCTTTGAACCACAACGATAGCACATGTCCGCATCCATGGTTTCAGGTTCTTTGCCTTTATTCTTGAAGTTCGGGGCCTTAGGAGCGAGTTTAGAGCTCTTCTGGGCTTTATTTCCTCCCTTGGATGAGCCTTGACTCTGTTGACCTTGGTGGGATGGTTTATGGGCGCCCCTACCAAGCCTCTTTTGGCTTTTTAGGCGTTGGTTTGTGCTATAATGTGTTTTAGGCACAGCAGTCGTCCCAGTAAGTCGAGTTGGATAATTCTTCATCAACAGCTGTTTCTGCTTGTCAGGGAGAAGTAAAACAGAGATCAAATTTGAGAACTTAGTGAACTTTTGAGCTCTATATTGTTGCTGCAGAACAATATTAGAAGCGGAGAAGGTCGAATAGGTCTTTTCCAGGAAATCATTTTCGGTCAAAGTTTCATTACAAAACTTAAGAAGTGGTCAGATTCGACAAACTTTAGAATTATATTCATTCATAGACTTCATACTTAAAGTCTTTGAAGCGCAGGTGCTGCCAGTCGTGTCATGCTTCAAGTAAGAATATGTCATTTTGATGATCAAAATGACCCATAGTGCACACGAACCCTCCTCAGCAAGATACTTAGTTTGCAGAGCGTCATGGATATGTCTTCGGATGAAGATCATAGCAGTGGCTTTTTCAGCTTCGCCAACTGGATAGTCCGTCTCTTCTTCAAAAGCAAGACGTAAGCTCTTTGCAGTGAGGTGAAGCTTCACATCTTGAACCTGTTAGAAATGTGCCCTAAAACCAATCATATGATGATACTTTACGGACATTTCACATTTTAAACTAATCTGGTTTAATATAAAGGGCAAAGATTATTGTTTTAAGTTGTCTCATATAAATGTTATATGCTTGAACAATAAGTCCAAGGAATATGCAATCGAGAGAATGTGATCTAAAGAAGTTGGATTCATGAGACCATTCTCTTTCGTATACATATCCTAAAGGTTCCTGATCATAGGATTGCCAATTGGGCATTGACAGTTCGTTAAGATCAGTATGTGTTATGTCTTCTCTTAGGGAGAGTGATTGGTCTCGAGTCATTAGTGTGATTAACACCAAGATAAGCATGTAGGTGCTCAATGGAGAATGAGTCCACTGAACACGATCAATGAGGAGTTCTCATACTCATGTCACATGAGAACTCATGGTTGGGATAATGCAAAGTGGTTCTTTGACCTGAGGCATCATAGTTGTCTTGTGGTTAGGTCCTTGATCTTTGACTATGTCAATGTCACGCTATAAGAGGGTGTCCACAGTGTAGTTGGGGTTAAGCCACTTAGCCATGGAGGAAAGTGAATGTGCAACAAGGGATCTCTAACCTTCAAACTGTTTGAGGGAGAATACTCTATGATATGATTAAGAATCTCTGGCTAGAGTATGAATGAGATTTAGGAAGTCGTTCCAAATCACATTCAAAGTAATCATATAAGTAAATGAATCACATTGGATAGTAGACATGAATAAACTATCAAACCAAACAATGTGGTCAAGAGTGTTGTATTAGAGAAAGACCGTATTGCATTGTAATCCTAAACTGAATAGGTTCTCCACCTCTTCTGATTAGCTTGGGTAGCCATGACATACTGCTAGGTGTCACTCATGGTTTGTGGAAGCCCTAAAGGTGAGTAATCACTAAAGGGAGAATTAAAAGTAAGTTTCAATTCACAATTGATTTGAAAGAGTTCTAATCGCCCACTGCCTCGCTAAAAGGAACCTAATGGATCGTACACCGAGTAAGGTAGAGATTGAAGAAACAACGGAGATGAGTAAGGATAATTAAATTGTTTAATTATTTATGGCTAGGATTAATTAATGTGTTAATTAATCAAACGATTAAGTTCGTTATAGACCTCGGGTTAGTTTTAGGCCTCAAGGCCCAATGGGCTTCGAACGTCAAGCCCATTGACTTAAGTTGTATGACAACTTAATGAATAAAGATTCAAAAGGGCCCAAACAGCCCAAAGACCATAGGAGCCCGGCCATATAGAGAATGGAGTGGGTTTTGGACTGCCACTCCAATGAAGGTAGGTGTAAATGTGACTTTATAACCTTTTCTTCATTAGGGTTTCTTTTGGAGAAAAGATGAGAACACAAACCTCTCTTTGCTCTCTAAGAGGCCGGCCACCCTAGGAAGATTTTACTAACATCTAAATCTTCCTAGGCCACTCATCTCCTCATCAATGCTCTCCTTGGTGTGGATGCTTAAAGGTTTCCTTTCTTGGGAACTTGGAGAATCCATTCTACCATCCTCCACCAAGAAATCCATGGAGCTAAGAAGCAAGGAATGAAGGCCCTCTCCTTGGGTGATTAGCCTTTGCTTATGCAAAGAAGAATCGACAAAGGTATAAGAATTCTCAACTCACTTTGTTCTTGAGTTGAGTCTTGGTTCACCTATCTACTAGGCTTTGAATTTCATGGGTTAAGTTTTGTTTTTGAGTGCATATAAACATGATTCCGCCTTTAATTGTTAATTGCATATTGTTGATGTTGCTCAAATGAACTTGTTTTTCACAAATTTTCCTTCAAGTGGTATCAAGAGCCTAGGTCTAGTAGTTGGTGAATCCTTTTGGGTTTTGTAGTTCATAGTTTGTGATTTGAATGTTGTAATTGTTACAAGCTTTATTCTTGCTTCTTGGAATGTAAATTTTGTTAGAAAATTTGCCATCTCAAATGTTGTAGATGTAGTTCATATGAGCATGAATTTGGAGCTAAAATTTGGTGCCATGTTTTTGGGGAAATTCGGCCAAATCCAAGGGGTGGATTTTTGGGTTCATGTTTGTCTTGTTAAAAGTGTTTTAAAGTGACATTAGGAACCCCTAAGTACCCTGGTTTGGTAATATGTTATTTCCCTTAAGTTTGAGAGTTTTTGAGATGGTTTTGGGTGAAAAATGTTCATGGAGCTCTTATGGGTTTTCATGGATGTTCTTCATTGTTCTTGATATGTTCTTGGCAAGAACAAAAAGGTTGTGAATTTTGATTCAAAAAGGTGTTTGGTTATTATTTCTTTTTGTTAGTGATGGATGATATGATTGTTTTTCAAATAAGTGATTGGTACTTTTCTTACACACCCACATTTATTTTACTATTCACACCATACCAATCACTTACACATTTTTATCACATTTTCAAACCTACACATCAACTTACACACACCCTCAACCATCTCACCAACCGGCCACCTGATCGGATCATATTTATACATATTTTTATATCAAATTCACTCGTCTTTTCTTAGTTAGTTCGTTATATTTTGAGCGATTTACGTTATTTTTGTGTTTTTAGAATTTATCTAGCAAAGAAAATAAAAATAGAATAAGTGAAGTGTTAAGTATTAATTTCATCTAAACTATCTTGTCTGTTGAATTATACTTATCATTTGGAAAATAATATATATATATATATATATATATATTTATATATTTATATATTTAAATATAATTTGTTGTGTGTTGAATGATTAAAAGGATTCGGTGGAAACAAAATAATGAAAGCAGCACCGAGAGGAATCATTTGGAAACATAATAATTGAAAAGCACAGCATTGAAAGGGAATGATGAAGGAACGTGTGAGGCGTGAAAGGCAGAGATGATGATGGAAGGCAGCTGGGGAGGGGTAAAATAAAAAAAATAAAAAAAAGAAACCAGGAGACATAAGAGGAAGCCTCGGATCCAGAGGCAAAGCGGCGGTGAAGGTTGTGCTGCGCCAATTGGCAGCAAGTCATAAGGTGCTGAGGTTTTGGCAGCCTTGGCAACCAATCAAGTGCAAGGCCTCAAAGCAGAAAATATATAAAACAGAGGCGTGAGCCTCGGAGCACAGGCCTCGGGACAGAAGTGTGCGCGGGGAGAGAATAATAGGCAGGGGGAGGCGGCGCATAATTTCATTCTTGGGCAGCAGAGAGACTCACGGAAATTGGCAGCTCACGGAAGACAGCTGCCAGGCGCAGAACGAACATAAGCTGCAGCGGGGAGGAGCTGCTTACAAAGCAGCGAGACCGAGAAGGTTGGAAAAGAAAACGACGAGAGCTCCTCGGGGGGCTCTTGCTTGCGGCTCACCAAAACAAAAGCTGCCTTTGGAGCTGCCTTGGAAATAAGAAGGCTGCCAACGCAGGCAGCATTGAAGCCAATTGGACAGAAACAGAAGCACGGGATTGGAGGTGAAAATCACAGGTTTTGGACAGAAGCCGCCATGTGTGGCACGGTGCAGCAAGCACAGTGCACAGATCCTTACATTCCCAATTTGGTTTAATCCTCCAAACTCATGTTTAATTTCTGTTTTTAATTTATAAATATGTGTAATTAATTTATTTTGGCTAGAGGATAATTCAAAACCATGATTATATTTGTAATTTAAATTGGTAACTTCAGTTGTGATTTCTGAGTTGTGATTTAATTTGCTTAACTGCTTGATTGATAACTTATTTGTGTATGTTGATTAAGAATGCATACTTAATTTACATGCATGAATTTGATGCTAGAATATAAGTGAATTTCACCTAATCGTTATGAACTTATATTCATGAGTAGTGAAGGTTGTTATCCACAATCGTGTTAAGTAAATTCTTGGCAGGAGTATTATGCTTTTCATAGTTACGAATGCCTCGTCAGTATTTATAGTTTTCACAAAGTTTAATGATCTTTGATTGTATCTCTATTGTGCTTTTCACGTAGGGGACTTTTAGAGAATGTGTTAAATTGTTGTATGCTGTTCATCCAATTTAATAACATAAGGAAAACTTGAAGATTAAAAAAGTGCTGTTCACGGTTAATCTGGAGTATTGAAATTTACAATTTATTGAAAGAACAACTGAAAATCAATTTAGGTTGCTTATGTGTCATGTGTGGAGAAAAACCCTCTAGCCAATCCGTCATCTATCTGTTTACTTTAATTTTATGTTTTTGTCAATTTTATAATTTATTTAAGTTTAATTTACGTTTCATCCAAACCAAACCCCCCCCCCATTATTAAAATATTATTATTTAGTTAGTTTTTATTATTTTTAATCTTTTAATTTGATTTCCGTCCATTTTTAGTTCCTAGTGTTTATTTAATTTGTTTTCTTTGTTTTGAGTCTTTTGATTTATTTTAGTTTATTTGTTAGTTTTATTTTGAGTTATTCTAGTTAAGTGTTTTTATTTTAGTTTTGTGTTTTAAACTTTGTTTTTACGTTTTTATATTAATTTTAGAGGTTTTAGCAAGCCCTCCTAATCCCCGGCCTAGAACGATACCCTACTTACATCATTACTACAACTGTCAAAAAGAGGGTTAAATTTGTGCGGTAATAAATTCCCGTCAAATTTTTGGCGCCGTTGCCGGGGATTAGTAAATTTGCTAATCCCTTTATTTTTTGTTTGTGTTTATTTTATTTTATTTTATTTTATTTTTTTTGTTTTGTTTGTTTGTGTTTATGTTTATATTTGTGTTTGTGTATTTTATTTTTGATATTTGATTTAGTTTTCGTTCTTTAATTTTAGGAAAAAATGGATGAAGATATGGCAACCATTCAAGCTCAATTGGCGCAGCTCACTGCTCAATTGACACATAATGCCGAACGGACCTCAATGCCAAGTGTCCCTACACTTGATGTGCCTTATGGGCAAGGATATCAAGCTCATCAGTATCCTCAATTTTCGGCATATGACGATGATTGGGGATATCAAAGCCACAGCCAATCAAGGGGCAATATGTATTCCAACGCTTGCAATTCGGATTGAAGAGGTTATTCAGATCAGATGTGGGATGAACCTCAGCAATTTCAACAAAGTGGATATTGGCAGCAAGAAGCGTTCTATTCAAGACCTATGCAGCCACCACAACCTCCCCCACAACAATTCCAATCGAATTCAAGTATGCCCGTAAATTATAATGAAATTCTTGAAGGACTAATTTCTTTGACGCAGGGCTCGCAAAAAGAAGAACAATTGCCGTCATCGGAAGAGTTCTATCAGTGGCCATATGAGCCACCACAGCCACCACAACAATCTGCCCAATTCAATTCAGGTACATCTGTGAACAATGATAATATTATTCAATTACTCATCTCTTTGAACCAGGAAGTAGAAAATCAAACCAAGGAGATGGGAGAATTGAATAATCAAATGGGGCAGATTGTGGAAGTTCTTCCTGAGATCCAAAGTGATATCCCGATTCTTGGTGCAATAAATCAAGTTCCAGATTTTGCTGAAGCTGTTCCAGAACCTTGTGCACCAAGAAAGATGGTTGAAGATATCGAAGTGGCTGGGGCATATCAAGAATACATCCAAGCGGTTGTGCATGAGGCAACAAAGGCCCATGAAATTGAGATTGATGACACGGCACAGGCCACAACCATCATCGTCAATCTGGCCAAGTGCAAAGTCCCCGAAACGTTCAAGGGAGTAGTTTTTGTTATTGAGTTTGTTTCGGAAAAATATAATAAGCCATTTTCTCCAATTCCAATTTTATTTTTATTTTATACTAACATATTTCTAATTTTAATGATTCAGGCACCCACTCGTGAATTCAAACCATTGCCGGATCATTTCAAGTACCACTGTCCGTTCAAGGATAAAGCCATGCACTTGAATAAAGAAGGGAAGCCTAGGAATCACCCACAGTCAGATTTGCATTCCTAAACCCTTCTATTTACTGCTTTCATTTTATTTTGTTTAGTTAGTTGTATTTGGTTGATTTTTATTTAGTTTGAGTTTAAATAAATTAAGGGCAATGTTTATTTTTAGTGCGGATAAACAAAGTCTTTTTGCATTAATTTACATATTTTGATTTACATATTTTACATTGCTTAAAATAAACTTTAAAAAAAAAAAAACAAAAAAAAAAACAAAAAAAAAACAAAAAAAATTAATAATAATAATAATAATATTAGTAACATATATATATATATATATATATATATATATTAAATAAACATTAAAAGCTTAAATAAATTTACAATAATACGAAAAACTAATAAGTTCATTGGTCATTTGTCATTGGTTAGGTGGTGCCTGAGAAGTCGACGGAGCTCCTGGAAGACGAAGAGCCAGAGTTGGAATCTCCGGAGCCGGAACGCTTGGTGCAACTCCCGAGGACGAAGGCAACATAAACCTCGGGAGTAGCGCCATGAACCTTTCATGATCGCTCTGGATCCGACCGTCCGACTCCTGCAGCTGGTCCAGCTTCCTCTTCATGCTGGTCGAGTAACTAGTTGCAAGCATGTGCAACTCCTTGTTCTCGTGCCTGAGTCCTCTGACTTCTTGCCGAAGACTGGCCACCTCTGCCATCAGCGACTCCACTTGACGAGACCGGGCAAGCAGGCGCTGGCCCATGTTCGAAACTGAGCCTGCACTTTGGACGCTGAGGGCAAGAGATTCCTGAACGGCCAGCTCGTCCGACCGCCTAGATAGCATCCTATTGTCCCTTAGAGTGAGCAGATTTCTGGCAATCACCGTAGCGGTGATTTCATTCCTCATCATTGTGTCCCCGACTGTAAGAGGACCATTGGGGGATATGAAGGATGGATTCCAAATGTTGTTCGGAGAAGACGAGTCATCGTCTTCCCCGACATTCAAGTTTAGGCGACGGTCGGAAGGGCAAGACATTTTTAGAGGGGGTTGAGGAAGAAAAGAGTTCGGAAAAATTAAGATTGCTGAAGCGGAAGAAGAGTGCGGAAAGATTAAGAGTGCAGAAGTGCAAAAAGAGTTCGGAAGGATTATGAGTGTTTACAGAAGAGAGTATTTTCAGAAGGAAGTGTTTGAGGGAGTTCAAGTGTGAGGTGGAGCAGAATTAGCGCCTCTATAAAAAGAAGCAAATCAAAGAGAGGCGCTCCTCTGAGGTTGAAGACGCGTCCTCACGCAATTCGGAAAAGCTGGACGCTCCTTTCTCAAAAGAGCCGTTTCCGTTCTCAAAAGCTGGGCTTGACTCAGCAATCACGTGGTTCAGTTTTTCCAATTTTGTCGTGACTCATCACGTGCAGCGTGGAACGTTGCGAAAACCACGAGCCGCACCCGGTTTTGAACCCCGGTTTTCAAAGGATCATCATTCCAATTTGTCGCCACTCGTCGCATGCGCAGTCAGCTTCGCGAAAATTACGGAAGCTTTGTCAGAAAGCGCGTAACGGGCACTGTTCATCCATCCACCGGCTGCCGACAAATAGTGATGGAACAGTTCCGGTTGTGAAGGAAAATTTCTATAAAGTTCGACCTTCGCCTTCCACATCAAAGGCACACCCTTTCTACCTCTAAACCTCTCAACCTCTCTTCATCTCCGATGTCTTCCCAAAGAAAGCTTTCGAGTTATTCAGTGTTCTTCATCCCTTGGATCACCCCAGAAAACAAACCTTCCAGAGCAAAAGTATTTCATATTAAAAAAGTTAAAAGCAAAAGTATCTCATATTATGCTTTCTCCTCTCCTTCATCTGAGGAACGTGGAGAAAGTGAGATCCTGATTGCTTACCTAGTCTTGCTCTCGAGTACTCATCTCAGACCCCTCCCAGCCCACTTCAAAAATAAATCTGTGTTGAGGTACTTCTTCAAAAACAAAAGTACCTCATAGACGAAGCAGGAGGAGTCTGAGGTGCACCCAAGAGCAGATGAGTCTGGGTTGATCCAAGAGTTCAAGAAGATGCCACACCTGCGTGGAGACCGGACTACTTGAAGCATGTGGAGACAACGTGCTGACTCATCCTCAACTAAGCTGAGGAGCACTTGCAAGAAGGAGGCCCATCCAGTTCAAGATGAAAGCTGTGGAAAATCAACAAGCGACCAATGATCACCTATTAGTTCTTTTCATTATCTTTTATTTTCATTTTTTATTTTTCGTTTGCATTTTTTTTATAGTTTCTTACGTGCTTAACTGATTTATTTCTTTTCTTTGCAGGAACGTTTGGTTATTTCTTCCCTTGAAGTTGATTGCAGAATTTACGCTTAGGGGTCATCGCTTGGTTTTCTGCAAATTAGAGAAGTTTTCAGTCCCTTTGCTTTATTTTGTTGCTTTTCATTTAGTAATTTTATTTTTATTTTTATTTTTATATTTATTTTGCATTATTAATGTTTTCTGACATTGGGGACAATGTCTAGTTTAAGTGTGGGGGTATCAAGTATAAAAAATGACCAAATTGAAAAATTTTGTACCTTCGACTTTGAACTGGTTTCATTTGTTTCTATGTTTTTGCTTTTTGTTTTCTTAGTTAGTTTTGTTTTATTTAATTTTTTCGGAAAATTTTAAAAAAAATCCAAAAATATTTTCTTGTTTTCCTTATTGTTTTAATTTAGATTTTTATTAGTTTCCCGACCCAATGATATAATTGGATTAAATTTGAACCATGATTATCAAGAACTTAGTTAACATGTGTTTTATGAAATTCCTTATTCTCTTGTTAGCATTGTACATGTTTGATCATCTTTGAAAAACCAAATGCACATAGCCGTGTTGATGTGAAATTAAAGCATGACTTAAAGCTTCATATGTGAATTTAGTGACCATATACATCCTATGTGAGTTTTTGAGCCTATTGAAAGTGTGTGCATTTTTCATACACTCCTATTCTTTCATGTGTGATGAACTTATGTGAGATACATCTCTAGAACTTGCGTAACGATCTTTCGAAATATTTGTCATTGATTGTATGAACTTGAAAATAATAGAGGCATTAGGTTCACCATCATGGCCCAAATAACCATATTTCCCAAAGAAAAAAAAATGATATCATTAGATTGCCAATTTGAGCCGTATTTGTTGAGCCTTTTATTTCTTATCACCAGATATGTCTACCCTTATACCTCAAACATGTTTCCTTACCCTTTCCAAGCAAGCAATTTGAGACTATTTTATGAGAAATGTTTGTGAAGTACTTGGAAGAAGTTTGGCAAAATAATAAGTGTGGGGGTTTTTCATGTTTGTATTTAAAAAAAAAAAAAATGAGAAAAGAGAAGAAAAAAAAAAAAGAAAAAGAAAGGTTGTATTCAAAGAAAAGAAAATAAAAAGTTTAAAGTTTCAGTTTAATGATGTGATTGGAGGTGTTAGAAGAATAGCTGGAGAATTTGAGTTCTTATAAATCTCAACTAAAAGAATCGCTTGCGATGTAGCTTGGAACTTGTGTTTTCCTATTCTTTCGTTTCAATAGCCCTATCCCTAAGCCTCATTACATCCAATAAAAGTCCTCTTGATTTAAGTTTTGTAATTATGATTGTAGAGAAGTGATTTTTATGCAAGCTTATGGTAGAACTTTCACATTTGTTTCTTTGAGCGAAACACATTAAAACTAAACACATGTGTGGTTGAGTGCATATCCCGTGAGAAGGTTGCTAGTTTGCATATGATGATTTTAAAAATAAAAACTTGAAATTGCATTAGCATGGCTATCTCACACACTACACTTCAAGGATGATTTAAAGATTACTGCTAATATTTGAGTAAGGAAGATGAGCTTGAATTAGTTTTTTTTTTTGTGCTAGCTATGGTTCTTGATGATTTTCGTTTTCGAATGAAATTCTATGAGGGTCACTTAGGGGGAATCTAATGTTTTTCATGTTATTACTTTTTCTGTTTTCTTTGTTTTGCTCGAGGACTAGCAAAAGCTAAGTGTGGGGGTATTTGATCGGATCATATTTATACATATTTTTATATCAAATTCACTCGTCTTTTCTTAGTTAGTTCGTTATATTTTGAGCGATTTACGTTATTTTTGTGTTTTTAGAATTTATCTAGCAAAGAAAATAAAAATAGAATAAGTGAAGTGTTAAGTATTAATTTCATCTAAACTATCTTGTCTGTTGAATTATACTTATCATTTGGAAAATAATATATATATATATATATATATATTTATATATATTTATATATTTATATATTTAAATATAATTTGTTGTGTGTTGAATGATTAAAAGGATTCGGTGGAAACAAAATAATGAAAGCAGCACCGAGAGGAATCATTTGGAAACATAATAATTGAAAAGCACAGCATTGAAAGGGAATGATGAAGGAACGTGTGAGGCGTGAAAGGCAGAGATGATGATGGAAGGCAGCTGGGGAGGGGTAAAATAAAAAAAATAAAAAAAAGAAACCAGGAGACATAAGAGGAAGCCTCGGATCCAGAGGCAAAGCGGCGGTGAAGGTTGTGCTGCGCCAATTGGCAGCAAGTCATAAGGTGCTGAGGTTTTGGCAGCCTTGGCAACCAATCAAGTGCAAGGCCTCAAAGCAGAAAATATATAAAACAGAGGCGTGAGCCTCGGAGCACAGGCCTCGGGACAGAAGTGTGCGCGGGGAGAGAATAATAGGCAGGGGGAGGCGGCGCATAATTTCATTCTTGGGCAGCAGAGAGACTCACGGAAATTGGCAGCTCACGGAAGACAGCTGCCAGGCGCAGAACGAACAGAAGCTGCAGCGGGGAGGAGCTGCTTACAAAGCAGCGAGACCGAGAAGGTTGGAAAAGAAAACAACGAGAGATCCTCGGGGGGCTCTTGCTTGCGGCTCACCAAAACAAAAGCTGCCTTTGGAGCTGCCTTGGAAATAAGAAGGCTGCCAATGCAGGCAGCATTGAAGCCAATTGGACAGAAACAGAAGCACGGGATTGGAGGTGAAAATCACAGGTTTTGGACAGAAGCCGCCATGTGTGGCACGGTGCAGCAAGCACAGTGCACAGATCCTTACATTCCCAATTTGGTTTAATCCTCCAAACTCATGTTTAATTTCTGTTTTTAATTTATAAATATGTGTAATTAATTTATTTTGGCTAGAGGATAATTCAAAACCATGATTATATTTGTAATTTAAATTGGTAACTTCAGTTGTGATTTCTGAGTTGTGATTTAATTTGCTTAACTGCTTGATTGATAACTTATTTGTGTATGTTGATTAAGAATGCATACTTAATTTACATGCATGAATTTGATGCTAGAATATAAGTGAATTTCACCTAATCGTTATGAACTTATATTCATGAGTAGTGAAGGTTGTTATCCACAATCGTGTTAAGTAAATTCTTGGCAGGAGTATCATGCTTTTCATAGTTACGAATGCCTCGTCAGTATTTATAGTTTTCACAAAGTTTAATGATCTTTGATTGTATCTCTATTGTGCTTTTCACGTAGGGGACTTTTAGAGAATGTGTTAAATTGTTGTATGCTGTTCATCCAATTTAATAACATAAGGAAAACTTGAAGATTAAAAAAGTGCTGTTCACGGTTAATCTGGAGTATTGAAATTTACAATTTATTGAAAGAACAACTGAAAATCAATTTAGGTTGCTTATGTGTCATGTGTGGAGAAAAACCCTCTAGCCAATCCGTCATCTATCTGTTTACTTTAATTTTATGTTTTTGTCAATTTTATAATTTATTTAAGTTTAATTTACGTTTCATCCAAACCAAACCCCCCCCCCATTATTAAAATATTATTATTTAGTTAGTTTTTATTATTTTTAATCTTTTAATTTGATTTCCGTCCATTTTTAGTTCCTAGTGTTTATTTAATTTGTTTTCTTTGTTTTGAGTCTTTTGATTTATTTTAGTTTATTTGTTAGTTTTATTTTGAGTTATTCTAGTTAAGTGTTTTTATTTTAGTTTTGTGTTTTAAACTTTGTTTTTACGTTTTTATATTAATTTTAGAGGTTTTAGCAAGCCCTCCTAATCCCCGGCCTAGAACGATACCCTACTTACATCATTACTACAACTGTCAAAAAGAGGGTTAAATTTGTGCGGTAATAAATTCCCGTCACCACCCTATTAAAATAGGGTACTTTTGGGGCTTTTATGCAATTACATAAAGTTTTGATACTTTTGTGTATTTGTACTTTGACCCGAAAGTTTACGTTTTTACGTAAAGGCCCCAAATCACTAAAGGACAAATTGTTTTGCTCCTTTAATGAAGTTTTTGAATTTGTTGAAATTTTTGGGTTCTAGTTGTAATTACATGAAGTAGTGGACTTTTGTGTTCTTACAAAGTGATCCCAAAAGTTTATGTTTTGCAATATAGCCCAATGGCTGAGGTTATTGCTTTTTGGCCTAAATTAGATGAGAACAAAATAGTTTTGTCTCTTTAAATGAGAATTGGATTTTCATTTCATTTAGCTCTATTTAAATCAATTCTATGGATACAAAAACCAAATGAAAATGTTGCATTCGAGTTTAATTAGTTAAAGCGTTAATTAATTAAAGAAATGGTGATTATGAACCTAAGCCTACGATAATTGAGCTATGTGAAAGGCCGTCTCTCAAATTTGTTTGAATCAAGGGAATGTGTAGATTAAATTTTGGTTGTAATTTGATATGATCAATTGTTGTAAAAGAGCATAAGCTCTTCTTTACTTTGAAGTACTCCTTTTTTGTTTTATTCGATATGCATGAAATTGGAGTAGTTGGGTCCAACGCCCAATAAGAAAACACGCCTTAATGTGATTAAACGCGTAACTAAAATCAATCACCATCCCGAGACCAAGATCCAACACTAGGCTCGTGTTGGATCGAATCAAAGGTTCATAGTCATCCTAAGGCCCTAAGGCAACTATATAGTCCATCAATGAATGCAAATCTTATGTTAGTAGTATCATATAGTCTTGCTTTAAAAACCGTTTTAAAAGCATAGTGGGAGTTTTATATACTACTAAATCAATCACATGGACCAATAGTTGTAATATGACCAAAATGTTTTAATGTGATTGAAAGCATGCTTATATGTGATGAGACCTAAAACCCTCAACCAAACCAATATTAAGTTGACAAGCGTGGGAGTGCTTTGAACACTCTTTCGTGGCCTTCCACCGTGGTAGTCTCCAATCGTTTGTGACTCATACACCGACTTCACCCTATCATGGGGGAGTACAAAGTATGTGCTTACACTTAGGAGGAGTTCTATATGCACACATGATGTTGTGAAGGTAGGCAACGAGAATGATCAACATCATATCATTGTGAGGTTGTTCTTGAACCCCTACCCGAACTTGCATGGTAGGAATGACTTAATTAAGTGCAATAGTGCCAACATCATATCATTGTGAGGCATCATTCTCTAGAGGCCAAATAAGATGGGTTCTTACATTAGATGTAAATGAGTAAGCGTGCTCTCTCATTATTATTTTTGCTAGCCAACATCATATCATTGTGAGGTGGGCTTGGTAATAGTGAGTCTCCCATACCTTACTAAGAGTTTCCTCCAAAACTCTCGAATTCCAATGAGGGATATGGAATTTGTTAAAAATAGTGGGTGGTGCTATTTGATTTAAAGACCCGGATCAAATAGCTTAAAATCAATCAATTTATATTCGTTATGTATTTGTTTACCGATATATTTGCAAACGCTATCCAAAACTTGACAAAGAAAAATCGAACGCTATAGTTTCCGAACTTGGTACAACAATCCCATATATTGTCTTGAATGGATTGTATAAGTACCTAAGTAGTCTCATCCTCACAATCTTCCTATTGATAATGTATCAATGGAAGAACATGTTAGATAAGTCTATCATAAAGAGGACAACACAAACAACTAGTGCTTATTCCTTTGTTGTATGAACAAAGGAACTTGAGAAATTAGCACAAAGACATGAACACTTTTAGTGTCATAATTCTTCCATTACAAATTGTTGTATGAAGAAATAAGAGTTGCTTTGAATAACTCTTAATTAAAGCAAACACTAGTGCTTGTCTCCTTGTTACACAAACAAGGAACTTGAGAAGAAAGCACAAGGGCATGGACACTTTATGTGCCATGATTCTTCACTTACAAATTGTTGTATGAAGAAATGAGAGTTGCCTTGAACAACTCTTGAAAGTTTGTTATTATGTTTAGAACATAATGGTTGGTTGACAAAAATAGTCCATCAACATGGACTTATGATGATTTTGAATCATTGAGTATAGAAGCGTTAACCCACTTCTAGAGACAGAAACTAGGCAAGGACTTCACATTTGAGTCCCTATCCATATGGTTCACTAAGTTTATTGTAAACTATATAGTGAACAATAACTGCACACTCTCCAAATCGTGTGATGTGTATAACACAATTGAAATAAGTTTCAAGAGAGATAGTGGGAGTATAAGGACCATGACTATTGTAGTCAATGGAGAAGGCAAATGAAGAAGGCGAAATAACTCCAAGGGAACAAACTTTCTTTATGAAAGGATGGACATTGGAAGGAATATTTGCAAGAAATGTCTTGCAAGTGTCAAGAACATACCTTTCGAAGGTGTTGTAAATTGTTCTTGAATAATTCAAAACAGTTGGTTCTTCTACTTGAATACATGATTCTGTATTAGTGACTATGTTTTACAATCGTTGTAAAAGTGTGGCTAATGAGAAGTAGAAGATAAATGAGAGAAGAGAAAGTACTTCACATTCGAAACGTGAATAAGATATAGATCTCTGTGAAAGCAAAATGTGCTTGCTTCCTCATATAAACTACCAAAGAAATTGGTAAAACAAAGATTGTCTTTACATCCCAATTTGAATAAGGAACTTAATTCCATCACTATAAGAGATGGATGAATGCTTTGTTTGACAAAACATTGTTCTTTATTAATGAATGGTTGGATTATTGTAATCTAATTAATTGTCTCTATAGTAGAGATAATGTGGTAGCGTTAATTGTTTAGAATATGACGATGCTTAAAACCCAAAAGGTTACAAGGTAGTGACTAATCCCACTGAATTGTGACACCTCTAAAACATAAATTACGAGTTGGTCATAAATGGATGCTTTGGATTGTTAGATCCGGATCCAATGCCTTCTTGTTAAAATTGTATAGAGGCGAAATGTTCGAATCTTTATTCTTTTGGAAAGAAGAAAGAATCACAAAGATGTTGAGGTTAAAATCACTTAGATGTTAAGTGGCACTTGTCCACAACATAATACTACTCATGTTGTAAGACATTCACCGAAGATCGCTCTCGGTCGGACCATCGTTTATTTTGAATAAACACGAGTCCGAATACTTTGCAAAAGGTTTCAAAGAATTCAAGAATGTAAGTTGATGAGTAAGACGTCTAAAGTATTTAGACTTGATCCAAGGAAAAAGGACACTTTAGAAGAGTTTCCTTGAAAGATATCAAGGAAAGTAGCATCATAAGATAATGGACTTCTCCATTGGGAGAAGAACGAACAAGAATAAGATTTAGTTCGTTGGATATTATCAAATAACCCATATATAGGATATATATACTTCTAAGACAATATGATTGTCAATTAGAATATCTTCCAAAATTTTCATGACTCCATAGGATGTAGTTGGAAAGAAAGACAAATCTTAATTATGTTAAGATTTGGGTTTTGTGCTAATAAGCAATATTTGTTTGAGAATAATCTTGTGGGATATCCTTAAATTAACATTTGGATATCATATCTATGGACCAACTAACAAAGGTTGTTTGTTGGGTCGTTCATTATAATCCTACAATAGGATTTGCCTAAGATAGAGCAAATGAACGAGAGATGGAACTCAAAGAATGGGTTCTTTGAGAGACAAGATGATAATCAACAAATATAACAACCTATTTCCTACACCACTGGCTCCAAGGTAGTTGAGAAGGATCCACAAACCGTCTCAGTTGAATGGTTTGAACTTTATGCCTATGTCATAGAGTTACGTCTCTTAATTCGAAAAAAATAAGAATGGATATCCTTATGACTACATTGAGTGCATGTACGACATATACTCAAGAAAATGGTATAAAACCATTTGATTCGAAATAATGAAACCTTCAAAGCTAATTGGTAGCTTAAGATGACTACAATCAACGAGATTGGTTGACTTGGAAGAAACCATCTTTGATATAGTCTTGGTTTCTGTTAATTCGAAGATTGCTTGCTACAACTAAAGGGTGATTCAATGTTTGGACATAATGTGGGTTTCCAAAACCATTGTCAAGATAGTCTTGATAATATATGTCTAAAACTAGGAATCACAAGACATGTAAGTTGTAGAGATCCATCCATCATGAATCTCAGCAAGCTAGTGGGAGCTATAAGCATCTTATGAGAAAAGGATCAAATCGTTTGATTTCCCATAAAGATGTAAATGAATCTTTTGTTTAACTAGGTTTACAAAAGATTAGTGGGAGTTAATCATATTCCTAAATTTGAACATATATACACGATATATATTAATTTTGGAAATGAAAGGAATTCTTCTTCGTTAAAGTTATGACTTTAAACATTCTATAATGATAGAATGTATATGGGAGACATAGTCTATATACATGGGATGGAAATCTATAATGATAGATTTCAGGATATAATTGGCTTATATCAATCCCTAGTGATAGACAAAAGATGATAGGAAGTTTCTCATGTGATGATAAACTTCAATAAAAGGGACAATCCTAGTAAGACTAGGAAGTTGGTCTTCACAAAGGGAACGTACCATTTTGACTCCCAAAGAAATAATGCGTAAAAGGAATCCTTTATGCATATGCGGAAAGGTAATTTACGTATTTCATATTGTATGAAAAACGTTGATATGAGTTGTACTAAGATCAGTACAATGCGATATCAATGCAAGCCCAGGATCAAAACCATGGCAACTGTCAAGTGAATCCTTAAGTATTTAAGAAATATTGAGGATGGATTCCTCAAGAATGAGGAAGAATTAGAGTAAAGTAATGGAAGAGTAAATGTATTAGACTATGAATCTAATCCATCATTGAATGTCTCTTCATTATGAATGAAGAAGATAATTGGATATTTCTTTATTATGACTAAAGAGATATTTGCGTGGAAACATTAAAAGTAATGACTTTAATGTGTTCCATCATGTATGCAAAATATATTGCCATATAGAAGCTTACAACATTGTTGTTTGGATGGGAAAGTTCATTTATGAACTCTCCATTCGGTTCCAACCAGAAAGTGTCTTTAGTGTGTTGACACTATGACACTAATGGGGCGATAGCTCAAGCCAGGGAATCAAGGTCTCATCAAGATCCGAACTCAACTGAGAGACTGAACCACATGATTGAGAATCATGTATAATGGTGACGTCATTATTCTCAAGGTTGCTTCTATGGATAACATATAGATATCCATTGCCTAGGCTTACTACTCAGCCATTTTTGAAATGACTATAGAAGAGGTATCATCACTGATAACCAAGCTGATTGGCTCTAGTGCAAGTGGGAGATTGTTGGAAATGTGCTCTAAAACCAATCATATGATGATACTTTGCGGACATTTCACATGTTAAACTAATCTGGTTAAAGGGCAAAGATTATTGTTTTAAGCTGTCTCATATAAATGTTATATGCTTGAACAATAAGTCCAAGGAATATGCAATTGGGAGAATGTGATCTAAAGAAGTTAGATTCATGAGACCATTCTCTTTCGTATACATATCCCAAAGGTTCCTGATCATAGGATTGCCAATTGGGCATTGACAGCCCGTTAAGATCAGTATGTGCTATGTCTTCTCTTAGGGAGAGTGATTGGTCTCGAGTCATTGGTGTGATTGACACCAAGACAAGCATGTAGGTGCTCAATGGAGAATGAGTCCACTGAAAGTGTGGGTGAAAAAATATATAACCTATTTGGCCTAAAATAGTTAGGCAAATAAGACTCGGGATCCAAAAACTTGGACTAAAGCCCACGGGTGGGCTAAGTAATTGTGGTCTGTGTGACCTACACTAAAAAATTGGGCTAGGATGTCTCAGGTGGGGTTGCAGGCCCACAGGGAAAGGAAAAAACAGGGAACCACAAAAGGCAAGCCCCTAAAAAAAACATAGGCCGCTTCAGGTGAGCATAAGAATTTTTTTGCCTTCTTTTTTCACGAGCCTAGCTTAGGGCACTAAGCCCAGATAAGAGGTCCTAGGCAAAACGGGCTGTAAGTGTAAGCTCAAAGAAAACAGGAGCCTAACAGGGGCTCGAATTGGCTGTGAGTAGAACATGGGAAACACCATGGCCTTAAAAGGGCCGATGTCTTGGGTTGAGGAGATCAAGCGCAACAGCAAGCCCAATGGGCGCTGTGTGATGCAGGCCGAGGAACCGAGGCCTACTAGGGCTCGGGTCGAAGAAAACCGAGACACCCCAGCAGCGTTGGGTGTCAAAACTGAACCGGGGGAACGTTAGCATCGCTTCAGGGGGCTATTCTCAGGGGTCGAGGCACAACGAAGCATGTAGGTTCAAATGGGAACCCAAATTATGGATGGAAACCTAGGTTTCGACGTTGGGGGGTCCGAGAAACAATGGGGATTCAAACAATCTGTTGGTGTTCATTTGATTTCTAAGAAAAAACCCATCGTTCTCCTACAATGACGAGGTCCCAATCTCAACTATAGGTGTGATTACCCAGGAATAACGGTGGTGAAGCTGCGGCCGACTTCGGGCGCAGTCGAGGGTTAGGGTTTGATGTTAAAGGCATCTTTTCAGATGGAGCAAGGGTTTTGCTTCAGTGCTTCGCAGCCATAGTGGGCTTGTGTGAGCCCAGTAGTGTCGGGGTCATGGGTTTGAAGAAGCCCTAGGGTTTCTGAGTTCTTTATTTTCTTCTCTTTTTTTTCAATTCAATGTATATGTAATTTAATTTGATGCATATGCAATTCAAGGCAAATATCAAATTCACATAATTCAACAATTATGATTATGATGCATGCACAATTTATGTAGAATCTAAAATTCGTAAAATGTAAAGTTGAGTCATGCACCATGGTGAATGTTCATGCTATTAGGGCTAAAAAGATATCGAGATAAAAACCGTTGTTTTGAAAGAACCTGATTGTGTGCTGATATGGATGAACTAGTTTGATGTAGGAAAAATTCTTCAACGTCAGATTCCTAAGCGCATCGATAGGAGCGTGCTAATAACATGTTGTAGCCTATTTTATCTTACAAAGTTAGGGTGGCTGGCGACAAGGGAAGAGAGAGTGAGAGAGATGTGTTTGTAGAATTGTAGGAGAATGTGTGTGTTCGATTGTTATTGAAATGATATAAGATCTACCGTATCAACAGAAATGGATTTGCATCCATTTTAAAAAGACTAAGGTGAACATGAGAATGCAAACCAAAATAATGGCTGATGGTCATGAATATAAAATTACTTAACTGAAATTCCTTAACAAGGCACGGTGCTAAATGGTGGAAAGTGAAACGATGCTAATTAAAAAAAAGTGTAGTCCACTGTGTTTTCCGTCCGCATCAAATAACTAGAAGCTATATGTGCGATTTTGCACACTATAACAATTTGATTAACATGTAACACTACTGGATTAGCCAACTTAAAAAAACACACAATTTGACCGACTTTCATCCTTATGTGCGAGTGTAATAAATGAGGATAAAATATAAAGCCTATTGCTTGGTAGCACCAACTTTTGACATTTCCCCAAGAGGGGGGAACATCAAATTTTGACTACATTCAACGGTCAATCTTCACCCCAAGAAAAGGGTACTCTCATTCGTCACAATGACGAACTTCAATGACTATCTACCAAATCCAACTTCAAAGAATGCCTACCTACACAAAGCACACATGGAACTAGCGATGGAAAAATTGATGCCTGTCCAATCTAAAAGTAGAAAATAAGCACAATACAGCCACATCATATACACTAGTTCTGGACGACCTAAGAACTACTTTTCAGAGTAAGAAGCCTATCTAAGGCAGCAACAGGCAACCATGCCAAAACAAAAGTCAAACGACAAGCTAGCGAATTGGTAGGAACCTAAGATCTTGTTTCTTCAATGATTTCTTGCATTGATCATGTTCTTTGTAACGTGAACCTTCAATCTTCTAATGTACGCATCAAACCGATTGCATATCGACAACATCTCTCTCTGAAGTTGGCTTCTTCAAAATCTAGAAAATCTGCAAGTTTCTGGAGCTAGAGGGCAAATACGACATTTTCTCGAACGCACCTGTTGAAGGGTGGTTGAAAGGATGCGATTTTGCACTTCTATTTTTCTATCTTCTATAGTTTGAATAAATAAAAAAACCCACCCAAACTTCACATTCATTCATTCATTCATTGCATAAGAAAACCTTTGCAACACATTGAACGAACGATTTTCTCATTCTTCATTGAGGTTACACAAAAAATCGACGACTTCTTGATTTTCAATAACCACACTCCTATTATAAAGATGCGTTTGTTGCACCGGACTATCTCGAAATAACCACACTTCTACTGTAATAAAGGTTCACTGTCATGAGGGGTCCCAATCAAATAATGCAATGTGACGTAGTGAGAAACTTACACAGAGCGCCAAAATGATGGTAAAGGAGAGCAACACCCTCCCGGCTGAATTACGCAACAGAAAATATAGGTTTTGCCATGAAACAAAAACTTCTACAATTCAACACAACGGAGCCAAAATTTCAATCATACAGATAGTTTCACCTCTTTTTTTTTTTCTTCTTCTTTTGGGAAAAAGAAGTTGCACTAATTCTGATACACTAATGGCTCTTTTGCCACTGTAGAAGTTAAATTTCAGCTTCATACTTCTGTACGGCACAAAAGAAGGCAGAGGAGTCGAGAGAAAGCCAAGCAGCACATGATGATCCAGAAGGAGTTCTCAGAAGTTACAAGTAAAGCTTCTGCAATCGTTCAGCCCTTACCCTGCGAGACAAAAGTATGCAGTTAAACATCGTTGGTTTCAGAGAAAACACAGTTGATAAACTTGGATAAACTCCAAGGTCACCGATCGATGAATTAACTTACAGATTTCCCCATAACAACTAATTCGCATCGCCAATTACTTTAGGCTTCCATTCAGTACTATTTGACCTACTGTAAGTATCCAAGGATGCCAGGTAAGATACTTCTTACATTTGATTCATCAAAGCTTCGTAACTATTAATACAATCATGATTAACTCTCCACAAAACATTAAAAACCTAGGGAATGATAACCACACACCCTTTTTCTTCCTCTACATACCCCCGTCTAATTCTGTCCATTGTTTCTGTTTAATTTATTCAATCTGTAGGCCAGAAACAAAGAGAGGCATGTAGGAAGAGAAAAATGGTGTGGCTATTCCCAAAACTTATAGCAGTTTTTTCCCTACTGCTTTTTTGGAAGTAATTCCTATTTCTAAATTTATGTACCTTGTGAGGAGGAGTTCCCGGTCTTAACATGTTGTTTATCCCAAGCCTTCCCTTCTTCTCAGAGGCTTTCAAAATCTGGAAGGAACATGTCAATGTATCATCTACACTCATCATGGCACCAGCATTATCAAACTCCCCACAGTAATTTGGAGCTGAAAATATGGTTACCAGCTTCCTTTTTCCAAAAAACTCATATCCATCTTCCACAACCTGATAAATGAAACCCAAGAAATTTAACAAGAAATGGACAAACATTGAGAGACTCTACCAATAAAATTCAGTTTGCATCTCAAACCAGGCAAAAACATGTTCACAACTAATCATATAAAGAATTTCACTCCAGCATCAATTGAAAGAGAGTAGCCAATCAATTAAATGAGTACGTGACGGAACAGGTGAAACACAAGAAGTCCTCCTGTGAATAAATTTTTCAAGTGTGCAGCTATTTATTGAAAAATTTATACCTGCGCCCAGAATCTCAACACGGCACATGGTATACTAGCATTCGATACCAATACACCATTAGGATAACAACCCAATGGACATGCCACAATGACAAAAGTAGATGATGAGTAGTGGAATGAATATGACAAGGAGTGGAAATCAACCCATAAAAGCAGATAAATCATGCAAACACACACAGAACCTCTAATTATAACTTACTCCGTTCGCTTTTACATGTTCACCAAATTCAAAAGATGAAATTTTAAATAAAGTTACTTCAAAATTATCATCCATATTACTGTCATGACAAGTTTAACTGTACAATAAAAGTGATTATTTGAAGATGCATCACATGAGGCCAAATATTTAAGTTCCCAGACTTTGTGTATACATGATGATGCAGGTCCAGTTCAGTATAAAAAAGAAAAAACAAAGGGAGAGAAAATAACTTCATAGCACCTGATGAGCACGGCAAATAAGATCTAGGTCATGTTTCTGGAGAAATTCAGCAACCTTGTCAGCCCCAAATGTATATGACACGCCACGATCATTCTCTCCCCAACCTTCAACATCTTTATCAGGATCAGCCCATAATAGATCACAGAGAAGGCCCTGATCTGGCACATCCACTGGCCGTGCAATATTCCTAATCTGATCTAAGTGTTTCAAATCAGGAGATAGACCGCCATGCATGCAAAGGATCTTCTCATCAATAAGAGCAGCAACAGGAAGACAGTTGAAGCAGTCAGTAAATGTCTTCCAAATACGAACATTAAATCTTCTCTTGCACTCATCATAGAATCCATAGATGCGGTTGATGGAAGCGCATTCATGGTTGCCCCTGAGGAGAAAGAAGTTCTCCTTGTATTTGATCTTGTATGCAAGGAGAAGGCATATTGTCTCTATGCTCTGCTTGCCACGATCAACATAGTCTCCTAGGAATAAATAATTGGCTTCCGGTGGGTACCCACCATACTCAAACAGTCGCAAAAGATCTGAAAACTGACCGTGAACATCTCCTGTGAAACAAAGAGGGAAGATGACCATTGTCATCTTAGTAATCAACAGAAATTTATGTTTTTAATTTAGGAAACCATTATAAAAAAAAAATTAAAAAATAAAAACTAAGAAATTTCACATTGTAGATTTAATTCGAAATCGGTGTTTGATATTTGTATAAAACAAGATCCTTTTACCGTGATCAACAGAAATGGATTTACTTCCATTTCATAAAGACAAGAGTGAAGATGAGAATGCAAACCAAATAAAGGTTGGTGGTCATGAGTATAAAATTACTTGACAACTGAAATTCCTTAACAAGCCACGGCGCTAAATGGTGGAAAGTGAAAGGAACCTAATAAACAAAAAAGTGGAGTCCAAAAGCTATGCCTGCCCTCCGCATCCAATAAATAGAAGCTATATGTGCTATTTTGTGCACTATAACAATTCGAGTGACACGTAACACTACAAGACTGGCATACTATAAAAACACAAGAAAATTTAGCCGACATTCAAGTTGTATATGCCAGTGTAATAAATGAGGATCAAATATTACGGCTAATGCATGGTAACATCAAGTTTCGACATTTACCCCGGTGTTTTTTTTGGGGGGGGGGGGGGGGGGGGGGGGGGAGGGGGGGACATCAAATTTTGACTACATTCATGAGTCAATCTCCACCTCAAAAAAGGGTACTCTCATTCGTCACAATGACAAACTTCAATGGCTATCCACCAAATCAAACTTCAAAGAATGCCAACTTACACAAAGCACACATGGAACTAGAGACGCAAAAATTGATGCCTGTCTAATCTAAAAGTAGAAGAAAAGCACAAACAGCCACATCATAGACACATAACCCTGACAAAGGACAAGCTAACGAATTACTGGAAGGCTCATACGAAACCTCATACTGCAATGCTCAAAAGTTTTGTCACATAACCCTGCCAAAGTCGCAAAATTTTATAATGAATAGCTAGATTAAATCCTCTAACCATCAACTTTACTTCACAAGAAAAAACCAGTAATAATCCAAAATGTGCTAAATCATAATTTCCACTTTGCAATATATATATATAAAACATATATATGTATTATGAAATTTCACCCATACAGCTAACAGATTAATACATATAGATATAGTAACCCTTTTACAGGTAATTGTCCCTTTTGCTCTAATCAAATGAACCATAACCCGAAAAAATAAACTCTTTTTCTTTCCAACAAATTACACAAACCAGACATACAAAATTCCAAATTCCAACCATCAAACCCTTTTTATATTTGCAAATTACCCACATTACTCTTTCACACAATCAAGTCCAAATTCAACACATAGACATGCAAACAAAGTCAAAGAAGCAACTTTTCAATTCATCCGAAGCAAAAATCCAAAACTTTCAATCCACAAATCAATCCTTTACCACAAATCTTAATTGGAGCTTCAAGCTCCAGAAGATTCGGCTGACTGAGAAAGATTTCCTTGGAGGCAGAGCAAAGCTGCCGTATTTCAGCTTCCGTCAGTTGCACCTGTTTGGTGGTCCGGCCATTCTTCGCAGCCACAAGCTTTCGTATCAGATCGTCGACAATACTCTCGGCCATCACAGCAAGTCTTCTCTACCCACCCACAAATAGCACTCAGAAAAAGAAAAAAAACCCAATAAAGCAAACGAACCCAGACTACCAAAACCCTAGCTCTTGGGTGAGGTGAAAAGTGAGAGGAGATCCGAGAGAGAGAGAATCAGAATAACAAGAAGAGTGTCGAAATCACAAAGAGAGATTTTGGGAAATAATAACTAGGGATTTACATGTTGGAGAAGATGTGGTGGAGGTGTGCGTGGCGGCCATTTTCGGCTGGTAAAATGACGCGGAGAGAGAGAGAGAGAGATGTGAAAAGTGAGTCCGAGTTGGGGTTTTGGGGAGGACATGGCGGGTATTTTATTATTATTTTATTTTTGCTTAGTTTGGTGGGTTTTTGAAATGGGAACTTTAACGAAAAGTTCCCGGTACTAATCACTTTAATCAAAAACCACATTTTTACACTAAAAAGTCAATACTGGTACTATTCACTTTATCCTTTATTTTGTCCTTATCGTTAAAACACAAAGTTTTCAAGCCATTTTCATTAGTTTTTCTTTTTGAAATTTCATACATCTATTTTTTTTATTTTATTTTATTTTATTAAACGATACATTTTGTTAGATTAAATTAGATGTTAAATTATCTATCGATGAATTTCGAACTCACACCGTCATGCAAGAACTCAACTGTCTTCCACTACTGTGGTAAGGCCACTTACCTATTTTATTTTTTCATATCAGTGATATTTGAGAAGAATCTAAAAATTTTGACCGTTAGATTCTTATTCATTGTATCCTTAAAACCGCAAATTTAATTATGTGTTTGTACCGTTGTGAGTCATAAAGGAATCAAAATTCAAGAATGTGGTGTGTTATGATCACAGTCCGAAATGCCGATATATATCGCCGATAATATCGGGTTTTTCACTATCCGATATTTTAGTTGTTATCCAATTGATTTTCGTTGAAATATCGCGATATTTCCGAAAATATCGCGATATCGGGGAACTTCGAATCAAAGAAGAAGGTCAGAGCTTGTACAGCTCCGGCCGACTGTAAAAACACACCCAAGACGCCGATCTAGGTACAAAAATGAAATAGAAGACAAGATTAGGGATTTTGTAACATCCATTTGCCGTGAAACGGACGGAGGTGTTCGGAAAGACCGTCGACACCCACGGCCTCGCCGGAGATGGGTGTGCCTATTCCCGAGCCGCTTGCGTCCCAAAAACCTTGCAAAAACACGATTTTGAACTTAAATTTCACATATAAACAGAGAGAGAGAGACTGAGGTTGCAAAAACACGATTTCTCCGAATCTTACCTAATCGAAACTCGCCGGAGTTCCTGCGTTCGCCGAGTTGCAGAGACAAGAAGGGGTTTTCTTTCTCCGAAGCAGGCTGCATGTGCGATGGTGTGCATGTGTGTATGTGGGTCTCGGAGAAAGAGACCGAGAAGAGAGATCGAGAAGAGAGTTTCGAGAGAGAGACCGAGAAGAGAGAAGAATAAGAGAGAGTTTTGAGAAGATCTGTGTATGTGTGGGGGGATAATGAAGAAGGGAGATAAGAGAGAATGATCGAGAGAGAGAAGGCTGTTGTGGGAAGAAGGGAAAGAGAAGAGAGATCGACAGATCTCTGTGTGGCTGTGGGAATAAGGGAGGGAAAAGAGAGATCGACAGATCTGTGTGTGTGTGTGTGTGTGTGTGTGTGTGACAATGGAGAAGGGAGAGAAGGGAGAGAAGAGAGAAGAATGATCCAAATAGAATGGGTTGGTCTACGTGTGAAGATCAGTGTGCGTGTGTGATCTCATGCGATTAGGCAAGTGGCTCTATTATTGAACATGAAAACTGAAAAAGTTGTCTGGTGGTCTGATGAATGAAACCACTTTTACAGTTACTTTTTGACAATTTCAGACCATGGACAAAAATATAGTGGTTTATTCTTTCACATTCTCAGAGGTGGAGTAAGCCATTCAGAGCCTTTTTGTTTCTTCTTCTTCCCTTACCCCTTTCAGAGCCATTCCAAATCCATTCCAGAGCTTCAACACAAAGGATTCCATATTTAAGGTAAGTTTACAAACTTATATTTATATTATTGTAATTTATACAACAACAAAAAAAAATTGTGTGGACTCATATCGTATGTTAATTTTTTTAAGTAATTAATACTTGCACGTTAAATTTTTTTAAGTAATTAAGTAATGTTAACAATTACATGTTAATTTTTTTAAGTAATAAAGTAATGTTAACAATTACATGTTAAATTGGATTATTATTCATTAATATTAAGTTTTTTATATCATCAAATTGGATTATTCATTAAATTGGATTATTATTAAATTGGATTATTATCAAATTGGATTATTATTCATCACTATGTTTAATATTAGGATTATTTTATTTATCAAATTGGATTATTATTCATTAAATTAGATTATTATCAAATTGGATTATTCATTAAATTGGATTATTATTAAATTAGATTATTATCAAATTGGATTATTATTCATCAAATTGGATTATTATTCATCACTATGTTTAATATTAGGATTATTTTATTTATCAAATTGGATTATTATTCATTAAATTAGATTATTATCAAATTGGATTATTCATTAAATTGGATTATTATTAAATTGGATTATTATCAAATTGGATTATTATTCATCACTATGTTTAATATTAGAATTATTTTTTATCAAATTGGATTATTATTCATCACTATATTTAATATTAGGATTTTTTTTATCAAATTGGATTATTATTCATTAAATTAGATTATTATCAAATTGGATTATTCATTAAATTGGATTATTATCAAATTGGATTATTATCAAATTGGATTATTATTCATCACTATGTTTAATATTAGGATTATTTTTTATCAAATTGGATTATTATTCATCAAATTTGATTATTATTCATCACTATGTTTAATATTAGGATTTTTTTTTATCAAATTAGATTATTATTCATTAAATTAGATTATTATCAAATTGGATTATTCATTAAATTGGATTATTATTAAATTGGATTATTATCAAATTGGATTATTATTCATCACTATGTTTAATATTAGGTACGTTTAAGATGTCCAGTGGAGTTACTAAACGTGATCCGACTTGGGAACATGGAGACCCAATAGACGGAAACAAGCATGACACAATTTGCAAATATTGTGGTCGGGTAATGAAGAGTGGCGGAGTGACACGACTTAAGTACCATCTTAGTGGATTAGATCCAGCAAAAAATGTCCAACGATGCGATAATGTCCCTCCATAAGTGAAGGCATTCATCAGAACATTATTAAAAAATAAAAAACAAGAGAAGGAAAAGATAACACATAGAATGGAAAATATTCGAGCTGGGCTACGAGGAGAAGTCATTGGCCAAGCGGTTGACAGTGATGATGATGATGATGAGGACGAATGTGATGATGACATGGGATCTGAAGAACGACGCAGTTTCAAACAAGCATTACGTGCCTCCAAACAGTCAGCATGGGAAAGAGAACACCTTCATAAAATTCCTAATAGAGCACAAGGTTCTGGGACAAGTGGTGGTGCACAAATGAGACGGGGAGGAAGTGTTAGAGAATCACAACCAACACCACCAATAGCCCCAAGTTTATATAAGTCATCCAAAACACGTCAAAATAGTGTTTGGAGTTATTTCACTAGAGGTAATGTGAATGAGGGAATGGGGCATCTAATTAGCAAGTTCTTTATCTATGACAATGTCTCTGCTGAGAAGGCATCATCACATCATTTCAAATTATGGTATTGGGATGTCAACAGGCCAGTGTTGGAGTACAACCTCCCATTCCCTATGAGGTAAGAAACAAATATTTGGATATGGAGTATAAAGACATTGGCGAGTATGTTAACAAGTTGAGGTCAAAGTGGGAAACTAATGGTTGCACAATCATGTGTGACGGATGAACTAGCCCGACCAGATTGTCTATCATAAACTTCATGGTATACTCCAAGGGAAAAACAATTTTTTTGAAGTCTGTTGATGCTTCAGACCATATAAAGAACTACAAGTATATTTACAAATTATTAAGGGATGTAATCATGGAGGTGGAAGAGCATAATGTTGTCCAAGTCGTGACCGACAACGGTTCTGCATTTGTCAAAGCTGAAAAAAAGTTAATGAAGCATCATAATGTGTTTTGGACATCATGTGCAGCACATCGTATTGATCTCATGTTTGAGGCAATGGGGAAGAGAGAAAATGTTGCTACTGTCGTAAAAAGAGCTAGAACGATTACAAATTATATTTACAATCACGGTTGGTTGTTGGCAAAGATGCGAGAATTTTGCAAAGGAGAAATTATTCGTCCAGCTACCACTTGATTCGCCACCAACTATATTGCATTAGACAGCTTACTTAAGAAGAAAGCAGGGTTGAAGCAACTATTCACTAGTGACGATTGGGCCAACCACAATTTCAGCTGCTCAAATACAAGTCGTATGGTGGAAAGTATAGTGCTTGATCAAGCTTTTTGGACTCAATCAAAACATGTGTGCCAAGTGTTTGAACTTCTTTACAAAGTTTTACGAATCGTTGACACAAAAGTGTATCCTACTATGGGGGCAATATATGAGTTGATGCGTGTAGTGAAGGAGGAGTTGGAAAGAAAACATGGTGCAAGGTGGGTCATAAAGATAATTGATGACCGATGGTATAAAACATTATACCACAATTTGCATGCAGCAGGTATAAATTATGTCATAATTTGTAATTCATTTCTTTAGTTGCATAAGTATTATTTCTCTTATTAGAGTATGTGTTTCTTTGAACAGTATATTATTTGAATCCTCGATACCAATACAGACCCGGTGTTGGAGATGATGGTACCCTTATACGTGTTGTACATAATGTATACTCTAAATTAGACCCTGCATCACCAGCAGTTGGCCAATTTGGAAATAAGGTACACAATTACTTAAATTATAATAATTACTTTGTTGGATTAAACTAACACGATTTATTGAATTCAGTTAACATGGTTTAAAGATGCAAGAATAACTTTTGGAGAACCAACATCAGTTGCTGCTCGAACAAAAATGTCTCCTAGTGAGTGTAAACATATTTCACTATTAGTTTATAATAGAATTTGTTGGAGTTATTAGTCTTATCAACATTGTTTTTCATTGTAGCTGAATGGTGGATCATGTATAGGACTAATGCACCAACTGTGAGAAAGTTAGCAATCAAAGTATTATCACAAACAGCTTCCTCATCTGCTTGTGAAAGAAATTGGAGCACATTTGCACTCATACACACAAAGCAAAGAAATAGGTTGGCTCATAGTAGGTTGGAAAAATTAGTTTATTGCTACTACAACTTGAAGCTTCAAATTCGAGATCAGGAAGCAGAAATAGATCATGTCAACCATGGTGACCCACTAGATGTGTTTGATATTGTTGCTGAAGATGATGATACATAGGGTAACAAACTTTATCAATGGATTAGACCTCTTCATTTAGACGATGATGAAGGCAACCCAGCTCCAAGAGTTGCTGAAGAAGCACGTAATGAAGGGATAAATGTAGAAAGAGTATTAGAGGAGGAGGTGGGATCTAGCAGCGCTGACTCTTTCGAAGAACTTTTGCGCCCAAGACCAAGAAACACTGGATTCCACCTTATTTCAATCCTACACAACCACAAGATCCTGCTGATGCTAATGATAGCTCTAGTACAAGGTCAGGAGACTCACCTACCACCGAAGGTGGGAATGATGAAGGATATAGTGGAGCTGGAGGTAGTGGTGGAGGTGGAAACTATTATGGACCACCTCCCGGATTTATGAGCCCCTTCACTAGTGAGGCAAACTTCACGCATGCAACACAGGATGAGGACCATGGCAGTAGGCGGGCAGGACTAGGAATTGGTGCCATAGGGAAAGACTATACTCGTAGAGAAAGAGGCAAGGGGACTTTGTCATGTTAAGAAGATGACTCGTTATCTATAACTTCGGACTCTGTTGGAGTGGAAAGTAGTAACTATGGTTATACACATAACCAACCATTTCCCTACCCTTCATATCCCATTCCTGTTGGGATGGAATCGAGCAACTCATGGAAAGAATCTGAGACTCAATCTTCAAATGATTTTGCTTCTGGACAACGTCAACCAAGCTCGGATCCATATGGGTGGCATGTTAACAATTACATGCAAAACTTTTTTGGGGATTTATCATTTGATGACTACTCTTCACAATACACTTACTCTACACATAGAGATGATGAAGATAGTCAAAATTTTGAACCTTATAAGAACTCTATGTGGTACTAAGTCACTCATGTATCTTACCATGCAATGTATAAAGTGTAAAATATTGTACTAATTCATTATATATAAATGATTATGGTGTGTTTAAACTTCTTTCATTAATTACTACATATTTTCTACACTCACAATGTTTGCCAGCTCGCTATATAATCAACTTAAATAAGTTAAATCCATCATGCAATGCATTTCCTTCCAATGTTTTGTGATAAACTAATAGATAATTGACTAAATAAACATCCTGCAAAGTTTCAATAAAAATTTTCAACTTTTTCTTACAATTTCCGTGGTTTCCATATTATTTTTATCGATATCGATATTATCCCGATATTTCCGTCGATATTTCCGTGTTTCTGGACTACCGATATTTCCGATATCATCGATATTTTATACCTTGGTTATGATAAGTATTTTTAACCACTTCTAACGTGATGTCATAAATTATATAGAAAGATTATTATCTTTATGAATTGTGATCTGGTTACAATTATGAGACTCGAATTCGTAATGCCAAGAATTTTTTGTGTCCTATATTTCGATCTTATTTGAATTTTCTTGCTAACGATGACCTAGAGAATTAACTCAACAAAGTGGTATATTCGATTTTTCACCCACTATATATGCATTTTTCGTAAATATTTACACTATTAAATATGTGAAGAAATATGTCACATGGCTGGAATTAGTAAGACATTCGATTTCCGACTACGTTATCCTCCTATTTACGCGACATGATAATGTTATTTCTTTTTACAAAATGATGCGTGCACATTGAATAATAATGACTCGTATTTCAAATTTTAAAATTCCAACTAATGATTGACTTTCCTTTTCCTTTTGCATAGTCGCCGTATTCGGGGAACAATGATAAAGTTGTAGGCTCATTAGTTCATTTTTATTCTTCATTATCTATTCTAAAGTTTGAGAAGAGTGTGGTTGTAGCTTAACTATAGTCTCAACCCAACGAGTAAACATCATAAAGAAGATACAAGCAGAAAAAGATGAATATGATGAAAATGGAGTTTTGCCAGAGTGTTGGGTGCTACTGTATAATGTTAGTGAGCGAGGAATAGGGGGTTTACATGTGCTTCTTTTATTGTTGGTTGTCAAATTTTTAATAGTAAATTTGTTCATTCATGCCACGTAAAAAAATTAACAGATTTAATGATAAGAGTAAATTGTACAAATGGTCCCTCAATTTTAATCAAATTGGAGCAATGGTCCTTCAACTAAAAATCCATTATCATTGGTCCCTCAACTTATTAAAATGTGTAGCTATAGTCCTTTTCATCAATTTTGTCAAAATTTTGTCAAAATAAGCTATGTTGGAATGACCATTTATACAATTAGGGTCTCTCAACTCATCAAAGTGTATAATTATGGTTCTTTTCGTCAATTATGTCAAATTTTTTGTCAAAATGAGTTATATTGGAAGGACCATTGCTACAATTGAGTTAAAGTTAAGGGACCATTTCTCCAATTGAATTAAAGTTGAGGGACCAATGGTAATGGATTTTTAGTTGAAGGATCATTGCCCCAATTGAGTTAAAGTTAAGAGACCATAGCTACAATTTACTCTAATGATAAAGTTTCAAAAAATAAAAAAATAAAAAGAAAATTGAGTATCAAAAATTAAAATAGCGCAATTTGAATAAGAACAGAAAAAATGAGCTTAAAATGGAATTTCATCAGACTTTTTGCTTTTCCTTTTCTATTTTCCACTTGACTTGACTTACCACCAACACTACACATGCTTCTCTCTCATTCGTGCTCCCTTTGGATATGCCACCGCAAGCAATCCCCAATTTTCTCATGTAATTTGGATTGGATAATGCCACGTCATAAAAGTAACCACATACCCAACAAAAAAATATGTGTTTTTTTTTAATATATCGATATTTTTATAATAAACAAAAGAAAAAACAAAATACCGATGTTTTGAATCACCATCCATGCATGTGCATTTTTTCTCATCACTTATGTAAGTTATGTTCATCGTACACCTAAAAAAAAGAAATAGAAAATAAATATTTAAAATTAAAATTAATTATAGTTAATTAAAAAGATATGTGCCAAAGGATGAGACGTACATACATTATCATTATGGTTATGAGCAAAAGTAGTTGCCCGACGCTAGCCTTACCGGAATATTCCCCCTTCACTTCTCGTTACCAAACACACCTCACCCTTTCCCGAAAACTATAAATACTTCTCTATCTTCATCCTTTCCTGTTCTTGCCCTAGCCTAGAGCCCCCCATTTCGCCGCAGCGTCCCCAATTTTCTCTCTCTTTCTCTCACTTTCTTGCACCAAATCCACAATTTCCTGCACATTTTCCCAAGAAAATTCGCCCAAATGGTCCTTCCCAGATCACTTTAGCTGATTCCTCCTCGTTATGGATCGCAGGGCGGTGTTCGCCGACTCCTGCTGTGAATTTATCGGCTGAGTGTTGTAAATTTATCGGTTGAGTGTTTTGGCGATGGAAGCGGTGGACTTGAGTTTTCCCGTGGATGTAGCCACAGTGCCGAAGTTTTTGGGTGTGGAGGCGCTTGTGAGAGCTGGGGTTACAGTCAAGGAGCTAGAACCTTGTGATTCGGACCGCGTTTCGGTTCGAGTTACCTCATACACCGAGGCTTGCAGCTCATCGTTGAGGGATAAAGGTGGTTTCTTGGCCTGTTTTCTTAGTTTTATTTGACATTTGAATTGTGGGTTTTATGTTTCTCTCTTGCTTTTAGTTGTATATTCACAAATTTAAGTTTTGAGGTTTGCTATGATTGTTAGTTTTCGGAATCGCAGCTCATTATATTTCCCAATTTAAGCATTTCCTTTTATTTTCCTTGTTTATTTGTTACTTGTCTCCAATATTTGTAGTTTTACTTTTAGTCTAGTTTTCTTTCCAGGATTTCTTCATTTGGTTGTGTATATCGTTTTGTTACTGAAAAGTTTCGTAATTTTATGTACTGGGGAATGGTTATGTTCTCAGAGGTAACAAATGCGGTTAGTACTTCAGAGAATGAACCAACTAAGCTCGGTGATATGATGTGCCGGGGCAGCTATCGGGGTGAAGAATTGTCCAGGCATCTACATGGCAGGGGAAAAAATGGTTTTTTGTTGGATACTGGTGCTGATAGCTTACAGTTAGAACGGAAATCAGGAAAGTTGTCAAAATTGGGCAGTTTATCTAAGAGACCACGTGTTGCTCGATTTGAAGATCCAACGAGCCTTGTTGAAGTTGACGGGATAAAGGATATGTCATATAAGCTTGGATCTTTACTTATAAAGTGTGGTTCATCAGGTAATACATGTTTCTTTTGGAGCTGTGTTATTTGACGTAAATGCTTGTTGGCAGATGCCATCTGTGGTCTCTTCACATGTGAAATTTTAGTTGGTCTGTATTTATTAGTCACTTAAATGTTAGATTAGTAATTTTTCGCCTTTTGTGTTTTTTATTTTCTCTGGAGTGGTTTAATGCTGCGAATGTAAAATTTTCTTGGCTGGAACGTCCACTTTATTGTCACAGTTCTTGATGTTGGGGAAGATTAAGATTCCCGGACAGCTCTTACTGCTGTCGGCCACATCAACATCATCTAGCTATTGTCAGTCTGTTGTTTAACATCAGAGTTTATGGATTAATTGCAATTGATTGGAAGTAAATATTTTTCTTAGTGAAGCATAAGTAACGGAGATTCCAGAAAGAAAATATTGCATGAGGTAGTATTCCAATACTAAAACTGTCCAATCCCACTCAAAATATTTACAGTCGACGATATATATATATATATTATTAACCAAACCTTTTGTCAATTTCCCATGTAAGCTCGTAGGTGTGTGATATTTTGATAACCAATTATATATAAGGAAAACTAATGAAAAGAGCTTGAAAACTTTGAGTTTTAATGATAAGGACAAAATAAAGGGTAAAGTGAATAGTACCAAGATTGATTTTTTAGTGTAAAAATGTGGTTTTATGTTAAAGTGAACAGTACCGGGAGCTTTTCGTTAAAGTTCTCTTATATATAAGCTCTGGACGTATAGGCATTTTTTCCTATTTAAAAATATTGTTAAACTAGTGGTTATTTAGCACATGGATCATTTTGACGTTTGTTCAATAGCTGAACTGAAACATTTTTAACTTCTGAACCTTCGCAATGGAACTTTAAAAGGTAATTGAAGGAATAGAAATTACGATATTTCCCTTTGATGACTGAGGATGCAATATTGTCTGAGACTTTTTCAAGCAATTTAGAATGCTGTGGAATTACATCTGCTGGGTCCATAATCTTCTTTCTGCAAATTCTTTTATTCCTTAAAGTTCAATTGATGACTAGTTCTCATTCTTTGAGAGTAAAAAATTTATGCCCCGCTAGTTTCTTTAGGCCTCATTTAGTCACTAGCTTTGGATTGCGATGGACAACCCAATATATTCATAGTACGTTGAAGGAACAAATGAAATAAGTTTCCTTCATGTCAAATCTCCTTCTAATCCTCCCAAATGAGGCCTTTGGGTGCTAGTTCTGCGTGTCCATTGTATCTTGCAGGACTTTTCTACTTTTATATTAAGTTAACTGTTAATTTTATTTGAGTGGTTGGAAATTTTAAACATTAACTTGCAAGTGCTGTCTCCAAAATGCATACTTTGATTTTCTATGGCCATAATGCTATACTTAACAACACTGCGTGTCCCATTAAATGTGTTGGATTTTCCTTTTCATGGATTTTTAGTGTTTCTGCTGAGAGCTATTCTGTGCCTTTCTGTGTTATACATTCCAGATAAGACTCAATTGGTGAAACAAAAGAACAACTCTACAAGCAAGCGAGGTGAAAAGAGAAATCTCAAACTTCCTGCAAAGACTAAACACGATTCCTTCTCTGTAAAGCCAGGGCTGGCAAGCTTCAGTTCAGCTGCTGGTGTAAACAACTTTTATGGTATGACATTCCAGGAAAGCCAAATTCCTTCCTTCAATGTATCATGACCTCCTTAAAGGAGTGTATTTGTTCCATTGTTACCAGACTATCAATGTGCATACTGTGCAAAAATTAAATTGTAATTTAAATGAATGCCAGGAGTACATGGCCTTAAGTCAGATAATCACGATGTTACACAGCTGGTAGACGATGTGCCACTGAATGAGCTCCTTGATGGGACATACAAGTGTCCTAGCTTAGGCAGGGGAAAAGGGAAGAAACCAGCAAATGTAAACGATAGTTTTCTGCATGCAGTTAAAAAGGCTTGTTCTACCCTTCAGCAACCGAGGTCTGTTCAGCCCCAACTTAATGCTGAAGTACACAGCAATCCCAACAAGATAATGTCGCCATGGCCGTTATGCACAACTTCTGTTGTAGCTTCTGGTGTCGATAGTGATAAAGAAGAGCCATTCATCAAAGATTTGTCTTCATGTAATGAGGTCAGTGATCAGTGTTAATGGAAGATATATTAGCCCTGGAGAAAACTTTTCATTTTTTAACCTGTTTGATTAAACTAGAAGTTTAAGTATTATGTGGCAAATCATGCAAAAGGTATTCTTCAGGGTAATAGTTATTTGGATTGGTCTTGTGAATCCAGCATAGATATGCTGCTGGACCTAAACTGGAGTTTGGGTTCCTTGTGTGAGCATTTGCACATTTTAGTTATTAGTCTTAGGCTCCACTCACAAGGATTTTAATTCTGTTGTCCAGCTGCTAGAGTTTATTTCAATAATATTATTTGTGATGAAACTACTAATGCTTGATGATGTACGTTTCATTTTTGTAGGTACAGGATTCACATAGAAAGCCTGACGCTCCTGCTAATCCCCTTGATTTGCCATTTTGTGAACCTAAGTATGTCTTGGAACGATTGGCCCTTCCTCCACCCAAGGATTTGGAATCTTTGCTTTTGGATGCTGCAAAACCTGCTTCATCTTCAAGAAATACTCCTGATCCATGTTCAGGCAGACAAATATCTCACCGAGCAAGCTTGCCTCCTTTTTCATGGTCACATACTTCTAATGGGCACTGTAGAAGCAGTTCCGATGCGGCCAAACAGTCCACAAGCAGGGTGACATGTCAAGGCCGATGGCTAAGAATAGAGAGGAATATTCTTAGTTCATTGTGGGTTGCCACTAGTAATTTGACAGACTTGGAGTCACTCAGCTATAATCAAAGTCTAGTTCCTTCTGCAAGGCTAAAAGTGGCTGGTTCCCACGATAAAGTTTGCCCATCCATATCTGTTAGTCTTCCTCGGTGTCAACAAGATTCGTTATCTAACGCAACATGTTCGAAAGATTCCTACTTTCCGCAAGGTAATTTATTTACTTTTTGTTTCTCTAAAGGGAATGCCGGCATGAGTTTGAGTTATGTACTAAAACTTCGATATGTTACATTGGTTGCTGAAAATATTTACCATCTCTATCAGTCCTACTTGGGACATTTCCTTTTATAATTTTTGGAAGTGTTTTCAGTCCCACTACTTGGGACATTGCCTTCTATAAATTTTTGTTCTGTTGGAAATGCAGAATCTGGAGGCAACCTGAAGCAGTCGGGAGATTGTAACGGTACAGCTTCCTTTTTGTAGCCTCTCTTTATGCTTCTTGTTTCTGTGGTGTAGTGCATGTGTTTGGGGCTTGGGGTGGTGGGGTGATATGCATAAAGGAGGTATCGAGGAAGATGACAAAGAATGACAATTGCATATTGGCACTAAAACTCATTCCCAAGGCCTACCTTGGGTTATACCAAGTCACAGGAGCAAACTGAGTAGATATCTTGTCCTTGTAGTATTACGCGATCTAGCTGAGGCTTAGATTAGCTCTTTGGCTGATATTTTCCCAATTAATTGTCATGAGATGTGCCAAACAATGCATAATATATGCTTGAAATGGAAAAGTAAAACAAAACTGATAGGCTATAGCCTCGTTAGGAAATAGGAACTGAATGTCAGGCCCATCAATTGCACAATTATGTATTTTATCATTCTTGGCTTAAAAATGATTTTAGCCGTATCTTACTCTGCGTGCACTTCAATTCTATTTTCTGCTTCTGCAGCTTTGCTTTTGTGCTTTTCTTAGTGAGATGCTTTTTGTTTGTTCAGATGAGCATTGTTCAAAAGTATTAAGTGCTGCTCGAACACTTTGTGACATGGCAACTCGTCCCTCAAGGAAAAATCCAGATGGAATCATAAGGTGGCCAAAGAAACCTTCACAAAAAGCCATGAAAGCTCGGAAGTTGAAATCAATTGAGAAACCTGAAGAAGCATATGGAACATCAGTTGCGGTATCTGGGTCCGACAATCCTGGGAGAAGCGTGGATCGGATGCTGCCCCCAAAGAAGCCCAAGCTCTCTTTGAATGATGATAAAAGGGATTTCAATAATTTTAGTTCTGTAAGGAAAGGACCAATAAATTGGTCTACGCCCAGATCAAGTAGGTCATCACCTAGCAGATCAATTAAGGAGTCAATTGTGGATATTAGACATTCAACAGCGGATGTAGTAAAGCATTCCTATATGATGCCACCACCAGCTCGGGCTCCGGAAAAGACTTCAAACAGACAAGCGAAGCAAAGAAAGTTATTGGTAACGGAATGGAACCGAGGAAGGGACCGGCTAGACTGATGAGTATCGTCTCAATCAGGTTTAAGATTTATTCCTACTCACAAGGTTCGTCATTTAGCCTGATGTCTCTGGGGATTTATTGGAAATAGTTGATTTGTACATATCATGCCCTAGGTGGAATAGGGAAAGGTTGCAAGGGTTTAGTTTTAGGAGGATTAATAGGAATTTTATGTTGTAACAAAAAATACCACTAGACTGTAGTACTAAGTGGCAAATTTTAATTTGATGTTAGATATTGTGAGAACGGAGAAAAACTTGGGTGGGGCTCGGCTTGTCACTGGATTATGCTGAGTGGCATTATAATCCATTCAAAACTTGCCATTTGTCAAATTTAAAGTTTTAGAATGTTAACATAAAAACCTAGCTAAAAAGATTATTCAAAACTAAAACAAAAAATAGAAAAATAAAAACATACCCCATCACCAGTACATCTCCACGGCCACTGGCGGAGGCACATGAGGACTATGATAGTCTTAGGCCTACCCTAACTTGAAAAAAAGAGAGATTACTATTACACCTATATCCATCGCTTTGCAACTCTTCTCAACACTTAACATAAAAATTCAATCATTTATCTATCTTTTCATCCCAATCTCATCCCAAAATTAAGTATAATATTTCAAATGGTCATTTATCACAAACCAATGACACTAAATTAAAACCCATTATTCACTTTTAATTAAAAAAAATTGTCTTTCACTCAAGCACAGGTAGAACTATCCCTATTCTTCTTGAGTTTTATATATTTAGTCATTCCAAATCCCAAATTTATTGAATAAAGAACAACAGGTTTATGAAACTCTATTATTCTCTTTAAAATATTTGTTTCTATTCTATTCTACCTCTTACTTGAGTTTTAGGGTTTGCAAAATTTTTAGTAATTCTATCTATTGAGTTTAATAATACTTCCAGTAGTATAGATGAAATCATGGAATGGCTTCAAAATATGAAATTCATCGAGAATAATTATAGTTACTATAAATAGATAAAAATTATCTATGCATATGTTAATTTTGACTACTTAATTGTTTGGATATATGTTATGATGTTTTACATTAGTAAATTTATATTCACTATTCATTTTGTCTTCTTCTATACTTGTGTAAAGCCTCTTCTCACAAGAAATTCTGGCTCCGCCACTGTTCACGGCAATCCAAATACCAAACCTCTCCCATTCCATCGGAATAGTACTCGTATTTTTCTTATTCTTATTATCTTGGCCTTTTTGGCTCTCTCCCCATTCATTTATGGTCTTCCTTTAATTCGTAGAAGGCTTCTATTGACCGATACACTCCTTCCCTACACTTGGCAAGGGTTTGCTACTTTGACTAAATTTATGGTTTCGTGAGATGTGATCAAAAAAGAAAAATCGGAAAAGTTTGTTAGATTTGTTTGATATAATCTTTGTTACTGGGTATGATTAACTGGAATTTTTATTTTATTTTATAAAATATACAGAGAAGTGACAGCCAAACCCGACCAAATAAAACCCTCCTATTCCTTTCTTAACAAATTCTCACTCTATACAACCTTAAAAACACATCGACAATAATTTCTGTATCTTTTTTAAAGAAAAGACTTTGATCATTAGCGGAAAACAAGGTATTTCTAGTGTTGGCTTTTACAGGTTTAACGAATGGAAGAAGATAGGTGTGTATAAACATATAGGATCAAGGGACAAATAGTTTTACAAATATTTTTACACTTTTTTTGTAGCCTTTAGGTTTTGTAACATCCAAAGGTTTTTATCTATTCATTAAATGACATGAATACTTATGTGAATTTTAACTAATATTAATGATATTTGAAAGAACAAAAAACTAATATTAATGATAAAAATAAAATTGAAAAACGTAAAATCTAGAAAATTAAAAAAAAAAAAGGAAAAAAACCCTAGCTAGCTGTAATTGTGAAAACAAACTATCAGACTTTGAGCCCTAATAACACAAAAACATGAAATCTCTTTGAGGTCTACAATGCTTTGGATGAAAGCTAATTAACAAGCCATTGAAAAGCTTTCTTGTCAATCAAGTACATGCTTAAGAATTTAATGTGAATTAATTTAAGGTTTTAAAACCTCATCCTTTTCTATGAAAATTCGATTTTACTTCGGATATCAAGATTCTCTTTCTAGGCTTAGAAGCATCATTGGGGCATCTTCACTGATTGAAAAAAAATGGACTTCTTTAACAATGGGGCAAGAGTTCTCTGAATCTATCTTTTAATCCCTTCTTTTTCTTTAGCCACTATGTATTGCTTGTTTCCCATGACCTGCAGTTGCAGACAACCCATGAAAACACACACACACACACACACACACACACACACACACACACACACACACACACACACACACACACACACACACACACACACACACACACACACACACACACACACACACACACACACACACACACACACTCTCTCTCTCTCTCTCTCTCTCTCTCTCTCTCTCTCTATATATATATATATATATATATTTTTTTTTTTTTTTAATTTCTCAAGAAAAAATTAAACTTAATAAGGAGAGTCCTCAGTCGGTTTGGTTTAACACATGACAAGTTTTAAATGGATAATATTGCCATTCAACCATGATCTAGTGACAAGTTGAGTCCTACACAAAATTTTCTCATGAGTTTTTGGTTAGAGGGCCCTATGAAACTAGAATCAGTATCATTTTTAGTTCCTTATCTGATGTCCAAAATTTCTCCAAATAGGAAAAGTGTGTTTCTCAATCTACATTTGCATTTTCATTTAAAATTTGTATTTATCAAGGTTCTAAAAGACGCTAGGCGCTAGTTAGGCGGCAGGTTGGGGCCTAGCGCCTAGGCGGCAGGTTGGGGCCTAGCGCCTAGGCGGCTAGGCGGGGTCTAGGCGGATTGAAGTAAATTCATTATATTTTGTGTAAATTAGTGTTTGTTTATATTTAAATATATATAATTTCATTATAAATTACAAAATAGGACGTATGTATTATGAAGTATTAAAACATAATGAAAACACGGGGAACAAACATATAGTGTGTGTTCATTTAAGTATTCAACAAGTCTCTTACAATTTATTTAAAAAAATTAAATGCAAATTGAAAGTTATCTATTTTCTGTCTAAGTGAGTCGCAACCTAGGCACGTGCCTAGGCGGGTTTGGGCGGGCTAGGCGGGTGCCTAGGCGGTCTAGACGGGCACCTCAGTTGGTCTAGGTGCCATTTCTTAATTTTCAAATGCCTATGCATTAATCGGGGCGGTGACTAGCCGCCTAGCGTCTAGGCGGGAATTTTTAGAACAGTGGTATTTATCTTTAACAAAGTTGTTTGCTTGCAATCAAGGGCAGGGATGGGTGCGGGTGGTCGGGTCCATTTTTGGTGGATTCAGACTCGAACTTTTTTTTTTTAATAAATGAGTTCGAGTCTGTGTTCGGATTAATTTATTTTATTGGTGGAATTGGCGCATTTGGATTTGTTTGATAAGGTCCAATTCCTATGGGTCAAACAAATTTGTTTTCAATCATATGTCAATATAACAAAACAAAAATATAAGGGTTAATATCAGTTTACTACTCTCAAGTTTCATGGTTTTCAACATTTGGTACATAAAAGTTTTTTTTGTTCTAGAGTCATACCTAAAGTGTTAATTTTGGGACAGTATCTTATATATGTTAGTCTGGCAGTCTGACTATTAAGTTTTTTATTAACTGATGACGTGGCGTTCATATAAACAATGATTGGGCGGCACGTGGTATTAAAAAAAATTTTAAAAATTAAAAAGGTAAACCTTCTTCTTCGACTACCCCTTTCTATCTCCACCATACCTCTCTTAACCCCTACCCTCCTCTTCCTCCTCTTTATCCTGCACCCCAACCCACCATGTCCTCATCCATCGAACCCAAATCCAGCAAGTTCCCACTGCCCTCAATGCCAAATTGGACCCAGGCACCAATTCCCAATCTAGTTGGAATTTTTGCTCCAGACCTTAGACCAGCGGACTCTCCACCGCCATGAAAATACGAAAGTTGCAGGTGCGGCGTGACTAGGTTTTGTTTTGGCTTCGTGACAAGGATCTTCGACAGCCAATCTTTGATGCGAGGTGCATGTAGCGGCCTTGGATTTCTGGCAGCCATGACCTCAAATGGGTGGTAGTCGATGTTTGTTGCAGTTGGGGTAATAGTTGGCGTCGCATCCTTTTTCTCTAGGCCAGTGCCCTCCTCGACTTCGTCGTTGCAATCCGCTGTTGATTCGCCTTCTCACGTATCTCCATCGTCGATTCCCCCCACCCCATGTCTCCCAAAACAAACCCCAGCGCAGCCTCCATGTCTCCACAATTTCTGAGCACGAATATGAAACTTTTGGTGGACATGGTTGACTCGAATGCTCTGATTTATGATTGTGTATAATTATTAGTGTTTTTTTTTTTTTTTTTTTTTTTTTTTTGTGTGTGTGAAGGAAATCCTTGATATGTTGGGCATGCTACAGAAAACAAAGAAGGAACCCTTTGCTGGGCTTGAAGATGGTGCAGATCAAAGGGAGAGAAGATTTTTTTTTTTTTGAAATTTTAATTTCCACGCGGACCACTTAATGACACGTGGCGCTCAGTTATTGTCCACATGGGTGCCACATCATCAGTTAACTGGAGACTTAACAGTCAGACTAACGGATGTATGATATTGTCCCAAAATTAACACTTTAGGTATGACTCTGGGACGAAAAAAACTTCTTGTACCAAATGTTGAAAACCACAAAACTTGGGGGTAGTAAACTGAGATTTAACCAAAATATAAACAATCTCTATGCTTCGGTTACAAAAGAATTACGTCTAACAAAGTCAATGCCAACAAATTTTCATAGGGAATTTAATGGACACTTAAAGACTCTTTGTTTGAAGAATTTTGATCGTAGTTTTACTTCTTAGGGTTTGATCGTTGTTTTACTTCTTCTTAGGTTTTAATCGTTGTTTTACTTCTTCTTAGGTTTAGATAGAGATGAAATTATGGATCATAGGCTTCATTGTGAACTACTAATAAAATAATAAGTACTAAGACAACCTTTAAACGATCGGGGCTAGGTCACCCAAAAAATAATAATATGGACTCAGTTTTGGACTCGTATTTACACAAGCCTAGCCCAATTGAGACTAATTTGAAAATTAAAAGTAAGAACTAGATAGTTTCATATCAGGTTGATAATACAGTCTGGATTTACGAGTCCAAACACCTGTATACCCACCTCTAATCAAGGATGAGATGAAAAGAAAAAAAGGATGACAACTTTGTAACTAACCTTTGAATTGGGGTTTTAACTTTGTTTTTGGTAACTAGTTGAAGGGTTCATCAAACATTCTTCTATATTTGTGAATTTGGAAATGATTGAGGCTTTTAATTGTGATAAAAAAAATTGACGATCATAGTGTTATAATAAAAATTGAAATTTCATAACGAGAATTAAATGGATGAATAATTAATTTGATACACCCCGACCAAAATGGAGGTGTGCTGGCTGTCACATGAGAGTGACGTAGCCATGTGCCCAGTGTGAAAGTGATGGTGATATGAAAATGTGAGTAAATTTAAGAAACCAAGTTAACTAATTTATACTAGGAACAAATATATAGGTGTGCGTGAAGGTGTTTAAGGTGGTACTACACATATCAGAGCATATATGTCCTAAGAGCCGTCCAACATCAAATATTAATTATACAAAACATGAAAGGAAGTTTCTACATATTTGTAGAGCTGTTAGAACCACAGTGAAGCCCTCGTGAGCCACCAATCCAAATGTCAACTTCGAACCTGGAGGGTCGCAAGACAAAAAACGTGAGTGGGCAAAAACAACGTTTGAAAACACATTTCTCTTTTTCAAATATAATAACCCCTCATCGTAAAACCGTATAATTTCCCAGAAAATGAATATGAATATGTATCGAGAAATCATGCTCGATAATGAAGAAAATCAAGTATATGCCATGTCTAATATCTCATAACCAAATATGTAAGCCAGGTGATGTGATTTAATATGAAAGTGATATATCAGTCGAAGTCACCTAACGTGACCTGTACAGCTGAATCTATAGCTCATAAACATGTAATCTTGCACATGAGTTGGAACCACCTAACGTGGTCTGTACGATAGGTTGGGTGTAAATAAATACGCTCAAGTGCTACGATCATGTGAAGGCTATGCGAAGTATCGCAAGTCACCTACTAGTCGGAACCACCTAGTATGGTCTGTTCGACAAACTGACACTTGCCTTGGATCCAAGGTGAGCATGTGGTGCGGGAGGTGAAAGATCATGTGAAGGCTAGGCCCTAGCCCCAGGCGTAGCACTTACTGATGTGAAATTAAATTGCACTTAAACTTAAACCCTATCGATGTAGAATGTGAAAGTAGGGATCGTTCTAAGCCGGGGATTAAAAGGGATGCTACGTTTTTTTACTCTAGACAACTCAAAACAAGCTAATATGACTCAAAACACACATACTAGGTTACTAGGACTCAAAACTAACACTTAAGAGTGATTTGGACGAAAATTAACCTTTACTTGACTCAAAAGACTAACAGGGACTTGTTTTGACAAATTTAAACTAAACTAAAAGTAAACTTAAGTTGACACGAAATTGAGTGATTTGAATGGGTGAAAGGCTAGCTAGAGAGTCTTTCTTCACACATGACACATATGCAACACAAATCTATTTCCAGTTGTTTCTCCACTAAATCATGAACCTCAACGCCCCAAGTTAACTGTGAACTGCACTTTTTTAACCATCAGATTTTCTTAAATTCATTGAATTGGATGGACAATGCATTAGCAATCAAATTATTCTTCAATAGTTCCCTACATGAACTGCATAATAGAGATACAATCAAAGATCATTAAGTTCTATGAAAATCATAAGCATTGACAAGGCATTCGTGACTATGAACTGCATGATACTCTTGCTAGGAATTTACTTAACGCGATTGTGACTAACAACCTCCACTACTTGTAAATATAAGTTTGTAAATATTAGGTGAAACTCTCTTATATTTTAGCATCAAATTCTAGCATGCAAACTAAGGGTGCACCCTTAATCAACTTACAAGAATAAGTTTTAATCAAACAGATAAGCAAATTGCATTCATGATTTATGAAATAATAACTGGATGTAATCAATTCATGTCACATATATGTTCATGGCTTTGAATTCTCCCTTAGCTAAAAACGAAATTAGTTCATAACTGAAAACCAAATTAAAACAAACATTGAACTAAAAACTAAGGATATAATACACCTAGAAATACTCCAGCAATCCAAAGGTCTTGAATGGCAAGCACAGCTCCAAGTTCTTCTTCTCTTTCCTTCCTTCCTTGCGGCACAAAGTGCTTAATTACACTAGATTTGTCTCTGAATGGCCCCCTCTTGAATTTTCGCTAGAATTATGCTTATATAGGATAGGACTTGGTTGAAACCAAGGAGGAGAAGGATTGGTGTGTTTAGATGGATTAGGACTCCTTATCCACAAGGAAAAGGTCAATTACAAGTAGAAACCAAGGGGGAAAAGGTGCCAGGAGCCAGATTTTTAGGCTTTTAGAAAAGGGATGGTGCAACACTTTTTTAGGACATGGATAGGGCTTCTAGAAGGGTTTTAATGTATCCTAATCTAAAAATAAGTCCTCCTTGCAGCTGGAATTAAGTTAGGATAAGATTAGGATAGGATAAGATGACATAAGGTTTGGATAAGATAAGGATAAGATAATGCAGTTTCGATAATGTCTCATTCTTTTGAGCTGATTCCTTATCTTCAATGTCTTGAATTAATCTCTCTAGATATTTAGCACATTCCTAGCCTCTCTTGAACTTCAAATTCGTCCATCCACCTTGCACCATGCTTGAGCTATCCATTCCAAGCCCACAACTGCTCTAAAATGCTCCAAATTGTACTTTCTTGCCAACTTTGTCACTTGGACCTACAAACACACGAAAATGGCTTAAAACACTCTAATAAGCAACAACTAACTAAATAAATGCAAGAAAACAAACTAAGTTGCATAAATATGCTAAAACAAACTAAGTCGCATAAATATGCTCCTATAACTAACACCGAGGTGCAGGATAATGAGCACTAACCATATATAAACACAACCCTGCTCACAACAATCTCTATCATCAACATGTACTCACCTGAAGCTTACCTAGGCATTCGCAACGTCATACAATATTATGCATATCGACATTAATACATAAACTAAAATATGATGCAATTGACATGGCATTTAAAATGCAAAACCATTTAAAACAATTTTTGGGAAATGTAAAGCTTAAATATGTATATATAGAAAACTAAAAGCCCACTCACTGGTATGTAGCAGGGTTGTAGCCCCTGAGTCTTGCTTGGCTACACTCGTCCTCTGGAAACATCTCACTTATATGTGAAATAACTAATTAAACGTTAATTCGGCAGTACATAAACAAAATCGGGGATTAATTTCTCATACGTTGCTTAATTGGGGTATGTGAATATACCATCGTGGCATACTCAACACCACGAACATCTCCATATTTTAAAAATAAATTTTGGAGGTCCCACACGTTGGACGGAATCCCTAACGCCGTTAGGGAATATTTCGTTAATTATCAGAATATACCGTTATATATACTTGACGCCGTCAGAAATATTCCGTCAACTTTGACAGAATATGCTTCGTCTTCTCCGGTGGTTCGCCGGAATCCACCGCCGGTTGCTGCTACACTCGCCGAAAACTGGAGAATTTTAAAACTTCAATATCTTTCTCGTTTTTCAACCAACTTTGGTGATTTTTATGTCAAATTGAAGCCCTGAACTAGAAGAACATGATCTTATCTATTTGGGGTCCTAAACTTGATGAAGACTGGTCGAAAAATTCTTAGAAATTTCGGCAAAACCTGCAACTCGACAAACCCATGTTCTCCGACGTTAAAATTACTATTTTAATTACCTTAGAGGGAGGGGACGTTTTGAACACAAAACAATACGTCGAAGAACAGATCCTAACCAACAGAAATATCCAACATAAAATTCTAATATGTATGGGGATATGGATAATGGGTTCCCAAAAAGTTTTATCATGCCAAATAGTAATTGTCGGTCGTTGATTCTTTTTCAGTGGTTGGTCCTATTCATATTTTGGCAACATACATAACATCTCATTATAAGAAATCATCTTACGATTAAACTATAATTTATTAGATCATACTTGCACCCTCTGTGGTGGAATGCAAATCTCACATTTCTTGTGAATAATGTTCCTGTTAGACAACGTCGTGTTTCCGTTTCCAACTGGGACTCTTCTGTTGGTTGCTTAGTCAACAATACTTATCAAGTGCCGTTTTTGGTTAATCCATTTGAATTGTTTGAATGTTTGGTTTATCATTATCTGTTGTAATTTGTTAGAATTTCAAATGTAAACTTGTAAATAGGGTTTTTGAAACCCCTAATGTAATCTGAAAGTTATTATAAAAGGATGCTCCCTACACAGAGCCTGTTAAGTCTAACGACGAACAATCCTGTTGTTCATTTGTTTTTTTTTCTCTCCCATCATGTCTTCCAGCGAGAATAATACTATTCCTAGCTCTCAACAACCCCCCCCCCCCCACTTACAACTGCTCTCGCCAACATGTCCACATCTATGACTACGATTGTAAACATCAAACTCGATAGGACAAACTATCCTTTATGGTTAGCCTAGATTCTTCCAATCCTTAAAAGTCGTGACCTTATGGGTTATGTTGATAATTCTGTTGTCTGTCCATCTAAGCATCTCACTGGAAGCACCACCATCAATCCTGCCTATACTACTTGGATGCAGCAAGACCAAATGATCCTCAGCTGGATCAATGGCTTTCTCACAGCCTTTGTCCTTGCCACTGTGGCAAGCAAACAATCAGCTCGTGCAACATGGGAATTGCTGGAACAAAGGTATGCTTCCTCTTCACAGAATCGAATTCTCTTCCTGCGAAATGAACTACTCCAAAGTAAGAAAGGTGATTTATCTGTTGCTGACTTTCTTGATAAGATGAATGCCATTGCTGACAATTTGGCTTTAGCTGGTAAGCCTGTGGACGACGATGAACTCGTCCAAATCATTTTGAATAACCTTGGTCCCGCGTATGAAATGACGGTTAATGCAGCATAGGCACGTGATGCTCCGATCACGTACCCTTCTCTTGAAGCTCTTCTCTTGACTACTGAGAGGAGAATTGTGGAACAAATTGTCCCACTAGGTGAATCAGCCCATGTGAACACTTTTGTAGCTGCAAGAGGACGTGGTGGACGTTCTCGTGGTGGTGGCGCGGTGGTTTTTCGTCCAACCGTGGTGGCAGTAACCAACGTGGTTTTGGTTCTCAGAACAGCACCAATAATGCACAACGTGCTCCTTCAAACAACAATAATAGCAATTATCAGCGTGGTTCTTCTAGCAATGGGGAACACTTTATGACTGGCGGAGGTTGAATAACCTGCCAGATTTGTGGACAAAAAAGGCACCATGCCCTTGATTGTTACCAGCGTATGAATGCGGCAAACGAAGGAAGAATTCCAACCCAGTATCTCAGTGCAATGGCTTCCTCACCCGTCACCTTGAATCATCAAAAAAATGGTACATGGTTACTGGACACAGGAGCAAATGCTCATATCACACCTGATCTCCAAAATTTGGTGAACCGCAAGGAGTACAACGGTAATGAAAACATTGGTGGTGTAGGTAATGACACTGGACTCCCTATTGTTCACTCGGGTTCAAATACAATTAAAGCTAATTCTTGCTCATTCAACCTTAACAATATTTTACATTGTCCGTCAGCCTCTACCAATATTATTTCTGCCCATAAATTTACCCTTGATAACTTGTGCTGCATTATCATTTTTCCATATGTTTTTGTTATTAAGGATCTCAAGACTCGGAGGACGCTTTTCCAAGGGAGGTTTGAGAATGGGTTGTACCCATTTCCAAATGGCGGTGGATTATCCAATCATCATTTTTCAGCGTTTGTGCGTATCCGTGTTTCTGCATAGAAGTGGCATTCTCGTCTAGGGCATCCTGCTTCTCGAATAATTAAGTTTTTAATTTTGAATAATCAAGTGCCAATTCATGGCACAAGTGAGGTTAAAATTTGTCAGTCTTGTCCGTTAGGCAAAAGTTTCAAGTTGCCGTTTAATTCTTCTGAGTCTATCTCCATGTTTCCTTTAGAACCTTTACATTCAGATGTTTGGTGCTCTCCAGTAATTTCAACAGAAAGATATCGTTATTATTTATTATTTGTTGATGATTTTTCGTGATATTCTTATATTTTTCCCATGAAACACAAGTCCGAAGTGTTCGAAATTTTTGTGAAATTTAAAACAAAAGTTGAGAATATGTTTAATTGTTCAATCAAAACTCTGCAATGTGATGAATGTGGAGAATACAAGAGTCATGCCTTTAGTCAATTTCTTGCTGTACATGGCATTTCTCAAAGGTTTTCATGTCCCAAACATCCTGAACAAAATGGTCTCCCTGAGAGAAAACATCGTCACATTGTCAAAATTGGTTTAGTAATGCTATCCCATGCTCATGTTCCTTCCAAGTTTTGGTTTGATGTCTTCTCCACGGAAACTTACATAATTAATAGACTTCCTACTCGTGTCCTGTCTAATACTTCACCATATGAAAAATTATTCCACAGAAAACCTCAATATGAGACGTTCAAAATGTTTGGGAGTAGTTGTTTTCCTTGGTTGAGACCCTATACTAAGCATAAACTTGAGTCCAAATCAAAATCTTGTGTGTTTTTAGGTTACTCGCTGGATCATCAAGGATATAAATGTTTGGATTTATCCACGAGACGAGTCTACTTGTCTTGCCATGTCCTCTTTGACGAGGACTCTTTTCCTTTCCAAGAACTCACACCTTCTGTGGAAAGCGTCGATAAAGGTACAATATTTTCCCAAGATTTGTTTTTCAGTTATTCAAATGTTTCCCCTCAAACTGTACTTTCTAACCCTAATCCAACACCAAATGAGTCAACTTCACCACATAACCCTAACCAATTTCCCTTGCTGCAACCACCCGCTCGTCAACCCACACCAAATCTCACGTCTCCAAATAATGTCCACTTGCCTTTTCAAACCTCTACACAACCTAGTTCATCAATACGAACCTCTAATGAGCAAGAAACAACTTTGTCTCTCCACAATAGTGAACCCGTGAGTGATTCAGTGTCAGAACCATGGCAACCTCATCCATTGACTACTCGTTCCCGAACTGGCGCCCTGAAATTGAACCATAAATATGCATTACATGTGGTTACTAATGACAATCTTGTTGAACCCACTTGTTTTAGTCAGGCTGTAAAACATTAGGAATAGAGAGATGCCATGGTGAAAGAATTCAACGTACTCCAGCGTTGTGGGACGTGGAGTTTAGTGCCCTATCATTCTTAGATGAACCTGCTTTCAAACAAATGGGTTTACAAAATAAAGAGACGTGCATATGGCTCCATTAAACGTCATAAAGCACGGTTGGTAGCCAATGGTTTCCATAAAAAAGAAGGGATCAATTACACTAAGACCTTTAGCCCAATGGTTAAACACAGTACTATTCGGATGGTTTTCAGCCTTGCAGTGTCAAATAAATGGCATGTCCGTCAACTGGACGTCCAGAACGCGTTCTTACATGGTTACTTGAGCGAAGAGGTATACATGCGACAACCAGCAGGTTTTGTTGACAAGCAGTGTCCTATACAGGAGCTTGTATGGTTTAAAACAAGCACCTCGTGCTTGGTTTCACAGGTTTTCAGAGTTTCTCCTTCAATTAGGATTCCAAGAGTCGAAGTGTGACTATTCCTTATTTGTGTTTAATCAACATGGGGTTTATTTGATTTTGTTGATTTACGTCGACGATATTCTATTAACTGGGAATAATCCACTTCAAATAACTCATTTGATTAAGCAGCTTGGTACGTTGTTTTCAATGAAGGATTTGGGACCATTCACTATTTTCTTGGTGTCGAGGTAACATATGTGAATAACAGTATGCATCTTGATCAGTCCAAATATGCTTTAAACCTCTTAAAATGCACTAAATTCCTGGATGCTAAGCCTATCTCTACCCCCGTTCCTTGTGGACAGAAGTTGAGTGCTTGGGATGGTGAAATGCATAGTGATCCTCACACTTACAAGAGTATTGTCGGGGCTTTACAATATTTGACAATAACAAGGCCGGATTTGTCTTACGCTGTTAACCAGGTTTGCCAATTTATGCATTCTCCCAAGCATACTCACTGGATGGCTATAAAAAGAATTCTACATTATGTCAAATCAACGTATGATCATGGATTGGTATATAAACCAAGATCACTGCAACTTAGTGCTTTCTCTGATGCGGATTATGCTGGTGATCCCGACACAAGACACTCTACTGGAGGTTTTTGTATCTTCTTGGGTTCGAACTTAGTATCGTGGAGTTCAAAGAAGCAGAAGATCGTGTCTCGGTCTAACACTGAGGCCGAATATAGACAACTCGCGTACACAGCTGCAGAATTATCTTGGCTGCATTCTTTATTCAGGGACTTGCAACTCAATCTTGCTTGTCCAACGATTTGGTGTGATAATATTTCTTCAATTTTCCTAGCGTCTAATCCAGTTTTTCATTCACGTACCAAGCACTTAGAAGTTGATTATCATTATGTCAGGGAAAAGGTGGTCCGCAAGGAGTTATTGGTGAATTTCATATGCTCTCAAGATCAAGTTGCAGACCTGTTTACGAAAGGCCTGTCGTCTGCGCGCTTTAAAATGCTAGTGTCCAAGCTTCCAGTCGTTTCTCGTTCTGTTAGCTTGCAGGGGGATGTTAGACAACGTCGTGCTTCCGTTTCCAACTGGGACTCTTCTGTTGGTTGCTTAGTCAGCAATACTTATCAAGTGCCGTTTCTGGTTAATCCATTTGAATTGTTTGAATGTTTGGTTTATCTGTTGTAATCTGTTTGAATTTCAAATGTAAACTTGTAAATAGGGTTTTTGAAACCCTAATGTAATCTGAAAGTTATTATAAAAGGATGCTCCCTACACAGTTGAGGGTATGCATCTTCACAAGTGAAAACCTTTTGTATTCTTATTACTTTCTGTCGTGTTGCTTTCTGTAACCCTAGTTTCTGCAAACCCTAGTTCCTTTAGTTCCCAGTATGGATTTTATAATCGAAATTTTATTTAGTTTCTTAGTCTTCGTTCGAAGATCATATCTATAAAAAGATATGTAAGAATCAAAAATTGTTTTGTCATTCAAATGTATATTATAAATGAATGATTTATTATGAATATGTTGTATAACGTTGATTTGTTTCACACAAGTGATGGCTAAATAATCTCCGTTGTCAAATGAATTTTTCTACGTATGATTTTTACATGAAAATTAAAAAGCTAAACGAATCCGATTATAAAATTTATTAGATGAAAATATATTACTCACGATGAGTGGGATATGTGCCTTCCATATGATCCTTATTTGTTGAGATCTCTTCAGTAGTAATAGACATAAGGACTTGTATGGAAAACCATATTTCGTCCAACATATATACATATCAATGAATTGATAGAAAATAAACCTAAGAAAACAACTGATCTAATACTAATACAAGAGCCATTGCAAGTCCAGAATCAAAGCCAGAATGCACAATTAAATGAAAAACATCTAATCCATAAGAAACACCTCCAATATTTGCTTCCTTTCTCTTGATCTCAGCTACCACATTCCTCGACTCATCTAATACCTTGCACGATCTGTGCGTGAAAGAACCTTCAATCATATATGTATGTCTTTTGTGGCCACATGACTGTCGAAACACATAAGCAAGTATACTCCTGGGATTGGTATTTAGCATGTTCTTGTTCTTCCTCACGTAAAATGTTGGCATACTTTTTGATGCTGCAAATGTTGATCTTGTTGGGCAACAATTGCCAGCTTCCCCGTCGTGCACAGACCAAGTATCAATCAGACTAAGCTTCTGCAAAGCAAAATAGTTAAGAATCGAGATCAACCACAATTGTTCTTTCACTACTCTATTCTTATATATTTGTTTAATTTATGAGTATATATAAGCTCAAGAAATGTTCTCTTTTTTTATATTTTATTTTTAATAACGGTCTGGCAAGTTGGCAACATAAATTTCTGCATCTTATGATATGCAAGACTCATGTTGAGTCACATGGCAATCAAGAAAATCATGGTCACACATCTACTCTTAGATTTGATATCAAAGGTGGAGGAATATACAATGTGATTTTAGTGTTTGGTGACCTTGTATACTAAATCACCAGCACCAATTGACTAAGAGAACGGATGTAGACTAAGCTTCTGCCCAGCAAAACTGATGCCAAGATCAAACAAATTTGTTTTCTGTTTTTTGTTTTTTTTTTAACTCTCTTTTATTATAGATACTTGTAAATTTATGAGGTTATACAAGCTCGAAAAAATATTCTCTTTTTTGTAACAGTCGACAACATAAAATTCTGCATTTTATGTTGTGAGACTCTTTTTGAGTAATCGTTCAAGTTGAGTTTTATCTGAACCTTATGACTCTGATTTACTACATCTATGATCACATGAATTTATTATCAAGATAAAGAATAAAAAATGTGTTTTAATTTGAAACTTGGTATAAAAAACGATTGAGGGTGACCATGTATACTTGGTCACCAGCCATCAGATGACTAAGAGACTGGTGTATATTTTACACACACACACACACACACACACACACACACACACACACAATTACGATATATACAATTGGTAATATATTTACCTTTCGGCGACGCATTGTGAGGACAGATTTTCCAGAGCCATCCATGAGAATGACTTCCTCAGGATGTCCGACGTAGTTGTCCACTCGATAAACAAGATCTCCATTTGAATCGATGACTGTGAACCCTTTACAGCTAATTAGAAGGGATTTTCTCCACACTGTTAATGATGTGCAGGCCTCGGAAGTACTATTATCAGTAGCCTTGTATTCTTGGTGGTCGTGTTGTTCTTGATGATTATGGACAGACCTGGTCCTAGACAAAGATTTCCACATACGAACAATCTTCATTATTGATCTCTCTTTCTCTCTCTCTCTCTCTCTCTCTCTCTCTCTCTCTCTCTCTACTAAATGGTAAACCTTAAGCAGGTTAAGGAAGCAGATGCTTATAGCCTGAGAATGTTTGAGATATTAATGGTCTTACTAGAATTAGAAAAATTCTGCGTTTTGTACAGAAAAGCTGTATGAACAATCCCCTTATAGTTAATCACGCAATATACATTCTGCGGTGGGGCATTTTAAATTCATAATTGTATTGTATACATCTATTGCATAAAACTTAACACTTTGTCGTATCATATTGGTCGTTACAAGCATGACACGTGTAGCTCTGAATGAGTGAGATCTGGGTTGTGCGTTTATATAAAATATACTGTGAAAGAGACAACTTGCCAGAAAAGTCGTTGCTGGTTTCCTAGAGATACTTTGATGGGATTAATTCATATACTAATTGGTAATTAGCATCCACGATATATCTTAATCAGCATCAGAAAGGTGACACGTATATGTTTTCTTAGGTGGTCTCCGATATTTCAACTTTCCTCTTTTGATTGTAGAGTTAGGTTTGTTTTTATTTAATCGGACATTCATAGGCACGAGACAAAGATGGGAACCATAAAAGTTAGGGAGGGAACAGCTTGCATGGAGGCGTGAAACCGTGAAACCGTGAAACCCAGCACATTATTGCTCTAGTTATTTCCGTGACCATTCATTCAAACTAAAATTACCGGTCTTTTTATTTTTAAATACATTAACTTAATATACAAACATTTACAAATTAATGACCTATTAGATGATCCAATGATTTTTACTCTTTCTTCCTCACACACTATTGTTTATATTTTGTCTTCAAACTAAAAAAAAAATCAAATGAGAAAGATAACGGAAAAAAATGAATATAAGTGTGCAGGAAAAAAAAAAGTATGTAGAAATCATTTCTTATACACAACCTCAAAGTGGAGTCCAGCACTCACTATGTCGAATATATCACTCAGTAGGCCATGATAATAGTATTTCCAAGCCTTCGTATTTTAGAGAATGCAATGTAGAAATACCCATAGTTTATTGCTTATCTCATAAATTATGATAAAATGCGTCTTACTAATTGGCTATGATTTTTTTTTTGGCTTGTTTAATAACATTTGCACACCCCACATTTTGTTGATTACACCTCACGTTTACTTAGGAAAAAGAAGGAACGAAGAAGAGTGGATGAAAGATGGTGTGTGTGATATATTTAAGAAAAGTACAAGTAAAGGCAGACAAAATGAAAACTAAAAACCAAAAATGATTTTGAATTGTTTCGCTTTCAAAATTTTATTTTCATTTATTCTTTCTTATTTCTCCCCTATTTCTTATAACACATCTTCCTCCCTCATTTCTCCTATACAATTTTTTCTTATGTCAAAAAAAGAGAAAGAAAAAGCAATAACTAAAACTAAAATAAAAAAGTTAATCATAAGGGACTTTAGTCCTTAGTGTTCACTATTTGTTGACCCCAAAGAAATAGTTCTCTATTTATTTGTTTTTTCAAAAAGGGAGAGTAAGCTGCGGAAAGTTTGGGTCATAACCTCTTTCAAAGTACAGAATTATGCTAGCTGGTATCATTTTGTAGATTATATAAAATTGGGTAAATCTCAGTTTACTATTTTCATATTTTGTGATTTTCAACATTTTGTACATCAAGTTTTTTTCGTTCCAGAGTCATACCTAAAGTGTTAATTTTGGGACAGTCTCATACATCTATTAGTCAAATTGTTAAGTCTGCTGTTAACTGATGACGTGGCACCTATGTGGACAATGACTGGGCACCACATGTCATTAAAAAATATTAAAATATTAAAATAATTAATTAAATAAAAGTATTTAAATAATAATAAAAAAACCCTACCCCCGCACTCTCTCTCTCTCTCTGCCTCCATTCTCTCTCTCTCTCTATCTCTATCTCTATCTCTACCTCTCCCTCATTTCTCCTCTTTGCTCTTGCTTCACTAGGCTTGGATGAAAAACCCAAGATTTTGTTCTGGTTGAGATGAAGAAATCAGTGCAAAAGCTTGGATCTTCTACTGAGGTAAGAGCTTACAGAAACCACATACACATTCAATCATCAAAATTTTCAAGAAATTAAGAGAGAGAGAGAGAGTTAGAGAGAAGAAAGAGAGAGAGCGAGAGAGAGAGAGAGATAGAGTACTTTGACATTATCGACAATGTCAAGGCCAAGATCCAAGACAAGGAAAGCATCCCCCCGGACTAGCAGCGCCTCATCTTCGCCGGCAAGCAGCTCGAGGACGGCCAAACCCTCGCCGACGGAGATGGAGATGGAGGGAGGGAAATCGGGGATGGAGATGGCGGTGAAGGTGAATCGGCGTCGGGTTGCGGCGATGGAGTCGGCGAGGGCTTTGGCGGAGAGGAAAAAGAGACGGCGGCGGCGAATTGGACTAGGAGGAAAGAGAGAAGTAGATGCGAGAGGAGTTCGATGAACCTCGACATTGTTGAAGGAAAAGGAGGCAGCGTGTTTGTTTCCCAAGAAAATGTGGATCTGATGGGAAAGTGAGAAGAGAGGAAGTTGAGATTTTGGGAAGCAGTTTTGAAATGGAGTAGAGGAGACTTGAATTTGAAAGGATGAGACCTCGGGAGAAGGGAAATGGGTGGTGTAGCAGAGAAGATTGGGTCGGGGTCGGGATCTCTTCAATAAACTCTGCAATTGAGGCAAAAGATCGAATCTTTAATAAACCCAGCCTCTCTGGCGCTCCTCCAGCTGCTCCACCACTGCTTCCTGTACCCGGACCAACAGCTCGCGCATCATCATGCGTCGAAGCGAGACATGGGTTGGTGGTGGTTTGAGTTCAACATCGTATTTCAATTTGAATTTTACTGAAACTTTGAAACTAATTGAATTGGGGTTTTCCTTTTGATTTGAAAGAACTGAACTTTAGGGTTTGAGAGTAGGGGATTGAATTGAAAGATTGGGTATGGGGATGATTTGATCAGAATATTTTGTTGTTTTGATTTGCAGGGGTTCTGGGTTTTTTCCTTCTTGTCGTTTTTAAATACTTTTATTTAATTAATTAATTAAATATTTTAATGACACATGGCACCCAGTCATTGTCCACATAGGCGTCACGTCATCAGTTAACGGCAGACTTAACAGTTTGACTAACAAATGTATGTGATTGTCCCAAAATTAATAATTTAGGTATGACTTTGGGACGAAAAGAACTTGATATACTAAATGTTGAAAACCACGAAACATGAGGGTAGTAAATTGAGATTTACCCTATAAAATTCATAGCAAGAATAAAAAGAGTGATGGAAACCGTTTAAGGAAAATGATCTTGTATTACCACTCACAAATCAATAAAAAAACAGATCTTCTATTTTTTTATGTGGATTAATTCTTAAGCTTTTGGTGGGAAATTGCCAAGTGAAAAGAACGTTGATTCAAAGTTCAAAGTTGTTAAGTGAAAAGTGGATCAGTTATTCACCACTCCTTCTCATAAAACAAATTGAAGAAGCACCAAGAGTAGTTCTTTTTGCCAGCCAGTATTTGTTCAATTTCCTCAGAATCAGGAAAATATTATTTTATTAGAATTTCTTAGAACATTTATTTTGGTGATCATCATGTACATGTATACTGTAGCTGCATCATCAGTCGTATCAAAGTAAAACCGTCCTCTTGGCAGTTGGCAATAGGGCTGGATCGGTATGGGAGTTCGATCTGAAAATGGGATCCCGATTCCCAAACCGATCTTTTTTGGGATGGAAATCCAAATTCCGATCCCAAACCAAAATTTCGGGATTCCAATTCAATAGAAATTTGGTTCTTGTTAATGGAAGAAGTTGATAAATTCAATTCAAACCTGCAAATCGAGCATGGAAATCCAGAACTCCAAATCAACCAAATCCACATAAAATTAATCCAGAAATCTCCATAAAATTAATCAACAAATCCAAATCCAAACAATTAAAAGCTCTAAATAGTAAATCCCTAATTTATAAATCCTAATTCAAACCCTAATTCAGAGAAAGCTTCAGAGAGGATGGAGAAGATGGGTTGAGCTTCGAAGATTTGAGAGAGCTTTCGGTAGTAGCTCATTCCTCTCTCTGTTTCTCAACACGAAGAGTGCTGCTCTCTGTCTCAGGAGTTAAAACCAAACTCAAGAGCTTTCAGCAGTAGCTACAAGCTCATTCCTTTCTCTTCCCTTCTCTGCTTCTCAACCCCAAGAGAGCTGCTCTCTGCGCCTTCTGTTAGTGGGAGCCAAAAGCCTCTGCTTTTGAGTTGGGAAGTGGGAGAACCGAAAGCCAAAAGCAATTTTGTGCCTTTCCTTTTTTAATATTATTTGAGTGCCTTCCCTTTTTTTAATATTATTTGTGTGCCTTTCTTTTTTAAAAAAAAAATTATTTGTGTGCCCTCTGTTAGTGGGAGCCAACCTGCTTTTGAGTTGGAAAGTGTGAACCGACTTCTGTTAGTGGGAGCCAAAAGGCTCCTGCTTTTTAGTTGGGAAGTGTGAACTGAAAGCTAAAGAAACAAAACGTTTCGGGATTTCGGGAATACCGAACATATGGGATTTGGAAACCAATCCCATATCGAAAATTTTGGTATTTTTCGGGATGGGATTACGGAACTTCGGGATGGTTTTGGTTTGGGATTTTTCGGTTTGGGTTCGGGATTTTTTCGGTTTGGTTTGGGAATTTCGGGAAATTTTTCCACCCCTAGTTGGCAGCTAATATACAAGGGCAGAGAAAGGCGGACTCTTGCTCTTGCAGTCCACTATTTGTAATGCCTGATGACAACAAATGGGGTGGGACAAAATGTATAACCCATCTATTATCCATTTCCAAATTTCCATCTTTGCACAATGATGAGTCCTTTAATATTATATGTTCAACTTTATTCTTAGTATGTTTTGGTGACATTTTGATATTTTGAGTTTATTTTCAGTGTAAGATATGTGACTTCTTCTTAAGCAAAAATTGATCAAACAGATGAACTTTTGAGTGATTCCAATTGTAGCGTGTTCACAAGCCTTTCAACTTGTTCATATCAAAGTATCAGATTTTTCTATCAAGTGGTTCATTTATAGCAATGAAATAAAGGAGTAGTGTGCAGTGTTGTCAAAGTCACATTTGGGCTTATTTGGGATTTTTGGCGTCCAAAATGGCCTTTTAGGGCCCTTCTGCAAATATGTTTAGAACATTCTAAGCTTTAATTCAAGTCATTTTTTGGCTTGATTTGGACTTATAATGGTCCAGAAACCTGGCTAATACTCTATTAGGCTGATTTTCCATTATTGATTAGGATTATGTTTTCTAGTTTACTTTAACTTATTTTGTTTCTAGTTTTTAGAAAATATTTTTCTAGGAAAGATTTTATTTTATAATAGTATAAATAAGGCTATTTAGCCATTATGGTTCTCTACGTACTACTTTGGAGAACGTTGCTTAGAGAGTTTTTGAAGATTCAACTTTATTTTAGAAGGTGTTTTCTATCATTTTTAATGACAGTTTTTTAATTATGATTTTGCTAAGGTGAGGCTACGAGCCTTCTCAAGAATATGTAGTTTCTTGTTTATTTACTTATGACATTATGCATGTTGGTTTTGAATTATTAATCATTGTGTTTGAAACTATCTACTTGTCTTAATGCTTAGCTACCATTAGGATATTTATAAAAGTAATTTTGTGTGATTTTGGTTGAAGGGTTGTCCCTGAAATTAGCAAAGACTTCTTGTGGTTAACTGACACACCCCGACTGGAGTCGAGGCATTCTGGCCGTCACGTGAGGGTGACGTAGCCAAACATGCAACAGAAGCGAAATAATAAGAAAATGTGAATAATTTAAAACCAAAACTAACCTTATTCAAACTAGGGATAATACGTAAGTGTGTGAAAGTGATTAAGTCTACAATACAAACATCTCAAAGCATAGGTATTACGAAAGTGCAGTCAAACTGATCAAGTACTAATTATACAAATACGGAGAAGATCCCTACATTTATTTAAGAGAACGTCAGAACCGCCTGGAAATCCTTGTAAGTCACAAGGATGAACAGCTACCTAGGACCTGGAGAGGCGCAAAATAGAAGGGCGAGTGGGCAAAAACAAAGCATTTGAAAACATATTTATCTTTTCTGAACATAATAACCCATCACTATAACACTTGTATAGTTTCCAGAAAATACTACTAAGTAGGTATAAAAATCAATGCTCAAGGGTAGTGAAAACAGTAGCATGCCATGGCATAACATTTCAACGCTAATAGGTGTAAGCCAGGTGTGAAATCATTATAAAATAACATGTCAGTCAGAGTCACCTAACGTGACCTGTACTACTGGACCTATAGCTCATCCACCTATGCCTACACACGAGTCGAAGTCACCTAATGTGATCTGTACGACAGGGCTGGGTGTAAATATGTACGCTTAAGTGCTACGATCACGTGAAGGTTGTGTGATAAATCGCAGGTCACCTACGAGTCAGAGTCACCTAATGTGACCTGTATGACAGGGCTGGCACTAGACTTGGATCCAAGATGAGCATGCGATGCGGGAGGTGAACATCACGTGAAGGACTATGCCTTGGCTAGGGGCGGGAGCACTAACACCGGGGGTGTAGTAATGAAGAGCTCTAAATGCATTTATGCATACCAATGCAACACAACCAATTCAATCACATAATACTCACCTGAAGCTTACTTGAGCCTCCACAACATCAACCAATATAATTCATAAATCATAACAAAGCAATATATATAAATGTAATAAATTTAAGACATGGCATGCCAAGTATAATTCATTTTAAAAACATTTCTAGAAACAACAACATATATATAGAAAGTAAATGCTCACTCACTAATAAGTAGCAAGATCGTAGCCCCTTAGCCTTACTTGTCCACAGGGTACGTCTCACCTATATGTGAAATAACTATTTTTACGTTAATTAATTAACACATACATGAAACCTAAGAATAACTTCTCATATCTTGCTCAATTATGAGGTTTGAATATACGAACGTGATCTACTCGTCGATACGAACCCACACATATTTTTAGAAAAAAATTTAGATGTCGGACTTGCCGCCACGCGCTGGCCAAGGCATGGCCACACGTTCAGACACATGCGATCCGTGTGACTAATGCCATCAGGAATATTCCGTTAGTTTGACGAAATATTTCGTTAAATATAACTAATGGTACCTGACGTCGTTAGGAATATTTCGTCAACTTTGACGAAATATTCTCATTCTTCTCCGGTGAACCTCGTTGGTCGCCGCCGTTTGAACTCACCGGAAACTGGAAAATATCACCGGTGTTTTGGAAACATTTCAAACCTTAATATCTATTTCGTTTCTTAACCAAAATTTATGAAATTTATATGGATTTAAAGCTCTTGAGGGGTAGAACACGTTTGTACCTATTAGAAGTAAAAAAATCCAATAGAAAATGGTCGGAAAGTCCCTCGAAAGTCCCGACCAACTCTGTAAAGTCTCAAACTTGCTTGAACTGACGTTCACTCTACTCTAAATCTACTCTAAAGTTCTAGGGAAGTTGCATGAGGACCTTTCCAAAACTCCGAAGTTCATTAACTCGCCAGGATCGTAACGAAGCAAGCTTGCTCCTCATCAGAGCTTCTAAGTTCGTGAGTTCCTGTCATCCGTTTGATGATCAAATGGTATCACCAGGATTGTGAGGCCACGAGGAATACGACGAGGACAAACTCACGTTCAATCTAGGTCTATTTGTGATGGTTATGGGATGAGGGTGGCTCGGGTGTACAGAGGGAGAAGAGTTGAGAAGGAAGGAGAGAGAGAGAAGAAAGAGTGTATGAGTGCATGCGTGTGTGATTAGGCAGAAGAAGAAAATAAATAATTTTAATTGGCCTAAAATAAATAAAAGCCCAAAAATCTGATTACTTTAGAGGAAATAGGAGCCAATGTAATTGGTGCATAATTTACCCGTTTACGCACTTAATTAATCGTAACTTTTTCGTTACAACTCCGATTCGGCCCTAATTCGCGTCAACGTGCTCGTGACAATTTAATAACCCCTTATTGCTTTATATGTACATGCTCACCTAGAGGCAGATAAATTCTAACAGTTGGGTACTCCACTTTGTCGAAGGTGCAATAATCGTCATTTTGGGGAGTGTAGACGAGGTAGCAGTGGATGCTTTACTTATGGTCAGAGGGGGCATCGAGCTAACCAGTGCCTATACAATTAGTAAAAACCCCAGCCTTTTACCTTACCACTAGTAGTTCCCCTTCAGCAGATTAAGGGGCCTAGTAGCTATACTCCGATAGGTTATGGTGGTGTTTACCACTATCAGGGGGGCGTAGCTCCGTATTCTAGAAGAGCATACCAGTATCCAGCGACCTTTATTACCAAGGTGGTTATTCACTGTATCAGGGAAGCTATATGCCTTATGCACCATATCAGAGTGGTGGACCACAATGGTATACTAAATGATAGTCACAGAACCTTGATGTCACTTCTAGCAGCGCTGGTTCGATGAGACAGCCTAATTGGCTCAGTCAGGGACAAGGTATTTAGGGATGCGATAATCAAGGAAACAGAGGATCGTGAGGCCACGAGGAACACGATGAGGACAAACTCACGTTCGATCTGGGTCTATTTGTGATGGTTATGGGATGATGGTGACTCTGGTGTATGGAGGGAGAAGAGTTGAGAATGAAGGAGAGAGAGAGAGAGAGAGAGAGTAGAAAAAGTGTATGTGTGTGTGCGTGATTAGGCAGAAGAAGAAAATAAATAATTTTAATTGGCCCAATAGAAATAAAAGCCCAAAAATTTGATTGGTTTAGAGGAAATAGGAGCCAATGTAATTGGTGCATAATTTACCCGTTTACGCACTCAATTAATTGTAACTTTTTCGTTACAACTCTGATTCGGCCCTAACTCGCGTCAACGTGCTCGTGACGTTGAGTATGATTTAATTACGATAGCAAGAAAAAATAATTTAAAATTGCATATGTACACCCACTTCACTAAGCCAACGAGGGCAATATCGTCACTTTACACACTCGGGGAGAAAATTATATAATAATTTGGAATGGGTCGTCACATTAACAATTGTAATTTCACTGAGGATGAATACCATGTCTTAGGAGTTACATGGCTTTTCAAAGGTTTTAATAAAGCTTAATAAGTCTTGTTATTTATATTTGATTTAAATACCACAAACGGATTGTATGTTTTATATATGTTCTAGATTGGGAGTCCAAGTAGAATTTATTTAGGAAAATCTAATCTTCAAAATATTCATGTATAAGTCATAAGTAATTGAGAGAATTACGTAGGATTGTTAAGGTGACGGTGGAACCCTAGTGCTTTTACAACTAGATTTTCACTAACTGTTTTCTTTTAGTTTCTTTAATCTTGCCTATTTCTTTAATATTTTTAATTAAATTCGTTTTAGTATTTTAAGTCATAAAATCTACTTTTTCTAAACTTTGTTTTAAATAATTAATTAAGATTTTCTTCTCCATTGCCGATCCTACTTGGAAGGCCATTCATGAAAACAGCATCAACTAAGATAGATGTGGTCAAGGGAGCTTTAACTATGGAATTTGATGGCAATGTGATTAGTTTTAATGTTGGTGAATCTGTTGAGTGTTCTAATGATGTTTGTTCTTGCTTTGTTATTAACATGAATGAAAATGTAGGGCAGAGAAATCAAGCAACTCTCAAGAATGATGCATCTCAAACCACCATTGAAGAAGGAATTGTAATGGAGCACCAAGAACAAGCCATTACACCCAAAACACCCAATCTGGCCAAACGCACACTTTCTGAAATTATTGATCAATCAAATGCTTTTGAGGGTTCATTGCACTCCATTGGTGAGTTTTCCTCTGTAAGTCAACTTTTCCTTTCAACTAATAGGGTGCTACCTTCGTTAGTGCAGGTGCCAAATCAAATTCATGCTTGTGGAAGTATCAATCCAGACCACTATCATTTGCCGTTCATAGATCCATTGTTTGAACAATTCGTGGGGCAGGTTATGCAGGAGATCCCTTTCCAAGCCGTGGGTTCCAATGGGGAGTGAGTAGAGTTCTTCGTCCGGCTGCAAGACGTTAAAGAAAGCACTTTGTGGGAGGCAACCCATGCATTCAACAAAGGAAGACTTAGGAATCACTCCATTTCCAGATTTGCGTTCCTAAACCTTTCTCTTTGTTGTTTCTATTATGCTATGTTTAGTGTGTTTATTTGTTATGTGTTTGTTTATGTTTATGTTTGAAACATTGAGGACAATGTTTGATTTAAGTGTTGGGGGGGGGGGGTAAACAATCTGTTTTGCATGATTTTCGTGGGATTTATTCACCTATCACTTCCAATGTTGTTTCTCACTATTTTTAAGTGTTTTTAGTGTGTTTTGAAGCATTTTAGGGTGTTGTGACATAAAAATCCGAAAATCTCATAAAAATTTGAAAAAATGTCTTGATAAACCCAAAAAGAGTTGTTTTTGTGTGTTTGTTTGTGTCTTAGGGTACCTTCCAACACAGTGATGAGGATTCGGTTTTTAAGTGCATAACTATTAAAGGAAGTTACGAGCATGGATTGAAGTTTGATATATTCTTGGCTTATGCTTAGTTGTAGTTGATGTTTATGAACTCACATTTTATCACAAAAGGATAAAATCAGTTTTTGTAACATGCTTGAAGGAAGGAACTCAAAATAACACTACATCCCTGTGAGACTCGAGCAATTACCTTCTTTGGAGAGTTAATATGTGATTCTTTGTTTTCTAAAGTTGTTGCATGATCTCATTATTCCTTGCTTGGTTGCTACTTAGAATGCATTCGTATCATGATAGAACTAAATGCTAGAACTTGTATTCGTTTCATTCAAAGCATGACATTGAATTGCATAACACATATCAAGATGAAGTTGTGTAGTTGCCACTAAAGCCAAATAGCCGTACCCCTTGTTCAATTGTTTTGTAGGTTTTAACCCCATTGAGCCTCGTTTAGCCTTTATTCTTTGTTAACCCACATTGTCCCTACCTAGCCTAGAATAGGACCATCCATACCCTTGTTCTTAAAAAGATAGTGAGCATAACTTAAAATGAATTCCTTTTGAGTTACATTATGCAAGGAAATGAGTATGGGGAAGGGAATGTTTGTTTTTGAGCTCAATGTATGTTTTGGGGTTTAAAAGAAAAGAAAAGGTTCAAAAACGTATGAGAAGAAAAATAGAACAGAAAATAAAGAAAGAAAGGAAAAAGAGCTTGAAAAGAAACAAAAAAATGAGTGTTTAAATGTTGATTGTTGAAGAAAGGGTCCAAAACATCAAATATGGCCCTAAAGTGAGTGAATTCTCCTCCTTTTGTTTAAAAGTTGAGTTTGCATTCAAAAGTGAATTCTAAGTTGATTCCATAGCTTTGCTCACTATTTCTTTAAGGACCTTTGTTTTCCGTATCCCTTATTTGTTAGCCACACCTTAGCCCCGTTATAACCCTTAGGGTGCGTTTGTTGCACCGGACTGTCTCGGACTGGACTACCTTCAGGGACTAAGCTGGACTGGCTTAGACTAGACTAAACTGGACTAGCTTAGTGAAGCATTTGGTGCAGTGTCGGACTAATAAGCAGGATAATGAAAACAGTATTGTCACCAGTTTGATGTTTGCTCAGACTAGGACTACATTGCTGTTCTATTTTAATTGTTTTTTTTATTAAAGATATTATTAAAATTAATAATATTCGATGAGAGTGAGACTCAATAAAAATACAAAAACCAAATTTTCTTGCCAACGAAAGAAACATACATGATTCAAGAGTAGCATTGTTTCAAAGAACAATATAACAAAGTGTTCTCCCAACAAATCAAAAGATGTTACATGAAAGCAACAAATGAAACATCTAATAACTAAAGAAAATAAACCACCGTAAACAAAACATAGATCATGTAAAAGAGGCCTTAATCGGGTATCAAAATTTGATACAACAGCTACTTTAACACCTGCTTTCCTCAGAGCTTTAACCACCTTCTCAGCATCAGGATCACAGAGATGCCAAGCCTATGAGAAAACAAAGAAAAATATTATAACCCACTTCACACCTCTATATTGCTATACAGAAAATGGTACTTAAAAATCACCCAACCTTGTCAGTCGTATGGTAGTTATAAAGTTCTTCAAAGCACTGATAATCGGAATAGCCAGTGGAAGAACTGACTATATATTGCCAGAAGGGTCTCCCATCATTTACATATCTACAATGAAAAAAAGAGAAAATGCTCACTTTAAAGATCAAAGAGAAAATCAGAGAATTCACTCCAAACTTGGCAGAATTACTGCTAAACTTCTGCATTAACTAATTGACATTAAGGGGGACACTGAAAAGAAACAAAAAGAAAGGATTCACTTTGACCAATCCCATTGAAAACACGATGGCTAGACGGGGGAAAATTCTATGCTAGACTTTAGGGGACTGTCAATATATTTCCAAAATACAAGGAACCACAAGACCATTAAATCCTATGTCTTCACATTTCCTTATCCAGTAGCCCTCCCCTCCCCTCCCCCATCACCACACTTGGGAGATTTATCTACTACAACTAGTAGTCGATCCCATGACCTATTAGGTAGATAATGTAAAAAGTTCAAAGTAGAACGAGAATCATTCGATAACTTCCTCACTCCCACTGAAGCACAAATTTTATTGAAAGTCTGAAACAGTTCAATCTTTCCTATGTTCAACGGTCAAGCCAGAACGAGACGGGTGATGAAATCACAAAAATTTATGTATTCATATAGGCAGTAAGAATGTAAACTTTGAGCCATTAGAAGGGATTAGATCACAGTAATCATTTTCACTGTTCCAGTCCATGTAAATGGTTTAACCTGGATCTCAAAGCCTTTGCACAATTTCCCAACATCATCTGGCAGACTTACTACAAATTCTATCAACAATCAAGAGCAAACCCTAAATCAAACATTTGTGTCAAGCCATGGATTATATGAGATCCAAAACAAAAGGCTAAGAGCATCTACTGCACCAAAATCTGATAAATACTTTAATCCACCCCCCCAACACACAGAAAAAGTAGAAATTCTCACTTCGGATTACAAAGTAATTGAACAACAGAAGCTGACAAATATGTGAAAGAAATAAATTTCGCATCAAAATTGACAGAACATTGAAAGAAAGCAAGGATTTTTAGCAAAAAATTGAATTAATTCGAGATGGGTTGAAAGAATTACAGTGAATTTTGTGACAGAGACGAAGCAGAAGAGCGACGAAGGCCAAGGCGTTCGTTTAGGGCAGGCGGGGAACGGAGAAAATTGAGAAGGTAACCTTGAGTCGAAGTTAGGCTGGACTGGGGAAAGAGAGCTTGTTCTTCGCCGTCGATCAAGCAAGGCAAGGAGTCGAGCGGTATGACGCGAGAGAGAGGTAGTCTTAGCAGTCCGCTCATATTTGGGGGGTCTCACTAGGACCACCTAACGAAGGAGTTAGTGAAAGCGAGTCCCACTTAATACCATTAAACTTAGTCCTGGTAGCCAACAAACATGGGATTATACGAAAAACTAGTCCAGTCCAAGTTAGTGAAGCCAAACAAACGTGCCCTTACACTTCTATCTTGATCGTTATGTGTTCAATAGTGTGGAGTTTGGGATTGGTATGAGCATATGGTGCCAATGGTTCTTGCATCTAAGTGGTAGCATTCCTTTCATGAGATCATATTCATACATTCACTTATAACTCCAAAAAAGTGCTTTCTTTGTTAAAACATATGTGAGTATTAGTTTTCATGTTTGCATCAATCTTCTCACATATACTTAGTGTAGGGAGTGTAGTTCTAAAATCTAAGTGAAAATTGAGTGCTTATCTAGTAAGGATTTGAGGGAACTCTCTAAGGCATGTTACTGCATTTAAAACATTGTTTTAATTGGTTAAATGTGATCTAGTGAATAGTGAATGTGGTTAAGTGTGTGTTTAAGTGTATGGACGACCAAAATCTATGTAAGTGATGATCTTTAATGTGTTATGTGCATTGGAAATCCCTGAGGTATTGTTGGAAGGTTAGATTGTGTTTTAGTTCTTTTGTTTAATTCGTTTTGCTCAAAGACTAGCAAAAGCTAAGCGTGGGGGAATTTGATAGGCGCATATTTATGCGACGTAGCTAGCTTGTTTTCGTGTATTTATGTTGTTATTCCTTAGTTAGTTTAGTGTTTAAAGTCATTTTCGTGCAATTTCAGGTTCTAAGGGCAAAGTATGCAAAAAGGTGCATTTTCGTACATTTTCATTCCTTTTGCTCCAAGCATGTGATATTCATTCCAAGCCCAATTTTGCTCCAAAAGGCTCCAAAATGCACCTATTTGCATACTTTTCCCTTAGAACCTGAAATTGCACGAAAATGACTTTAAACACTAAACTAACTAAAGAATAACAATATAAATGCACGAAAACAAGCTAGCTACGTCGCATAAATATGCGCCTATCACCCACCTTCTCCACCTTCTCCCTATCCTTCATTCTCTTCACTCCACATTCTCTCTAAAACCCAGATCGTTGAACAACTCGTCCTGTGGAAACTCCACGAGGCTCAAACCCTAACCATATTTGTAGATCCGGGGATTACGACACTGTGACTTCGATGATAAACACAGTTGCCAAGAAGGTGAAGAACAAAGGTGAGAAAGAAGAGATTTCTATAAGCCATGGCGACTCGCTCCACTCGAAAATCGTCGAAATGGTGGATGTGGTTTGGAGAACTCAGAGAGAAATCGGACCTTGGGGAACCAGCTGGACAGAGGTGGCGGGCTTGGGCTGGGCCTTTTAGGCCTAGGAGTTGTGGCAGGAGGTGAGGTAGAGGGAGAGGAGGAAAAGGGTGATTGCCCATATCCCATTTTCAATTTGGAGTAAGGGGTTGCGATGACACACCCCAATCGGAATTGAGGCATGCTGTCCGTCACGTGAGGGTGACGTAGCCATATGCGCAGTGCGGATGTGATAAATATATACAAGTGTGAGAAATTAAAAACCAAAACTAACTAATTTACACTAAAATAACTATAAAAGTGTACATAGGTGTTTAAAGTAGGAATACAATACTCAGAGTGTAGGTAAATGCAATCCGACAAGCTAAGTATTAATTATACAAGACGTGAAAGAAAATTCTTACATTTATTGCAGAGCTGTCAGAACCACCGTGGCGTCCTAGTGAGCCGCCAATATGAACATCTAGTTAGAACTTGGAGGGGCGCAAGATAAAAAAAGTGAGTGGGCAAAAACAAAGCTTTTGAAAACACTTTTCTTTTTTCAAATAAAATAACCACTCACCGTAAAACCCATATAATTTCCCAGAAAATAATAATACATACGTATATAGAAATCATGCTCGCGAGCAGTGGAAATCAAAGAATATGCCATGTCAAGTATCTCAGCAATGAAATATGTAAGTCTAGTGAAATAAATCAATGTAAAATGATATGTCAGCTGGAGTCACCTAACGTGACAAGTACGACTGAACCTATTGCTCATAAATCTATTCCTGCACACAAGTCGAAACCACCTAATGTGGTTTGTATGACAGGCTAGGTGTAAATAAGTACTCTTAAGTGCTACGATTATGTGAAGGTTGTGCAAAGTATTGCTGGTCACTAACGAGTCGGAACCACCTAGGATGGTTTGTACGACAAGCTGGCACCTGCCTTGGATCTAAGGTGAGCGTGTGCCTAAAATCGTGGCCTACTCAACACCAAGAGCATCCCTATATTTTTAGAAATTTTTTTTAGGTCCCACGCGCTCTCACGCACTGGCCAAGGCACTACCACACACGCCGGCCACGCGCAGGCACGGTGCACGAAATCCCTAACGGCTTTAGAGAATATTTCGTTAAATAGTAGCATATTTCGTTAAATTTACTTAACACCGTCAGTATATTCCGTTAAAGTTGATGGAATATTCCCCTCACTTATCCAGTGGTTCGCCAAAATCCACCACTAGTCGCCATTTGTGTCGCCAGTTTCTGAAAAATTTCAAAACCTATATTTCTTCTTCATTTTTCAACCAAATTCTACGAGTTTTATATGGATTTGAATTTCTCAGAGAGTAGAACAAATCCTTACCTATTTGGAGCCCTAAATCCGACGGGTAATGGTCGGAATATTTCTTGAATATTCCGGTCAAACCTGCAACTCCATGAATTGACTTATCCCGACGTCCAAACTTCTACAAAATTAACCTAGGGTCCCTATCAAGTCAATTAGGGGCCTCCTCAAGCCTTAGAACCTCGTGAATAGCCCGTGATCACACCGAAGCAACCTAGCTTCTCACTAAAGTTTATGTATTTTCAGGTTCCTGATGCTCTTTCTTCGAACAACTTACACCACTAAGCTTGGGAAGTTGAAAGGAGTACGAAAATGCTATTCCCGAGCTTAATCTGTGGTGTTCTGATGGTGTTTGAGGGTTAAAGAACTCGGGTTGTATGGACAAGAGAGAAAATCAAAGAAGAGTCGAAAGAAAGGAAAAAGAAAGTGATGATGCATGTATGTGTGGGTTTGTGATTAGCCAACAAGGAGAAAAAGGAGAGGATTTTTATGTGTGTATATGTGTGTGTCCCAGGATTGGGCAAAAGGAAAGAGAGAGTGGATTTACAATGGATCCAAAATAGTTAAAGCCCAAGAAATGAGGATAAAATTTGGATGGGACATATGATTTAGGAATCCACTTAATTGGTCCAAAATCACCCTTTTTCGTATTCAAATACTCATAACTTTCTCGTTACAAACCCGATTCGGCCCTAATTTGCGTCGATATGCTCGTAACGTCGAGCACAATTTAGTTACATTAGCGAGGAAAATAATTTAAAAATACATGCGTACATCCACGTCACTAAACCACGAAGGCATTATCGTCATTTTACACGTTCGGGGAGAAAATATATATAATAATTCAAGAAAGGTCGTTACAATATACCCCTTTAAGAAAATTTCGTCCCCGAAAGTTCTATAAACTACTACAACAACATATCAATAACCATAAAATAGACGTGGATATAAATCGTGCATACGACCCTCTGTCTCCCATGTGTCTTCTTCCACTGAATGGTTCATCCACAAAACTTTCACCATGTGCACAGTCTTGTTCCTAAGAACCTTATCATTCCAGTCTAAAATCTTCACTAGCTCCTTGTCGTATGTTAAGTCTGGATTAATCTCTAATGGCTAAGCAATGATCACGTGTGATGAATCAGAGACATAATGACGAAGCATAGAGACATGAAAAACGTCATGCACCTTTGATAGCTTTGGAGGTAACTTAAGTCTATAGGCGACTTTACCGACTCGTTCGGTGATATGATACGATTCAATGTAGCGAGGACTTAACTTACCTTTCTTACCGAACTGTACTACGCTCTTCCACGAAGATAGCTTCAGAAATATCCAATCTCTAACTTTATATACTTTATCTCGTGGTATTTAACAATCTCTGAGGTGAATAGCTCAGCTAATCAGCTTAAAGAATAATTCTCTTGAACTGGTAGGAAATGTGCTGACTTGGTAACCTAATCCACTATCACCCAAATGCCGTCATATCTATTTCGCGTACAAGGAAGCTTGTATATGAAATCCTTGGTCATGTCCTCCCATTTACACTGAGGAACAAGAAGTGGCTGCAATAACCCAAAAGGTTTCTTCCTCTCAGCTTTGACATGCTTATAAATTACACAACGGTTCACATATTCAGCAATCTCCCTTTTCATGCCAGGCCAGTAGTAGAAAGATCGAATGGTGTGATCCATCTTGGTACTCCCAGGATGCATCACATAAGCCAAAATATGTGCCTTATCGAGTATATCTTTCTTTAATTCCACTATATCTAGCACTTACATTCGATCTCCATGCATAAGGATGCCATCTAGTCTCCATATCTTGAGATCTTTCTTTTTCCCTCGTGACTCTACCTCTATTAATTCCTAGGACTCTAGATCCTCTGCTTGAGCCTCGAGCACGCGATCTATCAAAATCGGTTTGACCTGAAAACTAGTAAGTAAAGCTCATTCCCAATCTTTCACTTCTAATTTCACTCATGTAGAACTCAATTATGTGAGGAGAGGAACATGGCTAGTATGCAAAACATTAAGGCTGCCACGTGATTTTCTGTTGAGTGCATCTGCCATTGTTTTTGCAAGACCTGAGTGATACTCAATCGTGGAATCATAACTGCTAAACAGTTATATCCACCTTCGCTGCCAAAGGTTAAGATCCATCTGTGTGAAAATATACCTGAGGCTTTTAGGATCTGTGAAAATCTTGCATTTTTCTTCATACAAATAATGTGTCCAAATCTTCAAGGCAAAAATAATGGCTGCTAACTCGAGATCATGAGTAAGGTAATTCATCTCGTGTGGCTTCAACTATCATGAAGCATATGCAATTACCCTGCCATGCTGCATCAATACACAGCCTAAGCCGTTCAAAGAAGAGTCACTGTAAATCTCGAAGTTACCACTGTCGTCTGGGAGTGCCAAAACAGGTGCGTGAGTGAGACAGTACTTTAGCTACTGAAAACTCCGCCCACAATTTTCGTCCCACTCGAAATTAACACCCTTCCTAGTCAACCTCGTCAGTGGTAAAGCTATGGCTGAAAAATCTTTCACAAACTGCTGGTAATGACCTGCTAGGCCTAGGCAAATCTATACCTCGGTGACAGTCCGTGGCTGCTCCTAATTTTCAACTACAGTTACTTTCTGTGGGTCCACCACAATACCCTGAGCTTATATTATGTGCCCCAAAAATGACACCTGATCCAACCAGAACTGGCATTTACTAAACTTAGCATATAGCTGGTGTTCCTTCAATTTCTTCAAAACTAGAGTGAGATGTCAAGTGTGCTCTACTATAAACGTAGAATACACAAAAATATCATCAATGAAGATATAATGAACCTGTCAAGGTATGGTTGAAATACCTGATTCATCGGGTCCATAAAAGCTGCTGGTACATTCGTTAACCCGAATGACATCACGAGGAACTCGTAATGACCATAACGAGTCCTAAATGTTATCTTAGGGACATCCTCATTTTTGATCTTCAATTGATAATACCAAGACCTCAAATCAATCTTAGAGAACATTCAGGCACCTCGAAGCTAGTCAAATAGATTATATATACGCGGTAACCGATAATGGTTTTTAATCGTTACCCTGTTCAGCTGTTGATAATCAATGCACAGCCTCAAAGTCCTGTTATTCTTCCGTACAAATAGAACTGGAGATCCCTAAGGTGAATTACTAGGCTGGATGAAACCTTTATCAACCAATTCTTGCAGCTGAGTTTTTAATTCCCTCAACTCGGCTAGAGCCATTCGATAACGAATTAAGGAAATATGGTATGTACCTGGAATCACATCGATGGTGAACTCTATTGCTCGATCTGGTGGTAGTCCAGGTAAATCATCAAGAAATATGTCAGGAAAATGCCTGACTACCCGTACATCCTCCACATAGGTAGTCGTCTTCTCGTTCAGTACCACGTTAGCCAAATACCCTTGACAACCTTTCCTTAATAACTGTTTATCTATCACGGCAAAGATAATGTTGTGTCTCAGTCCACTGCGCTCACCCATGAAAGTGACCACAGGCAAGCCTGGACGATGAAAAGTGACTGTCTTCTGGTAGCAATCCAGCTGAGCACGGTTATAGTGTAAATAATCCATGCCCAGAATAACATCAAAATCATCAATATCTAGCGCCACGAGATTAGTTGGCATTACGACATCCTCTAGCAAAACAGGACATCCTTGATATGCCAAGCTAACATAACATGTCTTACCTCTAGGCATAGAAAAGTCTAACTCATACCTAAGAGGTGTGGGGTGAGGTTGTGTCTTCTGAACAAACGTATGAGAAATAACAGAGTGTGTGGCACCAAAATTGATCAATACCCTAACAAAGTGGTTAAGAATGTTCAACGTACCAAAAATAAGATCATGATTACTCTGCGCATCCTGCAGAGTAATGTGGTGAACACGGCCGTGTGGCTGCTGACGTCATCCATGACCCCTATTAGCTTGATTTCCATGTCCTTGCATACCTTTTCCTTGACCAACCTGATTAGGTTACCTCGATGATCCTGCACTGCTAGAAGCAACCTTAACATTCTAGGACTGCCCTCCGGGGTACCATTGTGATCCACTACCTAGATATGGTGGATATGGCGTGTAACCTCATAAGTACTGAGGATAACCACCCTGATGATACGAATCGTGTGGGTACTAATACGGTTCTCTAGAATATGTTGCTATATCTCCCTAATAATGATATGCACCTTCATAACCCATCTAGGTATATCCACTAGGCTCTGGGACCTGCTGAATATGAACTGGTGATGGTAGGGCAGGTGGCTGGGGTTTGTGCTAGTTTTATGGGCACTGATTAGCCCGGTGTCTCAGCTGACCATAAACAAAAGATCCCATGTTACCCTGTTTACATTCCCAGTATGCCGACTATTACATCTACGACAGAATGGAGCACCAGAACCACTAAAATCTATCTACCTCTGAAAGCAGGAACCTTTTGAACAACTGCCCATCCGCGACGTAATGGAACTCGAGCCTCCACTAGAAGAACCAGAACTAGTACCACTTCACTTAAAAATCTGCGTCTTGCGAGGTCCATGTGATCACTGACCTTTGTATTTATTATTAACTTTCTTTTGGTTATTATCTTTTTCTTCCTCTTCATCACTGTCACTAGGCATATTTTATGAGTCCTCGACTCAAGGTAACACCTCAAAAAACTCCTGATACGTGGAATAGGAGATCGAAGTCACCATTGAACGTAACTTCTTGCGGGTACCCTTCTTAAATTGCCTAAGCATCTCCACTAAATTAGTCGTAATTTCTAGACAATAACGGGACAAATCTATAAACCTGCGATGGTAGTAGTAGCTGACATCTTTCCCTGTTTTAAATTCTGAAATTCCTCTCTCCTATGGTCCAGATACTCTGGTGGAATGAATCTGGTCCGGAACCTCTGTGTAAACACCTCCCAATTATTTGCATCCTTAAATGATAATGGGATTGTTTCATGACGCCACCAAGATACAGCCTCATAACGCAGAAACCAGGTGGCTGTCTCCACCCATATATCATCTGTAAGCGTACTCTGACGTTGCATAACTCTAAAAGTCTTCTCTAAATGATCAAGCCACATCTCAGCTTTCTCAGCCCCTTCATTTCCCAAGAAAATATTTATCTGGAGGTGAGATACTGCCTCTAAAGTAGTCCTCTGAGGAGGACGAAGTGAAGATTGTATGGCATTTGCTATTGCTTTACCCAACTTATCAAAATTGAGAAAATCCGACTCAGTGGAAGTACGTGGCTCTCTATAAGGAGGCATGGTTCTGACACAAGAGATCAAAATAATTAGAACACCAACAAAATACGCAGGACTGCCAAACCTAGGCTATGATACCAAACTAACACACCCCGATTGGAATCGAGGCATGCTGGTCGTCACGTAAGGGTGACGTAGCCATGTGCATAGTGCAGAAGTGATAATGATATACAAGTGTGAGAAATAAAAAACCAAAACTAACTAATTTACACTAAAAATAACTATAAAAATGTGCAGAGGTGTTTAAAGTGGGGATACAATACTCAGAGCGTAGGTAATCTAAGTGTAGTCCAGCAGGCTAAGTATTAATTATACAAGGCATGAAAGAAAATTCTTACATTTATTGTAGAGCTATCAGAACTGCTGTGGTGTCCTCATGAGCCACCAATACAAACGTCTAGCTAGAACCTAGAGGGGCGCAAAACAGAAAACATGAGTGGGCCAAAACAAAGCCTTTGAAAACACATTTCTCTTTTCAAATATAATAACCCCTCACCGTAAAACCCGTATAATTTCCTAGAAAATAATAATACATACATATATAGAAATCATGCTCAAGAGCAATTTAAATCAAAGTATATGCCATGTCAAGTATCTCAGCAATGAAATATGTAAGCCAGGTGAAATAAATCAATGTAAAATGATATGTCAGCTGGAGTCACCTAATGTGACCTGTACGGCTGAACCTATAGCTCATAAATCTATTCCTACACACGAGTCAGAATCACCTAATGTGGTCTGTATGACAGGCTGGGTGTAAATAAGTACGCTCAAGTGCTACGATCACATGAAGGCTTTGCGGGTCACCTATTAGTCAGAACCACCTAGGGTGGTCTGTACGACAGGCTGGCACCTGCCTTGGATCCAAGGTGAGCATGTGGTGCAGGAGGTGAACAATTACGTGAAGGCTAGGCCTTGGCCTCTGGCGGGAACACTAACACCGGGGTACTGGATAATGAACTCTAAATGTATCTCACATAACCATACACAATGCAACTCAATATCATCATAACATACTCACTTGAAGCTTACTTGGGCCTCCGCAGCATCGTCTAATATTATGCATAACTATACTAATGCATACTAAAATGTAATGCAAGTACAACATGGCATTTAAAACGTAATTTCATTTAACAGTTTCTGGGAAACGTAAAGCATATATACATATATATAGAAAACAGAAGCTCACTCACTGGTATGTAGCAAGGTCGTAACCTCCAAGTCTTGCCTGGCTATGCTCGTCCTCCGAATACGTCTCACCTATATGCGAAACAACTAATTTAACATTAATTCAAAGGTACATAACCAAAATCGTGTAATAACTTCTCATACGTTGCTCAATTGGGGTGTTTGAATATACCATCGTGGCCTACTCAACACCACGAGCATCCCCATATTTTTAGAAAATTTTTTCGATGTCCCACGCACCCTCACGAGTCGGCCATGCGCAGGCACGTGCCTGGCTTGTTGGATGGAATCCCTAACAACATTAGGGAATATTCTGTTAGATTTACCTGACACCGTTAGTATATTCCGTCAAAGTTGATGGAATATTCCCATTCCTTCTCTGGTGGTTCACCAGAATCAGCCGCTGGCTGCCGTCTGTGTCGCCGGTTTCTGAAAAATTTTAAAACCTTAATTTCTTCTTCATTTTTCAACAAAATTTTACAAATTTTATATGGATTTGCAGCTCTCAGAGAGTAGAACAAATCTTTACCTGTTTGGAGCCCTAAATCTGACGGGAAATGGTCTGAATATTTCTTGAATATTTTAGTCAAACCTACAACTCCGTGAACTGACTTATCCCGACGTCCAAACTTCTCCAAAATTAACCTAGGGTCCTTATAAAGTCGATTAGGGGCCTCCTCGAGCCTTAGAACCTCGTGAATAGCCCGTGATCACATTAGAGCAACCTAGCTTCTTGCCGGAGTTTATGTATTTTCAAGTTCTCGATGCTTTTTCTTCGAACAACTTACACCACTAAGCTTGGGAAGTCGAGATGAGTATGAAGATGCTATTCCCGAGCTTGATTCGTGGTGTTGTGATGATGTTTGAGGGTTGAAGAACTCGGGTTGTACGGAAAAGAGAGAAAATCAGAAAAGAGTCAAGAGAGAGGAAAGATAAATTATGGTGCATATGTGTGTCGGTTTGTGATTGGCCAACAAGGAGAAGAGAAGATATTTATGTGTGTGTCCCTAGATTGGGCAAAATGAAAGAGAGAGAGTGGATTTATGATGGATCAAAAACAGTTAAAGCCCAAGAAAGAGGATAAAATCTGATTGGGCCATAGGAATTAGGAATCCACTTAATTGGTCCAAAATCACCATTTTTCGTATTTAAATACTCATAACTTTTCCGTTATAAACCCGATTTGGCCCTAATTTGCGTCGATGCGCTAGTAACATTGAGCATGCGTACATCCACGTCACTAAACCACGAAGGCATTATCGTCATTTTACACTTTCGGGGAGAAAATATATATAATAATTCAAGACTGGTTGTCACATGCGGGGAAGGGGAAGGAAGATGGTGTTTTTTTTTGTTTTTTAAATTATAATAATAGGGTAAATTATTATAATTTTAAATGTATATAAAATAAATAAAAAAATTGCCACGTGGCGTAAAGTTGGCAACCACATTTGCCACGTCATCACTTAACGGTTCACTTAACAGATTTTGTAACGAATTTATGAAATTGAAATAAAATGATAAGTGTATGAAATTGAAATGTTTTAAAGATGTTGTAAGGAATTGAAATTGAGTCCAAGCGTAAGAAGATAAAGTGTAATTTACCTTTAAATTAAACTTAATTACCTTTTCTCTACTAGAGATGAAATATGCATTAATAGTAAGCACCTATACAGGAAAGTGGCGAGAGTAACATGCATTACTAGTACCCACCAAAAGTATCAAATTTAATGGTAATATTAATCCTGAATTTTGTTCAAGTGTGATAGTTGTATCCAGTGGCGAAACAACAGAGGCGCGAGGAGGTGCGACCGCCACTCCGGTCGCCGGAATTCATGCCTAAGATCTAGATTTCCACCCCTCTGCTAGCTGCTGCCTCTCTGCTTTGCCAGCGCTAGTTTTGGTGCTTTGCGCGGCACTGCTACGTTTTCTGGTTTTTTTTGTTTAAATTCCAGGCAAATGGCGTAGTTGTGGAAAGATAGAATTAAGTGAAACAGTGCGTAGACAGACAAAGTAAAAGGCACTGTTTTCTTTAAAAACAAGAAAACAAAACAGCAGGGGACCACACTTGTCCCCCACGCCCAATTATGTTAAAACTTAAATGGTTAGTGTTTCATTTTCTTTATCTTGACTGTCCATTTCGTTTGACAAACCCACAACTTTCATTTAAATCATGTTAATTTGTACCACACTACAAGACCCGTCTAGGTTCCATAATTTTTAATTAATCAAAGTATAATTACAACTTTTAATTATATTAACAAGGATTAAAAATAGTGAAATTTTAACTTTTCGTGTTAGTATAATACATGTGGCATGAGTAGAAGTGAGAAGGTTAAAATAAAAGACTAATGTCACATGTATTCTAACAACACAAAATCTAAAATTTTAACTATATTGAAATCCCACTATTTTTGTTCCTTGTCAATATAATTAAACGTTATAATTAAAGTGTGATTATTTATGTTTTGGTGATCTATTTGTTCGAGTTTTCCTAGCTAAGTTTTTAAATTCGATTAACAGGATAATTAGATTCCATATATGATATATCACTCATCAAATAAAATGATGAAATGAGATATTAATGGTTGACTGATAACATGATTGTTTACATTGAGAGAGATTTTTTTTTTATATTGATAATGAGCCTATTATGCAATATTTTTATGATATGAAACCTCGTAGACAACAACTGTAACATGTTTGTATTGATAAATTAAAAATGACATTAATATTATTGACTATCTAAAAGGATTTGGTTATTTATAGTTTCCTGAGACTTTTACCCTTTTAAATCTTGTCCCTCCCCTATACAATTTTTGGCTTCGCCACTAGTTATCGGCATGTGTTTTCCGTCTACTGGCTATTGGCTATAAGAAGACACTTTTGGTGTTCTGTTGCTATTAGCCTTAGCAGCCGATTGACTCTAATTATATGCTTTGACCCACCCCATTACTTGATTTCCGTTCAATGCTTATCAACTTATTTAAGCTTTAGGTACTTACTTTTCATGTGATTATATACAGTAGCTTAGCTATATTCTACATGCCCAGACAAATATGGGTTAATCTGCAAATCCAACCAACTTTTTACACGACCAAAATGCACATTGGCCTTAACTCTCAGTGATGATCACCCTCCGGCGCCACTACTTCACGTTTTCAAGTTTTAAAGCATTTCCAAGAGACTATAAAAATCAATAAAAATCTTAAATTTATAAAAATCATCTCCAAATTCCAATAGAGTCTATAAAGAACCTTATATAATATCAAAGCGAACAGTTACTCTTTAAGTTATCGTCACTTTTCAAATGCTAATTAACCTCAAAAAAATTAATAAAATTCAAGGGTGGAGCCGTGAGCCAAGGAGAAAATAAAGAGCTAAGGTGGTTCTTAAAAATAAGTGGGTTGAGATTTTTCTTTTTAAAATTGATTAATAATAAAATATATAAAATTTGTTAAAATAGAGAGAATTAGTGAAGATGAAAATTAAAGAAACTAAATGAAGTAGTTTTTTTGACATTGTTTATCAGCTAAGCTAGCAAAAATTTAAAAGAACTGTTGCATCTGCTGTTAGACCACTACCTCACGTCACTGGCTGTGCACGAAAGCAATAAATCTAATTTGGACAAAAAACAAAAAAATTATCTTCCCATATTTTGATTCTTATTAAGTAGCACACCTTCTAGATTCTTAATAAAATAATACCTAGCTCTTACTTTCCAAGATCTCCGAGGAGCACTTCACACAATTTGAAAGAATGGAAACTACTTGTATTTATCTCATAGATGAACTTATTTGTTCACTGACTTGTGATTAAGGCAAAAGAAATTACCTTGAAATCTATAAACAAAAATTTACACAAGTGTTGAGAGGGGAGCGTCTCCTCTCCTATCGTATGACGCATTTGTAGACATTTTTTTAAAATTTTTTGTTTTTAATAATGTGAAAATATGATAAAATATTTACATATTTTCTACACTCATAATGTTTGCCAGCTGGCTATATAATCAACTTAAATCAGTTAAATCCTTCATGCAATGCATTTCCTTCCAATTTTTTGTGATAAACTAATAGATAATTGACTAAATAAACATCGTACAAAATTTCAATAAAAATTTTTAAGTTTTTTTTAAAATTTCCGTGGTTTTTATTCAATTTTTATCGATATCGATAATATTCCGATATTTTCATCGAAATTTTTATGTTTTTGGACTACCGATATTTCCGATATTATCGATATTTAATACATTGCCCCTTGGCGAGGAAGTTAATAAAAAATATATAGCTACGACTGATTGAGATTCCTAAAACCAAACCGATCGAAGTTCCCATCAAAGCATAGACAATCAGTTAGATGTGTCCCCTAGGGGTTTTCCTCTAATTTTCTTTATTGTTTATGTGTGGAAGGAAGTGACGGGAGAGCCGCCTAGACGAGATGACTCAGATCATGAGATATGCATGCATGCACTTTAAGGCAACCGCGACGCAACCGCATATGGGACAGGATCGCATCACATAACAGTGTTTATGATCAGACTATATCCAGCTGTAGGGCCTCTCCTAAGATATTAGTCTCACTACTAATGTTAGGAAAAAAATAATACAATAGTTATATTATATAACTGGAGTCTACTACGTGCGTTTCTTCTGGTTGAACTCCAGTGACCCGGCATCCAGTTAGGTACCTTAGGGCTAGTTTGGTAATTGTTGGAAATGTGCCCTAAAACCAATCATATGATGATACTTTACGGACATTTCACATGATTAAACTAATCTAGTTTAATATCAAGGGCAAAGATTATTGTTTGAGCGGTCTCATATAAATGTTATATGCTTGAACGATAAAGTCCAAGGAATATGTGATTGGGAGAATGCGATCTAAATAGTTAGATTCATGAGACCATTCTTTCATAGACACATTCTAAACGTTCCTGATCATAGGATTGCCAATTGGGCATTGACAGTCCGTTAAGATCAGTACGTGCTATGTCTTCTCTCAGGGAGAGTGACTAGTCTCGAGTCATTGATGTGAGTGACACCAAGACAAGTACGTAGGTGCTCAATAGAGAATGGGTTCACTGAACACGATCAACGACGAGTTCTCATATTCATGTCACGTGAGAACTCATGGTTAGGATAATGCAAATTAGTCCTTTGACCTGAGGCATCATAGTTGTCTTGTGGTTAGGTCCTTGATCTTTGATCGTGTCAAATGGCATTCCTTTGGAGTGTCCACGGCATGGTTGGGGTCAAGCTATCTAGTCATGGAGACAAGTGAATGCGCAACAAGGGATCTCTAACCTTCAAACCGTTGAGGGAGAATACTCTATGATATGATTTAGAATCTCTGGCCAGAGTATGAATGAGATGTTGGAATGCGTTCCAGATCACATTCAAGGTAATCATATAAGCACGAGATTCACATTGGATAGTAGACATGAATAAACTATCAATCCAAACAATGTGGTCAAGAGTATTGGATTAGAGAAGGACCGTATTGCATTTGTAATCCTAAACTGAATAGGTTCTCCACCTCTTCTGATTAGCTTGGGTAACCATGATATGCTGCTAGGTGTCACTCATGGTTTGTGGAAGCCCTAAACGTGTTTAAACACTAAAGGGAGAATTGAAAGTTAGTTTCAAATTCACAATCGATTTAAAAGAGTTTGAATCGCCCACTGCCTCGCTAAAAGGAACCTAATGGATCGTACACCGTGTAAGGTAGAGATTGAAGATTCAACGGAGATGAGTAAGAATAATTAAATGGTTTAATTATTTATGGCAAGGATTAATTAATATGATTATTAATCAAACGAATAAGTTCGTTAAAGACCTCGTGATGGTTTTTGGACCTTAAGGCCCAATGGGCTTTGAACGTCAAGTCCATTGAATTAAGTTGTATGACAACTTAATAAATAATGATTTACAAAGGCCCAAATACTCCAAAAATATCCCTAAGGCCGGCCACTTAGTAAGGGTAGCAAACTTGGACTTATTTACAAGTTTGCCACTCAAATGAATTAAGGTATAAATTTGACTTTATAGCCAAAATTCATTAAGGGTTTGTTTTGGGAAATTGGAGAGAAGAAAAGCTCTCCCTTCTCTCTAAAATGGCCGGCCACTTTGAGGAAATAATCTAGCAATTCAACTTCCTCAAAGTCACTCATTTCTTCTTCATCTAACCTTGGTGTGGAGACTTAGAGGTTCCCAATTTTGGGAACTTGGAGAAACCATTTCATCCAACCAAATCCATAGATCTTAGATGCAAGGAATGAAGGCCCTCTCTTTGGGTGATTAGCCTTTGCTTATGCAAAGAGGAATCTACAAAGGTATTAATCACAACTCACTTGTTTTGAGTTGTTTAAAGGTTCACCAATCTACTAGGCTTTAAACATTCATGGTTAATGTTTTGTTTTTAAGTATATGCAAGCATGATTCCGCCTTTAATTTGTTAATTGCATGCTAATGATATTGCTTAAATGAACATGATCTTCCAAAATAATCCTTCAGTATTGCTGTGCTTTGAAAAAAAGCGGATGTGAGAATAAGCGGTTGTGCTGTGAGAATAAGCGGCTGTGAAATAAAGTCAGCAAAGTGTTTGGTAAACTTTTTGTAAAAGTGCTTTTGAAAAAAAAGCAGTATGATAGTGTTTGGTAAACTTTTATGTAAAACAGCTGTGACTGTGTGAAATGATCAAAAAGGATATAAAATGAGTTTTTTTTAAAAATTATTTATTTACTCTCTCTGCAATCCCTCGTTGCTTTCTATTTTCTCTCTTTAATTATTTATTTACTCTCTCTCTGCAATCCCTCGTTGCTTTCTATTTTCTCTCTTTAATTATTTATTTACTCTCTCTGCAATTCTTCCAACCCTCGCATTGATCAATACAAACTTGAAGAAATCTTAAGCTTTATGGCCACTCTCTTGCACGCGATCGCCCCGCCGAGACTCGTCCTCCACCGCCGCACTTACTAGTTCCAGTGGAGTCGCCAAGAACAGCAGTCGCGTCTTTGCTTAGAGCAAGAGCCATAGCCGGCAGCAAATCGATTTCAGTGATCCCGACTGGAAATCCAGTTCTTCTACCCACAACCCAGAAAACCCCAAACCCAGAAAACCCTCAAGGCCGGCACCTTCACCGTCTTCAACCGCATTTCGACAGAAAACCCACAAACCCAGAATACCCATAACCCAAATCCGACGTCCGCTCCGTCGAGATCTCCTCCCTCGCCGTCGACTCGATCTTAGCCCACAAGTCCGGCGTGAGTCTTTTCATTAAAGGAGCACTGTAGCTCCGTGTGCTTTGAAAAAAAGCCAGTTTTCTAAAGCAGCAAATAGCTGCTTTAGCTTTTCCTTTGATTTCAGCTTATTCTCACAGCAGCTTCCAAAATAAGCCCTTTTTTTTAGTTTACCAAACACCTAAAACCCTCACCGCTTTTTTTCATGGGTGCTTTTTTTTAAGCACCTCACTCCCAAACCACCCCTTAATGTGGTAAATCTTTGACCTAATCTTGACTTGTAAACTAAGCAAATCTAAATACTAATCAACTAAATGAAACGTGGTGCGAAAGTAATATTACTATTATTGTGCTTCTAGGAGTTCGCTTAATAATATTTACACTTATTATTTATTTGTACCATCATTTGTTTTACTTCTCTAATAAAAGAAAGACCTATCAATACATGTGGGTCTTATCTCTATTAAATAAATGATATATGATGGTACGAAATAAACAGTAAGTACAACAATTTTGAATAAGATCAATCACGAAATAATTAGATATTATTCAACTGAAGAAAAGTGACATGGAAAAGAGACTCCGTTTGGAGACTAAGAAAAAAACCAAAGACAGATGGTACAATATTGACCTATATTATACAGATGATGAGGGTGTTCAAAGTTTTCTGCCATGCACTTACTGCCTCTATTAAAAAAATGCTCTGTAATCTTACTATTCACATGCAAGTAGAAGGAATATCTCCCAACAAACATTCACTTATTTAATAGAGCGATGCAATTCAAATTGGTGTTTTCAAAATCAAGTTCTACTTTTAAGCTTATTGCATGATTTCAAAAATCATTTCCAAGCATAAAAAAAAATTATGAGTACAAGATATTCATCTTATTGTGTAAATATTCCGAATTTCCGAGATATATATTTCCTCTTGAAAAAGATCAAAACATGGATAAGGGCCCAAATGGCCTCTCAAGGTTAAAAGCCCAAAAGTCAAGTTCAATGGAGAACGGCTCAACAATCTTTTTTGACAAAAAATTGGAAGTAACGCAAGGTAACTCCACCACCACATATTTCGTCTGATTTTAATTGGGACTCTCCTCCACTGTAACACAATATCAATTCGTATTGTTCATACATTCTATGTGTTCAACTTGTCATTGAGTTGAACTTGAAATTTCTTATTTATAAATTAAGATGAATATTATTAGATTATAATGTTGGGTATTTAGGAGATTGAATTAAAAATAAATATTGAGTTGTAGTGTGAAGAATATGGTTGGGTATTTATAGAAAAAATTTGGATTTTTTTTTTGGAATTTCTAAGTAATTTTTTTACCGTTGAAATAATCTTGACCGTTGATTTTCAAAATTATAAATGTGGAAAGGTCAGGATTGTGCTACGTGATAGCTGACCAGAAAGGACAATTTTTATTTTTTTTTTAGCAAGAAGGCTGTTTCGCCCAATTACAAGGGCAATTTAAAACTACTAGATATGCTCTTATGTCTGGCTAAAAAACAAGGCTTGCCCATACCTTTTTAAGGAACATCTCACATACGATACGAGTCATCAATTAACAAAAAAACAAAACATACAAGTCATCAATTTCACTAGCAATCAGAAAGTCTACGGTTTCTGTTATCAACTATCTAAACTTCCTATTTCAATGATGTTGAATAAGAATTAATTTAGCTTAACTTCCAGCGTAATTGAAAAATAAATAAATAAATAAAAACTAAAAGTTTATCGGTCAAGAATAAAGAGTATAGTGAGATTAATACCATGCATTTCGATTAGCCTTTGATAGAATATGTTGAAGAATTGTAAAGTCGTGTACATTGTATATGATATATTAGTCGTTGGATCATATGGATTGAAAAAGATCAATTTAAAACCAATTTCCTTTTTTGTTAATTCATATAAAACAAGATCTATACAGTCTAGAGAGATCTATACAATCCAATTTGATTCTGTTGAAGAAGATCGAGCCAAGAATGGAATGTAGAATCTGTCAATATTGTAAATGATTTGTTTCCTTATTTGTAGTTGACTTAGCTTGATTGTAGGAACCATATTAGGATGCTTCTGTAACTATAAATTGGTGACTCCACCTCTTGGTAAATTCAATTATATAGCATATCAATTATTTACATGGTACTAGAGCATTGATCTGGGCAACACAACAAAACCCTAGCCGACTTCCATGGCAGAAAACAAACCATCAGATACGGCTTCGGGAACCAAGTGGGATAATCCCAATCACCAACTATACCTTCATCATTCAGACCAACCCGGTGCTATCCTTGTGCCGCAACCTTTGGTTGAAGATAATTACAGCACATGGAGACAATCCATGACTATGGCCTTAACGGTCAAAAACAAAATCGGACTCGTGGACGGTTCGATCGTGGAGCCGAATGGACAGGATCCGAATGAATGGCAGCAGTGGAATCGCTGCAATAAATTAGTCCAAACTTGGCTGCTAGGGTCGATGTCGAAAGACATCGCCAGCAGCGTGATTAATTGCAAGAATGCTAGGCAGATGTGGCTGGAATTGCAGGAGAGGTTCTCACATGTGAACGTGGTTCAACTGTTCAATATCGAGAACGAGATTCATGATTGTGTGCAGGGAAGTATGTCTGTGGGATCTTACTTCACAAAATTGAAGGGACTATGGGACGAACGTGATGCTTTGTGCACCTTCCCGATCTGCACCTGTGGATCGATCAAGGAAGTGGCTGCATACTTGGACACGCAGAAGACCATGAAGTTTCTTATGGGTCTCAGTGACTCATATGCAAGTGTTCGTAGCAACACTTTACTGCAGGATCCTTTACCAACCGTGAACAAAGCATACTCTCTTGTACTACGCCATGAAAAGCAATCAGAAGTAACAGCGAATAAAGCTCAAGCACAACCAGATGTGGCCGTGTTCGCCGTGAAGAGATCCAGCCATGAAACCGAAGGAGAAAAAGGTGAGTTGAAATGCACCAAGTGCAACAAAACAAATCACACTGCCAAGAATTGCTGTGCACACCTAAAGTGTGCATTTTGCGGATGGAAGGATCATACGGCCGACTATTGTCGTAAGAAGAAAGCAGCAGCAGCCGAGGCTGATCATGGTATCGTGATTTCCAAAGGGAACCAAGCAGCAACATGTCTGACGGAAAGGAAGGAGATGAAATTCCCATTCACTGCTGAAGAATGCAAACACATATTGAGTGTGCTGCAAAGCAAGTCTTCCTCCACTAATCATGTTGGTAATTCCAAAACCCATGAAGAACTTTCAGGTAAAGCTTTTTCACTTAATTCTCATGGCAAACAGAGTACTTGGATTTTGGACAGTGGCTGCACGGACCATATGATCTATGATCACAACCTATTTTCTACCTCAAGGCCGGTCACTAATCACACTGTAGAAATGCCAAATGGGTCTGTGGCCCAAGTGACCCACATTGGCAAAGTCACCTTGTCCCCCAACCTCATCCTTGAGAACGTTTTGTGTGTCCCATATTTCAAATTTAATTTAATTTCAATTAGCAAGTTAGCCAATTCATCTTGTATAACCATCTTTTTGAACCAATTTTGTATTATACAAGACCTACGTTCGAGGATGATGATTGGGACGGGAATTGAACGGGAGGGCCTCTACTATCTCGATCACACCAAGAAAGGAACATGCAATCAGGCACAACAATCCAACCCAACCATTTGGCACCAACGTCTTGGACACCCATCTTCCAGAGTTCTTCCCTTATTCTCTTTTTCCAATTTTAAACAAGCCTCTTGTGATACTGACAAGTGTGCAATTTGTCCTTTAGCTAAACAAACCAAACTTCCTTTTCCTTCAAGTTCAATTACTACTCACTCTTGTTTTGATTTAATTCATATTGATATATGGGGTGGTTATAAAATTGCTTCCATTTCGGGTGCAAAATATTTTCTTACTATTGTTGATGACTACACTAGATGCACATGGATTTACCTTATGAAACACAAGTCTGATGCTAGGACTCTTCTAGTTAATTTCATCAATATGATTGCCACTCAATTTGCTTCCCCAATTAAGATCATACGTAGTGACAATGGCCCTGAATTCAAACTTGGGAGCTTCTATGCGGATAAAGGGATAATCCATCAAACTAGTTGTGTCAACACTCCACAACAAAATGGGGTTGCTGAAAGAAAACATAGACACTTGTTAAATATGGCGCGTGCATTACTTATTCAGGCCGGGCTTCCACCTCGTTTTTGGGGTGACGCCATTCTCACGTCCGCCTATCTCATAAATCGAACCCCTACTCCTCTCCTTGGTGGCAAAACTCCGTATGAGAAGTTATTTAACCGATCTCCCAATTATTCCCATTTGCGTGTTTTTGGTTGCTTGTGTTTTACTTCTACCCATCCCCAAAATCGTTCCAAATTTGATCCACGAGCCTCTCGGTGCATTTTTCTGGGCTATCCCCATGGTCAAAAAGGCTATCGCATTTTTGATCTTAGTCAACGCAAGGTCCTTGTTTCTCGTGATGTGAGTTTCTTTGAAAATACCTTCCCTTTCTTACTTCCTCCCTACTCCGCTGCGTCCACTGAACCGCCCAATTTTCACACTTTTTCATCCTCACATTTCGACATGGACCTGCCTTCCCCTCTTGATGGACCACCTCTACCCACCGGCCCACCTGAGTCTCCTTTCCTCGACCCACCCACGGATCTACCCTCACCTTCCCCTGTTTCTTCCCCCCCCCATACCCACATCTCCACCTTCTTCCTCCACACTTATCCCTTTACCACTCTCACCCACTGCCGACCTCCCTGCTCCGTCCCCCCCACCTCTCACCCCAGCTCCGCGCCGCGGCGGCCGCCCCACTCGGCCGCCTGCCTATTTGCAGGACTTTCAACTCGAGACTAGCGTCCCCTCAAGGACCGCACGATCGTCATCCACGAACTTGGTCGCTCGTTCAGGTACGGCTCACCCACTTTCTCATTTCTTGTCTTATGATCATCTTTCTAACACCCACAAAACATATCTTGCCACACTTACCCACCTCACCGAACCTACAAGTTTCTCTCAGGCCGTCCAACACCCACACTGGTGTGCTGCCATGAAATCTGAAATTGATGCCCTGCAGGCCAATGGGACTTGGAGCTTGGTGCCGTTACCACCGCATAAACGGCCGATCGGCTGTAAGTAGGTGTATAAGGTGAAATTGAAGGCTGATGGTACAGTCGAACGCTACAAAGCCCGCTTAGTGGCAAAGGGATACAGTCAAGTTGAAGGGGTTGATTACAGGGAAACCTTTGCTCCAGTTGCCAAACTGGTGACAGTCCGTGTCCTGCTCAGTGTGGCCTCTCTGCGTGGTTGGCATCTCCACCAATTGGATGTGAACAACGCGTTTTTAAATGGTGATCTTCATGAGGAGGTGTTCATGTCTTTGCCTCCGGGTTTCGGACGAAAGGGGGAGCATAGGGTCTGTAAATTGCACAAGTCGTTGTACGGTTTAAAACAGGCGTCTAGGCAGTGGTTTATCAAGCTGTCTACTGCCCTCAAAGCTGCGGGATTCCAACAGTCACGATCCGACTACTCTCTGTTCGTCCAAAGTCGTCAAGGTAACCTCCTGGCATTACTCATATATGTTGATGATGTCATATTGGCAGGGAACAATTTGGAGGACATAGAGAACACGAAATCATTTTTAGCCAACCAATTCAATCTTAAGGATTTGGGACGGCTGAAGTATTTCCTTGGCATCGAAGTTGCCAGGTCACGGCATGGAATCAGTTTGTCGCAACGTAAATATGCCTTGGAGATTTTGGATGATGCTGGATTCTTAGGGGTCAAACCTTCTCGGTTCCCTATGGAACAAAATTTATCACTCACACAATCCAATGGAAGGTTATTAGATGATGCTTCGGCATACAGAAGAATGGTTGGAAGATTGATATATTTGACTATAACTAGGCCGGACCTGACTTACGCCGTGCATGTGCTAAGTCAGTTTATGGACAAGCCCCGGCAACCGCATTTGGAAGCAGCCTATAAAGTGCTTAAGTATATTAAGCATACACCAGGTCAAGGTATTCTGCTCCCGTCTACAGGATCACTTCAATTGCGGGCATTCTATGATGCAGATTGGGCACGTTGCAAAGACACAAGGAGATCAATCACAGGATACTGCATTTTACTTGGGCAAGCACCAGTTTCTTGGAAGACCAAGAAACAGACGACAGTGTCGCGTTCAAGTGCAGAGGCCGAGTATCGTTCGATGGCTACCACTTGTTGCGAAATCACATGGTTGAAGAATATTTTGAAGGATTTGGGAGTTGATCACACACAGCCCGTGACCCTATTCTGTGACAATTAGGCGGCTATACACATAGCATCGAATCTGGTGTTCTATGAGAGAACCAAACACATAGAGATAGATTGCCACCTGGTTCGAGAGAAGATTCAACAAGGGATGATTCGGACAACTTATATTCGAACTGAAAACCAGCCGGCTAATTTGTTCACCAAGCCATTAAGCTCGACACAGTTTGAAGTGCTTCTTAGCAAGTTGGGTGTTATAAACATACACTCCAACTTGAGGGGGAGTGTTGAAGAAGATCGAGCCAAGAATGGAATGTAGAATCTGTCAATATTGTAAATGATTTGTTTCCTTATTTGTAGTTGACTTAGCTTGATTGTAGGAACCATATTAGGATGCTTCTGTAACTATAAATTGGTGACTCCACCTCTTGGTAAATTCAATTATATAGCATATCAATTATTTACAGATTCAAATCTAATGTATTAATCCTTTTATTTTTATTTTTATCAAAGCTCATAAATAGACTCTATTCTTTTGATATAATCATCTTAATACTAAATTTTGCTTACAAATTTTACAACCCTATCAGTCCCAATTGATTAAAATTTTCATGACAATGCAAAAAAAAAAAAAAAAAAAAAAAAAAAAAAAACACTCTTCAATTGATCACCAATTAAGGGTGATTTTGTATAGAATCAATCAAATGTTATGAGATTGACAACATCTCAATCAAATTTATTTCAATTATAAATAGGTCAATGAGACTTTAATGTAAACTATAACACCTCTATCAAATAAAATTTATAATTCATGCCACTATCATTCAAAACCCTCAACCTTTCATATCTACCTCTTTCATCACACATGTTGCAACAGACTTCAACCCCCCAAAACCCTTAAACCCATCGCCTCCCACCACCTTCAACCTCCCTTTGGTGGCCTCAAATACTTGCATTGTCACCTCTGTGCAATGATTTCACACTTCGCCCTGATTTTGACGATTAATTTTGTACTTTCTCCTGAAAAATCACGATCAAGATACTTTTTCCTTCCTATTTCCTTCTTCTTCAATTTTACGTTTCAGGTTATTTGAGTTGTGTTTTTGAGAGATTTGGTGTAATTTTGCACACTACAACTTTTGGTTTTGAATTTGAGCTTGTTTAGATGTTAAAATTGGTTTGGGCATATAAAAAAGCATATGCATATCATAGATTTAGTTTTCTTTCCATTATTGGGGCTTTTGCAAATGGTATATGTTGTTTAGTAACCTTTTTTTGGAGGGTTGCGTGGCATTGTGAGGAATAGGAAAAGAATAATTGGGTAGGTTTCCATTGAATCGATGAGAACAATTTAGTGATTCATAACATTTGGAATGTTATGTTTCCATGCTAATTCTTGCTTTGTATGAAGTAGTGGTGTGAAATTATGGTTTTACTCTGCAATGGTGTGATATGTGCCTTGTGCATTTTGTCTATGGTGATTGGTTGTCATCCATTCAATCTCTTGAATATATGCATTTGATCAAGGTAGGTCTATTTCGGTATATTTGTTGGCTCTATGTATGTTTATCCATAGTGGTTATGCCCCTTAGTCTAATTGCCGCTCGTGTTTTTTTCTTAGGTTCTGTGCTCTTTTTCAAATTCTAGGTGCTTATGAATTGAGGTTGAAACCGGTCAGAGTCTTGGTTATCATGTTTGCCTTTCGAAGAGTATCCAGTTCGAAACTTGAGATGATCAGTTAGTATGCATGGGGTTTGGGGTAGAGACTGTAGAGTTGGAGGTGCTTGTTTTGAGCACTTATATCATCGTTTAGATTTTTACAATCCTCCAAACCCCCCATAAATAATGTTTTTCATTTAAGGAAAAAATTAATAAAATTAATAAAAATTATTGTAGAAGTGTAAAAAATGTAAAATATATATATATATATATATATATATATATATATATATATATATACACACAATCAGTCATAGTGACAAGCTTTACAACTTTCATGAAGGGGTTAGCTTCGAAATCAAATACTATAATCAAGAAACCTTAAATTTATATTTAACCGTTAATTGTCATTTATGCTCTATTCTTCTTATTGAATTTCATTTTTAAAATTTTCCTTTTTGAAAACATGATCATTTGGTGGATGTAAGAAGATGAACGGTTTAGATCTTTGATATCACGTTTCGATATTTACCGTTAACTGAAATATGAGTCAATGTCATATAGTTTGTAGAAACTTTAAAAACATCAAGCAATATTTTCACTAACCGTAAAACTCTGAATATAATATTAACGATCCAAACCGTTCATCTTCCTGCATCCTCTACTAGATCTTGTTTTCAAAAAGGAAAATCTGAAAAAATAAAATTTGATGAGAACAATGAAGCGTAAATGTAAACAACAATCAACGGTTAAATTTTGATCTATGATTTATATAATTATAGTGGCGAATTTCAAAGTTAAGCTCTTTATGAAAGTTGTAAAGCTTGTCATTACGAGCGTTTATATATATATATATATATATATATATATATATATATATATATATATATATTTTTTACACTTCTACATTAATTAAAAAACTATTAAAGGCCTTACTTAATTAATTAAGCTATTAATTAATCTATACACATTTTGTTTCAGAAGCAATGGATGCTAGAGATTCAAATTCAGTAAACCTTAGTGATTAGGAGTCCGTGGAGATTATAATGGGAACATAATAAAATCTTGGAAGCGAAAGTATAGACAATACAAATACGAGTCTTGCAAAGAAAAAGGCTAGAGCAATCAATTTAGGTAAGTGAAAATATACTTAAAAGAAAAATGCGTTTTTATGTTTTGGATGTGACAATATGGTATGTATATTCTTATTTTGTATTATATTTTTCATTTGATTATTAATTGTTTTAAAATATATTTTCCTTAACGAGCAATGGGTCGGGTTATATTACCTGTTAATATTATCGGGTCGGGTCATTTTACCCGTTTATTTTAACGGGTTTTACATGACACAACACGACCTGTTAAAACATCGAGTATGACACGATAACAACATGAACACGGAAAACACGACATGAATGCCAGTATATTAGATGCTGCATCGTAATATTTGTTTCTATTTTTTCATAGTTATATGGATTGAGCTTTTGATTATAATAGATGGAAAAACAAAAGCATACAATATTAATATCGCTAGCACAAACTCCATATTTTTTTTCTTTTACAATTGAAACATGTCCCAAAAAAAAGTTAAAGGAAAACATAAACAAGAAAAAGGCAGTACTAAAATGAAAGCGAAAGAGAAAGAAAATAGAAAGACATATAATAAAAAAGCTAAGCACCCGAACCATATGCAGTTTAGACGCAACATGACTACCTTCAACACAATTGTTCAAGAGGTGCAAGGCACTCTCAATAGTAAGCAAATTGACTTGCTAAAGAAAACTCTGGTTTGGCCTTTACTAAAGGCCTTCTACGAGAGAAGTATGAGCAAGGATGACATAATCAAGTTTGACCTCGACTTGAACGAGATGGTGAAAGTTTTTAACCATCAAACTAAGTCAATCAACTTTGGGAAACAAAGAATCAAAATAACCTCCAAATCAGTGACGAAGGTTTTGAGGCTACCAAATAAAGGGAAGCTGCTTAAAATGATGGGGTCAAGGTACAACTCAACTTTCCAACAAAGCTATTTTGGTAAATGAAAAATATCAAAAGTGAGACTTGATATTGCACTTCGAAAACCAATTGGATGGGCTAGAAATCATCATCAACATAATTCAAATAAAGGAAAAGGAAAAGGAAAAAGGTGACAAGGATAAGAATAGCAAGGATGAAAACACAAAAACAAGTTGTTGGACTTACTGCAATAAAAGTCCCTAAACCCTAAACTCTAAACTCTAAAGAGAATGAGGATGAAGGACGAGAAGGGTGACGAGGATAAGAATACCAAGGATGAAAACATAAGTAAACAATGACTACAATGAAGTTTCTTAATTTTTATGTTAAGTTTTAGATGCATTGCAGTTTTCAATTATTAAATTTTGTATTTTATGATGAATGTTAACAGGAACAATAAGAAGATGTTCAACAAACAGATCGAATAACAAAAAGAATGGAAGGACATGTATAAATATTGAACAAGAATATTGAAGAATTGGAAGATATAAATGTGGCGTTGCAAGTCGAGAATGATATGTTCAAACAAGAAAATGAGAAGTTAAAGAAAAGAATAAAAGAGTTGGAAGCCAAGATAATTCAAGAGCAATTAGGGACATCAAAAGACAACACTGACAACCAAATGCCTGAAAAATACAGAGAGGATTATCTCAGCACCGGTATGGACAGTGTACCAGAGTTTGCTAATCATATGGTTATGGCACTAGGAGAAGACGAAGTTGCGGATGTGCTAGTTTTGCCAAAAATGAGTGATCCCACTCGTCATTGAAATACTACTGGATGATACAAAGGTCATCTCAATACTTCCAGTTAACACTGAAGAGTAGAGACAGGTGCTGATCAACTACTTGGAGCATGGAAAACTTCCAGACGATCCTAAACAACGCTCTGAAATACATTGACGAGCACCTCACTTTCTTTAGGTGAAGAAGAAGCCAATCAAGCCATGGAAGAAGCACACTCATGCATATGCAGAGTGCATCAATCTGGACCAGCTACACTTCCAACTCAAAAGGATATGCTACTATTGGCCAAGCATGGTGAAAGATTGCCTGAAATATGCCAAAAAGTGCCAAGCTTACCAATTCTATGCCAACTTCATACATCAATCGCCTGAGCCATTACACCATGTGGTTGCTTCATGGCCGTTTGACGCATAGGGATTGGACGTTGTAGGACCAATCACACCAAAGTCATCTGCAGGAAAAGCTTACATCCTAGCTGCGATGGATTACTTCTCCAAGTAGGCTAAAGTGGTGCCCCCTATGGGAAGTTAAGAAGGAAATTGTCATCCATTTCATCAATAAGCATATCATCCACCGATATGGTGTGCCTCGCTACATCATCAACGATAACGAAAAATAGTTCTCCAACCGACTCATGGACGAGCTTTACGAAAAATACAAATTCAAGCAACATAAGTCTTCCATGTATCATGTTTCTGTGAACGGTCTTGCGGAAGCATTCAACAAAACACTGTGCAACCTCTTGAAGAAAGTGATCGGTGGAACAAAAAAAGACTAGAACAAAAGAATAAGTGAAGCACTTTGGGCATATAGGACGACACACAAAACTCCTACCCAAGCTATGCTTTATTCTCTCATATATAGTGTGGAAGCTATTCTGCCACTCGAAAAATTAAATCCCCTCACTAAGGATGGCTATACAAGAAGGCTTAACTGAAGAGGAAAATGCAAAGCTACGACTTCAAAAGTTGGAAGTGCTCGATGAATAGAGGCTGGAAGCTCAACAACACTTAGAATGTTACCAAGTACAGCAATCCAAGGCATTAAACAAGAAGGTCCACATAAGGCCTTTCCAAACTGGAGATCTTATCTTGGCATTATGAAGTAATTTCACATCAAAGTGGGATAGATCTTAGGTAATACAAGAGGTCTACACCAACGGCGCCTACCTATCATGGCAGAAGACGGTTTAAAGATCAGCTCCATCAACGGAAGATTCTCTACCCCTAAACGATAACACACAATGCTCATCTCCTACATGAGCCTAAACTACACCTGACATAATGCTCATTGTTCACACAAGCTTAAAAGGCGACATATAATGCTCCTTGTTCACACGAGCATAAAAGGTGACACCCAATGCTCATTGTTTGCACGAGCTTAAAAGGCGACACCCAATGCTTTTTGTTCGCACGAGCTTAAAAGACGACACTCAACGCTCTTGGCCCACAAGAGCATAAACTATGTACAACAAAACAGAAACAAAGACACCATCAAAATCGTCAAAACCATAAAAAAAAATAATCCATCACTCATTTGAACTACGTCATGACTTGATCCCTCTTCAACTGAGGGTACATAGGCAACTTGAAACTTCAAAACTTCAAGTACAATCACATCATCAACAAAAACACAAACACTTTGAAGAATAAAGAGCAAATTCAAAATGTGAATACTTTATTTCTTTAAAGGAAGAATTTAGCTACAAAGCCTTATTACAAAATGTGCAAAACAAAGAAGGCTTAAAGTACAAAAATGGAAGATACTACTTGAAAGTTAAGTCCGTAAAACTATGGCGACGATCTTCAAGCAAGCCTTCCAAAGTCTTCAAAGTCTCTACATCAATGAAAGACAAGGGGGCACTTCCATGGCCGCACTTTTCTCTTGCTTTAGGAGTGAAATCTCCTCTTGATGCTGAGAAAGTGTAGCTACCTGCTCTGAGAGAACACCTTGAAGTCATGATGCTTCAATTTCCAGCTACTCTCTCACGTCAACGCTTCTACACACACCTGAACAGAAGCTAAAAAAGTCCATGTGACTTTATAACCTTTTGAAGCAACTTGCTGAGAAGACCGAACTTAGGCAATTGACAAGTCTATTGCCACAAGTTGTTAACCTCTAACCTCTAGACTCAACTTCTTTAAGGAAAAAACATGCAAGGAAGAATACTCAGTTGAGGCTGCCATAAAGGTCGGCAATCTTGACTCTAAAAATTGAGGAATCAACTTTAAGGTTGTCAATCGCAAAAACAAGTCTTCCTTGAGCAAAGCAAGGTCCTCCAATGGGCGCTTTGAAATCCTCATCTCAATGTGGCTCTTGATATCCATGGCTATTTGAAGGTTGATGCAATGGATAAACTACTCAGTGCCACTAAGGTTCGGCCCTCTAAGAGAGATATTGGACTAGCTAGCAAAGGTCTTTGACTCATAATGGGATTTTGCATACCTTCACCTACACATGGAAAACTTGGGCAACTTGGAAGATTTTGAACAAGCTCTGCACCAAGCGAATCCCCAATCTCTTCGTCCATAGGTAGATTGCCTCCAAATAGCATCTTCGTAAAAGAATGAACACCCATGTTCACGAAATCAAAAGAACAAAAGGGCCCAACCTAAAGAAGACAAAGAAAAATGTCAAAAACAAAAGTTAAACCAATGAAAGTAGAAAAATCACAAGAAAGAGAGAAATACATACATCTTTCTCAAGTGACAGATAACCATCAAACTAAGGAGGCCTAAACACTTTCTTCTTCTTATAACGAAAATTGACGTCATTGTCATGCAGAACACCTTCAATCGGTAGCTTGTTCACAACTTATTGACGTTGTCGCAAAAAAAAGTTCATCTTCGTGTGAGTCAACTTCATCGCCCACCTCTTCAAAAGCATCTGAATGTTGCGAAGACAAGTAAGGGCATTGACGAGTTAAAACCGCAGGCTCACCTTGCAAATAAGTTGTACTCACACAGTTAAAAAGTGCCAGCTGCATAGCAACCGCAGAACAACCTTCTCTTGGAACATTATGGCGTGAATGAGAAGAATTGGTGCCACTGGCTGTCCCAAAATCTTCATGATGTACCTTTGACCACCAGGGCTACGTAGGCACGAGTCACTGGATTACTCTTGAACTTATCCTTGGTCAGCAGGGTGATAAAAGCATTTGTACATGCACGGGTACAAGACTCCCAATGCATATGCACGGCTTGCAAGGATTCCAACTATGTGTTTTCCTTTAGCTTGCCTGGCACATGTTGGACAAAACCAAACTACCTACAAAAACGGTGAAGACTATACAGTTGAACAATACATCGGTCTCCTTGCCGCAAAAGAAACATACCCAGAGCGAAGACCACTTGTAAGATAAAATAAGTCTGATAAACGAAGGTGCGAATTATCTATCAGGCCTCGCCGTGCCGAGCCAGCCCTTGCCAGATGGTCTATTCTCAAACTTTCATAGCTTCAGAACATCGCTTGCGCATGCAAATCATCAAGGCTCTTTTTAGAAAGCATGCTAGAGTACTTTGTCATCAACAGCCCCAGCTTTACGGAAGTTAGTGAAGAAGGCCTTGACTTGTCTAAAGTTGACGAAGAAAAATAAGTGCTAAAATACTCACCCAACCAACCGTACACATAGTGGTAGGGAAGTACAGCAGCACAATCTTTAGTACTCGCTGAGTTTGAAAAAATACTCAAGCCATCATACATATTGGCTAAGACTGAATGGCAAGGCTAAAATATTCACCTGCAGCCATCTTGCTAGCCACTTTGAAGACTCCTGGATGAACAAAGTTTACGTCGTCTTTGGGAAAAATAAACTTACAAAGCTAACAAGCTAAGAAAGTGGCTAGGTAAGATTCTTCCATGTGCTCTGACACTATGCCAAGATCCTCAAACGTTTTTAACTCAGCAAGGGTACCGCGCCCAGCTGAACTAATGGCATCTGAATCCAAGTCTCCCTTTGGCTTAATGGTCATGTTGCAGCCACATTTCTTCGAATGCGTCTTGTACTTCATGGAACCCCAATACCAAAATAGGATCTATAAAGATATCTTCACGCCTGACTTACCCTAAGTCTCCTGAGAAAGCTTGTGATACGTCCAAAATAAATAGTGGCAACTCACAGGCAACCCTCGACTATTACGATGAGAAAATTCCTCCACGCTAGAAACAATCTCGTTGTAAAACTTACCCTAGATCAGCAACTCTTCTATCTTGTGGAGATCCCAAAGTGAAATCGACATCTCCTCTTGTGACATGTGAAATGTGTTAGTTGTTGAACACCAATGCTTAAAGAACACATGAAGGACGAAATGATGGCGATCATAACTAAACAAAGATGCATACACAACGTGATAAAGGCCCACGTTAGTAAGCACATCTTTAGATTGGCTCAAAACATCTTCAAGCCACTCCCAATGAAACTCAGCAAAGATGCCCTCTCCAGTAGTAGACAAGGTGCCATTCCAAGTCGCAGCTCCACTACATATACGATCACCAAGAAGCTCAAATGAAGCCGGTGAATTGTCACGAACATGGTGCAAAGGATTCAATATAAGAATCCTTGGCATACACGTATTCTTCTTCGTATTTGGTCGACTAAAATCTGTCACCTCCCAAGATACTTTAGAAGACCATGACTTGATATGCATCAAGTTATCTTTTGTAGGAAGAACAAGTACCTTAGGGCCAGTCAATGGCGCACAAAGCTTCAACATTGTTCCCTTATCTTGCGAGTCGCCTTCATTCGCAAGAATAGTGATGGTATTGCTCTTAAAGCACTTAAAGAATACCATGGTTGCAACAAAATAAAAAAAAAAATGTAAGCCTAAGGTAGGACGGCAAGAAAAAAAAATAAGATTGCTTCACTAAAGCAAAAGATATGTGAGACAAACCTCGTGAGCATTGAAGAATGACGATGACAAAGTTACAAAAATGAGAAGAAATCAGCCACAAATCTTAAGCAAGCATGGCAAAGAAGGTAGTTACAAAACAGTTCTTCAAAGCATGCTACAGTAGCAAAGAAAACCAAAATGCTATGCAATCACACTACGCAACCCGCAACGATTACACAAGCATTTTCTTGCACTGTAGGACAACGTCACCACCGAGGGAAAACTATGATCAAAAGGCACTACACAGCAAAAACCCACTGCAGTCTTTTGCACAGCACCACGCGGTAAAATGTGACGCACTGCAACAAGCTCCAAACAACAAAGCCCACGGCAGCAGCAAGAACAATGTGCACGGCAAGAAGAATATTTGTGAAAAAATATACATCCAATTGTCCTATAAATAAGGGTCAATTGCCTCCTAATGCTATAGGGAGAGTACATACCAAATAGCAAAAGGAAAATCAAAACAAAAAAGCACATTCCAGCTGCAATAAGGAAGTGAATTCCAAGCAAAAAAAAAAGGGGTAAGGTGATTTTGGCCACTAAGTGAAAAAAGCATGTTGTTTTTGCAACAAAATCAGCAAAGGTAAGAAACGGAAACAAACAAAAAAAAAAGAGGAAAGGGCTTTAAAGTTTCCAAAACATCCAAGGAAAAAATACCTTTCCTTGCCAAAATACAAAAGGCAATCCCTCCAAAACAAAAACAAACCTTCAAGTTTCCCAAATCAAAGGGAAAAACTTCCTTCTTGCCGTGAGAAAGGGAAAGGGAAAGAAAAAAAAATGGAAAAAAAAAACTCCCTCTTTGCCGTGGGAAAATAAAGAGAAAGAAAAAAAAATGCAAATCCTACTTACCCAAGGACAAGCATTAAATATTTCCAAAACCTTGAAGGAAATCACCAAAGCTTTCCAACGCTTTAAAGGGAAATCACCCTCATTACCAAAATAGAAGAGGAATCCTACCGAAGGAAGAAAAAAAAAAATTCCTACAACCACAAGGAAAAATCCAAAATACACCAGATGTATTTTGCCAAAAAAATTATGGAAAATCAATACGTACAATAAGTATGTGCTGATTTATTCATTTCCAAAATTTCTTTCAAGATCAAGCCTCTACGGTCCTTGAAAAAAAAATTCATACAGCCCTTGAAGAAAAAATTCATTTCATTCAAGATCAAGCCTCTATAGTCCTTGAAGAAAAAATTTATTTCATTCAAGATCAAGCCACTATGGCCCTTGAAGAAAAATTTTATTTCGTTAAAAATCAAGCCTCTAGAACCCTTGAAGGAAAATTTTCATTTTTTACTCAAGATTAAGCCTCAATGGCACTTGACGAAATTCATCACTTCAATTCAAGACCAAGCCTCTGCGGCCCTTGAAGAAATGTTTCGTTCAAGAAATACGCCTCAACAACCCTTGACAAAATTCATTATTTCAATTCAAGAAATACGCATCTACAACCCTTGAAGAAGCAACCTAATTCAAGATCAAGTCTCGACGACCTTTGAGTTAGAACATTCACACTGCAGGACTTCAAAACACGTTTCCTACATGTGACAAACACATGCCTACAATGCGCCTTGAAGAGGGGGCATTTCTGGACATATAAATTTCATTGCATACAAATGATGCATCACAAAGCTCCATGTGGCATATGACTCATCACCAATGGACAAGTCATCAATGACATGTGGCACAGATCAAGCAAATGAAGCTTAAAACTTCCCCAAAATTCGGCAAAAAGGGGGAAATATCCCTTAAAATCGGCAACAAGTCCAAATTACTTCTAAGACCAGAAAGAAAGCTAAAGCATCTTCATAAAACAAGCAAGAATTGAAGATTGCCCAAAAATAGGGCAACAAGCCCTAAAATTTGGCCAAGGTGAGAGAAAATGGCCAAAACAAGACACAAAACATGCCTAAATTCTCCCATGGACAAATCAAGACACAAATCAAAGCCAAATCCATCCAAAGGCAAGATTTGAGAAGTCTATAAATACAAGGTCCCAAGACATCAAAAGGGTCGACAAAATTCTACATCCTGGCCGAAATTCTCTGCATTAAGAAGAACCTCTACCAAATCTTTGAAGACTAATGCGCTGCCAAAGCTCTCTTCAAAGAACACACAACCAAAGCCAAAGTTTTCTTTCAACCAAAGCCGAAGCATTCCCTTGAAGAATCAATAAGCACTTGTGCCGATTCTTTCAAGACTTTGTTGCAAGCTCAAAACTTGTAGCAACCTTTGATTTAAGATCAAGTGGTCAAGACCCTTGAATCAACAAAATCTCACAACTACACTACCTTTGCTGCAACTTTGAGGTGAAGACCATCCATGTATTGTTTTTAAGCTCAAAACTTGAAGCAATCATTCAATTGTTCGTCCAAGATCAAGTCATCGCAACCCTTGGATCAACAACCTATACATCTACGTCAAATTTGAAGACTAAATCAGAGGAAATTGTAATCAGAGATTGTAACACTATAAATTCATCAATACAAAATTACTTTGTACACGTGTTCTTGTTTCATTCGTTACAGAATTTTCGTGTTTACAACTCATCATCTGAATTGTTGGTTCTCAAATCACTTTTCTTCATTGAGTGTCGCTTTTCCGTGCAGATAATATTGTTTGTTAAAAAAAAATTGACATTGAATTTATACAATTTTTCTTCAATAGTAAGTAGAATTTTGAGTGCACGAAAAATGAATGATTGAAATTAAAAATAGAAAATTAACAATTGTAGAAATCAAAACTAACAGATAAAACACTCTAAACACTGAGTAATACATAGCATTAAATCGAACAATATGATTATTTTAAAGGTTCTTAATCTTCCCATGCAAAATTAGACTTGTGTGGTACAATACCACAATATTTTTTGTTTCCTCATATATATCGTGTGGTGCAATGCAATGAACAGCGGTTCGCACCCAGAGATGAAGCCAAAAATTTAATTAAGAGGGGGCACTTTAAAAAATTTGAGCTTCTTTTTGGACAAATAAAGCTAGTTCTTTTACAAATGCTAAAAAAATTAATTTCAAAATGCCTAATTTTATTACTCTATTGTCTAATTTTGTCTTTAATTGTTGACAATCTAATGTTCATTTGTACTAATTAACCAAATACATGCAACTCAACAAGGTTTAGACATTAATGTGTGAGAAAAATATATAGAACGAAGAGGCATTTAAAAACTAAAAGAGAATTTTCACTATTTTAATATAATTAATTGAATAATCTGCAAAGCCAAAAAAATAAGAATGATTGATTGAATAATTTGTAATGCAAATTTTATAATTAAAAAAATGGGATGAGAGGGGGCATGTGGCCCCAATGGGCCTTACCTCCCTCCGTCCATGTTTGCACCTTATACACGATATATTGGAGGACTTGACAGCAGAATAGTATTTTTGAAAAGTCTATACATACTGGGGCAACCCTTTACCAGTAGAAAAGTAGCTAGGAGATGGATTGTTTGCCCTCCCCTTCTCATACCCTCCTCATGCCCTTCTTTTTGTGAAGTCACGATTAAGCTATGTTAACATTTTATATTCCTATTACTTTTTATCTTATTATCTCTATTAAAAATTAATATAAAATACTGACGTGACTTAACCATGACCACACAAAGAGAATGATACAAAGAGAGTATGAAAAATGGAGGGCAGACAATCCATCTCCAAGTAGCTAGAAAGAAATTAAGAAAGGGATTTCACTTTCAGTTGCATATGAGGTAATGGATACGTCATACGTGATCTATTTACGTACGGCATCAAGCAAAGTAACAAGCATGGCTAAGATAATGAGCATCTGGTAGGTTTGTAACCCTACCTACCCCCCAAAGGGAAAAAGACAAAGCTGTAACTGGTGAGACAGTGACTAGGGGGTTCACATAGACCGCCAACTGCTCTGTTTGTATGGACTATCAATAGTTGTTCCAACTTGCTCTGAAAAAATCATTTATTGCTGCCTAAGAGTCTTTAGACACTGCTCAAATTTTCTTTTCAAATGGCATTTTAGTTTTTCACTGTCACTTGACTTCACTGCTTTCCTAAATCAAAATGAAGTCTTGAATATCATTAATGAGTGTCATTTTTCAATTTGATGCCGACGATTACAATTATGACATATTAGGTGAAGAGATTATTTGGTGTAACAGTATAATTCATTGTCTCCAGCTATACATGAATCCAAACTCAGTCAATTGTTATGGCCCCATAATTAAAAACTCAGAATTTTTTTATTTTTTTTGGAAGCTGACAAATTATGATATCAAGAGCTGTTGAGCAATTGACTTTTCATTTAGTCTCAAAAGTAGAATATGCGGGTACTGTTGTGCGTAAAATTGTTCTACAAAATATGAAATGCTAATGAGATTTTCATGAAAGTAAAACTGACCGCTTTAATTGAGTCTTTTTAGCATTTTTCACCCACCTTTTTTTTTTCTTGAAAAAAAAAAAAGAACCACCTATTCATTACAACAAAATTTTTGCCAAGTTATCATCTCATTTATATGCATAATTTTTTTTTCTCTGACCAAACGTAAACTTGGCACTTTACCAACATAACTAAAAAACAAAATGGTCTCAACTTTCATGATGACTTTAAAAAATTTGTCTCTCTTTGTTTCTGGAAAAACTTTTAAAATGTCTAATCAACTTATATATATTTTTTAATTTGTTATATAGACTAAAATTTTAAGCAATTTACCATATGAATTTTTTGAAATAATTAATTAGTCGTCTCACTCAAACCCTATTGAGTTTTTCATTCCAAAGAAATTTATTTTGGACTTTTGACCTCATTTTTCACAAGTTTATTTATTTTTTATTATTTTTATACAAAGATATATGTACACTAGGGGTGGGCTACAAGTTGATTTTCAACTTTTGATTGCCTTTTTTCAGGTTTTCTACTTATCTTTTGGTATGAAAAAAACATGTCACATTCTTTTCATAAACTTATGGTGAACTACTAAAATAGTACATCAGGTTTACTAACATGGAGTTTAACTAATTACAGTCTTTGAGAATTCAATGTGGGCAACCATATTCATTTAAAAAGTGAGTTTAAATGGCCGAAATAACTTTAAAATGTCCAAAATTATCTTGAAGGGGATCAGAGTAGGAAGTTAAAATGTTTGAATGAACTTTAGCGAGTATGATCACAAACTACTTGGGCTCGGTGAAAAACAAAATTAAGAAAAAGCTTAGAGGATGTTAAGGGGCATGTGTGTCCATGAAATAATGACAACGAGTATCATGTTTTCTACGTGTAAGGTTAAGCGGTGGTTGATATACGTAATAAGACTTTTCAAAATGCCACTGTAACCTTATATACGTAACAATTATATTTTAATTGCATCCACTATACCAATAGATTACCATTAAAGTTTCTTATTAATGCGAAAAGCAACTCGTTGCTCGATCTCCAATTCTAAGCATATGATGTGCATGTGGTGTGCATATAGTGTATATGGTGGTGACTTTACAAGTGATAATGTCATTTTTTTTAATTGAAGAGAGTTGTGAGCTCTGGGTTTTTGGGTTGGCTCAAATTTGTGAGCATATCGTGTGCATGTCACTGAAAATAGATGATTTTTAATGGGATTTCCAGGATCTAGGTTCAGGTCAAAGATTTGTAAGCTACAGATCTCTAAGGGTGCGTTTGGTACGCGGGACGGGACGGAACAGGGTGGGACGAGGCGTTTCGTCCCGCGTTTGGTACGCCTAAAACGAGTGGGACGAGGCGTTCCACGGGACAAGTTTTGGATGATTTTTGGTTCCACCTCCCCCCTGGAACGGGGTTGTTCCACGTCTATGGGACATAAATTTTTAACATTTTAGGACAAAAATGCCCCTTGTCTTTTTCAAAATTTACAACATCCGTCCCGTCCTGTTCCGTCCCGTCCCGTCTGCGTACCAAACGCACCCTAAGGAATTTCAGGAATCTAGGCCCCCACATATCCCTCAACACCATTAATTGCACAATGCACATCCACAAGAAAACCAACCTCTTTGCACGTATTGATATAGATAACAAATTTGGAATTTTCTTCGAACTTAGAGGGAGAAGGCGTTCATCAATGGAGGAGAGAGAAATTGCAGCAAAAGTGTCTTTAGTTTTTCATAATGGATTTTGTCGACATCTGGAAAAAAAATTGGATTGCAAATTGGTGTCGACCCATATGGGTTTTGAATGAGATTTCAAATTTGGGGAAGAAAATGATGATTTGAGGAAGAAATCCCCAATTTGCAACTACAAACACAAAAATGTGTTCACTTCCCAAAAAGGCCAATCAGCAAACACAAACAATCTCCAAATAAATCAAATCTTCAAACTAGGTTTTCCATTATCTTTCACTAATCTAAGAACATCCAATAAATATCAATTTGAGAGAGAGAGAGAGAGAGAGAGAGAGAGAGAGAGAGAGTAATTTTTCAATGAATTGCAAGATGCAAGTAATTTTTCTTCAATGGTATCAAGAGTTGCACAAAAAAATGAATAGTTAAGATTGAAAATAGAGTATCAATTAGTTGTGAAAATTAAATTCAACGGCTAAAAATCTCGTAGCACTAAATGCTAAGGAGAATATAAGCTACACCTGTATTAAAGTCTCTTAATCTTAACAATGATTATATGAGCGGACTATGATAATGAATCAATTATGAGAGTAATAGACCAAGGTATGGAAACAAAGTTACTTGAGATAAATCCTAGAAAATACCACCAAAAGATCCTGCTAAGCATGCGTGACAATACCACCAAAACCAGCCACGCCCGCTAAGAACCACGAGCCGCACTGACAGTGTTAATTTTAACTTGAAAAGTACAAAAGGAAAGCCAAAGAACCCCGTAAGCACCCAGCCTTCCATGCACTCCAAGCTTTCTGAATACATAGCTCATCAACTGAGTTTAACATAAAATTCACACCTCAAGAATTCACCTCACAAACTTACAACTGATTAGTTGTAAACATTTTTTTCTTCTAAACATATTAAATTTCGAACTTGCCAAAGTGAGTAAGAGCATGCCCATATCATACCCCACCACATTAACTTTAATACTTTGGGATATGAAAAACTCTTTATTTTTTTTATTATATATAGACAAGGATATTATCTACATTAAAAATGTGGAAAAGTGAGCTAAACCTCACACTGAATTAGCCATAATAATGTGGTTTAAATTTGTTTTGGTGAGGATCGTACTTAAGATATCTCACTTACAAATGAAGAGGAATATTACTAGACCGTAGTAATAAGTAACATGAAAAACTCTTAGGTTAAAAGTGAAATCATTTTCCAGGAGGATGTGAATGCATATATATGGTATTTGTTAATTCAAGAAAGCAATCAAATGTTTTATTTTTATTTTTTGATCCGAAATTCTCAATCAAGTCACCACCCATAGAACCGAGACTCCCAGCCAAGTCTCAATGAGGCCACGTGAGACCATCAATGGAAATGATATGAACAAGAATGGATGGGGGTTTGGGAATTCAGACTTCCAGACATATTCTTTTTCTACAATGGAAATCAACTGTTTTACTTGATTCAACGCATTAATTTTTTTTTACTGCTTATTGCATCCAAGAAATATTTTATTCATGTACGATAATAAAATAAGCTATAAAGCCATACATTTGGGAATTGGATCCTCTCCGGATCCCCTCTATGGGGATCCTAGGGATCAAGGCCTTTGGGCCGTTCATCAAAAATCGTGCGGCTAAAATTAAATGATTTTTATATTTTTAAAAATAAAACAGTTTCGTTTTGCGTAAAAAGCATTTAATTGTAACCGCACGATTTTTGATGAACGGTCCACGGGGCTTGATCCCTAGGATCCCCATGAAGGGGATCCGGAGAGGATCCAAGTCCATACATTTGCATTCGTTGCTATGTTTTTCCACCGCCCCAAGAGAAGAAGAGGTTTTTCTGTGTTTGGAATAGGCATATATATCACATGTCATTATACAAATAGAACGGATGCTTGAAAAGATTTTCTTCCACCTTTATAATGACATGATACAACGATTTGGACACATTAAAATCTCTTTAAAAAAAATTATTATAATAAATATATATATATATAAAAAATAAAAATAAAAACACCCTCGCAAGCAACAAGCGCCGAGCGACTTTTTTCTTTAGGCGTGAATCTTCTCTATAACTAGTATAATGGAGGAGCCGTTTCTTTTCATGAATATTTGATTTTTCTAGAACACACCTCTGTTGAGGTGATATATTTAGTTCCAAATCTTGTAATTTGGCCGTATTTGGAAATGAAATTTACAATTTCACAGGTATAGAAGAAATGTGTTACATAAGAGATGGTATTTGCTTTGTTGGAGGTGATGTATTTGGTTCCAAATCTTCTATCATAATATAGAAAAAATGTATAAGTAGTTTGTTGAACATGTAGTCATACTGGTGACAAATGAATTAACATTTATATATGCACAGCAAAATAGAACTTTATTTTATTTTAATAATAAACCTCAACTAAATATAGATAGAGATATATAATCATCTATCGCATATGTTATAGGAACGTATAATTTCCAAATGTACAAGGAGTCATATATATACATGGTATCAGAATAAGTTGTTTCATGTGTAAAAACTAACAGTCACACGTGCTCCACATCATCTGATTTGTGTTGTCTACGTGTTAAGCTTGAAAATTAGCCACATATAAGGAGGCGTTTGAGATTGTGAATCCTACATCAGAAAAATAAGAGACCTTACATGTACGTTTAAATAATTGAGCTACTTACCAATTAATTTTATGATTATACCTCAACTTTATTCAATTATTTTCAACATCAATCTAGGATTCGGGTAAGCAAAATATTTGTCGACGGTGTGTAATGTAAAAAAACATTCGTCAACTCAATGGAAAGGCCGATATTGTATCAATCCATAACTTTATACTAGTAAAGTGTCAATTTTGTTAATAAAAAAATATGAGCCACTGTTACATGCCCTTAACTATGAAGGTGCAAAATGTAACCAAAAGTATCTAAAGCAAAAGGAGGAACTTGATGCTCTCACAGATGATAACCCGTTAAAAGAACTTGACCAGAAAAAGCATCAATAATAAAGTTTATTTCTCTAAAGATATGATTCCAAGATATAATACTAAATTTGACCACCGTCCATTTAATATCTTCAATGATAGCTCCAAATTTTACGGTATCGAGCACATTCCCTGCACAGCCTGAATGTTCGGCTTGGAATTGCCTCTCTACAGATATGTTATTTCATGTTAATTGTTTCCCGCTATCAATTCTCTCTCCTGCCATGTGATCATAAAGTTAAAATATAAAGAGAGAGAAAGACGCTTTGCTCCTCTAATTCATAATAAAATAAGAATATAAAAAAATCATGAAAATTAAAGTAATCTCGCATAAAAAGATTTTACTTTTTTATTCTTTTCTCGTGCGCTCTCTTACCCCCCCCCCCCCCCCAAAAAAAACCACTCTTCAAAAAATGAAAAAAAAAATTCCATAAAAACAAAATTAATCTACATTTCTCTCCTCCCTTGCTCCAACAAAGTTCTAAAAGTTTCTGTCGGAGCAAGGGAGGAGAGAAATGTAGATTAATCATCATTAAGAATATAATAACCGACAAGAAACAGCTGTAGTCTATGATATGCTAGTCTATGATGTGGCTGTTTCTTGTCGGTTATTATAACGACACTAATAATCTATTTTGTAGTAGTGATGCCAAATACGAAATCATAATCTCATGATTGGGGAGTGATTGATAGTTCCTCATAATCTAATTTGTTCAGGTACAATTCATGCGATGGTTTTATTCATATTAGAAAATGCCTACACACTATGTGTGTGAAAAAAAAATACCAAGGAGACTATAGATGTTTTAATTATATTTTGTAGATCATATGATATGCTAGTTGATAGTTGAATTTTTTTAATTATTTAAAAAAAAAAGAGTCCAACTATCAACAGCCACATCATGTAGTCTATAAAATACAGTTCAAGTAAATCTCCTCCCTTAATCATCATTAAGAATATAATAACCGACAAGAAACAGCTGTTTCTGTCGGAAATTTACTAAAATCCGACAGAAATTTGATGTAGTGACAGATATATTAACCGACAGCATTGCTGGCGTCAGGAATTGACTTTTCTGTCAGTTAAGGCCCTAAAACCGATGGAAATTCTGTTGGATATATGCGACAAAGAACGTGAAATACTGTCGGATATTATCCATCTTCTGTCGGTCGTGACCACCAGAAATTATAAAAAAATTGTCGGATATAATATCTTTCTGTCGGTCCTAACCGATAGATCAATATTATAAAAAATTAATTCCACTATTTTCCGTCGGTCCTAACCGACAGGAAAATATTAGTATTTTTTTTTTAAAAAATTCCATTTTTCTTTTTTTCTTTTACTGACTGAATAAAACAAAATTTTAAAAATTAAAAAAAGTACAAATCTTTTTTTTTTTTACTTTCTTATTATTTTAGAGAATGTATAAATAAAAAATCAATGAGTGAATAAAAACTTATAACAAACATAACATTCATTCAAATATAAATTAACTTACTAGAATAATGTGTTTTGAATCCGTCATAACACATAAAGTTAAAGGTAAATATAAATTAACCTACAATACTGTCGTCTGCATCCGCCATACTAAATAACTTAACAAAAAATATAAATAAGACGTCAAATATATCCGTCATGAAAACCAACAAGCTATTCAACTGAACCCGAGCCTTCTGCTGACCCTCCATGTGCTCCTGCGCCTTCTGCCACTCCTCCATGTGCTCCTGCGCCTTCTGCCAATCCTACATGTGCTCCCAGATACCTCATCACATCACCATCAAAGCTACCCGACAACATTCCAGAAAGTAAACCCGGGGATAATCCAGCATTAAAAACACCAGGAGAAATATGTGAGTGATCACCGGTAGAAACAATCTGAGGTCGATATACTGGCATTGGATGTTGCGGCTGAAAATACATATCTTGCATGGGATAGGCAAACGCAGGTGGCTGATTCGAAGCTGAATGCTGTGATGCCGGAGGGCTAAGTGGTGGCCGTTGCAGATGTTGTGGAATTAGCATCATAAATAATTGTTGTTGCTGCATCATTGCCTACTGCTGATGGTTCACCTGGTTCTGCGATTCCTTTGATTGCTGAAGCTCAACCGTTACCGCTGCCAACAACTTAGAGGCTTTTTCCTCCCTCCTCCTTAATTCGTTGTTCGCAGCTACCAGCTTAGCCACTGCACCCCTGGATGATTTCCTAGAAGCTCTAGCATCTGAAGAACTTGCATATGACACCATATCCGAAATCACCCCATGACCATAACCACGAACTCTATTTCTAGTCTCAGACCCCATCTGCTCAACATATATCTGTGTTTTAATCTCATAGGTGTCCTCTTCTCCAGACTCGACCATTGACTGAACTTGACTCTCCATAGATATCTTGCAATTTAATATATAAACAAAATAATAAATATTATTAAGAGCAAAAAATACAGATTCTTGAAATTTAATAGTTCATCGAGTTTCACATAAATAATTCTCACAACAGATTCAACAAAGATTCAAAATAGATAATGTGTCACAACACAGATTCAACAATTCAAAGACAAATAAAACTTAAATACACATTGTCATAATCTGAAAAGAGTTGTAAATCATTTACCCCTCTCTGCTGTGACGATTCATCAATCCAAATATCGTCTTTCCGGGTATGGGTAGCTCGAAAAAAGGAGATGGAATCTGGTTCTTTCCCATGCTTTTTCTTCTTTAAACATGTTAAAAGAGAACAAATACATAAACCGCCAATTATAAATAAAATAAAATAAAAACACTTCAAATATTACAATTTAGCAACACTTACAAGGTCCTCACGAACCCGAGAAAACGTTTTTGAACCAGTAGTATGGTTCATCTTTTTTGCGTCCCGATTAATCTTGTTTTTCTCTGCCACCTCCTGAAAATTTGAAAAAAAAAACCCTTAAAAGAACACATTTCAATACCAAATATCAAACCATTAATTTTTCATCTTTGTTTTAGGATTATCCCAATACGCTAACATCTCGGCCCACTGACCACCATCCACACCAGGGGGAGGTTCTGAGCGCTCATGCTGTGGCCTTTTGGTGTAATACTCTTCTTTCAACTAATTACGATATTCCTTGTATGCATGATCCGCAACATTAAGAGTCATGCTGCGAATAACTGGCATTCTATCTTGATCTTCATCAAGAAACAAGATATTACCCTATATTCACAAAAAAATACATGTCAGTATTTGGAATATTTACCTTGAAACATGCAAGGCCCAAAACGAAAAATATATACTTTAACTCTTAAAAAATAAAGTTACAAAACGAAAATTTTTACCTTAATTCTTTTGTAACAACCCGTCCCGGGATTTTTATTTCGACGTTATGAATTTACGTTTATGCCCTTGACTTCGGGCGAACGTTTATGCATGGATTATTAATTTTGGGCCAATTATATGTTTTCCAAGCTTTTGGGGGCCAATGAGAAAAGTTAGGAAATAATTGTGTGATTGGTGGTCTTTTCACCCCACCACCGACACTCTTCTCTCTCTGTCATCCCTCAGACTTCATCTCTCTCTCTCTTCCCTCACGATTTCACTCTCTCTACAAAACACACGGCATACACCCACACCCATATCAAAAACTCCATAGATCGACGAAACAAATTACATATTCTTGATCGTGACGTCTATACGAACTCAACCATACCAATTTCAGGTAAGAACTACGACGATTTCACGTCCAAAATTCAATTTTTGTAAATGGCACTATTCATCAACTTTTTCGACGTTGCGTTTTAGGAGAATCTGAGATCACAGCGACCTTTGTGAGGTCCCAAGGAGGCTCGGAGTGGTGCGTTGGAAGTGTTTGGACGTCGGGATCATGTAGAACGGAGATGGTCGGATTCTTGGAGACTTCCCGACGAGTTTCTCGTTAGTTTTCGAGATTTTTGAAGGTATAAACTTGTAGTACTCTTAATTTAGAGCATGTAGGAAGAAAAATGGGACAAAATGGTTGAGAAACGAGTGAGATATCGCACACGAAAGTTTTTCCGGTCACCGGAAAAACCAGTCCGGCGAGACAAGAGGACAGGGGCGCGTGGCCTGCACGCACTGCGCGTGTGCCGTGCACTGTGCTGGCGCATGGGGGCGCGTGGGAGCTCCAAAAATTTTTCTAAAAATACCACGACGTCCGTGACGTCGTGTAGGTCGCGTTGGTATATTCACATGTCATTTTTGGAGCTATGTACGAGAAGTTATTTCCGTTTTAGTGCGTAGATGCGTTAAATAACGTTTATTCAATAATTTCTCATATAGGTGAAACGTATATTGAGGACGAGCGTAGCCAAGCTAGACATGGGGGCTACGATCCAGCTATTTATCAGTGAGTGGGCAGTATTATTTTCCGTATAACCTTATATATACATAATGATTTTCCCAGAATCACATTTTAAATGCAAAGTACGTTTTTAAGCTATGCATATGACTTGATTTTGATGCATGAGTATTTAATTATGCATTTCATGCATATGTTGGTGCCGAGGACGCCAGGTAAGTACCAAGTAGGTACATGCATAGTAGAGAACGAACAGAGATGAGATATGATGTGACATGATCAGATATCATGATTTGTTAGCTCATAGACCTGCACAGTTATAGTAGGGCTCCCGCCCAGAGAGGGGCACAGTCTTTCACGTGATGTTCACCTCCCGCACCGCATGCTCGCCTTGGATCCAAGTTAGGTGCACAGTCTTGTCGTATAGACCACTTAGTTGTGGGTACGACATGTAGGTGACCCGCGTTTATTCGCACAGTCTTCACGTGATTGTAGCAGTAGAGCATACTTACTTAATTATACATGATATGATGAGTAGACCACCAGATGTGGGATGGATACATGTGCAGAGTATATATGATTATGAGATAGAGATGTTATGAGCTATACTTACAGCCGAGGGCTGAGATAACATGCATTAGAGATATGATTATTGAAATGCATAGTATGGCATTATTTATGAGATTCTGATGGCATTGAATTGCATTGCACAGCATACATTGAGATACTTTGAAAACATTTTATGCTGAGAAAGATTGAGATATATATGTACGTATTATTTTCTGGGAATTATACAGGTTTTACGGAGAGGGGCTAGAATTTTGAGAAAAGAATGATTTTGAAAAGGATTTGTTTTTGCTGACCCACTCCCTTTGTTTTTCGCCCCTCCAGGTTCTAGATAGCTTGAATTCCGAGTTGGGCACATCGAGGATCCTTCGGCCTTTCTGACAGATTTGACATATGCAGGGCACCGATGGTGTAAATAAACTCTTTTATTCATGCTTGACTGCACTTGACCTAGTACGCTCTGAATATGTATAAGTATGGAATTATTTCTAGCACACATTCTTTGTTAGGTTGCTAGATTTCGGTTTGAACTTATTCGTACTTTGTTATCGATCTTCGCTTCCGCACAGCGCACATGGCTACGTCACACTCACGTGACGGCCAGCATGCCCTACTTTCGGGTACGGGTGTGTCACTTTCCCACATAAGTTCCTTATCAATTGCAGGAACCCAACGCCAATCCTTCATGAGTGGAATATGTCTTGGATCCTTAACCTCCGAGGATACCATTTTCGAAAATTCAGAGGAATTTTCACTTACACATTTCCCTGTCGAGTCAAATAGACAAACTTGTTTCCCTTTCCACTTCGGAATAGAAGCTCCACGCGTTCTACGTTCATTTTGTTCCTCCATGGTGAAAATTGAAAGTGAAAATAAGAAGGTGAAAAATGAAGAGTGAAAGTGAAAATGAGAAGGTGAAAGAGGAAGAGTAAATGTGAAAATGGCTGTCAGATTAGTGAGGTGGAGAAGAGGAAGAGTGAAAATAAAAAACAAAACCACGTGGGGAAGAAGAACGGGTGAAGTAGATAGGGTGGTTGAAACAAATAAACATTGTCGGTAAATATTGTCGGATTTAACCGACAGAACCTCCAGTAAAACCGCCAATAACACCGCCAGTAAATTAAAATATTAATCATGTGTCAGGTTAGTGTCGGTAAAATCCGACAGAAATCATCTAAAACCGTCAAAAACTAATAACGGTCAGTAAGATGTTTATTATGTCAGAACGTCATTATTATATCAGAAGGGTTGGTATCTGTCAGGTTAGTGTCGGTTATCAACCGACAGAATATACAATAAAACCGCCAGTCAATTAAAATATTAAAATATGTCAGTTTAGTGTCAGAAACTAATAGTAAGATATTTAATGTGTCTCACGTTGTGTCGGTTAACCGACACAATAATCCAAAAACCGCCAGAAAGTTTTCCTCAGTTACATTCTTGTGTTTCATTAATTTTTTTCGAAGCAAACGAGCGGGAAAATTCCCGCTCAAAATTTTGGTCAGTTTGTGTCGGTTATATCTGACAGGGAAGTTAACGGAAAAAAAAAAAAAAAAAAAAAAAAAACCATGTGTTTGTTTTTTTTTTACCATTATAACATTTAAAATTTTATCACACAAACTAAAATATTTTAAATAAAAGTCACCACACAAAATATTAAAAAAATAAAACAAGGGTTTTTATTTTTATTTTTTACCATTATACCATTTTAAATTTTACCACACAAATTGAAATATAGTTGAATTAATACTTAAAAAACATAAAGTAAATAATAAAACTACTCCATTTCATCTTTTATTAGGTCATCATCGGCATTAACAAAATCAGGAAACTGAGTAGGCAATAGTAATACTTCGTGAAAATGAGTCTCTTCCACGCCAACCCTTTTATGCAAATTTTCATTGTCAAGTACACAATCATCCAAATCAGGTATGGCATAATCATCAAGAGCATCATTATCTTCTAATACGTCAAACAAATCTCTCGGCTGCGTTCGAACAACAACATGCCAATCTTTTTCAATTGTGTCCTCCACATAAAATGCTTGTAATTCTTGTGAAGCTAATATGAAAGGATCCTCTTTAAATCCCAATCAATTGAAGTTTACTAAAGTAAATCCATATTGATTGGTCTTCATACCTCTTGGACTTTCACTATTAACCCATTCGCATTTAAACAACATCACAGCTCGACCCCTGTCTCCTGCTTCGGTAGGGCCACAATATCTAACCTCAAACATGTCTATGACTCTACCATAACAATTCACTTGCCCAATTGCACCAGGGACATTTGCAGGTACAAAGACACCACAATTTTGATTCTTATGCTTATCGTCCACAGATTTTGTATGAAATCTGAACCCATGAATAATGTGACTTTTATATTTCATCACAACCCTACTAGATTAATTGGCTAGCCAACGCAAGTCTTCAGATATCAAGATGTCATTAGCATGACATATTGAATTAATCTGTAATAAGTAAAAGGATAAAAATTGACACGACAAATATAACCACGTCATAATTAAAATGTAAAAAAAAAAAGTAATAATGTGACTATTATATTAACTCACATGTTGCTTGAACCATTCTGGAAATTCCTTCTTGCTTAGCTCCTTGATTTGTCGCACAGTTAGCCTTGCTCGATGATGTTGATTTTTCAAGACTTCCTCGTGTTGCCTAGCCAATCAGGTCCAAATATGCTTAACTAATTTTTCAAAGTAAAAAAAATTGATAAAACATTAAGACGTATAACTAAATGTTCTTACCTTCTAAATGGGTTGACCTCATCACAATTATTTAGAATGTATCTGTGGCACTGATCAAGAACATTTAACTCGAGCTCCACATTTTCTCCTGAACCCATATAACATCCTTTAGAGTCAAAAATTGATAACCCACCAGATACTCCACGTTCAATACCATCTTCATTTCGACCTCTACTAGTGCGACGAGACTCAACATCTCTAAGATACATGGAACAAAAGGACAAACACTCATCCACCAAATACGCTTCAGCAATAGAACCTTCAGGATGACCCTTATTACGAACATAGCGCTTCAGTATTTGTAAAAACCTATAATTATAATACAAAACACAAATTATTATAATTGCTAATAAAAATCATCATTATAAATTAACAAATTTTATAAAGATTTGTGAATTACCGTTCAATTGGATACATCCATCTATATGGAACAGGCCCTGTAATAGCTGCTTCATCTGCCAAGTGAACAGGGAGGTGTATCATCACATCAAAAAATGCAGGCGGGAATATCTTCTCCAATTGACATAATGTCAAGGCAATTCTTGAATTCAATTGCTTGAAACCTTCCTCGGACTCCTTCTTGCTACACAATTGTCTGAAAATGGCACTTAACTTTAATAATATCATAGTAACGGATTTAGGCAAAACCGCACGTACTGCAAGCAGGAGTAACTGCTGCATTAAAACATGACAATCGTGGCATTTCAATCCATGTATTTTTCTTTCATTCACATGCACACATCGCGACAAATTTGATGAATATCCATCGGAAACCCGAATAGTAGACAACACTTCACAAAATGTAGTTTTTTCTTCTCTTTTCAACGTGAACAATGCTGGAGGTCGAAATGTTCTATTTCCTTCCCTACGCGGATGTTGTCTAGGTCTTATGTTCAATATTTCAAGATCTGCACGTGCAGCCAATAACAATGTTCCCACTACATTGTCACATATATTTTTTTCAATATGCATAACATCAAGATTGTGTCTAATCAACAGATGCCTCCAAGAAGGTAATTCATAAAAAAATAGATTTCTTCTTCCACTGACTCTTACTACTAGTACTGCTCTCAGTTCGTTTTCTGTGTTGCCCGACCGAAGCATCTTTCTTTGGCTTTCCAAAAGTAAATCTCAAAGTAGAAAGTTCTTCAAGACATTGTAAACCAGTCCACTGCCTTAGTGCACTACGATGCTCTCGTCGACCATTAAAAGATGTGGTTTTCCTTCGAAACCTATGATCAACAGGAAGAAAGCGTCGATGCCCCAAATAGGAAATCTTATGACTCGCCGGCAAGTAAATAGATTCTTTATCATGCATGCAATGTGGACAGACTTTATATCCATGTGTACTCCATCCTGATAACATTCCATAAGCCTGAAAATCACTTATAGTCCATAAAACGGCAGCCTTCATCGTAAAAGTTTGGTTGGAATACGCATCATAAGTAGGAGTGCTCACCTCCCACAACTCATTTAACTCATCAATCAATGGACGCATGTACACATCAATCTCTTTGCCAGGACTGCGCGGTCCTGGTATTAACACAGACAACAACAAATTTGGTTGCTTCATACACATCCAGGGCGGTAAATTGTAAACTGAAATCACCACAGGCCATGTGCTATAGTCTTGCCTCATTTTTCCAAAAGGATTAAATCCATCATTGGCCAACCCTAATCGGACATTTCGAATTTCTGATCCAAACTCCGGATATAAATTATCCAAATGCTTCCATGCTGGAGAATCTGAAGGATGTCTCATAAACCCATCCTTAGGACATTCAGTTGCGTGCCGCCTCATATGTTCAGCTGTATGCTTCGACATATACAACCGCTGCAATTGTGGTTTTAAAGGAAAATACCACATAACCTTAGCTGCGATTTTTTTTCTAGAGCCATCATCTTCATTGACATTTTTATATCTTGATTCACCGCAAACTGAGCATACGGTCAACTCTGCAGTGTCTTTCCAATAGATCATGCAATTATTGGGACGCGTATCAATCTTTACATACGTCAGACCTAAGTCATTTATAAGTTTTTTTGCCTTATAACAAGATTCAGGCAAACAATCTCCATCAGGCAGCATTTTTTTAATTAACTCGAGTAACGTGGTAAAGATCCCGTCCGGCATTCTTGCTAAACACTTGATCTGATACAATCTTACAACCGCCTCCAATTTTTTAAATTCCTTACAACCTGGCCCCAAATCTTGATCTGCCTCTTCAAGTAACTTAAAAAAAAGTCTCGACCTCTTCCGGACGCCCTTCCCCAGAAATAGGTTCAGTAGACGGCCCAACACCTTCTTCAGTTAATGGTTGGACAAATACATCATTAAGAACATCATGAATACCAATCAATTGATCTCCTGTTTCAATAGATGGCCCAACACCTTCTTCTCCAATCCCCAAATTTTGCTCTCCAATTAAAGGTTCCCCATGATGTCGCCACGAAGTATTTTTGTAATCTTTATCCATATCACAACACAAGATGTTCGACAATAGTTTTTCTAACAAAAGTATATCGATTACAACATCTTTTGCAAGGACATCTAAACTTATCGAGGTCAGCACCATTCGCAACTGCTTGATCCAAAAATAAATTAATTCCATCTGTATACGCTTCCAAATTTCGCGATAGTGTCAACCAATTCTTTTCCATGTTTTACCAGTATACGAGAGCAAATATTACGTTGAAACTAAGATGACTATAATCTTTCAATCCATATCATGTAGGCATAACTATTAGAAATTTCAATCTCTATCTTTCAACCTCGAACTATCACAATTGCAATTTAATTTCCAACACCTATCACAGTAAAACAAATAAAAAAAACAATAAAAGGTTAACAAAAATATATTTATCTACACTCTTGATTATTTATTAAATTTAAGTTTTTATTATCCTCATATCAATTAGAGTGAAATATTTAATTAATTAACATAATATATACCTATATTACTAAATATTACCAATTTATGGTATATTAAATATTGTCAATTTAACATAAATATTTACAAATAATATTTATCTCAATTTCTTCATAACAATTTAAGTAAATAAAATACAATATTTTAATCCCTATCATGTAGGCATAACTATTAGAAATTTAATTTCTGTCAGATCCCGGCCCGGGCGCAGCCACCTCCCGGGCCCGCTCCACCACCGTAGCACGATATTGTCCGCTTTGGGCCCCGACCACGCCCTCACGGTTTTGTTTCTGGGAACTCACGAGCAACTTCCCAGTGGGTCACCCATCATGGGAGTGCTCTAGCCCCTTCTCGCTTAACTTCGGAGTTCCAACGGAACCCGAAGCCAGTGAGCTCCCAAAAGGCCTCGTGCTAGGTAGGGATGAGAATATACATTTAAGGATCACTCCCCTGGGAGATGTGGGATGTCACAATGAAAGTTCCTTATTATTAGTACTAGGATAAATTTTACTTAACATGTTGTCCAAAATTTTAATAAACTAGTACAATATTTGTATAGGCAAGAACTAAGAAGACATACATACAAGTATGAAAAATGTATATTCTCATCCCTACCTAGCATGAGGCCTTTTGGGAGCTCACTGGCTTCGGGTTTCGTTGGAACTCTGAAGTTAAGCGAGAAGGGGGCTAGAGCACTCCCATGATGGGTGACCCACTGGGAAGTTGCTCGTGAGTTCCTAGAAACAAAACCGTGAGGGCGTGGTTGGAGCCCAAAGCGGACAATATCGTGCTACGGTGGTGGAGCGGGCCCGGGAAGTGGTTGCGCCCGGGCCGGGATGTGACAATTTCCAACACCTATCACAGTAAAACAAATTAAAAATACAATAAAAGGTGAACAAAAATATGTTTATCTACACTCTTGATTATTTATTAAATTTAAGTTTTGTATATCCTCATAGCAATTAGATCGAAATAGTTAATTAATTAACATAATATATATCTATATTACCAAAATATTACCAGTTTATGGTATATTAAATATTATCAATTTAACATAAATATTTACAAATAATATTTATCTCAATTTATTCATAACAATTTAAGTAAATAAAATAAACTAATGGAACACAAATATTCCTAATTTATCTTACTAATTAAATTAAAATCTCTAAATAAATAATCTTGTGTGTTAAACAAACAATTTCAACATCAAGAAGTTCAGTAATAAAACCTGAACTATTGAAGAATTCCGTCGTTGATCTATTCTTTACGTAGGCAGCTAACTAATTAAAGCCCCTGCAAAATCAAATCATAAATTAAAAATAAGTCACAAAGTACTTGATTAAGAAATAAATAGAAGATGAAAAGTATGGAGGCAAAAGAAATGAAAAACTTACTGTGTGAGATGAAGAGAAGAAAAAGATGAAGTGCTTGATGAAGAAAGAAATAGAAGATGAAAAGTATGGAAGCAAAAGAAATGAAGAGAAGAAAATGATTGAAGATTGAAGATTGAAGATGAGGATTGCAAATGAAGATGAGAAAATGGAAGCAAAAGATATTTGAATAAACAACAAACTGAAAAGCTTTAGCGTAAAATAATAAAATATTAATTTATGTCAGTTATATCCGCCAGAATGTTACAATAAAAACGGCTAGAATATGTAAAAAATATTAAAAAAAAGAATTCAAAATTACTGAGGGTTATAATAATTTTAAATCCACCAAGAACCAATTTCTGTTGGGAAAATCCGCCAGAAAAAAATTGGACAGAAATTTCTGTTGGCAAAATCTGCCAGAAAAAATCCGACAAAAATTGTTGTCGGAAAAATCCGCCAGAAACAATCCGACAGAAATTTCTGTCTAAACAATCCGCCAGAAATTAACTTTTATCCGACAATAAATAAAATATGTGTCAGATATCTTTATCCGTCAAAATTACTTATTAACCGCCACCACATTCCGACACCTAAAGCTAATATTATAGTAGTGCATGACCAAATCATGCCTTCACAAGCATAGTATGGATGCCTGCCTGCCTTTTATTTGGTAAAGTGAACACTATGAACGTGATCAACTCCATCGGTAAAGGGTAATCAGAATAATAAATAAATAAAAAAGTTGGATTTCAATTACAATCAACTCCATCGGTAAAGGGTAATCAGAATAATAAATAATAAAAAAAGTTGGATTTCAATTACAATATATTCCGGTGTCACTAAATATTGGAGAATAAAAAATTTGGTTGACCCACACAATTTTTTTTAATCCAACTTCAAAATTTAGAGAAATTGGATTTTCTATAATTTAGCTGGAATTGAATCAAATATTGTCTTTCACATTATTGGGGGACTCAGAATGAATTTGTCCTCCTCATTATACCTCACTTATTTTTTAATTTCCAAGATTGCCTTTCACATTAACCCAATACCAAATTTTGTTCTCTCAGCAAAAAAAGAAAAGAAAAAAAGATTAAATAAAGTTTTACCCAAAAAAATAAAATAAAAAATTAGCATATAAAATTTTAGTAAATAGCTTATATGATTCATTACTATTCTTACTCCGATTCTTGAAAATTTTAGTAAATAGAATTTTAATAGGAATCTGATTCTGATTCCACTCTATTTCAACTCATCCTCAGTACAATTCTTCTAAAAAAAAAAACGAGTCATAAAAGAGATCTCTAAAGTGGGTTATAGCAAATAGTATTTTCTAAAGTCGGTGAAATTTTTGTATAATTTTGTTGTACATAACCTCTACATACTGTACAAAAAATGAGATTTGCATGCATATAATAAGAGGAACCCGAAAGTGTACAATAATATTTACGATATTGTTGCGTATTTGGTTTATATTAGTTCTTTTTGTCTCTGCGTAAAAAGGCAAGATATTATTAAAAAAAATTGAATTGTTGAAAATATTATTAAGAAACAATTTTCCAAAACACATCCTACAGTTATAAATATATTTTAAAGATGACTCAGATGAATTGTTATGGCTTGAGTTAGTTATGGCCTTAATGGATGCCAGTTTTGTGAGCCCCAACAGTAGACATGGAAAAGAGTTCCCTGCAACTGCTTGTAATTAAGAAAATAATATATCACACCATTAACCAGCATATTGGTAAGAACAGGTTCAAAGATTCACATGATTTTCTTAGTATGTGAACTGATTAGCACGCTGTGCAGATCATCGTTTACCGCAATAGTATAAAGTTTTTTTTTTTTTTGATAAATAGTAGAAAGGAATTTATGTTTGTGCATTTGACGTGGGTTTAATTCCACAAATTCATTTTCTCTTAGCAACTGACAATTTAATCTGCAAACGTCATCTTTTGTTTTAAAAAAAAAAATCTAATAAGCGAAGAGGTCAGAACTTGAACTGTTTTGCAAATCCGGGTTAGGGTTGTGGATCTGGGTTAGGGAGTGGAAGAGGGAGGTCGGGGACAAGGAAGCTCCTAGATGGTGGCATTGCAACTTAGTTATGCAATTGCTGTATGGAGTGGGGACTAGGTTTTGGATAGACCTGACATTCGTGTCGTGTTTTTTGTATTCGTATCGTTTTCGTGTCATACCTGGTATTGACCCGACCTGAAATCGACCTGAAATAAATTGGTAAAATGACCCGACCTGAAATCGACCCGATAATATTAACAGGTAATATGATCCGATCTGTTACTCGTTGAAGAAAATATATTTTAAACCAATTAATAATCAAATGAAAAACATAATACTAAATAAGTATATACATACCTATTTGAACCCAATTTTACATCATTGGCCCGTGCAATCAAGGTCGTTGAGTGAGCATAGCTCTCAGATGAAAAAATAGAGATATTTATGTTAAAGGATAATATTATGGGTTTTATCATAATAATTATCTTCTTGGCATGTTCTCAAACAGGATAAATAGGATGTAGATTATATTCCCAAGTAAGCCGTGTAGTTCAAATGGGAATGGGATTCTTGTCATCATATTGGAGCGGCATGGTTTGATAAGAATTATTAGGATGCATGATCTTCATGCATGCATGGGATAATGATGAAGTAAAAAAATAATAATGTGATGTGATAATGACAAGTGAGGTGACATTACAATCGGCTTGCAATTACCTTTTGCATGTTGAAATGTGTGGAATTAGCTAGGGGTGGAAAAATTTTCCAAAATTTTCAAACAAAATCAAAAAATACCGATCCCAAACCAAAAATGTCCCAAACTAATTTTTCTAAAATTTCGGTATTCCCATACCAAAAAAATACCGAAATTTTTGTATGGGAATCAGGATTGTCTTTCTAACATTTTGGTATTCCCATACCAAACCGAAAATATATATTTTTAATTATATATATATATACACATATAATAATATATATTATTTTTTTAATTATAATTAGAGTTAATTTAAACTTTTGGATTGTTTCAAATTAATCTATGTCGTCAATCTATTCCTTGTTAGGCTTTCAGCTTTGTTGTCCCCGTCGTTTAACATGAAACTTGGAAATACAAATCATACCTAATATCGTTTAACTTGAAATTTTACTTTTGTTTTTAATTTTGTCTTCTTGCTTAGAATATCGTCGAGAATAAGTAGAGTTATGAGCTTTTAAATTAGTTTTTATCCTAGTAATATGGTTCCCTCTATGCAAGTAGAGTAGTGGCCTGAAGAATTCTACAAACATTTTAACGCCATGTTGTCCATGTAAATAGAATAAATGTTTCTTCATTATCGCCCTTGGGATTTAACTATACACTTACTGTAATATCTCTGCATTCTAAGAAGGGTTTTCTTTTTCTTTTTTCTTGTTTTAAGAATATTTGAAGTGGTTGATATGGCTTTAATTTATACGTTCATAAATTGAATGGAAGTTGATGTTGCTGGAAATGAAATTGTGCATTTGAATCAAATTTGAATAGTTGGGTAATAAGTTAATAACTAATATGTTTAAAATGCCCAAAAGCCCAAAATCATTTCGGGATTCCCGATTTGTCCCGAAATCCTGAAACTATTTTAGGATTCCCGAAAATTTGGTTTGGGATCGGTATTGAAATTGAGATTCCTGAAAATTTTAGTTTGGGAATCGGGACAAGGGTTTCGGTATGGGATCCCATACCGAACCACCCCTAGAATTAGCTAACATGGCTGGATGAATTGTTTTTGGAAGGCCACGTTGTTGGGTTTGACACGCGTTGAATTTCTATCAAGAAATTTAAGTTCACGAGGAGATCAAAAGGGATTTGGGTTGGTCACTGGTGGTATATTAAGAATATTCTGATTACATCGCAGAGAGAGACGGGTGCAATTTGGAAAACGTATTGGAAGGTCGCAACTAAAGAGTAGGAACAAGGCCTCACTGCTATAAATATAAGACGATGTGCAATGGAGGCCCCCCTCTCCAATTCAACACACAAATCTGCCCTGCGCAAACTCTCGCTCTACGCGAAACCTCTAAACAACTTGAGATTTTTTATCTTCCTTTTTGCCGACATATCTTCAGTTTGAATAAACAACACTGTGAAGGTAACATGTGATACCTTCAGTTTGGATAAACAGCACTACATCGAGGTTGACTGATTATCTATCCAAGTCTCGGTTAAGAAGGATTTTCGAGTCTTTATTAGCAGAGGTCATCTCATTAGCCTTTTTGGCGAAGTGAAGTGTTACCAGGTTACTATATTCGGCATATTGAAAGCCGAATTTGATATTGAACTTCACAGAACTAGCAGCCTTATCTTCAGGCTCTAAAACCCAAAGGCCGAGACGTGTTCCTTCCTCGGCTGCAGTCGCACGATCGAGAAGTCAGCAACGCGTTCAACGCAACATCAACATATTTTACTCCCCGACCGAGCTCGACTGACTAGTTGGCACGCCCCGCATGCAACTGAAGAACGTAGTTAGCTCATTAGTTACTCAACCTGCATGCCCTGTAGGCTAACTAGTTTTTAGGGTCAACAATGCCATATTGTCACATCCAAAACATAAAAAACGCAATTTTCTTTTTAAGTATATTTTCGCTTACCTAAATTGATTGCTCTAGCCTTTTTCTTTGCAAGACTCGTATTTGTATTGTCTATACTTTCGCTTCCAAGATCTCATTTTGTTCCCATTATAATCTCCACGGACTCCTCATCACTAAGGTTTATTGAATTTGAATCTCTAGCATCCATTGCTTCTTAAGCAAAATGGGTATAAATTAATTAAGTCTTTTAGTAACAAGCTTTACAACTTTCATGAAGAGCTTAACTTCAAAATTCGCCACTATAATTATATAAATGATAGATCAAAATTTAACCGTTGATTGTTATTTACATTTACGCTTCATTGTTCTCATCAATTTTTTTTTCCTTAGATTTTCTTTTTTGAAAACATGATCTATTAGAGGATGCAGGGAGATGAACGGTTTGGATCTTTGATATTATATTCAGAGTTTTACGGTTAGTGAAAATATTGGTTGATGTTTTTAAAGTTTCTACAAACTATATGACATCAACTCATATTTTAGTTAACCGTAAATATCGAAACGTGATATCAAAGATCTGAACCGTTCATCTTTTTACATCCGCCAGATGATCATGTTTTCAAAAAAGAAAATATTAAAAATGAAATTCAATAAGAAGAATAAAACATAAATGACAAACGACGGTTAAATATAAATTTAAGGTTTTTTGGATTATAGTGTTGGATTTCGAAGTTGACCCCTTCATGAAAGTTGTAAAGCTTGTCACTATTTTTTTTTCACATTTTTTACACTTCTACAATAATTATTATTAATTTTTCCCTCAAATAAAAACATTATTTATGTGGGTTTGGAGGATTTTAAAAATCTAAACGATAATATAAGTGTAACCATTATCTATTCGTGGAGGAATAATGATGAATCACGAGTATTTATATATTCTTTCACATTTTTCATACTTGTATGTATGTCTTCTTAGTTCTTACCTATACAAATACTATACTAGTTTATTTTAATTTTGGAAAAACATGTTAAGTAAAATTTATCATAGTAATGATAATAAGGAACTGTCATAATAAAAATAAATAATGACTAAAACTTTTTTTTTAAACTTATATAGAATAATAATACAAAACTATATATTTAATATAGAATATATTGTATATATTAATATGGCTATTGTATTTTATAATAAATCTTTTGGTAATTAAACTTTAAAATTATCAAAATAATTTTTTTCTTAACGGGTTACTCACGTGTTACCCGCGTGTATACCCGTTAACAACCCATTATTAAAGGGTTCTTAACGGGTCACCCGATAATGACCCGATTAGTTATCGTTAACCCGAAACTCGTTATTTTCATGTCATTTTCGTTTGGTGTCGTGTTGTTTTTGTGTCGTGTCAGAAACTATCGGGTCTAATTTTGGGAGTCGCGAGGGTGCCCGGTGGAACCATGGAAGCGCCTGTGAAATATTTTTGTTTAAAATGTTTCATAAATAATATTTTTGCACATGTAGCACCCACTTGGCTGACATACAAACAAGCAAAAAACGGACCCATTTATGCCACATCAACATATATGAATGGAAAACTTAATGAACTTACAACGTATGGGAAAGTCGGACACGAAAACATAATTTACAGAACAAATTGGGTCAATATAACTTTTAGGAGCGAAGTGGGACTCACAAACACTTTTTGAGGGGCAACAACGTAATTATGCAAAGTTTCTATTACCATGTGATAGTTTTTAATAATTGGAGATTTAACTTGTGGCACGGGAGATTCTTAGACTAAACTCGATCCTGGACCATTTACCAAATTTCCCCATTTATTCTCCTCCCAAACACAACTCAACCCAAGCTAAATCTTTAGGCTAAAAGCCAAATGCCAAACAAAAACTAAATACTCCCCAGAAGTTAGCCCAGCTGCGAATGGACTCGCCCAAGCCCAGCCCACTCTCGGCCCACCCACGTGCGCACTCGCCCCACGCGGGCCATTTTGCTTCAGCGCCCGATAGGGAGGCCCACTGTCTGGGCCACTGTCGGCCACCAACTAGAGCCCAACGGCTCTTTTCTACATCCTATGGTTGGGCTTTACGGACCGTTGGTTGATTCAACGGTCTAGATTCAAATTTTGTTTTTAAAAAAATGTAATTTTAAAATACATTGAATTCAATGGCTGAGATCGAATATAATCAAATCTAACAGTAAAAAATGATCTAACGGCCCAAATTTAAATCCAACGGCTAAAATAATTAAAAAAAATTATTTAACTCAAAATTCATCCAAAAACTCTATAAATACCTATGTATTTGTTCAAATATCCACACAAAACTCAATTTTCTCCTACAATTCTTCCAATTGTAGGAGAAAATTGAGTTTTATGTATTTTATGGCTTATGAATTGTCTTGTGTGTTTTATGAATCATCATCATACGAAAGATAAAATAAAATAAAATAAAATAAACTTGGAGCTGAAAAGTTGTTTATGGGCTAAGTTCATAAAATAAAATTATGAAAAAATGAACTTAGGCTAATTTTTTTCTTTAATTTTTTTCTTAAATGAACTTAGGCTAAAATTATGAAAAAGTAAATTTATGAAAAGTTGTTTATGGGCTAAAAGATAAATTTTTCGAACTAAAAAATTTAGCTTTTAGTCCAAGGGTTAGAGATGGTCTTACAGTACTAATTTCACTAGTTGCTGTTACAATGTCGTAACATTTGTGAATAGTAACTTATTATGTTTAACATTGTACAAAATTTATCTAAAGTATTTTTCAGATTTGGATCCTTAATATGTATGCTGATTAAATGTGTGGTAGCTAGGTTTAAGCACGTGCTTTAATCCGAAAAAAAGGATAGTACTTGTGGTTCTCTCGCGAAGAAATCTATTTGTCCCACCACTAATAATTCACGAATCATCATCATACGAAACATTGTATTAATCAAAATCTTTTATTTTGTTTATTAGCATCCAAATATTATATATGCAAAAAGTCATTCAGTTTGGTGTTCTTTAGCCATCGAGACGTGTCAAACTAATTAACGATTTTGATAACAAGTATCATTTCTTGATGAGATGTCTATTTATTTGATGCACATGAATAACTAAAAAATTTCTACATTGAATTATATATATTTGCATATATGATCTTTAGACAAAGAGAATGAACAATTTTTATTCATATGATGATACATTGATCTTAAATGTAGAGACAAGTAGGTATCTCTATGTGGGGAAAAAGCATTATAGGCATGAGCTGTAATGCATACTAAATATAGAAGGATGATTTTCCAGGTCAATTGAGATTAAAAGATGCGTTGATTTTCAGCCAATTAAAGTAAAACGACAGTATGGGTTAGTGCAAGGTCATATTCATAAAGCTCAAATTTTTACAAAAGAAAAATATAATCCAATTTACCGTATGAAGGTTAATATCACACGGAATACTTCCCTGTTGGAATTTTTGTTTATTCGTTTTCTAATCTTTTGGTTTCTTTTACCTACTAGGTACAGAAAATAGGATATTATTCTTAAAGCACTTATTATATAATACCATCACATTCTTTTTTCTTTGTTTGTTCATTTGACTGCAACGTAAGTCTATTGTAAGGTTGGATTTGGATATGTGTTGAAAGTTAAAAGCATTCTCTAGATCAATTAGCATTGGAAGCTACAAGCAGTATTTTAGGTATACAAATCAACCTACCCAAAACCTTGGAAGCTCGTAAGTATAAATTCTTGTAATTGAAACACTTCTTCTTCCTTTATGTTACGATTTATCCCGAAAATTATTCTATTTTAATTCCCAAAAGTATAAAACGACCAAAATGCCTTTAGAAAGAGAATGTGTTGACTTCAGTTGACCTCTTCAACTGTGACACCCATGACCTATCAAATTAGCATATTCTTATGGTACTCAACGACAAGAACGCATGAAAACTGGAGCACATGAAGCTTTTTATTAGAGCTCCACGGGCTACTTGCTCCTCAATAGCATGAATTTCGTCCAACTCATAGTATGGAAGCCCAAGGAATAGAGGTGCCGGAAGAACCACGTCACCTCCTACGATCGTTAGGGCCAACAGGATTACTTGCCGATGGAAGGTGTCCTTATTGTCACATAAGATGAAGCGGCCAAGTCACAAACACAACATGACTTCAAATCTGTAGTTCGATCGACTCCTGACTCTTTTGCCAAAAGTGCTTAATCCATTTCATTAAACTACAAGGCTTTGCTTGGAAAAGTAGGAGCAGCCTTCTTCAGAGTCTTGTACACCTCATCATCCGCGAGAGGAATGGTGCGAAAATAAACTAACACACAAATTAAACCCTCTTGTTGTCAATTGTAGTATATATGCAAGTAGGGATCGTTCTAAACCGGGGATTAGGAGGGATTGCTAATCTATATAAAATGAACTTAGAAAACACTAAATAAAACTTTAAAAACACAAATCTAAAATCAAAACATTTAACTAGATTCAAATGATTCCAAATAAACTAGAATAACTTAAAATAAAATTAATAAATAAACTAAAACAAAATCACGAATGAATTTAAAAGATTCAAGCTATGAAAATTAACCAACTCTAAACTAAATTAACTCAAAGAACTCAAAAGAAATCAAATAAGGTAGATTCAAATCAAAAGACAAAAATTGAAAAAGGGGGATGTGATCTTGATGAGAATAACTTGAAAATAAACAAATTGAAAACTAGATAGAATTAAGCACAAAATATGGTTGTGTGAATGGATTATGGATTAGTTAGAGGGGTTTCCTCCACACATGATACACTTGTATATAAACCAATTTTTAGTTGTTCTTTCGATAACTTATGAAACTCAACACTCCAAGTTAATTAGGTCCGCTTAAATTAACCTTCAGATTTCCCTAGAATCATTGAATTGGATGAATATGCATCGCAACCAAATCATTCCTAACAAGTTCTTTATATGAACAGCATGATAAAGACACAAGTTAGAATCATTACGTTTGTTGGAAATCATAAGCATCGACAAGGCATTTGTAACTATGAAAAGCATGATACTCCTGCCAGGAATTCACTTAACACGATTGTGGATAGCAACCTTTACTACTCTTGAATATAAGTTCATAACGATTAGGTGAAATTCCCTTATATTCTAGCATCAAACTTATGCATGAAAACTAAGCGTGCACTCTTAATCAACATACATAAATAAGTTATCAATCAAATAGTTAAGCGAATTGAAATCACAAATTATTAAATCACAACCAAAAGTAATTAATTCATAATGCAAATGTAATCATGGCTTTGAATCCCCCCCTAGCAAAGAGGGGGGGGTTTAGTTCCTCATAATCATAAAACAAAGGTAAATAGATTTATACATTGAACATAAAAGAAAGAAAGCACCTAAACGCTCCAACGATCCTCGTTGAGTGACAAGCACGTCCAAGCACTTTCCTTTCCTTCCTTTGATATGGCACAAGGAGTGGATGTGGTTTGAAGGTTTGGTTGTATGGAGGAGTGGATAGGGGGATGTATGGTGGTGTTTAGGATGGTTAAGGGGGGGGGGTGGCACGGCTAGGATAGTTTATGGGCAGATTTTGTGGAGGAAAAAAAGGGTTTTGGCTAGGATAGTTTAGGGTGTGTGAAAATGGAATTGTTGTGTGAATTGGTGAGTCTAAGCCTTGCTAGAAGGCTTATTTATAGGTGCACAAAGGTAAGGAGCCACTCAAGTGATTTTAATAAACAAATAAAAAGCAAGAATTATTCATCAAAAACAGCTAGCAACACATGCTTCATTGCAGAAATTTCATGTGGAAACAACTTGCATTCATCCTCCTTGGTCCATGCCTTGGATTCCCCTTGGTCTTCTCATGATGAATCAGCTAGAACACTTGCAAACAGCTAGCACACTTGTATTTCATGATTAAACAAGCTAGCACACTTGCAAAACATAATCATTCTTCCAAGCCGTGGGTCATCCATGCCATGTGCTCTCTTGACCTTTCCTTACTAAAATGCCCATAACTTCTTCTAGAAAAATGATCTTAACAATCTGCAAAATGCTCCAGAAAATAGACATCTGTAGCTTTCCAAGCATATAAGGCTCATTCTCTAGTTCATTTTGGGCCGTTCGCAAATTGCTTCCAAAATGGGCTGATCCGCACAGGCAGTTTTGACCCATGTGCTCTCTTGACCTTCCCTTACTAAAATGCTCATAACTTCTTCTAGAAAAATGATCTTAACAATCCGTGAAATGATCCAGAAAATAGACATCTGTAGCTTTCCAAGCATATAAGGCTCATTCTCTAGTTCATTTTGGGCCGTTCGCAAATTGCTTCCAAAATGGGCTGATCTGCACAGGCAGTTTTGACGAATTTGTTACATAAAATCTCACTTGTGCTATTTTTCTTTTATTTGCTTGACAATTCATATAAAACACAAAATCAAAGTAAATAGCTCAAAAATATAAGGAACTAACTAAGAAAAGACGAGAGAATTTGATGTAAAATATATATAAATATGAGCTTATCAAATACCCCCACACTTAGCTTTTGCTAGTCCTCGAGCAAAACAAAGAAAACAAAAAGAAACAAAACACAATCTAAACCTTCCAACGTTACCTCAGGGATTTCTAATGCACATGTTAAAAATCATTACTTGCACAGATTTTGGTCATCAATATCCTTAAGCATACACTTAACCACAGTCACCATTTACTAGTTCTCTTTTAATCATTTAAAACATGATTTTGAATGTAATAACATGCTTTAGAGAATTCCCTCAATTCCTTACTAGATATGCACTCATTTTTCACTCAGATTTTCAAACCACATTCCCTACACTAGGTATATGTGAGAAGATTGATATACACATGAAAACTAAAACTCACATATTTTAACAAAGAAAGCTCTTTTCTGGAGTTATAAGTGAATATATGAATATGATCTCATGAAAGGAATGCTACTACTTAGATGCAAGAACTAGTGACACCATATGCTCATACCAATCCCAAACTCCACATATTGAACACATAACACTCAAGATAGAAGTGTAAGGGTTGTAATGGGGCTAAGGGTGATAGGTTACAACGAACAGATATGGAAAACAAGGGTTCTTAAAAACATAGTGAGCAATAGCAATGAAATCAACTTAGAATTCACTTTTGAATGCAAACTCAAATTTGAACACAAGGGGGGATTCATGCAACACTTAGGGTCAAATTCAAACTTTTGGACCCTTTTCTTCAACAATCAACACTTTCAAACTCATTCTTTCTTCTTTTTTTTTTTCTTTTTTTTTTTTTTTTTTTTTTAAACGTACAAATGAGCTCAAAAATAACCATTCCCTCCCCCACACTTATTTTCTTGCATAATGTAACTCAAAAGGAATTAATTTTAAGTTATGCTCACTATATTTTAAGAACAAGGGGTGGACTGTCCTAAACTAGGATAGGTGAGGTTAATGTAGTTAACAACAAAACATAAGCCATAAGGGAAGTAAGGCTATTTGGCTATGGTGGCAACTACACAACTTCATCTTGATCGTGTGTTATGCAATTCAATATCATGCTTTGAATGAAACGGTTATAAGTTCTAGCATTTAGTTCTATCATGATACGCATGCATTCTAAGTAGCAACCAAGCAAAGAATAATGAGATCATGCAACGACTTAAGAACACAAGAAATCACAGATTATAACTCTCCAAAAGAAGTAAAGGCTCAAGTCTCACAAGGATGTAGCGTTAGTTGAGTTTTTTCCTTCAAGCATGTTACAAAAACTGATTTTAACCACTTTATAATCAAATGTGAGTTCATAAACATCAACTACAACTAAGCATAAGCCAAGAACATATCAAACTTCAATCCATGCTTGTAACTTTCTTTAATAGTTATGCAATTCAAAACCAAATCCTCATCATTGTGTTGGAAGGTACCTACGACACAAACACACCAAAACAACTCAAAAACAACTCTTTTTGGTATTTTCCAAACTTATTTTCAAATTTTTATGAGTTTTTCGGATTTTTATGCCACAACACACTAAAATGCTTCAAAACACACTAAAAACACTTAAAAACAGTGAGAAACAACATTGGAAGTGATAGGTGAATAAAACCCACGAAAATCATGCAAAACAGATTGTTTACCCCCCCCACACTTGAATCAAACATTGTCCTCAATGTTTTAAATAGAAACTCAAACCAAATTAAACAAACTAAACATAGAAGAATATAAACAACAAAGAGAAAGAGTTAGGAACGCAAATCTGGAATTGGAGTGATTCCTAGGTCTTCCTTTGTTGAATGCATGGGTTGCCTCCCACGAAGCGCTTGCTTTAACGTCTTGCAGCCGGACGAAGAACGTCAATCACTCCCCATTGGAGCCCACGGGTTGGAGAGGAATGTCCTCCACAACCTGCCCCTCGAACTTCTCATGCGTTGGGTCAATGTATGGCAATGGATAATGATGCTCCCAAATTGGAGCATTGAACTTCCCAAAGTTAATAAAAACACTCCCACTATCACGGGTTTGATTTGGTACCTGCACCAAAGGAAGTAGCAACCTATCAATTGAATTAGAAATTGAATTAAGAGGAGGAAACTTACCCATATGTTGCAATGGAGACTCAAAAACCGTTGCTTGCTCAACAACTCCATAAATGGTGCTTTCGGCCAGATTGGGTGCTTGGAGTGTAATGGCTTGCTCTTTGTGCTCCACCCCAATTCCTTCTTCAATGGTGGGTCTAGATGTATGTTCCTGCCTTATATTCTCATTCACATGAATAGCAAAACAAGAACGAACCTCATTAGAACACTTAACAAGTTCAGAAACTTTAAAATGAATCACATCACCATCAAATTCCATAGTTAATGCTCCCTTTGCCACATCAATCTTGGTGGATGCTGTTTTCATGAATGGTCGCCCAAGTAGGATTGGCAATGGGGATGAATGAGGTGATTCTTCCATGTCAAGCACATAAAAATCCGCGGGGAAAATCAAGTGATCTACCTGCACTAAAACATTCTCCAAAACACCTTTCGGATATGCATTAGATCGATCAGCTAATTCAATAATCACACCATCATTTTTCAATTCCCCCAAGTTCATAGATGCATAAACGGAATAAGGCATGACATTTATTGATGCACCTAGATCTAACATGGCATATTTAAAGCAAGTATTTCCAATTACACAAGGAATCGTAAAACTGCCCGGATCTTTGCATTTAGGGGGCATTTTACGTTGCAAGATTGCGGAGACATTTTCACTTACCATAACCACTTCTTTCTCTCGAATTTTCTTCTTTGTTGTACATAACTTCTTCAAAAACTTGGCACACTTCGGAATTTGCTTGATTGCATCAAGGAGTGGAATGTTCACTTGCACTTTCCGAAACATTTCTAGAATGTCTTTTTCATCCTCCTCCCTCTTTTGTTGCATGAATCTGCTAGGGAATGGGACATTTGGAGGAATAATATTAGTATGAACTGAATTGGACATGTTCTTACCTTTGTTGGACATATTAGGAGCCTCTTTAATCAATAACTTTTCATGCTCTTCGGAACTTGATTTGGATGGTTTTGGGTCTGATCCAACCTCCTTGCCACTTCTTAATGTGATTGCTTTTGCAGATTCAAAACCACCCTTTGGATTGATCACCGTATTGCTTGGTAACTTACCATTCTCACGAAATTGTCCCAAAAATTCGGCCATTTGGCCCATTTGCTTCTTAAGCTCATTAACCTCCTTTGCTTGATTCTGCATTCCCTGTGCCATTGTGGTTAATAACTGATATGTTTTATCATCATTCATAGACATACCTGAGTTGGTTTGGGATGATTGTGCTTGAGGAGGTGGTTGTGGTGCCATTGGCCTTGGAAAGAAACCCGGGCGTTGTCGGAATCCACCTTGTTGGGCAGTTTGTTGTGTATCTCTCCATTTGAAATTGGGGTGATCACGCCATCCCAGATTGTATGTGTTCGAATATGGATCGTTTCGGGGCTGATTCTGATTTTGGAACCCAATGGCATTAGCGCTCTCCCATCCACCGTTTTCAATCAATTGAGGACACTTTTCAGAAGGGTGTCCTTGGATGGAACACACGCCACAAACACTAGGTCCTTGCACTTTCATCCCCTCGGCCATCTGTGACACAATGGAAGTGAGATTAGCTAATTGGGATTGAATATCAGATGAAGAGCTTACCTCATGCACTTGTTGCCGTGGCATGTCCCTTTGGCCAATTCCTTCATATTGTTGTGCATTCAATGCACGGTTTGCAATTAGTATCTTGGCTGCCATGGGTGTTTTGTCCACCAACGCACCTCCCGCCGAAGCATCAAGCATTTGCCTTTCGAGTGGAAGAAGGCCTTCATAGAAGTATTGAAGGAGAAGCTCTTCCTTCATTTGGTGCTGCGGACAAGAAGCAACAAGACTTTTAAAACGTTCATAATAAGTTGGAAAGGACTCACCTTGGTTTTGTTGGATTCCACTAATCTTCTTCCTCAGGAGAATGACTCTTGAAGTGGGGAAAAACTTTTCTAAGAATGCCCTCTTCATGCTCTCCCAAGAGGTGACAGTTCCAGGGGCTAATTCGTACAACCAATCCTTAGCTTTCTCTAGAAGAGAGAATGGAAAGGCTTTCATCTTCAAAATGTTTCCATCGACATTGATTGGGGTCATGCTTGAACACACCACTTCGAACTCCTTGAAGTGCTTATTGGGGTCCTCCATTGATAACCCATGGAACTTGGGTATGTGATGTAGCAAACTAGACTTCAACTCAAATTCATCGGTCTTCTCAGGGGCTGCCCTAGGGTATTGGATGCATAGGGGTGCGGTGTTGTCCAATCCCGAAGCTGAGAGCTCCTTGATTGTTCGGTTATCTGCCGCCATGATTTGTGGTTGCTCAACTCCTTGAGCCTTGGGCTCATTTTCCTCTTCTACTTTGTTTTCCTCAAGCTCAGGTTCAAGATTGGATGGTTGAGCTTCTTGTTGTTTCTTTGTCCTTCTCAAAGTTCGCTCAAAGTCATTGTCAAAGTCAGAGATATGCTTTTGAATCGGATGAGAACTTCGAGTCATACACTAGTACCTAAGAAGCAAGAAGAATAAAGCAAAGTTACTATCTAAATTAAAACATTAAAAATAAAAAAAATAAAAAAGAAATAAGGGATTAGCAAAGTTGCTAATCCCCGGCAACGGCGCCAAAATTTGGTGCGAAAATAAACTAACACACAAATTAAACCCTCTTGTTGTCAATTGTAGTATATATGCAAGTAGGGATCGTTCTAAACCGGGGATTAGGAGGGATTGCTAATCTATATAAAATGAAACTTTAAAAACACAAATCTAAAATCAAAACATTTAACTAGATTCAAATGATTCCAAATAAACTAGAATAACTTAAAATAAAATTAATAAATAAACTAAAACAAAATCACGAATGAATTTAAAAGATTCAAGCTATGAAAATTAACCAACTCTAAACTAAATTAACTCAAAGAACTCAAAAGAAATCAAATAAGGTAGATTCAAATCAAAAGACAAAAATTGAAAAAGGGGGATGTGATCTTGATGAGAATAACTTGAAAATAAACAAATTGAAAACTAGATAGAATTAAGCACAAAATATGGTTGTGTGAATGGATTATGGATTAGCTAGAGGGGTTTCCTCCACACATGATACACTTGTATATAAACCAATTTTTAGTTGTTCTTTCGATAACTTATGAAACTCAACACTCCAAGTTAATTAGGTCCGCTTAAATTAACCTTCAGATTTCCCTAGAATCATTGAATTGGATGAATATGCATCGCAACCAAATCATTCCTAACAAGTTCTTTATATGAACAGCATGATAAAGACACAAGTTAGAATCATTACGTTTGTTGGAAATCATAAGCATCAACAAGGCATTTGTAACTATGAAAAGCATGATACTCCTGCCAGGAATTCACTTAACACGATTGTGGATAGCAACCTTTACTACTCTTGAATATAAGTTCATAACGATTAGGTGAAATTCCCTTATATTCTAGCATCAAACTTATGCATGAAAACTAAGCGTGCACTCTTAATCAACATACATAAATAAGTTATCAATCAAATAGTTAAGCGAATTGAAATCACAAATTATTAAATCACAACCAAAAGTAATTAATTCATAATGCAAATGTAATCATGGCTTTGAATCCCCCCCCTAGCAAAGAGGGGGGGTTTAGTTCCTCATAATCATAAAACAAAGGTAAATAGATTTATACATTGAACATAAAAGAAAGAAAGCACCTAAACGCTCCAACGATCCTCGTTGAGTGACAAGCACGTCCAAGCACTTTCCTTTCCTTCCTTTGATATGGCACAAGGAGTGGATGTGGTTTGAAGGTTTGGTTGTATGGAGGAGTGGATAGGGGGATGTATGGTGGTGTTTAGGATGGTTAAGGGGGGGGGGGGGTGGCACGGCTAGGATAGTTTATGGGCAGATTTTGTGGAGGAAAGAAAGGGTTTTGGCTAGGATAGTTTAGGGTGTGTGAAAATGGAATTGTTGTGTGAATTGGTGAGTCTAAGCCTTGCTAGAAGGCTTATTTATAGGTGCACAAAGGTAAGGAGCCACTCAAGTGATTTTAATAAACAAATAAAAAGCAAGAATTATTCATCAAAAACAGCTAGCAACACATGCTTCATTGCAGAAATTTCATGTGGAAACAACTTGCATTCATCCTCCTTGGTCCATGCCTTGGATTCCCCTTGGTCTTCTCATGATGAATCAGCTAGAACACTTGCAAACAGCTAGCACACTTGTATTTCATGATTAAACAAGCTAGCACACTTGCAAAACATAATCATTCTTCCAAGCCGTGGGTCATCCATGCCATGTGCTCTCTTGACCTTTCCTTACTAAAATGCCCATAACTTCTTCTAGAAAAATGATCTTAACAATCTGCAAAATGCTCCAGAAAATAGACATCTGTAGCTTTCCAAGCATATAAGGCTCATTCTCTAGTTCATTTTGGGCCGTTCGCAAATTGCTTCCAAAATGGGCTGATCCGCACAGGCAGTTTTGACCCATGTGCTCTCTTGACCTTCCCTTACTAAAATGCTCATAACTTCTTCTAGAAAAATGATCTTAACAATCCGTGAAATGATCCAGAAAATAGACATCTGTAGCTTTCCAAGCATATAAGGCTCATTCTCTAGTTCATTTTGGGCCGTTCGCAAATTGCTTCCAAAATGGGCTGATCTGCACAGGCAGTTTTGACGAATTTGTTACATAAAATCTCACTTGTGCTATTTTTCTTTTATTTGCTTGACAATTCATATAAAACACAAAATCAAAGTAAATAGCTCAAAAATATAAGGAACTAACTAAGAAAAGACGAGAGAATTTGATGTAAAATATATATAAATATGAGCTTATCAAGGAATGTCATGGTGGAATAGATCCACGTTCCCCATGTTGTCCTCTAACATCGGAGTAAACTCCCCCCAAGCACAGATGAAGGTGTGGGTCTCCGTACTCCAGCTCCTGACCACATGCCGGAGGAAATCATGCTCCACATAGAAGCAACCGGACATGGCATTGGAGCAGCTGACACTTGTTTAATCCAGATGTGTCTCTACAATTGCTGATGGACGAGATTGGGCAAAAGAAATACCATGAGCTCCGCAGCCTAGGAGCGAGTAAGATTCAGGACATCGAGTGATCTTCTTCATCTAGCTAATAGCCTCCAAGCAGGACGTCTTCTAGACTACAGTAGTTGGAGATAGAGTTAGAGGTCATGCACCAGCGAGAAGAAGAAGCGTGCTAGGAAGGAGAGGCTTGAAAACAAGCTGCACACCAGCGAGAGGAAGAGTTTCAGTGGTACATTGCTGGGATGGCGCAAACAGTGGCAGGCTCTGGAATTAGCCTCCTTGATCGGCTGAGCAACCTTTAATCACCGCCCTAGACTAGTTCGACGGGCAAATGTTTTTAATTTTTTGAAGTTCCCAGAACTTGACGAAAAATTGTCGTGGGCCAAGTTAGATTTGCCGGACGAAGTTGGTCAACTCACTTTGCTCGACGAAAATGTTTTGTCGGGCAAATACTATTTACTTGACGGAGTTCTACAATTTGTTGGGCAAAAGTTTTGGCTACAGCTTTACCTGGCTAATTTTTCCCTATGGTACCTTTGGACAAAAACTTAGATGATGAAAACCTTATTTGGCCCGAGAAAATTCTTTCATGTGAAGTGGGTGTTTTTTGTGTGTAGTGAATTAACAAGTCACCATTATAGACAATACGTGTAACACGTTGAGACAAACCGCAACCACATTTAAATAAAGAAAACTAATGAAAATGACTTGAAAAATTTTAATTTTAATAAAAAATCATGTTATAAGTTTTGTTTAATGATTAGTAGAAGGTTCATATTAAAGTAGTCCAACTAAAACTAGTTCAACTATAATAAATTATGATTTGTCAATTTTATTCCTAACTTTTTTAGGTTGAGTTCCAGATTTTCGTCGTTAATGGAGTTTATCGTTGTTTTGCAGACCTTCTTCTTTTTCTTTGAAACAAAAATATAGATCCTCATGCTATTTAATTTATATTTTGTATTATTTCGTTGAAATGTGATCGTCGTTATTGTTCATAGTGTATTTGAGGTACTGTTTTTCAATTTTTATTTGTTAGTGAAGTTCATCATTTATTTCTTCAGAAAATAAATTTGAGATATGCATGCTATTCAATAATAACGACGGGTCACTGTTTCTGGATTGTAAAAATAAACTGTTTCTAGATTTGAAGTAACACTGTTTCTAGAATCTAAGTGACTGTATCTGGAATCTAAGTAACATTATTTCTGGATTTTAAGTAACACTATTTCTGGATTTTAAATAACACTATGTTTAGAATCTAAGTAACACTGTGTTTTGATCCAAATGACACTGTGTCTGGAATCTAAGTAACACTGTTTATGGATTTTAAGTAATACTGTGTCTGGAATTTAAATAACACTGTTTCTGGAATCTAAGTCACTGTTTTCTGGAATCTAAATTTAAGTCATTGTTTCTGGATCCAAATGAAAGACACATTGTTTCTTAAATGTAAGCTAGCAAAAAAAATAGTGAAATTTAGTGTATCTGGATTCAAAGCAGAATAAACATCATATTTCTTAAATATAATCAACTAATGTATGAAAGAAAAGAAACAGTCAAAGGTTAAAACATAGACTGTTTCTGAAATTTAAGTCATTGTTTATGAATTTTGATTCTTTTCTTTTCAGATACAGTGTTTGTTTGTGCACAGACAAAACAAACATTGTATCTGATATTTTTTTTTTCCAGAAACAGTTTTATGTTTTGATTTTTTTTTTCAAGACACTTTTTTGCTAGTTTCTACGGTTAAACTTCTTTAAACTTGTTTCGGCAGCTTTGATGAATATTCTATGGTTTCTACACGAAATCATAGAATTCCAAGACACCAAGTCTCTCTCAGACATATTATCAAACACCTTTTCTGCACACTCAATCAGCCCATCTCCCGAGTAGGATCGCATAAGATTGGTGCAAACAAAGACGTCTTTCTCGTACCCATATCTAACCACAGCTCCATGAACCTCTTCACACTTCTTCCGGACCTTCAACTTCTCACAGGCCTTGAGCACGAAGGAAAAAGTATATGTATCAACCAGATGAAAGCATGCGATTATTTAACTTAAAGGGCTCAAAATATTATTTAACCAAAGCAAAAGATAACATTTTGGAATTCGCAAAATTTACTAAATTACAAAATCGAGTGTTGAACATTACACAATCAGATCAAGCTAAGAAATAAAAATATATTATTTTTTCTTTCGGATTACAGACACGAATGACAATTTCAAATACTGCAAATCGAGACATTGCAATTTTCAAAATATTATCAGATTGCAGCAGAGAATACAGCCATCCAGATTGAACAACCCAACAATTACCTTCGAATAATCGAAAAACTGAAGTTTCTAGATATAGCCAGATGAAGAAATCAAATGAAAAATGGAAATCAAGTTCACAAAGTGAAATTAGAAGTTAGAATTTAGAGGTCACCAATCAATGGTGGGAAGGGAACGCTGAGAATCTTGAGAGACTTGCAGACAAGAAAGGGGAGGAGGACGGCAGACCTGAACAGAGTAAAAGAAAGGATGGTTTTTTTATTAAATTTTGAGCCTTTTGATTAAATAATATTTTTGAATGGTTTATGATTAAATATTTGTTGGTCTAAACCCTTTTCATTAAGGGAGCTTTAATAAAACACCCCTGACACTGTTTACTTTTAACGAAAAACTATTTTTTTACCTTTAACTGTCACTATTCATTATACATTCAAAAAGGACTTTTCATTAAAACTGTCACTATTCAGGGACTTTTCGTTAGTTTTCCATTTCATTAAAGCTCTTATTTAAACAAGACACACACACACACACACACACACATACATATTTTTCAGGGGAGGGATTCTCATTTTTCTAAAAAAATGGAGACACGCCCTCACTGTTAGATTTAACTTTAATAAAATTGTGTGGTTGAGATTGTGTGGTCTGTGTTTTAATTTCAATCACACAATTTCATTAAAGTCAATCTAACAGTGGAGAACATGTCTCTATTTGTGTGGTTGAGATTAAAACACAGGCCATACAATCTCAACCATACAATTTCATTAAAACCAAATCCAACGGTCAAGAGTGTGTTCCTATATTTTTAGAAAAATGAGGATTCATTCCCTTAGAGCAAGTCCACCCCTAAGGACCTTGTGTCAGCACCCAGTGCATTTATCCACTCAAGTGAACATGAATAGACCCCAATGAACAGTAATAGGCCAAAGCATCTCCACCCTTAACAAAAAATAGTCTAGTCTATTTTATTAAAATATTATCATTTTTTATTATAAAATAATAATTTTATTTTTAATTTCTGAATTTATTAAAAAATTTCTGTATTTTTTAAAAGTGAAATTCTTAATTTTTTGAGGAAAAAATGTGGACCGTTGATCTTTGATCGAGCGGTCTAGTTTAAAAGTGAAATTTAATTTTTTTTTGCCGTTGGAAATCCAACAGTTCTCAGAGAGCCACGTAGCTCTAATCCGGGTGAACACGAGTGGGTTGACAAGCGAGCCCCGTCGCCTGCACCATTGTCTGCTACTCGCGCCCAGTCGCGAGTGTGATGCATGCACCAGCCAAATAGGCCGGTCTCTGGGTCTGTCCGAAATGGGCTGGCCTGTTGCTTGGCTTGGGCTGGGTGCCAGGCTGTTTTGCGGGCTGGAGCAAATTGACAGGGTGCTGGGCAAAAGAGAGTCCGGTGGACTTGCTCTTAAGGCTTCCTCTATATATATATATATATATATATATATATATATATATATATACATACATATAAACGTGTACATGTATTCTATATATTTGTGGTGGTGTTTTTGTATTGTATGGTCCCTCGGGGATTATTAGGTCCTTTTGCCTCTCTCGCCCTCTCTGCTCCAAAGCTGTCTGCTTCTATCTTTTTCCTGTCTAATTGCTTTGCTCCGCGTACGTCTTTTCCCTGAGATTCCGAGCAAACCGCGTTGGACGATGACTTCACTCTTTATTTTTTTTTTAAACAAAAAGAATAAAACAAAACAAAACTCACTCATCACTCTCCTCACCTCTTCATTTTCACAAGTCTTATAAACACCACCACCACCACCTACTCATCTTTATATTACATACAAAGCTTTCTGTTTTCTTTGTCAATGAGGGCTCATCAGAGGCACGAGCGCCGATGGGCTTCGGATTCCGTCCCAGAGAGGTCCATGGTCAGCGCCGGATCATCATCTCCTGCAATGACCGACGACTCCATCTCCAGGGATCAGGAGTTCGTCGAGGTAACTCTCGACTTACAAGATGACAACACGATTGTCCTCCGCAGCGTCGAGCCCACCACCGTTATTCACATCGATGACCTCGCAGGCGCCGGAAATGAAACTCCGACATCGGCTTCAGGTTCTTGGTCGCCATCCTCGATACGGAGAAGCTCGTCCAACAATCGGATACGGCAATTCTCTCAGGAGCTCAAAGCGGAGGCCGTGGCCAAAGCGAAGCAATTTTCTCAAGAGCTCAAAGCCGAGCTGAGGAGGTTTTCGTGGAGCCAAAGCCACAGCTCGAGAGTTCTCTCCGCTTCAACTTCTCAGAATGCATCAGCCGGTGGCGACGGAGGTGGTGCGTTTGACTTGAAGCTGGCCGCTCGCGCTCTGAGGCGGCAGCGAGCGCAGCTCGATCGCACTCGCTCCGGCGCTGAGAAAGCGCTTCGGGGATTAAGGTTCATTAGTAACTACAAGAGCACGAAGACCAATGGCGTCGATGCTTGGAACGAAGTGGAGACCAATTTCAACAAGCTCGCCAAAGACGGCCATCTCTTCCGCGCCGATTTCCCTCAATGCATCGGTACTTCTACTACTAAAACTACTTCAACTCAGATGCACATTATATATTCAACTAAGATTTTTGTAAAAAAATTCTGTGTTTCAAAAAATAAACGATGAAAAAATGATCGGGCAGTTTGCTGCCTTGTGTAATATTACTATGTTAATTTTGGCACATTATTGATTTTTGTATGTATGTTGTTTTTGTTTGATTGTTCTTTTTTAGGAATGAGAGATTCGAAGGAGTTTGCGTTGGAGTTGTTCGATGCGTTGGGTCGTAGACGCAGAATGAAGGTTGAGAAAATCAGCAAGGACGAGCTCTATGAGTTTTGGTCCCAAATTTCCGATCAAAGTTTCGATTCCAGGCTCCAGATCTTCTTCGACATGTAGGCATTAATTAATTAATTAACTTAACTAATTACGATTTACAATTATTGCTCGTCAATTGTTTACTTAACCTGAATTGTATATTCATTTAACGCAAACACTTGGACAAATACGGCCAAATCGCCGATGTCGTGTTTCACTTTTCTGATATGTTTAAACTCATTTTTATATATTCCAACAGGGTGGACAAGAATGACGACGGTCGTATTACAGAAGAAGAAGTAAAAGAGGTATTTTTATTTTATTATATTTTTTCTAGTCAACTTTGAACATGCTTAAGCAGCCACGTTAAAATAATAACATAAGTGATGTTCATGAATTAGCCTAACCCCGCACTGACCTAAATCATTCATGAAATTTGAGCTCTCTAACAGACAAGTCATGCATAAGCTTCTTTGGCGGTTTCATATTTTCATGGCCTACATGGTGTCATTTGCTTTATTATAATTCATGGTAGGCAGGATTGGGTGACCATAAATCCATGAAAATTCCAAAACTAACTATCACACTTAAATTAAACACATACTTAATTGTCACATTCCAGCCCGGGCCCCACCACATTTCGGACTCGACTCCGCCGTAACACGATATTGTCCGCTTTGGGCCCCGACCACACCCTCACAGTTTTGTTTCTAGGAACTCACGCGAGTAGAACTTCTCAGTGGGTCACCCATCATGGGATTACTCTCGCGCGAACTCGCTTAACGTTAGAGTTTCGATGGAACCCGAAGCCAATGAGCTCTCAAAAGGCCTTGTACTAATTGGAGATGGGAATGTACATATAAGGCTTACAAGATCCTCACTCCTGGGCGACGTGAGATCTTACGTAATGAAGGAATTAATTAAAATGTCTCATTTTTCTTGGTTCATAAGCATCTTTTTTCCATTATTAGTTGGGATAACTAGTGCACAAACGACTTTACATTTTTGTCAGTTTGAGATTGGGCGCATGGCATCTCTAATTCTCTGATCTTACCAAATTTTTGGGTATGGTCTAATCGTTTTCAATGGGGTTGGTGAGGGTTTTTTAGTCAATTTATGCAGTAAGTAATTCGGTCGCTGTTTGAAATTTCTTTATTTGTTTGAAAAATGTTAATTAACATGAACTGTCAAATCAGTGTTTGTTGGAAAATTTAATTTTTTTTTAACAAACGGTATTATTTATATTAATGGGTGATTGAAAAATTTAGATTTAAATTCTTATTTTACTTTTTACCTAAAAATTTTATTTCTAATGGTTAGATCATCATGTTGAGTGCTTCTGCAAACAAGCTATCAAGATTGAAGGAACAAGCAGAGGAATATGCAGCTTTGATCATGGAAGAGTTGGATCCTGAAAGACTTGGCTACATTGAGGTAGGCCCCAATTGCCAAGTTATATCTAAATATAGTTTCTTTGTGCGGCACAACTTTTAGTTGGACTTTTTTTTCTTTTGTATATGTGTATTTCTAGCTAGCCATAAGCGTAGAGAGAGATTATTCAATTCCAAATCTTGGAGTCTGTCTTTGTTTGTAGTACGACTTTTACAGTACCTTGTAATGGAAAATGATATATGAATAATCAAAAGAAAATTACTTGAATTATAAATAGGACGTCCTGAATTTAATTTAGTCTACAACAGTTAAGAAAATTTAGCAAATTAGTTTTCTTACCGTGGCCGCTGTCACAGTTAAAATTAAGATGAATACTCTAATTATCAGGTTCCTGTTTTCTCATTCTTTACTTATCTTGCCTTCTCTTTGTTTTGATGAATTCAACTTCTTTGACAAAAAAAATAAAAAAATAAAAAATCCTTATCTTGCCTGAATTCAATTATGTAGCTGCTATTAACCGTTGATTCAGACATGATTTTTTCTTTCCTATGAAAATTTGCACCAATAAGGTCGAAAAATAGTTGATGAATAATTCCAAACGAAAAGGTGGTGAAAATTTTCATCCAACCATTGATCTTTTCCATTCTAAAAAGCATTTCACGACTGTTTCAAACACTTTTGTTTTATCTTGAAAAAAAAAAAAAACACTGTTCTTTTATTTACATCTAAATACAGAAAAATATTTAACTAAACCGAACTTAGTGAAGATATTCAAACGATTGAAAGATGTGACTATTAAACATCATAATCTTGTGAGGATGTTAACTTAACTTAATCATACATGAGTGCCATTCTGACATTCACACATAGTTGTGTTCCCGCGTGGGCCTTCTAGTTCTATGCTTAATTCTCACTCAAACAAGTGGGCACGCGTGTGGGGTTATGAGTTGACATCGTGCAGATTTCTGAAATCTTTCTTACATTGCATGGTAGTCATCTTCATTATCTCACGGGTTTGTCCAAAGTGGTATGGTTTTGCCGAGTTCAAACTTTGTCTAGGAAAAAAAAAATATCTCTGAAGATTTTGTTGTTTATAACGTGGATGATAATGACTACGGTGAAAATGTTGATGCAGTTATGGCAATTGGAGACGCTTCTACTACAAAAAGATACGTACTTAAACTACAGTCAAGCACTAAGCTACACGAGCCAAGCCCTAAGCCAGAACCTCCAAGGGCTGAGAAGGAGGAGTCCAATACGCAGAATGAGCACCAACTTAATCTATTATTTGCAGGAAAATTGGAGGAGAGTCTGGGTTTTGACATTGTGGCTTTGCATTATGATTGCGCTCTTCACATGGAAATTCATACAGTACAAGCAAAAAAGTGCTTTTCAGATAATGGGTTATTGCCTTCTCACGGCCAAAGGTGCTGGCGAGACCTTGAAATTCAACATGGCTCTTGTGCTGTTGCCTGTTTGTAGAAACACCATCACTTGGCTCAGGTCCACCAGGCTTGGCTTCTTTGTGCCTTTTGACGACAACATCAACTTCCACAAGGTACACACGTGCATGACTATCTAACTCTTTATCTTTCCTTATTTCATACCCTGGTCCCACTTATCTTCGGACCCATTTAGAAAGGACATGGATCCTCTCCTGAGCCCAAGAAGAAGATTCTTCTGACCAAAAGACTTGGGCCGGTGGATGAAAATTTAACGGCTATAAATATGGGAGTTCCTTTAAAGTTATAATAATTATAGTCATTGGATTTTCATCCAACGGTCCAAGTCCTTTGGTCAGGAGGATCATTTTCGTGGGCTCAGGAGAGGATCCAAGTCCATTTAGAAAATATAGCATATTTGTTAATATTTTTTAGTATGATTGTAGGAAAGTTTAGAATTTTTGTAAGCCGTGACTCACACGATGATAGTAAAAAAAAGTTAAAATGCTTTTATGGGACTTCTCAATTCTGAAAGGAATGACTGTTGTAGCGAAGTCACTAATTGTACCCCTTTTTTATAACAAAAGAATTTTTGTAAGCCAATTACATGATCGGTCTCACATGAATAGCGTCTATATATATATAACTTCACACTTGCAACTAAAGGTAAACTAAACTTGATAACATTTAGGGCCAACGCAAGTTTTAGGGCTAGTTTGGAATTGCTGCTCTTTTAAAAAAAAACTATTTCTACTGTATTATGAGAATAAACAGTTGTAAAATAAAGTTGTTAAATGTTTGATAAACATATTTTGTAAAAATGCTTAAAAAAAAAAAACCAGAATCTGGGTGTTTGAAAGCTTATATATAAAATTGTTGTGTATATATTAAATGACTAAAACTTATATAATCTTTAATGTGATATAATAATTGTCAAAGAAAATAATACAGAGGCAAAAATTATAATTTTGTAAAATATGCGGGGTATACTTGCGATATGAAAAATTCATTGAATGGATACTAATCACTATGCCATTATGCTTTGAAAAAAAAAAAGAAGAAGCTATTTTTAGAAGCATGGTAGACCCTATTTCTGCTTTTCTATTTTTTTTCTACTGACATTAATTCTTTAAATTTTTTTTTTGTTTTACCAAACATATTTTGATGGGTAAATTACACCATAGCTCCTCAGGTTTGAGGTCTATTACAACCTCATACAACATCTTAACATTTCACTTTCATACCTTAAGTACTATTTTATTTCAATTTCATACAGCCGTTACATTTTCCATCTATTGAACCGTTAAGTGCTGACGTGGCCGCCACATATATGCCACGTGGCTGATATATGCCACGTGGCTGCCAAATGTCTGCCACGTGGCAAATAAAAATAATTTTTTATTTAAAAAACCTAAATTTTCTCAACCAAAAAAAAAATTGGGTAAATTACACCATACCCCCTCAGGTTTGAGGTCTATTACAACTTCATACAACATCTTTAAAATATTTCACTTTCATACATCCAGTGCCATTTTATTTCAAAATAACATCTCCGTTAGATTTTCCGTCCATTGGTCTATTAAATGTTGACGTGGCTGCCACATTTATGCTGATGTGGCTGCCACGTGACAATTTTTTTTTAATATTTTTAAAAACCTGAATCTTCTTAAAAAAATATTTAAAAAAAAAACCTGAAATCGTCTTCCCCGACTCACCCCTTCTTCTATCCATCATCACCCCCCCCCCCCCCACAAAATCCCACCCGAGCCACCCCTTTCTCCCATCCCCCATCACCCACCCCCAAAAATTCCACCTGAGATTAGATGGATCTACTACAAAATGGTACTGGATGTATGAAAGTGAAATGTTTTAAAGATGTTGTATGGAGTTGTAATAGACCTCAAACTTGAGGGGGTATGGTGTAATTTACCCAATTTTTTTTTTTTGGTTGAGAAAATTTGGGATTTTTAAATTAAAAAAAATAAAAAATTATTTTATTTGCCACGTGGCAAACATTTGGCAACCACGTGGCATATATGTGGCGGCCACGTCATCACTTAACGGTTCAATGGATGGAAAATGTAACGGCTGTATGAAATTGAAATAAAATAGTACTTGAGGTATGAAAGTGAAATGTTTTAAAGATGTATGGGGTTGTAATAGACCTCAAACCTGAGGGGCTATGGTGTAATTTACCCTATTTTGATTTTCTAGAATTTTTAATAAGTTTTTTATTTTTATTTTTAAGCACCACAACCCAACCCAACCCGCCCTTACTTCAACCCTTGGAAAACACTAGCTTCATCCAGGGACTATAGGCAGCAAATATCACATCCCGACCCGGTGCGGACCACTTCCCGGGCCCGCTCCACCACCGTAGCACAATATTGTCCGCTTTGGGTCCCGACCACGCCGTCACGGTTTTATTTTTGAGAACTCACGAGCAACTTCCCAGTGGGTCACCCATCATGGGAGTGCTCTAGCCCCCTTCTCGCTTAACTTCGGAGTTCCAACGGAACCCGAAGCCAGTGAGCTCCCAAAAGACCTCGTGCTAGGTAGGGATAAGAATATACATTTAAGGATCATTCCCTTGGGCGATGTGGGATGTTACAATCCACCACCCTTAGGGGCCCGACGTCCTCGTCGGCACACTTCCGGCCAGGGATAGGCTCTGATACCAATTGTCACATCCCGACCCGGTGCGGACCACTTCCCGGGCCCACTCCACCACCGTAGCACGATATTGTCAGCTTTGGGTCCCGACCACGCCCTCACGATTTTGTGTTTGGGAACTCACGAGCAACTTCCCAGTGGGTCACCCATCATGAGAGTGCTCTAGCCCCCTTCTCGCTTAACTTCGGAGTTCCAACCGAACCCGAAGCCAGTAAGCTCCCAAAAGGCTTCGTGCTAGGTAGGGATGGGAATATACATTTAAGGATCATTCCCTTGGGCGATGTGGGATGTTACAGCAAATGTTGATGAAATAAATAGCTTTTACAACTTATTTTTAGGAGAATTTTGATCTAGTGCTTGATTTTTAATTTGTTAGACTAAACATTCCTAACTTTTACACTTTTTATTAAGCTACTCTCTACAATTTTTGTGCACATTTTTAAAGTTGTCCTCTTTTTAAAATTAAAAAATAATACCCAAAGCTCCTAAATCTAGCCTTTTTAATACCAAAATTATTATTATTATTATTATTCCAAAGCGAAAAGAGATATTATTAAGTTATCAAAAACTAAAATCCAACGTATCAAAAATTAAAACTAAAAGTACCGAACACTAAAACTAAAGGTACCAATCAAAGATATGTATAAAAATGAACGTACCAAGAATTAAAAAAAAAGTACCAATCCATAATATGATTAAATCAACGTATAAAAACAAAAAATAAACGTACTAGACTACCAGTAAATAATTCTCTCAATAAAATGTATACATAATAATTTTAAAAAAAATATAAACATTTGCCATTTTTCTTATCTTGAAGATAAGATTATATTTAAATTTAGGTGAAAAATATATATTGTAAGAAAAAAATATATAAAAAAGAGATACTCTGATAAATATTTTGAATGAAAAACCATGATTATCTATTAAAAAAGTGAGTCTACAACTTTTAAAATACTTTTAAAAATTAGCAAAAAATAATAATAATAATTTTTACTTTGATAATAGAGAACTTGTCACATCCCGGCACGGGGTTCACCACATCCCGAGCCTGACATCCACCGTAGCACGATATTGTCCGCTTTGGGCCCCGACCACGGCCTCACGATTTTGCTTATGGGAACTCACACGAGAACTTCCTAGTGGGTCACCCATCATGGGAGTGCTCTCGCGCGCTACTCGCTTAACTTCAGAATTCCGATGGAACCCGAAGCCATTGAGCTCCCAAAAGGCCTCGTGCTAGGTAGAGATGAGATTATACATATAAGGATCACTCTCCTGGGCGATGTGAGATCTAACAATCAGATCCCAAAACTTAGGGCCTCATGAAATTGGTCAAAAACTCTAGCCCAAATTCACAATTTCACGTCCAACGTTCAAGGGAAAAATCGTCCATTCACGTCTCGAAATAAAATATGTCGGGACGGGCTGTCACAGAACTACTGATGTGGCTTAAATCTAATTAAGCCTTTTTTAGGAGTTTTAATGAAAATGTCTTCTCCAAATTTTTATTAACTAAAAACCATTTAATAACTTTATTTAATGAAAATTACTTAAATTTTAATGAAAAAACACTCTCTTCTCCTTCACTATTTCTTGAGCTGAACAATGACTATTTCTAAAAGGGTTGTGATATTTACACACCCCATTTTACTTCTCACACACCTTTCTTATTTTTGGCCGTCGGATCGAATGAATTGAAGAAAATCAACGGATAGAAATTAACAAGGGGTGTGTGAAAAGTAAAATGAGATGTGTGGATATGACACCCCTTTCTAATGCTGAATACATGTATTATACTATTTGTTAAACTGAAAACTGATTATTCCTAAAAACTGAAACGAGTGCTATCACTATTTCTTAAATTGAACACTGGTACTATCACTTTTTCTTAAACTAAGCACTGACTATTTCTGAAACTGAACACGAAAACACTATTTCTTAAATTGTTATTTCTAACTGTAAACATGGGTATTATTTCTGAAACTAAATACAGGTTGGCGTTCCGCTTGCGCCTTGTACAACCTTTGGGTTGGGTTTATTTTTATTTTTTAATTTTGTTTTTATCATTAAATAAAGTTATTAGATGATTTTTTTTTGTTAAAATTTAAAGTTTTTGAGTTTTTTTTTTTAATTTGTTAGGGCAAAAGAAAAGAGAAAAGCATATATATTGGGAACCCGAAACGCATTGACTTATTCTTGTTCACGTGAATTCCAAGGATGTTGCATATATGCGTGTGTTGGGACACGGTTCTAAAGTTCGCCCTAGACAAAGAAGTAAAACACTACTCTGATTTTTATTAGGGGAAAGATACGTAAGAAGTGATTTGTTGAGTTACATTAACTTGGTGACTTGATTTATATTCATCTCAATTTTGTTTTACTCGCACAGTTGTTTAATCATATGTGTAGTGTTATAAGTATTATTAACACGGCCGGTTGTGCAAATATCATCACTTGTTCTGGATCCGAAATGGTCACCTAAATCTATCTATTGGTGATATTGCAACCGTCCTATGAGGTGCAAAACTAATACAGTAGAAGTATTAAATTAAATTTTTAATTTTTTTTTTATATGTCAATATAGTTCACGTTTGGGGTTTCGGTAAGGGAAATTCACTGGAATATATTCTGGTTTAGGTAATTGTTGGTGATTTCCTCTGCAGTTTGGTTCTCTACAATATAGTCGTAAATGCAATGTGCCTTATTGTGATAGATATTTTTTTTTTCATGTATAAAGGATTGGCTAAGAGTCTTGAAGTAGAATAACATGATACATGACACATCAAAGTCAAGACTGTTTAACAGCGAGAGTGAAAGTGTCCTTGGTTGGTAGAGGTCCTGAATTTTTTGATTAATCTTGTTACCTAAATCCCTGACTAATTAAACTCAATTCGTCATATGAGATGGGTGATAATATTTGACATCTGTCTAAAATGTGTTTTCCTTTGATAACCTGTGCAGACAATTGCTACGGCCATTGTAGTTGGTGTCATTCTACATGCTGGGAACCATCTCGCTTGTGATTTTCCGAGGCTTACAAAGGTTTCCGAATCAGTCTACAAGAAGTATTTGCTTCACGACTTTGGAAAGCATAAACCCAGCTATCTAGATTTGATTAAAGGGCCAGAGGGGTTGACTGGAATTATAATGTTGATGTGCATGATTATTGCTTTCACACTCGCCACACGGTGGTTCAGGCGGAGCCTCATTAAGCTTCCCAAGCCCTTCAATAGGCTCACTGGCTTCAACGCCTTCTGGTATTCACATCACTTGTTTGTTATTGTCTACGTCTTGCTCATTATCCATGGCGTTTTCCTCTATCTCGTGCACACGTGGTACCTAAAGACGGTAATTATTTGATATCCTTCAATTGATTAGACATATATCTTCAATTAAGTAGGGTTTCTAATAATGTCTAAGTTGCTTAATAAAGAATGTTATATTCATGTTTTTCAGACTTGGATGTATCTTTCTGTTCCTGTTTTACTATATGCTGGAGAAAGGATCTAATAATGTCTAAGTTGCTTAATAAAGAATGTTATATTCATGTTTTTCAGACTTGGATGTATCTTTCTGTTCCTGTTTTACTATATGCTGGAGAAAGGATCTTGAGAATCTTCCGGTCTGGCTTCTATACCGTCCGTCTTCTGAAGGTGATCATATAAAGGGCATTAATACGCAACTTTCTGTTGTTCGAAAACTAGAATTTATATAACGCTTGCTTCTTCTTTGATAGTAAATTGCAACCTAATGACTTATTTGATTAGACATTAATCCTGAACTTGTAGGTTGCTATTTATCCTGGAAACGTTCTCACATTGCAAATGTCCAAGCCACAACAGTTTAAGTACAAGAGTGGACAGTACATGTTTGTACAGTGCCCAGCAGTTTCTCCGTTTGAGTGGTGAGTCACCCTGGTGATTCCCATTTATGAAAAGTACTCAATTTTAGTCCCCTGCCAATAATTATTGTATGGATGTTGTTTCTGATTTGCTCATTCTGAGTGTGAATTTGTTGAAATATGTATGCCAGGCATCCATTTTCGATTACATCTGCTCCCGGTGATGACTACCTTAGTGTTCACATTCGTCAGCTTGGTGACTGGACGCAAGAGCTTAAGAGGGTTTTCTCAAAAGCATGTGAGCCCCCCTTAGCCGGGAAGAGTGGTCTTCTAAGGGCTGATGAGACAACCAAGACAAGGTGTATATCATGATATTATTAGTATTCTGGTCTCAATTTTAGTATGATATCTAAACACACAGTTTTCTGGGCACCAGTTTGCCCAAGCTTTTAATAGATGGGCCTTATGGTGCCCCAGCCCAAGACTACCGGAAATATGATGTCCTGCTGCTTGTTGGTCTTGGAATCGGTGCAACGCCATTCATCAGTATTTTAAAAGATTTGCTCAACAATATTGTCAAGATGGAAGAGCAGGCAGTAAGTACATGGATAACTTGTGCACCTATTCTGCTTATTGTGACGGCTATTTCACTATCCCAATGTTATCATCTAAATCTGTGTTTCTTGATCACCAAGTCCTTTGCATCAATAAGAACTCACCAATTTGCTTTCTTCTCTTCAGGATTCTGTTTCAGATTTCAGTAGACCATTAGACCTAAGTTCTGGGAGTATAGACTCTCCCAATCCCAACAAGGCGTATCCAAAACAAAAAAAGCCTCTGAAGACCACTAATGCCTACTTTTATTGGGTAACGAGGGAGCAAGGCTCATTTGATTGGTTCAAGGGAGTGATGAATGAAGTTGCCGAGCTTGATCAAAGGGTAATTAGACATGTTCCGTGGAATTGCTTAGGTATATAGATAGATGACCATAATTAAGTTACTTATAACATTGTCATGATTTTTTTATTTACTTTTAGGGTGTCATTGAGATGCACAACTACTTGACTAGTGTGTACGAGGAAGGTGATGCTCGATCAACACTCATCACCATGGTTCAAGCTCTCAACCATGCTAAGAATGGGGTGGACATTGTGTCTGGCACAAGGGTAAGATATTTGATCTCTTTTATTCGATAGCATCTCATGCATGCTGGCCTTTCAAGCGTTGCTCTTTGCACCACAGTTTTTTTTGGCATCGAAGCTGCAACCAATGCCTTAATTTGTGATTTTCTTTTTCTTCCCATGACATAAACTTGGGAACTTTTGCTTTACATATGATTCACTTGGGATGTTGTTAAGTCACTAAAACTCAGTGGATAAATGGTCCATTGTGGTTCTGTTTTCATTTCATAAATAAGATACTAGCTAGCTATATCCGTGGCACCCCATCATTTTTCCTTTTTGGGTATAGCGTCGAGGTGGCGAGCACTTCCCTGGGTCATCGTCGTGACACTAACCATACTTATTATTCTTCATTCTTATATAATTAGGTGCGGACCCATTTTGCAAGGCCTAATTGGAAGAAAGTTTTCTCAAAAACTTCCTCCAAACACTGTAATGCAAGGATAGGTAAGTCAATATTCTTAACCCTATAAAACATAAGCAGAATTTGCTTGCTTTCTCCTAATTCTTTTACTAACTAACTGTGTTCAAATATTGAATTAGGGGTATTCTATTGTGGAGCACCAGTTTTGGCAAAAGAACTCAGCCAGCTTTGCTATGACTTCAATCAAAAAGGTTCAACCAAGTTCGAATTCCACAAGGAACACTTTTAGAACACTCTGGGGAAATACTTATATATAGCTACCATGCCTTTTAGCTTCTCCATTCAAATCCACATCCCTTCCTAATACCTTCCTTCCCTTGCAGAGTAAGAAATTTTGCACTAATCTTAAATCAATATAAATAAGAAAATGAATTTTGTACAGTCTTGGGTAGAAAAAAGAAATAAAAAGTATTTGGAAGTGCATACAAATATTCTCTACCTAGTATTTAGCCATATAAATTAATGTAAAGAAGCACAACCAGAAAAAAATAATATTCTGGTTAGTGAGAGGACTACGAAAATTTTGATTGCTGCTTTCAGCCTGCTTTTGTACACATGGAAAGATATGATAGGTGGTAAGATGGTGATCTAAAATGCCATTGTTGGGGACCGAATAAAACTAGAGTGCGATACAGCTTCAATGGAGAAGTTTACCAAATTGGTAATGATTTAACTTGGATTGGAAGGAAGAAAACATTCATATGAAGACCGATTGGAAAAAAGGAGAAGTTAACAGAAGAAGGTTCTTTCTGTGGACTATGGAGGTGGAGGAGTGAGATGGCTTTGTCTGTTGGAGTGATTCATTCCTCCTTTTGTGAAGTGGGCACAGATAATATCCTTCTAGAATTTGTGGATGATGCAGTCGCCATGCTGGCTGACAGACCACATCCAGATGCTTGTAGTTACTTTTTAGGTTACTTTGCAGTAATAACATTTTGCCTGTAAATGGGGATCATACTTTATTTTTCATTGTGGTCAATCAATATAAAAGAGACATAATATGGAATCTCTTTTCTTTATGAAATTATGTTACCAACATAAGTGTATTTTCTAAGAAATTCATGAGTAGAAGGTTTATTTCAGAATTGAGATTCCAAATCTAAACTTTTATAGTTCACAAGATATGAGTCATTCAAAATATAACACAATCAATATGCAAATTGGAGTTTATTAGCAAAATTTTGCAATGACATGAGATATAATAAGAAATTTTTCGTTTGTTCTGGACATCTTCTATACTTCATTATGCAAGCACGTTTACATTTTATATTGATCTTATTAATTTGGAGATTTTCATATGGCATGGTTGTGAGAGTGATTTTGAGAGCTTGAAGTAAAACAATTTTGAAATACACATTAAAACTAATTTAGCGTGTATTCAAAAAATAACTTTCTTTTTAAAATCTTAAATGGCCTAAATAATACGTAAGGCGCTAAAAAAAATTCATAGCTAAAAGTTGCATGAGTGTGGATTTTGATTTTTCTATGATCACGACAAACACAAGAATTGTATGGTTATGAGAAAAAAAAAAAACAGAATTTGTAAAACTGAATGAATACAGACTTTAATGGACGAAGATCATTTTTAACTTAACATATTCAGGGGATTTCATGGTAACTGATTACTAGGGCTATAAATTGACTCGAAACAGTTTAAGCTTGCACTAGATTTAGCTCATCGAAGCTTGGCTTGTGAAAGAACCCACCAAATTCTAGTTCGGCTCAATTAATAAACAAACTAAAATTGAGCATTGGTATGTTTGACTCGTAAAGCTCGCGAGCAGTTCAAAAATAACTCAGCTCAGTAGTTCAAGCTTGACAAGTAACAATACTTAAATTATATATATATATTAAATATGTTGCAAAAATAATAATAGTTTTTATTTCAGTATTCTTTGTATAATACGTATTTAATTTTGGCTCACGTTCAGGATTCGAGTTTTTTCACTGACTTCGTGTTCGGGACGTGACAAGCATGCTATCCAACATTGAACGTCACCACGCGCCGATGAAGATCGACATAACTCCGGTGGCGACTTTGGGCTGTTAATAAACGGGCACGAATCAGAGGAACCTTCTCTGTAGCAATCTGTACCTCATGCAAATGCAGTGTAGTTATTTTTAAGGTTACTTTGCAGCAATAATATTTTGCCTGTAAATAGGGATCATATTTCATGGGTTTTTTTTCATTGTGGTCAATCCATGTAAAAGAAACATTTTTGTTATTTTAAATTTTTATTATTACTAAGGAGAGGGGAGATGGTTCGAAACTATTACAGTAGAGGGGAGTTTCGAACTCGAAACGAGTGGGTAGGAGAAAAAAAACATAATATGGAAATGTCTTTTAGAAGATTTTGGCATCCAGTGTAAAGTACCAAATTATAATTAATTTTATTCTCTATCAATCTCGTTTACTTTGGTCATTATAATTAATTTTATATGATTATGTGCTAAACCATTGAACTCTTCATTCTTTTTTGGATGCCATAGTCTTAACTTTAGGACAACACAATAATTTATAATGTAAAGGTTGGGATATCTTTTCTTTATGAAACTACGCTCCATATAATAATATTAACATATTAAACCTTGGAATCTCTATGAAATTTATGAGCGGAAAGTTTAATTCAGAATTAAGGATTCCAAATCTAAACATATATAGTTCACAAAATATGAGTCATTTCAAATATAACACGATCAATATGCAGATTGGAGTTTACTAGCAAAATTTTGTAATGACATGAGATATGATATAACAGGCAAAAAAAGAAGAAAACAAAAAATCTTTGATGGGCTTCGAGTTTACAGGCTTAATTCTAGCTCAACCTCAGATTTAAATGGGCTATGGACTTTCCACACCCCGTTTGAATTCGGAGTTTTTGATACAGCTCTCGTAGCTCATAGCTAAAAGTTGCATGACTTTGGAAATTGATGATTTTTCTATGATCGCGACATACACAAGAATTGTATACTTATAAGCTCACCTTACCATATTAAGGTGATTTACATGGTAACTGTCTGACTGGTCACATATTGAACTATAATTATCGAACACCGATATGTTCATGTCATATTAATGGGGAACTATTGTCCAGAAAAAAAAATACTACTTTTATCAGAAATCATGCATTTAGAAGTAATTGTACTCCAGGATCAGAGTTCAGAGCCACTACTCGGAAGATTTTCGGGTCATTATTTTGATTATTCCCAAGAATGGGCAGAGCAGAGCCCAGGTTTGAGTGTGTAATCCACAACCCTTAGGTTGCATAAATTTTCTGGAAGTTGGATGATGCACTGCAAGTTGCCGGACGTCATGTCCTAATACCCGTAGTCCTCCTAAGCGTAATAGCATTAACACAAAGAAATCTAGGGTTTGCAATAGAAAAACTTCAAAGAAGAAGAAGAAAAAGAGAGAGAACTGTAGAGAGATGAGCTCAAATGGATATTTCTTATTTATGAGAAAATGAATCTTACAAGAGAAGATATTTCCTTCTACTATTTATAGCCTCCTATATTTAGTAAGTGCCTTGCTTAACTATTAAGCAATTATATAATCATCTTAGCCGTTATAAACCCAACACATGGCACCTTAACTACCCTTTGATATTTACAGTCATTAGCCCTCCTCAATCTTAACCTGGGTTGCCAAGGTTAAGATTGTAACAATGATGAACAAATGAAGGGCTGTGAAGACCCTTAGTGAGTATAGTTGCAGCCTGCTCTTTGGTGGGAATATATTGAACAAGCAAGTCACCTTTTTGAACATTTTCCTGCACAAAATGATAGTCCATGTCAAGATGTTATATATGAGAATGATACACAGAATTAGACGTTAATGCCAAGCAGAAAGGTTGTCACAATGTATAATGGGAGGAGAAGGCAGAAACACATGTAAGTCCTTTAACAATGATCGAATCCACCAAACATCGGTTGCACAGTGAGCTAAGGCTTTGTATTTTACCTCAGTTGAACTTCTGGAAACAGAAGGTTGCTTTGTAGATTGCCATGATACATGATTTGATCCCAAATAGACCACATATCTAGTAATGGACTTGCGAGTGTTGATATCAGCCGCCCCATTTGAATAAGAGAAAGCTAAAATGGCATGATCAGTGGAGGACTTGTATGTTAAACCACATTGTAATGTGCCCTGTATATATAGTAGTATTTGTTTAACCAATAAATAATGAGAATCAGTAGGTTGATGCATAAATTGGAAAACTACACTGATAGAATGAGCGATATTGGGTCTAGTAAAGGTAAGATACTACAAAGTTCCCACAAGACTTCGATATAGAGTAGGATTTGAAAGAGGTGAGCCTTCTGAAGTAAGAAGCTGTGTAGGAGGTTTAGAGGGGGTAGGAGATGGCTAACAATGCTCTATGCCAGCGTTAATCAGCAACTCCTTGGCATACTTAGTTTGATTGAGAAACAAATCACCATCATCCTCCTTAATTTAGAGTTGAAGACCAAGAAAATAAGTGAGTTGTCCCATGTCTTTAAGATCAAAGAATTCCCCAAGTTTAGTAACCACCTCTTGAATTTGAGAAGAGCTAGATCCCGTTAGTATAATGTCATCTACATATAAAAGTAGAATGACAACATGTATACCATCATATTTTACAAAGAGGCTAGTATCAAATTGTGAGGCTACAAAACCCAAGATAGGAAGAACTTCTGTGAATTTAGAATGCCATGCTCTTAAAGCTTGTTTAAGCCCATAGAGAAATTTGACAAGTCTGCAAACATGAGAGGGATATTTAGAATTCACAAATCCTTGTGGTTTATGCATATAAACCTTCTCATGTAAATCTCCATGAAGAAAGCCATTTTTAAATGTCTAATTGCCTAAGCTGCCATTTGAAGGTTGTAGCTAGAGCTAGGATAAGCCTGACTGTAGAGTGTCTCACTACTGGGCTGAATGTTTCAAAATAATCAACACCATCCTCTTGAGTAAAGCCTTGAGCCACTAAACGAGCTTTATATCTGGCAACAGTACCATCTGCATTCCTTTTGATTTTACAAATCCATTTACAACCAACAATGGACCTATTTTCAAGTGGAGGAACTAAAACCCAAGTTCTTTGTTTCTGCAGAGCATCATACTCCTCTCGCATGGCTTTCTGCCATTGAAAATGAGAGCTAGCACTTCTAAAAGTATTAGGCTCATCGACATCAACAATATCAGCCAGAAAAGTATAACTAGAAAAAGTTGTAAAATCTTCATCAATAAGTAAAGATTGAAGTCATAGGACAACAACAAGATATGCAGAATAATCTTTTCTAGTAATAGCACCAGTTTTGAGTCTAGTTTGAATGGATGAACTTCGAGGAGGAATAATTACCTGGAGGCTGGAGTTGAGGACAAATAACAATGGAGGATGATCCTGAGAAGTAGTTGAAGTGAATGTTTTAGATTCTTGTGAATGTTCAAAACCAAAGGATAATCTTTCATTTGTTGACATCTCTAATGAAGAAGACTCTAGTGAATCAACATTTGTAGATGTAGACACTGAATTTATAGGAATTGCAGGTGTATCATATATGGGAATTTGAACAATAACTGGTGATGATTGCTATGATAAAGACTGCACTGATGTCTTAGATGAGGAAGATGTAGGTAGTTTAGCAGGAAACAATGTTTCATCATGAACGACATGGCTAGAGAGTATCAATTTCTTTGACTACAAATAATAGCAGAGAATTCCTTTATAACCAACATCATATCTCAAAAATATACATAATGCAGATCTTGGTTATAACTTGTTCTGATTATATGGTCTGAGATAGGGATAAACAGCTGACACAAATATTCTCAAATTATCCAATTCTGGATGTTTGTGGTGCAGCATAAATTAAAGAGAATTCAACTGAAGTGAATGAGAAGACATTTTATTAGTTAGGTAGACATCATGAGCACAAGCATAGAACCAGAACATTTGAGACAATCTTGTTGCATTTAACAAAGTAATAGTTGTCTCCACTATGTGTTTATGCCTTCTCTCAACAAATCCATTTTGTTGAGGTGTATGTGTTGGAAGTATGCCCACAAAGCCACTCATTTGATGTAATAGCTTTTTGGAATACTTATTGTATTAAACTTATAAATGTTTAATAGAGGGCAAAGCTTATTGTTAATCACTGTTTATTGTATCTTGTGTTTAATCAATAAGGGAATCCAAGGAATGTATTTGATCTAAGAGATAAGTGATCTAAGTAAGTTAGATTTACGAGACCTTTTCTCTTATGCTCATTCCTAAAATGTTCCTAGCCATAGGGTTGCCAATTGGGCATTGACAATCCGCTAAGGTTAGTATGTGTTATGTCGACTCAAGCGTGGATATGACAAGTCTCAAGTCATTTAGTGTTGGACACTAAGACAAACACATAGGTGCTTGAAAGAGTAATCGAGTACATTGAACTACGATCAAAACAGAGTTCAAACATACATGTCATGTAAGAACTCGATGGTTACAATATGCAAAGTAGTCCTTTGACCTGAGGCATCATTGATGTCTAATGGTTAGGTCCTTGGTCTTTGATCGTGTCAAATGGCGTTCCTTTGGAGTGTCCACGGCATGGTTGGGGTCAAGCTATCTAGTCATGTAGACATATGAATGCACATCAAGGGATCTCTAACCTTATGGAAGGATAATACTCTAAGATATGATTCGAGAGTCTTTGGCCAAAGCATATGAATATGACTAAGGAAGTTTGTTCCAAATCCTATTCAAGCGAATCATATAGAGAAGTATCACATTGGATAGTAGACATGAAACAAACTATCACTTAAACGATGTGATTAAGAGTATTGTATTAGAGAAGGACCGTATTGCATTGTAATTGTAACTGGATAGGTTCTCCAACCACTTCTACTTAGCTTGGGTAACCATGACATGCTGCTAGGTGTCACTCATGGTTTGTGGTAGCCCTAAAGATTGGCAAACACTAATCTTAAGGGAGAATTGAAATGTGATTTCAATTCACAATCGATAGTTAAGAGTAACATCGCCCACTGCCTCGCTAATTGGAACCTAATGGATCGTACACCGAGTAAAGATGAAAGTGAAGAAATTAAATGAAATGGATAAACAATTAAATAGTTAATTGAAGAATGGTCAAAGTTAATTAATTAGTTAATTAATTATACGAAACGTTCGTATTGGGCTTCTAAGTTGGTTTTGGGTTTCGGGGCCCAAAAGTGTTTTGGTCCACAAGGCCCATTATGTTTAAGTTGTATGACAACTAAAACAAATTGGGCAATTAGCCCAATAACAAAAGGGGAGGCCGGCCACATGAGTAAGGGTAGCAAACTTGTGTTATTTACAAGTTTGCCACTCACTAGAAATGAAGTATAAATTAAACTTTATAGCTTTATTTCATTTTAGGGTTTTCCTTAAGAAATTTGGGTGAAACTTTTCTCTCTAAATTTCTACAAGGAGGCCGGCCACCTTAGGGAGGAAATCTAGCAATTTCTTCACCCCTAAGTCATCCATTTTACCTTCACATTTTATCTTTGGTGTAGAGACTTGGAGACATCACATCTTTGGTGTTTTGGAGAACAAATCCTCAAAGAAGCAAGGAGGTGACTTGAAGGCCCTCCACTTGGGTGAATCCCTTGTGTAATCAAGGATGAGCTTCAAGGGTAATATTCTCTAAATCCTTATTCTCTTTAATGTTGTTAAAGAGTCATGGTTCACCATATACTAGGCTTTGAAAGTCATGGGTTTTATGAATTGATTTTGGATGCATGTTTAATTTAATTTGTTAATATTTTGCATATGTATTCAAATGTTCTTTAATGTTCTTCACTAGGACTTAAAATTTCCTTCAGTATGCAGACAAGATATCCTATGTACCATACCCTTAAGTGCAACAAAGTTCTCAAATTGCTTGCTCATTAACTCACCACCTCCATCAGATTGAAGAATTTTAATACTGGAACCAAATTGAACAATCACATAAGCATGAAACTTCATAAAAATATTGAACACATTTGATTTATTGCAGAGTGGGAAGATCCACAAAAATTTAGTATAATCATCCACAAATGTTACATAATATCTATGGCCTTCAACATATTTGATTGGCGAATGACCCCAAACATCTGAGTGGATCTTTTCAAAAGGAAACAAACACCTATTTGACTTATGAGGAAAAGGTAATAATGTCATTTTGCCATGAATACAATCTGTACGCATTCTAAATGTATCATCTAACACTTGAGAAATCTTAGACTTATACAAAATAGATGACATTACTTCATTTGTAGGATGTCCCAATTACTAACGCCAAAAATATAACTTTATTTGTTGTCCAAGATGTGCAGAAGCTGAAAACTGACTTGAAGAAGACAATGGTTTGAACATAGGAATTTGAAACAATTCGTTTGGCCTACTTTTTCCTCTGTAAAAGATCTCCTTTATTACCTTATCTTGCACAAAAAACCAAATATCATCACAGATAAACCAACATCTATTATCTTTGCATAATTGTTTCACAGATAAAAGATCTTCAGCAATATGAGAAAAATGAAGAACTTTATGTAATTTCAGAGAATGTGTAGGAGTGGTAAGAGTTGTAGAACCAGTATGCTCAATATTTAAAACTTGACCATTTCCAATTTTGATTCTATCATACTTTTCAAATGGTGTAGCATGATTGAATGTGTTCATGTCGGATGTCGTATGATGGGTAGCACCGGTATCAACTATCCAAGCATCTCCAGTTGGGTAGGAGAAATATGTTGTGCTGCCATAGCATTTATGTTGGAACTAGAAGTATTTGGACTTGGAACAAATGAAGAAGATGAGTGAAACTCAAAGTCTTGTGGTGCTTGAAGAGATGATGGTGGAATAGCTACTTGATATGAAAAATTTCCTTGATAATAGCATTCAAGAGCTATATGACCACGCTTGCCACATATTTGACATTAAACCAAGATTGCCATCTTTTCTTATAATTGTTACCAGAACCTCTTCCTTCATTATAAAAAGGCTTTTAAACTCCTCTTTGTTGTCCTCCAAAAGAATTCCTAGAATTATTAAAAGACCTAGGCCTTGGAGTAAAATTGTTTGAAGCACTTTCAGTGAATCCAAAACCATAACCATAAGGCATAGTTGATGATGAGGGAAATTGTTGAGGCATAGGTGATGGGGATTTGAAATTGTTAAGGCATATGTGATGTGCCAGAAATAGGAGGATACATTGGTGAGTGAACATTGGTAGGATAGAATGATCCTGGTGTGATTATACCAATAGTTGCATATGACAAATCATCATGAGAATTAGAACTTGAAGAAGACCCAACTCCAAAATTTTTTGAAGAAGAACCTCCTTGCATAAACATAGCTGCCATGGAATAAGATAAAGTGTTTTCCATGCCCTCAATTTCCCTTTCAGTATTTAACAATTAAGCTCTAAATTATTTCAGAGAAATAAAGGACTCCTTAGCCAAAACAATTGTTCGAATAATGGCACTCTCTCTTGGTAACCCAGCCAATACAACAATGATCATATCATTTTCAGAAATAAATTCCCCGCTACAATTAGTTGATCTCAAATGGATTTCAACATTGATAGATACTTGTGAATAGAGTCATCACTATTTTGAAGTGTCTGAAACTCAATTTTGAGCATATTAATTCTGGATTTTGATACAGTAGCATACATATCTTCAAGAGTAGTCTAAGCTTCATAAGTTGTTTTGCAGCCAAGAACATGCTCAATAGCATCATCAGACAATATAGCAATGAGAAGTCTAAGCAAAGCAAGATCAGTAGTTTCCCATTCTTGAAATGCAGTTATAAGTTCTTTAGTAACACCAGTTTCTATATCGATCACAAACTTTAGAGGACACACAAATGTGCCATCAAAGTGATCAAATAACTTGTAACCTTTAAGTACTGACTGAAATTGGAAAGCCCATTTAGAATAGTTAGAATCGCCCAATCGAATTGTGAGCATTCCAAGAACACTTGCAATTTTGACAGATGACGAATTCATTATTTAAGAAGCAGATCAACAACCCACAATTTCTTCAATAAGCAATCACCAAACAACTAGCTAAACTGGCATTGGCCTTGAATTAACACTTTCTAACTAAACAAATTCACATATACAATTCTATGGCATTGGCATTCAAATCTTCTCAATTTCACAAATTCACAAACAATACTATAACATTGTCCTTCAAATCATCTTAATTTCACAACATCAAATCAGTAATCATGGCATTGGCCTTTATACTATTGCAATATGTTAAGATGAACTGAAAAAGATAAGGCTCAGAACAACACAATCTAAAGTACACAAATAGAAAGCACTGCCATGGATGGAAGAACCAAGAATCAAGATCCTCAAATAGTTAGTCTTACTTCTTCAAAACCAATCAACAAATCTTCAAAGAAGCAACAATTCGGAAAAAATCAGCACTGACCCAAGAAAATTCAGTACCGACTAGAGAAAAAACCCTCAAAGAATCAGCATTGATAGTATCGACACGCGCAACATACCCCCAAAAAACCTTACTAAGAGATTAGTAACCCCACAAAGGAATAACCGGCTCTCGATACCATATTAACACAAAGAAATCTAGGGTTTACAGTAGAAAAGCTTCGAAAGAAGAATAAGAGAAAGAACTGTAGAGAGAAAAGCTCAAATGGATATTTCTTATTTCTGAGAAAATGAATCTTACAAGAGAAGATATTTTCTTCTACTATTTATAGCCTCCTACATTTAGTAACTGCCTTGCTTAACTATTAAGCAATTATACAATCTTAGATGTTATAAACCTAACACATGGCACCTTAACTACCCTTTGATATTTACAATCATTAATAGTGCTTAATACAACTCGAGCCTTATAAGTTGCTAATAGGAACACCACAAAATGGTCTTTAAGAGACTCCTCTAATAGAAACACTTTAAATTTTTTAGACTTGCACCTTTGTATAGTTTTCAAAGTAGTGTGATATGTGGGATGTTGGGTATTCTTTGTACCGCAATAAAGAAAAAAAGAAAGGAAATAACAAACAAAAGTCATGCGATATTCAAACTATATTTTTATTATAAAATAATAGGGGTTTGATGGGGGGAAGGGGGTGTGATTGCATCCGTCTTGGACTGCCTACATATCTCCAAACTTAGAGAATCAAATCTCAGATATAGTTCTAAGAAAATATGATGCAATGTGCGTTTACATTAGGGTTCATCTTGACGACAGTGCCTTGACATAGGCAGGCTTTTGACATACTTCTGTATGGCTACACACAGATGGACGTTGATGCTCTTTGTGGTTGAATCTATGGTTGATGACCTACATATCTTCTCATGTCAACGAAGAATCCAACCACGTCTAGTTCACTGAAGATTTTTAGAAATACCTCCTGAACTTGGGGATATTCTACCTTTTGGTGATTGGAGCTCTACCCGTGTGTGCAAAGTTGTAGGTTCCTTTGCCTCCATGTGCTTTGGCATTGCCCAGATGCTCTTGCTCCCCGTAAATACAATTAATGCTGACGATTAACTTTTTAGCTGGTCACCAGTCTTCCTTCTTGTCTTGAGTTCATATTATTGGGACTTACCTTAACCTTTCTTTTTATCAAGTTTCTTTTTTTGGCTTTGTCCTCCATAAACTCCCAGCAATATCCCTGATCAAGTATATCTTCAACAAGATCACAGAATATACTGCAATTATGAAGAGTGTGGTCGTGGCACTGGTGGAAAAGGCAGTATTCATTTGGCGTATTCTTGGCCAGATGATCAAGAAAAGGTTTAGGCCTTTAAGGAAAGGCTTGTCCTTAATGCTGTGGAAGACTTTGTTGATTGTAGTATTCAAGGCAGCATAATGCTTTGGTAGATGAAGCTGGCTCGTCCTTGCACCCTATCTGGTCATTCCAACAGGGAGAAGGAGGTGAAGTATCACGTTCATCCTTCTTCCGATCGAACATCATGTCTTGATCCAAGTTAGAGTTCATCCTTTGAGCTTTGTTACCCCAGCTGGTAATGTCATCGACTATGTCAAACCATTCTACCAAAGCATACATCGTTGTCCTTATACAACTCTTAGCATTCCGATAGTGCATGATGTGGTAGTTCAATTCTGATTCTCCATAAAAGTATTTGAACTTGGGCTCGGTAAACTTTTCTAGATGAGGTGCATATTCGATGGTTGAAGAAATAAGACCTTTGGCCTTGGTGACAACCTTGCTAGAGAGTTAATTTCAAGAGTCTCTCTGAGCATGCTAAAATTACCCTAGTTTAGTGGCTTGCACCATTTTTACTCTTGAGATGAATCTAGATTGTCAAATTTGAAAGGCCTATACTCCACATGGGAGGGTATTACAGTGTCCAAGGGGTCGAAGTTGCACTAAACTCTGATCCTGCATGAAATGGTATGACTGACAGTCAGGCCACCATGTTGTTTAGCCTGGGAGTTCGAATCAACAGTGTCACCAGGGTAAAAACGGACGTCGTTACAATCGGATGTCCATTAAGAGGGATTCAAGCTTCCAAATATGAAGACAGAGACTTGGGTTTGCAGAGTAATTCCGCGAGTATTCTCTAGAGAGGATGGGGCACGTGCATATTATCATAAACAACATCTTAAGTTATGCCCTAAACCCCACCTTATTTAAAGAAAGAAAAATTAGATGACTAGCTAGGGGATTGGGAAGGACCATAGAGTTGGCAAGCTCTTATTTTTGGAGAAACTTTGTGGCTTTCATCCGCCTTTTCGAAGTCGACAAAGTTTGAATGATTCTCAGCTTGAGAAGTTGAAAACCATTCACATAAGTAGTGATCTTCAACAAGGCTTCCCATATCTGGTCTATGGTGCGGGGAACTTCACCAGTAAGAGTGTCACTGTTACCCAGAGTGACATAGGCGTTTGGGAGTTGATTGCTTCCACCCTAAGTGTTGGTGTCAGCGTTCACAGAGTTGTATTTAGCAAACATGGTGTAGTAGAGTGATTTGGTAGAAAGACTATGAGTTCAAGTCTCAATGAAAAGCACCAATTGTTGGAACCAAATTTGCGCATTCGTGGGATACCAATCAAATGCTCTTCGAAGGTTAAGTTAGTCAACAATATTCAGACTCAAGCAGTGAGTAAGAATAATCTATGAGTTACAAGATTGTTACCAAAGTTAAGCCCAAAACAAGGGTATTTATACTAGTAAGGAGGAAGACCTTTTAGAATATGAAATCTACATTAAACCGGAGAATCTAATAGAATATCTAGGAACATATATTGTTTCTTCTTAGGCATGCGATTACTTATGTCGCACGCCAATCCCTAGATTGTAGAAATCTTCAAGAATATAGGATATTCATTTGACCCTAGTCATATTATGTTTCTGTATCTTGCAATAAGAATGGTCAACTCAGCAAAGTCGGCGGACTTCGCCTACCTTTTCGGATCACAGAAAGATATGGTGGCATTGTGGTATTCTTAAGCAACTCAAACCGATCGGAGTTGTTCAGTCAGTGACCAAGCTTCTGAGGTAACGATCATCCTTACTCCGACCCTGAAAAATCATAGTCCCATACTTGGCCTTAAAAAGTTTTTTTAAAATCCTTCATTAATACTTATGCTTCCACTGAAGTAGTGATTCATATAACTAACTAATTAAGTTGAAGTGATATGATCATGGTTAATTGTAAATGGAGAGACTAAGAGCATCTCCAATGCTTGTCCTCAAAGCTGTCAACACTACCTTACAACTTTATAAATGAGGAATAAGACCCTCCAATGCAAATGAAATTGAGCTCTTAAAGTATAAGGATTCACCGGATACATGAGGCAAGTCCTTCCATATAGGGACAACACCTAGACGGATATGGTGGAGCTTAATGGGCATTTTTAGCGGAAAACTCGGCCTACCTACGTGCTTGCTACTTTGCAGCTATTACATTACTCCATCCACACGCAAAATGTTGCATTACTGGCCAGACAAATGTTGACATAACTACAATCATAGGTCTCGCAGCACATGGTGCTTTATTATATATTTATGCTAATGTGCCCCATTCCATGATACATATGTACTATGGTGTTTTTTTCCTTCACATTTTTACCGTTGAAGATCAACTATTTGAATTAAAATTTGAAAGTTACCATTGGAATTCAATGGTGGAGTTTCATCCCACAAACTTTGGTAAGGGAAAAAAAATTTGGTGTCGAAATTTGAATTATTTTTTTGGAAACTTTCATGAAAAGGGTTTGGGCTAAATTTATTTTAACCAAAAACTATACTATAACTTTATTTAATAAAAAAGAAATAAAATTAATGAAAAACACTTAAATTTTATAAAAGGACAAAATAATTTAAATTTTAATGAATATGACACAATTTAAAAAAAAAAACCTAACGTGCGGGACCCCGCGTGTCCATCATAGTCACTGTTTTTTAAACTGAACACTATTTATGAAAAATGGTACAATACTATTTATTGGTCCAGTTTCATAAATAGTGCTTAATTCTTGGTCTACTTTCATAAATTAGTGTCTAGTTCGTAGTCATGTTTTATAAGTAGTGCCTAGTTATTGGGTCTAGTTTCATAATAGTGTATGGTAATGGTATAATTTCATAAATAGTGTCTCTTTCTTGATCTGGTTTTATAATAGTGCCTAGTTATTGGTCCACTTTCATATATAGTGCCTAATACTTGGTCATGTTTCTTAAATAATGTCTAGCTCTTGGTTTTGTTTCATAAATAGTGTCTACTTATTGGTCCAGTTTCATAAATAATATCCATTTATTAGTCCAGTTTCATAAATAATATCCATTTATTAGTCCAGTTTCATAAATAGTGTCTATTTATTGGTCAAGTTTTATAAATAGTATCTAGTTCTTGGTTCAATTTCATAAGGTTTGAAACTTAGACCCTGTTTGGTCCTCTAAAAGCACCAATTGCGCCGAAAACGATGAATCCACAATTGATCCTTTAAATCAAAACCTTGAGAAAATTATGTTTGCAATAATTATATTTAAAAAGCTATTTGTAATTACCAAATTAAAATACTGGATACTATTCAAGTGGTGAAATTTTTTTTTATGGCCGTAACACAAGCGGTTCATCACGTGTCATTATGAAAATTTTATTTTTGATGTTATTAATTTTTTTTAACACAAGAATCTCATCACTTGTATAGAAACATGAAGTGTATTACCCCGTATTTTGGGCACATTAAAAAGTTTCTCGTCATTTTAACTACTATTGGGAAACAACAACACAAAAATAAAACTAGAGAATGTAATTCAATTTAAAGTCTTTTTCTTATTCTAAGTAAAAAATAAAAATATATTAATATAGCTGACAACCGGAGAAAAAAGTGGAGTGTGAAAAAGGAGAGGGGTGGTGGTGGTGGTGTTTATGCAGGCATGGGCTTTGACCGACCCCAAAGTAATTGGTGCAGCAAGCAAAACATGAAGGATTTGTTGTATCATTTTATATGGGGAATGCGCCCAGCGCAAGTTGGGGGTTTTATGTTTTATTTTTTTATTTTTTTGTTTTTAATATTAAATAAAGTTAGATGATAGTTTTTAATTAAAATGTCAAAATTTGAAGCTATTTTTCTTTAGTTTTTTTTTATTTTTTTGTAGAAATGTTTACAAAAAAAAATAAAAAAATACAATAACATGAAGTTAAATTAACTTAAAATGTTAAAAAAAAATATCTCGAATGAAATTATCACATAAAATTATATAAATCTCGAATTTAAAGTTTATACTATAAGCCTCTCTAAATGAGTCCTCAAATTTCGTAGTTGTGGGAATCTCTCAAATTTAAGGTTTGTACTATAAGGACTAAGGTTACGTTGATGTGCTTCGTTCGTAATGATGCTCTAATTTAGGGTTTATACGGTAAGGATCCTGAGAGGTTCTCTTTGTTGTTTGTACTTAGCAAGCAGCACAAATGCAATTCAACTCAACAAGTGGAACCTACAATCCGTACAATATGGTCTCCAAATTAACTTTGTGTTGAGTCTATAAAGGCTGCTGCTTCATATATAATATGTGTGTGTGTAAGTATAGTTAATTGGCGCAACACCCCTTTTTTTGTCCATGGAGTGGGTTTCACACGGACATTTCCAACATGACAGCCTTTGAGTTGGTGAGTCAGTCGTCTTTGTTTATAAAAGAAGATTATGTATCTTGTAATTAGGCACGCCACACGTTAAAGTCGTTAACTGTATTACTCTGAAGGCTTCTTTCTCTTCCAGAAGATAAGAATGGGCACTATCTAATCTTTACGTGAGAAATGCCCCCACTTGACAAATATTAAACTCTATTATATTTAAATCCACGACTAGTAACTCTCTCAAAGACTCGAAGCTTAAGGCTAGAAAGGGCAGGTAAGGCCATTTTCAGCCGATTGGGTCAAAAAGTTATAAGGTTAAAAATAGTTTAAAATTGTTGCAGTCTTATTTAGAATAGGAATGTGATTGTGTAAATCCTAGTAGATTAGGAATGTATCTTATATTCCTATTAGGAGTAGATTACTTATTAAGTATTGTAATCCTTATGGGAAAGGGTTTGCCCTTTCTACTACTATAAATAGAGGCACAATGGGGTGAATAAATCACACCTCACAATTACACATCTCTCTCTTCTTTTCTAAAGTGGCCGGCCTCCCTCTCCCTCTCTAACCCTAGATCGCTCAATCAAATAGGCCTACAACACGTTATCAGCACGCTCTTGACGCTACGCTAACAAGAGAGTTTATTCTTCAATTAGGGGAGTATTACGTTTTAATTATTCTTTTTGAGATTAATTTATTATTATTATGAATTGATCAACATGATATTGATTCAATTTAATTTTTCTTTGTTGAACGTGATACAACGCATTGGAGACGCAATTTCGGCTTTCTGAGAAGGATCTTCTATAAATTCAAAGGCTTTTATTTGTTTTCTGCCAATCAGGTACGCCTAAAATAAAGTAAGATATTTGAAACGACTCTGAAGCATGAAAACATTCCCCATGATGCATGAACCCCCTACATTTATATTTACCTTTCGATATATATATTGTATATGTTCATATATTTGTCAATATATATATTTATTTCATGCATTACGCAATTATAAATCGCTATGTGGAATTTGTGAGTCAAAGAATTGAAAATAAATTAGAAGCAAATTAGGGTTTCCTAAACCCTAAGGGATTTGAAAAAAAAAAAAAAACAACAGGGAATGGATTTGGTGCAGCACCGCACCATCCTTGTGCAACCAGGACACCAGGTTTCGGCCTGGACTGTCCCTGCTGGGCCTGCAGCTCACGGCCTTCTCGGCCCGCACACATATAGCCAGCCCATACGCTGGGCTTAGCTTCCCGTGCCTGAGACCCAGGATCCAGCCTTCGCTGGGCCTTCCCACGTGCTCGCCCACAAGCCAGCATGTGCTGGGCTTGTTTCCATGCCCCCCTCACGGCCCAATCTTGAAACCCAGCTTGCGGCTGGGGTTTCTTCCATCCACCGTGACCTGTATGGACCACCAAGTTTTTTTTAGCCTTGCCTTATGTTTAAGGCACCCACGGCACCCATGCCCAAATTATTTTGGAGCATTTTTTTAACCTAATGCTATTATTTTAGCATTCTAAATAATTTAACCCGTATGTTAATATTATTTTGCTTCTACAATCGACCCTGAATGGTCCCGATTTATTGAATTAATTAAAAGTGACCTGCAGTCCATTAATCTGATAATGAATCCAAAATTCTTGGCCTGAAGCTCACTTTTGGACATTAACGATTCAATAATTTATTTCTCTTCTTTGAACCGTTGACTCACTTTCGTAGTCCCGAAGCACTCACACTTGAGTTCCCGAAGAACCTCAAAATCCACTACACTTAGTTGTATATTGCATTCTGTGTTCTTGCAGGAACCTCTCTTTTATGAACTAAACGTTCATAAACTAAATCGAACCTGTAGTTTCGAATTCAGTGCCTTTGAAACCTGAAGTTTTTCATAAAACAATACACCCATGAAAACCCGACATTTTTCATGACACCATGTCTTAGAACTCGAATGTTCTACCTTTGATGCTTATGGATGATTCCTTCCCATAGCACCAATCACAATCTTGTTCCCTCCAAATTCAGTGGATTGTCGAACCGTCACAAGTTTGATTTTCCTGATTTGGACGTTTCTAATAGAAACCACTTTATGTGGGGTACAAGACGTGAATCTCCACTTGACTATCAAGAAGTTGAGCAACCATTGAAGCCAACAATGGCATGGAAGAGCTGAATAAGCCTCCGCCATGATCTTCATTCGAAGACTTATGCCCGAAGCATTACAAATGGAAATACCTCCGACGGAGGATTCCATGGCTCTTTGGCTCGCTTCTATGGACTGTTTAATCATGAAAGATATTGCCCGAAGCATACCATAATTACGTCCATGAATGAGTACAATTATGAAGTTTATAAATCCGATTGAATTTTGACTAGAGAATACTTTTCTCGTCATTCTTTGTTTCTAACTTGCTCTTGAAGCAGCAGTGTAGAAAGTGGAAGTCTACCATATTCTCGGATCTGATTACTACCACAAACGTGAGAGAAATGTATAAACCCAGTTCGGCTGGAGTCTACCGAATGGTATAGACTCAGTTCGGCTGGAGTCTACCAAATGGCTCGACCCAGTTAGGTCAAAGACTACCAAATGGTGATGCACTGCTTCGGCAGAGATACACCAAATGGCATACCTTCTCACAATCCAATTTTGAGTTTGTTTTTACAACATATGGTAGAATCAGGGCCTGCCAAGGTGTGGCATCATGCCCGAAGCGTGATCCTTGGCACGTAAGACCTAAAACTTCAAGAATAAGGGATAGTATTCCCGAACCTTAACCCTGCAGAATCTACTTTCGTCTCGATGGAATAGATCATTGGTTATGCACCTGTTCGTGCCCCTACCAATGTTGTTAAGGCATACCATTCTCGTAGTCAATATGTGAGATTAATTTTGCTCCACCAAACACCGTTGGAAGAGCATAATTTTGACATGGATGGCCTTATTGGCCGAATCCCCTTAGTAAACTATTTACTTTGTGAACATTTTTCCATGTTCTTGGATTCAAGTTTGGTGTATGTTTTACTTATGGATAATCTTATTGATATTGTCCTCGAATATGAGTTAATTGAATCATGTTTCTTAGTACATATGACCGATTCAATTAAACACGTGATTAGGTAGGAATGTGGGAAAGTTAGTTGTCTGGACGAATGCGTACTACGCACACTAACTTTACACCTAAATCACATCTCTAACAACGACTTCAGGTCTATCCAACCTGATTAAGAGCATTGGCACGCTCCTCGTTGTATGAATGGTACTGCATCACCATTTAAGGGACCTTGAATTCTCCCTGACGTTGAATTTTTAAGGATCGAGATGACAATGATCATAAATGAAACCACTAAAGAAAATAGAGTGAAATATCTTTGCACCACCTCCAAAAATGAGCCTGAAGCTTTGATTTGGGGCCAATGAGTTGTTTCCCAACTGGGAATACACCACATGTGGCCGGCCTGGAGCCTGGTGATTGAGTAGTTTCCTTGCTTTGGCACGACCATTTGGGACACTTAGGTTGAACAATGATGCTATGACGCATCTCCTTACCCGAAGTAAGGATCTTGTGCCTACAAGCACACTTTGCCAAGCCTGCTCATTAAGGAAATTGATTTTCTATATCATTCCTCGCAAAGATACGAAATCACCTCTTTTCCATAGTGGATTCAAGGGAATATATGTGGACTAATCCAATCAAAATGCGGACCATATAAAGACTTATGGTTTTGATTGATGAATCGACAAACTGGTCACATGTTTGTCCACACACACATTACTGCTAAACCTTTTGGCCGATTATGGGTTCACCACCCTACTTATCCCTTAAGGTCCTGGAGACTGGATAATGCCAGAGAGTTTATATCGACGGTTTTCGATAAAGTATTGCATGTTGTTTTGGGTTTCTAATTGAACATTGAATTCCCATGTTCACCCCAAATAGCCTGGCCTAGTGATCATAAAGCGCAATTTAAATGATCGCCCGAATTTTGGTGAACATACCAAGTTTTCGGTTTCTGCCTAGGGCTATGCAATCCTTATACGCAGTTATGTTGGTCCGCCTTGAGGCCCATTGCCACCCAACCTATATGACGTTATAGTTGGTTACTGGGTACGAACCTGACGATTTTCGTATTTACGCATTTGGGTGAGCATTCCATGTGCCAAGTCGCGCTGCCGCAACGTACCACCATGGGTCCTCAAAGAAGGATGTGTATCTTTTGTCGATCATGATTCTCCTTCACACTAGCTCTCTTCGAGCCCTTGCATGCGATCTCTTTACCGCTCATTTGCGGGTTGTCACTTTAATGAGACACTCTTCCCGCCGTTAGGGGGAGATAAGAACGTCAACGTTCCTGTAGAACGGCGCGAAGTTGCGTGGACGTTGCCCACTATGTCTCATCTCGATCCCCATACCGCACAAGTGTGATAAGCAAGTGCGATGAATTCTAGATTTCAGAATGTTGCTCCAGACGCATTCCTCTGATCTAGCTAAAGTGACGAGATCATATACCAGCTGCAAATATGCCTGCAAGGATAGACGTACTTAACGGACGTCGAGTCAACATCCCTGGAGGATGTGCCACCCCTATTGGACGGTTTAGACGCCCCTGTTGGACGGTCCGGTACAACGGCGGATAGCCAATCAATCTGTCTTGGCCTGGAGCACGACAGATCATTCGGTTCGTAGGATTCACTTCCCTAAAAGAGGAAGACACGACACAACTATGAATCTAAACTCGATCGCTGTCTCAAATCATTTCCATCTCATGAGATTAATCCGGATTACTCCCGAGACATGAAGTTCTTGGTCCAGTATACTAGTTTGGATGAGAAAAATGGAATTGAAATGAGATTATCATCGATGATGTTTTCACTTATATGGTAGCTACCGACATAAATGAAAAGCGACGATATCGAACCGTGTTCCGTTGATTAAGTGACAACGTAGAACTGATTGGACAACTGAGATTACAATCTAGGTCAAATTCCTTACCAAAGTGTGTATTGGACCTGTCGTTCCTACACTGCCCAAGGTAACCCTATTGTGTTACAAGTGGGAAAGGAAGCGTTATGAGATGAATGAAATAGTGCGACGTGATGCACGCCTTACGGCGCAAGGTTTCTCTCAAACGTCCTATGATTGACAGCAGCATTATGAAATATGGTTAGTGTTTTCTCCATCGGGATATAGATACAGAGACTTACATGTAAGTTCCCGAAGAATTACATGGACTGGTTCAAAAAGTTCCAAAACCACGGAACACCCTCTTAACTTGTTTTGAGGCGTTCACTTAAATTCGACGGATGTGGTATACCCGTTTAAGTGATTGTTTGATCAGTCAGGGATATGAATTATGCCCTTACGTGTTAAACTATGAAGTTTTATTCCAAATTGCTAGAGTTATAGTTTATGTCGTTAACACGAATCTCACTAAGACTCTGGAAGAGCTTGAGAAAACTGTCTCGCACCCGAAGATGGAATTTGAGATGAAGGATCTTAGGAAAACTCGTTTATGCATTGACCTGAAGTTCAAAGCGTTGTTCTGACGGTACCTTGGTCTACCAGTCAAACTACACTTCAAATGTGTTACCTTTGAGTATACCTTTGATCGTCCATACGTTATATGCAAATGAGACCCTTGAAGAGGTTATGGAATCCGAAATTCCATATCTAAGTTCAACTTTGCGCTTCATTGTACTTAGCTCATTGTATTTAGACAGGACATCTCCTTCGCTGTTGATCTTGGTAAAGATGCAGCACCGCGCCGACACGCAACCACTGAATTGGTATTAAAGACGTACCCTGAAGGTATTATGAGGGCAAATCCCAACGCATCTTAGCGGATCCGACCCCCCTGATCCTCGAAATGATGATTGCCTTGTTGTTATGCTGACGCAGGTTACTTATCAAACCCGCACAAGGCAAAATCCCCAAATGGTTATGTCTTTACCGTTAGGGACATCGCAATATCTTGGAGGTCCATGATATGACCTTAGTTGCGAAATCTTCGAATCGTTCCAAGACTCACCTCACTTCACTACGCCACAAGTGAGACATGGTTAGGAGTTCTTGTTGAGCATGTTCGTAGTACTTGCTGTGTTTTCATCCCTCGTTGAGTCCCGACAACGATTCATGAAGACTATACCACATGTATCAACCCGACCAAGCCATGATACATCAACAAAGTCAACGCCAAGACATATTGCAACTACATCTACATCAGCAAAGCATCAGGAGATTGAAGTCATGCAAGCCGATCCCAGACAACCTTGCCGACCTCTACACAACGTCACTGCCGAGGTCAACCTTCCAGAAACTTGTCCGAGGAATTGGTATGCCTAACTATTATATGCAATGCTTGTAGTTCTCACTTGGAAGTTATGTCAAACTCAGGGGGAGTATCCAGAAGTATACTCACTTGATCTTAATGTACTCTTTTTTCCTACGATTAGGAGCATTTTTCCCACTGGGTTTATGCTACCTAACTAGGTTTTAACGAGGCACCCATCCTGGGCTGATCATACCCTTGAGAGCTCTTCTACTTGTGTCCAAAAGATGTATAGTTTTGACTTAATGCAACTTCTCACTTTTCTCCTTAGACTATGGGTTTTCCCCACCTTGGGTTTTACCATAGCGAGGTTTTGTGAGTTTTACTTTTTATGCATTCTTCCATTGATTTGAGACTCGCATTCGCCCATTGTGCCGACGACTTCATCAATTGTACCTGCTTCATCACTGAAGACTTGATGCGCCATTTACTTGAGTATTTACACACTTAAGGGGGAGTGTTGCAGTCCTATTTAGAATAGGAATGTGATTGTGTAAATCCTAGTAGATTAGGAATGTATCTTATATTCCTATTAGGAGTAGATTACTTATTAAGTATTGTAATCCTTATGGGAAAGGGTTTGCCCTTTCTACTACTATAAATAGAGGCACAATGGGGTGAATAAATCACACCTCACAATTACACATCTCTCTCTTCTTCTCTAAAGTGGCCGGCCTCCCTCTCCCTCTCTAACCCTAGATCGCTCAATCAAATAGGCCTACAACAAAAATGACTTTATATTGTTAATTATCAATTTGGTAATGTTATGGCGATTAGATTTGTAGATAAAATTTTAGAAACTAAAAGATAGAAGTTGATAATTAGTTTATTACTTAAATGTTAATAAACATTTTCGTTCCTATTGATGAAACATTATTTAGTTTGCAATTTTTTCTCGAAATTTTGTCTCCCTAGCATCACCCTCATCAATTTACTTTATAAGACTAAAGTTATGTTGTTATTTATGAATTCACTAATAACACGACTAAATTAAATATTTTATTTTAAAGTAGAAATCACTCACTTTTTAGAGAAATCTGAAATTTACTTTTTTTTTTGGTCGGAAGAAATTTACTAATAATTGGCCCATTTTAATGTACAATATGCAACCCTTTAAATCGAGAAATTACCTTTCATTGATAAGATAAATAGTTAAAACTAAAGGGATAGTAAGGCAATGTTTGATACCACAAAATGCTTGGATTCTCACGACCCTACTCTATTGAAAAGAATAGGATAGTCTTAGTTTGTTGAGAATGAATTTCATATTGATGAGAGAAAGGACTTTACATGTGCTTATATATAGTTCGGATACTTTACATATTGTCAATTGATTTTATGATGAAACCTCAAATTTTTTCATCCTCCCACACGCACGCTACGTTATCCTATTTATGTTGTCCACATCTTTGCCTTAAAAATTTGCCATAAATAAGGGGGCATTTGTGAATGAATTCTACATTTATAGAAAAATGGACCTTACATATCCTCAAATTCTTTCATCTAGAAGAAAAAGAAAAAGAAAAATGGATAGATTTAATGGTTGAGATATTTCACAGAAGCTTCAGTCCCTGTAGGCTTGTACAATGTTGGTCAAATACTCGCAAAAGTCTTCCAAACACGTTTTGAAATATCAACAAAGAAAAAATCAAAGATAGTAAGAAATTAATACAATAAAAATCTTATGTCTCCACTTGAATTTTTTAAACATTTTATCGTATCTGACACCAAAAGAATTTATAAATACTGCAGCTTTGTGGTTCAAAATCATTCAACTCATCCCACTCCTCAGAGCCTTCTACAATTCTTTGATACGTACCAAACCAAGAGCAAAGAAAAACTAGGGTTTCCTTTATTAAAAACACAAAAAACAATCATCATCCATTTTTTTCATACACAATGAAAGGAGACGGGAAGAACAAGAAGTGCCTATCATATGTTGCTATTTTCATTGTGTTTCAGATCATAGTTATCACAGCCTTTGCACTTACCGTGATGAAAGTCAAGGGTCCAAAAGTCAGATTTGGCACAATTATTGTAGGAAGTGTCAGCTCCCCAAACACCAACTCTACATCTTTGAGTTTGACTTTGGATACCAAATTTGCAGTGAAGAACACAAATTTTGGTCATTTCAAATATCAAAACAGCACTGTCACAATCTACTACGGTGGACAGGCAATTGGTACTGCTGATATTCCCCAGGGAAAAGCCAAAGCTCGATCGACTCGGAGAACCGATGTTATGATTAGCATTAACACCGACAAGCTTTCTGCAGGATCCCCAAACCTTGGCAATGACATCAACTCAGGTGTTGTGCCTCTGACTAGTGAGGCTACGTTGAAGGGAAAGGTTGAATTGATGAAGATTATCAAGAAGAACAAGTCTGGCAAAATGAGCTGCAGCATGTCAGTTAATTTGAAAAACAGTGTTATCCAGGATTTGAAGTGCAAGTGATCAAAATTTTATGTGGTTTTGGTTAGTTTCGTTCATTGTGATATATTTATTTATTTACTTTTCCTGAGAGGACTTTATTGAGTCTGTCTCTTTTGTTTTTGTGTTTTTTTAGCTTTTCGGTGTTACACCTGTACTTTGTAATGCCTTTCGGATTGTTGTGTTATATTGATTATATATACATTCTTTTATATTCGTATTCATTTGGAGTCGAGATTAATTTGTGATTTTTTTTGTGGGTAATGGAAGGCAACAATAGCAAGCACAATAATCAAGTACTTTATTTTAACAACAGAAAAATAGTACTTTTTAAAAAAGTAATTAAAGTCTTTTTGTAGAAAAAATGAATTCTAGCATGCTTAAGTGAGTAAATGAAAGCCCTTCTGTTTCTGTGGTAAGCCCAAGGGAAATTGGTGCGAAAAAGGTAAAGATAATGAACGTTTAAGGGTTAGTTGATGTAACGTTGGTCTATTTCTTTGAATCGCTGTTGAAGGCTACATCATGATTTTTTTTCAAAATAGCCTTCTTTATGTAGTATCTATCTTGTATGCGTTCTTGTTATCTTAAAAAATATCATACATATTCCTCAGAAAAATGTAACAAAAATATAACCCAAATGTAAGTAGATGTTGGGTTGGAAATAAACATTCTATTGTAATTAATGTCCAGAAATATATGTAACCTGCTTCCTAAGATAATTTAATTAAGGTAGGACCTTATTTGTCTCATTAGAAAAAACAAGGATGTGTCATATCGGTCTTCTTTTAAAATGTACATATTACGGGTTTCTTTATACCGATTTTAATCTCCCTATGATATTGAGGCCGCCAAACACGAAACTGGCAATTGGTAATTATATAAAGAATATATATATAATAAAATTAAAAATAAAAGAGGACTATTTATTTTTTTTTTTTTATTTTTTATTTTTGTATTGTAGTAAGAATTTGTTGGGAAGGGACTGGGTTGATTGGCATCTGAGTGGAGGTTGTTGAGCATGACGTGGGTGCCTACGATGCCCATTCCGGCAGGAGTGCCTAAGGGGAGATGGATTGTACAATCTCCTTAGAACTCCAATGGCAGAGTGGTTCTGTGGTATTTGTTGAGAACCACCAAGTTATGATATCTTACGATAAAGACGTGAAGGGCGCCTTACACACTTTGGGTTGGACCAACTAAGGGCTAGTTTGGTATTGCTTAGCTTTAAAAAAAAAGTTGCTGTGAGAATAAGCGTCTGTGCTGTGAGAATAAGCGACTTTGAAATAAAGCCAGCAGAGTGTTTGGTAAACTTTTTTGTAAAAGTGCTTTTAGAAAGAAAAAAAACAGTATGATAGTGTTTGGTAAACTTTTATGTAAAACAGTTGTGACCGTGTGAAATGACCACAAAGGGTATAATACTATATTATTATTATGATATTTTATTTAATATTACTATCATAATAATAATACTAATATTAAATAATATGTTTTATGAAATAAACAGTTGATGCCTCATATCTCGATTTCAATCTTCGCCGAAGATCCAAACCCCCAAACATTCTCTATAATTCCATTGCCATTAACGACCTCTGCCAATTGCACCTCCGAGATCCCATCGCCGACCCTCTTATCCTAGTCGTCGTCGGTTGAATTTCTTCACTCGGTGCATTCAAAACGACTTTTCTGCATTTGTTGAAATGGGAGCCGCGTTGGGGCAGCAGAAGCAGCTTCGCCGCGCGCCCACTTGACACGGCAGAGTACCTTATTACTACCTTCATCAGCTTCACCGCGCGCCCACTCTGCTTTCCGCAACCCAAAAACCTGATTCCACTTCTCCCTCACTATGCTCCCCACAACCCAAAAACCCAAAAACTCGATTCCACTCCTCCCTCATTCGCCGCAAGGTTGTCAGAAAGACCTCCCCACCGCAATCTTCCTCTGCGAAAGAGGCGAGAGAGGCCATAGCTGAAGGCGAGAGGGAAAGGAGGGCAATTTTGGGTTATTGAAAAATTCGTTAAACGTACTACTGTTCACCCGCGTGTTTTGGTTTGGGAAGCTGCAAATAGCAACTTCAGGTTTTTGGGTACCTTTCACCCCAAACTTTGAAATAAAGTTGTTTTTCAAAGTTTACCAAACACCTAAAATCCTAACAGCTTTTTTTCACACCAGCTTTTTTTTTAATCACCTCAATCCCAAACTGCACCTAAGTGGGTTCATATATTCACTATTCGGTCTTGCAGTTGCCTCTAATTATATCTTCGGAGGGCCTTGGGAGTTTATTGGAACAAGACTACATCACCTCGCCAAAGTGAGATTCAAAAAGTGAAATTCAAGTCATAATGCATGATTGAGTAATCTAAGGGACAAAATTTGTCACGCTCTGGACGTCGACGAAAAAATATAACCCCGCGTCTAGCATGCGAGTAAAAATAAAATTAAATACGAAAACTAAACTACTCTTATAAAAGTAAATAAAAAATCTTTACAGAATGTACACAAAAATAAAATAAAATAAAATAAAATACGAAAACTAAGCTTCTCTTATAAAAATAAATAAAAAATCTTTGTAGGGTGTACACAAAAATAAAGAAAACTCTTAAATCCTTCGTCTAACACAAACTTAGCCCGTCTATCACCTAGCTTGCCCAGAGCCGGCGTTGGGGGAGTGCAACCGATTTGATGGCACAAGGCCCCCAAATTTTTTTTTGAATATAATAATATTATATAAAAATAATATATGGAAATATTAATCAAATCAAAATATATACATATAAAAATTGGATGGGTCAAAATCAAATCAAAATATATACATAAAAAAATCTGATAGGCCAAAACCATCAGACTACTACCCATCAAAGTCAGACTACTAGTACCTAAAAGCCATCAGACTACCTACAACCTGTACGAAAATATATTAAAAAATAATTAACAAAGGGCAAGGTTAATCAGAAAAGCCCACTGACCGAGGCAAACAATTCAAAGACAGAGTATTCCTCTCACGCCAAAATCCCATCGCTATGTTCTATTGTTCTTCTTTTCACAGCAGACTACCAGTACCAGAGCACTAGAATCCTAGACAATGTGCCAGTGTCCCAGACTCCCAGTGTAATTCCCTTCTCTCTGCATCCCATTGTTATATTTCCCACAAATTATTAAACCCTAATTTATAAATTTATGAAATTAAAGAGAAATTTCCAAATTATCAGAGTGATGGAGACTTCGATCAAAGCATGATATTTACTAATTTAAGTATATTGACTTGAACTTTGAAGATTTGGATATTTTTCATCTATAATGATTTTTTTTTTGTACTTTAAGGGCAAAATTAAGAGAAGAGCAGCCACAAAAAATCGCTAGATGCACACGTACTACCGACTATCAAGTTTCATCGTTCATATTTACTATAATTTTATTGTGATCTTGTTTGAGATATAAAAGATGGCACCTACTAGAAAATATCCATCTGGCTACTAGAAAAGTTGAATAATTGATGATTTTCCAGCAAAGAATGCACGAAGAGCCATCTTTAAGTGAAGCTTCAGTTCTAGACTTTTTTAAGTTTTGTTTATTTGGTTTGTTTAGATTGAACTTATTGTTAGTTATTAGTACTATGGTTATTTTGTAGCTTTCTTTGCATTTAATAATATTTAGAAACAGATGGTTAGTTAGTTTTAAAGTTTATTTCGATATTTCTTTTTAGCATCAATACGTTGTTCAATTTTTTTTAAGATGTCTTATAAGAAGGGCCCCTTTTATGAATTTTGCACAGGGCCTTTGAAATCTCAGAGACGGCCTTGACCTTGCCAAAAAATTCATCTGTAAAATAAAAAGTGAGGGGTGAGCAACAACCACTGTCGCTCAATGAGTAGAATATATAAGATGCAACAATCTCAAGTAATTCCACATAGATTGGATATCCATTATAAACATTTACACAAAATAAAAACATGTTTGACTTGAAAATATATTGAGATTTGTAAATAGAATAAATCCCACAATAGTTTGTGGTTTTCTTATCGAAAATAAGAACTTTTAAACATATTACATAAACCACTCACCTCGATCGATAACTAGAATCCCGACAAGACAAGCTCAATAGTAATCTCCAAACAACCAACTCACTAACCCTAAACTCTGTTTTCTTACTCTCTCTCTCTCTCTCTCTCTCTCTCTCTCTCTCTCTCTCTCTCTCTCTCTCTCTCTTTATGTATATATATATATATATATATATATATTATATTTCAACATATATATATGGGTGAACTGCCAATATAGAGCTAGAATTATCACTTCAATGAAAATTAGGTCCTTAAACTATTTTTTTAGAAAAATTAGTCCTTAAATTATAAAAATCTGCCAATTACATCCCTAATATTATATTCGAATCTACTATATTCAATTTTCTATCAATTTAAGTCACATTACTTGTATGTGATACACATTGGAGGGTAGATTAATAGTTTTTCATAAAGAAATAGTGTATAAAGTTAACTTTGAAGGGTAACTTGGTAGTTTTACATAAGAAATAGTGTAAGTTAACTTTGTAGGGTAAATTAGATGTTAGATTCACAACCTATATGAAATGTAAAGGTCTTATAGGTGAGAAAATGACAATAATACATTCTTAAGTGTGTAAAGTGACTTAAGTTGAAGAAAAATTAGATAAAATAGCATTGAATATAGTAGTAGGGACGAAATTAGCAAATTTTAATGAATTTAGGGGCTTATTTTACTGAAAAAATAATTCAGGGACCTAATTTTCACTGAGTTGATAATTCAGGGACTAAATCGGCACTTCACCCTATATATATATATATATTATGCATGCAAGACTGCCACTATATATATGCATGCAATACAACGTAACTAATGAAAGGTGAAGAGATGATATGAATACAATTTGCTATTTATAGGACACATAGGTCAACCATGTTGGTGAAAAGTAACAGTAGGGATGTGATATACATGGTGGCAATAAAGGGGTAGAGAGCAATGGTGCAGGGAGTGATGGTGGCGGTGAAGGGGGTTGTTAAGATGTTGTTAAAGGATGGTTGTGTTAACAATGATTGTGAAGAATGGTTATGAAAATGGTGCTTGAGAGGTAGGGATGATGAAGGCGGATATGGTGGTGCTAGATAGTGGTAATGGTGGTAGTTGTGGCGGCACACTTTCTAAGATAAAAGACAAAACAATGAGAGCAAGTATTAATAAAATTAAAAGCATATGTGAAAAGTAAAATAAAGTGTGTGAAAATCACTAATGTAAAAAAGAGAGAACCAATTTTCTGATGCTAATGTAAAATCTCAAAGTTAGATTAATCTCAATTTACTACCTTGAAGTTTCTTGGTTTTCAACATTTCATCCATGAAGTTTTTTTCGTCCCAGTCTGGTACTTAAAGTCATAATTTTGGGACATTTTCATGCATCCCTCAAAACTTCTGTTAACTGATGGTGTGGAGCTCACATAGATAATGATTGGGTGCCACATGTCAACATAAGCACACGTGGGTATTAAAAATTAAAAAAAAAATCTTTTCTATTCCCCTTCCTCTTCTCTTCCCAGATCCCTTCCACTCCTCATTCTTCAGTGCACCCAACCCACCTCCACCCTCTTCACCTCCCTTCTATTCTTTCTCCTAGATAGACAAGCTTCCAGTTCTCTTTCCTTATCTGTCTCTCAGATTTAGGTTTTCTAGGGTTTCTTAGAATTAGGAATTGGGATTGAATTTATAAAGTGGTGCTCCCCAACTCCTACTATTCTTGCTTTTCTACTTTGTGTTTTGAGCGTGGAAGCCTCGGTCCGCGAGTAAGCCGCAGAGAGATCGCCACTAAAGACGAAACCTTCGTTGTCCATAGCGGCAGCGAGGGAATCTGCAGATAGATTCGCCATCAAAGATAGCAACTTCTTTGACTACGGCAACAGTGAGAGAATTTGGAAATTTGCAAAGGTTAGAATAGTAGAGGTTAGGGCAGTGATGGATGGTGGGGGTTGGGTGCATTAAAGAAGAAAGAGTGAGGCATTGGGAAAAAGGAGGAAGGGAAGAGAAAAGTTTTTATTTTATTATTACTATTTTTTTAATACTCACGTGGGTCCATATTGACATGTGGCACCTAGTCATTGTCCACATAAGCTCCACGTCATCAGTTAACAGAGGTTTTGGCAAAAAACATAACGAATGTATGAAAGTCATCGATTAACATTAGGTACTAGACTAAGACGAAAAAAAAACTTTATATATGTGTTGACCTTAAAAACTACCAAGCCTATGTGGTGTGCAGGCTGAGTAACTAATGAGCTAACTATGTCTTTCAGTTGTGTGCGGGGCGTACCAACTCGTCGACCGAGCTGGACCGGAGAGTAAAATATGTTGCGTGATGTTGGGTGCACTGTTGACTTTCTCAATCTTGTGATTGCGACCGAGGAAGGAACACGTCTCGACCTTTGAGTTCTAGAGCCTGAAGACAAGGTTGTTAGTTTTGCAAAGTTCACAAATTACCGGTGCCAAGTTCGGTCACAGTGATTATATTCATGAAAGTATAAGCATGTCAAATCGGCTCCAAACTATAGAGACACAAATACTTGAAAGAGATAAAGGTCTTAATCGTGAATGTGGTTTGGCTGTCAGAATACCGAACTCTAAAACTTACTTACGAGTATCCAATCATAAATCAAACTCTGCTTTCAATGTGTCGAGCCTAGTAATCTATAACACCTCACTTCGTCGAGAAAGCTAATGAGATGACCTCTGCCAATAAATATCCGAAAATCCTTCTTGACCGAGACTTGGATAAATAACCAGTCGGCCTCGACGCAGTACTGTTTATCTAAACTGAAGGTACTCCGAGGTCGGTTGATTCTACGGCAACAGTGCTGTTTATCCAAACTGAAGATGTCACTGGTTGCCTTCACAGTGCTGTTTATCTAAAATGAAGTTGTGTTGGCGGAAAAAGATAATAAAAATCTCAAGGTTGTTGAAAGGTTTCGCGTAGAGTGAGAGTTTATGCAGGGCAGTTTATGTGTCGAATTGGAGGGGGTTTGAATAATGCATTCTTCTCTCAATCTTAGGCCGAGCCTCGGCCTTGAAGAAGAGAAATTGACCCTTAGCATACCTCTGAGAGACAGTGAAACACCTTGAATATCCCAACCATGCACATTTATTGGACACAAACACTCGTTCTTGACTCTTCTATCCTAACCCTGCCACATGGCGACTTCTCAGCCCATCTGTCCTTCAATTATGACACCTGAAACGTGCCTATGTCGAACGTCTCTTCATCATTAAATCTGTCATTACACATAATCGTGCTATCTTGAATTGCGAACTGTGTGGATACTGAATTGTCCTTTCATCATAAGACATGTCGTCACACATAATCACGTTGCCTTAATTCACGTGTTCTTCAGTCTCTTTATTTGGCTTCCTTGAATATCCATCATGATTGCAAAATCCTCCAACCGATTTTACCCTTCCCCTTTTAAAACCAAATGGTTGGTTTTCCTACCAAGACACCTAGAAATACCCAAGTATCCTTCAGTTGTATTTTTACGCTTCTTATCTCCAAAATTTCTTATCATTCCCAGACTTCCTTGCCATATGCTCTTAACCCAGAAAATAACTCTACTTTTCAAGCCTTCAACCATGGCTGCCAACACTTTCATCACTAAGCTCGCCGAAGAGTGCGACAAATGCTAAGATTTTTTTTATCGGAACACCATCGAACTTCTTCACCATGAAGGTGACTCGGCCGTCTCCCATCAAACTCCGGGATCGCTTTTCAAAGACGAAGTCCCAGAAACTCTCACCAACTAGGCCTGGCAAACGGGTCGTGTCTGTCCTGTTCGTGTTGTTTTTGTGTAACACTTGTTATCTTAATGGGTCATGTCGTGTCACACCCGTTATCTTAATGGGTCCTTAACATGTCGTGTCACTTTACCCCCCGACTTGTTATGACCTGTTAAGAAAAATATATTTTTTTTTAAAATTTGCACATACCACACATTGCCACATAAATATTACTTCAAAACATTAAAACATTTGTTGTTTAAGTACTATATCTACACTTGAAAATAAGCTCCTAAAAAAAATAATACATACACTAATTTATTACAGATGTTAAATGTGCAAGGATATGCAAAATGAAAGAGTTTTTGTTTTCAAGGTTGTTAAGTCTTTTCCAAAAGTTTAAACCTCAATTTACAAAATCTTCAAATTACATCGATCGTCATGAAATTGTATTGGAACTTTGGCTTGATCTATTGTCTTCAAGAGTTATTTGATGATGTTTTCAGTAAGGTTTTCCACGTCAGAACTCTCTTCCGCATAAACTAAGTATAGAAAAATCAAACATTAAAAATCATTCAAATTATGAAAAGTTTAACAAAATAATTATGAAAAGAAATAAAATAATAATGAAATGGATGGCTCAGATTAAATCTCAGTCGATCCAATGGTCATCAATCTTTAAAATTTAATTTAATATATATAATTATATTATATAATTATTATAATTTTGTTTAGGGGTATAAAATTGTTAAATTAATATATATAATTATTATAGTTGATTCATACTTTTATTAAGTATATAACATAAGATTTTGTGATATCCACATCCACTAGTGTAAATATTTTAAATTGAAGATCGAATTCATTCATTGTATTCATATACGGTCAAGGAGTCTAGCTGTAAAAAATCATCAAAATCGGAGTTAAAATAACCGTTAAATCGTGATTTTTTGTTTATAACTGTCGAAAAACTTTGTCTCGTTACTTGATCTCTAAATGTTTATTTTTTGCTGATGTGATCTCGAAGCATATACAAACAAGTTTGACGGTTGGGATCGTTGAAATTAGTTTCAGAGAATTCGTATCCCATTAAAACGATAGATTCACTAACACTTAGAGTTTATTTATACTTTCATTAAGTATAACATAAGATTTTATGGTATCCACTTGTGTATATATTTTAAATTGAAGATCAAATTCATTCATTATATTCATATAGGGTCAAGGAGTGTAGCTGTAAAAAAAATCATCAAAATCGGAGTTAAAATAACTGTTAAATCGTGATTTTTCGTTTATAATCGTCGAAAAGTTTTGTCCCGTTACTTGATCTCTGAATGTTTGTTTTTTGTGATTTTTTGCTGATATGATCTCGAAGCATATACAAACAAGTTTAATGGTTGGGATCGTTGAAATTAGTTTCAGAGAATTCGTATCCTATTAAAAAAATAGATTCAATAACACTTAGAGTTTATTTATACTTTCATTAAGTATAACATAAGATTTTGTGGTATTCACTTGTATAAATATTTTAAATTGAAGATCAAATTCTATCATTGTATTCATATAAGGTCAAGGAGTGTAGCTGTAAAAAAATCATCAAAATCAGAGTTAAAATAACCGTTAAATCGTGATTTTTCGTTTATAACCGTCGAAAAACTTTATCCCGTTACTTGATATCTGAATGTTTGTTTTTTGTTCTTTTTTGCTGATGTGATCTCGAAGCATATACAAACAAGTTTGACGGTTGAGATCGTTGAAATTAGTTTCGGAAAATTCATATCCCGTTAAAATAATAGATTCACTAACACTTAAGAGTTTATTTATACATTCATTAAGTATAACATAAGATTTTGTGGTATCCACTTGTATAAATATTTTAAATTGAAGATCAAATTCATTCATTGTATTCATATAGGGTCAAGGAGTGTAGCTATAAAAAAATCATCAAAATCGGAGTTAAAATAACCATTAAATCGTGATTTTTCGTTTATAACCGTCGAAAAACTTTGTCCCGTTACTTGATCTCTTAATGTTTGTTTTTTTTGTGATTTTTTGCTGATGTGATCTCGAAGCATATACAAACAAGTTTGACGGTTGGGATCGTTGAAATTAGTTTAAGAGAATTTGTATCCCATTAAAACGATAGATTCACTAACACTTACGAGTTTATTTACTTTCATTAACTGTAACATAAGATTTTGTGGTATCCACTTGTATAAATATTTTAAATTGAAGATCAAATTCATTCATTGTATTCATATAGGGGCAAGGAGTGTAGCTGTAAAAAATCATCAAAATCAGAGTTAAAATAACCGTTAAATCGTGATTTTTCGTTTATAACCGTCGAAATTTTTTGTCTTGTTACTTGATCTCTGAATGTTTGTTTTTTGTGATTTTTTGCTGATGTGATCTCGAAGCATATACAAACAAGTTTGACGGTTGGGATCGTTGAAATTAGTTTAAGAGAATTTGTATCCCATTAAAACGATAGATTCACTAACACTTACGAGTTTATTTACTTTCATTAACTGTAACATAAGATTTTGTGGTATCCACTTGTATAAATATTTTAAATTGAAGATCAAATTCATTCATTGTATTCATATAGGGGCAAGGAGTGTAGCTGTAAAAAATCATCAAAATCAGAGTTAAAATAACCGTTAAATCGTGATTTTTCGTTTATAACCGTCGAAATTTTTTGTCTTGTTACTTGATCTCTGAATGTTTGTTTTTTGTGATTTTTTGCTGATGTGATCTCGAAGCATATAAACACAAGTTTGACGGTTGGGATCGTTGAAATTACTTTCCGAGAATTCGTATCCCATCAAGTTCAATGAATCAATGGTGTGTATTGTATACATGTATATTTATTAAGTAGATTTAAATCTATTTATTTATTAATTTTCATTTTTCCCTCTTTTTTTTTTGTTTTCTTTTCAACTTTTATTATAAATTTCACTTTTCCCTCCGGTAGCCTATCCATCTTTCCCTAATTCGCTCTCTTTTTTGTTTCATTTTCAACTTGTTTTATCATTTTCATTTTCCCTCCTTTTTTCTTCAAAAAGGGCGGCACTTGTAAGTTGAAATGAAATCAAATGAATCATGAATAATGGATTGTCCGATTATGGTTGGACTTGGATGCATGCATCATGCTCATGGATTCATGCATATTATTAATTAATAATTATTATAGTTTTATAAAATTTAATTCAAAATTTAATACATACATATATATAATTATTATAGTTAATTAACTTAATTTAATATATATATATATATATATATATTTATTATAGTTTTTAGGGGTATAAATATATATAATTATTATAGTTAATTAACTTAATTTAATATATATATATATAACTATATATTTATTATAGTTTTTAGGGGTATAAAATTGTTAAATTAATATATATAATTATAATAGTATTTTTTTAGGGTTATAAAATTATAAAATTAATATTCTGCTTATCGTGTATCGTGTTTACCCACGTGTATACCCGAATCAACCCGTTATCTTAACAGGTGCTATCGGGTTACCCGATAACGACCCGATTCGTTATTGTGTCGACCCGAACACCTGTTAATTTCGTGTCACCAACCTACTGAAAGCTAGTGCCCCGAACCCTTTTTCTAGGGGTATGACAAGTCCAAATGGGAACTGGCCAAACCTCAGGGGTGTTGGGGGGGGAATGGGGTGGACGAAACTGATGTTTTTTTATATATTTTTTTGGGTAAATTACACCATACCCCTTAGGTTTGAGGTCTATTACAACCCATACAACATGTTTAAAACATTTCACTTTCATACACCAAGTACTATTTTATTTCAATTTCATACCTCCGTTACATTTTCCATCCATTGAACCGTTAAGTGCTGACGTGGCTACCAAATGTGTGCCACGTGGAAAAAAAAATTTAAATTTTTTTAAAACCTGAAGTTTTACAAAAAAAAAAAAAAAAAAAAACAGAAGCCTAGCGCCCAGCACCCAGAAGAAGAAGAAGAAGGGAAAAAGAAAGAAAGAAAAAAAAAAGCCCAGCGCCCAAAAAAAGAAGAAGGGAAGAAGAAGAAGAAGAAGAAGGAAAGAAGAAAGAAAGAAGAAGAAGAAGAAGAAGAAGAAGAAGAAGAAGAAGGAAAGAAGAAAGAAAGAAGAAGAAGGGAAGAAGAAAGAAAGAAAAAAAAGGCCAGCGCCCAGAAAAAGAAGAAGAAGAAGAAGGGAAGAAGAAGAAGAAGAAAGGAAGAAGAAGGGAAGAACAAGAAGAAGGGAAGAAGAAGAAGAAGAAGAAGAAGAAGGGAAGAAGAAAGAAAGAAGAAGAAGGGAAGAAGAAAGAAAGAAAGAAAAAAGGCCAGCGCCCAGAAAAAGAAGAAGAAGAAGGGAAGAAGAAAGAAAGAAGAAAGAAAAAAAAAAAAGCCCAGCACCAAGAAAAACAAGAATAAGAAGAAGAAGAAGGGAAGAAGAAAGAAAGAAAAAAAATTTCAAAAAAAAAAAAAAAAGAAAAAATCATTTTTTTTGCCACGTGGTAGCCACGTCAGCACTTAACGGTTTAATAGATGGAAAATGTAACGGAGATATGAAATTGAAATAAAATAGTACTTGATGTATGAAAGTGAAATGTTTTAAACATGTTGTATGAGGTTGTAATAGACCTCAAACTTGAGGGGTTATGGTGTAATTTACCCTATTTTTTTTATTGGGTTGCAGGAATGAGGATGGGGAAAAAGGAAGGAGAATGAGGAGGGACGGAGTGGGGGGAAGGTTCTAATGGTTTTTTTTAACTAATTAATTAATTAATTAATTAATATTTTAATATTTAAAAAATATTATTTTATTAGTTTTTTAATATAAAGTGTGCCACGTCACATGCCACGCCAACATTTAACTGAGGAACTGACGGAAGGTATGACATTGCAACAAACTCGTAAGCAAAGGTATAACATTGAAACTTTTTAAAGATGAGGTATGAAACTGTTAGCGACCAAATATGACACACTCGTACCCGAAAGTAGGGCATGCTGGCCGTCACGTGAGTGTGACGTAGCCAAGTGCGCTGTGTGGAAGCTAAGATCGATAACGTAGTACGAAGTAATTAAAACCGAAGTCTAGCAACCTAAATATGAATGTGTGCTAGAAATAATTCAATACTTATACATATTCAGAGCGTACTAGGTCAGTGCAGTCCAGCATAAAATAAAAGAGTTATTTACACCATTGGTGCCCTACATATGTCAAATCTGTCAGAAAGGCCGAAGGATCCTTGATGTGCCCAACTCGGAATTCAAGCTATCTAGAACCTGGAGGGGCGAAAAACAAAGGGAGTGGGTCAGCAAAAACAAATCCTTTTCAAAATCATTCTTTTCTCAAAATTCTACCACCTCTCCGTAAAACCTGTATAATTCCCAGAAAAATAATACGTACATATATATCTCAATCTTTCTCAGCATAAAACGTTTTCAAAGTATCTCAAATATATGTCGTGCAATGCATTTCAAGGCCATCTGAATCTCATGAACAATGCCATACTATTCATTAACATAATCATATCGCTGTTATATATATCATCTCAGCCATCGGCTGTAATATAGCTCATAACATCTCTCTATCTCATCATCATATATATATACACTGCACATACATCAATATCATCATCATTATCAGCGCTGTATCAATAATAAATGCTCTAGTGCTACAATCACGTGAAGACTGTGCGAATGAACGCGGGTCACCTACATGTCATACCCACTCAAAAGTGGTCTATACGACAAGACTGTGCACCTAACTTGGATCCAAGGCGAGCACGCGGTGCGGGAGGTGAACGACACGTGAAAGACTGTGCCCCTATCTCTGGGCGTGAGCACCAACAATATGTGCAGGTCTATGAGCTAACATATCATATCGTATCTCATTGTTTCCCATCATATCTCATCACTGTTCGTTCTTAACTATGAATGTACCTACCTGGTACTTACCTGGCGTCCTCGGCACCAACATATGCATAAAATGTATAATCAAATACTCATGCATCAAAATCAAGTCATATGCATATCTTAAAAACGTACTTTACATTTAAAATGCGATTCTGGGAAAATCATTATGTATATATAGGTTATACGGAAAATAATACTGCCCACTCACTGATAAATCGTTGGATCGTAATCCCCGCGTCGGGCCTGGCTACGGTCGTCCTCGGAATACGTTTCACCTATATGAGAAATTACTAAAAATACGTCATTTAAGCACATACACGCAAATACGGAAATAACTTCTCATACATAGCTCAAATTTGGCATACGAATATACCAACGCGACGTGCTCGACGTCACGAGCGTCGCAGAATTTTTAGAAAAATATTTGGGCTTGGCACGCGCCCCCACGCGCCTGACGTGGCACGGGTGCACACGCCCCCACGCGCATCCCTGTCCTCGGTTTGCCGGAGCTCCGGCGGAGCTTCGCCGGAAAACCTGCAACTCAGTGTTTCTCCTCAATTTCTCCACCATTTTGTCCCATTTTTCTTCCTACGTACTCTAAATTAAGGGTAGAACAAGTCTATACCTTCAAAAACTTCGAAAACCAACGAGAATCTCGTCGGGAAATCTCCAAAAACCGGCCACCTTCGTTCTCGACGATCCCGACGTCAACGCTTAGCAAACGAACGTCCCCGAGCCTCCTTGGGACCTTCTAAGACTCATAGTGAGCTTAGTTTTGCCTAAAACACAACCCCACAAAAACTTTGTGAACATTACCTAAATTGGACCTCGTGAAATCGTCGTGAAAACGTTAGAAACTTCACCTGAAATGGGTGTCAATGTACTCGTAGGAACCTCAGGAGTCGAGTGGTGGTGTTGGATGCCTCGATCTATGAAGGTTTGAGGGGTTTTGTGGGTGTGCAGTACGTATGGTAAAGAGAAAGAGGGAGTTTTCGAGAGAGAAGAGAGAGAGGGAGTGACGGGAGTGAGAGAGAGAATAGGTATGCATGTGTGGTCATTATCCCCAAATCAGAAATAAGGGATCCTAGGGATTTAATTGGCCCCAATAATTGAGGGCATGCAATTATTGGCCCATTTCACACACACACATTCACACGTACATAACCCCGAAGGGGTAATTTCATCCATTCACATTCTCAAAACAAAGTACGTCGGGACGGGTTGTCACAAAATAGTTGAGGTAGTTTTTGTAATTTACCCTTTATTAAAGTGATTGACTATGTATGAAATTGACACGGGTACTACACTATTTATTAAACTGACTGACTATTTATGAAACTATAGCAAAATAACCGACACTATTTCTGAAACTACAGTAAAATAACTCACACTATTTATGGAACTACAGTAAAATAACTCACTACTATTTCTGAAACTAAACCAAAATAACACACACTATTTCTGGAAGGAAACAAAATAAACAATATTTCTGAAAATACAGCAAAATAACCAACATTATTTTTGAAATTGAATCAAAATAACGCACGTTATTTCTAGTATTATTGCAAAACTATTTATAAAACTGAACCAAAATAACCCACTCTATTTTTGGAATTACAGTAAAATAACTCATACTTACAAAACTGAATCAATATAACTCACACTATTTCTGGAACTATAACAAAATTATACACTATTTCTCAAGATTAAACTAAAATAGCCCACACTATTTATAAAACAGAACCAAAATAACTCATACTATTTATAGAACTACAATAAACTTACACACTATTTTTGAAAACCAAACCAAAACAACCCACACTATTTCTAGAAGGGAACAAAATAACCACTATTTATGCAACACTATTCACCGTACAAACTTTCCTCAAATAAATAGTGAAATACTATGCAGGAATTGTAATCCATCCATTTTTCTTCATATGAATATAATTCATTCGATTTTTCCTTAGATATATAATAACGAATTATTCAAGTGGTTCGTCCACATATTATCTATAACAGTTATTTTCCAAAATATCTATTTTAATACCTTCATATCCAATTCAAATCTTGAAACCTCAACCTCAAACAACCGAAACAATAATGACGACTCAACAGAAGGGCAACAACATTGATCCAAAGAATAGGTTTTGCTCAAAGACCAAGACTTTCCACAACCTGAGACTTAGATCCCAACCCCTCCCCAAACCACGCCTCTTTCCCTCACCGATTACCTCATCTTCTGCCTCCACCACTCCCTCCCTTGCCTTCCACTCCTGCCCTCCTCGACGCAGCCACCGACCACCATATTCTCTACCCCGAGTTCATTTTTTGAGTCCGAACCTTTGCCGCCTCGTTTCAATCCCACGGACAGTGCGCCTTCGTTCTCTCCCCCAACTCCCTCCACCTCCCCATCCTCCACCTCTCTCTCCTCTCCCTCAGTGTTATCGTCTCCCCTTCCAACCCCGCCAGCTCGAATCTCAAAATTTCCCCCAAAATCAGCATATGCAGACCCACCGTTGCATTCGTCACAATATTGTAGGTCAAAATAACAGAACCTTAGTGAAATTTTCTAAGCAACCAAACAGGTCCTAACATTTTGCCCTTCGATTTAAAATTAACGAAGCAAGAACGAACAAAATTCAAGATCGGATTTGTGGTGTATAAAATTATTGGGTTTTTTTTTCAATTTTTTTTAATGAGGAAGTGGCATACTTGTAAAAAAATGAAAGTCTATTTCTAACGGAAGTGGTTAACGGAGTGGGGTTTCGTTTGGGCTTTTAATTTAGCCCATGTGCATTCAAGGTTTGTAGGGCTTGATATATAATAGTTTTGTCATTATCATAAAATATAAAGTCTTTTTAATTAAATAATAGTATAAGTTGGTTTTTTATTAAATTAAACTTAATCTAATCCCTTTTCATTAAAACTCACTATAAACTAAGATTAACCCTAAACACAAATACACAATACGTGCACAAAACGGAAATTCAAACCCGGCAACAAATAGTTCCTTTTCTCAAGTTGGACCAGGTGGACGAGTCACCGTTCGTACACAATGGTCATAGTCTGCCTCAATTTGATTGGTAAACCTTGTTATTCAGCCGAGGGCTAATTATTATAACATATTTTTGTTGGGTCTTAGCCTGTTGAATGTGTTCGAAGCTTCTATTCAATTTAGTCCACTTTTCAATTAGTTATTTATACATTTATTTTGTCCTTTATTTTTTTTTTAATACCAGATCGGCATCCTCCAAGTTCAAGAGCTACCACTACTCCGAGGTGGCTCAGTAGTCGATAATGAATTTTCAGTTTGTATTTATGTAGTACGCATTGAATTCAATTTTTAGAACTAGTGAATCACATGATAGTAGTTATAAGAAGCTAAAATATCTTTATGAGTCATTTCAGGACCCTCCAAAAAAAGTAGACTACTGTAGCAAAACCAAGAAGCCTTTTTGTTTCGTTTTTTTTTTTCAAAAAAAAAAAATAAAAATAAAAATCCAACTGCCTTTATTGACAAGTACCTTGTATCTTTCAACACGTTCACTCTACAAGAAAAGTAGTACAGCACATAATTTCCTTAATTCTTCCTATGAAATATTCAAGAATTACATGCTCCTTGGGCCGTAATCTAATAGTTTATATATCGCTAGTACCAACCCAAAATATCCCAAACAACAATTTGCAGAGCTCCTCTTTTACCTAGATCAAATTTTGGTACTCAGAAACCAAACCTACAGCCATGTTGGAGTCTGAGAGGTTCAAGAAAATTCAGCAGAACAGGAAATGCTTTGCCTACATCGCTATCTTTGTTGTGTTCCAAATCGTAGTCCTGACCATATTCGGAGCAACCGTGATGAAAATTAAATCTCCGAATGTCCGGCTGAGATCGGTGACGGTCCAAAGCCTAGATTATTCAGGTAGCAATTCTCCATTCTTCAACATGACTTTGATTGCTGAAGTTTCTGTGAGGAACAAGAATTTTGGTCACTTCAAATTTGATCCCACAAAAGCTAATGTCACATTTGGGGGCGTCATAGTGGGGCAAGGTGATATAATCAAAGCAAGAGCCAAGGCTAGGAAGACAAAGAGAATGAACGTGACGATTGAAGTGAACTCCGATGGGATATCGGACGGTGCTAAGCTTGGGACTGAGGTGAGCTCAGGGAATGTGACATTGAGCACTCTTGCTAGGGTTAGAGGTAAGGTGACGTTGATGAAGATGATGAAGAAGCGCAAAACAGCACAGATGAATTGCTCAATGATTGTTAATTTGCCAAAGAAGCTTGTTTACGATTTGGCTTGTAAATGAGCTTGATTTTATCTGTTCTTTCTTTTTTCTTCTCAGGCTGTGTTTGAAAATGTTTTACGTAGTTCAACGTAGCCTATTTTTTTTTATTTCATGATCATTATAAATTTAATAAGATGTGTGTTATGCTAGGGACATTATCATTTGTTATTGAGTTCCGGAGATCATTATTTAATCGATTCTACAAAGTTCAATTTTATGCTTGGAAAACATGTGATTACAGTGTTTTGTGAAATATATGTTTATTCCAACATCTGGAAGAAAAGTGTTACCAAGGCTAAAAAGGTGAAATGGTCTTAATGCTACAAACATCCTATCACTAAACATTGATCTTAATGCTACAAACATGCCCACATAAAATACATATTTCTCAAGGAAATGATAGCCATGGTCCATACATCTCTATTAAATTATATGAGTTATTTTTGTCTGATTATTCAGTTTCACGATGAAAAATAAAGAGAAAGTTGTAGGAGGAGAATATTTGTCTAAATTTAGAATGTTATTTCCTTTTATAGGCCTTGGTTATAAAGGTAATTTTTCCTAGATATAAAATAACAACTTTTGTTAGGTGTTGTTGTTGACACTTCAAAAATGTCATTCTACATTCTTTGTTATATTAATTTTTTTCATTTTGTTATTAATTACGTGGAGTTCATGATTATCGTTTTGTAGGGATGAGAAATTTTAATGATGCCACAAAATATTGTGCACCGAATTGATATAAAACTAGATTTTGTATAAAATACTACGATTTATTGAAACAATAAAGTTATGCATATAATGAGTACTTATTACAACCAAAAAAAAAAAAAACCTTAGTCCTCTCCTAAATTATTATATTATTTTTTAATTTTCTATCTCCTCTTAGTTTTAAATTAAAAACAGAACTTATTACAAAGAAAAAACAAGACTTGCAAGGCTAAGCCTATAACTATTCTTCTCCACTTTCCGCCAAGGCTTTCTTTGGTGGATGGTGGTGTTGTCCGGATGATGGAGAATGAAGAAAAGTAAAGGAGAGATTCGTGCGTGAGGAATGGAAAAAGATTTGAGGATACACAGAGAGAAGTCCTGAAGGAGAGAAAAAGAAAGGGAACTACTATTGGTACTTTAAAAATGTCATTTGACACTCCTAACACATGTATTTTTCATTCTAAATATAGAAATTTTGGAGTGTAAAGGTGTTGAGCCTTTACATGACAACGTGATTCAAACCCTATCTATGACTAATCTAACATCTAATCTAACAAAATCAATTGTTTTGAGAAAAAAAAGTCACTTTAAAGAAAAAAAATCACATTCTAACCGGCCTGCCTAGCTTGCTTAACCATAGGCACCACCAAACACACTGCCTTTTTTTTTTTTTTCTCACAAATGTGGATAAATCAAGGTAGCTAGTGGCTTAGACCAAATTTTTAGCATTGTTCTACAATTACCCTCAATACTGAAGCTTGAGATGGTTAAAATGGTTGGGTTGATGGTTTGGGCATCATCAGATGATTATACGAAACAATAAGGCCTTGTTTGGTAGCTCAGATTGTACTAACTATTTCAGTCAGATAGGATAATTTGTGCATCGGATAATGTAGAGCTAAAAATATTCCCAAAAATCATGGAGTTGACATATGGATTATTTCTCAAGAAAGACAAGATTGCCCCTATTAAATGAGCTGGCGCAACCTCATTCACCCCGTGCAGCTAAGGTAGAGCAAGCAGAGATCAACGAATGCTCAATGCAGCCCTGCCCGTAGGAAAGTCAAAGGTATTTATGATAGAATAATTCCTTCTTCTTATCATAAATACATTCATAATAAGAAAAAGACCTATTTCAAGTAAGTTATCCTAATTCCATTTATTTAGGATATTTACCTATTTATTCTAAGATATTTATTTACACAAATATCTTAGAATATTCTCACCCAAATTCCACCCTAGGGCCGGCCACCTCTAAACCATAGAGGGCCGGCCTATCTCATCTATTTCTCCTATAAATACCTCATTTATCTCCAAAATTTAGTAAGCTTAAGCTACCCTTAAAGAGGCTATTTGCTTCCCACAAACACTCAAACACATTCTTTATAGAATTCTAACTTTGACATTGGAGATTCTTTGGCCAAAGTCCCCCCTCCTCCAATTCATTGTGGGCACATGAAACTTTTGGCCTTAATCTTAGGTATTATTTTGCAGATGCAGATTTGTCATTCAAGGAAAGACGGAAATTTGCATCCACATATTAGTGCTTTCATTAAGAGCTTTGATTCAAAAACTCAAAGAAGACTTTTTCTTTCAATTTCCTTTGTTCGTAGATCCATGACTATGATGGTAGGAAATTCAAAAACTACAACTAATAGGACCCCATACATTGAAGGACATGGACCAACCGAGGTGGCCTAGCACCTATGCGCTCGACCTGCTCCTACAGCCCTCTAGATGGTCCAACATGGTCCCATACTAGCTCAACCAGCCCAGATCCAAATCCCAAGGCCGACGGTTGAACCAAGGGTATTTTCACCCCACTTTACTGCAGATCTAACCCATCATGGCTCAAGCGTTACACCTAGAGTCCATTACACTTCCACAACTCAAGCAGACGTCTACCGTCCCAACTTTTCCACCCCAAATGGTGAACACCACCCATCTTGATAAGTCGTCGAACTGACAAACACCCTCGTGCAATAAACTACCTTGGTGAGTCAGCACCTGCAGCGTGCCCTAGATGAGGTGTCTAAAAGTAGGATAAGGGCAGGCGATGACGTTTCTCTCCAACGGTGTCTCGACAACTAGCCTATAGACCAACCACAAACCGAGCGTTTAGGCAATGTACATTCTCGCCTAGGCCCCCGAGATAGTGTAGACTCTTTTCTTAGAACGCTGATGAGCATACATTCTCTGTTAGGCCCCCGAACAAGCATACATTCACGATTGAGGCCACACTTCGATGACTAACACAGATAACCTTCCATGTGAAATGTTCATTTATGGCTAGGCTTACAAGGAGCATCGTTCACCTCACATCGAAGTAGGCAGCACGATGAACTAAGAGAAGCAGTCGCACGATCCGGCTCAAGTTTAACCGGCAACCTACGAGTAACTGGCTCGCTTGCCAAGAACGTACCGCATGCACCGCAACCGCGTCATAGGCGAGTCGAGCATAAGGAAGAGAAGCTGAGACTAGTAGGTCATGACCAAGGGTAGCCGAAAGCCTTGTTGCCCCAATATAGGCAAATTCAAGAAGAAATAGAGAAGCTCCTTACTGAGTTATTGCGCAGATTCTAGCAGATTGAGACCACATATGAAGCCATTCGCAATGACGTGGCGCACATGGGTAGATTACCTTTCACAGATGAGATCGAGAAGAGGAAACCCGTGCGTAAGTTCAATATGCCACATATCACCCTATTCAAGGGAGACTTAGATCCAGAAAGACATTTGAAGCACTACCGCAATGCAATGATCCTCTACAGAGCCAACAACTCTTTAATATACAAGATATTCGCCACTACTTTACCAAGCGAGACGCAGGATTGGTTCCATACCCTGTCTCTACAGTCCATCTGGAGTGTCGACGAGCTTTCTATAGTTTTCACTAAGGAATACTTATCCTATAACTCAATCAAGAAGAAGTCCGATCATCTATTCAACATTAAGAAGAGTTTGAAGGAGTCACTCTGCAACTATGTCAAGAGGTTCAAAGCGAAAAAGGCAAAGATTGTCGGCAGCAACGACTTAATTCCCAGTGTAGCCTTCCAAAATGGACTCTCAGCAGATCATCCCCTATTTGGAAAATTGATTATGAAGGAATACCTGACTCTAGTAGACTCATTCGCTATGGTAAGAAGCATGCACTTTGGGATGATACCCGACGAGCAATTAAGGCCTTTAATCAGCCTCAGAAGAAGTCCGAAGCGGCTTAAAAGAAGATGGATAAGAAACAGTCGAACGATCGAAGTAGGAAGAGGGCTAAACGTAGAGACCGGTCCCCGGCAAAAGAAAACCAAGCCACCAAAAACTATACCAAGTTATCGATCTCACTAAACCAGATCCTCTGTGACCTCAAGAGTGAGTCATGGTTCAAGCTGCCAAGATAATCTAGGGAGACTCCTCTAAGCTGGATCACACCAAGTACTACATGTTCCATCGAGGTTTTAGTCACACGACCAACACCTGCTATACCTAGAAAGACTACCTAGAGAAGCTAGTGGGTAAATGCGACAAATACCTGGACAAGTTAGCTGCGCTGCCTAGAAGGAACGCAGATGCAAACGATGAGTCACCTGCTAAGACCATCATAATCTATGACATTTTCGTCGAGTCCGAATACTTGAGGGCCACAAACAACTCCAAGATAAGGAAGATCCAACAGGATATAACAATCTCTTAGGTTTAGGCAGCTAACACTAAACCTAGACCTATTGTTGGTTTCACCAAGCAGGATGCTGATGAAGTTGACTTCTCACACGACGGTGCTCTAATAGTGTTCCTCTAACTGGCACATGCTATACTCAATAAAGTGATGATGGATAACGACATCACAGTAAATCCACTTCCAGTATCCGTCATCCAGAAGATGGATCTAGAAAGTATGATAATACGCCAAACAGAGGTATTCACTAGATTTAGTGGATACACCTCAACTGCTATTGACAATAAAACACTCGATGTGAGAACACCACCGGTAGGCCCTGACTATAACGGGATTCTAGGAAGGCCTTGACTACTGAAACTGTGTGCAGTAAACTCCATCGAGTACCAAAAAATCTGATTTTGCATCCCGATAAGAGGAGTCGGAAAGATCAAGTCTGACCAATTTGCATCCTGATGATGCACGGTGTAAATGCTAAAGAAGTCATTCACCCCCATATGAATTACCAAGGTTGAGAAGGATGAACATGTTACCAAATAGCAGCTACAGCAAGCAGATTAAGATGATGGCGTTCAAGATGATACATTAACAGAAGAAAAATGATGGACGTCAGATAAGGACGTCGAATACATCATTCTTGATCCTGAGAAGCCGGAGAAGACTACTGAATCGGCTCACTATTGTGGTTACCGATGTTCTATGGACATATCGCACAACCAAACGATGAGCAATCGGTGAAACTCTTTTCTCCTTGGCATTTGGTTTAGAAGCAATCATATTTTCTAATGTCATCATGCCGAGCATTAGCACCATAGTGCCAACTTTGGAACAGAACAGAAATGAGATGGTCACAAATTTAGATCTAGCAGATAAGGAATGCAAGAAGGTCATTACCTTCATTGCAGCCTACCAGTAGCAGCTCATTTCCAGCTACACCAAAAAGGCAAAGATCTTGCAGTTTCAGCCTAGGGATTTAGTCCTAAAACATTCATCACTGCCCGAAGAGAAAACTCCAAAAAAGTGAATCCGATCTGGGAAGGTACGTACAAGGTCAGTAGAACATGCACTAGGGGTAGTTACACCATCACCACCATGAATGATAAAGAGATAGACAAGCAGTAAAATGCCTAGATCTTGCAAAAGTACTACGCATAACCTCTCATTTCTCCATGAGCACTACTTAGACGAAATAAAGCTCGAAGACTCAAGCATCTCGACAAACAATACCTCGCAAGCTAAGAACTACTAATTGCTATGCAGTTTCTACGTTTCAGCTAAGTTTGATATCCTACCTCTCATTGGTCAATGAAGATTCCCGAAGGTATACATCACTTGGCTTGACTGTGTATCTGTAACAACTGTCTATTCTTGCTTTCATTGACCAATTGCAGGAATTGCCTCCCTTCCGGGGGACCAACCTTGCTTTTCTATAGGTAGAGGGTAAACTACGCACTATATCCAGACGTGGGTGGGTCGGCTGCCCTGGTGTAACTAGAGCACAATGGTCTGCACCCGCATCCTTAAAAGTAGCCACAATGGTTTTTTTTAAGGCTTAGCTAGAGTGAAGAATTTTAGGCCTTTGACTTGATCTGTAGAGACCCAAGCGTCAAAGATGAAGGAGGCACACTGGGCAGCTTACCTTTTAGATGGCTGCCCACGAAAATGGACTGTAGTTAAGCATCCTTGATGTGACAAGCTGCTGCCAACTCTGGTTGAGCATTCTGTATGTGAGCAACTGACAATTTTCGTGTTACGGAATAGTATTCCCTTTACATGTTAGAGGAACATCCTTTTTGAGCATTAGAAATATGACCAGTTAGCATTCGTAGCTTAGCATCCCCGATGCAATGCATAAATGATCTCTCTGCGAGGATATGAAATTCTAACTTTGGCTACATGTATGAGATGTATGCGGTTAAGCATCTTGATGTAACCAGCTAGCATAAGGAGCTAATCATCTTGTATGTGACTAACTAATGATCTCTACGTATCATTGGAAACCTAAAGCCTCTGCCAATCAACAAGATCTTACAGATTCTGGAAGATCCATGGGAAACTAAGGCCATTACCAACTCAATGAGCAGCTTATGGTTTTTGGAAGACTACTTACAGCACACTCTTTGAGTAGTTAGCCACATAAACCTATACAACCGCACAATCTTATGAAAGGTTAATAGGTTAACATGAACATGCACTGCTTAGCACAGAACAACCTCTTAGGTTTACATTGATTCCTAAAGCGATGTGCTATTTGTTATGCACCTACATAATTGGTTACATAAAGTGCAAAGCATTCTTTCAAACCACTACCCATAAAATTCCATAGAACCACACACTTTTGATGCGAAAGTGTATCAAATTTCGTGTCCTAGAAATCTTTAGTATGTTGTGATGTAGGCCACGCAACTCAAAGGATTAAAGAAATGACAATCAACTAAGCAACCTATGGTTAGGGTGGAACAACATGAGATATAGCTCAGCAGTTCAAAACCCTAACAGATTAAAGTTAATAACCTAGCAGTCATACAGACTTGCCTGCTTCTTAAGTAAGGCGCCAGGCAACTGACTCTCTAGTTAACAGCTTCGTAAAGATCCTAAGCCTAGATCGGCAGTCAAATATGTTAGGCAAGTAAGTCTGCTTATTAAAAAGTAGCACTCTTCACTAACGACCTAGTGATTAAAGATCTAGTAGACCACCGATATAAAACATGCAACTAAAGGTCATTTGGTCTTACAAGTTAGAAGTTTCAAAAGACACCTTAAGCAAGTGAAGATTCGCACGCGACAACCCGAAGTTGGCACCTTAAGCAATGAAGATAGGCTTGACTACTTTGCTCAAAGCAGTCTGCTCAATTGTTCATTCTTTGGCATAAGCTTGAAGAAACGCAAAAAGACAAGGATGAAGTAAAGCGAAGAAAAATAGTTTATTAATTTCTAGCAAATTGGTAAATTGGCACGAAGGCTGGCAATGTTCAAACAAAAGAAAAAACAAAGCAGGAAAAGAAAAGAAAGTAAATACTAAAGTCTACCTAGAAAAGACTACTCATCAGCAGCTTAAACATCTTAAGCAGCTGCATCACTCCCAGCAACATCAACCTCCTGTACTTCATTTACATCTACCCACTCCTGGGTAGCACTGTCATTAGCCGGCTATACTTAGGCTACATCACATTCGGTCGCACCCACCGGGGCAGCCTGATCTTCAATTGCTCCTCTAATGGTGCTCTTGAAGGAAAACTTAAAGAGATCATTAGAAGAAATAGTCAAAAGCTCATGTTTTTTTTTATCAAAAAAGGCGTAATCTAACGACATGCCAAGGAAATGATTTATATAGCCAAGCTTGTAGAAGTCAGGATAACCTTGGGCAAAGACAACCTCAAGAATGGACTTCTCACTTCTCACCTGCTTATTCTCCTCAATTAGGTCAGTATAAGTATTCTGCAGCTCATTTAGTTCATTCTTCAATTTCCCGCAGGCAAACAACCCTCCTTACAGCTCCACTTCCTTGGACTCAAGTCTACTAACGACCTTCTTGAATCGAACAATGTCATTATGCATGGTGAGTAGCTCTACATCCTTGGCATCACTGGCAGTCTGAAATTCTGAAATGACATGCTCAAGGTCTTGCATTAGCAACACTTGGACTTCAATCTCCTTTTCTGTAACGTCATATCTCCCCCAGACCGCGGTAAGTTAAGCTTTCAAGTCATTGATCTCTTGGTGATAGTCTGTAGCTGCTAAGCAGTAGGGGTAAAGACAACAGATCCTTTCAAAAAGGCTAGTTCAGACTCCAACTTTTTAATTTTATCAATAGCCAAGCAAGCCTCTATTACTATGGCTGCCACTATCACTTTTGCAACCTTGGCGTCATCCTGCTCCATACGAGTGTACTCGGCTGCCAAGATCATAAACTTATGTATCATAACAAACAGGGAACTTCTTTGCGATTCAGCCTCATGCCTTGCCAAAAAAAATAAATAAAATTAGAGTTGACAAATTTGCTCACGTTATCAACAAACTTGGCACATGCTTCTGTGTCCTCAAGCAGATCAGACTTCAACAGTGTATGGATCTTGAAAAACTCATCTAAGGTTGGTTTGGCAAGTTTATCTCAGTTGCTCATATAGGCAGACGTTTCATTCTCAATAGAAACTGTTGGCCCTGGCACTGACTTGGTAGTGGAATCGTTATTAAGCTCTTCGTCGTTGCACTCACCTCCAGAATCAGATCGAACTTGGGCACAAAAGGCTATCTTGGAACAAAAACAAGGCAATCCTGTCAGCAACTGTTCTAGCAACCTTAAGAACAGAAGGCTTCACATGCTCAAATCTAGTAGCCTCTTTCTTCCCCTTAGAAGAAGTCAAGTCAATCACAAGCCTCCCAGCAGTGGAAGAACCCTTATAAGTAACAGAGTAAGTCTTTGGCTTTTTCTCTACTGAAAGCTCTGGAGCAGGCGATGAAGATCTATTTCTCCTGCCTTTACTTGCAACAGGCTCCACAGTGACGATCAGATGAGCAAACGCCTCACGCTTAATCTTCCTAATCTCTTCTTACGAGGGCAACCCACCTTTATCCCTACGAAGAGGATTGAGTAGGCAGCACTATTCACGATATTCAACAAGGATCTCTAGGGATATGCACCTTCTTCATGTCTAAATAAGTCTTGGGATTTGAACTGAATTGTGAATCTACATAAATAGAAGAGCACAAATAAGAAGGCAGCTCAACAAAAGCATAAAGCAACTTAGAGACTAAGCAACCTACTTTCCATCAATGAAGGCAGTCAGAACGTGCAACCCAAGCGAGGAGTCAGATTCCCACTCTCGGTTGATTTCTAAGGCCTCCCTATACTAGTCAAGATCACATTTGTTCGAGTGATCGAAAAGCTTATAAAGGGTCCTTAACTCCCTGGCATCATTGATATGGCCTATGTCGAAGAAGTACCAAAACTCGTTGGCGGGCAGGTCCAAGTCAAAGAACCTGCTCAAGTTGTGGAACTCTACCATCACACGGACCGTGTTCGGAGAGCATTGAGCAGAAGCACACTTCATAAAATAGATTACCTATTGGAATAACTTATGCATGAGAAAGGTGAACCCCAACATGAAGTAGTAAAGGTAAAACATGATAACTTTCTTAGACCCACACAGTTCACGACTGCTACTATCCTTGACTTACTTTATGCAAACCCCAGACATAATTGCTTGCTTAAACATCTCGAGGAAATCTTTAAATTGATCATCGAAATCTAGCTTAACGTGAGGAACCCTAAAGTAGCCTAGCTTACTTATAGATCTGCTCTGATGATACAACGACAAAATAAATTCATCATTCTTGGGGCTCGAGGAAGACATGTTCGAAAGAATCCTACAATGGTGTAAGGAAAAATTGTTAGAAGGCTGCTCCTATGGAGTAATGCGCTAAGCCTTACGGCCTTACACCTTGCCAACTCACGGACCCAAGACAACAAGGAAAAGCCAGGCGCCTCCGCACATTCCTATCTCTTTAACATCTCTCCCAAACTGCACTGGCTTGAGCCTAGAAGCCCAAGATCAGGTCCACGAGCCCCTGCGCTAACCTTTCCCAGTAGCGCCCCAACGCTCTCTCAGCCCAAGCCGAGCTGACACCTAGCATCAGTCAACCAACCTGAGCCGTGCCGCCAACCTATGGCTGCATGGTTTCCCATATTCTTGACCCCCGTCAAGCAAAAAATTCATGCCCCGAGACTTAAAAAAATCAAGAAGAAAGAGAAAATTAATTTTTTCTTACCTTTGAAAAGCAGAAAAGAAATAGAACACAATTCTTTGCACGGGTAAACGAAGAAGATTGCTAGGGGAGGGGGAACAAATATCCTCTGACTTTTTACCTTCCTTTCGGGATTATAGTTGCACTCCAAATTTTTTTAATCCCTTACTTAACACAAACTTAAATAGATTTTGGCTGTAATTACATTCCATTTCCTAGAAGAATTCAAATTCCAAATGGAAGAGGGAATCTACATCAAATTGGGACATAAACTCCATTGCAGCTTTCGATTCCTACACTTCTTGTCCTTTCCTGCGAGTAGCCCAACATGTGTGGGGGTATTTGGGGAGCTAAAAATAATTCCAAAAATTATGGAGCTAACACATGAACTATTTCCCAAGAAAGACAAGACTGCCCCAATTAAATCAGCGGGAGTAGCCTCATTCACCACGCACAGCTGAGGTAGAGCACACATAGATCAATGATTTCTTAAGGCACGCCTGCCTGTAGGAAAGTAAAAGGTATTTATGATAGAATAATCTCTTATTCTTATCATAAATACACTCATAATCAGAGAAGACCTCTTTCAAGTAAGTTATCCTAATTCCATTTATTTAGAACATTTACCTATTTATTCTAAGATATTTTTGTTTACACAAATATCTTGGAATATTCTCACCCAAATTCCACCTTAGGGCCTACCGCCTCTAAACCCTAGAGGGTCAGTCCATCTCCTCCATTTCTACTATAAATACCACATTTATCTCCAAAATTCAATAAGCTTGAGCTACCCCTAAAGAGACTTTTTGCTTTCCACATACACTTAACCACATTCTTTACATAATTTTAACTTTGGCATTAGAGATTCTTCCGCTAAAGCCCCCTAAAAAAAAAAACATCATGAGACTTTTGGCCTTAATCTTAGGTGTTATTATTTTGCGGGTGCAGGTTCATCAATCAAGGAAAGGTGGAAATTTGCATCCACAGATAGTATTGACTAAATTAGTCGAGTGTTTGGTGCAGTATTGAACTAGTGACCAGATTGCTGAAATAGAAAATATCCCTTTTTTTCTTGCAAAAATTGCAGTTTTGTATCTAAGGAAAGGGAGGGGAACAACAACAAATTTGTCACTCCTCGCAATCATTGACACCAAATTCCATCATATCCATAGTTCTAATCCATTCAAATAAAATGCCCATATGAAATCTTTCCAATTGGATTTTGAATTTATAGGAATTATGCAAATTGATTTTTGTTTTGCGCAAAGTTATGGGACGGATGAATGGTGATTTATTGAATTGATAATTTTTGAAATTGATTTTTGCCGACTGAACTTGCAAAAATTGTAGTTCAATGATTCATCAATCAATGCTTTCTCACCCAAGTCATATGCCTAGAAATGATCAGGGAGAAGAAGTGAATGGTTTAGACACAAGTGAAGTTGGGTTGCTCCAGATCCTGCAAATCTAATGGTGTAGTGAGAATAAAGAATAAGCAAGGAATGGCATATTAGAGGAGGGGAGAGAGGAGAAACGAAGGACTCGAAGACGACAAGGAAGAAAGCAAATGTATGTTTTCGTGTCGAAACATGTTACCCGCGTGTCACTCTCGTGTAAACCTGTTAAGAACCCGTTAATAACGGGTTCTTATCATGTGACCCGATAACGACCTGATTAGTTATTGTATTGACCTGAATCCCGTTATTTTCGTGTTAATAGATCATGTAAGAAATTGTCAGGTCTACCCTTAATATCATTTGTTAAGAAAAAAATGTAAAAAATAAGTAAAAAGGGTAACGTTGGATCTTAGTTATGAACTTCTAGTCACGTAGCCCATATATAAACTCGAATTTTTTTTGCATATAACTGGTTAAAAGAATGAATAAATATCATATACAATACAAAATCATATGTTGCACAAAAAATAAAAATTCAAGAACTAGTCTTGTTCACTCGCAATTTAAATGCTCCTGTACTACTATTAAGCTTGTCTGATTATCATTGTTGAGAGATTGATTCGAATGGGAGTTCTAACCTAAGCAACTGGTTTTCATCCCTCAATCAATCGGACATTGAGAACTAATCCAAACTTTTTGATTTACGCCTGGAACTCCTCTTTACCGCATTTCTTCCTCCTGCGCATTGTAAAGTTTGGACCGTCTTTGCTGACAAATCAAATTTCATGGTGCAGTCCATGGTGGCAGATTTCTTTTTCTTCATGATCATCATATGTTCTACTATTCCAGTCAGTGTAGCTTGGCTGCTCAGCTTCAGGACCTCACTGCTCAATTCAGTTCCAAGAGCGGAAGGGCTTGGCAATGTATTAGAATTCAAACTCACCTCAATGTCAATGTTTTTGGTGGAAAGCATTCCAGCCTTGTTCTCAGGAATAGCAACTTGCCCGACAGCTTCTCCTTGGTACAAAAACGTGACAGTGCCTGCATCAAACTTGTATGGACCCCAATTTGAGTTCTTGACTCTTATTTGGATTGTGAATTTAGTGTCGAACGAAGATGTTGCTGGTACGGAGTTGAGGGCTTGGACGTTGATGTTGCCTAATCTGACCTTTGGGGTCTTAACTTTCATTATAGTGAGACTAATCATTGTTATGACGATGATCTGAAACACAATGAAATACCAATGTAGGTAGCTAATTTGATTGTCTTGTTGCGTTGAGCTTATCAGTAGATTGCAAAGATTCGGCATAGCTATTTTTCGCAGCCATGTTAGTATCCATCTCAATTTTTGCTATGAAAGTTGAAACTTGAAACAGAAGTTATCTGCTAGCTTTTGTTGGTTTCTTTTTATGTGGGATGAAAGCTTGGAAGTGGAAGGAGTTTGTGTTTGTGGAAATGATGGAAGTGTAGTGGGTTATATATATAAGGATTTAAGATGATATATGATGTTTAGTGGTATAAGAACGAAAGGCTAAAATGTAACCAAACGCGTACATGGTGTATAGACTTATAGTCAATATAGACAGTTTTAGGGAGAAGTCTTCTATGTGACATAGCTTATAGACGGTTTTAGGAAGAACTCTTTTGTGGTTTTTTTTTTTTTTTGTTGTTGATAAAACCTCAATGGTGCAAGAGGAATCTTAGGCCATCTCCAACTGAAGGAGGACCAAAGGGCCATGTTTAGTCATATACACCTGCAAGAAATTATATTTTAATAAATAGTGTCATTCCATATTTTATACTGTCTCCAACCGAGGGGGCTAAAGGGTCATAGGCCAAATATAACCCTTTAACGAAAAACCCATCTCCAACCGGCCCTAGGCCAAACATAATTACTATATATTTTATTATTTTAATTGAATTAATATGGTTAATTAAATTAAACTACAATATTAAAATAAGATTTTCGGATATATTTTGAGTGCCATCACTTGCCGCTAAATGAATAAGCCTCTGGATTTCTTATCTTTTATAATCTCAATAATTTTTTGGATAAGATTTCAAGTGACACGTGTCGCTAACATGAGTAACTCTCAAGATTTCTTATCTTTATGTAATTTCAATAATTTTTTGGATAGGATTTCGAGTGACACATGTCACTAAAGTGAGCAACTTTCCAGATTTCTTATCTTTATGTAATCTTAATAATTTTTTCGATAGGATTTTGAGTGCAACACGTCAAGATGTAATTGGTTGTGCACATTTTAGATCAGATTTTTATCTACGTGGCACTTCTTATATTGAGCTTCCAATGTTAATAAATTGGCTGGATATTGGGGTAGAATTCACACACCTTCATCTTTGCCCTTTCCAATATATCTTTCAATTCAAGTTTGCAATGAATTCCAACTTTGAATCCTCTTCGCATTCCAACTGGACGTCCTCATTCAATTCTGAATTGGAAGACAAATGGTCACAGATGAGAAGTTTGATGAAAAAGATGAAGCATGGCGCAGCACAACATATATGGTAGCAATGGCTGGGGTTATGGCGTGTGAGAAAACTGAAAAGCAACTTCAATGGGGTGGCTCTGTTGTTGTCACTCTTACAAACCACAAAAAATAGAGAGATTGCGCATGAGACTCTGATGAACAACTACTTCAACTCCAACTCGATGTACACAGAAGAGGATTTCATTTGTCGCTTCTGGATGAGGCGTCATGTCTTCGAGCATTTGCTTCATGATGTCCAATATGTCAATCCATAATTTCGACAAAAGATGGATAGAGCAGGCTACCCTGGTTTCTTACCTCACAAAAAGTTACTATTGCACTCCAAATGATGGCTTATGCCTCCCAGTTGATGCGATGGATGATACATATGGTATGTCTGAGTCTACATGCCTTGATAATCTTGCTAAATTCTATCACACAGTTGTTCAAATTTACAAACAGGAGTGCCTCCGTGAACAAAATCAAGCAGATCTGGCTCGGCTCTTTCGCAAAGTTGAAGATTGTGGCTTTCCGAGCATGATAAGGTCATTAGATTGCATGCATTTACAGTGGAAGAATTGTCCCACTGGATGGCAAGGAGGATTTAGCAGAAGATTGAGAAAGCCAACTATTGTGTTAAAGGCGGTTGCCTCATTTGACACATGGATTTGGTATGCTTTCTTTGGAGTCCCAGGATCCCGAAATGACATTACAGTACTCGAGCATTCACACCTCGTTAATAACCTGACGGATGATAAATCACCTCAACTTAATTATTACATCAACGGGTGTCAATACAATATGGGGTATTACCTAGCAGATGGCATCTACTCAAAGTAAGCCACATTTATCCAAGCAATTGCAAACCTTGTGGATGATGCCCAAAGGTGGTTTACCTTACACCAAGAAGCATACTGGAAAGATGTTGAGAGAGCTTTCGGTATCCTACAAGCACAGTGGAAGATCATTAAGGAACCGGCAAGAGGGTGGAGTCGAGATAAATTAAACTCCATCATGATGCCGTGCATCATATTACACAACATGATTGTGGAGGATGAGCGAGATGGCTATATTAATGGAGAGTCTAATGACGACTATGATGATCCAAATAGATCAATGAGGGCTCGTGCAAAAATATATGAGGGGCCTAATTTGCCTTTGGATCCAAGAACTGGTAATATCTCTTTAAATGAGTACATGAGGCATCATAGGATGATATGTTCGCGTGCCACAAGCAAGTACCTACAATAGAGTCTTGTTACACATCTTTGGGTCTTAATTTTTATGTTGTTAAATTTTTTTGTTTAATGTTGTTTGAGTTTCATGTTGTTTGAGTTTGAATGTTGTTTAAGTTTCAAATTGTTAAATGTTGTTTAACTTCAATTGAAAGACTCAACAACATAAATATTAAGGAGTACAACAACTTAAATAGTAAAAACTACAACAACTTAAATTTAAAGATCAACAACTTCAATTTAACGATTAAACGACTTAAATTTAAAGATTCAACAACTTCAATTTAACGATTCAACGACTTAAATTTAAAGATTCAACAACTTAAATTTAAAGACTACTACTTAAATTTAAAGACTATAGCAAATTAAATTTAAAAAACTACAACTTAAATATTAAAGACCACAACAACTTCAATTTAAAGACTATAATCATCAACTTTATCCGCCATTGTGGGAGTATGTCGGATGTAAACAACTCCCGTCGGGCCATAATTTCCCTTTTTGCCTCTCAAAATATGCCTTACTCATTGGAGTGTACTCCGAAGTGTTCCTTTGCATGTTCCTATCATCCATCTCTTCTTGTAGTAATTTTGCCCATTCTTTGTGCCTACACTTCATTTCTTCCGCGGCAAGGGCATTTTGCTCCGCCATTAATCGCAATGAGGACGCCATTTCCTCTCGAAAAGCTAAATCATCCTTTGTCTTGCCCTTTTCCTTCAATTTTCAGGCCTTGTTTCGTTGCCCTAGGTATGGAAGATTCACCCGGAGACGGATTTTCTATCTTTGTTTCTTGAATGATAGGAGATCCTTGTTCATCCCCAACTGCATTTGAGGAAACATTTCCGAACCCCAGCGTATGACCAAATCTTTCTTGAGGTTGATCTTGAAATAACACCCAACCTTTACAAATTTCCCAACAACCGTGATTACTAAAGGGGTTTTTCATGTCCTCTATATACAATTCCTCTGCTTGGTGTACCTAGAAAATATAATTACAAAAATTAAAGGAAATTAATTTAAGAAATTAAATGTAATATAATTAAATATTTAAAATAATTTGTGAAAACCCTTGCTTCGTCGTAGTAATTGGCTCTACTTTCATGCTTGCTTTCAACTTTTACCACTGCTTGATGCCATTTATTCAAACTTGGTTGAAGATGTTTTTTCCATCTTGAAGAACAACTCTTGTGGTTTCGGAGATTAAGTGGAGTGGTGCCTTCGTAGAACTCATAGTACATTTTAGGTGCACAAGTCCAAACACCTTCACTTGTTTGAGAACTCCCCTTGACACTATCTTCCGAGACCCATCTATAAGTCATACAAAGAGCTTCATCTCCTTTTCGAGTCCAAGCCCTTCTTTCGTTGCAGATGTGGCCATTTGAAATTATTGAAAAAATTAAGGGAAAGATTATTAGAAGAGGTAAGAGAATAGAATGTGAAGAATTGAAATAAAATGAGGTAAGATAGTATGGAATGGTGAAAAGTATGTGAGAAATGGCTTACGTATTTATAGGAAAAAAAATTCGTCCAAAAAAAAAATTTCAAATTCCAACGGTAACCTAACGTTAGTTAACCGTTCCTAGCTGGCATCATGCTAACACCAGGTAGTTGTTGCATTTGAAATTTGGGCCGGGAGAAATTTGGGTCGCGAGAGGGCTGGCTAGAATTATTGCTAGAATGCTATTCATTAAGAATACACTGTAATACACGTAAAAGATAAAATGACATCATTTGTGCATCATTCATATTGATATAGTTGGAATTTTAGCATTCAGATTGGGAGTATGGAAATGAGGATAGTTGGAAAGGATCTTTTATGTAGTTGAATCTATTCATTGTGAAACCAATTCCAGGCAAGCCCGATGTTCACAGTAGAATAGGATATTGACGAGAATTATCGATGTGGGTGATTTGAGCTTAGAGAACAATAAATTAGATAAGATGACTAGCAAAAGGGGTTTATGAACTTGGGATATCATATGGAGGTTAGTTTCTATGATAGAACATTCGAACCATCTCTGCAGGAGTAAAACACATGGTATGGGACGTGCAGATCTATGTGCTTTATTATATAAATTAATAGGGGTAGTTGAAGTGGTTGCATTGCATTCATGCATTATTATCAATAATGATTTGATATTTGACTATATGCTTTTATGACACTTAATTTAATATTGTCAATTTACTGTGATAAAGTTATGTCCCTACTGAGCTATTAAAGTGTATCCCTTTATGCAGGTTTACGAACTAGGCGATGCCTATGCCTCTTGTTTATTGATAGGATTTCCATCACTTGCAGTCTCCGGCGAAGGAGACAAGGGCTAGGCACCGAACATGTTCTCGATGTCTCCATCCGTCATTAGTAATCTCGACCTGCTTTTCCTATTCACTAGACATTCAAGAGAGTAGGCAAGATGAGATCGGATTAGATTGGAGAATAGAAAGTTTATTCATCTATTTACTGTAGGTTACAAAGAATTTTTTATTTGTTTAAGAATCATGAGTTATTTTTATTAGAGGAATTTAATTTTCCAACCTGTTTTATTTTCCTTTTATTTATTGAGTTTTTAACTCACGTTTAGGATTTGGTTTTGAGTTTTTATTACCGACTCCAGATCCGGGGCCTGACAATAAATCTGCTTAGGCGTTAGCCCCTGCCCGCTGCCCGACTAGAACCTTGATTTAGACCATCTGGATTGACCAAAGTTCCCATAATTACTGGAGCATTTACAAAAACATGTAGCGGCAAGTGGCAAGGGGCAACTAGAGGTCTATTCATCCATCCATATCATAATGTAGAGAAAAATTTCAACACAAATTATCCACTATCTGTCGTTATATAAGTTTAGAAAAGATTTATTTTTTAAGTTGTTAATTTTTTTTGAACACAAGTATCTTAAGTGAAGTATTGTAACATGTGATGTACCACTTCATATTCTAGTTACATTAAAAAATCTTTCCATAATATATGCGATAATTTAACTACTAAATAGACTCCAAAAAACTGCTTCTTCGTTTTTTTTTTAGGACAAGCTAGGGACACTAAATTTTCAAACCAAATGATATGTCATCAATAAGAAACAAGTACGTTAATCAATAGTTAAGTATTGTAATATGTGATGTACCACCTCATATTCTAGTCACACTAAAAAATATTTCCATAATATATGCGATAACTTAACTAATAAATAGACTCCAAAAAACTGCTTCTTCGTATTTTTTTTAGGACAAGTTAGGGAGACTAAATTTTCAAACCAAATGATATGTCATCAATAAAAAACAAATACGTTAATCGATAGTTAATCATCCAATTATCTGTAACTACACCATTTGGTTTAAAAAATCTATCTTTCTAACATTACCTTTTTTTGTTAACTTAGCTAACAAATAGACTCCAAAAACTGTATTGTAAAACGACTTCAGCTTAGGATCGGCATTTCCAAGATGCTCGTCATACTTTTGTTACTTTAGCTAGTGAATAAACTCCAAAAAATTGTTTTGGTTAGACACTGTAACTTAATATCTGCAACAATAATAACTATTCTAACAAATTTTAAATATTTTATTATTTTTCAAGAGAGAGTTAGAAATCAAGAAAAAGTAGGACAACGGTAAGAGTTATAATTTAGTTATAATTTTATTTAATATTTTTAATTTTATCTGAAATATATAATTGTTGAGATAAAATTAAAAATATTTAAAAAATTTCAGTCATGTTCTGCAAATTTTGGACTTGTTATCTCCAAGTAACAGAAACAACAATCGAATGCTATGTGGTCTACCTCATAATTAGCATTTACATGTTTAGTGAGAGTCTTGAAACTTGAAAGTGTAGCCCAGAGGGGATAAGGAACAATGAGGGGAAGGCATGTTGGGTGTATGTGGAGAGTATGAGGTGCATGTAGAAAGTGTGGGGTATAAGAGTAGTATAAGAAAGTACGTAGGGTGTACCAAGATCAATTTTGATTCAAAAATAGACATGGGATGTATTTAATACATAAACTGTATTCAACAATATGCAAGATGCAAATGAAAGAACTCTATTAACAACGATCAATACAAAACATAAGAATTCGACAAGATGATTTTCGACTGAATGAGGCTGGAACAAGGCACTGCTATTTGCCATTGAGCTCTACTATGCTTATTCACTAATCCTATGGCTCATCTACCTATTAATAAAAATGTTCTTCATAAACGCATAGAAGGTGGATAAGTAGGAAAATAAGACACATGGATGGGCATAGCTCTTTTGGGTCATAAATAAATAGGTAAATTACAAAAAACTACCTCAACTATTGGGTCGTTAACAGTTTCATACCCCATCTTTAAAAAATTTCAATGTCATACATTTTCTTACGAATTTATTGCAATGTCATATCTCCCGTCAGTCTTCCGTCAGTTTCTCAGTTAAATGCTGACGTGGCATGTGCGTGACACACTTTATATTAAAAAATTAATAAAATAATATTAAAAACTAAAAAAATATTTAATATTTTTTAAATATTAAAATATTAATTAGGGTAAATTACAAAAAATACCTCAACTATTGGGTCGTTAACAGTTTCATACCTCATCTTTAAAAAGTTTCAATGTCATACCTTTGCTTAAGAATTTATTGTAATGTCATACCTCCTGTCAATTTCTCAGTTAAATGCTGACGTGGCGTGTGACGTGGCACACTTTATATTAAAAAATTAATAAAATAATATTAAAAACTAAAAAAATATTTAGTATTTTTTAAATATTAAAATATTAATTAATTTAAATTAAAAAAAATACACACACAAACCATCATACCTCCCCCATCAAACCTCCCTCACCCCACCCACCCCCCCCCCCCCGACGTCCCCCCCTTATTCTCCGTTCTTCTTCCCACACCATTTCTGCAACCTGAAGAAAAAAAAAAGCATCCTCCCCCCCCCCACGCCTCCTACCCCTACCCTCCCTCTCTTCTCCCCGCCCCTCGTCCTCATTCCTTTTTCCCCATCCCCATTCCTGCAACCCAAAGAAAAGAAAAAAAAAAGCATTTCCCCCCCCCCCACGGCCATGCCCCTACCCCCACCCTCCCTCCCTTCCCCCCGCCCCTACCCCCTCCTCCTTCTCATTCCTTCTTCCCCAGATCCCAATTCCTAAAGAAAAAAAAAACCCAGATTCAGGTTCGTGAAGGGGTGGGTGAGGAGAGAACTTTTTTTTTCTTTCTTTTTTCTTTTCTTCGGGTTGTAGGAATGGGTGTGGGAAGAAGGAAGGAGAAGGAGGAGGGGGTAGGGGCGTGGGGGGAGGATGCTTTTTTTTTTCTTTTCTTCAGGTTGTAGGAATGGGGATGGGGAAAAAGGAAGGAGGAGGAGGGGCGGTAGGGGTGGGGAGGATGTTTTTTTTTTTTTTAAATTTTCTTTGCTTTACTTGGGGTTGCAGAAATGGGTGTGGGACGAAGGAAGGAGAAAGAGAGGGGGTTGGGCGATGGGGGTCTGATGGTGTGTGCGTCTTTTTTTTTTTTTTTAAATTTAAATTAATTAATATTTTGATATTTTAAAAAATATTAATAATTTTTTAGTTTTTAATATTATTTTATTAATTTTTTAATATAAAGTGTGCCACGTCACACGCCACATCAGCATTTAACTGAGAAACTGGCGGAAGACTGACGGAAGGTATGACATTGCAACAAATTCGTAAGCAAAGGTATGACATTGAAATTTTTTAAAGATGGGTTATGAAACTGTTAACGACCCAATAATTGAGGTAGTTTTTTGTAATTTACCCTAATTAATATTTTAACATTTTAAAAATATTAAATATTTTTTTAGTTTTTAATATTATTTTATTAATTTTTTAATATAAAGTGTGCCACGTCACACGCCACGTCAGCATTTAACTGAGAAACTGACGGAAGACTAAAGGGAGGTATGACATTACAATAAATTCGTAAGCAAAGGTATGACATTGAATTTTTTTAAAGATGGGGTATAAAACTGTTAATGACCAAATAGTTGAGGTTGTTTTTTGTAATTTACCCTAAATAACAATAAGGTATGCTTTGGGGTTTATTCATTTTTAATTAAGCACAAGTCGCCGGACTTCGGCCCACTAGTTTCTAATTCCAAAACTGGGATCGGATGACCATCTCATTTCTCTTTAACATGTTTGAAGGCTCGAACACGATTTTCTCAGTGTCACATTTGCCAAGCAGGCAACCAAGACTTGAGAATATCTCAGTGATCTCGGTGGACTTATTTAGCATTATCTCGCCTGTCATGGCCTCAGTCTTGCTAAAGTTTACTGCTTTCTTTACATTTCTAATCAATTTACATTTCAAGTCATATAGCTTGGCCCATCAGCCTAGAATTTACTTTTGTAAACATTTGTAATCTTGACTCCATCATGAAATGATTACATTTTCTTTCTCGATTTAGCTTCTATTTCACTTTTGTTTACTTTTTAGGCAAGCATTTACAAAGAGTCCTTGTTCGCTTAAGGCACAGAAAAGAACTTAACCGAACAAGCATCCTACTTTGTGCACATTCATTTGGTTTAGAAATCAGATTTACGTGCAACTTTCACACACACTCAAACACAAACATTGTCTGTTGGCAGCCTCCAATAGTAGCACTCCTATTCTCTCTTTCTCTCGAACCATCTCATGGCACTGAGGCCGAAAACAACCAATCGGAGAAATACATGTTGAGCCTAGTCCAAACTTTGAACGAGTTTTGCCACCAACAATAGCAATAACCTCGGTATCCACAGAACCTTGTTGAATCAATACTATGTTTTAAGTGGCCTCTTTCGAAGTTCCCTTAATGTTAACGTTACAAAAAGTTCGAAATGTTTTTAGTCACTTTAAAATCTTACTTCACAATTAAGTGTAAGTCGGTCCGAAATTGTTTGGTAAAAATCAAGCCACAGCCATAGTAAAACAAATGACAACCTCTAGTTATTACAAAACCAAAGTAGCATTACGTACAACAAATATACGTATATAGGAAATGTAAGGAACAACGAATTAAAAAAATCCAATAACTAGTTTTGATCACTCGCAAAGATATAGAGTACTAATACTAGCTCCATTGCCATGTAGCTACTCTGCTTTCACTTGCATTGCAAACTTTTTAGTGTCTTGGATGAAAGATCAAATGCAATGGTGCAGTCCATGGTGGAAGACTTCTTCTTCATTATAAACATCAATTTAACTTTTCCCGTCAACTTAGCCGCGCTGTTGAGAGTCAACACCCCTCTGCTCAATTCACTGCCAAGGTCGGTACCGCTCAATGCACTTGAACTCAAGCTCACCTCGACATTGAATTTTTTGCTGGAAAGCATTCCAGCCTTGCTCTTGGGAATGGAAACTTGCTCGACAGTTGCGCCTTGGTACAAAAATGTGACAATGCCTGCATCATACTTTTATGGACCAAAAATTGTGTTTTTACTCTGATTTGTGTTGTGAATTTAGTGTCGAATGAAAGTGTTGCTGGGATGGAGTTGAGGTCTTGCACATTGATGTTGCCTAGCCGGACTTTTGCGGTTTTAACTTTCATGACAGTGTGACTCATCGCGGTTATGACCATAATCTGGAAGACAATGAAAATACCAATATAAATGACCAGTTTGATCTTCTTCTTGCATTTCAGCTTATCAGCGGATTCCAAAGACTGCATCGCTTCTTGTGTAACCATTTGCTGGTGCCAAAGGATAAACCCGTTGGTTCTCGGCCATGTCCTTCTCTTGTGATACACGTGAAGAGAAAATTCACTTAGTTTGAGATGTCCTGTTGCAACGATGAAACGTAGAAGGGGAGGGGGTTGTTTATTGCAGACGCCAAACGCGTCATTTGCCGAAGGTGGAATTATTAACTTCTAGTTCTAGATGGTCGATGACTTGTGAAGCAAATCACCTAACGACAGGTGGATACATATAGAGGTACACCGTATATTTTAAGGGCCCAGATGGGCTGGTCAGGAGGATCTCCACCCTATGTTTAGGAGTGGATCCGGTTCCCACTTTATTGATCACTTTGTTAACATCCTTGGTAAATTATTGTTTATAAACTTGATTTGATTCTTTATTCCCACTTGACAAGCGAGATATTTATAGGGTAATTTTCACTCCCATTTTCTTTTTTCATGAATCCTATTGTTTTATTCATGAATATGTTATTAATTTATTCAACTGTCAGGTTAAAAAAGAAAAAAAATTTGAAGGAGTGCAAAAGAAAAAAAAAATTGAGTGCGAAAATTAGCCTTTTCGTTGTTGACGAGGACAACATGAATTGAATGTTCTAATCGTATAATAAAAAAAATCAAAAGATATAACGGCCTTAAACCAATCTAGCAAATCCAAGGGCTTAAGAAACTTAATTTAATTTTCAAGCTAATATTTTGTTCAACATCTGATTGAAATTATGATTAAAATGTGTAACTCTAATGGTAATGGAGATAACAATCCATCAGCATCTAACTAGTGGCGGAGCCACTTTTAGACTAGGGTAGGCTTGGGCCTATCCTCAAATAATTTTTTCCTAACAACCTCTACTAACATTAATTAATTTTATAATACCACTATCAACTTGAATTTGTAATTGTATGAGAGAGATTTGAAACTATAGTCCAATTAACTCCAACAAATACAAAACCTTAAATTTTTTACATTAAAGATTCGAAACTATAGTTCTATACTAATATTAGTTGATCATATTCTCTATTTCTTACCTATATACAATTTTTCCCTTTGCTTGTAGACTATTATTTTGGTTAATTTTTCATTTCCCTCTAATATATCGTCTATGAAATCAAAAAGAGAAAAATATTTCCTTTTTCCAAATTAGTACAAAAAAATACCCTTCAAATGCTCTCATGTCTTAATGTTTTTATAAAAATGTTTTATTGATCGCAATGAGAAAATGAATACATGATCAGTCGGTCAATCACCTTTGAATTTGATATCTAGAATGAAAAATAAATGGATGTGCTTTTAATAATGTTTCTTGTTATAGTTGACCATTTATAATGAATAATAAATGCATCGTCATTCACTTTCAAATTTGATACCAAGGCGACCAAATGGACGAGATAGTTTCTACATGTATTATGTCCATTTTGACCTAAAGGCTGCCCTTCCTAACATGAATTTCTGGCTCCGCCACTGCATCTGACAATATATGTAATAGTTTTTGAAAATATTAAACACACTTATTTCAACATCTCACACATATCTATGTTTTATCTTGTTCGTTATTTTTGTGTTACTTATTCAATTAGACAAAGAGAGGCTAAAATAGAGGAATCCACCTTAGTATGTCTCATTCGTATTTTATGTCCTTTTCTTTGTAAGATAGATATGTGACATAAAAGACTTCTTCCTACAACCCTCTAGATTGAATATAAGTAAAAGACTGCACTAGGCCTATTTGGTTACACGCGAGCATTTCGTTTATCACCCGTCATCATATTTCTCTCAGCTCAGTGAAAAGTATGAATTGCATGAAGCCTGTGAAAGTTAGTTGCCAAACAGAGGTGGATGATTTTCATGCTTTCAACTCCTTGCTCATGTAATTTATATTTTGTACGGATACTGATTAAAATTAAAAACCAAACAAAGGTTAAAGTTATTTCAATTGTAAAGTACATAGGGTCTTTGAATGTTTCTTCCCTTGTTTGAAAATTTCAGTTCTCCAGTGTGGACTATATCTTTGAAGTGCAATATCCAGCTCATCAAAAGTTCGTTCGACAGTTGATATTGTTGCTAGAGTTTGTTAGGCTGTTATCTCAGTAGCTTAGGCTGCAAGCTAACATTTGTAGCGATATAAAGTTGTAATCTCATAACTGTAAACTCAATTCATTCAGTATCAATACAATACAAATTCTTTTCTCATTCCTCTCTCTCTCTCTCTCTCTCTCTCTCTCTCTCTCTCTCTCTCTCTCTAAAGATTCATATATAGCGTTCATATTATATTTTCTGCATTCTTGATACTTTGTCAATACTTGGCTTTAAGGGAAAAGGAACCTGCTAAGCTTGCAGATGATGCACATACTGAGAAAAAGAGTGAGTATGAGAAGTGGATTAAGGCAAATAGGAAGAAACTGTTGGTGATCAAGAGGCCAATGTCTGACCTCGATCGAGTAGCCATCACTAAGTCTGAAAATGCTAAAGCATACCTTGATCCATTGAAGTCAAATTCAAAAAATCTGAGAAAGCAGAGACCGAAACCCTAATGAGCACCCTGATTACTACGAAGTACACTGGTGGTGATGCAAGAGAACATGTCCTCTCCATGGTTCATGTGACTGCCAAGTTTAATGCACTGAACTTTAAAATTGAAGATCCTTTCCTTATTCACCTTGCCCTAAACTCCCTACCTTCTGAGTACTCTTAGCTGAAGAGCACTTACATTGCTCAAAAGGAAAAGTGAGATTTGAATGAATTAATTGCAATCTGTGCGCATGAGGAGCAAAACATTCGACAAGAAAGGAACAAGAAGCAAGGGGCGTTTTGGGTGCTTATGAAATGGTAAAGCTTTTGAAATACCTAAAATTGCCCTTCTCTGAGTAAGATTATAAGGGAAAATAATTTAATTTGAAAAGGTAAAAAAGTAATTTAACTTCCACGGTGATGATTAAAAAGTCCGCATGTTTTTGGGGTGGTTATTTTTATTAATACTAGCATATGCCCTACACTTTGTGTGAAAATAATTTTTATTTTTATTTTAAAATGGGAAGGAGAAAGGGAGAAAAAAGGGAATGTGGATTAGAGAGAATAGTTTTTTTTTTTTATTTATTTTTATATATTTTATTCTTCAAAATTAGAGGATGTTAGTATCATCTTTGTGTAAGGCTTTGAAAAAAAAAACTGTAAATTTAGTTTGTGTTAATTTACTTTACCGCCCATAATTTTGTTATGTGGTAGAAGACAAATTTATCGTTTTGCCCTCTTTTGGTTGACAAAAAGAATTTTATTAATATAGTTTAGATTCTTTCACATTTAAAACATATATTTTTAGCAAGTGGTCTTTTACCATAGTGGTGGAAAGGAGTTGAGCCCTTGCATAAAGGCGTGGGTTCAAACCTTGTCGATGGCTAATCTAACATCTAATCTAACAAAATCTATCGTTTGACAAAAAAAAAACATATATTTTTAAAAGTTAATTTAAGAAAATACAAAATTACAAAACTGCAAAATGCCAATGCCACATACATAGTATGTGCAAGGAGCTAGTTCCGATAAAACGTCTACAACAGATGGGCTATCATACTATTTAGGATTTTACGGTTAAAGAAATATCTTTCTTTTTTTTTTTTTTTTTTTTTTTTTTTTTTTGAAAAAAGACGATATGTATTTCATAAAGCTCAAGCGGCTAATTAGTACAAGGTAGAGAAACGTCCTCCATAAGCAGGTCATTTATAATGACAGAAGATTCATCAAACCAGGTACAATTTCCTCCACCATGAATGGCAAAGCGGGCCAGGCGATGGGCTACCGAGTTGGCTTGACGGCAGACGTGGGCAATCGTAGCTTCAGCGACCCTAGGCAGTAAGAATTTGATATCCTCGATGATTGGGCCCATGGTAGATAAATTCACCGATGACTCTTGTACTGCCAAAATGATCTGAAGTGCATCACTCTCAATATTAATCTTGTTAAAACCCCTTTCAGCCACCAGTTCAAGACCCGCTCTCATGGCCAGTGCTTCCACCTGGATAGGGGAGAACACATCCACCAGAAGACGGGTAGCCGCGCCCACAAAGTTTCCTTCTTCATTTCTGATAATGATTCCCACCCCTCCTACACAATTCTCCTTATCCCAGGCTCCATCAACATTTAACTTCAGTCTACCGGATGGAGGACAGGACCATCTTGTAGTGCCTCTCTGAGTAACCTGTTGGGATGGGGAACAATTTACCTTCTGGAAATCCTGCCACCAATCCATTGTTCTTCTCATAACCTCAGCAGGGTTTGGATTAGAGGTCTCACCCCAGAGCTTTGCATTCCTTGCGGTCCAAATGGCCCAAAGGAGCATTAAGCAGCACTCGAATTCTAAACGTAATCTGGACAGTCTTTGATGACAATTCAAATGTGATGGTGCATCACTATCAAATTCTATTAAAATTGAGTGGCAGATTCAATCATATAAAAAAAAGGAAAAAGAAATAACGGATCAAGCCCGGGGCCTCATTTATTTGAAATAGTAGAGTGATGAGTCAATTTCATATCGTATATTTTACCCTATTCTTAGTATGTTTTAGTAATTATCTTGGTATAATTTTGATATTTTAATTTATATTTTCAATATAGGACATTCGACTTCCTATGGAGCAAAACATAGTCAAATGGACAAATTTTGGAGTGATTCAAATTGGAGGACGTTCGTGTGTCACTTGGCGTATGCGTCTCAAAATTTGGGATTTTTCTACTAAGCGGTTATTTTCTGGCGATGAAAAAAAGAAGCAGTGCGCAGTGCTGGAAAATGATGAGCTGGGCTTAAATGGCGTTTTTGGAGCCCAAGACGATTTCTGATGGGTTCGTGGCCTTCTGAAAAATTGTTCAGAATATTTCAAACCTTAAATCGAGTCATTATGGGCCGGTTTTGGAGCCGTTTAGGGGTTCAAAACGTTGCTGTTCAGATTTTAGGCGAATTTTACCATTTAATTTAAGTTTATGTTTCCTATTTTATTTTAGTTATTTAGTTTCCTAATTAGATTGGAAGACCTTTTATTAGGAGGTTTTAATTAGGTTAAATAACAGGGGCCGTGTATGATTCCTAGCTTCTTCTTCTTCGTGTGTTCTTAAGGAAGGGAGAATCGGCCAAGCGTAGAGATTTTCAGACTTTTTTCATTTTAGGTGTTTTCGATCTTTTATTATTTTAATGAAGAATTTTATGATTTTTATTATGAATATGCGTAACTAATTCTCTCTTGCTAGGGTGAGGCCACAAGCCTTAGCAAGAATATGTAGTTTCTCTCCAATTTGCTTATGATTATATGCATGCAGTTTTTTGAATTATTAATCACTGGGTTAAACTATCTAATTATCTTGATGCTTGATCACCATTAGGATGTTTAGAAAAGTAATTTGATGCAATTTTGGTCGGAGGTCGGTCCGTGAAATTGACGAAGGCTTCTTGTGATTAATATGTGCAAGGTCACTTAGGATGAATACCAAGTCTTAAGGATTGCATGGTTTTTCAAAAGGTTTCACAGAACTTAATGAGTCACGTATGTTTAGATTTGATCTAAATACCACAGACGGATTGCATGTTTGATATACGCTCTATGTTGGGGGTCCAAGTAGGCATATATTAGGAATACCTAACCTTTGAAATATGCTTGTATGGGTCATAAGTAATTGGAAGAACTACATAAGATTGTTAAAGTGACGGCGGATTCCTAGTGTTTTCTTAATTTGATTTCTAAAAACAAAACTGGTTCTTTTGTCTCTTTGCTTTAATTTTGGAGATTTTCTTATTTTTATTAGTTAATTTCGTTTTAATTTAATTAGTTCATAAAATCAATCATCTCAACTTTCTACTTTCCAATAATTAATTAGAGTTTGGTTTGTTCGAATTATTTAATAATCCCTGTGGAGAACGACCATGCGAAATCCGTTTATACTACAACATCCTTGTCATTCTTGCAAGTTTTATAGGAGTTTTTAACCCGTTTGCGTGTGTGGTAAAATCCCTATCATAGAGAAATCTATTATATGTACTTCTGCAACAAAATACAAGATCACAAGGAGAACGAATGAAAAAAAAATTAACAAATCAAGTACAAGTATTTATCTACAGGTCATTAATCACTTGCATTGCAAACTTTTGAGCGTCTTCGATAACAAATCAAACGCCATGGTGCAGTCCATGGTGGAAGACTTTGTCTTCTTCATTATAAACAACAATTTAACTTTTCCCGTCAACTTAGCCGCACTATTGAGAGTCAACACCCTGCTGCTCAATTCAATACCAAGGTTGGTATCGCTCAATGCACTTGAACTCAAGCTCACCTCAACATTGATTTTTTTGGTGGAAAGCATTCCAGCCTTGCTCTTGGGAATAGAAACTTGCCCGACAGTCGCGCCTTGGTACAAAAATGTAACAATGCCTGTATCATACTTGTATGGACCAAAATTTGTGTTTTTGACTCTGATTTGTGTTGTGAATTTAGAATCGAACGAAGGTGTTGCTGGGACGAAGTTGAGGCTTTGCACGTTGATGTTGCCTGGCCGGATCTTTGGGATTTTAACTTTCATGACAGTGAGACTCATCGCTGTTATAACCATGATCTGAAACACAATGAAAATACCAATATAAATGGCCAATTTGATTCTCTTCTTGCATTTCAGCTCATCAGTAGATTCCAAAGACTCTGCATTGCTTCTTGTGTAACCATGTGCCGGTGCCAAAGGATAAACCTGTTGGTTCTTCTCGGCCATGTTCTTCTCTTGTGATACAAGTGAAAAGAAAATTCTCTTAATTTGTGATGTCTTTTTGCAACGACGAAACTTGGAAGTGGAGGGAGTCGTTTGTGGAGATGATGGAAAAGTAGGGTGCTAATATAATGGAGTTTGTCTAGCTAGGATTTAATTTATTGCAGACGCCAAACGCGTTCTTTGCCAAAGGTGGAATTATTGATTTCTAGTTGTAGATGGTCGATGACTTTTTGTGAAGCAAATCACCTAACGACTAACGACAGATGAAGGTACACTTTATTGATCACTTTCTTAACATCATTGGCAAATTATTGTTTATAAACTTGTTTTTTTTTTAGTCCCACATGACAAGCGAGATATTTCTAGGGTCCTTTTTTCTCTCATTTTCTTTTTTACACGATTCCTCTTGTTTCATTCATAAATATTTCATTAATTTATTCAATCGTAAGGCTAAAAAAAAAAAGTAAGAAGTGAAAAAAAAAACAAAAAAAAAAAACTTTTGAGTACGAAAATCACTTTTTTTTTTATTGTTTGATGGGAACAACGTGAAATGAATGTTCTATTTGTATAATTAAAAATCGAAAGATACAAGGGCCTTAAACCAATCTACCAAATCCAAGGGCTTACGAAACATAACTTAATTTTCAAGATAATATGTTGTTCAACATTTGATAGAAAGGTAATGGAGATGAATATAAAATGTGTAAATTCTAAAGGTGTTGATCCTAAAAACTACTTAGCTTACGTGGCGCGCAGGCCGAGTAATTAATAAGCTAACTACGTCCTTCGGTTGTGTGTGGGGCGTGCCAACTCGTCGGCCAAGCTTGGCCGGGGAGTAAAATATGCTGATGTGTTGCGTTGATGAGCGATGCTGACCTTTACGTCTTGCAATTGGGGCTGAGGAAGGAACACTTTGAAGGAAAAATTTTGTCCTAGCTAAGAACATGTAAGAATATTTGAATACATATGCAAACTATTAACACATTAAAGTAGGCATGCATCCAAAAACAATTCATAAAACCCATGACTTTCAAAGCCTAGTATATGGTGAACCAATAAACTCTTTAACTACATTAAAGAGAAGAAAGGATTTAGAGATTCATTACCCTTGAAGCTCATCCTTGATTACTAAAGGGATTCACCCAAGTGGAGGGCCTTCAAGTCACCTCCTTTGCTTCATTGAGGATTTGAAGATGTGTTCTCCAAAACACCAAAAGCTTGATGTCTCTAAGTCTCTTCACCAAGGATTAGTTGTGAAGGAGAAATGGATGACTTAGAGAAGAAGAGAGTGCTAGCTTTTCTTCTCTAAGTGGCCGGCCTCAATGGGAGAAAAAGAGAGAAAGTGTTTCACCTCTTTTGCTCTTAGAAAACCCTAAATGAAAATAAAGCTATAAAGTTGAATTTATACTTCATCAATTGTGAGTGGCAAACTTGTAATTAATCCAAGTTTGCATTTCTCACCCTAATGGCCGGCCATATTAATGTTATTGGGCTATTTGCCCATTTTGTTTTAGTTGTCATACAACTTAAACATAATGAGCCTTGTGGACCAAAACGCTTTTGGGCCTCGTAACCCAAAACCAACGTATAAGCCCTAATACGAACATTTCGTATAATTAATTAACTAATTAATTAACCTTGACCATTTTTCAATTAAACCATTTAATTGCATATCCATTTCATTTAATTTCTTCACTTTCATCCTTATGCAGTGTACGATCCATTAGGTTCCAATTAGCGAGGCAGTGGGCGATCGTTACTCTTAACGATCGATTGTGAATTGAAACCACATTTCAATTCTCCCTTAAAATTAGCGTTTGCTAATCATTAGGGCTTCCACAAACCATGAGTGACACCTAACAGCATATCATGGTTACCCAAGCTAAGTAGAAATAGTTGGAGAACCTATCCAGTTACAACTACAATGCAATACGGTCATTCTCTAATACAATACTCTTAATCACATTGTTTAAGTGATAGTTTGGTTCATGTCTTCTATCCAGTGTGATACTTATCTATATGATTCAATTGAATATGATTTGGAACAAACTTCCTAAGTCATATTCATATGCTTTGGCCAAAGACTCTCGAATCATATCTTAGAGTATTCTCCTTCCACCATGGAAGGTTAGAGATCCCTTGTTGTGCATTCATATGCCTACATGACTAGGTAGCCTGACCACAACAATGCCGTAGACACTCCAATGGAATGTCTTTGACATAATCAAAGATCAAGGACCTAACCATTAGACATCTATGATGCCTCAGGTCAAAGGACTACTTTGCATATTGTAACTCTCGAGTTCTTACATGACATGTATGATCGAACTCTCTTTTGATCGTTGTTCAGTGTACTCGATTACTCTTTCGAGCACCTATGTGTTTGTCTTAGTGTCCAACACTAAATGACTTGAGACTTGTCATACTCAAGCTTGAGTCGACATAACACATACTAACCTTAGCGGATTGACAAGCCTATGGCTAGGAACTTTTTAGGAATGAACATAAGAGAAAGGTCTCGTTAATCTAACTTACTTAAATCACTTATCTCTTAGATCAAATACATTCCTTGGATTCTCTTATTGCTTAAACACAAGATACAATAAATAGTGATTAACAATAAGCTTTGCCCTTCATTAAACATATAAAAGTTTAATACAATAAGTATTCCAAAAGCTATTACATCAAATGTGTGGCTTTGTGGGCATACTTCCAACAATCTCCCACTTGCACTCAAAGCCATCCTCCCATGTATCTAATACCCATCTTTTCCATATGGCGGTCAAGTTGGATTTGAGACATTGGCTTCGTCAGTGGATCTGCTACGTTATCGGCTGAGGCAACTTTGAGGATGTTGACTTTCCCCTCGGCAGCATATCTTCTAATGATGAACCTCAGAAGCTTGCATACATTAGTCTTTTCAGACTTGGACACGAAACCTTCGGGTTGAGCCATATAAAGCTCTTCCTCTTGATAGCCGTTCAGAAAGGCCGTCTTCACGTCCATTTGCTAGATTTCATAATCATCGTATGCAGCTATAGCAAGCAAAATCCGAATGGACTTAATCATGGCTACAGGAGAGAAAGTTTCTTCATAGTCAATCCCTTCTCTTTGCTTCTAACCCTTGGCTACTAGTCTAGCCTTATAAGTCTCCACGTTCCCATCAACGCCTATCTTCTTCTTGAATACCCATTTGTTTCCAACAGGTACTATACCTTCTGGAGGGTCTACAAGAGTCCATACCTGATTTTGATACATGGAATCCATCTCGGATTTCATGGCCTCTTGCCATCTCTTTCAATCAATGTCGGACATTGCTTCTTTGTAGTCCCTAGGGTCCTCCTTTGTGTCATTGTCACCTAGAAGGTGCAATTCCGCAAATTCATTGTCTAAGCCATACCTCTTAGGTGGCTTACTAACCCTTTCAGATCTACGTGGAGCTAGGGGTCCAGGAACCGGGTTGTCAACTTGTTGTGGGCTTGTTTGTGGTTCATCATTAATCTCATTAATTTCCATCGTTTTACTTATAGTTTCTATGAGAACAAATTCGTCCTCTAGAAACTTAGCAGTTTTAGCGACAAAGACTTTCTGGTCGTCAGGATGGTAGAACTCGTATCCCAAAGTCTGTTTGGAATATCCCACAAAATAACACTTAACAGACCTCGCTTCAAGCTTGTCAGCTTCAAGCCTTTTAACATAAGCCAGACAACCCCAAATCCTAATATGATTAAGATTTGTTCTTTTGCCATGCCATATCTCATATGGCATTTGTGAAACTGACTTGGAATGTACTCTATTAAGCAAGTAAGCTGCTGTGTATAGAGCGTATCCCCAGAATGTTACTGGTAGATCAGCGGAACTCATCATAGAACGAACCATGTTCATCAGGGTTCGGTTTCTCCTCTCAGAAACTCCGTTATGTTGAGGAGTTCCTGGTGGAGTTCCTGGTGGAGTCCGTTATGTTGAAGCCTCATCTCGACGTAGTAGACATAGGTCCACATACGTCAGTGTGGATTAACCCTAGAATTTCAGTGGCACGCTCTCCTTTCCCAGTGAATGGAGATTTGGTCATTTTCCCTTTCAAGCAACATTCACAAGTACCCATCTGGTCATTACCTAATGGGTGGAAATATCCGTCTTTCGACATCTCGCGAATCTTATCAAGGTTCACATGTCCAAGTTTAAGATGCCACATCTTTTCTTGGTTAACTTCTTCTCTAGCCTTTTTGGGTTTTGAGGTATTTCCGCTTTCAATACAGTGCATCCCACTATTCGTCTCTAGGTGAAAAAGTCCCTCTATCATATTACCATGAGAGATAATACGACCGTTCAAGTATAAAGTGCAACTCATTTTGTCAAACAATACTGAGTGCCCATCTCATAAAAGCTTAGAGATAGAAATCAAATTCTTTATACATGAAGGAAAATATAAACAATTTTTAAGTTCCAGGACTTCCCCAGAGGATAGGTTAAGCATGTAGGTGCCTATTGCTTTTGCAGAAATTTTAGTGCCGTTCCCAACTCGCACAACCATCTCCCCATTGCGCAGTGTCTTGCTCCCTGCTAGTCCCTGCATCGTATTACAGATATGTTGACTAGCGCCTGAATCAAATATCCAGGAATTGGAGCTCACTGTAAAAGCACTTTCTATGACGGAAATAGTCTCTTCAAAAGTTCGTGTCATAAGGCTCGCAATGCGCACCCTGTATTTCTTCTTCCAACGTTCATCCTTTCCACAATGAAAGCATGTTCCTTTGGATTTTATTGCCTTCTTCTTATGTGACCTTTTCCTTGTAATTGCATTCTCACTCCCACTGTCCTTTTTGAAACTTTTTTCAAATTTACAGCACATGTCAATCATCTCGTTAAAAGTATGATCGAATCTATTCACTTTATAATTTACAATAAACTTAGTGAAATCATCCGAGTGAGATGCAAGGAAAAAATCTTGGGCCATTTTCCCATCGATGGAAGTTCCTCAACTTTCAAGATCTTGAAAGATCATTTCCATCTTTTGTCCATGTTTATGGACCGATGCCCCCTTTGCCATTTTGGCATTTAATAGACTACAAACATTTGAGAATCGTACATTACTAGTCTCAATGTCATGCATCTTATGCAAACTTTCAACCATAGCACATGAAGTGTCCATGTGCTTATGTAGCTTCATAAGCTCCTCACTAAGTGAAGTGAGGATTAAGCATTTGGCTTGTAAGTCATCCTCATAGTGTCTTGCATAATCATGACACTCCTCCTTTGAAGCTAGTTTCTTAGGAGGTACATGAGGAGGGGATTGCTTAAGCACATACAATATGTCTTTCACCTTTGAGACATTCTCAATGTGGCGATACCAAGCAAGGAAACGTTGGCCCCTAAGGCCCCTTTTGTCAAGTATAATGGTGGGTATAATTTTATGCATGTCGTTAACTACATAACATAACAGAAATCGCATTAGATTGTTGATAAACTACTTGATTGGGTCTTGAATCAAATAGTACCACCCACTATTTCTGGCAAATTCTACATCCCTCAATAGAATCCGAGAGTTATGTTGAACTCTTAGCGGGGTATGGGAGACTCACCATTACCAAGCCCACCTCAGAAGAATATCTTATTGGCTAGCAACAATAATGATGAGAGGATAACACTTTAGCCATTTACAACTTTTGTAATTACCTATCTGGTTTGGCCTCTAGAGAATGATGCCTCAGAAGAATATCTTATTGGCACCATTGCACTTAGTTAAGTCATTCCCACCATGCTAATTCAAGTAGGGGTTCAAGAATGGCCTTAGAAGAATATCTTATTGGCCATACTCGTTGCCTACTTTCACTTCATCATATGTTTATAGGCTTCTCCTGAATGTAAGCACATACTTTGCAACCCCAGAACTGGACGAATATGGTGTATGAGTCACAAACGATTGAAGCCCACCACGGTGGAAGGCATACGAAGAGACATTCAAAGCATATCTCGCTTATCAACTTAATATTCGTTTTATTTGAGGGAGTAGTGTTGGGCTACATCAAAATCATTTTAATCATATTAAAAGAACATGGGCCTATCACAACTATTGGTCCAAGTTAATATGAATTAGTAGCATATAATACTCCCACTGTTTCGTTGAAACAAGCGAGACTATATGGAACTACTAACGAACGCATTGCATCCTCATATGGACTATATAGTCATTTTAGGTTTTAGGATGATTATGAATCGATTGATTTGATCCAACACGAGCCTTGTGTTGGACCTTGGGTTTAAGGTAGATAGTTTGTTGATTTTAGTTACGCGTTTAATCTAATTAAACCGTTATTTCCTATTGGGCGTTGGACCCAACTATTCCAATTTGCATACAAATAAACAAATAGGAATACATGAAATAAAGAGAAGGGCTTATGCCCTTTTACAACACATTGGAGGACTTATGCCCTTTACAACAAACTTGAATTAATCAAATTACATTCAAATCTATACTACTAAACCCAAGCATTCATAATGTAAATCGGCCAATCACATAGCTCAATTATCGAGGCCTTTGGTTCATAATCACCCTTTTCTTAATCAATCAAATTAACTAAGAAAGCAACTTTAAACAATTGGTTTTTGGATTCATAGAATTGATTTAAATGGAACTAAATAAAATGAAAATCCAATTCTCATTTAAAGAGACAAAACCATTTTGTTCTCATTTTATTTGGGCCAAAAACAATGACCACAACTTTTGGGCCATTTTGCAAAAACAAAAACTTTTGGGGTCACTTTGTAAAAACACAAAAGTCTACAACTTCATGTAATTACAACTAGAACCCAAAATTTTCAACAATTGCTAAATCTTCATTAAAGGAACAAAACAATTTGTCCTTTAGTGATTTTGGACCTTTACGTAAAATACGTAAACTTTTGGGCCAAAATGCAAATACACAAAAGTATCAAAACTTTATGTAATTGCACAAAAGGCCCAAAAATACCCCACTTGAGGGGTGGCCGGCCATTTGAGTAAACAAGTGAAATTTTTGAAAATTTTTTTGCAAGTTGATTTTGGTGGGTGAGATTAAAGGTGATGGAGATTGTTTGTAAGAGATATTTGTCAAACATTAAATTAGTTTTGACAAACATTAAAGATTTTTATCTTCCTTCACCAATAAGTCTTCACCCATTATTAAGTCTTCACCCATTATTAATAAACCAAAACTTTATGAAAAACATAAAACTTTTGAATCAAAACTTCAAAACTTTTTGTTATTGGCAAGAACTTCAAGGACATTGAAGAACACTCATGAAAACTCATAATAGCTCCATGAATGTTTTCACTCACCAAAACTCAAAATTTCATAACTCAAAAGAGGGTTAATATCCTAGGGTACTTAGGGGTTCCAAAAAGCACTTTAAAATCATTTTAACAAGACTAACAAGAACCCAAAAAAATCACCCTTTGGATTTGGCCGAAAATCCCAAAATACTTGGCACAAAATTTTAGTTCCAATATTCATGCTTATATGAACTACATCTACAACATTTGAGACGCTAAATTTTCAAGCAAAATTTATATTCAAAGCAAGAACAAAGCTTGCAACATTTACAACTCATAAATCACAAAATTATGAAAAATCACAAAACCCAAAAGGATTCACCATAAACTAGGCCTAGGCTCTGATACCACTTGAAGGAAAATTTTTGTCCTAGCTAAGAACATGTAAGAATATTTGAATACATATGCAAACTATTAACACATTAAAGTAGGCATGCATCCAAAAACAATTCATAAAACCCATGACTTTCAAAGCCTAGTATATGGTGAACCAATAAACTCTTTAACTACATTAAAGAGAAGAAAGGATTTAGAGATTCATTACCCTTGAAGCTCATCCTTGATTACTTAAGGGATTCACCCACTTCAAGTCACCTCCTTTGCTTCTTTGAGGATTTGAGGATGTGTTCTCCAAAACACCAAAAGCTTGATGTCTCTAAGTCTCTTCACCAAGGATTAGTTGTGCAGATGAAATGGATGACTTAGAGAAGAAGAGAGTGCTAGCTTTTCTTCCCTAAGTGGCCGGCCTCAATGGGAGAAAAAGAGAGAAAGTGTTTCACATCTTTTACTCTTAGAAAACCCTAAATGAAAATAAAGCTATAAAGTTGAATTTATACTTCATCAATTGTGAGTGGCAAACTTGTAATTAATCCAAGTTTGCATTTCTCACCCTAATGGCCGGCCATATTAATGTTATTGGGCTATTTGCCCATTTTGTTTTAGTTGTCATACAACTTAAACATAATGAGCCTTGTGGACCAAAACGCTTTTGGGCCCCGTAACCCAAAACCAACGTATAAGCCCTAATACGAACATTTCGTATAATTAATTAACTAATTAATTAACCTTGACCATTTTTCAATTAAACCATTTAATTGCATATCCATTTCATTTAATTTCTTCACTTTCATCCTTTTGCGGTGTACGATCCATTAGGTTCCAATTAGCGAGGCAGTGGGCGATCGTTACTCTTAACGATCGATTGTGAATTGAAACCACATTTCAATTCTCCCTTAAAATTAGCGTTTGCTAATCATTAGGGCTTCCACAAACCATGAGTGACACCTAGCAGCATATCATGGTTACCCATGCTAAGTAGAAATAGTTGGAGAACCTATCCAGTTACAACTACAATGCAATACGGTCCTTCTCTAATACAATACTCTTAATCACATTGTTTAAGTGATAGTTTGGTTCATGTCTTCTATCCAATGTGATACTTATCTATATGATTCAATTGAATATGATTTGGAACAAACTTCCTAAGTCATATTCATATGCTTTGGCCAAAGACTCTCGAATCATATCTTAGAGTATTCTCCTTCCACCATGGAAGGTTAGAGATCCCTTGTTGTGCATTCATATGCCTACATGACTAGGTAGCCTGACCACAACAATGTCGTGGACACTCCAATGGAATGTCTTTGACATAATCAAAGATCAAGGACCTAACCATTAGACATCTATGATGCCTCAAGTCAAAGGACTACTTTGCATATTGTAACTCTTGAGTTCTTACATGACATGTATGTTCGAACTCTCTTTTGATCGTTGTTCAGTGTACTCGATTATTCTTTCGAGCACCTATGTGTTTGTCTTAGTGTCCAACACTAAATGACTTGAGACTTGTCATACTCAAGCTTGAGTCGACATAACACATACTAACCTTAGCGGATTGTCAATGCCCAATTGAAAAGCCTATGACTAGGAACTTTTTAGGAATGAACATAAGAGAAAGGTCTCGTTAATCTAACTTACTTAAATCACTTATCTCTTAGATCAAATACATTCCTTGGATTCTCTTATTGCTTAAACACAAGATACAATAAATAGTGATTAACAATAAGCTTTGCCCTTCATTAAACATATAAAAGTTTAATACAATAAGTATTCCAAAAGCTATTACATCAAATGAGTGGCTTTGTGGGCATACTTCCAACACACTTCTCGGCCTCTAGATTCTCAAGCCTGAAGACAAGGCTACTAATTATTTGAAGTTCACAAATCATCGTCGCCGCCTTCAGTTATAATGATGGTATTCGACAGAGTAAACTCACGCCGAATCGACACCAAAGTATAGGGGCACATATTCTCGAAGTGGATTTAAGTCGTGATAGTGAATGTGGTTCGGCCGTTTGAATGCTGCTCTAAACCCTACTTCTGAGTATGCGATCATAAATCAACTTGACATTCAATGTGCCGAGCCTAACAAACTGTAACACCTCACTTCACTGAGAAGGCTAATGAGCTGACCTCTTCCAACAAGGATTCGAAAACCCTTGTCGACTGAGACTTGGATAGATAATCAGTCGGCCTTGACGCAGTGCTGTTTATCCAAACTATATGTGCTCCGAGGTCGGCTGATTCTACGGCGATAGTGTTGTTTATCCGAACTAAAGATATCACCGGTTACTTTCACAGTGCTATTTATCCAAACTGAAGATGTGTTGGCGAAAAGGAAAATAAAAATCTCAAGGTTGTTGAGAGGTTTCGCGTAGAGTGAGAATTTACCCTGGGCAGATTTATGTGTTGAGTTGGAGGTCATTTGAATGGTGCACGACATCTTGTATTTATAGGGACGAGTATGCAGTTCAATATGTGTTTCTCGCATGCCATCCGTAGCTGGCCACAACTCGAATCCTCTGAAGATAAACACTCTATACAAATAAAAACTCTTGATAACCATCCCAACGTCAATTAGCCGTTTAACAACGACCCATCTGTTGGAAATTATATATTATAATATGAAATATTATAATATATAATTTTAATAATTGAATGAAAAATAGTGTTAACCAATTTCTAGAAAGGTTATGTTGTTTAGGTGTGTTCCCTTGTCAAATGATGTATACTTATACATGAAAAGTTACATCTCTTATACATGTCAAATGATGTATACTTATGTTGTTTAGGTGTGTTCCCTTGTTACTCTTGAGAAATAGAGTTTCCCCACTTTATTTTTCTCATTCTCCGTGTGTCAAATTCCGAGTCGTGTGTTGAGAGTACGGAATATATGAAGTTCGCCAGAGTCTGAAGATTGAAGTGTTTTGACTTCAGATTATAGATTGTTGAATCTTGGGAGACGGACGCCTACCGAACTACAAGCACAAGAGTAGGGGCGAAATTCTGTCTTTAGGACATTGCATTTATGCAAGCCTCAATCTCCAAGTTTGTCAGTTTTTCTAACTTTCTCTCTAGTTGTTTATATTAATCTCATATATAAATTGATGTTATGAATTTCTTATAATTATTATTATTGGAATTATATTGTTATTTTCATATTTTCTAATATTGCTCTAACACCATCTTCATTGGCTATTGGCCAATGGATTTGATGAAAGCAAATCAATTTGCATGCATGCACATGAAACTCTTCCTATAGCATCCTGAGAAATCATGCAATGTTAGTACCTATATTAGTGTCTAGGTGCGTTAGCCCATGCTGTGCTTCCACTTGAAGGATATGCTAATCATTAGCATATATTTCTATGCTAACAATTATCCTAATTTGGAATATGCCGCACCATTATCTCAAATACCACCATGCCGAGAGTCCCAAATCAAATTGAACTGTATTGCTCGCTTCCAAGTTGGAGATATCATTTGCATCCTATCTTGTACAAGAAATATCAAGATAATTCTGTTAGAAAATATTAGTATATTTTATTATTTAAGTTTGCTTGTTAGTTAGTATATGGGCCTAGCCCATCTGATTTAGGGTTTCGTTTTCTTGCTTATTAGGGTTAGGTTAGTTCTCTATATATGGTACTTTGTAACTTGTAGAATAACAAGTCAGTCACAATGTAGCCTTTAGGTTTTTGTAGCCATTCTGGCATTTTCAAATGTTTAATAATATTTCTATTAGTTTTGTAATCTTGTTTGTTGCGCAGTCTGATCTTCAACTTAGTATCAGAGCAGGTTAAATCTTTCGAGAATTTATCTGTTTTGGGGTTGAAATCAGTTTCTTTGTCCAATTGTTCAGTAGCTAGTTAGGATTTTGTTGAAAAAAAAAAAGGTTGGAGTTTGTTTGCTCTGCAGGCCGCCACCCCCCCCCCCCCCGAGTGAATCTGCTGCGACTGCCAGAGCTTCTGCTTTCGCTGACGAAATCATGGGGCACTCGAACATCTGGAACACCCACCCTAAGAATTATGGCCCTGGATCCCATACCTATCGCGCGTGTGGAAACCCTCATGGTTTGATCAGGAAGTACGGCCTTATGTGCTGCAGGCAGTGCTTCCGCAGCAATGCGAAGGAAATCGGCTTCATTAAGTACCGTTAAATGGCTGATCTCCTTAAAAATCTCAATTTCGCATTTCGCTATTGCCTCGTTGGTATTTGGATCCAAGTATGGGTACTTCGTCAATGTGTTGGTACCGGGTATGATCTCTGCATCCATTGAAATAATCGACCTCAATGGACTGGATTCTTTGCTTTGATTGCTTCAAAAAAAAATAGAAAAAAATTTGCAGCTTGTTTTAGGCCCACACAGGCTAAGAAATATAATATTATGGATAAGTTTGTTTTAGGCCCGCATGAATTGTTGGTTGGTCTGTTTAGAATTGTTTTTGTGACTGTCATTCGAGTGTTTGGAATTGTGACCACTCGAGTGATAGTATTTGTGTTTGTTTTTCGTTGCCAGAATTGAGATATGAAAATCTCGTCCGTTTAGAGACGGGTTCTTTTTATACTCTCAACACTAGCCAGTTTGAACCAGAATTAGGTTGCTAGCAAGAATCAAGAATCAAGTCAAGTCAAGTAATCAAGAATCAGTTCGCCAAGTTCACCAGTCAAGTCAAGTTATGTTCGCCAATTCGCAAGTCAAGTCAAGTCAAGTTCACCTGTCAAGTCAAGTCAAGTTCACAAGTCAAGTCAAGTTTGCATGCCAGTCCGCCTAACGGAGCCAGTCCGCATCTGCTTGTTTGCAAACTCATGTCGTATACCGCCATGAGTTTGACGAGGGGTGTTGGAAAATATTAGTATATTTTATTATTTAAGTTTGCTTGTTAGTTAGTATATGGGCCTAACCCATCCGATTTAGGGTTTTGTTTTCTTGCTTATTAGGGTTAGGTTAGTTCTCTATATATATGGTGTTTTGTAACTTGTAGAATAACGAGTCAGTCACAATGTAGCCTTTAGGGTTTTGTAGCCGTTCCGGCATTCTCAGTTGTTTAATAATATTTATATTAGTTTTGTAATCTCGTTTGTTGCGCACTCTGATCTTCAACTAATTCACCATTAAAAGATAATATCATGATTAAAACCACAATATATCTTTTAATAATAATTATCTTAACTATTCTACCATCTAACGGTTGAGAGCTATGTTCATCAATGACCTTGATTGCACGAGCAGATAGTGTAAAATCAGGTCCAAACAAAAGGTAATGGAGATACCAATCCATCAACATCTGATGACACTATATGTAATATTTTTTGAAAAATAATAAATACACTTATTTCAAACTTTCACACATATATATCTATGTTTTATCTTGTTCGTTATTTTTGTGTTACTTATTCAATTAGATAAAGAGAGGGTAAAATAGGGGTATGATACAAAATCATCTCCCATTTAATATTTTAAAAGGAAATGTGATGGTGGCACAGGGACTTTGCTTAGAACCCAAATAATTGGATCTCCAGGTCTTACCGCGAAATGCACCTCATATGTCTTATTCGTATTTTATATCCTTTTCTTTGTAAGATATATATGTGACATAAAAGACTTCTTCCTACAACCCTCTAAATTGATACAAGTCAAAAACTGCACACTAGGCCCGTTTGGTTACATGTGAGCATTTCGTCTATCACCCGTCATCATATTTCTCTCAGCTCGGTGAAAAGTATGAATTGCAAGAAGCCTGTGAAAGTTAATTGCCGAACAAAGGTGGATGATTTTCATGCTTCCAACTCCTTATTCAAATTAATATTTCTCTTCTCTTTTCATTAATCTGAAATATAATTTTACACAAGTATATGTAGTTACACTTTGGGGTAAACATAAAAGAATATTCCCTAGAGTAACCATCTAACTAAATTGGTAACTGTCATGAGTTACTATATTATCCTTATCACACCCCTTCAAGCTAAACGAAGAAGAGTGAAGAGAGATCTTGGATCGAAGTTGGAGAAATCGTTGCCAAGGAAGTGACTGAAATGGTTGCCGAGGAAGTGACTTAGTGTGTATGTCTGCAAGTTGATCTTGGCTGCAAACAAATTGAACTTGGAGTAATTGCGCTAAAACCAACTCACGAATGTAGTGATAATCGATTTCTACATGCTTAGTGGGAGCATGAAAAACAGGATTAGATGTGAAGGCTATATCAGAGACATTATCACACCAAATATGAGGAATGGCAGACAATTTGAAACCAATATCAGTAAATAATTGGCAAATCCAAGTAATTTCTGCTGCAGTATGACCTAAATAGCAATACTCAACCTCTGTGGATGATCGAGCAACTATGTGTTGCTTCTTTTCACTCTAACTGATGATGGATGGACCAAGAAAGATACAAAACCCCCTGTGTATCTTCTATCCCAAGAGTAACTAGCCTAGTCAGCATCAGAGAATGCCTTAAGTGTCAGAGAGATGAGGATAATTGTGCCTTTTAAGTATCGTAAAATCCATTTCACTGCCTAAAAAAGGTTGTTCTCGTGGTGAATGCATGAACTGGCATACCAAATTAATAGCAAAGGATAAATCAGGCCGAGTTCAAGTTGGAGAGCCTCGACAATGGATCTGTATTTTGCAGGATTTGATAGTAAGGGCCCAAAAAGATCAAGCTTGGGAAAACCAAGTGGTGTGATGCAAGGCGTAGCTCCATCCCTATTTGATCTTTTAAGCAAGTCCATAATATACTTGGATTGATGAATAAAGATACCTGATGAAGAACACTGAACTTCGAGCCCAAGAAAGTAATGGAGATCACCCAAATCCTTGGCTGGAAATTGAGCACTGAGCTTGGAAATAACAGTATTGCAATGAGAAGAAGAAGGGCCAATCACAATTATATCATCGACATACACTAGAACCAAAACTAGAACATGCTGGTGAAGAATGAATAAACTGTGTTCAGATTGTGATCTTGAACCCTAGTGAGAGTATAGCAGATTGAAGCTTCTCAAACCAAGCTCTAGGAGCTTGTTTAAGACCATAGAGGGATTTCTTTAAATGACAAACATAACTGGGATGATCATGGTCAATGAATCCAAAAGGCTGAGACATATACACATGTTCTTTTAATGAACCATGAAGAAAAGCATTACTAACATCCAACTGATGTAAGAACCAATTGGACTGAACTGCTAAGGTAAGTAGATTATGATGGTCATAGGTTTAGCCATTGGACAAAAAGTATCACTGAAGTCGATACCTCCTTGTTGATTGTAACCTTTAGCCACTAAATGGGCTTTATAGCGATCCACAGAGCCATCTGGTTTGCATTTAATTCTAAAAACCCACTTACACCCAACTAAGTTGTGGGAGGGAAAAAGAGGAACAAGAGTCCATGTTCCTGTATTCTACAAAGCATTGAATTCATCTTGCATAGCTACCCTCCAATGGGGATGCTTAGATGCTTAGAGATAGGTAGAAGGAACATATTCACTGTCTAAATGTGATTGTAAAGGGTGATTGGTAGTTGTATAAGCTTTAGGTTTAAAGATGACTGACTTCGACCTAGTTTGTATATGGTGAATAGAAGGAATAGAGGTCAAATTTCCTAAAGAAATAGTGAGAAATTGAGGCGGTGCTAGTTCAAATCCGTCAATAATTCCAGCGAGCTTGTAGCGGCGGAAGATCAGATCAAAGAAAGACTTCCAGACGAGATAATTGTGATGTTTCAGCTTTGTCTGTACCATGCTACTGATATTCTGGATCGTGATGGAGTTGATCGAGGCCTGAGTGGAAGAAAGAGGTAGGCAGCGCCCTGAGGAGAAGAATTAGGATGTGCGATCATCGAAAATGAAGAATTGGAAGAGTTAGCCACCATTGATGTGCAAGATCAGAGAGGAAAATAACAGAAGAGATCTGTTTGGTTACTGAGAAAATGAAGAAGCATACCGAGAAAGCTAAAAGATCAAAGTCGGTACACTTTTGGCGGATGATACCATATTCAAAATAATATTTCTCTTCTCTTTTCATTAATCTGAAAGATTATTTTACACAAGTATATATAGTTACACTTTGGGGTAAAAGTAAAAGAAAATTCCCTATATTAACCATCTAACTAAATTGGTAACTGTCATGAGCTACTATTGCAATGAGTTACTATATTATCCTTATCACTCCTTGCTCATGTAATTTATATTTTGTACGGATACTGATTAAAATTAAAAACCAAACAAAGGTTAGAGTTATTTCAGTTGTAAAGTACATAGGGTCTTTGAATGTTTCTTCCCTTGTTTGAAAATTTCAATTCCCTGTGTTGACTATATCTGTGAAGTGCAATATCCAACTCATCTCAGTTCCAGCTCATCAATTCCAGCTCATTAAAAGTTAGTTAGACAGTTGATACTATTGCCATAGTTTGTTAGGCTGTTATCTCAGTAGCTTAGGTTGCAAGTTAAAATTTGTAGCTATATGAAGTTGTAATCTCCTAACTGTAAACTTAATTCATTCAGTATCAATACAATACAAATTCGCTCTCTTTGTTCATTCCTCTCTCTCTAAAGCTTCCTAGTGTTCATAATATATTTTCTGCATTCTTGATACTTTGTCAATATTCAGCTTTAAAGGAAAAGGAACCTACTAAGCTTGCAGATAATGCACGTACTGACAAAAAAATGAGTATGAGAAGTGGATTAAAGGCAAATAGGAAGACATTGTTGGTGATCAAGAGGTCAATGTCTGACCTCAGTCGAGGAGCCATCACTACGCCTGCTAATGCTAAGGCATACCTTGATCCATTGAAGTCAAATTCAAAAAATCCGAGAAAGTTGCGACTAGAACCCTAATGAACACCCTGATTACTACGAAGTACATTGGTGGTGATGTAAGAGAACACATCCTCTCCATGCTTGATGCCACTGCCAAGCTTAATGCACTGATCATTAAGATTGAAGATCTTTTCCTTGTTCACCACCTTTTCCGAAACTCCCTACCTTCTAAGTACTCTTAGCTGAAGAGCACTTACATTGCTCAAAAGGAAAAGTGAGATTTGAATGAATTAATTGCAATTTATGCGCATGAGGAGCAAAACATACGACAAGAAAGGAACAAGAAGGGTAAAATAGTAATTTAAGTTAAATGGTGATGATTAAAGAGTCCCCACGTTTTTGGGGTGGTTATTTTTATTAATATTCTTTCACATTCAAAAAATTAATTTTTTAAAAATTAATTCAAGAAATAACAAAATTACAACACTGAAAAATGCCAATTCCACATGCGTAGTGTGTGCAAGGGGCTAGTTGGGATAAAACGTCCACACCAGAAAGGCTAGCATACTATTTAGGATTTTAGGGTTAAAAAAAGGGGCGTGCTATCCACACACTTTTTTTTACTTCTCACACACTCTTTGTTAATTTTTATCATTTGATCTTCTTCAATTCATTTGATCTAACGGCCGTAAATTAGAAAAATATATAAGAAGTAAAAAAAAAAATGTATGGATATCAAACCCCTTAAAAAAATATCATGTGTGATTCCACTCGCATTCTAAACGTAATCTGGACGGTCTTTGATGACAATTCAAAATCACTATCGAATTCTATTAAAATTGTGTGATGGATTCAACTTGATGATAAGTAGGCCAGGTATTCTATATTCAATCGTATAAAAAAGGAAAAGAAATAACAGATCAAGCCCGGGGCCTCAGTGGTTTGAAATAGTAGAGAATCTATTATAAATAGTTCTGCAATAAAATACAAGAAGTCACAAGGAGAAAGAATGAAAAAATTAACATATCAAGTACAGGTAGTAAGTACTGATCTGCAGGTCATTAATCACTTGCATTGCAAACTTTTTAGCGTCTTCGAAGACAAATCAAACGCCATGGTGCAGTCCATGGTGGAAGACTTCTTCTTCTTCATTATAAACATCAATTCAACTTTTCCTGTCAATTTAGCCACGCTGTTGAGAGTCAACACCTCATTGCTCAATTCACTGCTAAGGTTGGCACCGCTCAACGCACTTGAACTCAAGCTCACCTGGACATTGATTTTTTTGGTGGAAAGCATTCCAGCCTTGCTCTTGGGAATAGAAACTTGCCCGACAGTCATGCCTTGGTACAAAAACGTGACAATACCTGCATCATACTTGTATGGACCAAAATTTGTGTTTTTAACTTTGATTTGTGTTGTGAATTTAGTGTCGAATGAAAGTGTTGCTGGGACAGAGTTGAGATCTTGCACGTTGATGCTGCCTAGCCGGACCTTTGGGGTTTTAACTTTCATGACAGTGAGACTCATCGCGGTTATGACCATGATCTGAAACATAATGAAAATACCAATATAAATGGCCAATTTGATTCTTTTCTTGCGTTTCAACTCATCAGCGGATTCCAAAGATTCTGCATCGCTTCTTGTGTAACCATTTGCTGGTGCCAAAGGATAAACCTGTTGGTTCTTTTCGGCCATTTTCTTCTCTTGTGATGCAAGTGAAAAGAAAAAAAATCTCGTAATTTGAGTTGTATGTTTACAACGATGAAACTTGTAAGTGAAGGGAGTTTTTATGGAGATGATGGAAAAGTAGGGTGGTATATATAGTGTTTGGAGTTCGGCTAGGAATTAATTTATTGCAGACGCCAAACGCGTCCTATGCCGAAGGTGGAAATATTGACTTCTAGTTCTAGATGGTCGATGACTTTTGGTGAAGCAAATCACCTAATGACAGGTGAAGGATATATATGAAGATACTTTATTGTTTATGAACTTTGATTTTATTCTATTTTTTGTCCCACATGACAATAATATTCTCTTGTGGTGCATAATATCACCTTTGTAAATTTCTTCAAGTGAATAATATTCTCTTATGGTGCATGATATTTTCTGCTGATATCTAGCGATGATTTAATTTCAGGCATGCCCAGATATGAGTTCCCCATCACTTCCCTTCTGCTTCTCTTTCATGCCAAGTACACTCATGATATTTCTCTCACCTCTTTTTTTTTTTTTTTTTTTTCACAATTCATTTTGTAACATCCCACGTTGCCAGGGGTGAAGATCTTGTAAGCCTTGTATATAAACTTTTTTATTTTTTTTTTATTTTTTTATCACAATTTATTTTGTAACATCCCACGTCGCCAAGGGTGAAGATCTTGTAAGCCTTATATATATATATATATATATATTCCTATCTCTACCTAGCACGAGATCTTTTGGGAGCTCACCTGCTCCGGGTTCCATCGGAACTCCAATGTTAAGCGAGTTCGCACAAGAGCAATTCCAGGATGGGTGACCCATTGGAAAGTTGCTCGTGAGTTCTCAGAAACAAAACCGTAAGGGCGTGGTCGGGGCCCAAAGAGGACAATATCGTGCTACGGTAGAGTCGAGCTGGGATGTGGTGGCCGCCCGGGCCGGAATGTGACACATTTGAAGAACTTTGTTGCGATATACTCGTGTTTTTTGCCTACTAAGTCAAATCAAGACTATTGTTTGCAATATCTAAATCGTTTGAGACCAATTTCGATTTCACAATCCTCAATATTGTGACATAAGTTCTTTATGGCGAGATCAGATGAGTTTCACGGGGACACGATTTCAATTTGTGGCGGCAGTCAAAATTTACAGTTACAGGTTAAATTATAGTTGTGGTTATTTATTTTTTTCGGTAAATTACAAAAAACTACCTCAACTATTGGGGTCATGACGGTTTCATACCTTATTTTTTAAAATTGACAATGTCATACCACATCTTACGAATTTGTGACAATGTCATACCTCCGTCAATTGTTCTGTTAAGTGCTGACGTGGCAAGAGATGGAGACTACTCACTAATTCAACTGGATTAAAAAATAATTAAATATATTTTAATAATTAAATATTAAAAAAATTAAGAAGAAAAAAACAAAAAAATAATTTCCTAGAGTGCTGCATCCCCTTTCCTTCACCCGCACCAATTTCAATCCTTTTTTGTTCTTCTCTCTCCTCCTCCTTCTTCTTCTTCTTGGGCCGAAATGGATTTGTCATTTTTTTTTTTCGTTTTCTTCTCTCTCATTCTTCTTCTTCTTCTTGGGCCGAACCTGGGTTCAAAATTTTATTTATTTATTTATTTTTTGTTTCTGGGTTGCAGGTAGAGGGAAAAGAGGAAGAAGATGAAGATGGGGGAGGAGAGATGAGTGCGCGTTCGGTTGGGGAGGGACGAACTGGGTTGAGTTGGGTTTTTTTTTCTTTTCTCCTTCTTCTTCTTCCGCAGGAGGGGGTGTGTCAGTTGATGGGTTTTCTTCTTCTTCTTCTTTTTCTTCTTTTGGGTTTTTTTTTTCTGGGTTGCAGTTTCCATTTTTTTCCTCCTCCTCCTCTTCTTCCTCCTCCTTCTTCCTTCTTCTTCTTCGGTTCTTCCTCCTTCTCCTTGGGGGGCGGGTGGGGTTGAGGGGTTGGGTTTTCAATTTTTTTTTGTGTGTTAAAGATTAAGCAGCGAGGAAATGAAGATGGGGAAGAGAGAGAGAGAGGGGGGAAGGGACGACTAAGGTTTTTTTATTTTTTTTATTTTAGTTTTTAATAATATTTTATTAATTTTTTAATAGAACGTGGCCTCCGAATCAAGCCACGTCAGCACTTAACAGAAAAATTGACGGAGGTATGACATTGTCACAAATTCGTAAGATGTGGTATGACATTGTCAATTTAAACAGATGAGGTATGAAACTGTCGTGACCCCAATAGTTGAGGTAGTTTTTTGTAATTACCCTTTTTTTGTCAAAGATAGTTGTGGTTATTTTGGGTTGTATGAGTTTTGTTTTGAGTATTGCTAAAATTTTATGATGTGTGTAGCTTTTTCTTTTGAGTTTATGTTTTAATGTCTTTGATGTCTTTAATGTCTTCCACAATTAAAGCTTTCCTAATGAAATATAGTTTCTTCTTTAAAAAACAAATTGTCCTATATTTGAATTTAGTTTAAATTATACTAAAATAGTTCTCATTTATGAGGTTTTAAAGACAGAAAATAAAATAAAATAAGAAACTCAACCATAAATGCTAAACCCAAAAATTGGACACGTGTTCTTAAACCCTAAAATTTCGTTTGGCAAACTAACCAAGTTCGTTGGGCAAAGGTCACTTAAACATGTCAGCCCAATTTACTTTTGACCAAAAAAATGGTGGGAAATAACCTTTGATCGACAAAATTTTAAAATATTTTGTTGAGCAAACACTTTTATCTAGAAGAAATTTGATTTTTTGGAGAAAAAAATGAGGCAAAATTTTTACGTTTTTCGGATGAAATTAATATTGTGGCGCAACGAAATTATATATTGCACGACGACCTACATTACACATATTTCGTTGGGCAACTGTTAAAAATTTATTTATTTATTTTCCTTTTGAGTGTCTTTAATTAACTGAATCGAAAGACTAGAAAAAAAAAGGAGAAATGTAGGGGCAGAAAAAATTTGGATGAGTGCAGAGGAGAAAAATGATGGGCCAAAAATACTTGCCTTTTTTGAAGTGGTCCAAAAAAGGTGGAGTAATCAAATGGAAGGAGGCTGGTTGAACAGTTGGCTGAGGAAGCTAAAGATATGTAAGAGCAGCTTGAATGAGCGGAGTAAAAGGAAATTTAAGGCAAGGAGACAAGAGATTGATATGCTAAATGAGAAACTTGGGAATTTGCAAATTAAGTGGGAGCTTAATATGGAGGAGATAAAGGCCATTATAGAAAGAAAAAAAATCAATAAATTAGAAGAGCAAAATGAATTATTTTGGCAACAAAGATCTCGTATAAAGTGGCTATAAGCAAGAGAAGCCAATACTGCCTTTTTCATCAATCAAGTATACAACGAAGGAGATATAACAGAATTGCGAAGATCTGTAATAGTGAGGGGCATTGGGCAGATAATCAAACAGGGATAAGAAGAGTGGTGGAGGATCACTTCTTGAAACTTTTCTCTACTAGTGGACACGTGATTGGGGTGTCATTCTTGATTGTGTTAGCATGATTGTTATGCTGGAAATGAATGAGGTTCTTAACATAAGTATTGAGGAAGAGGAAATTAAAGATGCAGTTTTTCAAATGGGCACTTTGCAGGAGGTGAAGGGGATAGGTACTGATTTTATGAATGGAAGAACAAGCTCGCGACTGCTCAACTCAACAAATATTGTGCTAATTCCAAAATTCAGAATCCAGAGTTGGTAAGCCATTTCTGCCCAATTAGTTTGTGTAACTATTCTTATAAAGTTCTTTCAAAAAATTTAGCTAATAGATTAAAGCCTTTACTTCCGAATATTATCTCTACAAGTGAAAATGCCTTTGTGGAAAGTAGGCAAATCCAAGATAATATTATTATAGCTCATGAAGTCTTCCATTTCTTAAAGCTTAAGAAAGCAAAGAAGAATTATGAGATTGGAATCAAATTGGACATGAATAAAGCTTATGATCGGGTTGAATGGGATTTCCTTATGGCAATAATGGCGAAGATGGGTTTTGATAGTAAATGGGTGGATTTGGTAATGAGCTGTGTTACAACTGTAGAGTTTTTGGTATTAATCAATGGGCAACCTAGGAGAAGGTTCAAACCTTCCTGGGGGTTAAGGCAAGGTGATCCCCTTGGGCCATATCTTTTTCTTATTTTGAGTGAAGTATTATCTCTATTACTGAGAAAGGCCTCTGATATGGGTTACATTGAATGGGTGAAGATTTAGGCCAATGGGCCTTGCCTCTCTCACTTATTATTTGCAGATGATACGTTGATGTTTTTTAAAATCAACAAGAAGTAACTATCAAAATGTGGTCAAGATTCTTGATGCTTATTATAAAGCGTCTGGGCAAAAAGTTAATTTGCCGAAGTCAATTGTCTATTTTGGAGCTAATACTCCAAGGGCGACTCCGGACGAATTGTGTGGGATTTTGGGAATGCCTAAAGTTGATACTCCAAGAGCTAATACTCCAATGCCTAAACCTTCCTTGGGGTATGTTAAAGAAAGGATTTTGAGGAAGATTCAAGGATGGAAGCAATAGTTTCTCTCTCAGGCAGGTAAAGAAACTTTAATGAAGGTAGTGGCAGAAGCAGTCCCTACTTATCCTATGTCTGTCTTTAAATTTCCAGATAAGTTATGCAAGGAAATTGATGCAGCGCTTGCAACTTTTTGGTGGGGTCAGAATGAGAATGAACGAAGAATACATTGGATTTGTTGGGAAGAATTGGGATATGTTAAAGGTGAGGGGGAATGGGCTTTAGAAATCTAAAGGACTTCAATCTTGCTCTACTAGCTAAGTAGTGTTGGAGACTTATTCATGAACTTGATACTCTCTAGGCCAAAGTGCTCAAGGCGAGATATTTTCCTAATGCTTCGTTTTTGAAGGAAAAAAAGGGTGGGCGAGCATCTTGGATTTGGTCAAGCTTTTTGGAAGGTAGGGAGATTCTTAGGGAGAGTGCGCATTGGTAGGTCGTGAGTGGACATCAATGTCATATCCTGACCCGGGCTCGACTCTGCCATAGCATGATATTGTCCGCTTTGGGCCCCTACAACACCCTCATGGTTTTGTTTCTAGGAACTCACAAAAGAACTTCCCAGTGGGTCACCCATCCTGGAATTATTCTCGCATGAACTCGCTTAACTTCGGAGTTCCGATGGAACCCAAAGCCAGTGAGCTCCTAAAAGGCCTCGTGCTAATTGGAGGTGGGAATGTACATATAAAGCTTACAGGATCCTCACCCCTGGGTGATGTGCGATCTTACAATCCACCCCCCTTAGAGGCCTGACATCCTCGTCGGCACACTTCCAGTCAGGGAGTGGCTCTGATACCAAATTGTCATCCCACTTTGGGCCCCTACAACACCTTTACGGTTTTGTTTTTGGGAACTCACCCAAGAACTTCCTAGTGGGTCACCCATCTTGTAATTGCTTTTGCGCGAACTCGCTTAACTTCGGAGTTTCGATGGAATCCGAAGCCAATGAGCTCCCAAAAGGCCTCATGCTAATTGAAGGTGGGAATGTACATATAAGGCTTACAGGATCCTCACCTCTGGGCAATGTGGGATCTTACAATCAAACCAAGTTGTGGGTTAATAAATGATTACCAAAAATTACAAATGGACATCCAAATCCTGTTAATGGAAATCAAAATGTGGCATCAATTATTCAGGAGAATACTAGAAGTTGGAACTTAGACTCTATTCGAAATTTAATTTTGGAGGATGAGTGTTTGGCAATTGAAGCAACCGATGTAGGAGATTTGGAATCTAATGATAGACTAATATGGCCAATGGAGAAGAAAGGAAATTACTCTGTGAAGTCAAGATACAGATGAATTCGAAGCAAGAAAATGAGGAGTCAAAATTAGCGGCCGTCTTCTTTGTGCGTAACGGGTCCACTAGTGTGGAAGAAGATTTGGAGTCTTGAGGCTTCGCCAACAATTAGAAATTTTATGTGGAAAGTAGCGAAAGGGGTATTAGTAACGTAGGCCAGTTGTATGCCTAATTTGTAATGAGTATGAGGAGACTGTGGAACACATGCTCCTTACGTGCCCATGGGTGGAGCCGGTTTGGTTTGGAAGGTCGCTTGGTTACAAGATTGATAGATGTTCAGTGACAAGTATCAATGTTTGATTGATGGAAATGTTGAAAGCAAACTATGCAACAAAAGAGGATAGGAGAAGATCTATAATTTTAATGGCTTTTATGTGTTGGTACATATGGAAAGCTAGGTGTAAGGCTGTTTTTTTAATCATCAAAATCCATCTCCTTCACAAACTCTTCATGTTATCACTTGTCCCAATATGACTTTTCGAACGGCGAAACAGTTAATAAATGTCCAGCAATCTCCGAGTATGGAAAATTAGAGGAGAAAGATATCTTGGTCTCCTCCCCTACAAAAATGATAAAAGTGAATGTTGATGTAAGCTAGAAACTTAGGGGTAATGAAGGATATGTGGGCATTGTGATTAGAGACTCACAAGGAAGATGTAAGAGAATGGAAAAGAAGAAGGTATGTGCTTTAAATGCTTTGATGGTGGAGGCTAAGGCGGTGCTTCAAGGTTGTATAAGTGTGCAACAAAGGAATTACCCATGCATAATTGTGGTATCAGATTCAAAGCAGGTAATTTTGGCTCTTAATGAAGGTAAGGAAAGGTGTAGTTGGGAAATTTTTCCTATTATTAGTCGTATTATGGATGTTAGGAAGTCCTTCCAGATTTGCAAATGGTCTTGGGTGCCAAGATTAGCGAATGAAGAGGCAAATTTCGTCGCAACATATGTGGGTACAGAGATGTATGAGGTTAGCAGGTTTGACAAACCACCATTTTTCGTTGGTAAGAATTTTAAATAAGGATGGATTTCGATGTCCTCCTTCTTAGGTGCTTATTTTGGAGTGGGGAATGACGCTTGCTTTCTTGTTTTGGCGTCTTCTTGTATTCGCTACTCCTTTTGTTTTGTTAATCCTATTAGCTTTGTTTGGCTTTCCTGATGCATTTCTGTTGTTGCTGTGTTATGGAATGTATTTCTAGTTTCTTCAAAAAAAATAAAATAAATAAATACTTGCCTTTTTCTATTGCTTAAAGAAACAAAGTGGAATGGGTGTTCAAATATAAAATTAAGGAATGAACGATATATGTGGATGCAAATTTTCACCTTCTCCTTCTTTGACAAAATTGCACCTACAAAACAATCAACACCTTTGGTCAAGGCCAAGAGCCTCACGCGCCCACAATGATTTTGGGGGGGGGGGGGGGGGGGGCTTTGGCCGAAGAACCCCCGATACCAAAGTTCGAATTTAGAGAGAAAGAGTGTTTAGAGAATTTTGGGATTTTTGTAAGAGTGTTGGAATGATCTTTTGGTGAAAATGGGAGCCTATTTATAGGGATAGGCCGGCCCCCTTTGGAAAAGGAGTGGCCAGCCCTTTCATTGATTTTTGGGTTGAATTTTGGTTTAATTAGCCAATTAAATATGATTAATTGGCTAATTAAACATAAAGGGAAGGTTATGAAATTAATTGGTTACTTAAAGGGCTGAAAATGGGTAAATGTAAAGAGATGAACAAAATATGGCTAATTCCCTTTTCAACAATGGGTAGCCGGATCTATTTACCTTTGTTTTACAATTATGAGGAACTAAACCCCCCTTTTGCTAGGGGGGATTCAAAGCCATGATTACATTTGCATTATGAATTAATTACTTTTGGTTGTGCTTTAATAATTTGTGATTTCAATTCGCTTAACTATTTGATTGATAACTTATTTGTGTATGTTAATTAAGAGTGCACGCTTAGTTTTCATGCATAAGTTTGATGCTAGAATATAAGGAAATTTCACCTAATCGTTATGAACTTATATTCATGAGTAGTGAAGGTTGCTATCCACAATCATGTTAAGTGAATTCTTGGCAAGAGTATCATGCTTTTCATAGTTACGAATGCCTCGTCAATACTTATAGTTCTCATGAATCTTAATGATCTTTGATTGTATCTCTATTTTTCTTTTCACGTATGGAACTTTTGAAGAGTGTTTTGAATTGTTATATGTGCTTTTCCATTCAATTCATTAACTTAAGGAGATCTTGAAGGTTAAAAAAGTGCTATCACGGTTAACCCGGAGTATTGAGTTTCATAAGTTATCGAAAGAACAACTAAAAATTGGTTTATGTACAAGTGTATCATGTGTGGAGGAGAACCCTCTAGCTAATCCATCATCCATTCAAACAACCATATTTTGTGTCTAAATTTGTCTAGTTTATAATTTGTTTATTTTGAAGTTATTCTCATCAAAACCCAATCCCCCTTTTACAATTTATGTCCTTTGATTTGAATCTACTTTATTTGATTTCTTTTGAGTTCTTTGAATTAATTTAGTTTAGAGTTGGTTAATTTTCATAATTTGAATCTTTTAAATTCAATTCACGTCCTAAAACAACCCTAGAATCTGTTTTAGTTTATTTGTTAGTTTTAATTTGAGTTATTCTAGTTTAGTTGAAATCATTTGAATCTAGTGAAGTGTTTTGATTTTACATTTGTGTTTTTAAAGTTTTATTTAGTGTTTCTAAGTTTATTTTATATAGATTAGCAATCCCTCCTAATCTCCGGTTTAGAACGATCCCTACTTGCATATATACTACAATTGTCAACAAGAGGGTTTAATTTGTGTGTTTGCTAATCCCTTATTTCCTTTTCGTATGTTTTAATTTACTTACTAACTTTGCTTTGCTCTTCTTGTTTCATAGGTACTAGTGTATTACTCAAAATTCTCATCCAGTTCATAAGCATATCTCTGACTTTGACAGTGACTTTGAGCGAATTTTGAGAAGGACAAAGAAACAGCAAGAGGCTTAACCATCCAATCTTGAACCCGATCTTGAGGAGAACAAAATAGAAGAGGAAAAGGAGCCCACGGCCCAAGGAGTTGAGCGACTACAAGTCATGGCGGTGGATAACCGAACAATCAAGTAGCTCTCAGCTTCGGGATAGGACAACACCGCACCCCTATGCATTCAATACCCTAGGGCGGCTGAAAACAAGAGCGATGAGTTTGAATTGAAATCAAGCATGCTGCACCACATCCCTAAATTCCACTGGCTGTCCATGGAAGATCCAAACAAGCACTTGAAGGAGTTCGAAGTGGTGTGTTCAAGCATGACCTCAATCAACGTCGATGGAAACATTTTGAAGATGAAAGCCTTTCCATTCTATTTTCTAGAAAAAGCTAAAGATTGGTTGTACGAATTAGCCCCTGGAACTGTCACCTTTTGGGAGAGCGTGAAGAGGGCATTCTTAGAAAAGTTCTTCCCCACTTCGAGAGTCATTCTCTTAAGGTAGAAGATTAGTGGAATCCAACAAAGCCAAGGTGAGTCATTTCCAACATATTATGAACGTTTTAAAAGTCTTGTTGCTTCCTGTCCGCAGCACCAAATGAAGGAAGAACTTCTTCTTCAATACTTCTATGAAGGCATTCTTCCGATCGAAAGGCAAATGCTAGATGCTTCGGCGGGAGGTGCGTTAGTGGACAAAACACCCATGGCAGCCAAGACACTAATTGCAAACCGTGCATTGAATGCACAACAATATGAAGGAATTGGCCAAAGAGACATGCCACGGCAACAAGTTCATGAGGTAAGCTCTTCATCTGATATTCAAACACAATTAGCTAATCTTACTTCCATTGTATCACAGATGGCCGAGGGGATGAAAGTGCAATGACCTAGTGTTTGTGGCGTGTGTTCCATCCAAGGACATTCTTCTGAAAAGTGTCCCCAATTGATTGAAAATGTTGGATGGGAGAGCGCTAATGCCATTGGATTCCAAAATCAGAATCAGCCCCGAAACGATCCATCTTCAAACACGTACAATCCAGGGTGGAGAGACCACCCCAACTTCAAATTGAGGGAACCCCAACAATCCCAACAGCAAGGAGGCTTTAGGCAGCAACGTCCAGGGTTCTACACCAAGCCGTACGCCTCAAATCAAGTCCAACAACAACCTGCCCAAAACATTTCAGGTAATTCTCTCGATAATGATACACTTCTTAAATTGCTAACCAATTTGTCTCAAGGGCAAGAGAATCAAACCAAGGTCATGCAAAACAAAGACAAAAGGGTAGGTCAATTAGAGAAGCAAATTGGACAAATTGCAGAGTTTGTAGGGCAATTTAGAGACCAAGGGAAGCTTCCAAGTTCAACCACTACAAATCCAAAGGGTAGCTTCGAATCTGCCAAGGCCATCATGCTAAGAAGTGGCAAGGAAGTTAGGGCAGGTCCTACCTCATCAAAAACAGGTCACAAGGAGGATGAAATAATGCAAATTGAAGAGGAGGAAGAAGCAAAGGCCACAACAAAGGCATCCAAAACCTTGCCGCAGCCACCTAAGTCCCCTAAGCCATCCATGCCGTCCATCACAGGTAAGGGAGTTCCAAATTCTATTATTTCTAACATCGTTCCTCCAAATGTGCCCTTTCCTCGCAAGTTCATGCAATCGAAGAAGGAGGAAGCTGAGAAGGACATTCTTGAGACGTTTAGAAAGGTGCAAGTCAATATCCCTATCCTTGATGCAATTAAGCAAGTTCCAAGGTACGCCAAGTTTTTGAAGGAACTATGCACAACAAAGTGGAAGATTTTGAACAAGGAGGTTGTCCAGGTAAGTGAGAATGTCTCCGTTGTTTTACAAAGGAAATTACCCTCTAAATGCAAAGATCCGGGTAGTTTTACGATTCTTTGTGTTATTGGCAATACTAAATTCAAACATGCCATGCTAGACTTAGGTGCATCAATTAATGTAATGCCATACTTAATCTATGCATCTATGAACTTAGGGGAACTAAAAAAAGATGGTGTAATCATTCAATTAGCCGATCGCTCTAACGCATATCCAAAAGGATTTTGGAAGATGTTTTAGTGCAGGTGGATCATTTAGTATTCCTGGCTGATTTCTACATTCTAGAGATGGATGAATCGATCCATACTACACCATTGCCAATCTTGCTTGGGCGACCATTCATGAAAACAGCCCGGACAAAGATCAATGTGTTCAAAGGGACATTGTCAATGGAATTTGATGGGGAAGTTATTGATTTTAATATTTCTGAAGCCATGAAATATCCTATTGATGATCATTCGTGTTTTTCTATTGATATTTTGGAATCTTTGGCGCAGGAATTTCTTGACTCATTGGATCGAGATGCCCTTGAAACAACCATCGTTCAAGGAATAAAAAGCACAACCCAAACCCCAGAAATTGTGCAAGGGCACGGCAACAACATGGATGAAGCTTTTGCCGTGGGTTTTAGTGAAGAAATTGAGGAGATGGTGGCTGCACTTGAGTCATCCCTACCTTGCGTTGGTAAGTCTTCAATCCCAATGTCAATTCCCGTTTCTACTAATAAGATGTTACCTTCAGTGGTGCAGGCACCTACGCTAGAGCTTAAACCATTGCCCAACCATTTGAAGTATGTCTTTTTGGGAGAAAAAGAAACGTTGCCCGTCATTGTTTCATCATCACTCACAGAATTAGAGGAAGAAAAACTTATTCGAGTGTTAAAGGATCATAAAACTGCCATTGGATGGACCCTAGCCGACATCAAGGGAATTAGCCTTACTACATGCATGCATCGCATACATCTTGAGGAGGGGGCTAAACTAACTCGAGAGGCTCAATGCCGTCTCAACCCTCCAATGATGGACGTTGTGAAAAAGGAAATTATCAAGCTCTTTGATTGTGGGGCCATCTATCCAATCTCAGATAGCCGATGGGTTTCACCAATTCAAGTCGTTCCAAATAAGTCAGGAGTTACTGTGGTAAAGAATGAAGAAAACGAACTCGTGCCTACCCGAATCCAAATAGGCTGGAGAGTGTGCATCGACTACAAGAAGCTCAACGCCACCAAGAGGAAGGACCACTTCCCCTTGCCATTCATTGACCAAATGTTCGAGAGGTTAGCGGGCCATTCATTTTACTATTTTCTTGATGGATATTCTGGGTATAAACAAATTGTCATAGCTCCAGACGACCAAGAAAAGACCACTTTTACTTGTCCGTTTGGCACCTTTGCATATCGCCGTATACCATTTGGTTTGTGCAATGCTCCAGCAACTTTTCAACAATGCATGGTAAGTATATTTTCAGATTTTGTTGAAAAAATTATTGAGGTTTTCATGGACGATTTCAGTGTTTTTGGTGATTCGTTTGACGGTTGCTTAAATAATATCAGTTTGATCTTAAAACGATGCATGGATACGAACCTTGTTTTAAATTGGGAGAAATGCCACTTTATGGTTAAACAAGGCATTGTTTTAGGTCACATCATTTCGGAAAGGGGAATTGAGGTTGATAAGTCGAAAATAGATCTTGTGCGCTACTTACCCTCTCCCACTTCGGTAAGAGAGATTCGTTTTTTTCTTGGTCATGCAGGATTCTATAGGCGATTCATCAAGGACTTCTCAAAGATTTCTACCCCCCTTTGCCGTCTCCTACAGAAGGATGTACCCTTTAAGTTTGACGAGGAATGCGAAAAGGCCTTTAAACACCTCAAAGAGATGCTTACTTCGGCCCCCATCATTGTACCACCATATTGGAGCCTTCCTTTCGAGCTAATGTGCGATGCATCAGATTATGTAATTGGAGCTGTTTTGGGACAAAGAAAAGACAAGAGGCCTCATGTCATCTACTATGCCTCAAGGACCTTGAATGACGTCTAGTTGAACTACTCCACTACGAAAAAAGAACTTCTTACTGTAGTTTTTGCTTTAGATAAATTTCGTTCATATTTAATTGGTACTAAAGTGATTGTTTACACTGATCATGCAGCGTTGAAGTACTTGCTCACAAAAAAGGAGGCCAAGCCAAGGCTTATTCGATGGATGCTGCTGCTTCAAGAGTTCGACATCAAAATTCGGGACAAGAAAGGCAGTGAAAACGTGGTGGCTGACCATCTAAGTCGTTTGGTGCATAACGAGGAGCAATTACCCATCCCAGAAGCATTCCCGAACGACCAGTTGATGTCCATGAAGGTAAGTGAGCCATGGTATGCTGATTTGGTTAATTTTTTAGTGTCTAAGCAAGTCCCAAGCACCCTAAACAAAAACCAACGTGAAAAATTGAAAAAAGATGCTAGGTTTTATGTTTGGGATGACCCATACTTGTGGAAGTATTGCCTGGATCAGATTATACGTAGGTGTGTGCATAATTCGGAGTTTAACTCAATTTTAAGTTTCTGTCACACTTATGCATGTGGAGGACACTTTGGCACACAACGCATAGCCCTTAAAGTGTTAGAATGTGGATTTTATTGGCCTACGATATTTAAGGATGATAGGACGTTTTGTGTTACTTGTGATCGTTGCCAACGAATGGGTAATATAGGTGCAAAGGATCAAATGCCGCAGACCCCTATCTTTACTGTCGAAATTTTTGATGTTTGGGGTATTGATTTCATGGGTCCTTTTCCTTCATCTCATGGTTTTAATTATATTTTACTTGCAGTTGATTATGTCTCGAAATAGGTGAAAGCAAAAGCCACCCGAACTAATGATTCTAAAGTTGTTGCAGATTTTGTTAGAACTAACATATTTGCAAGGTTTGGCATGCCACGAGTACTTATCAGTGATGGGGGATCCCACTTTTGCAATAGAACCATCGAGGCGCTACTCAAGAAGTACAACATTAAGCATAAGGTTTCAGCACCTTATCATCCTCAAATGAGTGGGCAAGTAGAGGTTTCAAATCGTGAGATCAAGCAGATTTTAGAGAAGACAGTTGGGCCAACGAGGAAGGATTGGAGCTTGCGCTTGAATGATGCACTGTGGGCGTATCGTACGGCCTACAAAACACCGATTGACATGTCCGCATTTCGACTCATCTATGGGAAACCATGCCATCTTCCTGTTGAGCTAGAGCATAAAGCTCATTGGGCCGTTAAGGCCTTCAATATGGACATAGATGCCGCTGGAGTTCATAGGAAGCTTCAATTGAACGAGCTTGAGGAAATTAGGAATGAAGCTTACGAGAACGCTCGAATCTATAAGGAGAAGACGAAAGCCTTTCATGACAAGATGATTCGAACCAAAATGTTTTCAAATGGGCAGAAAGTTCTACTTTTCAATTCCCGTCTTCGATTATTCCCAGGTAAGTTACGTTCTAGATGGATTGGACCGTTTGTTATTACTGATATTTTTCCTCATGGTGCAGTTCAAATCCAGAGTTTGAAGACGGGGCAAGAATTCAAGGTAAACAGACATCGTTTGAAGCCCTACTATGACAATTTCGTGGAGCACATTATGGAGGACATACCCATCCATGCTGCGGGGTCTAATAAAGGCTTATTGGAGGATTCGTCCAGCTGTATGACATTAAAGCAAGCGTTTCTTGGGAGGCAACCCAAGCTTTCAACGAAGGGAGACTTTGGAATTGCTCACCAAATTAGATTTGCATTCCTAAACCTTTCTCTTTACTGCATTTATCTTGCCTTGCTTAGTTCTTTAGTTGTTTGTGTGAATCTATGTTTAAAACATTGAGGGCAATGTTTAGTTTAAGTGTGGGGGAGGGTAAATAACACATTTTACATTGATTTAAAAATAATATATATATATATATAAAAAAATAAAAAAATCAAATCAAATCAAATCAAATAAAAATAAAAGCTAAAATATTTTACAATAATGTGTAAACTAATAGCATTCATTGGTCAGGTGGTGCCTCAACAGTCGACGGAGCTCCAGAAAGACGAAGTGCCAAAGTTTGATCCTCCGGAGCCTCAACACTTGGTGTAACTCCAGATGACGAAGGCAGAAGATGTCTCTGCAGTAACGCCACAAACCTTTGATGATCACTCTGAATTCACACTTCGGACTCCTGCAGCTGGTCAAGCTTCCTCTTCATAATTGTTGAGTAACTAGTTGCGAGCATGTGCAACTCCTTATTCTCGTGCCTGAGTCCTCTGACCTCTTGCCGAAGACTAGCCACCTTAGCCATCAAAGACTCAACCTGACGAGATCGTGCAAGAAGGCATTGGACCATGTTTGAGACTGAGCCTGCACACTGGACGCTGAGCGCTAGAGAGTCTTGAACAACTAGCTTGTCAGACCGCTTGGAATGCAGCCTATTGTCTCTTGGAGTGAGAAGGTTTCTAGCAACCACCGTAGCAGTTGTATCATTCTTCATCATAGAGTCCCCAACTGTAAGAGGACCATTGGGGGATATGAAGGACGGATGCCAAATGTTGTTTGGAGAAGACAAGTCATCATCTTCCCCGACATTCAAGTTAAGGCGACGATCAGAGGGGCAAGACATTTTTCGAAGGTGTTCAGAAAGAAGAGAGTGGACAGATTAAGATTTCAAAAGTGCAAGAAGGGAGTTTTTACAGGAGGTAATTCAAGTGTGTTGTGGAACAAAATTACTGCCTCTATAAAAAGAAGAAATCGAAGACGCACTACTCAGAGATCGAAGAGGCGCCTGCTCGCAAATCAAAGAGGCGTCTGCTCGCAAATCGAAGAGGCGCTCATTTCTCAAAAGCCGGGCCTGCTCAGAAACCACGAGTCGATCCACTTTTCCAAACGTGCCATCACCTTTCACACGCAACTTTGGCTTTGCGAGAATTACGGGTAATTTTGTCAGAAAGCGCGTAAACCTTACAGTTCAATCATCCACCGGTTGCCGACAAGAGTAAGAGAATAGTACCGGTTGTGAAGAAATTCCTATAAGTGTCTACCTTCGCCCTCCATAGCAAAGGTAAACTTACTCAACACTTCTTCATCTCCGAGAATGTATTCCCAAAGAAACCTCTCAAGTTACTCAGTGTTCCTCATCCCCTGGAGTACCTCTGCAAACAAGTCATCAAGAGCAAAAGTATTTCATATCATGAAGGTTAAAAGCAAAAGTATCTCATACAATGCTTTCTCCTCACCTTCATCTGAAGAACAGGGAGAAAGAAAGATCCTGATTGCTTACCTAGTCTTGCTTTCGAGTACTCATCTTCGAGCCCTTCCAGCCCAGTTCAAGAACTCGAGAAGATGCCACACCTGTGTGGAGACCTGATTACTTGAAGCATGTGGAGACAACGTGCTGATTCATCCTCAACTAAGCTGAGGATCACTTGCAAGTAAAAAGCTCCCCAACCCAGTTCAAGAATCAACCTGTGGAAAGATACTTCTTCGAAAGCTGTGGAAAGCCCCATCCAGTTCAAGATGAAAGCTGTAAAAAATCAATAAGCACGACCAAAGATCATCTACCACATGAAGCTAAGTTGTTTCTCACTTTTTCTAAGTGTTTTTAAGCTATTTAGGTGTGTTTTGAGGTAATCATACGAAAATGACATAAAAATTTGAAAAAGTTTTGAAAAATACCAAAAAGAGTTGTTTTAGAGTCATTTTGGTGTATTTGTGTCTTAAGTACCTTCCAAGACAATGATGAGGATTCGGTTTTTAATTGCATAACTGTTAAAGAAAGTTACAAGCATGGATTGAAGTTTTATATGCTCTTGTCCTATACTTAGTTGTAGTTGTTGTTGATGAACTCACATTTGATTACAAAGTGGATAAAATAAGTTTTCATAACATGCTTGAAGGAAGGAACTCATATAAACGCTACATCCTTGTGAGACTCGAGCCTTTACTTTCTTTGGAGAGTTATAATCTGTGAGTTCTTGTTTTCTAAAGTCGTTGCATGATCTCATTATTCTTTGATTGGTTGCTATTTAGAATTCGTTTTGATAGAACTAAATGCTAGAACTTGTATCCGTTTCATTCAAAGCATTGTATCCGTTTCATTCAAAGCATGACATTGTAATGCATACCACATATCAAGATGAAGTGGTGTAGTCTCCACCGTAGCCAAATAGCCGTGCTTTCCATTATTATCTGTTTTGTAGATTAAACCCCGTTTGAGCCTTGTTTAGCCTATGTTCTTTATTAACCCAGGATAACCGTACCTAGCCTAGTTTAGGACTTTCCATACCCTTGTTCTTAAAGGCTAGTAAGCATAACATAAAATGAATTCCTTTTGATCTACATTATGCAAGAAAACAAGTGTGGGAGAGGGAATGGTTGTTTTTGAGCTCATTTGTACGTTCTGGGTTACAAAAAAAAAATGTGAAAAACATATGAAAAGAAAAACAGAAAAGAAAAGAAGAAAGAATGAGTTTGAAAGTATTGATTGCTGAAGGAATGGTCCAAATCATCAAATCTGGCCCTAAAATGTGTGACTTCTCCCCTTTTTGTTCAAAATTTGATTTTGCATTCAAAAGTGAATTCTAAGTTGATTTCATTGCTTTGCTCACTATGCTTTGCTCACTATGTCTTTAAGAACCTTTGTTTTCCATATCCGTTCTTTGTTAACCAAACACCTTTAGCCCCGTTACAACACTTACACTTCTATCTTGAGTGTTATGTGTTCAATATGTGGAGTTTGGGATTGGTATGAGCATATGGTGTCACTAGTTCTTGCACCTAAGTAGTAGCATTCCTTTCATGAGATCATATTCATATTCACTTAAAACTCCAGAAAAGTGCTTTCTTTGTTAAAACATATGTGAGTTTTAGTTTTCATGTGTACATCAATCTTCTCACACATACCTAGTGTAGGGAGTGTAGTTTAAAAATCTGAGTGAAAATGAGTGCATATCTAGTAAAGAATTGAGGGAATTCTCTAAGGCATGTTATTACATTCAAAATGATGTTTTAATCGATTAAAAGAGAACTAGTAAATGGTGACTGTGGTTAAGTGTATGCTTAAGGATATTGATGGCCCAAATCTGTGCAAGTAATGATTTTTAACATGTGCATTGGAAATCCCTAAGGTGACATTGGAAGGTTTAGATTGTGTTTTGTTTCTTTTTGTTTCTTTGTTTTGCTAGAGGACTAGCAAAAGCTAGGTGTGGGGGAGTTTGATAGGAACATATTTATGTGACTTTATTAGTTTGTTTCCTTGCATTTACTTAATTAGTTTCATCTTATTAGAATGTTTTAAGCTATTTTCGTGTGTTTATAGGTTTTAATAACAAAGTTAGCAAAGAAGTGCATTTTGGTGCAATTTGGAGCTATTTTGGGGTGGAATGGATTGCATGCATGGGGAGCATAAAGGATGGACGTTTTGGTGCATGAAAGGGCTTCAAACACATGCTCAAATCTGATCAAAATGAAGAAGATACCTTGTAAAGACCAAGCATGTTTGTTGCTAGCTGTTTTAATCATGAAAACACAAGTGTGCAAGTTGTTTTTGCAAGGAAACCCCACGACATGGATGGGTAATCATGTTTTGCAACTGTGCTAGCTTATTTAAACATAAAATACAAGTGTGCTAGCTGTTTTGCAAGTGTACTAGCTGATTCATCATGAGAAGACCAAGAGGGACCAAAGGCATGGACCAAGTAGGATGAATGCAAGTTGTTTCATCATGAAATTTCTGCAAAGATGCATGTGTGCTAGCTGTTTTTGATGATTAATTCTTTCTTTGTATTGTTTATTAAAACAACTTGTATGGCCTATAAATAGGCCTTCTTGCAAGGCTTAAAACTCACCAATTCATACAACAACTTCCTTCTACACATCTATTCATTCTCTCCAAAAACAGCCACACCTATTCCCTAAAACCCTCAACAAAAATCTGCCCATAAACACCATTGCCACACCCCTACCTACCCATCCTAAACACCACCATATATCCCAATATCCATTCCTCCATACAACCAAACCTTCAACCCACAACCACCCCTTGTGCCGTAGCAAAGGAAGGGAAGGAAAGTGCTTGGACGTGTTTGCCACTCAACAAGGATCGTTGGAGCGTTTTGGTGTTTTCTTTCTTTTATTTTCAATGTATAAATCTATTTACCTTTGTTTTACAATTATGAGGAACTAAACCCCCCCCTTTTGCTAGGGGGATGCAAAGCCATGATTACATTTGCATTATAAATTAATTACTTTTGGTTGTGCTTTAATAATTTGTGATTTCAATTCACTTAACTATTTGATTGATAACTTATTTGTGTATGTTAATTAAGAGTGCACGCTTAGTTTTCATGCATAAGTTTGATGCTAGAATATAAGGAAATTTCACCTAATCGTTATGAACTTATATTCATGAGCAGTGAAGGTTGCTATCCACAATCGTGTTAAGTGAATTCTTGGCAAGAGTATCATGCTTTTCATAGTTACGAATGCTTCGTCAATACTTATAGTTCTCATGAATCTTAATGATCTTTGATTGTATCTCTATTGTGCTTTTCACGTATGGAACTTTTGAAGAGTGTTTTGAATTGTTATATGCGCTTTTCCATTCAATTCATTAACTTAAGGGGAACTTGAAGGTTTAAAAAGTGCTATCACGGTTAACCTGGAGTATTGAGTTTCATAAGTTATCGAAAGAACAACTGAAAATTGGTTTATGTACAAGTGTATCATGTGTGGAGGAGAACCCTCTAGCTAATCCATCATCCATTCAAACAACCATATTTTGTGTCTAAATTTGTCTAGTTTATAATTTGTTTATTTTCAAGTTATTCTCATCAAAACCCAATCCCCCTTTTACAATTTATGTCCTTTGATTTGAATCTACTTTATTTGATTTCTTTTGAGTTCTTTGAATTAATTTAGTTTAGAGTTGGTTAATTTTCATAATTTGAATCTTTTAAATTCAATTCACGTCCTAAAACAACCCTAGAATCTGTTTTAGTTTATTTGTTAGTTTTAATTTGAGTTATTCTAGTTTAGTTGAAATCATTTGAATCTAGTGAAGTGTTTTGATTTTAGATTTGTGTTTTTAAAGTTTTATTTAGTGTTTCTAAGTTTATTTTATATAGATTAGCAATCCTTCCTAATCCCCGGTTTAGAACGATCGTTTATTTTATATAGATTAGCAATCCTTCCTAATCCCCGGTTTAGAACGATCCCTACTTATATATATACTACAATTGTCAACAAGAGGATTTAATTTGTGTGTTTGCTTATTCATCGCATCATCTAGACACAATTTTGGGTTTACTTTGTAGCTAATTGGGTGAATTAATTGATAACTAATGGATTAATTTGGTAATTAATCCATTAATTACTCAATTAACATATTTTTGGAATAAACATGTCGAAGGTTATGTGATGATTTACCTAAAAAAATAAGAAATATATGGAATAAAATAGGTTTAAAAATATTACCTATTTTGGGTATTTCTAGCTTGGTTGAGGATGAATACCAGCTACTCGCGCGTAGGAATTTTGAAACACCTTAAGAGTATTTTTGTCTTCTTCACCAAAAAATCCACGTGTCGCCTTGTGATTATTTTTGGCTCCACAATATCCTTAAACCAATCCAGCAAATAAACTTAATATTCAAGTTAATATTGTGATTGAAATGTCTGATATAATAGAAACTTAAACCAACCCAGCAAGACTTAAATAAACTTAATATAATATTCAAGTTAATATTGCGTTCAACATGTGATTGAAATGATTAATATAATGGAAAACACCTATAAAGACTTTGCCTAGAACACAAACAATTGGATCTTATTTTTATTTTATCCTTTTCTTTGTGAGCTATGTCACTAAAAGACTCCTTCCTACATACAGCCGTACGTCTAGGTTGCCTATATGTCAAATGGATAATGAGACTAAATTTATAGATAAAATTTTGGAAACTAAAAGGCATAGAAGTTTATGATTGGTTTATTACTTAAACGTTAATAAACATGTTCATTCTTATTGGTGATGCATCATTTAATTTCTAAATTTTGTCTTCAAATATAGTTTCCCTAGCATTACCCATGTCAAAAATCCTATAGAATGTACGCATGTTTGGTTACATTTCAGCATCTCGTAGAAGCTTGTACCACTAAACATCATATTCCACCTTGAATCCTTATATATAACCCACTACTCTTCCATCATTTCCACGAACAAACTCCCTCCACTTCCAAGCTTTCATCCCACAAAAGAAACCAACAAAATCTAGCAGGTAACTACCATGGCTTGGAAAAATAGTGATGCGCAATCTGTTGATGAGCTAAAACGCCAGAAGAGAATCAAATTGACCATATACATTGGTATTTTCATTGTGTCTCAGATCATCGTCATAACTGTGATGAAAGTTAGGATGCCTAGGCTATTTCAGGGTCCAAGACCTCAACTCTGTCCAGGCGACACCTTCATCTGACACAAAATTAAAAACACAAATCAGAGTCAAGAACACAAATTTTGGTCCATACAAGTTTGATGCTGGCATTGTCACGTTTTTGTACCAAGGCGTGACTGTCGGGCAAGTTGCTATTCCAAATACCAAGGCTGGTATGCTTTCTACCAAAAAAAATTGATGTTGAAGTGAGCTTGAGTTCAAGTGCACTGAGCAGTTCCAATCTTGGTAGGGAATTGAGTAGCAGGGTGATGACTCTCAACAGCGCGGCTAAGTTGACCGGAAAGGTTGAGTTGATGTTTATAATGAAGAAGAAGTCTTCCACCATGGACTAAACCATTGCATTTGATTTGTCTTCGAAGACGCTAAAAAGTTTGCAAAAGTTGAAATGCTTCCTTCTGGAACATCTTTAGCATTCAAACTGCGAGTGAACAAGACTAGTTCATGATTCGTTGTACTTTTGTGCAACCCTTGAATTTGTATTTTATAAAATATTTATTGATTATTTTTTATCCATTTATGCCAGGTTTTCCTTTCTTCCTGTCTTCGATGTATGTTGTTTTGTTAAGTTTAAAGCCTTGTAGATGTGTGTATTTTTACTCGTTTGTTTTACTTTTGACTATTTCTTGGTTTTACTTGTTGAAGGTTGCTCTTTTTGTTGGATGTGAGACCCTAATCCAATGATTAATAGGTCATTACAGTTAATCAGGATTGTTTTGGAATGTAAGTAGTGTCACTCTCCGATCCTGAAATACGTCTAGGATCGACACGTGATGTTTGAAAATATTTGTTCATCGATCATGCCTTGCTTACAAGTCATAACCAGAAACTACCCAACGGTTCAATAATAACTTTTTTATTATATTTCAGGGCTGCATCTAATCTCTGTGTTAAACTGCCTATGCACCCTATGACAGAATCAAGCCATTCGTAATTCACTATTTGCTAAACTCTGATATTTCTCATAGTACTTTCTAGTAGATAAACATAGAGTTCCAAAATCACTCAATGAAACTCGAGTAGCATGAATCACTAGATTCCAAACTACATAGTGAAACTATATACCAGCCAGGATTGTCATTTCGTCATTCACATATATCACATATTTTCCAACACAGATCCACAATCACAACAAATAAAAGATTCCATGAATCCAGGCTACACAATATTAACAATTAACTATGTTAATTAACCACCAAAATCAATATTTTCTACACACCACTAACATTTGATAGAAAAATATTAAAAAATTAAAAAGGTGTGGGAGAAGTAATTTGGGGTGTGTGAATATAATCTCCCCAAAATCAAATATCACTTCACTAATCTCCATTAATTAATGAAACCCCCTTTGTCAACCAAAAGAGGATGAAATGACTATTTAATCTTCTATCACACAAAAAATTGATGGGCAATAATGTAATTTTACAGGTCCAAATTTTACTATTTTTTTTATTAAAACCTCACTTATAGGTGATGTTAAACCTAGCATTTGTATCGTGTTTCCCGTGTTCGTGTCGTTTTCGTGTCATACCCGATATCTTAATGAGTGGTGTCGTGTAACACCCGTTAAAATAAACTGGTAAAATGACCCAATCTGAAATCGACTCGATAATATTAACAGGTAATATGACCCGACCCGTTACCCATTAAGGAAAATATATTTTAAACCAATAAATAATCAAATGAAAAACATTATACTAAATAAGTATATACATACCATATTATCACATTCAAAACATAAAAACGCATTTGTCTTTTACATATTTACATACCCAAAATAAGAGCATAATAAAAAATAAAATAAAACATTAGAACATTACAAAATATCAAATATTCAAAGGATTTGCAAAATTAAGGGAGTTATGTTTCAAGGTTTGGAACCTTACACAATTTTTTACAATCAAACTCTTCAATTTTCATCAATCATCCTGGGAAACGGTATTGGAACTTTAGCTTGATATATTGTCTTCAAGAGTTATATTGATGATATTTTCAGTGAGGCTTTCTACATTAGCACTCTCTTCTCATTTATTCTATGCTATTGTTTAAGTAAAGTCTTTAATAGTTTTTTAATTAATGTAGAAGTGTGAAAAATATATAAACGCTCGTAATGGCAAGCTTTACAACTTTCATGAAGGGCTTAACTTTGAAATGTGCCACTATAATCATATAAATCATAGATCAAAATTTAACTGTTAATTGTTATTTACATTTATACTTTATTTTTCTCACCAAATTTTGTATTTTCAGATTTTATTTTTTGAAAACAGGATCTATTAATGAAGATGAACGGTTCGGATCGTTGATATTATGTTCAGAGTTTTACCGTTAGTGAAAATATTGCTTGGTGTTTATAAAGTCTCTACAAACTATATAACATCGACCCATATTTCAATTAACCGTAAATATTGGGACGTGATATCAAAGATCTAAACCGTTCATCTTCCTACATCCCTCAAAAGATTATGTTTTCAAAAAAGAAAATTTAATAAATGAAATTCAATATAAAGAATAAAGTCTAAATGACAATCGACGGTTAAATACAAATTTAAGGTTAATGGATTATAGTGTCGGATTTCGAAGTTGACTCATTCACGAAAGTTATAAAACTTGTCACTACGAGTGATTGTACGTTATTTTATTTTTATTTTTACATTTCTTACACTTCTACAATAATTTTTATTAATTTTTTTACTTTTACACTCAAATAAAAAATACTATTCATGATGGTTTGGAGGGTTTTAAAAATCTAAACGATAATGTAAGTGTAACCATTGTCTACTCGTGGAGCAACGATGAATCACGAGTGTTTATATATTCTTTCACATTTTTCATACTTGTAGGGATATCTTATTGCCTATACTAATGCCATACTAGTTGATTTTAATTTTGAACAACATGTTAAGTAAAATTTATTCTATTAATGATAATAAGAAACTCCCATAATAAAAATAAATAAATGAATAAAACTTAATTTTTAAAACTTATATAGAATAATAATACAAACAAATATATTTAATATAGAATAGACCAATATATACAATATGACTATTGTATTTTATAATAATTTTTTTAATAATTAAACTTTTGTTGTGGACTAATTTTATCTGACAATGAGAGAGAGAGGGAGAGAGAGACCAGCGGCACAAGGAAGAGAGAAAGAGAGAATTGTAGGGGAATTGTGTTGTATATTCCTCCTACTTTGCACCTCTATTTATAGTATTAGGGTAAAGGTATTCCTTACTCTCCAAGGAATAAGAGATACAATAGGATAAGAATTATAACCCTAATCAAATCTAATCTAGGATTTACACAATCACACTTAAACTAGGATTTGTTTACAACAACTTTAAAATTATAATTTATTTTTCTTAACGGGTCGAAATAGGTTACCCTCGTGTTACCCGCGTGTATACCCATTATTAACGGGTCACCCGATAATGACCCAATTAGTTATCATGTTGACCCAAAACCGTTATTTTCGTGTTGTTTTCGTATTGTGTCACTGTGTCGTGTAAAAAACTGTCGGGTCTAAGTGAGGTTAAAATATCTCCAATATTTAAAATTAAAAAAAAAACAAAAACAAAAACAAATCTCCCACTCACCCCCCCCTCCCCCACGTTCTCTCTCTCCCTCTCTCACCGTCGCCCCCACCACACAGACACAGACACACACACGTTCTATAAAAACTGGAAAATTGTTTGTTTCAGAACCTTGTCTGTTAAACATGTTATTGACTGAAAGTTTTATTTTTAAAGCATGCTGAAAGTCATCACATGATCAATGTTTTGAGATGTTTTTGGTTGAAAGGAAAACAATAAACTCCTCTCATTGATTCAAGGGCTGCTAAAATTCAAGGCTTAGTTGATCACATTGTGTCAGTAATCATAACAATGAGGTTACATCCTTAAAACAAAGGTGTGATTGACCTTAATTGGTTCGATTACTAATAGCTCAATGAAAAGTATGAATTGCATGAAGCCTGTGAAAGTTAATTTCCAAAGGTGGATGATTTTCATGTGTTCAACTCCTTGCTCATGTAATTTGATATTTTTGTACTGGTACTGATTAAACTTAAAAACCAAACAAAGGTTAGAGTTGTTTCAGTTGTAAAGTACATAGGGTCTTGAATGTTTCTTCCTTTTGTTTGAAAATTTCAGTTCTGAGCTCCCAGAATTCAATCCAAAAACACTCAATGGCACCAACTATAATGAGTGGAGACAAGACATTGAAATAGCCCTAAGACTTATGGATTTCGATTTAGCTTTATGGGAAAAGGAACCTGCCAAACCTGCAGATGATGCACCAGCTGACAAAAAGAATGAGTATGAGAAGTGGATTAAGGCAAATAGGAAGGAATTGTTGGTGATTAGGAGGTCAATGTCTGACCTTGTTCGAGGAGCCATCATTGAGTCAAGGCATACCATGATTCCATTGAAGTCAAATTTAAGGAATCTGAGAAAGCTGAGAATGGAACCCTAATGAACACCCTGAATACTACTAAGTACATTGGTGGTGATGTATGAGAACACATCCTCTCCATGATTGATGTGGTTGCCAAGCTTAATGCCCTGTTAAGATTGAAGATCATTTCCTGGTTCACTTTGCCTGAAACTCCCTACAGTGCTCTTAGTTGAAGAGCTTTACATTGCTCCAAAGGAAAAGTGGGATTTAAATGAAGTAGTTGCAATCTGTGTGCATGAGGAGCAAAACATTCGACAAGAAAGGAACAAGAAGCAAGGGGCTAGTTGACTGCTTTCGAAATGTGAAGTTTTTGAAATACCTAAAATTGCCCTTTTCTAGTTAAGATTTTAAAGGAAAACAATTTAATTCGAAAAGGTAAAATAGTAATTTAACTTCCATGATGATAATCAAAGAGTCCCCACGTTTTTGGGGTGGCTATTTTTATTAGTTTTTTTTCACATTTTAAAAATAAAAAATTTCAAAAATAATTAAAAAAATACAAAAAGTACAAAATTATAAAACATATTTGTAGTCGCTTAATACTACAATTTAGTGGTATTCCTTTTCACTTGTAAGTGAGATGTCTTAGATTCTAAGGAAAACTAACCAAAAGGGCTTGAAAAGTTTAACTTTTAACCAAAAACCACATTGGAAGTTTATTTCATGGTTAGTACAAAGCCCATTTTTATATCAGCCCAAATACAATAGCCCAGACTAAATAACATGGTGATTTGTCAATTTTACCCCTAACGGATTTGGTTAACCTAACTTAACTATTCTATTAGATTAGTGAGGGACCTTTGCTGTTTAATCACTCTCCCCTTTTCTGGAACTCTTTGCCCAATCTTTATTTCTCAATCTTTCTTTCTCCCTTTCTCGATCTCTCTATCTAATCTTGATCTCTTCTTTGCACAAAAACAATACCTCCATTTTTGCAATTGAATCGGATCGAATATGTCTCTCTCCCTATCTCCCTAGTCTCTTTTTCGTTTTCAATTTAATTCGAATTCCACGATTTTTGAATCAATCGAATCGATCGAATCCGATAAGAACAAGCGAGCTTCAGCATCAGTAGGTATGCATATCGCATATGGACTGTTAAGATTTGATTTCATATGGACTGGAAAGCATCAGCAGACATGCATACACAAGCGAGGTTTCCACTATTGAGATTTGCAGGTTGGTTAACATTTGATTTCATATGGATTTACTGTTGTAGCTATTAGCTAGAAAAACAATATGTGGAAAATATAAACTGAAGGTTTTAGTTTTTGGTGAATTATTTTCTAAAATTTTTGTAGTAGTTGAAGTTTGGCAATCATTGTTTTATATTTGAACTTATTTTATGAAGACAAATTCGTACTGCTACTATTGAAGGCTTGGAATTTATTCTATGCAGTTTTTTGGAGTTTGAATGTGTCCCTGCATTTGTTTTTGCGTTTGGGCTTCAGATGAGATCTAGGAATCCTTTTTGCATATCCAAAATTTCAGGTTTCGCTATCCTTATGAGTTCAGTAGTGTTAGGAGGGCCGTTTCCTTGTGTCCTTTTCTCTGGACTGCTACTTGTGTGAGTATATTGCTGGTTGCAGTCTATAATCTATATCTGGGGGGATAATGATTGTGATATCATTCGAGCGACATTAATTCAAGCTCTTCTTTCGTAAAAATCATAGTGGTATGATGATGGTCAATCAATCCGACTTTCTTAGACGGTCATTTTTACCTTGTTATATAAGGAATCGATTGGGTTTTCTTTCAACTCAGAGTTTTCTTGCTGGCAAGGCTTTCTCATTGGTATGGCTGGTAGCATGGTATGAATGGGAGAAGCAACAGTTGACTAATTTTGAGCTTTGCAAACAAGGATAAATAATGCTAGCAGCTCTTTAGGTTCTCTAGATATCTAAAGATGCAGTTGGGAACTATGTTTGAACACATTTGGCACTGCTTTTCTTGGCTTTTGGGAGTTATGCCTTGTATCTCTGAGTTTAGTATCATATAGAGGTAAGTTTTACTTATTGTACATTGTTTATGTTTGTGGACAACTTAAACCCCCTGATGCTAGAGGTCTGTCGAAACAATTACGATTTTATTAGATGGTTATCTTAATTTTGGCTCTATATCTTTTGTTGGTGCTTTAATCTCTTTATTGCTCATATCTTCCTTCATGTTGCAGCTTTATTATTGCTCACATCTACTTCCATGTTGTATCCATCAAGTCGTTTAGATCCTTTTTGTTGTTTGAGGGTTCCTTTGCATATGTATTGGGATATTAGTTTTGCTACAAGGTCCTCTATTCTTTCTTGATCGCTATTGAAACGTACACACATAAAAAGGATGGACGAACCAAGATCACTCAGATTTAAAGAACAAAACGGAATTGGATAACCACTCATGTCACACTGATATTGGCCACTAATTTAATAGATTATACAAGGTTTGTATTGGCCTCTAATTTCATAAACTGAACACAAGTACTGTCATTATTTCGTAAACTAAATACTGACTATTTATCAAACGAACACTAGTACTATCACTGTTTCGTAAACTAAACACTGACTATTTCTTAAACGAAACACTAGTATTATCAGTGTTTCGTAAACTAAACATTAACTATTTATCAAACGAACAATAGTACTATCACTATTTCGTAAGCTAAACAATGACTATTTCTTAAACAAAACACTAGTACTATCACTGTTTCGTAAACTAAACACTGACTATTTCTTAAACGGAACACTAGTACTATTACTAGTTCGTAAACTAAATACTGACTATTTTTAAACCCGAACACTAATACTATCACTATTTCGTAAACTAAACATTGACTATTTATCAAACGAACAATAGTACTATCATTGTTTTGTAAACTAAACACTGACTATTTATTAAACGGAACACTAGTACTATCACTGTTTCATAAACTAAACACTGATTATTTCTCAAACAGAACACTAGTACTATCACTGTTTCGTAAACTAAACACTGACTATTTATTAAACGGAACACTAGTTCGTAAACTAAATACTGACTATTTTTAAAACCGAACACTAATACTATCACTATTTCGTAAACTAAACAGTGACTATTTCTTAAACGGAACACTAGTACTATCACTGTTTCATAAACTAAACACTGACTATTTCTTAAACGGAACACTAGTACTATCACTGTTTCATAAACTAAACAGTGACTATTTATCAAATGAACACTAGTACTATCACTGTTTCGTAAACTAAACACTAACTATTTATTAAACATAACACTAGTACTACCACTGTTTCATAAACTAAACACTGATTATTTCTCAAACGGAACACTAGTACTATCACTGTTTCGTAAACTAAACATTGATTATTTCTCAAACGGAACACTACACACACACACACACACAGGACTTCAATTTTATAATGAGATAGATCTAAGGCAATTGCATGAGACTTCCAAATATAATTCAGACCAAATATAATCATAAACTAGTTTCCAAAAAAAAAAAAAAACCATAATCATAAACGTTGATGCGAGTCTCGCACTTTAAGTTTCATTGATCCAAGAAATCTTCCCTTAACCTTCGTTGGTAATTTTCTTATATAAACATTACTAAGTTTATGGATCACAAACATGCAAACATTAATTTGAAATGAGTAATTAACAAGAAAATGAGATTAGTATCTCTCATCAGCTTATGGGTCCCAAATACTTCATCTAATCAAAGCCTAAAAGCTTATGTCTAAACAAATATGAACTCAATTCAAACAGTTGGTACAACATAATTACTCCACATGGAACGTATGTCCCACCAGTAACAATTGATCTTCAATACATTGACTAGCTTGAAGTCTGAGACACACCCTTAGACCCTTGGTTTCTCCATAAAACCCAGTCTACCAATCGACCTCCATAATTCAAACACTCACTCCTCATCCATCCTCAACTCTCACACTGACTGAAAAAGCTTAATCAATCAAAATGTCCACAGAGTCCTCCTTCCAATGGACTCGTCGTCGTCCTCCTCAGCTTCTTCAACTTCCTTTCTGCACTTAGCCATGGTGGCCTTTGTTTGTGCCTCCCTCATCTCCGCTTCTATATTCACAAGTGTAGCATCGACCAATTCCTCAAGTGTCTCATTGAGATCCTCCACAAGCCTAGTCAATTTTCTGGCAACTAAGCCGTGACCGACGCCGATAAGGAAGGAATTTACAACGAAGACGAAGAGGAGCGAGGGTTTCATTCCAACAGCGAGGTCGTTGACATGGCAAATGGTCGGAACATCAGGTAGAGGTCGGTGGAATATAAGGCTTTTCACTAGTATAGGATATCATCTTCGTTGCCCAACGTGGCCATGAGGAACGGCGATTGGGTGAGGAAAAGGAAGCTAGGTTCGATCGGCCACCCAATTTTGGAGCTCCAGGGGTTTCTTCTTCGTTGGACAAGCTCAATTTCATTCCTTTGGGTTAATTTGAAAGTAAAAAAAACCATTATCATTGAATTTGAATGGTGATTGGAGCACAAGCAAAGGAAAGGGAAGTTTCTTTTAAACAAAAACAGAGTTTTGTGGGGACGGTGGAGTCCATTTGATCATTTCATGTTTATAAGGTAGTATGATTAACTGACGGAAAGGGTCTTCTGTAAGGGGTGGTTGCAGGAAAAAGAAAATTTCGCTTTGCACGGGGGATTGCTTTTTAGTTATGAGGTTTAAGTATTTTTCTTTATTATTATAGACATTGAAATTTCGGTAAAATAAATGTTGCCCAATAATTAAAATTTCAACGCTCACGTGTCACATAAATTTTACACATACCATATGACTCGACGACAAATCGAAAAGAGTCCGAAAAGCCATCAAACAGGACACGTGTCAACACTTGGTAGAAACGACTTATTTCATCTGATTATTTAAATCCAAAACTCAAGTTTTGGAATTCTATAAATAGGAAGCCATTCCATTCATTTCATTCACCAATTCACAAATACATTTCTCTACTCCCAAATTGGAAGAGAATTCTCTTGAAGTTCGTTCTTCGTTCTTCGTTCATCGTTTTTCGAGATCAAGCCCCAACGGCCCTTGAAGAAACCCTGATCCACATTCGAGATCAAGCCCAACGGCCCTTGAAGAAACTTCGCCAAAACTTTTGAAGAATCAACAAGCACTTTGGTCACGTGCCAATTCTTCATCCAAGATCAAGCCTCGACGGCCCTTGGATCAACACAACTGTTCTTCAAGATCAAGCCCAAAAGCCCCTGAAGATCCGTTCATCCACATTCAAGATCAAGCCCCAAAGGCTCTTGAAGATCCGTTCATCCGTTCTTCAAGATCAAAGCCTCGATGGCCCTTGAAGCAACGTTCATCCACCTTCCAAGATCAAGCCCCGACGGCCCTTGGATCCACACATCCGTTCTTCAAGAATCAAGCGTAAAAGCCCCTTGAAGTTCATCCATCGTTCACCATTCAACGTTCTTCGTTCATCGTTCATCCATCTTCAAGAACAAGCCCAAAAGCCCTTGAAGATCCGTTCGTCATTCAACGTTCATCCAACTTCAGGATCAAGCCCCAATGGCCTCTGAAGATCCGTTCATTAAACTTCAAGATCAAGCCACCAACGGCCCTTGAAGAAACCTCACCCAACTTCAAGATCAAGCCCAAAAGGCCCCCTGAAGAAACGTTCATCCGCCAAGCTTCAAGATAAAGCCCAACGGCCTTTGAAGAAACCTCCCTTTGTTCATCCAAGATCAAGCCTCGACGGCCCTTGGATCAAGCCCACAAATCAAAGTCTTACGGAGATCGAATCAGAGGAATAAATAGAGATTGTAACCCAAAATCATCAAATACAAATATTATTTTGTAGACGCGTTTTGTTCCTTATCTTCCGGAATTTTCCGTGTTCACAAATTTGGCACGCCCGGTGGGATTATGTCTACCTCTCATCTCTTTCTCCATTCAAGAAAACTGAAGCACACTTCAAGAACGATGTCTTCAAACAAGGAACAAGTCATCAGTGCTACCTCCATGGAAGAACGGCTTGTTCAAATAAAGGAAATGATTGCAACGATGACGAGAACCCTTAAAGAAAAGGACTTGAAGATCATTATGCTCTTGGGCAAACTAGGGGCAAGGCATGATAAATGATCTGGCTTTGGTTCCAAGAGAGGTGGTGACGAAGAAGAAGAGCCTTCGGTGGAAAAGGTTGAAAAAGACCCAAAGTTAGACCAAGCAGCATCACTCATGGCATCTCTCTCCATCAAGCAGTTGCAGGAGATGATCGCCAACACCGTCAAGGCACAGTACCAAGGGAGCTCAAATACCTCCGGGTTGTACTGGAAGCCTTACTCCAAGAAGATTGATGCCCTGAAGATGCCAAAGTGATATCAACCACCCAAGTTCATGCAGTTCGATGGAATGGGAAACCCGAAACAGCACGTCGCCCACTTCGTTGAAACTTGCAACAATATGGGCACTGAAAAGGACTACCTTGCTAAGCAGTTCGTGCGCTCGTTGAAAGGTAACGCCTTTGATTGGTACACCGATCTCGAGCCCGAATCCATCAACAGCTGGGAGCAATTAGAGCAGGAATTCCTCAACCACTTCTACAGCACCCGCCGCACAGTCAACATGCTGGAGCTGACAATCACAAAACAGTGGAGGGATGAGCCAGTTGTTGACTACATCAATCGATGGCGCACTCTTAGCCTCAACTGTAAAGATAGACTCTTGGAGCGCTCTTCAATCGAGATGTTCATCCAAGGCATGCAATGGGGATTGCACTACATCCTTCAAGGCATAAAACCGTGGACCTTCGAAGAGTTAGCAACCCGCGCCCATGACATGGAGTTGAGCATCGCCAACCATGGGAAAAATGAGCCAATCACCAACTTCAAAGAAAAAGTGTTTGCTCCGCAGGTGGACGAGACTAGAAAGAAGCCCACCAAAGAAGCTTTTACTGTCAACACTGCCCCCGTCAAAATCTCATCTGGGCCCGTCAAAATCTCGTCCAAGTACAAAATGAGGGAGATCTAAGACAGGTACAAAATCACCTTAAGGGAACTAGAGCAGAAGACGTAAACTTTTTTGGACTCCGACGTGGCTGCAATGCTGGATGACCTATTGGAGAAGAATGTGGTCGATTTACCCGAATGCCGATGGCTGTAAGAAATAAATCGCACTGACAACCCAAGGTACTGCAAGTACAACCGTTTTGTCAATCATCAGACGAGAAAATGCTTCATGCTGAAAGATCTCATCATGAGGTTGGCCCAGCAAGAGATCATTGAGCTAGATCTCGACGATGTGGTAAAGTCAAATTATACCACCGTCACTTCCGGCATATTTGATTCGAAGTCTTCATCGCTGCCTCTAGGGGCATGCTCCGAATCAAGTGAAGCTGAAGGTTGAAAGATGGATTCATGTCACTTCAAAGAAAAAACTCATGAAGCCTACGTCTCCACCACAAGTTTGCCAATTGGAAAGGGGGCAAAGCAGCTTTTGTCAACCTTCAAAGCAACGGGAAAGTGTCGAAGATGAGGAAATTTTGACACAAAGATCGTCCATGCGCAAACTCTTCTTCCTCGAAAAATTATTCAATTACTCGGTCAAGGCTCCTTACTATGAAGATTGTAAGGAACGCTTCACCAAAATAGCTTGACAAATTCGCGGCTGCTCCTTGTTCGCACAAGCCTAAACTGCATAAACGGATGCTCCTTGTTCGCACGAGCCTAAACTGCATTAATGGATGCTCCTTGTCTGCAGAACATCATGCTCCTTGTTCGCACAAGCTTAAACTGCATGAACAGATGCTCCTTGTTCGCACGAGCCTAAACTGCATGGCACAACGCTCCTGGTCTGCACGAGTATAAAAGGCAACACCAACGCTCCTGGCTTGCATGAGCATAAAGGCGACACCAACGCTCCTCGTTCGCACGAGTCTAAAAGGCGACAACAAAACACTCATTGCCTGCACGAGTTAAAACTGCAAACGGCACCAAAAGAAAATACAAAAAAAAAAGTATTTGAACTACGTTGCGACTTAATCTCTTCTTTGGAAGGGTACGTAGGCAGCTTGAACATTCAATTTTCAAGTTCAGGCACATCAAAATGAAAAAATAAATGTTTTAATGGAAGTCAATTTTTATTACAAATTTATTTTGTGTAAAATAAAAAAATACAGTTTCTTCATAAATAAATAAAAAGTGTGCAGAGCCCAAAATAGTGGGCTGGAATGTGTAAGTGTTAAGGGAAAAGGCCCAAGCTCACTCTCCACCTTCTTCTTCCCTACGGCAACCCATCACAAGCTTCTAGAGCAGCAGTTCACACCTCTTTCAAACTCCGCCATCAAATTTCGATCAACACCATTTGTAGCCAACCAGGGGCGACAGAGATCTGCTCTCGTCTTCTCTCAATCAGAGCCCCACAAACCCTTTAGAGGAAATGGAAGCTGTTAGTCGCTTCTCTCCACCTTTAGCTGCTCCGACGAGTCTCGAGTCATGTCTGGCTCCAGCAATCCAAAGTCACAATCTGTGGGTCCAGAAACTTGAAGCATGAAGTCTTCGTGAACCTCCCTGCAAGATGCAACCTTCGGTTCAAATCAGTGATCCGACTCTTCGACCTGAACTTCAACCCGACTTGGAACAACAACCTTTTCCTTCAGAATTGCTTGGCGCTGCAAAACGACTGTCTCATTTCGGCTGATTTCATTCGGAAGCAGTTCAATTTAGGGAACTGCATGCACAACACCGATAACATCAGCTGCATGTCTCAGCCGCACAACCAGTCGAAAGTTATGCGATTTGAGGACTTGAATCGGACCGGGTGTAAAAACTTGTTCAGGTCGATTTCGGTTCAGTCGGATAGGGGCCGCCGTTCTCGCTAGAGTTCAAAACGGTGGAGTTGGGATAAATGGTTGGAGTTAGCACTCAAGGATAGTTCTAATCGACAAACAGCCTTGCTTCCCTTGCATCTAGATGTGCATGCAAAATTCAACTCTACTGCAGCATGGGAGTATGTTCGGAGCATGTCAGGCAAGCCATATGGTTATCACAACATGATATTTAGTTGGATTGACACCATGGCCGACAATTCTCCTACCTCCTCCACTCCGGCGACCTCTTCTTCCTCCACCAATTTGTTGGCGATCGACTCGAGAATTTTTTAGGCCTCGAAAATGGTGACATCGACACATTTCTGTATGATTTTAAGGTCCGCTATGAGAAGAAGGTCTTCGCAAGACTTGAGCACGACAATAGCGCCAGAGAGGGTCACCAAATGATCAACAAATTACTAATATAAAAGCACAAGGAATCAAGGTAGCTTGGGCTGCTTTTTAACCCTAGGCTCCTCATTTCTCGACGTTCTCGACAACATGACCAGATTTCATTCCATCTTAACCCATCAGGTTAATTTGTCATTGGTGGACCACATGGTGATGCTAGCCTTTCTGAAAAAGACAGGCTCATGGGTATGGGCAGTCTTCTCCATCAATGTTTGTAGTGAGGAAGGATCTGAAAAAGACAGGCCGATTGGCAACAGATGGATGAAACTGTGTCGTTCTACTTGAGCATCACGCCTACTGATAGGAACATATTTATGTGACTTTATTAGTTTGTTTCCTTGCATTTACTTAATTAATTTCATCTTATTAGAATGTTTTAAGCTATTTTTGTGTGTTTGTAGGTTCTAAATAACAAAGTTAGCAAAGAAGTGCATTTTGGTGCAATTTGGAGCTATTTTGGGGTGAAATGGATTGCATGCACGGGGAGCATAAAAATGGATGGTTGTGATTCATTCTCACCAACAAAATGGATGGTAGTGATTCATTCTCACCAATAAAATGGATGGTGGTGATTCATTCTCACCAACAAAATGGATGGTAGTGATTCATTCTCACCAACAAAAATGGATGGTGGTGATTCATTCTCACCAAGAAAATGGATGGTAGGGATTCATTCTCAAAGCCTATAAATAGGCTTCTCCATCAAGGCCAAAGACACCAATTCACACAACACTTCCATTCTACACTCCCTAAATTATCCTAGCCTTACCCCTACCTACCCATCCTAAGCACCATCATACATCCCCTTATCCATTCCTCCATACAACCAAACCTTCAACCCACAACCACCCCTTGTGCCGTAGCAAAGGAAGGGAAGAAAAGTACTTGGACGTGCTTGCCACTCAACGAGGATCATTGGAGCGTTTAGGTGTTTTCTTTCTTTTATTTTCAATGTATAAATCTATTTACCTTTGTTTTACAATTATGAGGAACTAAACCCCCCCCCCCCTTTTTTGCTAGGGGGATTCAAAGCCATGATTACATTTGCATTATGATATAATTACTTTTGGTTGTGCTTTAATAATTTGTGATTTCAATTCGCTTAACTATTTGATTGATAACTTATTTGTGTATGTTAATTAAGAGTGCACGCTTAGTTTTCATGCATAAGTTTGATGCTAGAATATAAGGAAATTTCACCTAATCGTTATGAACTTATATTCATGAGTAGTGAAGGTTGCTATCCACAATCGTGTTAAGTGAATTCTTGGCAAGAGTATCATGCTTTTCATAGTTATGAATGCCTCGTCAATACTTATAATTCTCATGAATCTTAATGATCTTTGATTGTATCTCTATTGTGCTTTTCACGTATGGAACTTTTGAAGAATGTTTTGAATTGTTATATGCGCTTTCCCATTCAATTCATTAACTTAAGGAGAACTTGAAGGTTAAAAAAGTGCTATCACGGTTAACCCGGAGTATTGAGTATCATAAATTATCGAAAGAACAACTAAAAATTGGTTTATGTACAAGTGTATCATGTGTGGAGGAGAACCCTCTAGCTAATCCATCATCCATTCAAACAACCATATTTTGTGTCTAAATTTGTCTAGTTTATAAGTTGTTTATTTTCAAGTTATTCTCATCAAAACCCAATCCCCCTTTTACAATTTATGTCCTTTGATTTCAATCTACTTTATTTGATTTCTTTTGAGTTCTTTGAGTTAATTTAGTTTAGAGTTGGTTAATTTTCATAATTTGAATCTTTTAAATTCAATTCACGTCCTAAAACAACCCTAGAATCTGTTTTAGTTTATTTGTTACTTTTATTTTGAGTTATTCTAGTTTAGTTGGAATCATTTGAATCTAGTTACGTGTTTTGATTTTAGATTTGTGTTTTTAAAGTTTTATTTAGTGTTTCTAAGTTTATTTTATATAGATTAGCAATCCCTCCTAATCCCCGGTTTAGAATGATCCTTACTTGCATATATACTACAATTGTCAACAAGAGGGTTTAATTTGTGTGTTGTTTTACATCGCAGAGGCGCCTGCTCAGAAATTGAAGAGGCACTTGCTCGCAAATCGAAGTGAAGTTTCTCTCTCAAAAGCCGGGCCTGCTCAGAAACCACGAGCTGACCCCCCATATTTCAAAAGATCAACTTTTCCAAACTTGTCGTCACCTGTCACATGCACCCTCAGCTTCGCGGGAATTATGGGTAACTTTGTCAGAAAGCGCGTAAACCTTACTGTTCAATCATCCACCGGCTGCCGACAAGAGTAAGAGAATAGTACCGGTTGTGAAGAAATTCCTATAAGTGTCTACCTTCGCCCTCCATAGCAAAGGTAGACTTACTCAACACTTCTTCATCCCCGAGAATGTATTCCTAAAGAAACCTCTCGAGTTACTCAGTGTTCCTCATCCCCTGGAGTACCTCTGCAAACAAGTCATCAAGAGAAAAAGTATTTCATATCATGAAGGTTAAAAGAAAAAGTATCTCATATCATGCTTTCTCCTCACCTTCATCTGAAGAACAAGGAGAAAGAGATATCGTGATTGCTTACCTAGTCTTGCTCTCGAGTACTCATCTTTGAGCCCCTCCAACCCAGTTCAAGAATAAACCTGTGGGAAGATACTTCTCCAAAAGCAAAATTATCTCACAGACGATGCAGGAGGAGTCTAAGTTGCATCGAAGAGCAGAAGGAGTCTGCGTTGATCAAAGAACTCGAGGAGATGCAAAGGAAAAGTATCTCATATCAGCAGGGTCGAAGGCAAAGATTTCTTATGGCATGTTTTTCCTTTACCCTTGCTCTCGCCTGCCCACCAAGGAACTCCCCTTCTTCCTTTCTCAGAAGCCCCGTCCAGTTCAAGATCAAAGCTGTGGAAAATCAACAAGCACGACCAGCGATCATCTACCACATGAAGCTAAGTTGTTCCTCATTGTTTCTATGTGTTTTTAAGTTGTTTTGGTGTGTTTTATTGCGTTTTGAGGAAATCATACGAAAATGACATAAAAATTTGAAAAAGTTTTGAAAAATACCAAAAAGAGTTGTTTTAGAGTCATTTTGGTGTATTTGTGTCTTAGGTACCTTCCAACACAATGATGAGGATTTGGTTTTTAATTGCATAACTGTTAAAGAAAGTTACAAGCATGGATTGAAGTTTGATATGCTCTTGTCCTATACTTAGTTGTAGTTGTTGTTTATGAACTCACATTTGATTACAGAGTGGATAAAATAAGTTTTCATAACATGCTTGAAGGAAGGAACGCATATAACGCTACATCCTTGTGAGACTCGAGCCTTTACTTTCTTTGGAAAATTATAATCTGTGAGTTCTTGTTTTCTAAAGTCGTTGCATGATCTCATTATTCTTTGATTGGTTGCTATTTAGAATGCATTTTGATAGAACTAAATGCTAGAACTTGTATCCGTTTCATTCAAAGCATGACATTGTAATGCATAACACATATCAAGATTAAATGGTGTAGTCTCCACCGTAGCCAAATAGCCGTGCCCTCCATTATTATATGTTTTGTAGATTAAACCCCGTTTGAGCCTTGTTTAGCCTATGTTCTTTATTAACCCACAATAACCGTACCTAGCCTAGTTTAGGACTTTCCATACCCTTGTTCTTAAAGGCTAGTAAGCATAACATAAAATGAATTCCTTTTGATCTACATTATGCAAGAAAACAAGTGTTGGGGAGAGAATGGTTGTTTTTTAGCTCATTTGTACGTTTTGGGTTACAAAAAAAAAAAAGTGAAAAACATATGAAAAGAAAAACAGAAAAGAAAAGAAGAAAGAATGAGTTTGAAAGTATTGATTGTTGAAGGAAGGGTCCAAATCATCAAATCTAGCCCTAAAATGTATGACTTCTCCCCTTTTTGTTCAAAATTTGAGTTTGCATTCAAAAGTGAATTCTAAGTTGATTTCATTGCTTTGCGCACTATGTCTTTAAGAACCTTTGTTTTCCATATCCGTTCTTTGTTAACCAAACACCTTTAGCCCCGTTACAACTCTTAAACTTCTATCTTGAGTGTTATGTGTTCAATATGTGGAAATTTTGAAGAATGTTTTGAATTGTTATATGCGCTTTCCCATTCAATTCATTAACTTAAGGAGAACTTGAAGGTTAAAAAAGTGCTATCACGGTTAACCCGGAGTATTGAGTATCATAAATTATCGAAAGAACAACTAAAAATTGGTTTATGTACAAGTGTATCATGTGTGGAGGAGAACCCTCTAGCTAATCCATCATCCATTCAAACAACCATATTTTGTGTCTAAATTTGTCTAGTTTATAATTTGTTTATTTTCAAGTTATTCTCATCAAAACCCAATCCCTCTTTTACAATTTATGTCCTTTGATTTGAATCTACTTTATTTGATTTGTTTTGAGTTCTTTGAGTTAATTTAGTTTAGAGTTGGTTAATTTTCATAATTTGAATCTTTTCAATTCAATTCACGTCCTAAAACAACCCTAGAATATGTTTTAGTTTATTTGTTAGTTTTATTTTGAGTTATTCTAGTTTAGTTGGAATCATTTGAATCTAGTTAAGTGTTTTGATTTTAGATTTGTGTTTTTAAAGTTTTATTTAGTGTTTCTATGTTTATTTTATATAGATTAGCAATCCCTCCTAATCCCCGGTTTAGAACTATCCCTACTTGCATATATACTACATTTGTCAACAAGAGGGTTTAATTTGTGTGTTGTTTTACGTCGCATCACCTACAGCACTGCTCAATCGAACCTTGTTGCTTCATTGCCTGCGGCTTGGCTGCCTCTGCACCTTTTCCGTGCAACGCCCTTCAAGCTCAATGCTTCGCTCTGCCTCAAACTCCAGCTCTCTGTCTGTCTTCGTCCTTCCCTACAAATAGCTCCAGCATCAAGACTCATCTCTTGTAGCATGCGAAGCTTAACCTTCCTCCACAACTGCACAGCTCCACCATCAACCTCCCCTACTTGCCCCTCGTCTTCCATTCTGCACCGACTTTGTCCGCGCCAAGAACACCATGAACAACACGGCTCTCTTATCTCTTCCTTGCTATTAGAGTAGACCGTTCACCATAGCAAATCTCCCTCATCCATCTTCCTTTGCTTCTAAAAGCTCCTCATCCGACTTCATCTTTCCCTCCAGCAAATCACTGTATATATAAAGGAAAAGAAAAGGTGATGGATCTCGGTGTTGCTTCAAGCACCACGTTAAAAACATTTATTAAAAAAAAAAGGAGATGATGGAATTTTGGTGCGGGCACCACGTGAAAAAAAATGGACAAAAGATGATGAAGGTGCATAGGCACCAGGTGCATAGGCAATTAGTGAAATATATATATATATATATATATATATATATATATATTATATGGTGCATATATATATATATATATATATATATATATATGTATTATATGGTGCATTAAAAAAAAGAAAAAAAGAAGCATTTAGTGAAATAAAGTCCATTTTATTTATTTCTCTAAAATTTTACATAAATTTACATTATACATGTAAAAAAAAATCAAATCAAATTTACAAGCAGGGAATCATCAGGGACGGTCACGAGAAGCCTCATTACTCGGCGGAGCTGCAGGAAGACGAAGTGCTGGATTTTGATGATCCAGAGCCTCAACACTTAGTGAAGCTCCAGATGACGAAGGCAAAAGTTGCCTCTGTAATAAAGCCATAAACATCGGATGGTCACTTTGAATTCAACTTTCAAATTCCTGCAGCTGGTCAAGTTTTCTCTTCATGCTCGTCGAGTAACTATTGGCAAGCATGTGCAACTCCCTATTTTCATGCTTAAGCCCTCTGATCTCCTGCTTAAGGCTCGCCACCTCAGCCATAAAGGATTCAACCTGGCGAGTACAAGCAAGAAGGCATTGGCCCATGTTCGACACAGAGCCCGCACACTGGACGCTAAAGGCCAAGGAGTCTTGGATAGCCAGCTCATCGGACCGCTTGGAAAGCACCCTGTTGTCTCTGGGGGTGAGAAGATTTCTAGCCACCACTGTGGCTGTTATATCATTCTTCATCACCGAATCCCCAACCGTAAGAGGACCGTTCAGGGATAAAAATGATGGGTGCCATACGTTGTTCGGAGAAGACATCACAGCCTCTTCCCCAGCATTCAGGTCAAGACGACGGCCAGATGGGCAAGACATTTTCCGAAGGTTTTGAAGAAAAGAAGAGGTCGGACAAATCAAGATCTCAAAGGTACAAAAGGGGAACTTCTGCAAATTGCAATTCTCAAGCGCACTTTGGGAAGCAATCGATGCCTCCATAAAAAGAAGAAGCAACAAGGTCGTCCGCTCATAAATTGAAGAGCTGCTTGCTCCAAAATCGAAGAGGCGTTGTTCAGAAATCGAAGAGCCACTCGTTCAGAAGTCGAAGAGGCACCACTTTTTCAAAAGCCAAATTTTCTAGATCAATCTGTTAGCACCCTTCACGTGCAATCTCATCTTCGAGGGAGTCACGGGCCAAAAATCCAGGAAGCTCGACACTATCCTCCAAACCTCAAAAGCTCTGCTGCTTGTTCAAAAATCGAAGAGTTGCTTACCTAGAAATCGAAGAGGCGTCACCTCTTCAAAAGCTTGTCGCCACCCTTCACGTGCTGTCTCAGCTTTGCAGAAGTCACGGACGAGTGTAAAAACGCATGAATCTTACTGTTCTAGTTACCCACTGTCATTGACAAGAGTAAACGAACATACCCCTATATAAGCCAACCCTCATCATTTACGGTAAGGCAGACCTGCAAAAATGCCAAAGCTCTTCCAAGATGCATTTCTAACAAAACCTCTCGAAATACTCAGTATTCCTCATCCCCTGGAATACCTCTGCAAATAAATCACACCAGAGCAAGAGTACCTCATATCATCAGGGTCGAAAGAAAGAGTATCTCATATCACGCTTTCTCCCTATCCTTTTCCTTGTCTTTGTTCTCACCTGCAAGACAATGAGAAAGAACGCAATCAGTCGGAACCTAAAAAAAATTTCCGATCTGGAACTTATTGCCCGGAACCTTTGGTTGGTTGCTTACCTTGCATTGCTCTCGAGCACTCATCCTCAACTGTTGTCAAGGTCACGAATTCCTTCGTCAAATACTTCAGCGCAATTGATACGATGGTGGCTCACCATTCAAATGCAAAGGTTGCGCATCACTTCTGCTATGCAAAAAGATTAAAGCATAAGGATCAACGATGACCCAGCACCGTCACTGAAGACCAAAGCTTCGCTGTGCAACGCTGGCAAATCGTCACCACTTCTTCAAAAGCAAAAGTATCTCATATCACGATTTCTCCCTTCCTTTTCTTTGTCCTTGTTCTCACCTGCAAGACAAGGAAAAAGAGAGCAATCAGCCGGTATTTGGAATCAACTCTCCGATTCATAACCCACTGCTTGGAACCCCTTCCCTGATTGCTTACCTAGTATTTGCATTCCACTCATGCATCAGTAAAGCAAATACTGCAAGAGAAGATGCCACACATACATGGGAGAAAACCAAAGAAGATGCCGCTTCTGCAAGAGAAACATATAAGGCAAGGGAAAATGATACATTGAAGCATGTAGAGACAAGCACGATGAAACATGTGTCGGGCCGTCCCCTACTTCTTCAAAAGCAAAAGTATTTCATATCATCAAGATCTGACGTACTCATGGATTTGATGGACTTGTTTTGACCCTCAAATTCTTGAGTCGGCTCGCGAAGATCACTTGCCACGTAGAGCCGCTCATGGTCCCATTTCCTTCAAGATCAAGCCATTAACGGCCCTTAAAGGAATCACAAGTCTGATTCAAGATCAAGTGTTCACCACCCTTGAATCAACTTCAACTCCAGATAAATGGGTAAGCTCAGACTTTTAGCAAGTCTAGCAGAAGAAAACCCTCTAGCCCAGTTCAAGAATAAACCTGTGGAAAGATACTTCTTCAAAAGCAAAAGTATCTCATATTAGCAGAGTCGAATGCAAAGATATCTCATGGCATGCTTTTCCTTTACCCTTGCTCTTGCCTATGGGACAAAGAGAAATAGAGCGATTGACACTTGGAAAGATTGAATAGAGAAACAGACCAACACTTCTATCTCGTGCTTGCCTGCAATGCAAAAGAAACAAACTAGAGAATAATGCAGCATGGGTCGTATAACTGCACATGCTGATTCATCCTCAACTAAACCGAAGATCGCTTGCCATATGAAGCCGCTCGTGGTCCGACAACCTTCAAGATCAAGCCTCAACGGCCCTTGGAGAAATCAAAAGCCCGATTCAAGATCAAGTGTCCATCACCCTTGAATCAACCTTCAAGATTAAGCCGCAACGGCCCTTGGAGAAATCAAGATCCGATTCAAGATCAAGTGTCCATCACCCTTAAATCAACCTTCAAGATCAAGCCGCAACGGCCCTTGGAGAAATCAAAAGCCTGATTTAAGATCAAGTGTCCATCACCCTTGAATCAACCTTCAAGATCAATCTGCAACGACCCTTGGAGAAATCAAAAGCCCGATTCAAGATCAAGTATCCATCACCCTTGAATCAACCTTCAAGATCAAGCCGCAACGGCCCTTGGAGAAATCAAGATCCGATTCAAGATCAAGTGTCCATCACCCTTGAATCAAAATCAGTTCCAGATGAAGCCTGTGGAAAGTCAACAAGCACAAACAAATACACGTGTCGATTCACCCCAGTAAAGTTGAATATAGTCTCAGCCCAATTCAAGATCAAGCCTCAACGGCACTTGAAGGAGATCCCAGCCCGATCCAAGATCAAGCCTTGACGACCCTTGGATCGACGTCTACATTAAAGGACTTCAAAACGCATCTTCTACACATGACAAGCACATGTATACAACACGCTTTGAAGTGGGGGCATTTGTAGACATTGAAATTTCAGTAAAATAAATGTTGACCAATAATTAAAATTCCAACGCTCACGTGTCACATAAATTTTACACATACCGTATGACTCGACGAAAAATAGAAAAGAGTCAGAAAAGCCATCAAATAGGACACGTGTCAACACCTGGTAGAAACAACTTATTTCATCTGATTATTTAAATCCAAAAATCAAGTTTTGGAATTCTATAAATGGGAAGCCATTCCATTCATTTCATTCACCAATTCACAAATACATTTCTCTACTCCCAAATTGGAAGAAAATTCTCTTGAAGTTCGTTCTTCGTTCTTCGTTCATCATTCTTCGAGATCAAGCCCCAACGGCCCTTGAAGAAACGCTCATCCACCTTCGAGATCAAGCCCAACGGCCCTTGAAGAAACTTCGCCAAAACCTTTGAAGAATCAACAAGCACTTTGGTCACGTGCCGATTCTTCATCCAAGATCAAGCCCCGACGGCCCTTGGATCAACACAATTGTTCTTCAAGATCAAGCCCAAAAGCCCCTTGAAGATCCATTCATCGTTCATCCGTTCATCCACCTTCAAGATCAAGCCCCAAAGGCCCTTGAAGATCCGTTCATCCATTCTTCAAGATCAAAGCCCCGATGGCCCTTGAAGCAACGTTAATACACCTTCCAAGATCAAGCCCCGACGGCCCTTGGATCCACACATCCGTTCTTCAAGAATCAAGCCCAAAAGCCCCTTAAAGTTCATCCATTGTTCACCATTCATCGTTCTTCGTTCTTCATTCATCCATCTTCAAGAACAAGCCTAAAAGCCCTTAAAGATCCGTTCGTCATCCAACGTTCATCCAACTTCAGGATCAAGCCCCAACGGCCCTTGAAGATCCGTTCATCCAACTTCAAGATCAAGCCCAAAAGGCCCCCTGAAGAAACGTTCATCCGTCAAACTTCAAGATCAAGCCCAGCGACCTTTGAAGAAACTTCCCCTTGTTCATCTAAGATCAAGCCTCGACGGCCCTTGGATCAAGCCCACAAATCAAAGTCTTACGGAGATCGAATCAGAGGAACAAATAGAGATTGTAACCCAAAATCATCAAATACAAATAATATTTTGTACATCGTTGTTCTTGTTGTTTTCAGGAAATTTTCGTGTTTACAATTATATTATATTTTGTCCTTTTTATTAAATTTTTGGTCATTTACATTAAATAAAGTTAATAGATGGTTTTTGGTTAAAATAAACCTAATTCAAACCCTTTTCATTAAAGTTCCCCAAATTCTATTCTCGCCAAATGCAAATTTGAACCACATTATTATGACTAGCCTACTGTGAGGCCTAGCCCCTCCCCATCCTATTAGTGTAGATAATATTATTGTTAAAAAAATTTAAAAAATTAGCATACTATTTAGATTTTTTTTTAGTACATCGATATTTTTACACTAAGAGGAGGGGAAGTTTGGCTAAGTCACACAATGGGTAGCCTAACTTGGTATCGAATTCGCCATCCACGAGATTTGAACCTAAAACCTCTTACTTTCAAGTGAAGAGAAATACCACTAGACTGTAGTACTGAATGACTACTATTTAGGAATTGAAGGTTAAAGAAATATCATGTGGTTCCACTTGCATTCTACACTTAATATGGACCACCTTTGATGACAAGTCAAGTGTGAATGTGCATCACTATCAAAATTCTATGAAATTCTGTGATGGATTCAATTTGATGATAAGTAGGCCGGGGCCTCATTGGCTTAAAATTTTGCAATTACTAAATATGTTAGAAAAAATAAGCAACTATTTCCATATCCAATCCTATAAAATAACGAAAAAGAAATAACAGATCAGGCCCGGGGCCTCATTGGCTTAAAATTATAGAGAAATCTAATATGTAGTTCTGCAACAAAATACAAGAAATAACAGAGAGAACGAATTAAAAAATTAACAAATCAAGTACAAGTATTGATGTCGCAGGTCATTAATCACTTGCATTGCAAACTTTTGAGCGTCTTGGATGACAAATCAAACGCCAAGGTGCAGTCCATGGTGGAAGACTTGTTCTTCTTCATTATAAGCATCAATTCAACTCTTCCCGTCAATTTAGCCGTGCTGTTGAGAGTCAACACTCCACTGCTCAATTCACTGCCAAGGTTGGTACTGTTCAATGCACTTGAACTCAAGCTCACCTCAACATTGATTTTTTTGGTGGAGAGCATTCCAGCCTTGCTCTTGGGAATAGAAACTTGCCCGACAGTCATGCCTTGGTACAAGAACGTGACAATACCTCCATCATACTTGTATGGACCAAAATTTGTGTTTTTGACTCTGATTTGTGTTGTGAATTTAGTGTCGAATGAAGGTGTTGCTGGGAATGAGTTGAGGTCTTGCACGTTGATGTTGCCTAGCCGGACCTTTGGAGTTTTAACTTTCATGACAGTAAGACTCATCACGGTTATGACCATGATCTGAAACACAATGAAAATGCCAATATAAATGGCCAATTTGATTCTCTTTTTGCGTTTCAGCTCATCAGCAGATTCCAAAGACTCTGCATCGCTTCTTGTGTAACCATTTGCTGGTGCCAAAGGATAAACCTGTTGGTTCTTCTCGGCCATGTTCTTCTCTTTGTGATACAAGTGAAAAGAAAAATCTCTTAATTTGTGATGTATTATTGCAACGATGAAGCTTGGAAGTGGAGGGAGTTGTTTGTGGAGATGATGGAAAAGCAGGGTGCTATATATAATGTTTGGAGTTTGTCTAGGAATTAATTTATTGCAGACGCCAAACGCGTTCTTTGCCGAAGGTGGAATTATTGACTTCTAGTTCTAGATGGTCGATGACTTTTTGTGAAGCAAATCACCTAACGACAGGTGGAGGGATATATATTATATGTACTTTATTGTTTATAAACTTTGATTTTATTCTTTAGTCCCACATGACAATAATATTCTCTTATGGTGCATAATATCTCCTTTGTAAATTTCTTCAAGTGAATAATATTCCCTTATGGTGCATGATATCTCTTGCTGTAATTTCTCTAGTGGTGATTTAATTTGAGGCATGCTCAGATCTGAGTTCCCCATCACTACCTTTCTAATTTTCTTCCATGCCAAGTCCACTAATGATATTCTTTCTCTAATCACTTTTTTTTAATGCAATACAGATTTGAAGCACTTTGTTGCAATGTACTCGTGTTTTTTTTGCCTCCTAAGTCAAATCAAGACTATTGTTTGCTATCTAAATTGTTCGAGACCAAGTTCGATTTCACAAATCCTCAATATTGTTCCATAAGTTCTTTATGGCAAAATTTATGACACGTGTTCCTAAATTCTAAAATTTGGTTGAGCAAAGGTCACTTAAACATGTTAGCCCAAATTACTTTTGACGAAAAAATGGTGGGAAATAGCCTTTGACTGACGAAATTTTAGAATATTTTGTAAAGCAAACACTTTTATTTGGGGGAAATTTTATTATTGGAAAAAAAAAATGAGGGAAAATTTTATTTTCCGTCAATGTAGCCGCGTCATTGAAAGCATCCAAATGCTCAGTTCACTTTACTCAATCGTAAGACTAGAAAAATAGAGAAATGCAGAGCAGAAAAAAAAAAAAAAAAAAAATTGGATGAGTGCAGAGGAGAAAAATGATGGGCCAAAAATACTTGCCTTTTTCTATTTACTTAAAGAAACAAAGTGGAATGGGGTGTTCAAATTATAAAATTAAGGAATGAAAGAAGCAAAGTTTCTACCATATTTATGGTTTCAATCACAATGATAAATATGGTAGAAACTTAAACCAATCCAACAAGGCTTAAGAAGCTTAATTTAATATTCAAGTTAATATTGTGTTCAGCGTGTGATTGAAATGATTAATATAATGGAAAGCACCTATAATGACTTTTCCTAGAACACAAACATTTGGATCTCTCCGAGTCTTAGAGAGAAATGCAGCTCGCGTCTTATTTTATTTATCCTTTTCACTTTGTAAGCTATGTCACATAGAAGACTTCTTCCTACATACAGCAGTCTAGATTGGCTATATGTCGTAGAAGCTTGTACCACTAAACATCATATTCCATCTTAAAGGCTTATACATAATTCACTGTCTTCCATCGCTTCCACAAACAAACTCCCTCCACTTCCAAGCTTTCATCCCACAAAAGAAACCAACAAAAGCTAGCAGATAACTAACATGGTTTGGAAAAATAGTGATGCGGAATCTTTGCAATCTGCTGATGAGCTGAAACGCCAGAAGAGAATCAAATTGACTATATACATTGGTATTTTCGTTGTGTTACAGATCATGGTCATAACCTCAATGAGCCTCACTGTGATGAAAGTCAAGACCCCGAAGGTAAGGCTAGGCAACATCAGCGTTGAAGATCTCAACTCTGCCCAGGCAACACCTTCATTTTACACAAAATTCCAAGCCCAAATCAGAGTCAAGAACACAAATTTTGGTCCATACAAGTTTGATGCTGGCATTGTCACGTTTTTGTACCAAGGTGTGACTGTCGGGCAAGTTTCTATTCCAAAGAGCAAGGCTGGAATGCTTTCTACCAAAAAAATTGATGTTGAGGTGAGCTTGAGTTCAAGTGCACTGAGCAGTTCCAATCTTGGCGGGGAATTGAGCAGCGGGGTGTTGACTCTCAACAGCACTGCTAACTTGACTGGAAAGGTTGAACTGATGTTTATAATGAAGAAGAAGAAGTCTTCCACCATGGACTGCACCATTGCATTTGATTTGTCATCAAAGACGCTGAAAAGTTTGCAATGCAAGTGATTAGACAAGATAAGTAGCGTGGAGCAGGAGGGTGGAGTTGAACTGCTTCTTTCTGTAACATATTTAGGATTCAAACTGCGAGTGGACAAGACTAGTTCTTGATTTGTATTCTTTGTGCAACCCTTGAATTTGTATTTTTTATAAGACATTTATTGATTTTTTTTAACCATTTATGCCAGGTTCTCCTTTCTTCCTGCCTTCAATATATGTTCCTTTGTCAAGTTTAAAACCTTGGAGATGTCTGTATTTTTATACTTGTTAGGTTTACTTTTGATTATTTCATGGTTACTGTTTACTTGCTGAGCAAACGGTTGCTCTTTTAACTTGCTAATGTGAAATGTCATTCTGCTCTTATTATTAATGGGTTCTTCCAGAAATACAGCTGCCGAGAGATTTGAGCAGTATCATTCTATCCTCACACATGTTTCTAGTGAGCTCCCCCTAACTCTCAATGAGTGAATTTTTCAGAATCTGCATTCTACAGTGAGAAAATCCTCTCAATTCTAGTGGGAGAAAATGTCTCATCTCTGTTAAAAAGTCATGAAAGTATTTATCGATTCTTCTTTCTTGTATCCTCAGATTGATGAGCATTGCGTATTTTGAAATCATATGTTTTGATGATATATCCTATTAATATCAACTAAGCTTTTGAGCTGCAGTTCATTTGAGAGAAGCTAAAATGATTTTTACTATTTGATACTAATTATCAACTAAGCTTTTGAGTGTTGTTCATATCAGAGCATCAAAAATCATTCTCTGTATTTGTATGTTTAGAATAACGTTTATTTCCAATGTCGGTTCATTGATTTTATGATCACAGAACCATTTACATACACAATGGATCTGGTGACCGAGCTTGGATGAAGATTGAGTTGGAATGCTGGTGGCCTTCATCAAGCAGTCTATAGAGGAGAGATGAAGCTGCAGAAGTACTCGCTGCCACTTAGGTAAGCCACTCAGATCAGAATTGAGTGATAATTGAACTTAAACGTGTACTTGTATTGAGATTCAACTGTTACAGTGTGGTGGAGAAACAATAAAATAGAGCAATACTATGAAATTTCTGCAGCAAAATACAGTAAGTCCAATAGAAGATAAAAAATGAAACAATAAAATTCAAGAACTAAAATTGATCTCGCAGGTCTGATCACTTGCATTGCAAACTTTTGAGTGTCTTCGATGACAGATCAAATGCAATGGTGCAGTTCATGGTGGAGGCCTTCTTCTTTTTCATTATAAACATCAATTCAACCTTTCCAGTCAACCTAGCTGTGCTGTTGAGAGTCAACACCCCGCTGCTCAGTTCATCCCCGATATTGGAACTGCTCAATGCACTTGAACTCAAGCTCACCTCGACTTCAATTTTTTTGGTGGAAAGCATTCCAGCCTTGCTCTTTGGAATAGAAACTTGCCCAACAGTTGTGCCTTCGTACAAAAACGTGACAATGCCTTCATCAAACTTGTATGGACCAAAATTTGTGTTCTTGACTCTGATTTGGGTTGTGAATTTAGTGTCAAATGAAGGTGTTGTTGGGACGGAGTTGAGCTCTTGGACGTTGACGTTGCCTAGCCTGACCTTGGGCGTCTTAACTTTCATCACAGTAAGACTCATCGCCGTTATGACTATAATCTGAAACACAATGAAAATACCAATGTATATGGCCAATTTGATTCTTTTATGGCGTTTCAGCTCGTCAGCGGACTGCAACGATTCCGCATCATTTTGTTTCCAAGCCATGTTAATCTCCTTTTCTTTTCTGATATAAAAGCTGAAAAAATAAAAGTTGCCTGCTTTGTTGGCTTCTTTTTGTGGAATGCTTGGAAGTGAGGGAGTTGTTTGTGGAAATGATGAAAGAGTAGTGTGCTTTATATAGTATTTGGTGTTTGGCCTATTTTCAATAAGTTGTGTGGTGGAAAGAATTTCCTGGAAAATGTGAGTTCATCAGGGAACAATTTTATCGCAGACACCAAACCAAACGCGTCCAAGTGTGGGAATTATTGACTTCTAGATAATCGATGAATTTGGTGTAGTGAGGACCTTTTAGGTTTTTCCTTTGGTCAGCCATGAAAGAGAATTTTAAAAATTAAATATCCGTAGAAGCTTGTGTTAATAATTAAATAGATCAAATCTCCTAATGACAGGTGAGAACGTGATGTAGGATCTATTAGAGTACACTTATCACCTATTGAACGGTGGATCAATAGAAATTTATTGTTATTTAACTTGGATTAGTTCTTCTAATTAGTCCCATATGACAAGCAGGATTCTTTATAAAAACAATTGAATGTTAAAAGAAGATTAAACCAATCAAAATGAGCCCAGAAAATTGAACAGCTAAAGGGGTACTTGGCCTCCGAGTTCGAGATGAAAGATCTAGGGGGACTTCAATACTTCTTAGATATTGAGGTTGCTAGGTCTCGAGGAGGGATCTACTTGTCACAATGTAAGTATGTGTTGAACTTGTTATTCGAGACTAGTACATGCTCGTAAAACGACAGATACTCCAATTGTGCATAATCATCATCTTACAATCTATCAAGATCAAGTTCTGACAAATAAAGAAAGGAATCAAAAGTTAGTTAGAAGATCGATTTACTTGTCACTTACACGAGCTAATATTGCCTATATGGTAAGTGTGGTAAGTCAATCCATGCATGCACCTAGTGAGGATCACATGGCGGTGGTAATCCAGATTCTCAATTACTTGAAAGGGGCTTAATGTACAGAAAGCATAGACACATGGAGGTGAAAATATATACCAATGCAGACTGTGCTGAAAATATTACTGATCGGCGGTCTACGTCATGATACTTTACGTTTATAGTTGGTAATCTTGTAACCTAGAGAAGTTAGAAGCAAAATGTGGTGGCAAGATCTTCGGCCAAGGCTGAGTACAGAGTAAGGGCACATGGTATTTGTAAGCTCCTATGGCTTTGGATTCTACTCAATGAGATAGGGTTCAAACTAAAAGGGTATATGTTGTTGTAATGTGATAATCAAGCAGCGCGGAAGATTGTTAACAATTTGGTGCACCATGATAGGACCAAGTATGTTGAGGTGGATAGACATTTCGTAAAAGAAAAGTTAGATGTTAAGTTGGTTGACATTCCTTTCGTGAAGACAAAAGAACAGTTGGTAGATATTCTAACTCGTGCTATTCCAGCGAGAATATTTCATGACTCACTTGAGAAGGTTAGGCAATATCTATGCACCAACTTGAGATGGAGTGTTGGCATGAGCTCTTGTTTAGTTAGGAATATAATACTATTATTGTATTTCCTTATTTGATTAGGAGTGATTAACTATTACTTGTACTACAAAAGATGTGATAGTATATATATTATCTACAAGATGGAGAAGAATATAGAAAACATATTGAAACCCAAAATCTAATTTTAACTGCTACATTTAAGTATTTCGTATAAGAAGCCTGTAGGAACACAATACTCTTAGGGTGCGTTTGTTGCGCCGGACTGTCTCGGACTGGACTAGCTGCAGGGACTAAGCTGGACTGGCTTAGACTAGACTAAGCTGGACTAACTTAGTGAAGCGTTTGGTGCAGTGTCGGACTAAGAAGCAGGATAATAAAAACAGTACTGTTCACCAGATTTGTGTTTGCTTACACTAGGACTACAAATTTTTGCCATTGTGTAATAGAGTAATGCTACAAATGTCATGAGAAGATACTTGTGTAATAGAGTAATCCTAAACTTTATGGAATAAAATCGAACATTAACTAATGATAGTTTTCTTGGATTATAGAGTTTAAGAAAACGAAACTCATATTAGATATTTGTCATGATCAAGAACTAATCATTCCAAAATTAAAGGAAATTTTATCAAAACATGAACTTCGATAAATCTGAAAAACACTTGACAATTTGAACATGATACATCAATTAAACTAGCATTTTCACTACACTGAAGCGTGAAGATTTGATCGTGTGAACGTAATTAAGACAAATATTCGGATGGATTATGGCAAATTCGATATGCCAATTAAGCTGACGACCATTATGATCACTTTTCTGACGCTGCAGGCTCAGCAACCTTCTCTTTTGTAAATTCCTCCACATCAGTCTTGCTTTCATCCTTCACAGCCAGCAATATCAGAACCACCAGCAACGGATAGCTCACGGTGTTGAGCGCGAAATTTGTAACCAATTGGGCGAGGAAAGATGCCTTGCGCGTGTCGACTTGCCAAGCAACTGCTGCCCCTGCACTCTGTATTCCCTTGTAGAATCCAACGTACCTGTAAAATACATGCACAAAACGTCGTATTTAGCACCACAGTTCAAGGCCAAGTCTCGTGCGCGTATTTAGCACCACAGTTCAACGTACCTGTAAAATACACACACACACACACACACATTACACACTGCACACACACTGCACACACATTACACACACACACACACACATTACACATTGCACACACACTGCACACAGATTACACACACACACACACACACACACACACACATTACACACTGCACACACACTGCACACAGATTACACAAACACACACACGGGGGAATTAATTCGGTTCCCCCCCCACGTTAATGAGTACACAGATTACACACTGCACACACACAAACACAGATTACACACACACACACAGATTACACACACACACACTGCACACACACAAACACAGATTACACACACAGATTGTCATGGTTATCAATCCCCCCCACACACACACACAAATTACACACACACAGACACAGATTACACACACACACATTACACACACACACACACAGATTACAGACACACGCACACACAGATTACACACACGCGCACACACACACACACAGACACAGATTACACACACACAGAAACACACAGACACAGATTACACACACACACACATTACATATTACACAAACACACACACACAGAGATTACACACACACACACACACACACAGATTACACACACATATTACAGACACACACAGATTACACACACATATTACAGACACGCATAGATATTACACACACACACACATGTTAGACAGACAGACACACACACACATGTTACACAGACACACACACACACATTACACACACACACACACACATTACACACACACACACACACACACACACACACACAAACACATTACACACACACATAAATTGCACAGACACACACACACATTACACACACACACACACAGACACAAACACATTACACACACACACACACACACACACACACACACACACACACACATACAGAGACAGACACAGATTACACACACACAGAAACACACAGACACTGAGTACACACAGACACACATTACACATTACACAAACACACACACACACACAGATTATAGACAGACACACACACACACAGAGATTACACACACATATTACAGACACACACACATATTACACACACACACATATGTTACACAGACACACACACACATTACAGACACACGCACACACAGATTACACACACACAGACACACAGACACACACGGATTACACACACACAGACAGAAACACACACATACACACAGATTACACATTACACAAACACACACACACACACACACTACACATTACACACACACACACACACATTACACAGTACATACACACACACACTACACATTACACACACACATTACACAGTACATACACACACACTACACATTACACACACACACACACACACATTACACAGTACATACACACACACACACTACACATTACACACACACACATTACACAGTACATACACACACACACACTACACATTACACACACACACACACATTATACAGTACATACACACACACACACACTACACATTACACACACACACACACACACACACACATTACACAGTACATACACACACACACACTACACATTACACACACACACACACACATTACACAGTACATACACACACACACACACTACACATTACACACACACACACACACACACACACATTACACAGTACATACACACACACACACTACACATTACACACACACACACACACACACTACACATTACACACACACACACACACATTACACAGTACATACACACACACACACACACACACACATTACACATTACACATTACACACACACACAGAGATTTCACACACACACACATTGCACACACACACACACACACAGAGATTTCACACACACACACATTGCACACACACACACACACACAGATTTCACACACACACGCATTGCACACACACACACACACATACAGACACACACACACACATACACACACAGATATTACACAAACACACATTACACATTTCACACACACACGTTACACAATTTGACCTAAAAATATGAAAACCCAGAATCTAATCTCAATTTGACCTAAAAATGAAAACCCAGAGGTCTATGATTCAAAATTTCTCAAATCCAGAGGTCTATGATTCAAAATTTCTAAAATCCAAAACAAAAAATTCAAATAAACCTCAGTAATATCACGATCTGCAAAACAAATCGACGAAATAAATCGAAGATTCGAAGTTTACCACACAACTCAGAGCAGATGAGGGCGAGCAGATGCAAGGACGACGACGATGGAGCAGCGCGACGACGACGAAGCAGCGCGACGACGACGGAGCAGCGCGACGACGACGATGACGGCAGAGATGAGGATTAGCGACGCTGGGGGTTCACTCTCGCGATTTTCTATCTCCAGAACAAGGGCTTACGAGTCCGCCCAAAATTGGGGATCCCCGTTAAGAACGCGTAAGGAGGTCACTAATCCCAGCGAGTCCGACCTAATCCCATTTAACCTAATCCTAGTGCAGACCAAACAACAGACTATAGTCCAGTCCAGTCCTATCCCTTCTAATCCGGTCAAACAAACGGGGCCTTAACTCCCTATATACCACCCACTTTTCCATCATTTTCACAAAAATTCACTTCACTTCCAAGCTTTCATCCCACAAAAAGAAGACAACAAAGCAGAGATCTTATTTTTATTTTTATTTTTTCCTTCAAATTTCATATCACAAAAAGAGAAGAAAATTGGCATGGCTTGTAAAAATAGTGATGCTGAATCTTTGTAGTCCGCTAATGAGCTCAAACGCCCGAAGAGGATCAAATTAGCCATATACATTGGGATTTTCATTGACGGTGATTAGTTTTACTGTAATGAAAGTTAAGACCCCAAAGGTCAAGCTAGGCAACATCAACAACGTCCAAGACCTCAACTATATCCCATCATCATTCAACACTAAATTCACAACCGAAATCAGAGTCAAGATTAGGGTCCGTACAAGTTTGATGCAAGCATTGCCATATTTCTGTACCAAGGCGCCACTATCGGGCAAGTTGTTATTCCTAAGAGCAAGGCTGGAATGCTTTCCACCAAAAATATTGATGTTGAATACCATTGGTATTAAAATATAGAAAAATTAGAGTTAATTGTTACTCTTGAGAAATAGAGTTTCCCCACTTTATTTTTCTCATTCTCCGTGTGTCAAATTCCGAGTCGTGTCTTGAGAGTACAAAATATATGAAGTTCGCCAGAGTCCGAAGATTGAAGTGCTTTGACTTCGGATTATAGATTGTTGAATCCTGGAAGACGGACGCCTATCGAACTACAAGCACAAGAGTAGGGGCGAAATTCTGTCTTTAGGACATTGCATTTATGCAAGCCTCAATCTCCAAGTTTGTCAGTTTTTCTAACTTTCTCTCTAGTTGTTTATACTAATCTCATATATAAATTGATGTTGTGAATTTCTTATGATTATTATTATTAGAATTATATTGTTATTTTCATATTTTCTAATATTGCTCCAACAGGCATGGCTTGTAAAAATAGTGATGCTGAATCTTTGTAGTCCGCTAATGAGCTCAAACGCCCGAAGAGGATCAAATTAGCCATATACATTGGGATTTTCATTGACGGTGATTAGTTTTACTGTAATGAAAGTTAAGACCCCAAAGGTCAAGCTAGGCAACATCAACAACATCCAAGACCTCAACTATATCCCATCATCATTCAACACTAAATTCACAACCGAAATCAGAGTCAAGAACACAAATTAGGGTCCGTACAAGTTTGATGCAAGCATTGCCATATTTCTGTACCAAGGCGCCACTATCGGGCAAGTTGTTATTCCTAAGAGCTAGGCTGGAATGCTTTCCACCAAAAATATTGATGTTGAGGTGAGTTTGAATTCTAACGCATTGCAAAAGTGGAACTGATTGGGTAGAGCGTACTCCTTAGCTAAATTTTAAGTTAATATTTAGTTGTAATTATAACAACAACAAATGCTCTTTTGTGTGATTTTCCTTATGTGATTATTTGTGGCTTTAGAAACGCCACGTGTGTGCTTTTGTATTGTAAAAAGTAAGAGAAAGTCTCTCACTTGTGAAAATATCTTACGTTGAAATCAACTAAAGCAAAGACCAATTTTCTGGTTTTCTATTTTTAATGGGTGTGATATCCACACATTTTTTTTTACTTTTTTCATGCTTTTTTAGATTTCGGCCATCAGAGTAGATGAATTGAAGAAGATCTAACGGACAGAAATTAACAGTAGTGTGTGAGAAGTAAAAAGGGGTGTGTGGATAGCACACCCCTTCTCAATACTCTCTTTTTTACAGAAATTTAGCTTGTTCTTCACTTCTCCATTTTCTTCAAAATCTTGCATCTCTCTTTGGAAATGTTGTGTGTATGCTTTACCATAATACAATATCGAACATGATATTATTGCTTAGTTTTATCAATTAAGTTCTCGGAGTTATCACGTGTTCTTCAATTTGGGGGTCTATTTCTTGGAAACCTACTTTTAAATTCAAAGAAATCAAATGGGAAATAGTAGTGAAAATTATTATTATTGGAGAGTAAATATGAGAACCTTACTCACAGCGTTGGGTTATGGTTATTTAATGTTGGGGTTGTTGGGCGGAAAGAGGGTGTCGAGCTTACTACAACGGAGAAGGCATTTCTAGAAGAAAATCGCATGAAGGACGTCAGAGCTCTCTACTTCATTCAAACAGGTCTCTCAGAAAAGTACTTTTGAGGATCTCGAATGAGACGAAAGCCAAGGATGCTTGGGATGCCTTGGAAAAAGAATATAGAGGTGCAGAGAAGGTAGGATCTGTAAAATACTCTTAGAAGAGATTTTGAATATGCAAGGGTGAAGAAAAATGAACTGTGATAAATCAAATGAAATCATAAGGTGCATGATAAGTGATAGACGAAATGTTTGAGAAAATATTGCTTAGCTTGCCTCAAAAATATGATTCTATTGTGAATGTCATTGAGCAAACTAAAAATTTGGATTCCGTGTCTATACAAGAGTTGGAAGTGTTCCCTTCAATTCTTTGATCAGAGATTTGAAAGGCATGCTAAAAACTCAATTAAGAGTGTATATCGGTCACTTATAATAGGTTCGAAAGGAAGAGATTCGAGTCCATCATCTTCCCAACAAAGCAAGCGTGTAGTTCTCTAAGCCAAAAAAAACAATTCGAGTCCATCACAATCAGGGACATCTTCCATACAAGCAAAGTGAAAAGTTTATGATGGGAAGAATCATTATGAGGATACTTGTGGTTCAAAGGGAAACCAAAGTGTCATAAATGTAGTCTCTTTGGCCATATGCAAAAAGATTGTTCTGTAAGACTCAACGAAAGTGTAAATTATGCAGAAAAAGTATGACAAAGATGCTAGTCTTTTCTATGCATGTCATGCAGCTATGACTGAAGATAAAGAAAATGATATTTGGTTTGTTGATAGTGGATGTAGTAATCACATGACTAACAACAAGAACCTATTTGTTGAGTTTGATTATACACAGAGGACAAAAGTCAAGATCGGTGTTTCTTTTTTGGGTAAATATACTTGGTAAGGGCACTGTGGTAATCGAAACCAAAAATGGTAGAAGATATATCGGGGATGTGATGCTTGTACCTGAGCTTGACCAGAATTTGCTTAGTGTGGGACAACTAACGAAGAGTGGTCATCATGTTCATTTTGTGATGACTTTTGTGAGATATTCGATAAAGAAAACAAATAAGAAGTTACCGCAAGGTTTAGAAAGACCGAGAATGCAAGTTTTCTGTTAACATTGAAGTATTCTAACTTGGTGTCTATGAAGGTGGATGTAGTTGATTCATCATGGTTATGGCATAGGAGGTTGCGACATTTCAATTTCCAAAGTTTGAAGCATCTTCAACAATATGTCATGGCATATGGGCTTCTTACTAGACATGAAGACAAGAAACATATGAGGGTTGTGGTATTAGGAAAAAAAATATCGAGACTCATTTCCAAGAGAAGGATCATGGAGAGCGTCTAAACCTTTGGAGCTCATTCACTCGGATGTTTTTGGACCAATGAAAACTGCCACTCATGGAGGTAACAAATACATTCTAGTTTTTGTAGATGATTGTTTAAGAATCACATGGCTTTATTTCTTGAGACATAAATTAGAAGTAGTCTCTACATTTAAGAAATTTAAATTTATGGTGAAAAATCAAAGGGGGTTGAAAACCAAAACTCTTAGAGGTGATAGAGGTGGTGAGTACACCTCAAATGAGTTTCAAATATTTTGTGAGGATATGAGACTTGAAAGACAACTCACTATAGGTTATTTCCACAACAAAATGGTTTAGCTGAGAGAAAGAGCATGACTATTGTTGAAATGACGAAGTCTATATTACATGAGAAAGGGATGCCTTTTGAATTTTGGGGAGAAGCCATATATATTGTTGTCTACCTAATTAATAGGTCTCATTTTAAAACTTTGGAGGACAAGACACTATGTGAAGCATACACTAGCAGAAAATCATATGTAAATCACTTACAGGTGTTTGGATCGATTTTGTATCCTCATGTTCCCAAGAACCTCAGGCACAAACTTAAAGGAAGCAGTGAGAAGTCTACCTTTGTTGCGTAAGTGGTCATACAAAGGGCTATAGGCCTTTTGATTTGAAGAAAAAGAAAATGATCATTTCAAGATATGATGTTTACAGTGAAAAAAAAAACCATCTTTGGATTGGAAGAAGAAATCCACCCAAAATTCCACACTTCTCAAGTTAATGATAGCAATGAAGATGAAGAGAATGAAGTTTAAATTGAAAATGAAGATCCACCATAATTAAGCAAGCCCTTCATCGCCACAATCACAAGCATTTACACCTAGCTCAACCCAAATTGGGATGAGATGGCTTAGTGATGAGTATGCAAGTTGTAACTTCTATGTTATTGAACCAAATTTTTTTGAAGAGGTTTTGCAAGATAGTAGCTTGGCAAAAATCTATGGAGGAAGAAATGTTAGTAATTGAGAAGACTTCGACATGGGAATTGGTGGACACGCCTATTGACAAAGATGTCATAGGTGAAGTAGGTTAACTAGACAAAGTTGAATTTGAATGGGTCAATCCAAAAGAAGAGGGCAAGGCTAGTTGCAAAGAGATACTCACAAAAACTTGGATTAGATTTTCATGAAACTTTTGCACCGGTGGCAAAACTTAAAAACTATTCGAATCCTAACCATATTGGAGGCTCAAAAGGGTTGGTATAACACCAACTAGATGTCAAGTCAGTATTCTTGAATGGGGTTTTGAAAGAAGAAATCTATGCTGATCAACTGAAAGGCTATGTTGTGAAAAATGAAGAAATGAAAGTATACAAGTTAAAGAAAGCTATATATGGATTGAAGCAACCACCTTGTGCATGACATAGGGAGATTGATGCTTACTTCATCAATAATGGCTTTGAAATGAGCAAGAGTGAGGCTACTTTACATAACAAAACTTATGGTAATTCAAAAATCCTTATTGTCTTTATCTATGTTGAAGATTTGGTGTTTACTGGAAGTTGTGTAAAAAATGATTTCTAACTTAAAGAGAGATATGGTGAATAAGTATGAAATGAGTGATTTAGACTTGTTGCATCATTTTTTGGAAATTGGTATGTGTAAAACAAATGATAGGATCTTTTATCTCACAAGAAAATGTATGTTAAGAATTTCCTTAAAAAGTTTGGAATGGAGGGATGTTATGTATCTACACCTCTCGTGAATAATGAAAAGCTACAAAATGAAGATGGACGTGATGAGGTAGATGCCTCATACTATAGGAGTATTGTGAAGCTTGATGTATCTAAGTGCTACAAGACCATATATTATTAGAGGTAGATTGTCTGCCCTCCTATTACGATGCATTTCCCATCCTCTTATATTTGTGCGGTCACGGTTAAGCCACGTCAACATTTTATATTCTTATTGTTTTTTGTCTTATTATCTTTATAAAAAAAATCAATATAAAATGTTGACGTGGCTTAACCGTGACCGCACAAATAAGAGGAAATGAGAAGGGCACGGTAAAAGGAGGGCAGACAATTTGCCTCCTATATTATTTATGTAGGTTCACTACTGTCTAGTTTTTTTAGTAAACCAACTCAAATTTATCTTGGGACTATTAAGAGAATTCTAAGATACATTTAAAGTTCACTAGATTTTGGCATTTTGTATGAGAGAAACCTTTAGCTAAAACTAGTTGGATTTCGTGACAGTGATTTGATAGGTAGCACGGATGACATGAAGAGTGCATTGGGGGTATGCTTATTCATTAGGCTCTGGTGTGTTCTCATAGACTTCACAGAAACAAGACGATGTTGCTCTATCAAGTGCAGAAGCTAAATATGTATTAGATACTTTGGAAAGCACTCAAGCTTTGTTGCTGAGAAAGGTCATGAGTGATATTGGTAAGAAGCAAGATGATCCTATCCTATAGGACAACAAATCATCCAAGAATCATGTTAATCAAGGAGCTATTGGGCGCATTAAACTCAAGAATCACTTCATCATAACAGAAAAGCAAGTTGCTGACATATTTACCAAAGCATTGTCAAGTATTAGGTTTCAATACTTGAAAACATTATTGGAAGTTCAACAACTTCACATTAAGGGGGAGTGTTAAATATCATTTAACATTCAATTGTAATTATAAAATCAACAAATGTTCTTTTGTGTAATTCTCCTTATGTGACTATTGTGAAGGTGTTTCCTTCTTTTTGATCGGGTCAATTCAAGATTTTTTTTTTTTGTTCTTCTTGTGTTTAGGTGTGAGACATGCCACCACTATTTAAAGTGTGCCACAAATTTGAATTCTAACCAAATGATTGAACGATCAAGCAAGGAACTTCTCTAAGCATAGGTTGGTCACTCCTTTATGTTAGAGCGAATCTGTATATTTTGTGGTTTTTGAGCTTATCGATGCAAAGGAACGTAAATGTGCGACGAATTAAAGTGCAAGAATGTAAACTAAGATAATATAGAGAACATAACTTATAAAACAAAAAGGTACATGCGGAAAAGTAAAAGAAAAACTAACAAAAAGTCCAAAAAAAATTTTGTTTTAATAAAAAATGACAAATAAAGGTATAGTGAATAGTATTAGAAAAATGTAAAAATTTGGTTTTTCATTAAAAGTAAACAGTATCGAGAGTGTTTAGTTAAAACTTCCAAAAGTAAATAGGTGTGAAGACAAGTGTGATACAAATAAACGAACTTGACGTAAAATTAAATTGAAATATCAAGATATAAAGAAGTGCTTAAAACAATAAATCTTGAAACTATAAACTTACACGAATTAGGAATTTGACAAGTAAACGACCTGCAGTCGGAAATCAAAACCTAGACCAAGTGAAGGATAACAAGATTATGAAATTTTGTGTGTTGATCGAGGGATCCCTCTTCATGTCTTAAAGCTTCGTATTTATAGGACAAACATAAATCCTAAATTGGCCATTTGTTTGGCCTGTAAGTCTTGCCTTATTGAAAAGCCCTTCCTTCTGCAGACATCTTAATCTTGGGATATGATGGCCACGAAATCGAGAAAAACTTGTGTAGAGCTTAGATTATCACTGTGCTTTACTAAGTGGCACTACAATTCAATTAAAACTCATCATGTGGCAACTATTAAATATAATCCTTTTATCATTCATTTATAATAATTCTCATAATTATTTTTCCTACTAATTAATATACATCATAAAATCAATCTAATTGTGACATCCCGTTCCGAGTTTAAAAATAGTTCGACGTGAAATGACAATTCTACCCTCGAATACGCGGGAACGGACATGGTTTCGGGTTTAGTTTTGGGCTTGGGTGCCCTAACCAATTAGGCCCAATTGGTTATGGGCTTCAGATTTTATAACACACACACACACACACCCGTACTCACACATGCACACACGTACACACTGTCTTCTTCCTCTCTCTCGAACCCTCTATTCCCCACCTCACCATAAACGTACGGACAATCACACCACACACGATCGAAGCACGGATCGACGTCAAGGACCTTATATTGGTGTTTCCTGAGACTTGGTAAGTATCCTAATAGCTTTATTTTAGCTCGGGATCTCGTAGAACGTAGGAAACCCGAGATTTTTATAAATTTACTGTTCACGAACTTCTTCGTGGTTGTGTTTTAGGTGAAAACAAAATCACCATTGATCTTAGAATCTTCCCACGAGCCTCGGAGTGTATCATTTGCTCGATTTGGACGTCGGGATCGTGGGTTTCGATATTAGGCCGATTTTGGAGAATTTTTCCAACGGATTTCTAGACGTTATTCGCAGGATTTGAAGGTATATACTTACTCTACATTAAATTTAGAGCACATAGGAAGAAAAATGGACAAAAAAGGATGAAAAATGGGTGAGATATGAAGGTTTGAAGTTTTGGCCGGAATCCGGTCGCCGAAAAAACCAATCCGGCGACGGTCGCCGGAGCTGGAGGTAAGGGGTGACGGAATATTCCGTCAAAGTTGACGGAATATTCCTCACGCCGTCAGTTATTTCTAACGGAATCCGTTAGAAGATAACGGAATATTCCTGAGCCGTTAGGGTTCAGGCGCGCGTGCGAGGCACGTGCCGCGCGTGGCCAGCGCGTCTGCCCGTGCCTTGGCCGGCGCGTGGCGGCGCGTGCGGTGTCCAAAAATTATTTTAAAAATATCACGACGCTCGTGACGTCGTGTAGGTCGCGTTGGTATATTCAAATACCAAAATTGACCTTCGTATGAAAAGTTAATTACGTAGTTCGGTTATGTGCTATTAATGACCGTTTTGCAGTTGTTTCACATATAGGTGAGACGTACCCAGAGGACGAGCGCATTCATTCTAGGCTCGGGGGATACGACCCGTCGACATACCAGTGAGTGGGCTTTTGTTTTCAGTATATATATATTATAATATTGGCGTTTTTCCCAGAAACGCAACTTGCATGATTTATAAACGGAAATGGTTTTATAATTATATCGCCATGTCGTATGCCAATTATATTTTTATAAATATGATTATGATTGCATTTGCTATGCTCCGATGCCGAGGACGGCCAGGTAAGTTAGGTAAGTTCGATAATAGTGTTGAGATGATGATAGATAGTGGTTTAGCTCATCACCTGCACCTCGGGTGTTAGTGCTCCGCCAGAGTAGGGCCTAGCCTTCACGTGATCGTTCACCTCACGCACCGTACGCTCACCTTGGATCCAAGGCAGGTGCCTAGCCTGTCGTACAGACCACTATAGGTGGTTCCGACTCGTAGGTGACCCGCGATTCGTCGCACAGCCTTCACGTGATCGTAGCACTGAGCGTAATATTATACACCTAGCCTGTCGTACAGACCACAATAGGTGGTTCCGACTCGTGTGCAGGATAATAATTGATAGTGATTGAGGATGATGGATGAGCTATAGGTTCAGCCGTACAGGTCACTAGAGGTGACTCCGGCTGACATTACATTAGGGATACTTCTGATTTTATTGCCTGACTGATGATGATGATTTTGCTGAATTGGTATATCGACATGGCCTATCATTGAGATTTGATAATTGAGTTTTGATTCTGAGACGAGTTTTGTACATAAGTTTATATACGTACTATTTTTCTGGGAAAATTATATTGTGTTACAGCGAGGGGTTATTTAAGGATTTTGTGAAATGATTTTTGAAAGTATTTGTTTTTGCCCACTCACATTTTCTGTTTTGCGCCCCTCCAGGTTCTAGGTAACGACGACGTGGACGGCTATAGAGGCATCAAGGCAGTTCTGACAGACCACCACTGATGTAGGGTTTTCCTTAGTAATTCTGTCGTTTGTTTTAATCGACTGCACCTAGGATTGGCTCTGTAACCTTTCACCATCACACTTCCTTTCGATATCACCTTTTATCATATGTATATTATTCACTTGACTTTCACTACTGCATTTCATGCATAAATTACTTCCGCTGACGTTTTTGGCTACGTCACTCGCACGTGACGGCCAGCACGCTTCGACCCTGGGTCGGGGTGTGTCAGTTTGGTATCAGAGCCTAGGTTTTGGCAGTCCTCTATAGCTTGTGAATATTCTAATTATTCTGGTGTTTTCTGTCAGAACGATGCCGCCTCGCCGAGAACCACGTTCACCTGTTGATCCTAACTTTCCTGACTTTTCCCAGTTAGGAGATGCTATTGCTCAGGCTATTCGGTCTACCCTTCGTCCTTCCCATAGGACTCCGCTTGAGAGTGCGCATAATTTGAGGTTACCGAGATTTGAGGGTGACGAGGGGCACGAAGGTGCCGAGCGTTGGTTTCTGCAGATAGAGCGGACTTTCAAGGTGATGCACAGTCAAGGTAATTTAGCTGCAGGGACTTGGGTTGAGACTGTTACTTGGTTCATGGGGAAGGAACCTGCGTCTTGGTGGGAACAGATGGAGGATAAGATGCCACCAGAACAGGCCAAGGATTGGGAGGTGTTCAAACAGTTATTTTACAAGCGATTCATCCCAGACGCGTATCTTGATCGTAAGAAACAAGAATTCACGAGTCTAAAGCAGAAAAAGATGTCAGCAAACGAGTACTACCGAAAGTTCACTGATCTTTCTCGTTACCACCCAGAGGTTGCTAGGAATCAGGCTGAGATGCTTCGGAGATTTAAGTTGGGCACTCGAAAGAAATGGCGCACGATGGCTACTACGAGGCACTGTGAGACTTATCATGACTTCTACGCAGTTTTGGTGCAGATAGAAGATTCAGAAAACATGCCGAGTGATAGTGACAAAGAAGAAGGGAATGAGGAACCGAGGCGAGACGACAAAGGTAAAGGAGTGGCATCACAGGGACCTCGGAAGACCCAGAGTTTTAAGAGAAGTGGTGTCAGCTCGAGTTCTTCGAGTGGGGGTGTAAATTCCCCAGGCTATAGGAGATGAGGTAGATTCACTGGGGGTCAGCGTTCTCAGAGGCAGCGAGATGCTGGTGGTTCTTCCGCACCATTTTGCCGGAGGTGTAACAGTCGACATTTTGGCGAGTGTAGGCAGGGCGTTCGTGGATGCTTCACGTGTGGACAGATGGGTCATCGAGCTGCGAATTGTCCTCAGAATCAGCCGAGACCTCCACCACCTGCACTACCACCTCCAGTTCCTATTCAGCAGTTTCCACCTCCTGGTGGATATGGTCAGCCGAGTCGTGGCAGTACCTATCATTATCAGGGCGATGTTGTCCCTTATTCTGCTGCACCGTATCCATATCCTCCAGATCCGTATTATTCAGGCGGTTATCAGAGCAGCTATACTCCGTATCCTGGAGGATACACCCCGTATCCTTCTTATCCTGCTGGCGGATCGCAGTGGTATCCGGGAGTTCAGCCACAGCAGAGTGAGGCTACAGCGAGCAGTGCGGGATCATCTAGACAGCCTAATCCGGTTGGTTCGAGTCGTGGTGTGCCTGGACGAGCTGGTCAGACGAGTAGAGGTCGCGGTGGGCGACAGCAGCCTCAGGGCCGTATTCATAATCTCACAGCGCAGGATGCTCAGAATAACCCTGATCTGATAATGGGTAAGTTAAATGTACTTGGTCATTTCGCTAGAGTGTTGATAGACTGTGGTGCTACACATTCAGTCATTTCTTACTCATTTGCTCAATTGACTCAACCTGAGTCTGCACCCCTTGGATTTGAGTTAGAGGTGTCGATGCCTAGGGGGGAGACATGTCTGGTCAGTTGGATGTACCCAGGATGCCCCGTATTGATTGAGGATGTGGTTATGCCCGCCAATCTTATTCCGCTGGATATTGTCGAGTTTGATGTGATTTTGGGCACTGATTGGCTACATTATAATCGAGCCAATATTGATTGCTACGAGAAGAAAGTCACGTTTAATCGGCCGGGGTTACCTGTGGTCACATTCACTGGCGAGCGTAGTCATGTTAGGCACGGCATTATTTCCGCCGTGAGAGCTAAGAAATTGTTGCAGAAGGGTTGTCAGGGGTATCTGGCACACGTGGTATTGAATGATGGTGCTCCTGTCAGTTTAGAGGATGTGAAGGTGGTCAGGCGATTCCCTGACGTGTTTCCTGACGATTTGCCGGGTTTGCCGCTGGATCGAGACGTGGAGTTCTCTATCGACTTGTTGCCAGGTACTGACCCTATATCTTTGACTCCCTATCGAATGGCTCCCGCAGAGCTGCGAGAGTTGAAAATTCAATTACAGGAGTTATTAGATAAAGGTTTCATTCAGCCGAGTACTTCACCTTGGGGAGCTCCAGTGTTGTTCGTGCGTAAGAAGGACGGTACCTTACGGCTGTGTATTGACTATCGACAGCTGAATCGAGTAACGATTAAAAACCGTTACCCACTACCACGTATCGATGATTTGTTTGATCAGCTGCGAGGAGCTTGTGTTTTCTCTAAGATTGACCTACGGTCTGGCTACTATCAGCTGAAGATTAAGAGTGAAGATGTTCCGAAGACGGCGTTTCGAACCAGACATGGTCATTACGAGTTCTTAGTTATGCCATTCGGATTGACTAACGCCCCAGCTGCTTTTATGGATTTGATGAACCGGGTATTCAAGCAGTATTTGGATCGGTTTGTCATTGTCTTCATCGACGACATTCTGGTGTATTCTAAATCGAAATCAGATCACATGCGACATCTTTCATTGGTATTGAAGAAGCTGAGGGAGCATAGATTATACGCCAAGTTCAGCAAATGTCAATTCTGGCTAGATCAGGTGGCATTTTTTGGGCACGTTATCTCAGCTCAGGGTATTCAGGTGGATCCCCAGAAGATAGCAGCGGTGGAGAATTGGGAACAGCCACGAACTGTTTCTGAGGTACGGAGTTTCCTCGGATTAGCAGGCTACTATCGACGGTTCGTGCAGGACTTCTCAGTGATTGCTTTACCTCTCACGAGGTTAACCAGGAAAGATGTCCGATTTGAGTGGGATGATGGCTGCGAGCGGAGCTTTCAACAGTTAAAATATTGTCTTACTCATGCTCCGGTGTTAGCTCTTCCGGACGACAGTGGTAACTTCGAGATCTACAGTGACGCATCGCTGAACGGCCTGGGTTGCGTATTGATGCAGCACGGTAGGGTGATCGCTTATGCGTCGAGGCAGTTGAAACCCCACGAGAGGAATTATCCTACTCATGATCTTGAGTTGGCGGCGATCGTATTTGCGTTGAAGATCTGGAGACACTGCCTCTACGGCGAGAGATGTCGGATCTTTACAGACCACAAGAGCCTTCAGTACTTGTTCACTCAGAGAGACCTGAACCTTCGTCAGCGAAGGTGGATGGAGTTGCTGAGTGATTACGATTGCACGATCGAGTACCATCCGGGTCGTGCAAACGTAGTAGCTGACGCACTTAGCCGGAAGTCACAGGGTAGAGTAGATGCTATGTTCGTGAGTCGTGCTCCTTTGTTAGTCGAGTTGAGATCGACCGGAGTGGGATTGGAGATTGATTATTAGGAGGCGGAGAATCGGGGAGAAGCGTTACTCGCTCACTTCCAGGTTAGGCCGATTCTAATTGATCGTATTCTTGAGGCTCAGCTGGATGATGAGGAGATTCAGGAGCTGATTCGATTGAGGGGTGAAGGTAAAAAGACAGATCTACGGATTCGAGAAACGGATGGTATGCTCCTGCAAGGAAACAGAATGTATGTACCAAATAACGCAGAGCTAAAAAGGGCTATTCTCGATGAGGCACACGTGTCAGCTTATGCGATGCATCCGGGCAGTACCAAGATGTATCATACCATTCGGCCATTCTACTATTGGCCTGGTATGAAGAGGGAGATCGCTGAGTACGTGAGCAGATGTATTATTTGTCAGCAGGTTAAAGCCGAAAGAAAGAAACCGTTCGGACGAATGCAACCACTTCCCGTTCCTCAGTGGAAATGGGAGAATATCACTATGGATTTCGTCTACAAGTTGCCCCGTACGCAGAATGGTTACGACGGCGTTTGGGTAATAGTTGATCGACTTACGAAATCTGCACACTTCATCCCAGTTCGAGAGAAGTTTTCTCTACGACGATTAGCCGAGCTGTTCATCTCGAATATAGTGAAGTATCATGGCGTGCCAGTCAGTATCATTTCAGATCGAGATCCGAGATTCACATCTAAGTTCTGGACGGCATTCCAGGAAGCCCTCGGTGCGAGGCTACTGTATAGCACAGCTTATCATCCACAGACGGACGGGCAGTCCGAGAGGACTATTCAGACGCTAGAGGATATGTTACGATCTTCCGTACTACAGTTTGGTGATGCGTGGCATTTGCGCTTAGATCTGATGGAGTTTGCGTACAATAACAGTTATCATTCGAGCATCGGAATGTCACCATTCGAAGCGTTGTACGGCCGAGCTTGTCGCACGCCCCTATGTTGGTCGGAAGTCGGCGAGAGAGTACTAGAAGGTCCAGAGATAGTCGACGAGACGACTCAGAATATCCAGGTAATCAAGTCTAACTTGAAAGCGGCCCAGGATCGCCAGAAAAGCTTAGCCGATAGACATGCCACTGATCGGGTTTACGACGTAGGTGATTGGGTATTTTTGAAGCTATCGCCGTGGAAAGGGGTTGTTCGGTTCGGCAAAAAGGGGAAGCTGAGTCCCAGGTATATCGGACCGTATCTGATCACCGAGCGGATTGGTGAGGTAGCGTACAGGCTTGAGTTGCCTCCAGAGCTATCCAGAGTTCATAACGTGTTTCACGTTTCTATGCTACGTCATTATGTGGCTGATCCGTCTCATGTTTTACCTCCGCAGCAGTTAGAAGTTAGTCCTGATTTGACGTAAGAGGAGGAGCCAGTTACTATCTTAGACTGGAAAGATAAGGTTCTGAGAAACAAGACAGTTCGATTAGTGAAAGTGTTGTGGCAAAACCATTCGGTTGAGGAGGCTACTTGGGAAACAGATGAGCGGATGAGAGATATGTATCCGCGTTTATTCTATGGTTAGTAGTGTGTACTTATGTTATGTAAATTTCGAGGATGAAATTTTATTAAGGAGGGTAGGTTGTGACATCCCGTTCCGAGTTTAAAAATAGTTCGACGTGAAATGACAATTCTACCCTCGAATACGCGGGAACGGACATGGTTTCGGGTTTAGTTTTGGGCTTGGGTGCCCTAACCAATTAGGCCCAATTGGTTATGGGCTTCAGATTTTATAACACACACACACACACACCCGTACTCACACATGCACACACGTACACACTGTCTTCTTCCTCTCTCTCGAACCCTCTATTCCCCACCTCACCATAAACGTACGGACAATCACACCACACACGATCGAAGCACGGATCGACGTCAAGGACCTTATATTGGTGTTTCCTGAGACTTGGTAAGTATCCTAATAGCTTTAGTTTAGCTCGGGATCTCGTAGAACGTAGGAAACCCGAGATTTTTATAAATTTACTGTTCACGAACTTCTTCGTGGTTGTGTTTTAGGTGAAAACAAAATCACCATTGATCTTAGAATCTTCCCACGAGCCTCGGAGTGTATCATTTGCTCGATTTGGACGTCGGGATCGTGGGTTTCGATATTAGGCCGATTTTGGAGAATTTTTCCAACGGATTTCTAGACGTTATTCGCAGGATTTGAAGGTATATACTTACTCTACATTAAATTTAGAGCACATAGGAAGAAAAATGGACAAAAAAGGATGAAAAATGGGTGAGATATGAAGGTTTGAAGTTTTGGCCGGAATCCGGTCGCCGGAAAAACCAGTCCGGCGCCGGCGCCGGCGACGGTCGCCGGAGCTGGAGGTAAGGGGTGACGGAATATTCCGTCAAAGTTGACGGAATATTCCTCACGCCGTCAGTTATTTCTAATGGAATCCGTTAGAAGATAACGGAATATTCCTGAGCCGTTAAGGTTCAGGCGCGCGTGCGAGGCACGTGCTGCGCGTGGCCGGCGCGTCTGCCCGTGCCTTGGCCGGCGCGTGGCGGCGCGTGCGGTGTCCAAAAATTATTTTAAAAATATCACGACGCTCGTGACGTCGTGTAGGTCGCGTTGGTATATTCAAATACCAAAATTGACCTTCGTATGAAAAGTTAATTACGTAGTTCGGTTATGTGCTATTAATGACCGTTTTGCAGTTGTTTCACATATAGGTGAGACGTACCCAGAGGACGAGCGCATTCATTCTAGGCTCGGGGGATACGACCCGTCGACATACCAGTGAGTGGGCTTTTGTTTTCAGTATATATATATTATAATATTGGCGTTTTTCCCAGAAACGCAACTTGCATGATTTATAAACGGAAATGGTTTTATAATTATATCGCCATGTCGTATGCCAATTATATTTTTATAAATATGATTATGATTGCATTTGCTATGCTCCGATGCCGAGGACGGCCAGGTAAGTCAGGTAAGTTCGATAATAGTGTTGAGATGATGATAGATAGTGGTTTAGCTCATCACCTGCACCTCGGGTGTTAGTGCTCCGCCAGAGTAGGGCCTAGCCTTCACGTGATCGTTCACCTCACGCACCGTACGCTCACCTTGGATCCAAGGCAGGTGCCTAGCCTGTCGTACAGACCACTATAGGTGGTTCCGACTCGTAGGTGACCCGCGATTCGTCGCACAGCCTTCACGTGATCGTAGCACTGAGCGTAATATTATACACCTAGCCTGTCGTACAGACCACAATAGGTGGTTCCGACTCGTGTGCAGGATAATAATTGATAGTGATTGAGGATGATGGATGAGCTTTAGGTTCAGTCGTACAGGTCACTAGAGGTGACTCCGGCTGACATTACATTAGGGATACTTCTGATTTTATTGCCTGACTGATGATGATGATTTTGCTGAATTGGTATATCGACATGGCCTATCATTGAGATTTGATAATTGAGTTTTGATTCTGAGACGAGTTTTGTACATAAGTTTATATACGTACTATTTTTCTGGGAAAATTATATTGTGTTACAGCGAGGGGTTATTTAAGGATTTTGTGAAATGATTTTTGAAAGTATTTGTTTTTGCCCACTCACATTTTCTGTTTTGCGCCCCTCCAGGTTCTAGGTAACGACGACGTAGACAGCTATAGAGGCATCAAGGCAGTTCTGACAGACCACCACTGATGTAGGGTTTTCCTTAGTAATTCTGTCGTTTGTTTTAATCGACTGCACCTAGGATTGGCTCTGTAACCTTTCACCATCACACTTCCTTTCGATATCACCTTTTATCATATGTATATTATTCACTTGACTTTCACTACTGCATTTCATGCATAAATTACTTCCGCTGACGTTTTTGGCTACGTCACTCGCACGTGACGGCCAGCACGCTTCGACCCTGGGTCGGGGTGTGTCACTAATTGTTCTTTTTTTTTTTCTTCTTCTCCTCTCTGTCCTTTTTCTTCCCAAAATTTCCCTGTCATCTTCGTCCCCCATATTGTTTCTCCTCTCTCTAAATACAAACATGCAAACTCGAATCAAATACCCTCAAACATGATGACACAATAAGCCCTTAGCTTCAAACATTTTACAAGAGCAGGAAATGATATGGATCAAAGTATGAGAGATAAACTCAATTGTGTTCCCTCTTTAATGACCTTCTTCGGTTGCTTATAGATACCAACTCCTTCATTACTAACTTCTCTTAACCTTAATATCAAACAACTCATGTAGTCAATTTTAAAGAACTTGAATATTTTATTGGTTGCTTTCCATTATAAAAGTGAAAACTCATGGGAAAAAATTGCAGAAAATTGCAGTCAGATTCAAATTTGACATAATTAGCGAAACTTGAAACAAAAATTTGCATGAGATAAATCAAAAGAGGGATGAGAGTAGGAAACCGATGGTCACACCAGATTTTGGAACGTGGATAAAGACATGCCAAACAAGGATTAAACAGGAGAGAAAGAAGTGGGAGAGAGAAGAAAGTGAAGACTCACGGCAAAACATAAACTCTTTAGATTGATCCAGCTATATTTGGTGGTGCAAACTTTTTTGGGCAGCAGAACTTTCTTAAAAAAAAGGGAAGAAAAAAAAGGGAAAAAGATGAAAAAATGAATCATTAGATTGATCTTATGGTGTGTATTAATTGGTAGAAAAATAATTATGAGAATTTTACACATAAAAGAATGAAAAAAGATTATATGTAATACTTGCCATGTGAAGAGTTTGAAGTGGATTGTAGTGCCACTCAGCAAAGTCTAATAGCAAACCAAGCTTCACACAAGTTTTTTTCCACGAAATCAACTCACTTTCGAATATTCATGCCTTTTTGGGTTGATTGATTTTGCCATGCATGTGCTAATATCCTCAAACTAAGCCAAGATATCAAGAATGATATCGTGGACTTCTCACAGTTCTCTCCTATAAGCAGCCAAAGTCCAACATGAAAATCATTAATCACCACTTACTTTTCAAAATTATTTAGTTTCTTTGAAATTATATTTCTAACTTCGGCATTAGAGGCCCTTTGGCAGATACTTTGTCCTTTTTTTAGTTGTGTTATTCATACTTCTCTATGGAAAGTATTTTAGAAGCAAATAACATTTTTATTATGGTAAATTATATTTTATCCCCTCAGGTTTGGAATCGATTGCAATCTCATACATCTTTAAAACATTTCAATTTTATACATTTACTTATCAGTTATCTCAATTTCATACATTTGTTAGAAAATTTGTTAAGTGATATTGTGGCAAATATGGGATCCACATTTGTGCTGACATAGCTGCCAAACTTGTGCCACGTGAAAAAAAAAACTAATTTTTCTATGCATTTAAAAATATATATATAATTTAACCAGAATATTAAATACTATAATAATTAATTAAACAAAAGTTAAAAATAAAATAAAACATTAAAAAATAAAAAAATAAAAAAAAACCTAAAACCCATGTTTTTCCCTATCCCAAGCCACATTCACCCAAATTCCACTTCGCAACCTTTCTACATTACCAAAGTTAATTGGCTCTAATTGTCAAACAATTCAAGAGGAATATCAATAAAAAAAGAAGGAACTTTAACGAAAAGCTCCCGGTACTGTTCACTTTAACGAAAAACCACATTTTTACACTAAAAAGTCAATACTGACACTATTCACTTTACCCTTTATTTTGTCCTTATTATTAAAACTCAAAATTTTCAAGCCCTTTTCATTAGTTTTCCTTAAAAAAAAAAAACGGTCGCACCGTTGCTACTTACCATACCCACACCGCGACCACGACCCACATCCACACAACTGCTTTGCCCAGACCAGTTCTTGATCTGTTGAAGGCTCGAAGATAAGAAACCATCCCATGGAATCCAAAATCATACGACCCGCGAAGCACCCAATAAAAAACAGAGAAAATAGAAAACAAAAAAAGAAAATGACCTTCGTTGAAAGCTTTAAGCCATGAAACCCGCCCATGGAGCCCAAAATCCAACAACCCGCGAAGCCCCAAAAGAAAAGAACAGAGAAAATAGGGAAGAAAAAAAAACAAGGGACCTCCTAGAGGGCGCCGACGAGGACCTCCTAGAGGGTGCTGACCAATCTCATATCCCTCACGCCTTTCTTCCAATTGAGCTTCACCCCTTTAGATAGGCGATGAACACCACGTCTGCTGGAAGTGCTCGAACCAGAAGCGGCCAGAACTAGTTCATCGCGCCGCTCTCACCCTTGCTCCAATGCGTCTCCTCTGAAAAAGCATTGGTGTGAATCGACATCCCCGTGAAAAATGCACCAAGCCGATTTAGGTGGTGCAAATTGGGTTGCGAGTTTTTCTTGGGTTTCGAATTTTCGTCGAAGGGAGGGCGAAGAAATTGTAGGGTTTTCGTGGTTACAGACTTCTAGTTGTCAGTCTGAAAATTAGCATCTACGTTCATCGGAGGAGCTTGCTAGAGAAGAAAGATTGGGATAAGAAGACAGGAAGAAAAAGATGTGGGTTCTTGTATATTTTTAATTTGTTTAGTTAAAAATTTGAATTATTATTAAATAATATATTTGATTTACACGATGTAAAGTTAGCAGCCAGTACAAATGTTGATCTCATATTTGTCATGTCAACACGTAACGATTTACTTAATGTATTTTTTTAATGGATGTATGAAATTAAAATAAATAATAAATAAATGTATGAAACTAAAATGTTGTAAAGATGTTGTATAACGTTGTAGGCGACTCCAAACCTAGGGTACCAATTATCATACCAAACTTTTGGTATGACAAAATCTATTATCATTACCATGCCAAACTTTCAGTATACCGAATTTCAGCATGCAAATAGCTCGGTTGACATGATATGGTAATGGTAATTACCACTTTGTTTTGAGCCATTCTTTTGGGCCAATTTTTTTTTCAACCCAATTCAAGGCCCAAACATGTTTGGGCACTCTCTTTGGGTTTCTAAATTTTTTTTATTTAATTATGGGAATTTTATAGAGATTCATTTAAGAACACAAAAAGTAAATAGATGGAAGAATTGCTAAAAGAACCCAACATTCTTAAAAAAATACTACAAAGATTCCTAAATTCCATCTCTACATTCTTTAAAATTGTACAAAAATTAATTTGATAAACGAAGTCAGAGAGAAAGACATCCCAATTTCATGAAGGAGAAGATGAGATGGACTGCGAAAAGAGAGAGATGAAGCCGATGGCTAGATGAGTGAAAAGATGAAGAGTAGCAGCGCAAGAAGACTTAGGTCTTTTTATTGGGAAAGTAGAGGTTTGAGAGTGAGATTATTGGATAAATAACTAGAAAAAAATATATAAAGTGCATATATAATGATAATAATACTTAATTATATAAATAAATAAATAATATAATATTAAAAACAGTGGTACGGTATTGTATACTACTTGTAATGATTTTTGAATACCATTACCGTACAAAAAATGTATGGTACGATACAAATACTGTACCATTACCAATGTTACAATTTTTTTGACACACATTTGGTATGGTGTGGTTGGTAATTCGGTTTGTATGATAATTTGACAAAAAATTTAGAAAGGTTTAATAAAACACCTCCGGTACTGTTTATTTTTAACGAAAAATCATTTTTTTACCTTTAACTGTCACTATTCACTATACTTTTAAAAATGACTTTTCGTTAAAAGGAAAATTTTCAAACTCTTTTCGTTAGTTTTCCTAAAAATTTACCCCTATCCAAACCTAAGGTAAAATGTACCCTTTTAATTAAGGATGGTGTTAGGGGTTTTTTTTTTTTTTTTTTTTGTATTTTTGATGGTATCGCTCATAAGTTTAGGTTTCCTTAGAACAACTCCAATGTAGGAGCCCTCCCCCCAGGCAATACACTATTCAATCCACCCAGTGAACAGTAATTGCCCTTAATGAACAGTGCATTCCCCTGGCAATTGCCTTTTGCATCTCCACCCATGCACTTGAATAGCTCTGGCAATTGGCAATAAAATATTAGTATTTTTTTATTTATAAAATAATACATAATAATTTTATTTGTAATTTCAGATAATATTTTTAATCGTTCTCGAGGCGCCACGTGTCATTATCCGAAAAGCCAATAGCAATAAAATATTTGAATTTTTTTATTTATAAAAAAAATTCAAAATAATTTTATTTGTAATTTTGGATTTCCGATAAAATTTGTAACCAATCACGTCGTGCCACGTGTCACAATCCGATTACAATCTTTGAGGATAAATTTCCACCAGATTTTTAACGAATGACAGCATGCCACGTGTCATTATCTGAAAGGACAATTATTGGTGAGAGATTTCCGATAAGATTTGTAACCAATCACGTCGTGCCACGTGTCACAATCTGATTACAATCTTTGAGGATAGATTTCCACCAGATTTTTAACGAATGACGGCATGCCACGTGTCATTATCTACAACCTAATCCTTGCCCAAATCCTCCATATAATGAAACCCTCCATCCTCAGAAATCTCACACCAATTTTCTCAAGCTCTCTGTCATTATTCATAGTTTCTGCTTCATTCTTCACCAAAATCCCTTTCATTATTCATAGTTTCTGCTTCCTTCTTCACCAATGTCTTCTTCTTCTTCAAAGATGATGTGGGAAATCGATCAAGAAGAGGAAGAATTGTTTAACCAATCAAAATGAATGTTCAATGTCGGGGATTAGGCCCAAAATGAGATGGAAGAGGATGATGAGCGTAGATGGAGAGATGATGAATCAAGAATGGCACGAGCCTCACATTCCCGTCGAGTCGTCCAAGGTGTGGCTCAGATCTGCAGGCCCAACCGTGCTGGAAACATTGATAGAAACAGGCAATGACGAGGTAGGAGCTCTTGGACGATTATTTTGTCCAGAACAATGCATTCCCTGATACATACTTCCGACGTCGTTTTAGAATGGAACGACATTTGTTCAACAGAATCATGGGCGCTGTTTGCAACATTCCAACATTCAAACTGGGTGAATGTTTTGTTTTTGCTTTTGGTTTTGGCACCATACCAAGCTTGTGCTTGAAGTTCCTATACAATGCGGGAGAATAAATAATTATGATGAAAGTAGGTAACAAATAATTATAAGGAAAGTAGCTAACAAATAAATAATACAACATAATAATTATAATGAAAATAGGTAACAAATAAATAATACAACATAATAATTATAATGAAAATAGGTAACAAATAATTAATACAAACAAATAAATAATATGAAAATAGCTAACAAATAATTATAATGAAAGTAGGTAACAAATAATTATAATGAAAGTAGCTAACAATTAAATAATACAACATAATAATTATAATGAAAATAGGTAACAAATAATTAATACAAACAAATAATTATAATGAAAGTAGGTAACAAATAATTATAATGAAAGTAGCTAACAAATAATTATAATGAAAGTAGCTAACAATTAAATAATACAAACAAATAAATAATATATTGTTACCTGATCCGCTAAACTTTCCCCACTTCGAAGATTAGCACTAGCTTGTGTCAAGGCGTCTCTCCACAAACTAAACGATATATTAAGTAATTTCCAACGACTGGACAGTGAATCTTTGGTTCTTTGCCCACCCATTTTCTCAATATAAATGGTCTGAATAAGACTCCACATTTCTCGCAACTGCATCTCATTAACCGAAAGTGAATCATGAGTAATTTTAACCCAACTAGCACACAACGCAACATCTTCAAAAAGCGTCCAATTCGTACCTGCAGCAGTACTCATTTTGTTTTAAAAAAATTTGGCTTCAAACTTTGAGAGAAAGATAGGAATGTGAGGAGAAATAGTTGAGAAAATATGGAATTGTGGTGTAAGGTAGATGTTAATGACAATGTATTTATAGAAAAGTAAAAAAAAATAATAATAATAATTTACAGATTTTTTTAAATTTTTTTAAATTTTTTATTCAACTAATTAATCTCTGCCGTTGGATTTAAAAAAAATTGAATTCCAACACTCCAGATTGTGCCACGTGTCACAACGGTAACATTTCTGATTTTTTAAACTTTTTTTTCTTTTTTTTTTAAATTTATAAAGCAGAATAATATCAACCGTTGATCTGAGATCCAACAGTTGATATTAAATAAGTTTTTTTTATTTTTATTACCGTTGAAAATCGAACGGTGCAAATTAAAGATCCGTTGGGATCGAACGGATCGTGTGAAGCCACGTGGCTTCCCAACGGTAACAAACAAACCTGAAAAGTTTTTTTTTTTTTTTTGAAAAGTTGTCAAGCGATGCGCCCCCACGCGCGAGTGGGGTGCACGCGCCTGACAGAAAAAAAATAAAAAAATAGCGTGACGTCATGCTGACGTCAGCATCCATTGGGTGGCTGGGTCAGTCAACTTTTCACGGGCCCGTCCCTCGGGCCTCCACCTTCCCTCAAGCCGGACCACGCTGGAGCCAATCCACAGGGCCTCGGGCCCCTGTTTTTCCCCTGTCCACCGAGCAACTCCCTCCGGTGGAGTTGCTCTTATGAGCTTATCCATTCATCAATTAGGTAGGTTTGCTTTGCTTTTCAAATGCATTCATTAGACACCGACACATTTCCACGTACAGTTGATATTTCTTGATGTATGACGTCTTAACTCCTAAATTAATTATGCAAGTACTGCAAAAAGTTGACTAATTCAAGCGATGTCCCTTATGCAACACTTACAAGGAGGTAAATTATCTGCCCTCTTTTTCTCATGTCATTTCTATTTTTTTTTATTTATACAGTCACGTTTAAGTCATGTTAATATTTTATATTAATTTTTAATAGAAATAATAAGATAAAAAGTAATAAGAATATAAAATATTGACGTGACTTAACCGTGACCGTGACCATACCTATAACCGCATACCCATTTAACCGTAACCGTAACCGTTTAATACCCGTTTACCCATTTACCCTTTTTAACCCGTTTATATTTTTTTTTACCATTACCACTTTTTCACCCGTCTACATGTTTTTTAACAACTTGAAAATTTTTAAAAAAATTGTCAAATTTTTTTATTTTTTGACAATTAAACACCGTTATAGGTACATTCATCATACATTTCCATATTTTAATTTTTTAAGTCCTTATAACATTCCAATAATTGAAATAATAGTTTACGGATGATATTTTTAACTGTTACCAATGAAGGTAAATATAATATTTGCTAAGTATTATTGAGTTACAAAAATTGTTTAGATGACATTTTTGTCAAAGCATTTCTCTCAATTTCACGGTTACTGGCAAAGAATTTAAATTAATTTGGCGAATTCCTTGATGGTGAGAATCATCATTCCTGCAACAGTGTTATTGAGAGAAGGACCGATGAATTCCTTGCTAATTTATTGGGTGCTAAGTATTATTGGATTGAGAACATGGTTTGTGTTAATTTTACATTTAAAAAATAAATGGATAAACGGTTACCTGTGTATAATCGCGGTTAATACCCATAACCGCCCATTTAAATTTCGCAAGTAAACGGTTATACCCATAACCGTTTATTTATCTAAACGGTTACCCATAACAATAACCGTTTAATTTAAATAGGCGGATAACCGCGGTTACCCATAACCAATGGGTATTTGCCCATCCCTAGGGCGAACTGGTTCCCTTTTTTTTTCTTCTTCTTCTTCCTCCTCCTCCTTCTTCTTCCTCGTCCTCCTTGCAGGGTGGTTTTTTTAATATTATTTTTATTTTAATATTTTTTTAATGACACGTGGCGCCCAATCATTATCCACGTGGGTGCCACATCATCACTTAATGGGAGAACTAACAGTTTAACTAACGGATGTATGAGATTGTCCCAAAATTTACATTTTAGGTATCTCTGAGATGAAAAAAAAATTGATGTACTAAATGTTGAAAACTACCAAACATGATGGTAGTAAACTGTCTTTTACCCAAAAACAAATGTATTCACCCAATATAATTGTTTGATCTATGGGGTAGATGAGATTCAAACTTATTGGGACCTCTAGATTCGGACCATTATATTAGTAGTTTGTTTTAAGATTAGAAATTAAATCTTAATTGTTGAGCTAATAAAAAATAATAATCGACAACATATCGATATAACTAGTAAATATCGAGAACATACTTAAAAACTACTCGTTGAAAATAATATCTATAATTAAAAAAAATACTACTAGATTATAAAGTTTGATTATTAAATCTCAAATTTTAGTATAAATAATCTCGTATCAAAAGAATTGGGTTTTTTCTTTTAGGCAACAACAATTGGAATTTGAATAGTGTGTTGTAAAATAGTGGGTATGTTTGCCCACATGTCTATAGTAACTCTTTCACAAGTTTAATAGTGTCATTTGTTTGTTTCCTATGAGGTTGCTCTATAAATAGAGCATTACATTTGTTCAAATGAGACTTGTAAGGGAAAAACAACTAATAGCAATAATATACATTACTTCCTTTGCAACAGCTGGTGTTGGTATAATATTTTGCAACTGCTTCGCTCCTGTCCCGAATAAAGGTTATCTCTATAAATTTTGCCTATTTATAACACGTTATCAGCACGAATCTCTAAAAATATAATCATTCTCTCATTTCTCTTCGCCGAATGAAAAAAAAAAATGTTTCCTCTAAGGTTTTTACTGTTCATCCTTTTCCTCTGCCTCAACTGTGCGGTATACCCTCGCGACGAACTGTTTGCTCCATGCCTGCTCTTAGTTCTCGAACTAACAGTTACATATATCTTTGATTTCTTGTTTGGTTTAGATATTGATTACTAACCCAGTATTTATTTATGTTAATTTTGTTGCAAATAAAGATGGTGCGGTACAATCGCCCGTCTTGAATTATATATTTAAATTTTCTGTAATTTAATTTTATTGCAATTTTAGGTGGAGCGGTATAATCGTCCACCCTGATTTACATATTTAAATTTTCTGCAATTTAATTTTACTGCAATTTTAGGTGGAGCAGTATAATCGTCCACCCTGCTCTGCATATTTAAATTTTTATGTAACTTAATTTTATTACAATTTTAGGTGGTGCGGAATAATCGCCCATCCTATGCTTGTTTCGATGAGAATCATGTAAATCTCGAGCCTGAAGTTTTGAGTACTTAACATTTTGGCCTGAAGATCAAAAATTTGTAAGAACCAGAAGTTCTAACAATATATTCCTTCAGAACACATATTATTGCAAGTTCTTACACACCTTATTTTTCTTTCAGAAAAGAAAATGGCAAACTTGGCAAAGCTTGATTTTGCTGCCCTGGACATTACTGCAAAAAATTACCTTACCTGGGTACTGAATACCAAGATCCATCTGGAAGCAGCGAATCTTGGAGATACCATCAGGGAAGAGAGCAGCTCATCCTCTCAAGATCGGGCAAAAGCCATGATTTTTATTCGTCGCCATCTTGATGAGGCACTAAAGAGCGAGTACTTGACGGTTGAAGATCCGTTAGCCCTCTGGAAGGCATTGAGAAACAGATACAATCACCAGACAACGGTGATTCTTCCAAGAGCTCGATATGACTGGACTCACCTAAGGATCCAGGATTTCAAGTCAGTGGCTGAGTACAATTCGGCGTTGTTCAGAATTACCTCTCAGATGAAGCTCTGTGGGGATACTATTACTGAGGAGATGTTATTAGAAAAGACTTTCAGCACATTTCATGCCTCTAACATGCTCCTGCAGCAGCAGTATAGAGCCGGAGGCTTCACTGAATACAACCAACTGATATCTGTGCTCCTGGTAGCTGAACAGAACAATGAGCTCTTAATGAAGAACCATAATTCCCGACCTACTGGATCAGCACCGTTCCCAGAAGTGAATGCTGCTTCCTTGAAAAGGAATACCATATCCTCCCGTGGCAATTACAAACGAGGATGTGGCCACAAGCGAGGCCGGTGGAACAGAAAAGGCAAGAACCATGGTGTCCAGTTTCACAACCAGGTTCCAAGGCACAATCCAGGCCCGAGCTTTAAAAATACAAATCACCAGAAAGGAAAAGCTCATATGAACACTCCTAGAAATCCTGAAGGAGTTTGCCATAGGTGTGGTGGCAACGGACATTGGGCGCGTACTTGTCGCACCCCAAAGCATCTGGTAGAGCTGTATCAAGCCTCCTTAAAGGAGAAGGGTGTCGAGATCAATTTCTTCGACCAGGCTCAACCAATGGAAACCCCTGATCCAGTGACCAATTTATCAGGACAGTTAAACACAACCCACCTGGATGCTGCAGACTTTATTAATGAAAGAGGGAATGAAGTTTATGGGTCCGATTAAGTTATTTATGTTTAATGTACTCTTGTTATTTGTACTTATGGTTTAATGCTCGCATTTTCAATTCAATAAAAGTAGTATTCCAGTATGAATAAACTGCTTTTTCTTTACTCCGAGAACATGGATAAAAATTATGGTTATTCTCAAAACAAGAACAATGGCGGAGAATTTTGTCTTGCAGACAGCGCAACCACGCATTCGATACTTCGAGATCGAAAATATTTCTCGAATTTGGTACTTGCAAAAGTAAATGTGACAACAATATCAGGGCCATCAGATGTAATTGAAGGTTCAGGAAAAGCCCAGATTATGTTACCAAATGGAACAATATTGTCCATAAAGAATGCATTATATGCTACTCGATCTATTCAAAATTTGTTGAGTTTTAAAGACATACGTCTAAATGGATACCACATTGAAACGAAAAGTGTAGAAAATGTGGAATATTTATGCATTACCTCCAATAATACCCAGAAGCGTATATTGGAGAAGTTGCATGGTTTATCAAGTGGATTGTATTATACATACATAAAGAGAGTTGAAACATATACTGTCATGAACCAGAAGTTCATTGATTCAAAGGTTTACATGATGTGGCATGACCGTCTAGGTCATCCAGGATCCACCATGATGCGTAGGATCATTACTAACTCTAATGGACATCCATTATTGAGTAGAGACGTTGCTATCTCAAATGATAACCCTTGCAAGGCTTGTTCTCAAGGGAAGTTGGTAATTAGACCATCACAACTAAAGGTTGATGATGAATCCCCATCATTTTTGCAAAGGATTCAAGGGGATATTTGTGGACCTATTCAACCACCTTGTGGACCATTTCGATATTTTATGGTTTTGGTTGATGCATCTACTATATGGTCACATGTTTGTCTCTTGTCTACTCGGAATGTAGCTTTTGCGAGACTTCTTGCTCAGATAATTAAGTTGCAAGCACAGTTCCCAGATCATCCCATTAAGTCCATTCGACATGATAACGCTGGTGAATTTACGTCTCAAACATTTGATGATTACTGCATGGCACTGGGCATTGATGTTGAACATCATGTTCCTCATGTCCATACCCAAAATGGTTTAGCAGAGGCATTTATCAAGCGGCTTCAATTAATAGCCCGCACTCTGCTCATGAAAACGAAATTGCCAGTCTCTGCATGGGGACATGGCATCTTACATGCAGCATCATTGGTTCGACTAAGACCCATAGCCAACCACCAATACTCATCAATACAACTCGTGTTTGGACGTCAGCCAAATATTTCACATTTACGAGTTTTTGGTTGTGCTGTTTATGTGCCTATTGCACCGCCACAACGCACTAAAATGGGACCTCATCGTAGACTGGGAATTTATGTGGGTTTTGATTCACCATCTATCATCAGATATTTGGAACCCTTGACAGGTGATATGTTTACAGCTCGTTTTGCTGATTGTCACTTTGATGAGACAGTCTTCCCGTCGTTAGGGGGAGAAAAGACAGTTCCAGAAGAACGGAAAGAGCTGACATGGGTTGTACCCACCTTATCTCATTTTGATCCACGAAGCACTCAATGTGAAAATGAAGTGAAAAGGATCGTTCATCTTCAAAGTATTGCTAATCAAATGCTGGATGCATTTAATGATGCTTCGAAAGTGACAAAGTCACATATACCAGCTGCAAATGCGCCTGCAAGAATTGATGTCCCTGTTGGACAAAATAAAGTGGCAGCGAATGATTCATCTAGTGCACGCCTGAAGCGTGGTAGACCCCCAGGTTCAAAAGATTCAGCCCCTCGAAAAAGAAAGATGAGGGCACAGTTGAACCCAAATGAAATCATTCAGGAAAAGAAAATGAATGATAAATCCACAATTCATGATTCTGTACTTCCAGAAAAAGAAAATATCATTGATGAGACACTTGTCCCTGAAGAGACAGAGGTACATGAAAACAAAGAAATATCCATCAATTATGCATGTACTAATGAATTGTGGAATCGAAATGAAATAATCATCGACGACATGTTTGCATTTGCAATAGCCACTGAAATTACATTAAGCGATGACATTGAGCCCTGCTCTGTTGAAGAATGCAAACAGAGACAAGATTGGCCTAAGTGGAAAGATGCAATCCAAGCAGAATTAAATTCCTTGGAAAGGCGAAGTGTCTTTGGACCGGTAGTCCAAACCCCGCCTGGTGTGAACCCCGTAGGTTACAAATGGGTATTCATAAGGAAACGCAACGAGAAAAACGAGATTGCAAGATATAAAGCACGACTCGTTGCACAAGGTTTTTCACAAAGACCTGGAGTTGATTATGAAGAGACATACTCTCTTGTAATGGACACAATTACATTCCGTTACTTAATAAGTTTGGTGATTTCAGAAAAACTTGACATGCGACTTATGGATGTCATCACCGCATATCTATATGGAGAATTAGATACTGACATATATATGAAAGTCCCAGAAGGACTTAAGTTGCCTGAAGCAATTAACAAACCACGAGGTATGTTCTCAATCAAATTAAGGCGATCACTATATGGGCTGAAACAATCTGGACGAATGTGGTATAATCGTCTCAGTGAGTATTTGATTAAAGAAGGATATATCAACAATGTCATTTGTCCTTGTGTATTCATTAAGAAATCAAATACTGGATTTGCTATAGTGGCAGTGTATGTCGATGATATGAACCTAGTTGGAACTCCTGAAGAGCTCAATAAAACTGCTGAATATCTGAAAAGCGAATTTGAAATGAAAGACCTTGGAAAAACGAAATATTGTCTCGGCCTGCAGATCGAGCAGTGTGCTAATGGAATTTTGGTCCACCAATCACCTTACATTGAAAAAATCTTGAAGCGATTTGGCATGGACAAGGCTTATCCACTCAGCACTCCAATGGTCGTTCGTTCTTTGGACATTAAGAAAGATCCATTTCGTCCAAAAGAAGATGATGAACTGGTCCTTGGTCCAGAAGTACCATATTTGAGCGCAATAGGTGCTTTATTATATTTAGCACAATGTACTAGACCAGATATAGCTTTTTCAGTTAACTTGTTAGCCAGGTACAGCTCTGCTCCAACAATTCGTCATTGGAAGGGAGTCAAAGATGTCCTACGATACCTTCGTGGAACAACAGATATGGAACAGACCCTTGTTGGATACGCAGATGCTGGTTTTCTCTCCGATCCGCATAAAGCCCGCTCACAAAATGGATATGTGTTCACTAATGGAGATACTGCAATTTCATGGCGATCAACGAAGCAAACACTAGTTGCTACATCTTCCAATCACTCGGAAATAATTGTTTTACATGAAGCAAGTCGTGAATGTTCTTGGTTAAGATCAATGATCCATCACATCCGGAATTCATGTGGTCTACCTTCAAAGACAAACACTCCAACTGTCATCCATGAAGATAATGCAGCCTGTGTTGCCCAGATGAAGGAAGGATTCATCAAAGGTGATAAGACTAAACACATATCTCCAAGATTTTTCAGTGCACATGAGCTTCAGAAGGCTAAAGTTATTGAAGTCAGACAAATCCGTTCTAATGAAAATCTGGCAGACTTGTTCACCAAATCTCTACCAAAGTGTACATTTCAGAAGTTAGTGCAGGGAATCAGATTACGTCGACTTACAAATTTGAAGAATGCGGAATCAGGGGGAGATACAATTCAGAGGGAGCATCCATGATACATGCATGTTGTACTCTTTTTCCTTCGATTAGGATTTTTCCCATTGGGTTTTTCCTATCAAGGTTTTAACGAGGCAACATAAGCTTTCTTAACGCCATATCAACAATCCGGGTAAAGTTGTACTCTTTTTCCTTCGCTATGGTTTTTTTTCCCACTGGGTTTTTCCAAGTAAGGTTTTAACGAGGCAACTAATATTGATATGTGGGCATCCAAGGGGGAGTGTTGTAAAATAGTGGGTATGTTTGCCCACATGTCTATAGTAACTCTTTCACAAGTTTAATAGTGTCATTTGTTTGTTTCCTATGAGGTTGCTCTATAAATAGAGCATTACATTTGTTCAAATGAGACTTGTAAGGGAAAAACAACTAATAGCAATAATATACATTACTTCCTTTGCAACAGTTGGTGTTGGTATAATATTTTGCAACTGCTTCGCTCCTGTCCCGAATAAAGGTTATCTCTATAAATTTTGCCTATTTATAACATAGTGGTCATTTTGGCCTTTTTTTTGTTATTGAAATAGTCAGTTGTCAGCTGGTATTCACTTAATGTGTTCAACTATTAGATTTGTTCTTTGACTATTGATAACGTTTATAACAAGTTCATTTACAATTGTCCATTAAATACATTATTAGTAGTACTTTTTTTTTGTTGACAAAAGATAATGTTAGTATGTTAAATTGTTAGTTGTTATGAAAAAGGGAATCGGTGGAGGTCGAACTCATACCAAAGTGCATAAACATAATTACTTTCTGTCACTGCAATAAAACGCCACCTACAACTATATTAGTCATATTTGGTTGTGAATTAGTGAAGACATATTTTGTCAGTCAATGGGACTAAATTAGTGTTACGTGGAGACTCAGACTACTAACATAAAATGTTCGTATTGGCAGATGAGGACCCGCTTCAGACCTTATTGTCCAGAGCCTTCTTATCAAGCAATATGGGCCGTTGATTGATGTGCAAGTCAAATTAGGTCATCGGTTGTGCGTGGTAGGCTAGGAAAATGAATTAATAAAAACCGGTAGATTTAATTTGTATGATTTAGATTGTTTGATGAGCAGACTCCGAACACTAAGATCCAGAGCAAATCCTCTTCCCGTATTGGCCTGCAAGTTGCCCAATTTCAAATGCACTGCTCACGCCACCATCTAGAAGTCTTCATATTTTACAATAGGCGCATTTGGCGTGTCTGAATTAAACATTAAAAAACAATAACCCCTTTACATGTTGTGTAACATTTTCCAGGAAGCAAACTCACACCCATAGACTGATAGACAAAACGTCTACGCACACATTATGATACAAGTCTATAAATATGCATAACAATTACCACCATCCCACAAACACAATTCTCTACTTCCCAATCCATTTCTGAAGCGAAACCCTTAAAAGAAAAGGAAGAATATTGTTGATTTCTTATTTTCCAAGTAAAAGAAAAAAAAATGGCTGAGAAAGTAGTAGCCGAGAAGTACCACCAGTTGGAACCAGCAACTGGGCACTCCGGAGGTGATCATGAAGCTTCAGCCACAACGCAATCAGAGGAGCTCAAACTCCGTAAGAGAATTAAGATGTACAAATACATCGGCATTTTCATCGTCTTTCAAATCGTAGTCATGAGTGTTTTTGGTATGACTGTGATGAAAGTTAAGTCTCCAAAAATCAGGTTGGGCAACATCTATGTCCTAAGTCTCAACTCCGTCCCAGCAGCACCTTCATTCGACATGAGCTTCGTAACCCAAATCAGAGTCCGGAACTTAAACTGGGGAACCTATAAGTTTGATGCCGGCATGGCCACGTTTATGTACCAAGGTGTGCCTGTTGGGCAAGTTGCTATTCCGAAGAGCAAAGTCGGAATGCGATCCACGAAAAAAATTGATGTTGTGGTGAGTGTGAATTCTGCAGCATTGCCGAGCAACTCCGCTCTTGGAAGTGAGCTGAGCAATGGGCTGCTGATGTTGAGCAGTCAAGCCAAGTTGAGTGGAAAGGTTACGTTGATGATGATCATGAAGAAAAACAAGTCTGCCGAAATGAGCTGCTCTATGGTGTTTAATTTGGCAGCAAAGTCTGTCCAAAATTTGGACTGTAACTGAGAGAATATGGCTATACCATTAGCCAATTTTATTTTTATGTTTTTAGATTTGTTTTCATTTTTATTAACATAATATTCACAAAATCTGTAATTACTTTCTTGATGTTTTCAATTTTTTTGAGTTGTGCCCGCATTACTAAGGAAGTTCTAAGTTTAAATTTAGTAAAACAATTGCTCGATAAAAATAAATAGAGTATATATGTACTTGAAGTGTGAACTTTATACCTCAAATAACACTAAAAAATACGAAATAAATCAAAAGAAAGTAAATGGCATAGCTACAGTTAGTGTCAAAGGGGAGTGTTTGAACTTAATTTGAGTCTTTAACATTGGGCAACCAATTGGGACTTGGACTTTCTTTCTTGTAGTTGGTGGCACTGGAGTTTGATTTTTCAGCTTTGAATATGATTTTTTCGATGAGTTGCTTCAAAAGTCAAAAGTGAAGTGGTCAAGTTTTGTCATCGTATTGCATGCATGCCATATGAGATGAAAGTGATGGCATGTCAAAAAGTGAAAGTGATGGAAATTGAATTTAAGTATCGATAATGTTGAAAATAAAACATCACATACAGAATAACCTAGGACACTCCTCAAGCCATTACGTGAAATTAGGCCTGGCAAACGGGTCGTGTTAGTCGTGTTTGTTATGTTTGTATAACATTTGTTATTTTAATGGGTCGTGTCGTGTCACACTTATTATCTTAACGAATCCTTATGAGTAAAGTGACCCGACCATTTATGACCCGTTAAAAAAAAATATATTCTTAAATTTGCACATACGCCACATAAATATTACTTCAAAACATAAAACACATTTGTCATTTAAATACTACATCTACACTAAAAAAATAAGAGCCTAATAAACAAACATCCATATTTGTCCAAAAATAATAATAATAAACAAACATCCACACAGTACAAGTCTATTTCAAAATATTAAATGTGCAAGGATATGCAAAATGAAAGAGTTTTTGTTTTCAAAGTTGTGAAGCCTTTCTCAAAAGTTTAAACATTGCCAATGGAACTCAAAACTTGCATGTTATTCCTTTTACAAAATCCTCAATTTTCATCGATCATCATGACATAAGATTTTGTGGTATCCACTTGTGTAAATATTTTAAATTGACGATCAAATTAGTTCATTGTATTCATAAATGATCAAGGAGTGTAGCTATAAAAAAATCATCAAAATTGGAGTTAAAATAATAGTTAAATCATGATTTTTCATTTATAACCGTTGAAAAGTTTTGTCCAGTTACTTAATCTCTGAATGTTTATTTTTTAAAATTTTTGGCATATGTAATCTCGAAGTATATACAAGCATGTTTGACGATTAGATCATTGAAACTAGTTTTGTAGAATGGGTATCCCATCAAAACAATAGATGCACAAACACTTAAGGGTTTATTCATACTTTTATGGGTTTTAATCACAAATGATCCCTAACATTGATCAAACACATCATTTTGGTCCTTGACATTGAAAATCAATAGAAATGGTCCCTGAGATTGTCCATCATCCATCATTTTGGTCCTTCTGTTAAAAACTCCGTTAAGTGTCCTAGAGCTCTTGGCCGGAAGTTTGGGCAATTTTCAAAGCTTCATAACTCAATCATTTCTTAACCACATTCGACCCATAATATATCAAGATGAAGATAGGAAAGTGTAGAATAATATTATACCATTTGGAAGCCCAATGGTTATTAGAAATGACCGGAAAATAGCCTCAAAGTTGACTGGTCCGAGTGAAAACTTGAAAACTTGCCGGAAACTTGGTAAATTTTAAACGTTCATAACTTCTTCAATACTCAACGAAATCAAGTGATTCAAAAATTATAATTCTCAACGAGATGATGAAATGGTACCTTTTTCGACGGTTAACTCGCTGTGGTTTGGCCGAAAAATGACTCGAAATTGGCTGTCTTGGTCTCAACTTAGCCACTTTTGAGCCATTTTCCGGCTAAACCACGATGAGTTAGCCATAAAAAATAAAAAAGGTACCATTCTCTTCATCTCGTTGAGAAGTATGATTTTTTTTTTTGAATCACTTGATTTTGTTAACTATTCAAGAAGTTATGAATGTTTAGAAATTACCCAATTTCCGACGAATTTTCAAGTTTTCACTCAGACCAGTCAACTTTGAGACTATTTTTCAGTCATCTCTGGCAACCATTGGGTTTCCAAATAGGTATAATCTTATTCTACACTATCCTATCTTCATTTTGATATATTATGGGTTGAATTTGGTTAAGAAATGATTGAGTTACGAAGTTTTGAAAATTGCCCAAACTTCCTGCCAGGAGCTCTAGGACACTTAACGGAGTTTTTAACGGATTGACCAAAATGATGGATGGTGGACAATCTCAGGGACCATTTCTATTGATTTTCAATGTCAGTTACCAAAATGATGTGTTTGATCAATGTCAAAATTGGAGTTAAATAACTGTTAAGTCATGATTTTTCGTTGATAGCCGTTGAAAAGTTTTGTCCCGTTACTTGATCTCTGAATGTTTGCTTTTTGCGACTTTTGGCGTATGCGATCTCGAAGTTTATACAAACATGTTTGACTGTTGGATCATTGAAACTAGTTTCGTAGAATGCGTATCCCATCAAAACAATAGATTCACTAACACTTAAGAGTTTATGCACACTTTCATTAAGTATATCATCCACTAGTGTAAATATTTTAAATTGGAGATCGAGTTCATTCATTGCATTCGTATAGGGTCAATGAGCGTAGCTGTAAAAAATATCAAAATCAGAGTCAAAATAACCGTTAAATCGTGATTTTTTATTTATCACCGTCGAAAAGTTTTGTCTCGTTACTTGATCTCTAAATTTTTTTTTTGCAATTTTTAGCTTATACAATCGTGAAGTATATACAAACATGTTTGACAGTTGGATCGTTGAAACTAGTATCATAGAATGCATATCCCATCAAAACAATAGATTCACTAACACTTAAGAGTTTATTCATACTTTCAATAAGTATAAATAAGATTTTGTGGTATCCACTAGTGTAAATATTTTAAATTGAAGATTAAGTTCATTCATTGTATTCATATACGGTTAAGGAGAATAGTTGTAAAAAAATCATCAAAATCGGAGTTAAAATAACCGTCGAAAAGTTTTGTCCCATTACTTGATCTCTGAATGTTTGCTTTTTGTGATTTTTGGCGTATGCGATCTCGAAGTATATGCAAACATGTTTGACGGTTGGATCGTTGAAACTAGTTTCGTAGAATGCGTATCACATCAAAACAATAGATTCACTAACACTTAAGAGTTAATTCATACTTTCATTAAGTATAACATAAGATTTTGTGGTGTCCACTAGTAAATCTTTTAAATTGAAGATTGAATTCATTCATTATACTCATATAGGATCTAGGAGTGTAGTTGTAAAAAAAAAAATCATCAAAATCGGAGTTAAAATAACCGTTAGATCGTGATTTTCCGTTTATAACCGTCGAAAAGTTTTGTCCCATTACTTAATCTCTAAATATTTATTTTTTGTATTTTTGGCGTATACGATCTCGAAGTATATACAAACATGTTTGACGGTTGGATCGTTGAAACTAGTATCGTAGAATGTGTATCCCATTAAAACAATAGATTCACTAACACTTAAGAGTTTATTCATACTTTCATTAAGTATAACATAAGATTTTATGGTATCCACTAGTTTAAATATTTTAAATTGAAGATCGAGTTCATTCATTGTATTCGTATAGGGTCAAGGATTGCAGTTGTAAAAAATCATCATAATCAGAGTGAAAATAATCGTTAAATTGTGATTTTTCATTTATAACCGTCGAAAAGTTTTGTCAATACTTATAAGTTTCACAAAGCTTAATGAATGCAGTTCATTGTTACGAATGCCTTGTCAATGCTTATGATTTTCACAAAGCTTAATGATCTTTGATTGTATCTCTATTATGCAGTTCATGTAGGGAACTATTGAAGAATAATTTAGTTGCCAATGCGTATTCCATCCAATTCAATGAATTTAGGAAAATCTTATGGTTAAAAAAGTGCAGTTCACGGTTAACTTGGGGCGTTGAGGTTCATGGTATATTGAAAAAACAACTAGAAATTGATTTGTGCTGCATATGTGTCATGTGTGGAGAATGACCTTCTAGCTAGCCTTTCACCCATCCAATTCACTCAATTTCGTGTCATTTCAAGTTTACTTGTAATTTCGTTCGTTTAAGTTTCAATTTCGTCTAAAACCAATCCCTTGTTGTTTAATTGTTTTAGTTTAGTTTAAATTCATCAAAACAACTTCCCCTTAGTATTTTGAGTCAAGTTTAGTTTAGTTTTCGTCCAAATCACCCTTAAGTGTCAGTTTTGAGTCTAAAGAACTTGTTTTGTGTGTTTTGAGTCAAAGTAGCTCGTTTTGAGTCTAGAATTCGTCCAAAGTAATCCATAGTATCTGTTTTTGAGTTATTTGAGTCCAGTTTGTGTTTTAAAGTCTAATTAGAGTAGATTATCATCCTTTTTAATCCCCGGCCTAGAACAATCCCTACTTTCACATTCTACATCGATAGGGTTTAAGTTTGAGTGCAATTTAATTTCACATCAAATTTTTGGTGCCGTTGTCGAAGATTAGCAAATTGTTAATCTCTCTCGTTTCTGTTCGTGTCTTTGTTTCTGATTTCATTTTGTCTTCTTGATTTCAGGTACTAATTTATGACTCGGAGTTCTCAATCGGTTCGTGAGCATATCTTGGAGTTTGACGACAATTTTGAACGGAAGTTGAGAAGGAAGAGGAAACAGCCAGAAGCTAATCCATATAGTTCTAGCTCTGAATCTGAGTTTGAAGAAGAGGAAGAACAAGCCATGGCTATGGATAATCGTACAATCAAGGAGCTTTATGCCTTGGACTTGACAATGTCATGCCCTTATGCATTCAATATCCTAGGGCAGCTCAAGGCAAGACCGATAAGATCAAATTGAAGTCAAGCTTGTTGCATCATATTCATAAGTACCATGGGCTATCCATGGAAGATCCAAACAAGCATTTGAAGGAAGTTATGAATACTTAGACGGGTCGGGGTGTGTCAGATTGGTATCAGAGCTTAAGTTTGGGCAGTATTACGTTAATCACACATGTGATATAAGCATTTTGGTTCTTGAACCTAAGTGTCGAATTTCGCCACCTCGTCGAGCATGGAAACAAAATGTGTTAACTTTTCCGAAAGTTATGAATACTTAGACGATTTATCGTTAGTTTTGAAAATCGTTTTGGCAATTGCCCCTAGGCTTTAAATGATGAACCTCCCCATCAAGGAAGTTTTGTTTTGGAAGATACGAGTTGCTACCCTCACAGTCGGGCTAAGGTATCAAGAGTTGAGTATCACCAGGGAGTTACTAATCGTTTTTACCAACCTTTCAAATTAGGAAACCAGAAATGGTTTTGTATTTTTGGTAGCACTTGTTAGGTTGCCCTATCTTAAAACCCCTTTTTGTACAACCACTCTGACTTGATTTCTTCGTTAGTACATATATTTTATTCCTTCCCTATCTTTGAGTTTTGTATAACAAATGATTTTAAATTTCGGGGATGAAATTTTCTTAAGGGGGTAGATTGTGACGACCCGTCTCGAATTTTACATTTTTATTAATTTTAAAAGCGTGAATTTACGAAAATGCCTTAGAGGCACGGACTTTGACTTTCGTTGACCATCGCCTAGAGAAACGTAGGACTTATTCTTTTAGCGTATCCTTGTAGTACTTGTTGGTACGAGCGCATAGGCGAAAACCGTTTGCGAGTCTGAATTATAACGGTATAGTTACAGACGCTTGAAATTGGTTACTCAAAGTTTAGTTATAAACTAATTAAAACTCCCACATGGTAACCAATCAAATTGTTTCCTTTCAATTGGCACCCAATTAGACTTCACCAACCCATTTGCATCAGCCAATAAAAAACGAAAGAAAAAAAAAAGAGGGGGGGGTGAAGCTCCCAGCTTTCCCGTTAGAAACACCCACCGCGACCATCCATTTTCCAAGGCCGATTCCGGCCAACTCCGGTGGAGTTTTTCGACACCACCACCACCATCTTGAAGCTCTCACTCCCCTTTACAAAATCCAACTAAAAACCACCTTGATTAACCACGGCATGTGGCAATTTGAGGCCACAAAAGTTGACAAAAAATCAACAGTGCTCTGGTCACTATTATCATTTTTTAGGCGAATCGGCAAAGCGATGGCCGATGCTACCACTTGGGCTTTGTAGCCCATCATCCCAGGAGGAAATCCCAACCAGCCTTGACCTCGTTGGACCACCATAAACGACGAATCAACGCCAGGAAGTTTTAGGTACCCGTCGGCTTTGTGGGTAAAATTGACCATCTTCCGTCTACTTTTGGCCTTGGCCATAGGTATGAAAGTTGTTCCTCTCTTTGAGATATTCATTTTTGTACAATTTGAGAATTTTTTAGAAATAGTGAAATTTTCGGGCGAACCGTGGCGGTTGGCCACCATTCGTGGCGGCGCGTGTAGCGGCACATGGGTTGAGACCCCACCTGACCATCTTAGGCTAATTTTGAAGCCCTGATTTCTTATTTGACATCCATTTAGTGAAATGTTGATATTTTAATGTAGTTTCATAGTTGACCACGTAGTTGGCTGTCACGGGGTCCTTGCATGAATTGACGATCCGACCGTTGGATCGTCACCAAACTCTAACCATTATAGTACATAATATTTGAGAATATTAGAAACTTACATATCGGGAATCCGATGAACTGATCTTCCTAAATTGGATTTGTAAGCTCGTAAAATAAAACGTCGGCCGCCACCTAATTTTAGTAATTGGTAGAGATCCGACCACTGGATCTTTCCGAAACTTTAGGATGTTGTTTTAGAAGCTTATTGGAACTCTTAAGAAGTCACGGATCAGAAATCTGAGATCTATATCTTTCGAATCGAGTTAAGTAGGGTTGTGGACCCTACCGTCGACCTTTGACCAACGGTTGACTTTTGGTCAATGGGTTTCAAATCATTCTAGAATGTTCTTAGGGATGTGTTTTACGTGAGTTGTGTGTTATATCGATAAGAAGCCTGAGTTGTGATGTGGTAATTGTTCTAGGCGACAACCGTTTGTGACACTTAGATATTCGTGCTTGGGAGTTGTAGCGCGGACTCCAGGTGAGTGGGTAGTTTATTTTATAATCTATACATATTTATAGTTTCCATAAATGCGTATATATTTCATTTTACGCTTATATTGCCAAGTATTCGATATTGTGATATGAAATGTGATAAATGCTGGTATATGGTTGGGATATATATATATATATATATATATATATATATATATATATATATATCATGACATTCGTACACATTTGTATATGCTCATCTTGCTGCACCCCGGTGTTGGTACTCCGCCTAGAGTCAGGGCCAGTCTTTCATGTGTATGTTCACATCTGCACCGTTCGCTCACCTTGGATCCAAGTTTAGGTGCCAGTCCTGTCGTACAGATTGCATTAGGCAATTCTAACTCGTATGTGACCGTGCCTCGGCACCAGTCTTCACTTGATTGTAGTACTAGAACGTATTGTTTACACCCAGTCCTGTCGTATAGGTTGCATTAAGCAACTCCGACTTGTGTGCTAGCTTAGATGATGAGCAAATTGTTTATGATTGATTATCACATGATTATATTACTATGGCATTTGATATATCATGACTTAGCATATTTCTGGTTATATTGCTATTGTATTATTGATTACATACTTACATACTATGTTTTAAGGAAACTTTACTTGTTTTACGACGAGGGGTTAGTATATTAAAAAAAATAAAGGTTTTCGTATATAGCATTGTTTTGCTGACCCATCAATAGTGTTTCTCGCCCCTCCAGGTTTAGTAGTCGTGCTTACGTGTATACGAGGATTCTAGCAAAGCACAGGAGGTGGCTACCTTCAGTGGTATAACCCTCATCCTATTTACTATACTGTCTTATGCTCTTACATCAAGTGTGAAAATGGTTCAATCCTGCTCACCCACGCACTCCTTTGTTTGGGCAGTTTTAGATTTAAATTTATTAGCATTATTCTTCCACTACACTACACTTATGGCTTCGTCACCCTCCAGGTGTCGGCCATCACAACTCAATTTGGAGTCCAGGTGGAATTTCTATGTCGGGGTATGTGACTTCAAGTACCCAATATTTCTTGCTTGTATTTAGGGACGACAACAACAACAATAATAAACTCTAATCTCACTAAATGAGGTCGGTTTTATATATTTTAGAATGCTACTACGTTTGGTTTTGCGTCAAGTATTCCTTTATCTAAAAATACTCTCTTATCTTAAGGTCTCCTTCTAAGTCTTCCAAGATCTTCCTCTACCTCTTTTGCTCTAAGTCTCTGTCTCACAATCAACTTTTCCAACCAAAGAATCTGTAGGTATTTATTTCACATGTCCATGTCATCTTAACTGATTTTCTCAAATCTTAGCTCCAATTTTGGCCAATCTTACTTTAACTTAGATATCCTCTTTCTTAAACATATCATTTCTCCTATGCCCACACATCCAACGAAGCATTCTCCTCTCCGCCACACTCATTTTTTGCACGTGTTGATACTTGGTCGCCTAACATTTCCATACCATGAAACATTGTTGGTCTTATTATAGTTCTATAAAAAAAATATGTGAGCTTTAGTGGCATACAACGGTCAAACAACACACTCGGTGCACTCCTTCGCTTCATCCATCCAGCTTGTATTCTATGGTTGTAATTTCCATCTAATTCTCAATTAGTTTGCAAGATAGATCCAATATATATAATGAAAGCATTCACTTCATAGACTTTGGCATGACGTACTTAGGTGTACATTTAAATTCCAACATTGCGCGCCAAAGGTTAAACTTCACACTTACTCTCTCTTGTGTTTCATCTATCAAGGAATGTCATCTTGAACATATCTCGTTATCTCATCCATTACCAATGCAAAAAAGGTAAGGACTTAAAGTTGAACCTTGGCGTAACCCTATGGTTATGAGAAAGCTTTCAATTTGTCCTTCACAAGGCCGACCTTGGCCCAGTGTGGGCTGGATGATCGTTCAAGGCCCAAAAAATTTGGGGCACCAAAATTATTAGAATGATATGTTCATATATGTTTTCATAAAAGTATATATTTATAAAATTTGGTTAAATGACGAAGAAGTTGAACTAGAATTAGTGGGTTTTGTTGTTTAAAATTAATATATAAATTATAGAATTTGGTTAAATAATCAAGAAGTTTAAGTAGAAATGATTGTTTATGATGTATGAACTTAACGAGGAGGTTCTCGGTTTGAAATGCTATATGCATTTTTTTTTACTTTTCAATTTGTACGAATTTCTTTTTATAAAGTATAAATTTATAAAATTTGTTTAAATGGTCAAGAAGTTTAATCAGAAGCAGTGATTTCTATTGTTTAAAATTAACGAGTGGTCCTGAGTTTGAAATGTTATGTGCATTTTTATTCTTTCCAATTTTTACACTTTCTGTTTGGTTGTTAATTTCTTTTTAATTAATAACGAGTGGTCCTTAAACAATAATTTAATCATCAAGAATCACATCAAATGGTTTACAAAATTTGGTATTTCTACCATTATTAGCCTTCAATAAATTAATGATTGAATGCCTTACCAATACTAGGTTTAATTTAGTGTTCATTCATTGTTTTTACATATCAATTAAAGACTCGAAAATATGATTATTTTTTTAGTTCCATATTGATAAGGTTAGTAAATAAGAAAAAGCACATGAGGGTTTATACAAAAACACTTTAAAAGTCTGAAGTAAAACTCAAATTTTAAGTTCTAAAACTACCCCAGCTTGCTCCAACCCTTGAGCCAAATATGAGTTTAACCCAAAACTCATTTATGGGGTAAATTTAGCTCATAATTGCCCTCGGGTTAGTGGACTAGTCCACAATATATATGTATTTTTCTTTAGTTTTATATTTATGAATTAATTGAATTCAACGTTTAATGTCTAATATAATAAAATTCAATGGTAAAAAAATGATCTAACAATCAAAATGTAAATCCAACGGCTAAATTAATTTTAATTTTTTTTTTATGTGTTTCATAATCTTTCTTAGTGTTCCATGAGTTTCATGGTGTTGGCTTTAGTGACTTTTTAATATTTATCGCAATCTAAATATTTTTAGGGTAAAATGTCCATAAAATTAAATTGTAATAGTCTACATAATATTTTGTCAAAAAAAAAAAGTATCCTAAATTCATTCTTTAATGATTTCGAGCTAAAAATTTAACCTATGAGGGTTGGAGATGGTCTAAGGAGACTCTTTCAAAGTATGACTTTTTATGAACTCTCTGTCACCTCATGTTTTTGGCACAATGTTTCTTAATGTTGTTATGAGAATTGTGCCAAAAACATGAGGTGGTGGAGAGTACATGGAAAGTCCCACTTTCAAAGAGTCTCCTTAGCATTTCTCTAAAAGTTTAGATAAAAAGGAAACAAAACTCATCATCTATCCACTTTTAAGTCTAGGGTTTTTTGGTTCCCTTCTCTCAATACAAAATAAATTAGTTTTTTCCGTGTTTCTAAATTATTGAGCTTGAAGTGTTTTTATAATTTTATCGAAGTCTTGCATGTGAGAACAAATAGTTTTTCTTATATGAAGTTAGACTACATTTTTTGGCGTTGCCCTAGGCCTTTCTCAGAACCAACCCTAGTCCTTCATGAGTTCTTACTACAGCCCTAGCTGTATCATACATATTATTTATAACATACTTTTTATTGCTTAGATATATACTACTCGTACTCATTTCTTTATAAAATTCTCCAAAAATTTATCTTGAGACAATAAAGTATTATTAAATTTTGAAAAAGAAAAAATTGCCAACACTTAAGTATATCACACAAACCATGTTCTCACCTGTGATACGGGGATTTAGTCATGCCAACGGATATAATCGAAGCTTCTTTGATATTATTTTGGTAAAATGAAGATTCTCTTGATATTTAATTTGTTCTGATCTGAAAGCAAAACCCTAAAAGGTCCCACCAAAAGTCATCGATCATCTAGAAGTCAAGAATTACCACCTTTGTCTTTGGACGCGTTTGGTGTCCGCAATAAAATACTAAAAATTTTAAATTCCTTTCCGTACTTTACACGTTCTTGGAAATTCACTCCACCATATAACTTATTAAAAATAGGTCCATGCTCAAAAACTACATATAACAAGCAACTCTTCCTCCATTTCCACAAACAACTTCCCCCATTTTTCAGTTTCATCCAAGAAAACAAGCCTACAAAAAACCAGAAAACCTTTCTTCCCACTTTCATATCAGAAAAGAATAGGATATTAACATGGCTGAGAAAACCAACCAGGCCTATCCCTTGGCACCAGCAAATGGTTACACAAGAAGTGATGCTGAGTCTTTGCAATCAGCTGATGAGCTGAAACGCAAGAAGAGAATCAAGTTGGCCATTTATATTGGTATTTTCATTGTGTTTCAGATCTTGGTCATAACTGCGCTGAGTCTCACCGTCATGAAAGTTAAGACCCCAAAGGTCAGGCTAGGCAACATCAACATCCAAAACTTCAACTCTGCCCCTGCAACACCTTCTTTCGACACTAAATTCACAACCCAAATCAAAGTCAAGAACACAAATTTTGGCCCATACAAGTATGATGCTGCCATCATCATGTTTTGGTACCAAGGCGCGACTGTCGGGCAAGTTTCTATTCCAAAGAGCAAGGCTGGAATGCTTTCCACCAAAAAAATTGACGTCGAGGTGAGCTTGAGTTCAGGTGCATTGAGCAGTACCAATCTTGGCAGTGAATTGGACAGTGGGGTGTTGACACTCAACAGCACAGCTAAGTTGATTGGAAAGGTTGAATTGATGCTTATCATGAAGAAGAAGAAGTCTTCCACCATGGACTGCACCATGGCATTTGATGTGTCATCGAAGACGCTCAAAAGTTTAAAATGCAAGTAAAAACAGACCAAGATTATTTCTTTGTACTCATGTTAAATTTCTGTAAATTTATTTTATTTTTGTTGCTTTGTTATACTCCTCGAATGCAATTTTTGAATTGTGCTTGTTATATACAGATTGGTACTGTTATTAATAATTTCAAAGTTGAAATGCTCACTCTGTTTTTTTTTCCTTTTTTCTGTGAACGTGATGCCATGATGATATAAGGTTCAAATATCTAATAATAGTGTGTAAAAACCAACAGGTACTCCAACTTGCAGTTTGTGAGTTAGACTATAAAAAGAAAAGAAAACTAATAAAAAGAATTAAAAACTTTGAATTTTAATTAAAATAACAAAAATGTATTGTAAATGAATAATATTAAAAATAAATTTTTAGAGTAAAAATATTATTTTTCATTAAAAGTGAATAATATGTTTCATTAAAATTTCCTAAAAAAAAAAGTTGATGAAGTTGTCAAAATATTTATTCGAGAGATGATAGTGACCCCCTAATTTCATCAAACCGATGTTTACATTACAGGCCAACTTTAGTTGACTATAATTAAACACGTAAAATGATCTTGTCAAGTATATGTCAGGAGAGGACAAGGCATAAGTTGTGCTCATGAGCTGTTGAGTACATATTATGCTTGCTGTCTATTTTGTCCAACTCAAAATGCCTCCCATGTCATGTATGCCCATGTATGGATAATATATTTATGCTCTTCTTATCAAAATATCTAGCATAAAATAGGGTGGCACAGTCCACACTTTTTTTTATCTTTCACATATTCATGTTAATTTTTATCATTTGTTACGCTTTCAATTCATTTGATTCGACAATCGAAATTGTCAGTAGCATGTGAAAACGCAAAAAGGTGAGAATAACATCTCTCCAATTATATTGTCGGATTTTAATTTGATACTAAGAATAATAATTCATTTGTTAGTCGAAAATATAACATATTAAATTGTTTGGCAATAAAATTCTACTCTACTATGAAAATTTTCAAACCTAAGAAGCAAGAAGACGAGAAGCAAGAATACTCAGCCAATGTACGGCATTTTATTAGTTTATGTGAAACATGTGGGCTGCTGGAAATAAAAAGTATCATATTTTAATGAAATTGGATCCCCTCCTGAATAAATAATGGGGATACTTATGACTAAGTAACACGGATTGTTAGATTTTGATCTAACGGCTACAAACAGAGAGTTTCTCTAAAAATTATAATAATTGTAACCATTGAATCAAAATATTACGGCTCTTATTAGTGGGTTATTAAGATCCCCACCATTAATAGTTTGCTTATAAAGTGGAGAATAGGAGCAGCCAAGTATCTGTATTATCTTTTGTTCATAAAAATAAACTAAAATATAGTAAAATAATTAAAGGCCAAAGCATATTTAATTTTTTATTCCGAAGTTTTGATTGGAGGGTATATAGTTGTGCAGGATTAGGTGGGTTAGGAATAGGAAGGGCAACATGTGTGTTTACTATTGCATATAAATATAATGAAGAGGCGTGAAGCAGACCTACTTCATGCGATAAATACAATGTAGAACATACCTAATGCATTCATGCGTCTGTGCTTGTTTTGGTTAGTTGACTTGTTGCATAAGAATATAAAAGAACCTTATATTCAGACCAAGATGTGAGGTAAATTTAGATTAAATACTAACTTGGACATAGGATTTTTTTAAGAAAGTGTATCATGTTTAAGGACGTTAAGTTCAATTACATTTTTTAGGATAGGCCACAAACTTTATTGCAAGGTGATCTATTACTAAATAAAAGATAAGGAAAACTAATGAAAATGGCTTGAAAACTTTGAGTTTTAATGATAAGAACAAAATAAAGGGTAAAGTGAATAGTGCCAGGATTGACTTTTTAGTGTAAAAATGTGGTTTTTCGTTAAAGTGAACAGTACCGGAAGCTTTTCGTTAAAGTTCCCTAAAAGATATGGCAGATTACCATTTTGTCCCAACCTTATTACTTTTAAAACTTTTTAAGGTTAGGTAGAGTCGAAGTGGACTTGAGTTTTTTAGTTTTAAAAGATCCGTCAAGGTTTGGGGTTGATTATTTTAAATTTAAGATTTTAGAGTGTCATTGGGAAAACTTAGGCTATTTTCAACCGAATGAGTTATGTTTAGCCTTGTTTAGATTATAACTCTGTAAGAAATTATTTTTTAATAAACAGTGTCAGACTATATTTATATACCATTTCCAACTGAATGAGCGAATTTATTATTTCAAATTTGTTATTTAATTTAATTGGATAATTGAATTAAACTACTAATTAAAATAAAACTTTCAAACATATTTTGAGTGTCACTTGTCGTTAAATGAATAAGATTTCAGAAAGTCTAAAAAGAAACAATCAAATAGAACTCATCCTCCCACACATTATCTTGCATACTCAAACTGCTTTTATTCTGGGGTGGTTAATTTCTTACAATTACTGAGTTGCTACAGAGGTTGCGCAGTTTATGCATAAACATTATGTGGGGTATAACGGTTTGATGGCTTTGAAATTGGACATTAGTAAGGCTTACGATAGAGTGGAGTGGAAGTTCCATGAGGCTATGATGCGCCGTATGGGTTTCTCTGATCGTTGGATAAGGATGATTATGTTATGCGTTATGACGGTTTCCTATTCTTTTAAATTAAATGGGGATCCTGTTGGATATGTGCATTCGGAGCAAGGAATACGACAAGGTGATCCCCTTTCCCCTCATCTGTTTGTAATGTATGTTGAAAGTCTGTCAGCTTTATTGACCAAGGCAGAGTGTGATGGCGTGCTTCAAGGCATCAAAGTTTGTCGAGGGGCTCCAAGTATCCACCATCTTTTCTTTGCTTATGATAGTTTTTTATTTGCACGAGGGACTATTCGTGAATGCCAGAGTATTAAATAAGTGCTTCAAATGTATGAAAGGGCTTCGAGTCAAGTAGTGAATTTTGAGAAGATTTGTGTATCTTTCAGCCCTAATCTTTCAGAGTTTGATAAACAATTACTGGTGGATTGTCTAGGTGTAAGGCAGGTGGAATTTCATGATCAATATTTGGGGTTGCCAGTGTTAGTCCGGAAGTCGAGAATTATTGGTGAAAACTGTGGCTCAGGCATTGCCTATGTATTCTATGCAGTGGTTTCTCCTTCCTAAGTCTTTTTGTGAGGAATTAAATATGATGATCGCTAAGTTCTGGTGGAGTGGTGATCCGGGTAAGCGTAAAATCCACTAGTTAAACTGGCGGTGGTTATGTAAACCCAAGATTGAGGGAGGGCTTGGCTTTAGAGACCTCTATGCTTTTAATCTTGCACTTTTGGCGAAGCAAGCATGAAGGTTTGTTCAGAATCCGACTTCACTTTCCTACGTCAGATTTTTTGGATGCAGCGGTTAAGGTTAATAACTCTTTTGTGTGGAAAAGTATTGCAGCTTCAAGAGTAGTAATGCATAAAGGTTGTCGATGGCAAATGGGTAATGGGAAACGTATTCGAATATGGCGGGATAATTGGGTCCTTCATGAGCCTTTTTTTCCGAATCCTAACCCCAATACCGGAGCACTGGGATACTGAGGCTACCATGGATAACCTTTTATGGTTGGAGCCGAAATAGTGGAACATGCCATTACTGAATGAATTATTCTCTCTGGAGGAGGTGGAGTTAATTAGCAGCTTACCTCTGAGCATTCGGGATATAGATGATCCTCGTTTGTGGCATTTTGAACGGAATGGTAAGTTCACAGTGCGAAGTGCTTATTATGTTGCTCGAAACTTGCTTTTAACAAATGTCGAGGGTGCAGCGGGATAATCTTCCTCTTCTAGTGTTGTTGGGGAGAAGTTTTGGAAGAAGTTATGGTCTGCTTGTGTCCCGGGGAAGGTAAAGGCTTATGTCTGGCGAGCATGTTTGGACTCGTTGCCTACTCGTCTAAATCTCAATAAACGTAGGATTTCGACTGATGAGACATGTGGTGTTTATAGAGGGCTTATTGAGTCCACGGAACATGTTTTCTGATAGTAGTCTGGCTCGGGCAGTGTGGTTCCAAAGCCTGGGTATTCGAGTAGAGACGGGTAGCTGTATGCCATTGATGAGTTGGATGGAGTTTATTTCCAAGTCATTTCCTACACATGGGTTTGAGTTTTCTTTGATGTTGCTCTGGTCTATTTGGAAGCACAGAAATGATGTGATTTGGAATGGTACTTTGTTACCACCGCAAGAACTGGTGATTCAGACAGAGGGTTGGATGCACGACTTCCACTAATGGCATAAGAAGGGAGTACCGAAGGCTAATAGAGTGGTTCAGAAGTAGAGCAAACCGGGTGTGGGTTGGCTTAAATGTAATTTTGATAAAGCTTGGAGCCATAATGGGCGTCGGGGAAGATACAGAATTGTCATTCTGAATCATGCAGGTGGTTTTCTGACGGCTGCTGTAGGTCCTCTGGCGCGCTTATCATCTCTGACTCATGCAGAATTAATGGCTGCACGCCAGGCGCTGTTGTTGGTACTCAATTACTGGCCAAGAAATTGTCAAATAATATTTGAAGGGGATGCGAGCTTGGTACTGTTTGCTATACAGGGACATGGTGACGATCCTTCTTCGCTAGGATCGATTGTCAACAATCTGAGATACCTGCTTGCAGGATTGGCGAGCTCGAGGATTAGCTATATTCAACGGGAATGCAATAGGGTGGTGCATCGGCTTGCTAGAGTGGGAATTGGTAGTTCTCAGGCGTTATTGTGGTTTGAGGAACCTCCAGACTTGATTCACGATCTATTAGTTGAGGAAGGTTTGTATTGTTTTTCGTAGTTGGTCTTATTGATTGTTCCTTTGAGGATAGGTTCAGTTTGTGCGGGACATTCTTTTCCTTAGACCGGGTTGAAAGCCCGGCAAGATTTTTATCAAGGCCCAATGAGCACACTATCTTCAGGATGTACATATTCCATGGTTGTTCTAATAAATATCGTTCTTAGGTTTGAAAAAAAAAAAAAATAGAACCCTTATTCTCCGTTGTCTCGGAGAAAAAAAGCATGATCAAACATTTTTGTTGTGATAATCATAGAGATCACCAACAAGCGGTTTCATCGAATTTCCCGATAAATACAATTTTCATAGAAAAACTTGGATTTACAAGTAAAGTAACAAATAACCCAATTTTCAAAAGTGTTCCAAAATATCATATCTCTTTCAGATATTTCAACAAACACTAGGTGGTCATCCAATGCTTAACGAGAAATTACAAGAAAAGACAGGTTCTAACTATTACATGAACAACAGTAAGCTCAACCAAGTACAGGAAAACACGAAATTACTTGCAGCAAATTTGATAACCACATTAAATACCAAAACCCACCTAATTCACAACATAAGTAAAACCCCAATTATAAACCTGAGTTAAACCTTCAATCAAACTCTAAATTGAACTATTAATAATACCCAAATTAAATTATCAATCAGGAAAGATAAAAATGCAGAGAGACGGGTTTAAGAGGTGTACATGGTGTGAGCGGCCAAGTGGTGCTGTGACTGTGAGAGGCTGAGAGAAGTAGAAGAGCAAGGAGATAGGACCAGAGAAGATGATGTCGAGAAGGTGAATTTGCAGAATCGGAAATGGGGGAGAGAATGAAGAGAAAAGGCAGCAGCTGAGAGAGAGGGATAGAGGAGAGGGCCTGGGCTGAACGTGGGTAGGGCCCGCTAGAGGTGGCATTTTTGACCCGACCCGTTAACCCGACCCGACCCGTTAATATTAGTATTTGGGTGGATGCTTAACGGGTTGGGTTGCTAATGGGTGAACCCGTTAACAACCCGTTAAATAATGGGTCACTTTGGGTCAACCCGTTAGACCCGTTAACACCCGTTAGCACCCGTTAGTTGAGGATGTTTTAGTAATTTTAATAAAATCTTAACAATAAAAAATAAACTCTATGCAAAAAAAAAAAAAAATTGTTAACGGGTCTTAACGGGTGAAACGGGTCTTAATGGGTGAAACGGGTCTTAACGGGTGAAACGGGTGACCCGTTAACTTAACGGGTTGGGTTCGGGTGACCCGTTAACTTAATGGGTTGGGTTCGGGTGACCCGTTAACTTAACGGGTCGGGTTCAACCCGACCCAAACCCAATAAATCCGACCCGTTTACAGGTCTAGGGCCCGCTATAGTGTTTGGCCTTGGGCTACCGGGCTCGCTAAATGTAGCCAGCCCTTTCGGGCAGTTGGCCTGAATCGTTTTAGCCAGATTCATTTTTGGCCTGCTGTTGGTGACGGTTTTGGATTTTTTTTAGGGCTATGTTTTGGTCTATGACTCTTTAACTGGCTCAATTGAAGATGACCTTAGGTTACACATTTTTTTAATTTAACTATTTGAATAGTTTGAGTTTTCAATTAGAACCTAACTAAAAATATGTTAACCAACTAGTTAATACTACGGTCAAAAATAGTATTCCTCTTCACATAGTGAGGAGTCATGATGAGTTCGATTCACATAGATGATAATGACATATTATATTTGTATTTAGTATGATACATTTTTGAGTGGTTGGTCCATTGTGTGGTTTAGCCCAATCCCCCTCCTCTTAGAGTATTATCCTTATCTCTTTAGAATGATTCCCTTCCAAAGAACAATCACTTTTTAGTCTCTTGGAGTATGCAAAAAACACACAAATCCCATGTATCATGCAGCAATCCATCGACATCTAAAGTCGAGTGGATATCTTACATCGTTTCAATCTACAAAAAGATGAATGAGAAGTTTTACTTAAGTACAAATTAATCAAACTCTCTAGTAGTAGGACATTTTCTTTAGTAGTACCTCCACAAAGCCAAATACTCTCAATCTAGAGGTACGCTTCCATTAATAGTACTCTCACTAGACTAAGTATTTTCAACTTTAACAATTGCTTAGTTAGTAAGTTAAATTTTAAATTCAATACCTCACTTAACATTGGAAGATATCCTCACATTTCTTCATTCATGAAGAACTAGTTTGTTCAAGTGATGTCCATTTAATTAGGGATTTCAATATTTATGATATATTTCTCATGGACATTGTAATTTCTCTTAAGTGTAACTATCTCGGTTTTCTCCCTAATGAGTCTCAAAGAATGTCCACTGAAGGGTCATTAATGCAAGCTCTTAGTGATGAACTTTTTATTTCATAATAAGTAGCAAGACCACTTTACAAAAACACAATGCGCAAAACTTAAAAAAGTTTTCCATCATTCCATGGTTCAAAACTTAATCAGAGAAATTATGTCTCTTAGGAAGCTAGTTTGCATTTATCTGTCGAAGAATGGAGTGAAATACTACTTATCTGATTATCAGCACACTTGTAAACATGCACACGTATTACAACATATTTGCACAGAAAACAAGTCCAAATCATCTGAACCACATATCAGCACATAAAGCATGCACAATGTTACAAAAACCAGACCAGTTGAGAATAGATTGGACAGTAAAGAAAGGTTGCCCAATCATCTTTAACTGGAAAATTGAGTATCAAGTTACACAAACTTGCTTTGTATTAAGATTGAATGACAAGCAAAACATTTTTTTTGTAACACAAGAAGATGAATAAACTAAGAACAATCATATAGATATGAACAACGGAAGCTTGCTTTATTAACTAATAAAGTATTACAAAAGAACTCACAAACTCTCACACATTAGTTCTTCTGCCTTACAAGTCTCTCTCAATTCACACACACCTTAACGTTAAGGCTCACACATATTTATAGTAGATAACCTAGCCAAACCTAATCCTAAACTAATTTAGAAATCCTAAAACCAACAGTCCAAGTCTCCTACACATTACAACTCAGATTCCTATCCTAATTAGGAATACAAACCTGATTTCACCAATTCCAACAATCTCCACCTTGGTAAGAAATCCACATCATAGACCTTCATCTGCCTCCATTGTTCCACCATTGTCAAGTTTTCAAACTTGTCTAATGTGCACCAAATCCAAGCAATTCTTGAACTTTGATACACCAATTATCTTTTTTAACATATCAATAGGATTATCAACCATAGTAATCTTCTTGACTAGAATTTCACCTTCAGCTATAACCTCTCGAACAAAATGATATCTCACATCTATATGCTTGGTCCTTGCATGATGAACCTGATACTTTGCCAAATAAATGGCACTTTGACTATCACAATACACATCTAACTTGTGTTGATTTACACCCAAATCTTCTATCAATCCAAGTGTCTAAATAGCTTCCTTAATAGCCTTAGCCATCACCATATATTCAGCCTCGGTACTTGATAAAGCAACGGTTGGTTGTAGTATTGATGTCCAACATACATGACCTTTCGCCATAGTAAATACATGCCCTATTGTAGACCTTCTTTTGTCTAAATCACTAGCAAAGTTAGAGTCCACATAACCAATTTAGAACTTATCAATTTCTCCATCATCCCTTTCAAAACAAATTCTTGTATTCCTCGCTCCATGAAGATATCTCAATATCCATTTAGCAGCATCCCAATGCATTTTTCCAAGATTATGCATAAACATACTAACAATTCCAACTGCATGAGCAATATCGGGGCTAGTGTATACCATAGTATACATCAACCCTTCAACCAAACTAGAGAAATGAACATCTTTTGTCTTGGCTTTTTCTTCATCATTTTTAGGGCATAGTTGAGTGCTCAATTTAAAATGAGGAGCAAGAGGTGTACTTATAAGTTTGGTTTCCCCACTAATGCTGAACTTGTGTAGTGTTTGCGATGAGTACACCACTTCATCCTTCCTGCTTCTTGTGATCTCCATCCCCAAAATCTTACTTGCTTCACCAAGGTCTTTCATCTCAAACTCTTTATGCATCTGAGCTTTAAACTTTGTAATTTAGGTGATGTCACTAGTGGCAATAAGCATATCATCAACATAAATTAATAAATAGACATATGTACCTCCACTTAATTTCTTGTGGTACAAGCAATAGTCGTAATGGCTTCTAGTGTAGCCTTGATCCTTCATAAACTTATCAAACCTTAAATACCATTGCCTGGGTGATTGTTTTAAACCATATAGTGACTTGTTGAGCTTGCAAACTAAACCTTCCTTTCCTTTTTCTTCATACCATTCAGGTTGCTTTATGTAAATCTCCTCATACAAATTTCCATGTAGGAATGCAATTTTTACATCCAACTGAACTAACTTGAGATAAAACTGTGCTACTAGTACAAGCAAAATTTTAATAGATGAGTGTTTCACTACAAGAGAAAATATCTTGTTATAATCTATTCCTTCTTTCTGAGCATATCCTTTAGCCATTAGTCTGGCTTTGAACCTCACCGGTCTTGCCTCATCCATTCCATCCTTCTTTGCATTTACCCACTTGCATCCAATGGCCTTTCTTCCCTTAGACAACTCCACCAATTCCCAAGTTTTATTGTTCTTGAGTGCTAACATCTCGTCATCCATAGCTTCATGCCATTGCTTTGCTTCTCCACTACTTACTGCTTCAGTAAAACTTGTAGGAATATCAACTTCAATTACTGGTAATGCGTATGCCATACATGCAATGCAATCCTTGAATCTGGCAAGAAACACAATCTCTCTTTTTCCTTTCCTCTTGGCAATGCACTCTTCTTGTGTTTGAACATCATCAACCGCAGCTTCTTTGTCTTGTCTTTCTTCTTGATCAACGAAATCTTGTTCTTCATTTTGGACATCATTCTCATCGCTTGATTTTTAATAATTATTTGTAGATAGCTCCACCTCATGGGAAACATTCTTATCATCTAAGTTTCATATGGGATTCATTAAACATCACATCTTTGCTCACTACTACCTTCTTGAGTTCTGTGCTCCACAACCTGAATCTCTTGACACCATTATTGAAACCTAAAAAAAAAAAAAAATAGCTTTCCTTGCTCTCGAATCCAGTTTGTTTTCTTTCACATGGTAGTAAGCATCGCACCAAAAAACTCAGTCTTTTATAGTCTTGAGCTATTTTTCCTGACCATAATTCCATTGGGGTCTTGCCACTTAGAGCTGCAGAAGGTAGACGATTCAAAAATTGCATGCATAATTTAATGCCTCTACCCAAAATCTTTTATGCAATTTCGCTTGTGAACGCATACATCTCACCTTTTCCAACAATGTTTGATTCAACCATTCTACAATACCATTTTATTGTGGGGTTTTCCTAACACTAAACGGATCACAAGTATATTCCCCGCCATTATCACTTCTTAAGATTTTCAACTTCTTGCTAGTCTTCTTTTCAACCATATTTTTCCATTCCAAGAAAATATTCAACACCTCATATTTGTGCTTCATCATATAAATCCATGATCTTTGTGAGTAATCATCAATGAATGACGCAAACCATCTCTTCCTTTCTAGAGATTCATTCTTTGCAGGTACCCAGACATCCGAATGTACATAAATACATTTCCCGCCATTATCACTTCTTAGGATTTTCAACTTCTTGCCAATCTTCTTTTCAATTATATTTTTCCATTCCAAGAAAATATTCAACACCTCATGTTTGTGCTTCATCATATAAATCCATGATCTTCATGAGTAATCATCAATGAATGACACAAACCATCTCTTCCCTCCTAGAGATTCATTCTTTGTAGGTCCCCAAATATACATAATCTAATATCCCCTCAATTTGATGTATTCCAATGCCAAATTTTACCTTTGCTTGCCAAGAATGCAGTGTTCACAAAAATCTATTTTTCCACTTTTGGCTCCCTTTAGAACCCTTTGTTTAATCAACCCTTGCAGCGCTTTGTTTCCCACATGCCCAAACCTCATATGCCATAGAGAAGATGTATCAGCTTAACCACTTTCTGCCACCATAGCCACCTGTTTTTCCACAGTTTTGCCATCCAACAACTAAAGCAAACCTCTTCTAGGAGCCTTCATCATCACTAATGCCCTTCTAGCTACCTTAAGTACATTATTCTCATAATATAATTTGCAACCTTGAGATTCAAGGGTGCCTAAAGAAATTAAATTCTTCTTGAGGTCTGGAACATACCTTACTCCTTGTAGCTCTCGAATTACACCATTATGATGCTTAATCATAACGTTGCCAATACGTTGCGTTAAACATGGATTATCGTCACCTATATACACAGTTCCAGTAAGACTTTTGAAAGATGAGAACCAATGACATTAGGAAGTCAAATGGTGAGTGCATCAAGTGTCAAGCACCCATTGATTCACGTAGTCTATGCTTTCCGCTGTTATTAGGGCACAAACAAAACTCTCATCATCGGCTTCAACAATGTTTGCCTCTGAATCTTCATGTTTCTTTTCCTTGTTTTTAGCCTTGATTTTAGGACAATCCTTCTTCCAGTGTCATTTCTCATGGCAAAAGGTGCACTCATCCTTATCTAAGAATTTTCTATTGCTTGAGTTACTCTTGTGCGAGACTTGCTTTTCTTTCTATTTGCAGACTTTTTTTTACCAATGATCTTCCTCTCACCATTAATGCTTCAGAATTGTTCCTCTCTTATCTATCAAGATTTCAAACTTCATGATTCATCATAGCAATTGAGATCACATCAAATTTAATAGTTTCTCTACCATAAATCCATGTCATAATGAATTATTCATAGGATTCAAGCAAAGAATTCATCAAGATCAAGGCTTTGTCTTCATCATTGATCATTTCTTCTAAGTTCAATAATTCAGCAATCATCTTGTTAAACTCTTCGAGATGATCAATCATCTTTGTTCCTTCCTTATACTGGAAACGATACAGCTTACTCTTAAGATAAAGCCTATTTTCTGCACTCTTTTTCAAATATTTGGACTCCAGTGTATCCCATAATTCCTTGGCCGATGAAATATTCATCACACCATACTTTTGTGCCTTGCCAAGACACAACTGAATCATTGAACATGCATGCACATTCAGCCGCTGCCATTCCTTTTTCTTCATCGACATAGGCATATCTCCAAGCACAAGAAGTAGTCCTTGTTGTATCAGCACATCCTTAACTTCGCATTGCCATACAACGAAGTTATTGGTCCTGACGAACTTCTCGATCTCGAACCTAGCGCTTTGCACCGAGGTTTTGGTTACCTCAGTGCCCCCATCATCGCCACTCTGGAGTATTTAGGTTTTGTTGTTGTTTTGGCTTAATCACCGAACCTAGCTCTTGATACCACTTGTTGAAACACAAGAAGATGATTAAACCAAGAACAATCACATAGATATGAACAACGGAAGCTTGCTTTATTAACTAATAAAGTATTACAAAAGAACTCACAAACTCTCACACATTAGTTATTTTGCCTTACAAGTCTCTCTCAATTCACAGACACCCTAACGTTAAGGCTCACAAATATTTATACTAGATAACCTAGCCAAACCTAATCCTAAACTAAATCCCAAAACCGACAGGAAACTTGCGTCTAAGTCTCCTACACATATTACAACTTGGATTCCTATCCTAATTAGGAATAAAAACCTGATTTCATACCAATTCCAACACATTTATGGGGTGAAATGTTTTTGGAGTGAGATACTGCAATATTTAGTGATGAATTAGCCAAATAAGCCAACGACCCAATTAGCCCGTTTGAATGATCACTCAAATATTGTTGTAGACCTCATTCATTTTACTGCCCTCAGTATGCCTTGAATGAGTTGGCATGGTTATGGGTTTTCATTTTCTAAAATAAGTGTAAAAATAAATTTACATATCGAATTGAAATTGTGAGGGTAGTTTAGATAGTGAAGTTGGGTTTAAAGAGATGTTGATAGTTTAATTTGAAAAAATAAATAAATAATTTTATAGCCTGAATCTTCTTTGAGTGGTATAACTTCTCACTTTGGTTCTTGAGATTTGAAATCAATAGAAGTGATCTATAGGTTTGTCCACCATCAATCAGTCATTTTAGTCATTCCGTAAAAAAATTCTGTTAAAGGATTAAAATGATTTGATGGTGGACAAACTCAATGATCACTTCTATCAATTTTAAATCTCAAAGACTAAATTGAGAAGTTGTGTCAATCTCAAAAACCATTTTGCTAAAAAGCCTAAAATATGGGTGTACAGAGTAAATTGACTGTAGAAAGAGATTATATTGGTTCAAATAAAATTGGTTTTTTAGTCAAAATGGTCTCTGAGATTTGCATAACACATCACTTGAGTCCCTGAGATTTGAAATCAATAGAAGTGGTTCTTGAGATTGTCCAACATCAATCATTTTGGTACTTCTGTACAAAATTATGTTAACTAATGATCAAAATGACAAATATACCCTCAATTTAATAAATAATGGGCCAAAATGATTTGACAAAAATTAAGGATATTTTGGTCATTCTATTCTTATTTAATGGAGATTTTTCAAGAAATGACCAAAATGATTGATGGTAGACAAACTTAGGGACAAATTCTATTGATTTCAAATCTCTTTAATGGATATTTTTCAAGAAATGACCAAAATGATTGATGGTGGACAAACTTAGGGACAAATTCTATTGATTTCAAATCTCAAGAACTAAAGTGAGGAGTTTTGCAAATCTAAGGGACTATTTTAGCTAAAAAGCCAATAAAATTTGATGTGGATATCTAGTCAAAGGACTAGAATCAATATGCAATCTTAAACGAAGTTTTGATTAAATTTCAATGTTATTCAAGAATGAAAGTTTATAAATGCCATAAATATATTACCTGTAAAGATGAATATGAGTAGTTTTTTTGTTTAGATGAAACTATGAGGTCGTTTGATAAGTGTTTTTAAATGCTGAAAGTACTTTTATGAAATATATTTTTGAAACCAATCTTTAATAAAAATGCAAATTAATTATATAAAAGTATTGCAAGTGCTTTTTAATAGCGTTTTAGTCATTTAAAATTATTTTCTAAACGAGCCTCATGAATAGTTAGTGTATGCAACATTTGTTTTGCTTTGTGTTGTTTTTTGTTCTTTTCACTTTTAGTGCCAACTAGAAAGAAAGGGAGACAAGAAGGTTCTCAGCTGGAAATTGAATGTCTGTCTTTGCCAATTTTCTTTTGGTTCACATAGAAGTGGCATTGTTATGAGCACACCTTTTATCCTCCTTTGAATCATTCTGCTTCTTTTATGAGGAAACCTCTAAAAACCTGAAAAGAATCGTTTCAAGTTCTGTTTGATTCAGTTTTATATGTTCTTTATACATTTTTTCAAAATTAATTAATTGTTTATTGACCGTGAGCGTGACAACGATAATTCTCCTGGAGACGATTTGGTAAACATCAACAAGGACATGAGCAGTTGTGGATTCTTACATCGGTATGTACGGCTTATTCAAATGTCTGAGGCATGCATGCTCTTAGTCATTTTTTATTCAAGTATGATTGAATATTTAAGGAACTATATTTGGACCGGAAGAAATCGCACCTCAGTAATATATGACATTCTGACTAAAGCTTTGTACTCTAGAAGATCAAATAAGTGATGAAACAAAAAAGAAAAAAAAAAGATTAATCTCAGTTTATTATCCTAAAGTTTCGTAGTTTTCAACATTTGGTACAAGAATTTTTTTTTATCCCAGTGTCATACCCCAAGTCTTAATTTTGGAATAGTTTCGTACATTCGTTAAGTTTGCTCTTAAATCAGCCGTTAAATGATGACGTGGTGTCCATGTTGACAATAATTGAGCCCCACGTGTCAATATGGGCCCATGTAGATATTAAAAAAATTTAAAACTTTAAAATAAATAAATAAATAAAAGCAAACAAATTTGGAACGTCACACCCCTACCCACCTCTTCCTTCCCGTCCAATTGCTGCAGCACCATGCCCATATTAACTTTTTATTTTTTTTATTTTTAATATCTATGTGGGCCCATATTGACATGTGGCGCCTACTCATTATTCACATGAACGCCACATCATCAATTAACGGTTGATTTAACAGCCAACTTAAGACTTGAGGTAGAACTCTGGGATAAAAAACTTCATGTATTAAATGTTAAAAACTAAGAAACATATAAACTAAGATTAACAAAAAAAAAAAAGGTTACTTCCCAGATTTATCGATGACCATTATTGACCTAGTCAAGAAAGACTGCGTGGTTCCCTACAAATTCCCCTTGTGAACTATTATTTCACAAAAATGAAAATTATAAAGATATCTAGTGGTTTCTGGACCGATTGTGAATGTTATTTTTTTTTTTTAACAAACAATATTAACTATACTACGAGAGACGTAATGAGTTTAGCTTTACAACGAGCTAGTAATAATGTGGTTTAAATCTGTCTTTGGCAAGAATTGAATCTAAGACTTTTCACACTTCATTTTACTTTTCACACACCATTCTAATTTTTAGTCATCGGATCGTATGAATTGAAGAAGATTAACGAACAGAAATTAACAAATGGTGTGTGAGAAGTAATTTAGGGTGTGTGAGAAGTAATTTAGGGTGTGTGAATAGTACACTCCTAAACTAAAGTTAAACTACTTTTGTGATCCTTCATGTTTGGATATATTTCATTGATACAGCCCTTATAATTTAGACATGTACTTCTCTAATTTGTCCAAGTCAATGACAATGACTTAAGCTTGTCAATTATTTTGATTAAATTAGCAAACGAGCGATATCTAAATTAAGAGAGTTTGAGGTCGGGCTAGCTACAATGTTATGATCCACTCAGAGGTATGAGTACAAGAACAATAAGTTCCTTAAGTCCAAGACTTAATGATTTTTCAAAAAAAAAAACTACTCAGTAGTGTGCCATAAAAAGAAATTGGAGAGTTTGATGACTATCTTATTTTAGTGAACGTTTGATGAAGATCTTTTTAGTTTTTAATTTCTCTCTTTTTTTTATGTATTTATATATATAAGAAATATAGGTGAAATATGATGGAGAAAAGAGAGATGACCAAAGGTACATGAAAGTGTACACAAAGAATTATACTAGAGAAAAATGAAACTGCAGGGCTAGAGTGAAACCTCACCTAAAATACGAGGACTAGCTATAAAATAAAGTCCCACAATCAAGAGCTGACACGGATGTAGGCCATGACTGACCAATTCTTATCCCCAAAGATTCAAATTTTAAACACGATCCCCACTCAATATAAACCCCCGTCATTAACCAAAACTCTAACCAACTCCAGCACACCTTTACATTTTTCTGCAATATTTTTCTAAAGCCCCCAAAACAATGGCAGATCAAGAGAGCCAAATCTGGCCATTAGCACCATCCAGATTACACCGCAGAAGCGATGAAGAAAACCCCGCTTTCAAAGCCATACGCAGAGAAAGAAGCAACAAATGTTTCGTTTACGTCTTCGCAGGCATCGTCCTTCAAAGCATAGTCATCCTTGTCCTTGCTTTGGTTGTTCTTCGCGTCAAATTCCCCGGTTTCAATCTCAGCTCTGTCCAGATCAAAACTCTGAAGTCCACATCTTCTCCAGCGGCTTCGTTCAACGCAACGTTATCTACTGAGATGGAGATAAAGAACAAAAACTTTGGGCAGTACAAGTATGAGGGGAGTAGCGTGAGCTTGTGGTACGGAGAGTTCAAAGTCGGCGAAGCTAAATTTGCAAAGGGTAGCGTGAAAGCGAGAGGGACTCGGAAGGTGAACGTGAGTATTGAAGTGAGGTCTAACAGGCTGCCTAAGGATGTTCAAAATGGTGGTTTAGGGAGTGAGATTAATTCTGGATATTTGAACATTAGCAGCTATGCAAAGATTAGTGGGAGAGTGCATCTGATGAATATCATGAAGAAGAGGAAGACTACTGATATGAATTGCACCATGGTTCTTGTTTTGAAGAACAAGACAGTTAAGGATTTAGTATGCAAATAATGATTATTTTAGGTAGTGTTTTTTTTAATGATATTGATATAGTTTGTATTTTGGGATTTAGTTTACAGATCTAGTTTCTAGAAATTCAATCATTAATTTGTTAATTTGCTTTGCTTAATACTTGATCCAATTTTGTATGTTGTAATATATATCTATATATCTCCGTACGCCTTCATCTTTCATAGAAAGTTTGTGCCATATTTTGTTCGCATATTTCAATTGCTAGTGATTGTATCACTCACCTTTCATTTTTCTGCACTCGTCATATGAGAGTGCAAAAACATCGAAAAATACTCGGTTTGCGTGCAAACGGCTAAAAATTAGTGGCAAAATTCCTTTCCATTGCAATTATAAGATTTGAGATTTCTTTATGACCAAGTTTTTCTCTTCGTTCTGTCCACTTGATCACAGCTGTGTTTCACCAAAAAAAAATGGGTGATATATATAAATGCTAGCATATAGTGCCATATGGAAGCTTTTTAGCAAGATTAATACTTGAATCCATAACTTTGGTCAGTCAATACTTCGAATAAATGCTAGAAAACGAAAGGAGAAGGACGTCCTTTTTTTTGGCCTGGAATTCAGAACGCATACGTCTTGGCTTAAAAATAAAAAAAAAGAAAAAAAAAGACGCCAAGTGAATCGATTCCTCAACTGTCGGTAGCCCAATGGCATGCTTCTGTGTAGAGAAATGGGAAATCTTGTACTTAATTATATTTTTACTGGCACTAAAAGTAAAAGCATCACCCAAAAAGTCTAAATCCCCGCCGTTCATAATTAAAGGTTAATTAGGAGGTGGTCATCATTACTATAATTCTGATTAAGTGTTTGTTAGATTGAAATTGGAGGTGTCTGTTGAGGTCATAGACTCTGTGGCTCCTGGCTGTTAAACATACAACTTTTTTTTTCAATTTGGTTTGTTCCCCAGATTTAGCGTTCCATATGATCTGCATCTATTATCACAACGTGGAGCATGTTTCTTGGTCGGTTTCTGCTGCTGGCTGTAACGTCTGTTTCAACTTTCAATCCTCTTCCTTCTGTTTGATCTCGACCTCCTGGCAATGTTTTATGCATGCAAAAAAGGCCACGTAAATTGACCGATATCGGGATGAAGAAAGCCAATTTGGGCCTGTGTCAACGAGTAAAGTCTATTTACCATATATCAGACTAACTCTCCTCTTCCTGTTTGATTTCTTCTTCACTCTCTTTCTTGACTACGACGTTCTCGTATTTAATTTGAGCATATTTGGATAGTCTCTTATCTCTCCTTCACATAGTTTGTTCTTTTTTGTTTGATCAGATGCGTTACCAGTCTTCTTCATGTAAGGTCTCTTCTAATTAGTTAAGGTCGATGATTCGGGATAAGGGGTTCTGTTTGCATCGTGTTGCTTCATGTTTGTGTGGAAATATTCAACTTTAACCATTCAGGGCTTGTTTTGGATTGTTTTTGGAATAGGTAAAAGTATTTTCTAAAAATAAAAAACACTTATTGCGTTTTATAGAAGAAAATTAAAATGTTTATGAGTCATAAAATGTTATGCGAAGAAACACATGTCAAATGAACTTTGCAAGAAGCATTTGGATTTTTAATAAAACTTGGTATGTTCTCTCTCAAACCCTTCCACGTGAAGCCAAAAATGGGCTTGGACTTTTGGTGCCCCCAGGCAGCCAAAAGTCTTCCACAATTCTAATTCCTCATAGACCAAGTTAACTTGCGTAACCATTCACACCATGATTCACTCGGCAAACCTCATTACGTGGCTTGGGCTCATGTAAGCATGTCGCATGCTTGGAGTGACTCGAATTGTAATATTAATGTATTATTATTATAATACCGCTTGGCATGATAAATATGCGCGATTTGCATGGGCGTGGCATGCAGGAAACTATTATGTATTGGCATGGCATAATCGTACATTTGCATACTCTTAGTTTCACACTTTATCCATGGATTTAAACTTAGCTTATGATGCTTACACAACTACTGGGCTTTGAGACATGATTATGCTTGTAGGTGAGATTTTTGGGCTCTAACATTAGCCCCTTGATTATTTGGCTATGAAAGAATTGAATAACTACTTGGTGGGACTCTTTCACTTCCCACGTGCCAGCTGACAACTGCGTGATGATGCTTCTCCTAGTTTCCAATGCATAATTCACTTTCATGAGGGAACTCTAGGTATTCTTGTTGGTTGAAGGGTAGCAGTTTAATGCTCTTCATTTTTTAAGACAAATCTTCATTCTTTCCCACTTCTCCTTGTTGATTTCCATAGGGATTTGGGCGTGTCTCCTTTTTAGAATTTTGTTCATGTTGCTTCGTTGAAAGCAAAACTTTCTTTTGATTTTCCCTGCTTGCATTTTACTAGGGATTGTAGGGTCTTGATGCTTGTCAAGTTTAGACAAGTATTGAGGCTTTGTTAGAATACCTAATATCTAGGTATGGGTTAGCATGGGCTATAGTTGTTAGTATCTTGATGTAAGCAGCTAGGCTTTAGATTGCAGCTAGGTTTTAGACTGTGCAAAGCATGGGTCTAAGCAAGCTGTCCTCTGGGTGACTCACATCACCTTTCTCCACTTGTATAAGTTTCTTTTCTTGTATTCGTACACTCACAATCATATATACAAATCTTCCAAATTATCACATGGTATCAAAGCAGGCTTCCTAAAGAAGATGTTCTCCGAAACCTTTCGAAATGGAAGAAGAAAATATCCTTGTTGCTTCACATGAAAACATTCTCGGTTCTTCATCAGCTTCTTCAACTGAAGCTGGTGGAAATCCCAATCAACGTCTTTGTTCCATACTTCTAACTGAGTTTAATTATCTTCCTTGGTCTAGAGCTATTACTTTAGATCTTAGAGGAAGATATAAGCTTGGTTTCATCAATGGCACTGTCATGGCCCCCGAGATTAGTGATCCTAAGTATGAAGAGTGGTTCTGCAAAGACCATCTCGTTATGTCTTGGTTGCTCAACTCAATGGGCTCAAAAGTATCAGAAATTTTCAGCTTCTCAGAATCAGCCTTCGATCTATGGAAGGATGTCAAGGAGATGTATGGAAATCATAATAATGCAGCTGCAGAAGAGTTTTTCTATTCTAAATCAAGATCGAAAGTCTTTCATCGAGCACTTAGGAAAACTGAAATCTATGTGGAATGAGTTGAATCTTTATCGTCTTCACACCACAGATCCAACAATCATTCTTAAGAGGGCTGAAGAAGACAAGGTCTTTTAGCTCTTGTCCAGTCTTGACTCTACCTATGAGGACCTGCGAAGCCACATATTGATGAGTGTTGAACGACCATCTCTCAATACTGTGTGCATTATCGTTCAACAAGAAGAAGTAAGAAGAAAATTTATGAGTACTAAGGTCAGTGATCCTGAGTCCAGAGCTTTTGTTGCAAGTGACAGAAGGTTTGAAGGGAAAATTTCAAAGGAAAGAAAGGAGAGATGCAATGCAGTCATTGTGGGCAGAAGAATCATCTTAGAGACGCTTGTTGGGTGTTGTATCCACATCTTAAGCCTAGTTTTGCCAAGCAAACCAAGCCTGGTCGCAGTGCAAGTCAAGTCTCTTGCTCGCAAATTGCCTCAACTGTTGAGAACTTCAGATCTAATCCCTCAGCTCTCGAGTGAGTTCACTTCCTTCACTCAAAAGAAGGATGAAAGCAATCCTCATAAGGGAAACAATGAAGCTAACACTACCGACTTATTAGAACAGTTCACAAAATTTCTTCAGACAAAGCCATCACCTTCCGCTGATATGTTAGGTATTCTAAACTCATTTAATGCTGCACTTGCTTCCAAAAATCTTGCAAATATTTGGACAATAGACTTTGGAGCAACTGATCACATGACAAATATAAAAAGGGATATGCATAAGTTTAAAGATGCAACAATTCCACAGTTTGTTTCTGTTGCTAATGGAACTAGTGTATCAGTCTTGGGTGAAGGGAAGGTTAAGATATTTGATACAAATGTTGAATCAACTGCCCTATATGTGCCCTCATTTCCATTTTAGCTTCTGTCCATTGGAAGGTTGACTAATTCTTTAAACTGTGATGTTATATTCTCACCATTCAATTTGGTTTTCCAGGATCGGATCACGAAGAAGAAGATTGGTGAAGGCACTTATAAAGATGGCCTCTATGTGATTTCATTGCAACCCGTTGATGATTTCTTAAGATGTACTTGGTTGTATTTGTTGAAATAAAAAAAATGAAGTTATTAATGTGTTCCAAGAATTTCACAGTCTTGTTACAAATCAATTCTCAACTCAACTTAAAGTCTTAAGGTCGGATAATGGTACTGAGTATATGTCCAATGCGTTTAATCAATATCTAACTGGTCATGGAATAATCCATCAAACAAGCTGTGTTGGCACTCCACAAGAAGTTGTGTTGGCACTCTGCAACAAAACGAAGTGGTAGAAAGGAAGAACTGTGATCTATTGGAAAAAAACTTGATCATTTATGCTTCAAATGAGTGTACCCAAGAAATTCTGGTCCCATGGGGTTCTTACTGCTACATATGTGATTAATAGGCTTCCAAGTAAGGTTTTCAAATTCAAGTCACCTCTTGAAACACGTAAGGGTAGGAAAATCAACTTGTCTCATCTTCGAGTGTTTGGATATGTTTGCTTCTTTCATATCCAAACCTTACACAGAGATAAATGGAATCCTAAATTTGCAAGGTGTTTGTTCTTGGGGTATTCATCTGTTCAAAAAGGATACAAGTGCTATGATACAAAGCGCAGGAAACTCATTGTGTCCTAAGATGTGAGTTTTGATGAGAAAGTTCCCTTCTTTGCTAGTACCAGGGATGAAGATCTTCTGGGGGAGGAATTTATTGGTCAAATTCTCACACCAATCTTAGAAACCAACATGCTGCCCTATCATCTTTCAGTTTTAGACCAATTAAGCAATAATGAAACTTCAATTGATCCAATTAAGTGTGATCAATCATCCGACATACTTGTTGACAATGAATCAATTGAAGACACTGACCAAATTCACACCTTGTCTGAAGAAAGTCTTGCCACTACTCCTGAAGTGATCACCTCAAGGCGAAACCCTAGTAGAAATCGAGGTAAGTCAGCTTGGTTTAAAGATTATGTGGGTTATACCTCAAGATACCCTATAGAAAAGTATCTTGAATACTTAAGAGTATATTCTTCTCATGCTGCCTTCTTAAGCAAAGTCTCAGCCTCATCTGAGCCAAGCTCATTCTAAGAAGCTAACTCTAAACTGATCTGGAAGTCAGCAATGGATGAGGAGCTTAAGGCTCTAAATGAAAGCAAAACTAGGAGCATCACCAAGCTACCTAAAGGGATGAGAGCTGTAGGGTGTCGATAGGTGTATAAAACCAAATTTAAGAGTGATGGTTCAGTAGAGAGACACAAAGCTCGATTGGTGGCTAGAGGTTTTAAGAATGCCTTCCTACATGGAGAACTTGAAGAAGATGTGTACATGCAGTTGCCTCTAGGACATCCACAAGAAGGAAATGGCATGGTTTGCAAATTACACAAGGCTATTTATGGCCTCAAAGAATCCCCTCGAGCTTGGTATGCCAAGTTAAGTTCTGTTTTAGAAGACATTGATTTTAAAAGGAGCAATGCATATTCCTCACTGTTTGTGCGAGATAATCCAACAGGTAAACTTGTCGTTCTCATATATGTTGATGATCTCATTGTGACTGGTGACAATTTGACAGAAATTCAAAGACTTAAGGGCCTTCTCCACAGAAAGTTTGCAATCAAAGATCTAGGAACTCTGAAGTATTTGCTTCATGTAGTAAAGGTTTGCTCTTGAATCAACGCAAGTACATACTAGATTTACTTGAAGAGTAAAAAATACTTGAAGCAAAGCCAATGGCGACTCCAATAGCTTGCAAGGAGAAACTGGGACTAGATGGAGATTTGTTGACAGACGTTGGTCTATACCAGAGATTGGTAGGGAAACTTATTTACCTTACCATCACACGTCCTGATATCATGCATGCTATGAGCCTAGTTAGTCAATTCATGCATGCTCCTTGATCAGCTCATTTACAAGTTGTTTGAAGGATCTTGCGTTATTTGAAAGGTACCATTGGAACTGGGATTGTGATGAGAAATGTGGGAAATGCTCACATCATTGGCTACACAGATATAGACTGGGGTGGCTCTCAAATTGATCGAAGGTCTACTTTTGGATATTGTACATTTGTTAGGGGAAATCTAGTGACATGGAAAAGCAAAAAACAAAATGTGGTGGCTCAATCAAGTGCAGAAGCTGAATACCATGCCATGGCATCTGCTACCTATGAGTTGATTTGGCTGCAAGGTTTGCTCAATGACTTAGGATTCAAAATAACACTACCTATGCCTCTTTTCTGTGATAATCAAGTTGTCATTTACATTGCTTCAAATCTTGTCTTCCATGAAAGAACCAAACACATCGAAATGGACTGTCATTTTGTTCGAGAAAAAACCCAATCCGATGTCATTCAACCTGTGTTTGTTCGAAGCACAGATCAACTAGCAGACATCTTCACCAAAGGATTGTCTCGTGCTCAATTAAACATTCTTTTGGTCCAGCTTGGCTTGATGAATATACTAGCCTTCGCTTGAGGAGGAGTGTTAGAATACCTAATATCTAGGTATGGGTTAGCATGGGTTATAGTTGTTAGTATCTTGATGTAAGTAGCTAGGGTTTAGACTGCAGCTAGGTTTTAGACTATGCAAAGCATGGGTTTAAGCATGGTGTGTGGAGCATGGTGTGTGATGTCCTCCAGGTGACTCACATCACCTTCCTTCACTTGTATAAGTTTCTTTTCTTATCTTCTTACACTCACAATCATATATACAAATCTTCCAAATTATCACAGGCTTGAAGGTAGAGGCACGAATTCACCAGGAAAATTAAGCTCATGGTTTCTGTAGTAGGACTGTCTTTCTTGATAATTTTGTATGACATTGTTGTCTTTTTTTTTTTTTTTTGTCCATGCATGTTCTGCAATTGCGGATTTGTAGGTCTAGCTTGATTGTTTGATAATGCTTTTCGAGTAGGGTTTATCTTGGTACAATGACTAGTTCGGCATGATTGCTTTATTGTAGTTAACTTGGCATGATTAGTCCTTCATGTGCTTTATTAGCTTGCTTTTGACATAGACATCCACATGGCATACTTCATGTTCCCTTCAAGGATTATTCAAGTGCTTATTGACATGGTAGGAAGCCGACCTAATCCCTCCTCTGTCGAACCCATGTACATCCCCTCCTCCAACCTCTCTGTCGACCTCGCTCTTAAACGCGTCTCTTCTTTTATGTCGAAACCATGGCAGGGGCATTGCACCTGCTACAAAATCCGCTCACTAGTCCCATCTTGCTGCCATAACCAAATACCAACTTTCACTGGACTTCCCCTTCGTCGTTGTCATCTCGTTCACCTCATTCTCTGTCGCAGTTCGACAACAGGGTCATGGCATGGTTTTCGTTTTGGGCTTGCTCAATTTCGTTGCCATCAGAAATCAAACACACAGTATTATCCTCACTATCTAACCGATTCACTATTCGATTTTGATTTTGCAATTTAATATATTTAATTTCAATTCAATCGCTGTAACTGAAATTTTAGTTTCACTGTTTTTTTTTTATTAATTTAACAAAAAAAATTTAGATTGAAGTGGAGAGGTGGCTGAAGGATGATGAAAAGGTCGTGGAATGAGAGGAAGAAGAAGCCTAAATTTCTTTTCTTTCTTACGTGGCACAAACATCATAACCGTGGAAATATATATCAAGGGCTAAGAATGATTGGAAGGGATAAATATAAGAAAAATTAATGAAAATGACTTGAAAACTTTAAGTTTTAACAATAAGGACAAAATAAATGGTAAAATGAATATTACCAAGATTGACTTTTTAGTGTAAAAATATGGTTTTTCGTTAAAGTGAACAATACCGGGAGCTTGTCGTTAAGATTCACATAAATATATCATTAATAATAAAGTATAGAAAAAATTACAACAATGGTCTCTCAACTTTAACTCAATTGGAGCAATAGTCCATCAACTCTATTTCCTTGACCATTAGTCTCTTAACTCATTAAATTGTGTAGCTATGGTTCTTTTTGTTCACTATATTTATGTTTCCGTTAAATTTAGTCACGTTCATGGCATGTGAGACTGATTGTAAGGGTAAATAAGGAAAAATAATTTCGTGAGGGTTGAAGTTGATCGAACACAACAAAGGGGGCTGGAGGCTACGAAGGAAAACATCCCTAATTGAAACTTCATCTATGACCAATTGAACTTCCTCCATCCCAATTTGAAACTTCCTCCATGCCCAATCTCGTATTCTACATATTCTTCAAACCCTTGAGGTTGAAGCAAGCAAAGTTACAGCAAAAGCAGCCACTGGAAGTTCATATAAAAATTGTCCTAGAGTAAAAGGTTGCCAAACAATAGAATTATATTCCTCCCATACTCCCCCTGCTCATATTCATCCTTACTGGCTTCTTGGTACTACTGGTAACGCCTTCATGCTTTCTCTTCATCTGTAGTGGCTTCCAGATCGTTCATGGTGCAGTAAAGCATTCTCCTCTTCCAGATCATTCATGTTTCTGCTGTTGTTTTCCTTCACAAAAGCCTGATTATTGCAATACATGGTGGAAATTTGAAGAATATGAGATTAGACATGGAGGAAGTTTCAAATAGGGATGGAAGAAGTTTCAAACGGGCATTGAGGATGTTTTAATTGGTGATGTTTTCCTTCGTAACCTCCAGCCCTATTTGCTGCGTTACTTCAACCCTGTGAAATTATGTTTCCTTATTTGCCCTTACAACCAGTCTCATGTGTGAGGCACATGACTAAATTTAACATAAACATTGACGGAGTGAAGCTTGGGTTACTAGACAATTGTCTCATTTTAGCTTGCGACTACCAAATGTAGGATAGAACCTTCTTTTAATCTCGTCCGATTATGTCCCATTCCGTTTCATCTACATAACAAATGGTACCTTTCAATATAACATTGAAGAGTGTTACTAGCCTTATAAAGCTAGGGTTGGGCACATTGCCCATAGCGTCTTCTTCCACGCCAGTTTCCATACTCTCCTTTTGGCAATGCTCCTCCTTGCTTTCTCCTATTTTTCATGTGTGAGCTTGGAAGGGAAAACCTCTTTTTGCACAGTAAAAGGGCACGCGGCTCCAAGTAAACATGTGATTTGATTTTGATTTTGATTTGATTAGCTCAGCTTTGGGTTTTGGTTGTTTCAAAAGCATCCTAGTTGGTTTGCAAGGAAAATGGTTAATTTGGTCTGTTATCACTCAAACCTTCCCATGTGAAGCTGAAATCATGGGCTTGGACTTTTGGTGCTCCCAAGCAGCCCAAAGTCTTCCACAATTCTAATTCCACGTAGGCTCGATGAACTTCCATAACCATCCACACCACAATCCGCTCGGCAAGCACCGTTATGTGGCTTTGGCTCATTTAAATTTGTCACATGCTTGGTGTGACTAGAAGTATAATATTTATGTATTACTATTATAATACAACTTGACATGACAAATATGCATGATTTGTATGGGATTGGTGTCCAATAGACTATTATTTTATTGGCATGGCATGATCATAAATCTGTATACTCTTTGTTTCTCATTTTGTGCATTGATTTAAGCTTGGCTTGTGGCGCTTCTGCAATGATTGGGCTTTAAGACATGATTGGGCTTGTAGGTGAGATTTCTGGCCCCCAACACCCATAAGTTGTCTCTCTTTCTCACTCTCTCTTTCTCTGTAAAATTTCTGCTATCTCTCACTCACACATCACACCCATACGTCTCACATCCACTTCATCACTCATCTCTCACTCTCCATCTCCCAATTAATTTGAGGTTTTTTTTATTGGGTAAATTACATAATACCCTCTCAGGTTTGAAGTCTATTACAACCCCATACAACATCTTTAAAACATTTCACTTTCATACCTCACATATTATTTTATTTCAAAATAATACCTTTGCTACATTTTCCATCCATTGATCCATTAAGGGATGACGTAGCTGCCACATTTGTGCCACGTGGTTGCCAAATGTGTGCCATGTGGCAAAAAAATTATTTATTTTTTAAAAACCTTAATCTTCAACCAAAATAAAAAATAAAAAAAAACTTAGAAAACCCAAATCTCATCACCCACACCCCCCCCCCCCGAGGGGGCCGAAACCTCATCCTCTTCATCATCTTCCCCATCTGTCGTCCACATCCTCCACAACCTAGATCCCCTCCCTGCAACCCAAATCCAAAACCACTCCCACTCATCCACCACATCCTCTACCTCCTCCACTCACCCATCTTCCCATCTCCCCCTTACTCGAGCCCAACCTGCAACCCAAAAAATAAAAAATAAATAAATAAAAACCATCTTCATCTTCCCCGACCCCTCTTCCCTGCAACCCTTCCCTAAACCTATCGTGCACCCACCACACCCACTACCTGCAATCCAGAAAAGAAAAAATAAAACCCATCTCCCTTTCCCTGCAACCCAGATCATGTCTTCCCCAATGGGTGTGGATTTAAGGAATGGGATGTGTAGAGGAGGGAAAATGGTGGGTGCCATGGGTGGGTGTGGAGGAGGACGTGGAAGGTGGGTGCGGTGGGTTTGGGGAAGACGGAAGGGGGAAGAAACGGGTGGGGTTGGGGAAGATGAAGATAGGTTTTTTTTTTTTTTTTTTTTCTTTTTCTTTTTCTTCTTCTTATGGGTTGCAAGTTGGGTGGGGGGAGGGGGGGAGGAAGACGAAGTAGAGGTTGCCTTTTTTTTATTTAGAAGATTCAGGTTATTTAAAAAAAAATTAAAAATTATTTTTTTACTATGTGGCAGCCACGTCAGCACTTAACAGATCAATAGATGAAAAATGTAACAGAGGTATTATTTTGAAATAAAACAGTATGTGAGGTATGAAAATGAAATGTTTTAAAGATGTTGTATGAGATTGTAATAGACCTCAAACCTGAGAGGTTATTATGTAATTTTTTTGTTTAATTGACACCCCCAATCCCAATATTTCCAAATACCAAGATAGGCACGTACTGGGCGACACCCGAGGGTGACGAAGCCATTTAAAACATGCATACAAATAAAATATATAATTAGAAAGAAATACACCAATGCAAAACAGTGTTCAGAGCATACAACTAATCAAGAATAATGAGAAAGTATTATTATAAAAAGATACAAACAAAGGAATAGGTCCTACACAGAGAATACTTGAAGATACCTAAGCAGAAGTGCTCTGACGCCGAGATCGGATGCCTCGATTCTAGCTCCTGAGGTGGCACAAACACCAAAAGAGAGAGTGGACCAAAGTTTAAAATAATAGTACTACTCATAAGACAGCCATGTTCTCTATGAACATACTAACCCCCTGTTTTGAAAACATATATAGTACTACATAATAGGTTTTCGGAAAACTCTAATATACCATGAAAATATTCGTAAAACATGTACGTGCAAAACAATGCTCAATAAATATTCGTAAAATCATGAAATCATGCTTTTCGTGAATGCAATCCTAATATTTTATGAAAATATGCAATTTAAGAAGGGGTCCACTCATAGATATTTTGTTGCCGGGAAGCTGCTCGAACTAGAGATGACAGAATCGCCACTAACAAACGCACCTAAGCACAAAAAAAGATCAATTAGTAAAATCCTATTAAAATGATTGAATTTGGAAAAACATAACGTGGATTTGGCATTAAGGCATCAAATTACCCTAGAAGGGTCCCGGGCAAATTTCGCAAAAAGTCAATGAAAAAGTCAACAGTTAACCCAAAAAGTCAACCGAGAAGTCGAGGCGGTCACTACATTAAGACTTTGAAATTTCACTAAAACGATGTCAGAAGTGGACTCGAGACGTCGAAATTAGCCTAAGAGGATTTTTGGGAAAATTCCAAAAAAGTCAACATCAAGAATATTCTAGAAAATATTTCAAGAAAATTCCAAAAAGATTCCAAATAATATTCTGACTGGGTGGTCAACGGGTCAACGGGTTGGGTCAACCCAGTCCACCGGAAAACCCACCAAATGGCCATATCTCTCTCATTTGTCGACCAAATTTGGCCCATCATATATCAAAACGAAGATAGGGAAATGTAGAACATGTTTATACTTTTTTGGAAACCAAAAGATGGACGGAGATGGTCAGAAAATGGCTTGAAAGGCGAAGGGTCAGTGGAAAAACTGGGTTCACGTCAGAATTTCTGGGTAACTCTTTTTGCACCAAAATGAATGATCTTTATATGGAATTGAAGCTAGGAAGGAGGAGAACATTTTTGTACAAAATTGAGGAAGAGTAAGCATATAGAATATTTGCGTTTAGCTTCTTCTCTATTCTTTAAGTTTGATATATATTTAAAAAGTGGGTAAAAAATCATAAGTAAAATCATGTGGGGTAGTTCCCTTCTACGAGTGTCAATATTAGCATGGATGTTGGTAATCGACACAGCTCAAGTCGTGGCTTGAACGAAGAATGAGAGCTCAAATTAGGTCAATTTTAATATCAAATTAGCCTTCAAAAAAACAAATAAAGAAGAAGAAATACTGAATATATGTTGGTACGTTTATTTTACAGTTTCCATTTTTTTTCCTTGCAAGATTGATTTGGAACATTATGTTTAGCATTTTCTATTTATGTATTTTTCTCTTTCAGGTACGGAGATTGAAACAATATTAGTTCAAGACAAATAATTTTGACCTCTCCATTATCCAATGGAAATACAATTTGGGAGGATCAAGAAAAGAATAAAGATTGAATAGTTAGGTCATTTTGTCTTATTTATTTGTTAATTTTATACTGATAACAACATTTGAATGAGTTTAATTTTTTTTTTATCTCCATGCTTATTGCTCTGTGTGGGCTGTTACAAAATGCTCCAGAGAGAGAGCCAATTTTATTCGATCTTGGATTGGTTAAAAAAAGAAAAGAAATTTGTTTTTTCCAATAATCAAATTTCATTGAACTTGGAGAAATACTATTTGACTAACTAGGTTTCAGTATATTTGTAACTGGTTAAAACTATAGCGACACTATTAATCAAATGTCTATACTTTTAAAACAAAAAAATAATTAATAATGATGAAAAGTATTTATTCATAACTAAAAATGGATTAAAACCCTAGACGATAGTGTTGAGGTTTTGCAGTCGCAGAGCTCTCTACCACCCATTATTCTCAGATCATGTCTTCCTCACCTCTCTACCACCCATAATAAAAAATGAAAACTAATGAAAAGAGTTTGAAAACTTTCTTTTTAACGAAAAGCCACTTTTAAAGATATAGTAAATAGTGACAGTTAAAGGTAAAAAAACAATTTTTCGTTAAAAGTAAACAATACTGAATGTGTTTTATTAAACTTCCCTAATAAAAATAGGGAGATTATATTCACACATCCCAAATTACTTCTCCCACACCTTTTAAAATTTTTAATATTTTTCTATCAAGTGTTAGTGGTGTGTAGAAAATATTAAAAAATTAAAAAAGTGTGAAAAAAGTAACTTGGGGTGTGTGAATATAATCTCTTTAAAAATAATAAAGTGTTGAGGTTTTGCAACCGCAGTGCTGTTACCATTGCTACTCCAGGTGTTGGTGGTGCTACCCCAGCTGTCACTGCTCTTGTAGCAAAGTAGAAAAATGAAGAACCCAAGGAACAGAGTGATGACGATATGGGATTTAGTTTGTTCGATTAAGAGCTCCTCCCAACAAGATGTAATCCAATCTTCAGTTTGATGATTTTTCGTACTTTGAGATTAATTTTCTTTTTGGCTTGATATGTAGTGGTAGTGGAGAAATTGTCAAGACTCGTGGCTTTCTGCGGAACAAATCTTGATATTAAATAATAATAAAATAATTAAAAATAGATTTGAAGCTGCTATTAAATTTGACATCAACTCTTCTTGCAGCCATTCCATAGCATGCTACATAAGAATTGGCAGCTCGATTGGAAAACACTTGTATTGTCTTTTATTACTGTTATTACTGATGTGGCCATTTTAACATTTCTTTTGAAAATAATATAGAGAATATGATATTTATCACCTTAAGGGCAAGAGGTAGAAGCAGATCAAACAATTTAGGTAGCGCTTTTGTGGGTCGGACGACCCTCTGCCAAAAGAAGACAAATTCAATCTTCACAAGTTATTTCATCAAATTACATATTTAGGGATGGGGATTCTCTTCGATCCTCTTCGTGAAGATTTTAAGAAATAATTTATCGTAGTTGTTCATTCACATAGTGTTGCCAACTTTTGTTAATCATTACGCAGTTAGTAATTATTTTAAATTTTTTATTTAAAAGTGAACTAAAATAATATTTAACGAAAATTAATCATACGATACAAATAATTACTTATAAATTAATTCATAAGATTCTTGCCAAGAGAATACGAATAGAATAGAATCCTACTGAATACCATCAACGTCACCAGAACTTCACGAATTCCCCTACGCCATTAGGACCAAAATGTAATCCCATGATAAAATCATAAGCGCTAAGATTAGGCTACAATATTTTTTTTAGTTTTTTTTATTTTTGTGTGTGAAGAGATTAGGCTACAATATTATAATGCATCGCTAATATTAACAGAATGACTTGGGCTTTGTGATTAATTATTACTAAAGCTCATAAAATTAACAAAACACCAAATTACTAGTTTGTACAAACATTTCCTCCCACTTCTCAAATTTTCTGGCTTTTTCTAAAAGCCAATTTACAATAACTGACAAGAAAAACTTATCCACATAAAATTGCTTTTTTTTTTTTTTTTTTCTGGTTCCCCTTTTGGCCTTCTTTGATTTGAGTATGATTAAACCAACAGCAATATTCACTTGACACCTGCTCCAATTTCCCGCCAAAAAAGCATGTGGGAAAAGATCCGGGCCGTTAAAGCCCACCTCCTTCGCCTTGATCTGACGACTTGGGTGACATCTCAACTGACTTTTTTTTCGTTCGAGGAATCGCTCACTGACCGAGATATCCGGTTAGTGTCCGAATCTAAACCAAAATAAATAAAGACGAAAAATTATAATTAAATTAAAATTGGAGAAAATTAGTATAAATAATAGGAAATGAATGATAAATAAAAGAATTGAAATTAAAATTAAAATTAAAATGACCTCGGGAGGCATTGAAGGAACGCTTGCAATGTAGGATGGCGCTTTGGATTCCGTCCTGCTGCTGAAGCAGTGAATCATCTCTCCTCTGCGCGGCTACGGCGGCCGATGGAGCCGCGGCTACGGCGGAGGAAGCAGACCAGCTCTTCCCCAAGTGCTTGCAGACCACTCTCAGCCCTGCCGGAAAATTCCCCTGCTTCTGACCACTCTTCGCATTGCTCGCCATCGCCGGCAGCAGCTCTGAAACTTCGCTCTCCGACTGGGACTTCTCGGCCGGATTCGAACCCAGCGCCGTCGAGCCGTTCAAGTTGAGCTGCCCGGACAATCTCAGCTTCTCACCGTACCTCTTTGAAACGCGAACGTAGAGAGGCTTCACCATTTTCAAGTACTTTTGCATTACCTCTTTGGGAAAGCGCTTTTCCTCAGAAGCCGATTCTTCAGAAGCGCTTATCGGCGGCGGCTTCCGCTGGGTCGTATGCGACTTATTAGGTGCAGAGATTCTGGAGCTGTTGTCTCTGGCAAACAAAGACACAATGGGAACCTCCTCAACCTTGAATTTCAGCGTGAAAAGCTTCCCCTGCTGCTTCTGCTTTTGCGACGGTTCCTCTTGCGGTGGTTTTTCCTGGGGTTTTTGCGGCGGCTCTTTCACCACCGCCGCAACAGATCCAGCCGCCGGCAGCTCCGGTTTTCCTGGTTTTTCCGACCCGTTTGAATTCGACCTCGATTTCTTCAAACCCAGCATGAAAACACGAAATTTAGTGGCCGATTTCAATAATGAGACGGCGAATTGGGGCTTGGAGTTAGATTCTTCAGATGGGTTGAACCCAATCGACGAGGGCTCGATGGGCACAAGCCTCCCTTTGAAGAACAAGTCGTCGGAGGGAGAGAGAGTCAGATTCGGGTCGTCCGTTCTGTCCTGGCTCGACTCGGAAGAGACGGTGAAGTTAAACTCCCCCTCTCCATCCTCACTGTCATCAGACTCCTCCTCGTCGCCGCCGCTGTCGTCTTCTTGCCGGACATCCTCGTCGCAGTCATCTTCTTGCCGAGCTTCCTCCTCGTGGTTTTGAGCAGCCGTTTCGTCTCCGTCGGGGATGGCGAACTCTAAGTCGAAGAAAGGCCCGTCGTCGTTCTCGCCGTCACTGTCTTCGTCGTCGTTTTGGGCGACGGCGGTGAGGATGGTAGTGGTGGTGGTGCGCATGTTAGCAGAACCAACCGTGTCTATGCTGTTAGGAACGGGGGTGGCAGCAGGTAGGCCACCGCCGCGCCAGTACTTGAGGAAGCTGAAAGTTTCCATGGTTGGGAGAGCCAGTATAAGGCAGAAGAAGTGGGTATACAGAGTAAAAAGAGAGAGGAAATAGGCAGGGTTTGCTTAGATGAATGGGTTTGCAGAGGGAGAAGCACCAGTACCACTACTGTTGATTAATCATAAAATCAACAAATTAAGTGAGTTATTGCAGCGATAAGCACCCAAGTGCACTGTGGGTAAATCTATTATATTGAATTTAAGTAAATTTATTATATTAATAAATTTTTATTTATATTTAAAATATATATAATTTTATCATAAATTATAAAATACAATAACATATATATATTATGAAGTATTGGAATATAATGAAAACATGAGAAACAAATATATAATGTGTATTGATTTAATTATTCAGCAACTCTGTTATAATTTATTAAAAAATAAAAATAAATAAAAAATGAAAGATATCTATTTTTTATCTAAGTGACTCGCAACCTAAGCCGGTGCCTAGGCGGGTCATGGCAGACTAGACGGGTGCCTCAGCAAGTCTAGCCGCCATTTCTTAATTATCAAACGCCTATACATTAATCAGGGCGGTGACCAGTCGCCTAGTGCCTAGGCAGAGGCCTAAGCGGTGCTAGACGGGATTTTTAGAACAGTGGTAAAATGTATGAACATGTCGTCCAGTGGTGAAGTCAGGATTTGCCGAAAGAGGGGGCGAAATTCAAAATAATGCAAGGTTCAATCGAAGCAATTACTTTCATATTATAGATTGCAAAGTTTTGAGTCACTATTCATAATAGAAAATAGTATCTCCACCAAAGCGATTGTAAGCTGTAAGATCAAAGCCATGTACAAAGCTTAAATTGGTAAGGATAGATTTTAAAAAACGTTAGCCGCTAGTCAAGTAGCGAACTGGGACCTAGCAACTAGGCTCCTAGGCGAGATTTAGGCAGGAACTTAGATGGATTTAAATGAATTTTTTTATCATAAAATAAGTATTAAACGATATTTACATTATTTTTTTAAAAATTAATACAATATTTATATATAATGTGAGAGTTTAAAATAAATACGCTGGGTCTTAAGAAGAGGGAAAAAAATACATACAAGAATAATAAAAAAGAAGAGAGAAATGGGTTAACAAACCACAAAAAAAAGGTGCGGTCGAAAGAGAGAAAAAAAAGAGACGATACTTTGGTACTGACTGTTCAGTACCCAAAAACACTGACTCAAAGACATGGCCCAATAATATTAAAACATATGTCACTTAAACTCTCCCCAGGCATTTGTTGGCTTGTTAACCAAACACCCAACTTTCATCTTAAACTCATAACCAAACACACATCTTCGTTGTTCTCTACCAAGCCCGTCCCCCTACCTCTGTCTGTCAATCTCATCCCACAAACTCCTCCTCCGACCATCGCAACCACATCCCCTTCTCCGTCGTCCCTACCCCAATTTCATCCTGAGCGGAGGAGCTGAACAAGCACCGCTGCACTAGAGGAGATGAAGAACAACATCAACAGGAGGGGAGGGGTTGGCCAATGCTCCAGCCTTGTTTTTTCGGCGAGGAGAAAAGCGGCCACCACTCATTGCACTCACGTGGTTTCGCCACTGATGCCGTTGTAAATAGCACAAAACGTCACGATAATGATAGTTTACTGTGCAGTTACTCTACAAAACCTATCAACTATTCTATATGTTAATATTACTTGACACCGATATCGTGCCCATTTTTTTAGAACACAAAAACAGAGTGGCATGGTGAAGTTTCCATGAAGGGACCATGAAGGGAGGAGCAAAAAAGCAAAGAACACAAGAAAACAAACTGAGCAGGCTTCAACCCTTTCTTTACGCCTTTGCCTTTGAAATTTGAGGCTACACAAAGCTCTCTGGTCGAAAGCTTGCATGGGTCTTGAAAGTGAGTCCTTTATTACCAAAATAATAATAATAATAATAAGTAGCAAAGTGAGACCAATGTCTTAAAAATCGATATTATCGGCAATATTTCGCCGATAATATCGTTTTTTTGACCCGGCGATATTTTTTTGAGTAAAAATAAAATATCTTTAAAATATCACGATAATATCGCTAATATCGCGATATTATCGCGATATTCGTCGTCGTCGCCGCCGGCGGGAGGTGAGAAAGGGAGGAGGAAACCAGATCGAAGAAGAAGGATCCAGATCGAGGGAGAGACGGAGACGGAGAGACCGAGGGAGAGACGGAGATGGCGATGAGGTGGTGTCGCCGTTGATGTGGTGTGGAAGTGAGGGTGTGGGTTGTTCACGGGGAGAAGGAGAGAGTGCAGAGAGTGCAGAGAGGGCGAAGAGGAAAAATGAGGGTTGTTCACTGGGAGAAGGAGAGAGTGCAGAGAGTGCAGAGAGCGATGAGGTGGTGTCGCCGTTGAAGTGGTGTGGAAGTGAGGGTGTGGCGTGTGGGTTGGTTCACGGGGAGAATGAGAGAGTGCAGAGAGTGCAGAGAGAGAGAGCACGGTAGAGATGAGAGAGTGAGGGAAAAGAGAGAACTGAGAGAAAAGAGAGACGGGGACACAAAAGCAAGGTGGGCCCCCTGGGCACACCTATTAAGATCCAAAAATAATTTTAAAAGCAAGATAAACTCAAACTTAGTGAAAATACAATTTAAATTGGGGGTGGGTGTAACAATCTACCTCTCTTAAAAGAATTTCGTCTCCGAAATTTAAAATCACTTACTAAACTGAAATACTCGAAAATAGGAAGAAGAATATATGTATAAAAAGAAATCAAGTCCAAATAATTACATCATATTAAAATTTGAATAATTTTTTTTCAGTTATATATATTCTATATGATAAATTTCTATTTTAAATCAAGTCCAAATAATTACATCATATTAAAATTTGATTATTTTTTTTTCAGTTACATATATTATATATGATAAATTTCTATTTTAAATCAAGTCCAAATAATTACATCATATTAAAATTTGAATAATTTTTTTTCAGTTATATATATTCTATATGATAAATTTCTATTTTAAATCAAGTCCAAATAATTACATCATATTAAAATTTGATTATTTTTTTTTCAGTTACATATATTATATATGATAAATTTCTATTTTAAATCAAGTCCAAATAATTACATCATATTAAAATTTGATTATTTTTTTTTCAGTTACATATATTATATATGATAAATTTCTATTTTAAATCAAGTCCAAATAATTACATCATACTAAAATTTGATTAATTTCTTTTCAAGTATCTACTTTTGAACTACTCACCACGTTCACTCTATGTGATACTAAATCACTCATGTATCTTGCCATACAATGTATAAAGTGTAAAATATTGTACTAATTCATTATATATAAATGATTATGGTGTGTTTAAACTTATTTCATTAATTACTACATATTTTCTACACTTACAATGTTTGCCAGCTCGCTATATAATCAACTTAAATCAGTTAAATCCATCATGCAATGCATTTCCTTCCAATTTTTTGTGATAAACTAATAGATAATTGACTAAATAAACATCTTGCAAAGTTTCAATAAAAATTTCCAAGTTTTTCTTACAATTTCCGTGGTTTCCATGTAATTTTATCGATATCGATATTATCCCGATATTTCCATCGATATTTCCGTGTTTTCGGACTACCGATATTTCCGATATTACCGATATTTAATACCTTGAGTGAGACATTTGACATTGCTTCGACAAACTAGGATATGTTTGAAAATTCCGATAAGGTGAAATACACTTCCACACAATTAATAGCGTTTTTAACTACATTTGGTAAAATAAAATTAAATATGGTCTATGTTTGTAAAATACTTTTCAAAAATGAACCATTTTCAAATATTTTTCCAAACAGTACTAAGGCATTGGAAATTAAACTTTGACATTGTTAATAAATTAATTTAAAGCTGGTTAAAGCTTTACACACGCTGCTCAAAAAACCATTTTTTTTTTGTAAGCAGATGAATAATATCAATTAATGAAATTTTCATATTGACAATTATGTCTCATTCTTTTTTTTTCTTTGCTAAAAACACTATTAGTATTATAGTTTACAAAATACTTATATGTTTTTTATTCACTGTTGTTATTCTCACATCACAACAGAAGTAATTTAAAGAAAAAACACAACAACCTCAAACTAGCTCTTGTACGCTTATGGGAAAAATACTTGACACTCGAGACGAAAAACTGAAGTTATTTCACATACAAAAATATGATTAAATACTAATTATAACAAGAATGATGCTATTCACACACCCTTGTTAATTTGTAGTCATTAATCTTCTTCAATTCATTCAATTTGCCGATCAAAAATTAAGAAAAACGTGTGTGTGACATCCCACATCGCCCAGGGGAGTGATCCTTAAATGTATATTCCCATCCCTACCTAGCACGAGGCCTTTTGGGAGCTCACTGGCTTCGGGTTCCGTTGGAACTCCGAAGTTAAGCGAGAAGATGGCTAGAGCACTCCCAAGATGGGTGACCAACTGGGAAGTTGCTCGTGAGTACCCAGAAACAAAACCGTGAGGGCGTGGTCGGGGCCCAAAGCGGACAATATCGTGCTACGGTGGTGGAGCGGGCCCGGGAAGTGGTCCTGCCCGGGCCGGGATGTAACAATTGGTATCAGAGCCTAACCCTGGCCGCGTGTGTGTCGACGAGGACGTCGGGCCCCTAAGAGGGGTGGATTGTGACATCCCACATCGCCCAGGGGAGTGATCCTTAAATGTATATTCCCATCCCTACCTAGCACGAGGCCTTTTGGGAGCTCACTGGCTTCGGGTTCCGTTGGAACTCCGAAGTTAAGCGAGAAGGGGGCTAGAGCACTCCCAGGATGGGTGACCAACTGGGAAGTTGCTCGTGAGTTCCCAGAAACAAAACCGTGAGGGCGTGGTCGGGGCCCAAAGCGGACAATATCGTGCTACGGTGGTGGAGCGGGCCCGGGAAGTGGTCCCGCCCGGGCCGGGATGTAACATGTGAAAAATAAAAATGGGTGTATAAATTGCACGATACTTATAACAAACATGTTTATGAGCAAAGTTGAAGTTTGTTAGTATGACTTTTATCAACTGTTCAATATTCTAGAATTCTTATTTTTTTTATTTTATTATTTTGGGTAAAAACAATTTTCTAGATTAATAATACTTTCTTATTCAAACTACCCATAATTCATCCATTAAAGGGCCAGCAACTCTCGAAGGTAGGGTTCTGGCTTTTTGCCTGCGCTTTCCCTCATTTGAGAGGAATTTCTTTTATCATAGTGCGCTACGCGCGATTTACTTTTGTGACTACAAACAACATATATATTTTTATTTATTCTGTGACTTGATATCAGAAGTAATAGTTAGAATTAATGGGTTCTACTTACCTCTCTGAAAGCTTTGTACGATAAGTAAAACACATCCACCAATTGTAGTAGTTCTTTGAAATCCCAAACTCATTTGCTCCCTCGCATCTATTTTTCAAACACTCTTTGACTATCGTAATTTGCCTCCTTGTACAGTTGTGGAGCCATGAACTATGATGTCCCTACTTCAATCAAAATGTAGATAAATCTAAACATATATTAACTTCTCTAAGTAAACCATCATATTTCTCACAAACTAAACACCAACATTTGATAGGGAGGTAAAGATTTTAAAGAGAATTCTAATTGTTGAAGCAATATGATAGGAATATGAGGGTAAAGGTTGTTATATGACAATTGGGATAGTGCCAAGTGTCATTATATTAGTGAATAAAACTGTATTAGTTGTAAAAGTTGTTAGTTAGTTGTAATTGGTAAAGGTTGTTGGGGTCAGTTGCTATATAGCAGGAATTGTAAGATACAATTAGATATGATGAAAATAGTATTGTTTCCTTCTTGTTCATATTCTCTCTCTACTTCTATGGCAACTTAAGAGTCAAGGTCGATCAAGGGTCAATCATTGGTATCGAGCCAATCACGATCTTTCATCCCTTCTCTGTTCCGTATGACTCATTCTTCAACAAAGACAGCCATGTAATCGCAGAATCAACTTGCTGCGATAAACAACACTCTTAACATTCTGCTTTAGAGGTTTGACAACATGGAAGAGTGCCAAGATTCATCCGACGCTCAATTTAAGAAGTTTCATTGCGATTTTGTGGAGAAATGTAATATGGGTTTTCATGTGGATTCCTTTCAGATCCTAATTTGCATGAAGATGCAAGAACCCATCAATTCAACCGCCAAGATTCAGGCTTTCACCCACGACCTCCATTGGTGAAATTGGATTTTCCTCGCTTTCACGAAAGCGATGATCTTCTCGGCTGGATTTATAAAGCAGAACACTACTTTGATTACTAAGGCAATCCTAAGGACAAGAAGGTTCGAATGGCCTCTTTCCACATGGAGAATGAAGCACTTCAGTGGTCTCAATGGGGAAATTGTGTTAAGAATTACCCTAAATGGGAGAATTTCACAAAGATTTTTTGTCGCGAATTTGGATCATCTGATCTTGTTGATTGCACTGAGAATTTAGTGAAGCTTCGCAGAATGGGTTACTCAGGGATTATATCATTGAATTCTGATGACTGGTGAATCTTATTATGGAAATGACTCCAAGAATATTGAAAAGCTGCTTCATTCGTCATGATATCAAGATTCTTTGACCTTTTGTTGTTCATGAAGCTATCGCATATTCCCAACAAGTGGATGCTAAATTGGTAGAACTCAAGGTAAAATCTTTTTCAAGAAATTCCTTTCTTGCATCACAATTCAAGCCTACTCATTTGTTTGACATTACCAATATACCAAAACCTAAGTCTTTAACATGGAATGATAACTTTAGAAGACTAACAGCTGCAAAAATTGAGTTTCGTAGAAAAAATAGATTGTGTTTCAATTGTGATGAGAAATTCTCTAAAGAACATGTGTGTGCTGGTCCAAAATGACAAATTTTACTTATGGATGTGTATGAAACTAGACATCTTACTAAGCATGAATCTGATGATAATGAAGAACCTGAAGTCACGGCTTGTGCAGTTTATGGTATGCCTTCTCCAAAGTCAATCAGAACCATGAAAGTCAATGGGTTAGTGTTGACTTGTCTTGCTTTTTTCTTGATAGATTCAGGTAGCTCGCACAATTTCATTGATATTGTCTTAGTAAAATAGTTGAAGGGTCACTTAGATACTACACATCCATTTTCTGTTAAGATTACAAATGGAAGCTCCCTCACCAGCCTTGGTTGCATAGCCCAAGTCTCTATTCGAATTCAGAATTATGCAGTTGTCTTGGATTTCTATGCTCTTCTTTTGGGAGGGTGTGATATTGATCTCGGAGTATAGTGGTTGAGAATGTTTGTACCATACTTGACCAATCCTGAAACTACTAAGCACTGGTCAACATTATATCGTCAATGACCTACAAGAGTTTCCCTCAACCAGAAGGCCAATCACAACTCGACATATGTCAGCGTCAGAGGAAAATCACAGTGCGACATGTGTCAACATTATAGACCAATCACATCACGACACGTGTCAATGTCAGAATAAAGCTAGAAACTCTCTTCTATAAATAGAGATCATTCTCCCACAATAATTCTTACTGTCATTTGTACTAAATCATTTACTAGAACTTACTAAATGAGAGCTTGAACCTATGTATTTGTGTAAACCCTTCACAACTAATGAGAATTCCTCTACTCCGTGAACGTAACCAATCTGGGTGAACCACGTACATCCTGTGTTTGCTTCTCTGTCTCTGTCTATTTACATACTTATCCACACTAGTGACTGGAGCAATCTAGCGAAGGTCACAAACTTGACACTTTTTGTTGTACCAAAGTCCTCATTGACTTTGTGCATCAACATTTTGTGCCGTATGTGGGAACAACACTTATTCCGACTCCCTTCAGCTTTGTCAAGCTGGTCTCCATAGTTCGTGCACTTTCCTTTAATAAGGCATTCTTCTCAAACATAGAGAGAGCAAAAGAAGCCACAACATACAGAATGACACTCCCTTTGTGTATATTGTGAGGCAGTAAATGAAAGAACAAAAGAAGTTTGTTTTTCAAGCTAAAGTTAATGAGCTGAAGGCTCAGAACAACAAGATAGCAATGAGGAATGAGATCCTCCAGGAGCAGTGTGAGAGGCTCTTCGAGATGCTTCACGAGGCTAGGCATACTTGATCACAAGAGCTCATTGCTTATGTGGACGTTAACCATCACCGAGATGCCCCCCAACATGAAGAGTCAATGGTCAATGGTCCAGGGAAGGAGCAGTATGACCTAGAGGAAAACAAGGGTATAGAGGATTCAGAGGTCTTCCGATAGACACATCCTAGAAGTTAGTACTGTGAGTCCAAGGAAAAACCACATGCCCTTGATCAAACTTCCATACTTCCAAGAGGTGATGGAAACTTGTGGAAGAAAGCTTCAGTAGTACATGACTTCACTCAAGACCCCCTTGTCCTACTGTTCCTAGAAGAAGTAAACAAGTTGAAGGCCAAATGTCAGGCTGAGATACCTGACTGGAATCAACCCAAGCCTGGTCCTCTTACTAGGAGGATCCTTGACACACCTCTCCAGGCAAAAACAAAGCAGAAGCTCGGCTTGCAACAATATACTAGAAGGGAGGATCTGATTGAACACCTTAACCTCTTTGAGTCCACCATGGCATACTGGATGCATACTGATGAAGCAGATGATAAGACTACCCTCAAAGCCTTCACGATAGGCCTAGGTGATTGTTTCTTCAAGTATATGATCAAAGCCTTACTCTGAGGTAATGGCCCAAGCCTACAATTATGCATCCGCCGAAGCGAGGACATATCAAGAGAAGCCCCATACGACTATCTTTTATCAACAAATGGGAAGCAGGAGCCAGATCCAACCAAGTGAGAAAACCTCAACCTTCTAAACGATTGTGGAATCTCCTCTTGCCTTACCTAATGCTTCATCAGGACAACAAACATATCAATCTCAGGATAAGATGAGGGATTTCCATCCTCAACAGTCTCATTTTAATAAGAAGAATAAGGGTCACTATCATGACAACCAAGAGTATCGCTATGACAATGCACACTCTTAGGCAGCCAATGCAGTGAACCAAGCATAAGTCAAAACAAGCCCTACTCCAAGGTACGAGACATACACACCCTTGAATACCATGTGTTCATCCATTTACCCCAGTATAGCTCACTTGATACCAAAGCCAAAGCCGAGACAACCAAATTACAAGTCCACAAAGAAAACTGGCATGTTTTGTTGCTACCATGAATATAACAGCCATAACAACAAGAAGTGTATCACCCTCCATGACCATATCAAGGCTTTGGCACATGAAGGAAAAATTGGTCAATTTCTTCTTCACCCTCCAAGGGATAACCGTAACCAACGCCAAGTGAGCGTGATATATTATATTAGTAGCGGCATGCCCATTTCTGAATCTTCCAATTGGGTTATGAAAAACAATGAACGAGCCTTGAGGCCTGGCCACTAAGTGTTTCATATGGTAGATATCAGGGGAGGAAAGCATCAAAGGCCTAACTGGGATCCAATATGTTTCCACCCTGAGGAGGAAAGAAACGTCTACCCTTATAGTGACCCACTGATAGTGGAGGCTCACACAGCCAACTTTGATGTGCGGCTAATCCTTGTAGACACAGATGCTTCTGTCAATATCATGTTTGCTGAAGCTTTTAGAGCACTTAATGTAGCTAAACACTTGCTTGATTCTTCAATTACTCCATTGATAAGCTTCTTTGGTGATATCGTACAACCCTTAGAGAGTATACACATACCATTCACCATTGGTAGAGGCACTTACACAACTACTATTACCACTAATTTCCTTGTGGTCGACTACGCGACAGAGTACAATGTCATCTTTGGGCACACAGGCATCAATGATCTTAAGGCTTTGGTATCCACACATATGTTGTTGATGAAATTTCTAACACCTTATGGCAATGGTTACATAAGAGGATATCAACTTAGTGCACGATCATGCTACAACACTTCTATTAAGCAACAACATTTGCTTGTGCCCAAGGAAACTCTCTCCATACATGGCCAAGTTGGCTATCCGTAATGGCAATGGTCAACCAGACGATCCGTGAGATGACTTTTTCACCCAGCAAGCATAGCCGGCTGAAGAATTGGAGAAGGTCTCTATCTCAGAAGACTATTCGGATCGCATAGTGAAGATTGTCACCACTCATTCGGTTAGTATTGATCTCCTTTTTGCAACAGAACACTGATGTTTTTAGTTGGTCATATGAGGATATGCCATGTATCTCTCCCAATATCATCTGTCATCGCTTGAGTATTGATCCCAAGGCTAAGCCAGTGAAACAGAAACAATGATCTTATGATGTTGAACGATAAGAGGCAATAAAGGTAGAAGTTGAAAAACTCAAAGACATAGGCTTCGTCCGTGAAGTCAATTATCCAACGTGGGTAGCAAATGTTGTCCTTGTTAAGAAAAATTCGACCAAGGAAAATCTCATACTTCAAAAGATCTTATGGAGAATGTGTGTTGACTACACTGATCTAAGCAAAGGATGCCCGAATGATAGCTTTACCCTTCTTCTCATTGACAGACTTATCGACTCAACGGCAGGGTATGAACTCTTGAGCTTCATGGATGCTTAGTCAGGGTACAACCAAATCTTCATGAACCATTCGAACCAAGAACACACAACCTTCACTAGCAACAAAGGACTATATTACTATAAAGTCATGCTCTTCGGTCTAAAGAATGCAGGGGCAACTTATCAGAGACTAGTCAATTCAATGTTCGCCGAACAGATTGGGAAGAGCATGGAAGTTTATGTTGATGATATGCTAATCAAAAGCAAACATGCTGACCAAAACATCACTAACCTATCTGAAACTTTCACCATACTGAAGAGGTATCAAATGAGGTTGAACCCCAACAAATGTGCCTTCGGCGTGGGCTCTGTCAAATTCTTGGGCTTCATGATTAGCCAACAAGGCATTGAAACTAACCCCAAGAAGATCAAAATACTCTTTGATATGAAAGAGCCAATAACTTCAAAAGAAATCCAGAGCCTTACTAGTAGGGTGGCAGCCTTGACTAGGTTCATCTCTAAGGCCAAAGACAGATATGCTCCTTTCTTTGAAGCACTTAAGGGAAGTAAGAAGTGCATTACATGGACTGATGAATGCGTCGAGGCATTAAAGAACCTCAAGGAGTACATGAGTAAAGCTTCCCTACTCTTTAAACTTGAAGTTGATGATATCTTCATTATCTATCCATCTGTTTTGGCTTCAGCAGTCAGTTCTATTGTCATTCGAATGGATGGTAGTGTCGAACGACTCATCTACTACGCTAGCAAGGCCTTACAAGATGTAGAGACACGATACTCCAACATTGAGAAATTAGCTTTAGCATTGGTCATGTCTGCTCAAAAACTTCGCCCTTACATCCAAGCACACACCATCATCATGCTTACCAATCATCCCCTTCTACAAATACTCTTGAGTCCTGACACTTCGTGACAAATAATCAAATGGGCGATAACATTGGGTGAGTTTGACATTTCTTACCAACCAAAGCCAACTGAGAAAGGCCAAGTAGTTGCAGATTTCATCGCCGAATTCACATATCTTGTTAACATTTCTCCTACACCTGAGGCACTGGCTTATTTACCCTAAAAAACTCGGAAAGTAGAACCAACCTTCCTAGTATGGACTCTATATGTTGATGGCTCATCCAACCAATAAGGCTGTGGAGCAGAACTAGTCCTCACTACGCTCGACAAAGTAGCAATGGAGTATGCTCTTCGTTTCAAATTCAAGGCATCAAACAATGAGGTTGAATATGAGACCCTCCTGGCAGGCTTATGTTTGGCCAAACACCTTGGAGTTAAACAAATTGATATCTTCAGTGACTCCCAATAGGTGGTTAACCAGGTCATGAATAACTTTGATGTTAAGGATAACTCAATGGCAGCATATCTTTCGCAAACACAACTTTTGCTCAAACACTTCCACTACCAGATCACCCAAGTTCCTCGAGCGATAAACAATCATGCAGACGCCATGGCTCGCCTCGCCTTAGCAGTGAAAGACAAGATTGGAAAAAAAATTCATGTCGAATTGTTGGCAGCACCAATCACCATGACTGTGGAAGTGTGCAACTTACAATAAGGGGATAATTGGATCACCTCGATTTATAAATTCCTTGCTCATAGCACCCTCCCCAAATGATAAAGTCTAAGCTAAGCAAAAGTCTACACGATACCTGATCATTAATGACCAACTTTACAAGCGAGGTTTTAACCTGCCATACTTAAGGTATCTTATGTCTGCTGAGGCGGAAATTGTCCTTCGAGAGATACATAAGGGAGTCTATGGAGATCTTGTTGGATCTCGTTCGCTAGCACATAAGGCTTTTTGCCAAGGTTATTATTGGCCAACACTCCACCAAGATGCCATTAAAATTTTTCGTTCATGTGACAAGTGTCAACGCTATGCAACTATTTCTTACTGCCCTCCTGAGCCCTTCACTCCCATGATCAGCCCTTGGCCTAGTGGGGACTTGATTTGATCGGCCCAATACATGTGGGGAAGAGCAAGGTCCGATATGCAATCGTTGCATTAGACTACTTCACAAAGTGAGCCAAAGTAGAACCCTTAGCGACCATTACTAAGGCAAAGATAGAAGACTTCGTATGGAAGAACATCCTTTGCAGATTCGGCATTCCCAAGGTAATAGTCACTGACAATGGGTGACAGTTCGACAACAAGAAGTTCAGAAATCTATGCTCTAAGTTCAACATCAATTTATGTTTCACCTCCCCAGCTCATCCTCAAGCTAATGGACAAGTTGAGGCCATCAACAAAATAATTAAGCAAACTTTGAAGACCAATTTGGACAAGGCTAAAGGCTGTTAGCTAGAATTTATTCCCCAGGTTATTTGGTCATACCGCAGTTCGTATCGAACTTCAATAGAAGAAACTCCATTCTCACTCGCCTTTGGTACTGAGGCAGTTGTCTCAGTTAAGCTTAAGCAAGCTACAAACTGAGTCCAGAATTGTAGGCAAAGTGAAGTGACAAACAACTCACCCTCAACTTAGATCTAGTCAAGGAACACATAGATCAAGCTCACTTGAGGAATGTCGCTTAAAAGCAGCGTATCTCCAACTACTATGACTCTAGGGTCAAACCTCGCTTTTTCAAAGTACGGGACTGGGTATTGAAGAAAAGACTACTCTGTGACAGAGTCCCGAGCGAAGGCACACTCAGCCCAAACTGGGATAGACCATTTGAAGTTGTTGGCATCAGTCGCCCTGACTCATACACACTTAGAAACTCTGGTAGCAAGACCCTTAGCCATCTATGTAATGCAGATCACTTGAAATACTATTACAAGTAAACTCACATTGTACAAATGTTAAGCTATAATCATTCAGCATCCTCTGTAATGAAGGCCATCTGGCCGAATTCAATAAACAGATGATTCAGACAACTTGGTCTTCACTCTTTTACATTCCCAGCAATGAAACACTTGGTCATACCCTGACCTAATAAAATCCTAACTCAAAACCTCAACTTAAATGATTTATGTCAATCAACATAAACATCATACATTTCCTTCATGCATAACAAGACATTCATAATCATCACTCATGTTAATCAATATAAACATCATACATTCCCTTCATGCATAGCAAAACATTCATAAGCATCACACATGTCAATCAACATAAACATCATACATTTCAACACATTCATACATAAGCCAACCGAGCTTTGAAAGGGGTCAACATACTCTAATATCATTTGGCAACTAAGTGATGAAGGAACTCACCTTCATATCACTAACCAGGCAATGAAGAGTACAACTAGTACTATTAATAAACATTCTTACCTCAACAACTCACCATTCTTCCTACCAATTAGGTGAGAAGTAGTATAACTTGTACATGTGAACTCTTAGCATTCACAAATAATCAAAAACCCTTAAGCCTTACAACTCAAAAGAGGGATAAGCAAGCTTAACTTAATCCAACTGGTGGAGCACTTATGACCAACAAGGGTTATAGTCACCAACAAAGTCTTATTACAAGCTAACAAATGCTTCAGTGTATAGTATACAAAGATAAAGCTCTTCAACCCTCTTGCATCTGCTCCAGACATTTCCCCTCTGTAACAATGCAAACAATACAACTCGTAGAAAGCTTTGCACACTTTTGATCAAGACTGTGCGAAGCAACATCAATTTATATGGTTCCTCCGAACCTTCAACTACTACAATGTGTAGCTTGCCTCACACACTCTTGCTTAAGAGTGGGGAAGCAAAATCTATATGTGTTGTCTCTCCCAAATTTTCTTGTCCCTAGTTCAAAAAAAAAAAAAAAAAAGGGAAACACAAAAGCTTCATCAATGGAGGACAACTACAATTCTCAAAAGCTTCACACACTCTTGATTAAGATAGTGTGAAGCAAAACCAATTTATGGTGCCAACAAAAGCTTCATCAATGGAGGACAATTACAATTCTCAAAAGCTTCACACTCTTGATCAAGATAGTGTGAAGTGATGCGATGTAAAACAACACACAAATTAAACCCTCTTTTTGACAATTGTAGTAAAGATGTAAGTAGAGTATCGTTCTAGACCGGGGATTAGGAGGGATTGCTAATGCACCTAACTGACTTAAAAATATTAAACAAGACTAAAAAACACAAAACAAAACAAAACTCTGAAACAGAAAGCTAAACTATAATAACTTAAAACACACTAGAATAGTCAAAACAACAGAAAACTAGCAAATTGAATAAAAACATATACTAGGGATGGATTTAAATGAATTTGGGATTACAAAGCCTCAAAATACTCAAAAGACATCAAATTGTACAGATTATAACTAAAGAATACAACTTAACAATGGGGGGTTTGGTTTTGGACGAATTTAAACAAAAACTAAGTAAACTTTGTAAAACAGATTTTAAGACAGATTTGAGTAAATCAATGGATGAATGGATGGCTACAGGGTTTTTCTCCACACATGACACACTTGCATACAAACCAATTTTCAGTTGTTCTATCAATAAACCATGAATCTCAACACCCCAGATTAACCGTGAACAGCACTTTTTTAACCTTCAAGCTTTCCTTAAGTTATTGAATTGGACGGAAAAGTGCATACAACAATTCAAAACATTATTCAAAAGTCCCCTACGTGAACAGCACAATAGAGATACAATCAAAGATCATTAAGCTTTGTGAAAACTATAAGCATTGACGTGACATTCGTAACTATGAACAGCATGATACTCTTGCCAAGAATTCACTTAACGCGATTGTGACTAGCAACCTCCACTACTTGTGAATATAAGTTCATAACGATTAGGTGAAGCTCCCTTATATTCTAGCATCAAATTCATGCATGCAAACTAAGTATGCATCCTTAATCGACATACAAGAATAAGTTATAAATCAAGCAGTTAAGCAAATTGAATTCACAACTCATGAAATCACAACTGAAGGTAATCAATTCATATTACAAATATGTTCATGGCTTTGAATCAACCTCTAGCCAAAACGAATTTAGTTCCACATATTTGCAATTAAACAACTATAATTGAATTTAAACATGATAAACAAAAGTAGAAGACACCTAGAACGCTCCAACAATCCAACGTCTTGAATGGTTAGCACAGCTTCAAGTCCTCCTCCTTTCTTGTAAACATGCGGCACCAAGGTAGGTGTGGTGTTTGGATGGTCTAGGGGATGTGGCAGAGATGGGATAGGTTGAGAGAGTATGGAAGGGTGGTAGGGGATGGATAGGAAAAGAGGTGGATGGAAATGGATGGAGGAAGAAGGAAACTTGCGGCAAAAATTGTGTTGTTTATGGAATGTGTTGTAGATGTCAATTGGTCTTGTGATGGAGAAGCCTATTTATAGATTTTGAAAATGAATCACCACCACAAAATTTCTTGGTGAAGTAAGTGGATGTTGTAGGTGAAGTGGGTGTGGATGTTGTAGGTGAAGTGAGTGGATGTTGTAGGTGGAATAAGTGGATGTTGTAGGTGAAATAAGTGGATGTTATAGGTGGAATAAGTGGATGTTGTAGGTGAAATAAGTGAGTGTGATGTGTTTTTGGGTCAGAAAATAGGAAAGGAGAGGATCCCTTAATCTTCAATTTCATCCATCCACTTGGCTCCAAGCATAAGCTAACCATCCAATGCCCAAAAATGCTCCAAATTGCTCCAAATTGCACTTTCTTGTATACTTTGTCATTTTGGACCTACAAACACAAGAAAATAGCTTAAAATACTAAAATAATTAAGGACTAACAATCTAAATGCAAGGAAACAAGCTAACTAAGTTGTATAAATATACTCCTATCATGAAGCAAAACCAATTTATGGTGCCAGCAAAGCTTCATCAATGGAGGGAAACTACAATTCTCTAAAGCTTCACACACTCTTGATTAAGATAGTGTGAAGCAAAACTAATTTATGGTGCCCTACAAAGTTTCAACTACAAAGCTTCAACAACAAAGCTTCACCTACAAAGCTTCAACAACAAAGCTTCACTACAAAGCTTCACCTATAAAGCTTCAACTACAAAAGCTTCACCTAAAAAACTTCAACATAAAAGCTTCACCTCTACAAAGCTTCAACATAAAAGCTTCACCTACAAAGCTTCAACTACAAAAGCTTCGCCTACAAAGCTTCAACATAAAAGCTTTAACAACAAAGCTTCATGATCGGATCATATTTATATATATTTTTATATCAAATTCACTCATCTTTTCTTAGTTAGTTCGTTATATTTTGAGCTATTTACGTTATTTTTATGTTTTATAAGAATTTATCTAGCAAAGAAAATAAAAATAGAATAAGTGAAGTGTTAAGTATTAATTTCATCTAAACTATCTTGTTTGTTGAATTATACTTATCATTTAGAAAATAATATATATATATATATATATATATTAATATATATATTTATATATATATATATTTATTTATTTAAATATATTATGTGTTGTGTGCATGTGATCGGTGGGAGCATGAAAGAAAGCAGCATCTTGCTTTCGGTGAGCAATGAGTCAAAAGCAGAATTCATGATGGAAAATAGAAAATAATTAAAGGCCAAGGCATCAGCGAGGCAGCTTTGGGGAGAAAAATAAAAAGAAACAGAAGAAGGCAGCAGCGGATAGGCTGCGCGGAGAAAACGGAGGAGATTAGAAAGAAGTCAGAGAGCTCATCGGGAGGGGAATAATAGGCTGCCTTTGAGGCAGCGTTGACATAGGAGGGGCACTTGAGCTCAGCGTGAAGGGGAATCGAAGGCAGGGTGAGCTGCCCTCAAGGCAGCGTGCCACGGAGTCAGCTCGCACGGTTTCAGGTTGGCAGCTCGCACGGAAGCAGAGTGAGTCAGGCAGTCAAGCTGCCTTGCTGCTTTGGCAACTTGCGATTGAACCGAGAGAAGGCTGCCTCTTGGCATCCAATTGGAGAAGGAGCACGGGGAACCAAAGTCTAAGGGCACAGCCAAGCAGCTTAAGGGCGCACAGAAGGCACGCCAATTAGTGCAGTGGCACAGAGAAGCATAGAGCACAAATTACCCTCTTCGGTTTAATCCCTCCAAACTCAGATTTAACTTATGTTTTATTTATGTTTTAATTTATAAATAATGTGTAACTAATTTATTTTGGCTAGAGGTTAATTCAAAACCATGATTATATTTGTAATTTTAATTTGATTTACTCCAGTTATGAATTTATGAATGTTGGATGTGGTTTACTTTTCTGTTTTGATTAAGAACTTGTTTATGTATGTGGGTTAAGGGTCGACACTTAATTTGCATGCTTAGACTTGATGCTAGGATATAAGGGAATTTCACCTAATCGTTATGAACTTATATTCACAAGTAGTAAAGGTTGTTGATCACAATCGTGTTAAGTAAATTCTTGGCATAAGTTTCATGCAATTCATAGTAACAAGTGCCTCGTCAATGCTTATGATTTCCATTGAACTTAATGATCTTTGATATGTCTCTCTATCATGCGTATTCCATAGTTAGGGAACTTGATAAGAATAATTTGGTTGTGATGCGTATTCCGTCCAATTCAATGAATCTAGGGAAATCTGAAAGTTAATTTAAGCGGACCTAATTAACTTAGAGCATTGTCATTCATTCGTTTGTTGAATTCATAACTGGGAATCAATTTAGGTTGCATTTGTGTCATGTGTCGAGAAAAACCCTCTAGCCAATCTGTCGCCTATCCGTTCACTTTTAATTTTATGTTTTTGTCAATTTGTAATTTATTTAAGTTTAATTTACTTCGTCAAAACCAAATCAACCCCCCCCCCCCATTATTAAATTATATTATTTAGTTAGTTTTTATTATTTTTAATCTTTTAATTCGATTTCCGTCCATTTTAAATTCCTAGTGTTTAATTTGATTGTTTTTATTATTTTGAGTCATTTTAAGTGTGTTTCGAGTTTTTAGCATAGTTTTGTGTCTTTGAGTCTAGTTTAATGTTTTGAACTTTGTTTTTACGTTTTTAAATTAATTTAGAGTAGATTAGCAATCCCTCATAATCCCCGGCCTAGAACGATACCCTACTTACATCTTTACTACAACTGTCAAAAAGAGGGTTAAATTTGTGCGGTTTTAAAATCCCGTCAAATTTTTGGCGCCGTTGCCGGGGATTAGCAAATTTGCTAATCCCTTGTTTATGTTTTTGTTTGTGTTTTTTTTTTATTTTTTATTTTTTATTTTTTTATTTTTTATTTTTGTGTTTTTTATTTATTTATTATTATTTTTTATTTTATTTTATTTTTTGTTTTTGTCTTTTACTTTTGATATTTGATTTAGTTCTATTTCCTTGATTTCAGATCCTTGACAAGCAAGACATGGCTTTTGCTGAACTTCAAGCTCAAATAGCTCATCTTACTTCTATTTTTGTTGAAAGGTCTACAATGCAAAGTGTCCCTACATATGGTGGGCAAGATCATTCCAATTTTATGTGGCAGGAACATCAACAAGCTCTATACGAAGGATATTGGCAGCCATATGCGGATTCATATGCACCATCACAGCCTCCCCCTCAACCTTCACATCCAAATTCAGGTATATCAAATTATTATAAGGAAGTTATTCAGCAACTAAATTCTTTGGAGCAGGGCAGGGAAGCTCAACCATTTCAACAAGACGCATTTTGGCAACCAATTGAGGATTTCTATCAAGCAAAGGAGTTGGCTGAGTGGAACAATCAATTTGGGCAGAATGCAGAATGCATGGAACAAATTCAAGAACAAATGGTTGAAGATGAGCCCATGGATGAATTGCTACTGCTCGAAGAGGAGGAGGATGCACAAGGCACGGCAAGGGAAGAACAACCCTTGCCGCAACCTCCCAATGTTCCTACACCATCCCATTCAAGTAAGGTTGTTCCAAATTTAATTATTTCTAACTTTGTTCCCCCAAATGCACATTTCCCTGGCAGGTTCATGCAATCCACGAAAGATGAGGGGAAGAAAGGCATCTTGGACACCTTTCCAACAATTCACGAGGAAAAAGTGGTTGAGGAGCATCTTGAATTCATCAAGGAGGAAAATGGAGTGGATCACACGGCCACAACCTTCAAAATACCCAACCTGGCTGAAAACATCCCTTGTGCATTTGTTGAATGTGCTGCTACTTTAGAGCCACTATTGCAGCCCATAAGTAAGCCACCAACTCCAATTCCAATTCCCACTTCAATTAATCGTGTGTTACCTTCTCCATTGCAGGCACCTACTCAAATCCAATTTGATGAAAGAGTTTACATGGATCTTAGGACAGATCTCTATTCCCCTCCATACAAAGATCCAATGCTTGCATGTTTTGAGAAGCATTTCGTGGAGGATGTACCTAAGTTCTTATTGGAGCACATAGGTAAGCCACCAACTCAAATTCCAAATTCATTTTTGACTAATATGTTGTTGATGTCAATAATTAGGGCACCCGCTCTTGAAATTCAACCATTGCCGGAACATTTCAAGTATCACTGTCCATTCAAGGATAAACCCGTGCATTTGAATAAAGGAAGGGAGGCCGAGGAATCGCCCACAATCAGATTTGCATTCCTAAACCCTTCTCTTTACTGAATTTATTTTACTTTATTTAGTTCTTTCATTGTTTGTTTGCTCTTGTGTGAATTTATTTTATTTATTTTACGTTGATTTTTTTAAAATTTATAAAAAAATAAAATAAACTTCCATATTTAAAAAAAAAAAACATTCATATAAATAAAACACAAAAATATATACATATATATATATATAATTAAATAAACTTAAAAGCATAAATAAATTTTACAATATTACAAAAAACTAATAGCAATCATTGGTCATTGGTTAGGTGGCGCCTCAGAGGTCGACGGAGCTCCGGGAAGACGAAGAGCCAGAGTTGGAATCTCCAGAGCCGGAACGCTTGGTGCAACTCCAGAGGACGAAGGCAACATAAACCTCGGGAGTAGCGCCATGAACCTTTCATGATCACTCTGCATCCGACCGTCCGACTCCTGTAGCTGGTCCAGCTTCCTCTTCATGCTGGTCGAGTAACTAGTTGCAAGCATGTGCAACTCCTTGTTCTCGTGCCTGAGTCCTCTGACCTCCTGCCGAAGACTTGCCACCTCCGCCATCAGCGACTCCACCTGACGAGTTCGGGCAAGTAGGCGTTGGCCCATGTTTGAAACTGAGCCTGCACTTTGGACGCTAAGAGCAAGGGAGTCCTGAACAGCTAACTCGTCTGACTGCATGGATAGCATCCTATTGTCTCTAGGAGTAAGCAGATTCCTAGCAACCACCGTAGCGGTTATATCGTTCCTCATCATTGTGTCCCTGACTGTAAGAGGACCATTGGGGGATATAAAAGACGGATTCCAAATGTTGTTCGGAGCAGACGAGTCATCGTCTTCCCCGATATTCAAGTTTAGGCGACGGTCGGAGGGGCAAGACATTTTTAGAGGGTGTTGAGGAAGAAAAGAGATCGGAAAGATTAAAATTGCAGAAGTGCAAGAAGAGAGCGGAATGAGTAAGATTAAAGAAGTGCAGGAAGAGAGTGTTTACAGGAGGGAGTTCAAGTATGAAGTGGAGCAGAATTAGCGCCTCTATAAAAAGAAGAAAATGAAGAAGCGCCCGCTCCTCAGAGGTTGAAACGCGTCCTCACGCAATTCGGAAAAGCTGGACGCTCATTTCTCAAAAGAGCCGTTTCCTTTCTCAAAAGCTGGGCTTGACTCAGCAATCACGTGGCTTCAGCTTTTCCAGTTTTGTCGTCGCTCTCACATGCGGCTTGGAGCTTTGCGAAAACCACGGGCCGCACCCGGATTTGAACCCCGGTTTTCAAAAGATCATCATTCCAGTTTGTCGTCACTCGTCGCATGCGCAGTCAGCTTCGCGGAAATTACGGACGCGTTGTCAGAAAGCGCGTAACGGGCACTGTTCATCCATCCACCGGCTGCCGACAAATAGTGCGGGAATAGTTCCGGTTGAGGAAGAAAAATTTCTATAAGTTCGACCTTCGCCTTCCACATCAAAGGCACACCCTCTCCACCTCTAAACCTCTCAACCTCTTTTCATCTCCGATAATGTCTTCCCAAAGAAAGCTTTCGAGTTACTCAGTGTTCTTCATCCCTTGGATCACCCCAGAAAACAAATCATCCAGAGCAAAAGTATTTCATATCAAAAAGGTTAAAAGCAAAAGTATCTCATATCATGCTTTCTCCTCTCCTTCATCTGAGGAACGTGGAGAAAGTGAGATCCTGATTGCTTACCTAGTCTTGCTCTCGAGTACTCATCTCAGACCCCTCCCAGCCCACTTCAAAAATAAACCTGTGTTGAGGTACTTCTTCAAAAACAAAAGTACCTCACAGACGAAGCAGGATGAGTCTGAGTTACTTCGAAGAGCAGATGAGTCTGGGTTGATCCAAGAGTTCAAGAAGATGCCACACCTGCGTGGAGACCGGACTACTTGAAGCATGTGGAGACAACGTGCTGATTCATCCTCAACTAAGCTGAGGATCACTAACAAGAAGAAGGCCCATCCAGTTCAAGATGAAAGCTGTGGAAAATCAACAAGGACGACCAATGATCGCCTATTAGTTCTTTTCATTATCTTTTATTATCATTTTCAATTTTCGTTTACTTTATTTTCTATTTTTTTTTGCGTGCTTAACTGTTTATTTCTGTTCTTTGCAGGAACGTTTGGTTATTTTCTCCCTTGAAGTTGATTACAAAATTTACGCTTGGGGGTCATCGCTTGGTTTTCTGCAAATTAGAGAAGTTTTCAGTCCCTTTTCTTTATTTTGTTTCGTATTATTTATTCATTTTATTTTTATTTGCATATTTTTGTTTTATGACATTGGGGACAATGTCTAGTTTAAGTGTGGGGGTATCAAGTATAAAAAATTGACCAAATTGAAAATTTTTGTACCTTCGACTTTGAACTGGTTTCATTTGTTTCCATGTTATTGCTTTTTGTTTTCTTAAGGAGTTTTGTTTTATTTAATTTTTTTCGAAATTTTTTTAAAAAAATCCAAAAATATTGTCTTGTTTTCCTTATTGTTTTAAATTAGATTTTTTATTAGTTTCCCGACCCAATGATATAACTGGATGAAATTTGAACCATGATTATCAAGAACTTAGTTAACATGTGTTTTGTGAAATTCCTTATTCTCTTGTTAGTATTGTACATGTTTGATCATCTTTGAAAAACCAAATGCACATAGCCTTGTTGATGTGAAACTAAAGCATGACTTAAAGCTTCATATGTGAATTTAGTGACCATATACATCCTATGTGAGTTTTTGAGCCTATTGAAAGTGTGTGCATTTTTCATACACTCCTATTTTTTTCATGTGTGATGAACTTATGTGAGATGCATCTCTAGAACTTGCGTAACGATCTTTCGAAATATTTGTCATTGATTGCATGAACTTGAAAATGATAGAGGCATTAGGTTCACCACCATGGCCCAAATAACCATATTTCCCAAAAAAAAAAAAAATTATTATCATTAGATTGCCTATTTGAGCCGTTTTTGTGAGCCTTTTATTTCTTATCACCATATATGTCTACCCTTATACCTCAAACATGTTTCCTTACCCTTTCCAAGCGAGTAATTTGAGACTGTCTTATGAGAAACGTTTGTGAAGTACTTGGAAGGAGTTTGGCAAAAGAATAAGTGTGGGGGTATTCATGTTTGTATTTATTTTAAAATAAAATAAAAAGAAAATAAGAGAAGAAAAGAAAAAGAAAAAGAAAGATTGTATTCGAAGAAAATAAAAAGTTTAAAGTTTCAGTTTAGGGGTGTGGTTGGAAGTGCTAGAATAATCACTGGAGAACTTGAGTTCTTATAAATCTCAACTAAAAGAATTGTTTGCAATGTAGCTTGGAACTTGTGTTTTCCTATTCTTTCGTTTCAATAACCCTATCCCTAAGCCTCATTACATCCAATAAAGTCCTCTTGATTTAAGTTTTGCAATTATGATTGTGGAGAAGTGATTTTTATGCAAGCTTATGGTAGAACTTTCACATTTGTTTCTTTGAGCGAAACACATTAAAACTAAACACATATGTGATTGAGTGCATATCCCGTGAGAAGGTTGCTGGTTTGCATATGATGATTTTAAAAATAAAAACTTGAAATTGCATTAGCATGGCTATATCACACACTACACTTCAAGGATGATTTAAAGATTACTGCTAATATTTGAATAAGGAAGATGAGCTTGAATTAGCTTGTTTGGTGCTAGCTATGGTTCTTGATGATTTGCATTTTCAAATGAAATTCTATGAGGGTCAAATAAGGGGAAGCTAATGTTTTTCATGTTATTACTTGTTCTTGTTTTCTTTGTTTTGCTCGAGGACTAGCAAAAGCTAAGTGTGGGGGTATTTGATCGGATCATATTTATATATATTTTTATATCAAATTCACTCATCTTTTCTTAGTTAGTTCGTTATATTTTGAGCTATTTACGTTATTTTTATGTTTTATAAGAATTTATCTAGCAAAGAAAATAAAAATAGAATAAGTGAAGTGTTAAGTATTAATTTCATCTAAACTATCTTGTTTGTTGAATTATACTTATCATTTAGAAAATAATATATATATATATATATATATTTATTTAAATATATTATGTGTTGTGTGCATGTGATCGGTGGGAGCATGAAAGAAAGCAGCATCTTGCTTTCGGTGAGCAATGAGTCAAAAGCAGAATTCATGATGGAAAGCAGAAAATAATTAAAGCCCAAGGCATCAGCGAGGCAGCTTTGGGGAGAAAAATAAAAAGAAACAGAAGAAGGCAGCAGCGGATAGGCTGCGCGGAGAAAACAGAGGAGATTAGAAAGAAGTCAGAGAGCTCATCGGGAGGGGAATAATAGGCTGCCTTTGAGGCAGCGTTGACATAGGAGGGGCACTTGAGCTCAGCGTGAAGGGGAATCGAAGGCAGGGTGAGCTGCCCTCAAGGCAGCGTGCCACGGAGTCAGCTCGCACGGTTTCAGGTTGGCAGCTCGCACGGAAGCAGAGTGAGTCAGGCAGTCAAGCTGCCTTGCTGCTTTGGCAACTTGCGATTGAACCGAGAGAAGGCTGCCTCTTGGCATCCAATTGGAGAAGGAGCACGGGGAACCAAAGTCTAAGGGCACAGCCAAGCAGCTTAAGGGCGCACAGAAGGCACGCCAATTAGTGCAGTGGCACAGAGAAGCATAGAGCACAAATTACCCTCTTCGGTTTAATCCCTCCAAACTCAGATTTAACTTATGTTTTATTTATGTTTTAATTTATAAATAATGTGTAACTAATTTATTTTGGCTAGAGGTTAATTCAAAACCATGATTATATTTGTAATTTTAATTTGATTTACTCCAGTTATGAATTTATGAATGTTGGATGTGGTTTACTTTTCTGTTTTGATTAAGAACTTGTTTATGTATGTGGGTTAAGGGTCGACACTTAATTTGCATGCTTAGACTTGATGCTAGGATATAAGGGAATTTCACCTAATCGTTATGAACTTATATTCACAAGTAGTAAAGGTTGTTGATCACAATCGTGTTAAGTAAATTCTTGGCATAAGTTTCATGCAATTCATAGTAACAAGTGCCTCGTCAATGCTTATGATTTCCATTGAACTTAATGATCTTTGATATGTCTCTCTATCATGCGTATTCCATAGTTAGGGAACTTGATAAGAATAATTTGGTTGTGATGCGTATTCCGTCCAATTCAATGAATCTAGGGAAATCTGAAAGTTAATTTAAGCGGACCTAATTAACTTGGAGCATTGTCATTCATTCGTTTGTTGAATTCATAACTGGGAATCAATTTAGGTTGCATTTGTGTCATGTGTCGAGAAAAACCCTCTAGCCAATCCGTCGCCTATCCGTTCACTTTTAATTTTATGTTTTTGTCAATTTGTAATTTATTTAAGTTTAATTTACTTCGTCAAAACCAAATCAACCCCCCCCCCCCCATTATTAAATTATATTATTTAGTTAGTTTTTATTATTTTTAATCTTTTAATTCGATTTCCGTCCATTTTAAATTCCTAGTGTTTAATTTGATTGTTTTTATTATTTTGAGTCATTTTAATTGTGTTTCGAGTTTTTAGCATAGTTTTGTGTCTTTGAGTCTAGTTTAATGTTTTGAACTTTGTTTTTACGTTTTTAAATTAATTTAGAGTAGATTAGCAATCCCTCATAATCCCCGGCCTAGAACGATACCCTACTTACATCTTTACTACAACTGTCAAAAAGAGGGTTAAATTTGTGCGGTTTTAAAATCCCGTCACTTCACTTATAAAGCTTCAGTATAACAGGTTCACCTACAAAGCTTCAATATAAAAGCTTCACCTTCAAAGCTTCAACATCAAAGCTTCACCTACAAAGCTTCAACCTAAAAGCTTCACCTATAAAGCTTAAAAAAAAAATCATAGAAAACTAAAGATGAAGTTTTGTTAATTTGGAAACTTGACTACTAGCAAGACACCTTCTTCGTGAATTCTCTTGATCGGAGACTTGGGGGACTCCCACCATATACTACTACACTTCAGTACTCGAAAGTTTCGCGACTACTCAATAACTTGGATATTTCAAGTCCCCAACCGAGAAGCTTTCCTCACTCGGGAAATTAGGGGAGCACTGTATCAACCTAAAGGCATTACCCAGAAAGTTTCAACATACAAGCTTTAACAAAAAAAAAAAAAAAAAAAAACATTCAAAAGCTTGGTGAAATATGCCTTAGTGTCTTTAACACAATACATTGAATGAAATAAAGCTTATTTATTGATTATCTCCGATAAATTATAGATACGTGCATACACAAGAATAAAAACAAACAAACAAGAGGGAGCCTTCACAAAGGTTTCTCATGAGAAGCCTCAGGACTCGGCAAAGCCTTAGAACGATGAGGCACCAGAAGGTGATTATTTGAAGCCTCGGTACTGGGCAAAACCCCAGAAAGAGAAGACATCAGAGGTTGATCATTTCAAGCTTTAATACGCGGTAAAGCTCTAGAAGACAAAGGCAATAGATGCCTTTGGAACAAATCCACAAACCTCTGATGATCACTTAGAATCCGACTCTCTGATTCTTGCAGCCGGTCAAGCTTTCTCCTTATGCCCATGAAGTAGTTATGTGCAAGCATGTGTAACTGTCTATTTTCGTGCTTGAGCGTTCTGATCTCTTGTTTGAAACGACCATCAATGATTCAACTTGGCAGGTTTGAGCAAGTAGGTTTTGGACCACATTGGATACAAAACCCGCACACTAAACACTGAGAGCCAGAGAATCCTAAACAACCAACTTATCAGATCGTTTGGAGAGTATCCTGTTATCTTTGGGGGTGAAAAGATTCCTGGCAATCACAGTAATGATCATGTCATTCTTCATCACAGAGTCCTCAACAGTAAGAGGACTGGTAGGGGATAAGAAGGATGTGCGCTATATGTTGTCTTAAGGAGACATGGCTACCTCTTCCACAACATTCAAGTCAAAATGACGATAGGATGGGCAAGCCATTTTTAGAAATGATGATGGAAAAATGAGGTCCAATAAATCTTAGAAGTACAAAAATCAAAGCGGTAACTCTCTACACGTATTTCTTGAATAGAATTAGTGGCCCTATAAAAGAAAAGGCAACAGGGCTGCTTGTTCAAAAATCAAAGAGGCACTACACTCCGAATTTTGAGAGCCAAATTTCCTTGGATAAAATTTGTCGACAATCTTCACACACAACATCAGCTTTTCGGATAACACATGTAACTTTGCCAAAGATTTCTAACAAAGCTAAGGCATGTGAATTTTGAAGTGTCAGCTACCCTACTATTACCCACAAGGGCAAAGGAATAACACCACTACTTGCTAAGTAGGAAATCCTTATATGTGTCAACTTCCGTCCTCTATGGCAAAGTAGACTTGTGAGAATGCCTAATTTTTCCTCATCTCTAAGAATGCATCTTCAACAGATTTGCTTATTCAAAAATCGAAGAGGCAACGCTCTCCGAATTTTGAGAGCCAGATCTTCAACAGAGCTGCTTGTTCAAAAATTGAAGAGGCACCGTTCTTTGAACTTCAAAGAGCTAGATTTTCCCAGATAAAATTTGTCAGTAGTTTCCATAAGCAACATTAGCTTTTCAAATATAACGGATCACTTTATCAAAGATCTCTGACAAAGTTAAAATACGTGAATCTTGCAGCTCCCACTACATTGCTATGACCTAGAAGGGTAAAGGCACAACATTACTACTTGATGTTGCGGAAATTCGTATATATGTCGACCTCCGTCCTCCACGGCTAGGAAAACCTGTAAAAATGCTTAACCCTTATTCACATCTAAGAGGGCACTCCTAACGAAGCCTATCGAAATACTTAGCTTTCTCCCCCCCCCAATGATACCTCTGCACATAAGCCACACTAGATCAAGAGTATCTCATATCATCAGGGTCAAAAGTAAGAGTATCTCATATCATGCATTTTCCTTGTCTTTTTCTTTGCCCTTACTCTTACTTGCAAGACAAGGAGAAAGAAAGCAATCAGTCAAAACCTGAAATCAAACTTCTGATTCGGAACTGATTGCCCGGAACCTTTACCTAGTTGCCTACCTAGCAATTCTCTTGAGTACTCATCTTTAACTGTAGTCAAGGTCACAAATTCCTTCTGTAAATACCTTAGAACAGTTGATACAGTATTCGCTCTTTACATTGAAGCTGCCAAGCATGGGTGACTCGCTGAGAAGTAGTGTTCTAAAAAACCATTCAAATGCAAAGGTTGCACACCACTTCTGCTATGCAAAAGATTGAAGTAGAAAGTTTAATGATGAGCTGGAACAGGTTACTATAGCACGACGCCCTTCCTGTAGAACCGCATAATCCAAATGGATGATTCTAAGCCAAATCTAAGCTCAACATCGCTACCCTATCCAAACAACTCGAGAAGCTTCAACAACCTTTCACTGGCACCTTCGCCGAAGAGCAAAGCCTCGCTAGACAATGAGAAGGAGAACAATCAGACGGAACCCAAAATCAAACTTCTGATCTGGAACTAATTGCTTGGAATTCTTTTCCCTGATTGCTTACCCTTTTGTTTTGTCACCTCTTTTGGCAGATTTCCTCACTTAAGGACTTCGGGGGACTTATACTATATGGTTTGTATCATACTTGACCAACCCCGAAACTACAAGTAAACTTCAAGTGAAAATGATACATTACCTTATGTGTCAACATCAGCCAAAGATACTAGTCCTGGATGGAGGACAAGTATTTCCAGAGAGCATACCACTTCTACCTATGGGATAGATAAGGCAAGTGAAAACGATACCACACTTCGGTACTTAGGAGTTTCACGATTACTCAGTGGCTTAGATCTTGCAAGTCCCCAACCGAGTAGCTTCCCTCACTCGGGAACTTAGGGGAACATTGTTTATACCATACTTGACCAATCCTGAAACTACTAAGCACCGGTCAACATTATACCATCAAGGACCTACAAGAGTTTCCCTCCAACCAAAAGGCAAATCACAACATGACACATATCAATGTTAGAGGTCAATCATAGTGCAACACGTGTCAACATCAGAGGCCAATCACAGCACAACACGTATCAATGTCAGAATAAAGCTAGAAACTCTCTTCTATAAATAAAGATCTTCCTCTCATACTAATTTCTAATGTCATTTGTACTAAATCATTTACTAGAACTCACTAGAGGAGAGCTTGAACCTATGTATTTGTGTAAACCCTTCACACTAATGAGAACTCCTCTACTTCGTGGACGTAACCAATTTGGGTAAACCACATACATCCTGTGTTTGCTTCTCTGTCTCTGTCTATTTATATACTTATCCACACTATTGACTAGAGCAATCTAGCGAAGGTCACAAACTTGATACTTTCTATTGTACCAAAGTCCTCATTTATTTTGTGCATCAACAGAGAATATTAGGACCAGTTTTGTGAGATTTTGATAAGATTATGCAGTTTGTTGTTGGAAATACCACATTCTCTATCACAAGTCCTCAGGTTCAAGATCCCCAATTAATCTCTTCCTTGCAAATGGATAAGTTACTCATTCATGATCACAATTTGGGAACAACACTATTTGTTTTACAAGTCAATAAGGAAACCATACCTACTTCCAATCTTTCTCAGCTGAATTCCACATAAGAAACTGATTTGCAAGTTTTGTTGGACCAATTTCAGCCAATATTTTAAACATCATTCGGATTGTCTCCATCACAGTCTCATGACCACAGGATACCTTTAATAGAAGGGTGTAAACCTCCAAGTGCAAGCCCTTACAAGTATGGTCCATTCTAAAAGATTGAAATAGAAAAATGTGTCAAAGAACTACTAGATTCTGGTTTTATAAGACTAAGCCATAGCCTTTTCTCCTTTCCAGTTTTGTTAGTGAAGAAAACGGAGGGTACTTGGAGAATGTGCATGGATTATAGGGCACTCAATCTGTTGACAATTAAAGACAAGTATCTTATACCATTGATTGATGAGCTATTAGATGAACTCTTTGGTGTAAAATATTTATCCAAGTTGGATCTTAGGTCAGGTTATCATCATATTCATATACATCCCAAGGATATTGATAAAATTGCATTTCGAACTCATGAGGGCCATTATGAGTTCCTAGTTATCCCTTTTGGCTTGACAAACGCCTATGCATCTTTTCAAGGTCTACTGAATGAGATTTTCAGACCTTATTTGAGGAAATTCATCTTGGTATTTTTTGATAATATCTTGATATATAGTGCCTCTTGGGAATTACACCTCCATCATTTGAGTCTTGCTTTGAGTTTATTGCGAGATAATCACCTATTTGTCAAGCTCTCTAAGTGTTCTTTTAGGAAAATGAAAATTGAATATTTGGGGCATACAGTTTCTGAACTGTTGATCCTTTAAAATTAAAAGCCATTGAAAAATGACCTTTACCTGTTTTGTGAAAGCTTTAAGAGGGTTTTTAGGCCTCACTGGATACTATAAGAAATTTATTCCTCATTATGGTAGAATATGTGGTCCCTTAACTCAACTCACAAAAAGGATGGATTTGATTGGAGCCCTGCAGCCACAGCAGCATTTCAAGAACTCAAAAGTGCCATGATGTCTCCCACAGTCTTGGCTCACCCAGATTTTTCAAAACCATTCATTATTAAGAGTGATGCTTTAGGTAGGGGTATAGAAGCAGTGTTACAGCAAAAGGGTAAGCCGATTGCATTTACAAGCTAGTCTTTAGGACCAAAAAAATCAAGCTTTATCAACTTATGAAAGATAAATGTTAGCAGTGATTTATGCAGTTAAGAAGTGGCAATTTTATCTCATTGGGAACCATTTCATTATACGAATAGGTCACCACAGTCTAAAGTATTTTCTGTAGAATCGAGCTAAGTCTCATTTTCAGTAGAAATGGGTCTCTAAACTACTTGGCTTTGATTATGAAATTCAATACAAAAAAGCTGGTGACAACAAAGCAGTCGATGCTTTGTCTCGAATGTTTTCAGATTAAAAGACCATTCTTGCCACTACTTCAAACAATATTGTTGTTTCTGATACAAGTAGTGCTATTGCTATTTCAGTGAATCCCGGAGTGCTTGATAGTGAACTCACTGCCATATCTTACCCTTATATCTCTTGGCTCGATGATCTTCGCAAACATGTTAAGCAAGATAGTTGGATCTTAGCAAAATCACAAACTGTTTTGAATACAACTTTAGATTCTATCCCATTGGAATTTTTGAGATACCACTTTGCTAATGGGTTTTTAAGGTACAAAAATAGGATTGTCTTAAGTCCTACAAGTTCTTGGAGGGAGAAATTGTTTGAGGAGCATCATTGCACACTTAGTGCAGATCATGCAGGTTTTCTCAATACTTACAAATAGATCTCCAAGTTGTTTTATTGGGAGGGTATGAAGAACGACATCAGGGACATGGTTGCTGGATGTGATATCTGTCAGAAAAAAAAGTACGAGTCACTTGCTCCAACTGGACTCCTTAACCCTTTACATATTCCCTAAGGGTGTGGATTGACATATTTATGGATTTCATCACTGGACTTCCTTATTGCAAAGGCAAATCTGTCTATTTGTATTTGTTGACCGGTTTTCAAAAGTTGTACACTTTCTGTCCATATCTCACCCTTATACAGCCCATTCAGTAGCTCAGCTCTTCATTGATCAAGTGTTTAAACTACATAGGATGCCAACCTCTATTGTCTTAGATAGAGATGTAATCTTCATCAGCTCATTTTGGAACTTCTTTAAACTTCAAGGCTCCAGTTCAGGATTTCATCCCCAAACAGATGGGCAGACTAAAGTTTTAAATCGGTGTTTAGAAACATACCTACAGTGTTTCTGTAGCTTGTAGCCCAAGCAATGGCTGAAATGGCTTCCTTGGGTGAAGTGGAGTTACAATACATCTTATCACTCTGCAACTAAGCTCACACCCTATAAAGTGGTGTATGGACAGCCTCCTCCACATGTTCCGATCTATGAATCTGGTACTACAAAGATTGACTCAGTGGATCAGTGTTTACAAGATAGAACCAGGATTTTATCTCTTCTAAAGACCAATATGGAAACAGCTTAAGTGAGGATGAAAAGTCAAGCGGACAAACATAGAACTGAAATGTGTTTTGAAATTTGTGATTTTGTGTATCTCAAGTTGGTACCTTACCAACAAAAGTCACTGGTTTTACATCCTTACCATAAATTGCATCCCCAGTTTTATGAACCTTTTGAGATTCTTCCTAAGGTAAGACATGTGGTAGATCTTTTGAGATTCTTCCTAAGGTAAGACATGTGGCTTACAAATTGAAGTTGCCACCTAATTGTAAGATTCACTCAGTTTTTCATGTTCCTTGTCTCAAAAAAACAACTGGGCACGTCAGCCTCTACTACTTTGCCACAACGATCAGTTCATGGTACGGGTTTGATTCAAGATGAACTAGCAGCTATCATGGATCGTAGGGTAATTCAACAAGGGTTGACTTAAGTCACTGAAGTCTTAGTGCATTGGCAGAAGCATCATGTTGCAGATGCATCTTGGGAGAGTTTGGATGATTGATAGGAGCATATTTATGCGACTTAGCTTGCTTGTTTTCTTGCATTTTGGTTATTATTTAATATTTATTATAGTGTTTAAAGTCATTTTTCGTGTGTTTGTAGGTTTATATGTCAAAGTATGCAAAAAGAAGCAATTTGGAGCATTCTAGAGCATTTTTGGGCCAAAATTGGATAGTGCAAGCATGGAGGCATGAGGATGGACGAATTTGATGCAAAGAAGCCCAAGAACTTGATGCAAAGAAGCCCAAGAATTTGTGGCAATGGGCCTAAAAAAAAATGATGTAATGCTTATCTCACCATGACATTTGAGTGGATGATGCAATGCTTAGTTCACCATGACATGTGAGTAGATGATGCAATGCTTAGTTCATCATGACATGTGAAGTGGATGACTCAAAACCTAACCCACCAACAATTTTCCATTCTTGTCGTGGGTTTTGTGTCACTTCCACCAGAAATTTGCATTAAACAAGCATTAAACAAGTCCATCCTCTCCCTATAAATACCCATGGTAGCAACCTCATTCAAATCATCCAAGAATAAACCATTCTACAAGCCTTTCCTTGCCTCTCCCTACATATCTAAACTTCCCCCATCCATTCCTCCATAAAACCAACCCTTCAACATCATTCAAAGCTTTGTGCCGCAACAAAGAGAAGAAGAGGAAAATCCTTGGATGCGCTTGGATCGTTGGAAAGTTTGGGTGTTTTCTTTCTTTTGTTTTTCAATGTTTAATTTAAATTGTTGTTCAATTATGTTAAACATGTGGAACTAATTTCTTTTTAGTTAGAGGCAAATTTGAAGCCATGGACATATGTTGGTTATGATTTGATTTACTCCAGTTATGAATTCATAAACTTTAGATGTGGTTTACTTTTCTGTTTTGATTAAGAACTTGTTTATGTATGTGGGTTAAGGGTCGACACTTAATTTGCATGCCTAAACTTGATGCTAGGATATAAGGGAATTTCACCTAATCGTTATGAACTTATATTCATGAGTAGTAAAGATCGCTAGTCACGATTGTGTTAAGTAAACCCTTGGCAAGAGTAACATGCGTATTCCATAGTTATGAATGCCTAGTCAATGTTTATGATTTCCGTTGAACTTAATGATCTTTGTTAAATGTCTCTATTATGCGTATTCCATAGTTAGGGACTTTGATGAGGAATAATTTGGTTGTAATGCGTATTCCTTGCAATCCAATGAATCTAGGGAAATCTAAGAGTTAATTTAAGCAAACCTAATTAACTTGGAATATTGTCATTTATCGTTTGTTGAAGTCATAACTGGGAATCAAATTATATGCATATGTTCATGTGTGGATAAGGAACCCTCTAACTAGTTTCTCATCATTCTATTTCATCAAAATCTATTTTGGTTTAAGTTTGTTTTCAAAGTTTAAGTTTTAAAGTTCAATTTTCATCAAAACAAAACCCCTTGCTTTTAAGTCTTGCTTTTAGAGTCAAAACTTGTTTTCTTTAAATCTTTTGAGTCTTTTAAAGTTATATTTTCGTCCAAATCACTTGTTAAGTTTAGAATTGAGTCTTTTTGATTATTATTTGTTGTTTTGAGTGTTTTAAATTAGTTTTGAGTTTATAGAGTCTAGTTTAGTGTTTTTGAGTCTTATATTTATTGATTAGCATCCCTAGTTAATCCCCGGTCTAGAACGATCCCTACTTACATCATTACTACAATTGTCATCAATAGGGTTTAATTTATGTGTCAAGTAATTCTCGAACCAATGATTTGGAAGCTTGATTTCTTAACTTCCAGCTTTGAGGACAAGGCTAATTTCAAAGGGGGGAGTAAATGATAGGAATCTGAGGGTAAAGGTTGTTGTATGAAAATTGGGATAGTGCCAAGTGTCATCATATTAGTGAATAAAATTGTGTTAGTTGTAAAAGTTGTTAGTTAGTTGTAATTGGTAACGCTTGTTGAGGTTAGTTGCTATATAGGAGGAATTGTAAGATACAACTAGATATGGTGAAAATAGTATTGTTTCTTTCTTGTTCATACTCTCTCTCTCTACTTCTATGGTAGCTTAAGAGTCAAGGTCGATCAAGGATCTATCACAATAACGTGGTGATAAACAATTAATAATGTCCATAGTGCAAACGGAGAAAATAAAACTATAATTTATATTCTCTCTTGAAGGTATCCATAATATATAACCAAAAAATGGTATTATCAGTAGTTTACACATTCTGATCGAACTTCAGAAGTTGGAAGAAAAAGTATGTCCACAGAAATTATCTGATTACATGCTACATATTCAAAGTAACCCATCATCAACTTGCGTTCCCAATTCTATCTCAACCAAAATTCACCTTCCAAACACAAAAGTTCACATCAATTCAAACTCATCATACTAAAAATAAAAAACAGAGGAAAAAAAATAACCAATTTCACATGAACAAATCAATCTGAGTTCTAACTTAGTTTTCCTGCAGTAAAACGACCGAAGTTAAGAAAAACCAAAAACATAAAATGAGCGATAAGGAAGAGAAACAAATCCCGCTGATAATTTTTAAAATTTACCCAAACCATTCGGATTTGTAGAATACTTAATGTACATTTGTGAGTTCTTGGGAGTTATTTTATTTTCTCTGTTTGCAGTTTATTTGGAGTCATCCACGATCATGTTTCCTTTTTGCACGTTTAATTTCTTTTCTTATTTTCCTTCTGTTTAATCTCTTTTAATTATTACCTTTTCTTACAAAACTACCCTTGGTAAAAAAATTCTGTATTTCTTTTCACTTAATTGATGTTCTAGGCCAGGGATTAAAAGGGATGCTAATCTACTCTAATTAGACTCTAAAACACTAAACTAGACTCAAATAACTCAAAAACGGGTACTAGGAATTACTTTGGACGTTTTCTAGACTTACTAGACTCAAAACAAGCTAATTAGACCCAAAACACACAAAACAGATTACTAAGACTCAAAAGTAACACCTAAGAGTGATTTGGACGAAAAATAAACTTAACTTGATTCAAAAGACTAACTAGGACTTGTTTTGACAACTTTACACTAAACTGACACAATTGAAAAACAAGGTATTGGTTTTAGACTAAATTAAACTTAAACAAATAGAATTGCAAAGTAAACTTAACAAGACACGAAATTGTGTGAATGAATGGGTGAAAGGCTAGCTAAAGGGTCCTTCTCCACACATGACACATATGCAACGTAAATCGATTTCCAGTTGTTCTTTCTATAAACCATGAACCTCAACACCCAAGTTAACCGTGAACTGCACTTCTTTAACCATCAGATTTTCCTTAAGTTATTGAATTGGACAGACAAGGCATACAACAACCCAAAACATTCTTCAAAAGTTCCCTACATGAACTGCATAATAGAGATACAATCAAAGATCATTAAGTTCTATGAAAATCATAAGCATTGACAAGGCATTCGTAACTATGAACTGCTTGATACTCCCGCCAGGAATTCACTTAACGCGATTGTGACTAGCAACCTTCACTACTTGTAAATATAATTTCGTAACTATTAGGTGAAACTCTTACATTTTAGCATCAAATTCATGCATGCAAACTAAGTATGCATCCTTAATCAACATACAAGAATAAGTTTTAATCAAACAGTTAAGCAAATTGCATTCACAGTTTATGAATTCACAACTGGATGTAATCAATTCATGTCATATATATGTTCATGGCTTTGAAAATAAAGATAGATTACACCTAGAAACGCTCCAGCGATCCAACGTCTTGAATGGCAAGCACGGCTCCAGATGGCACTTTCTTTCTCCTTGCTTAGTTGCGGCACAAGAAGGGTGTGTGTACGAATTGTGGTCTGGGAATGGCGTAGAGAGTAGTATGGAATGGTCTAGGGGGTGGTAAACTTATTTGTGCGACAGAAACATGTATTTATAGTGCTAAAAACCCACGGCACAAAGGTAACATACGAAAATGACTTCAACAATTCAATCCCTCAAGGAAAAGGTTCATCTAGAAGGAAAAAACCAGGAAGGAAAAGGATAAGTTTATGTGGCTTCCAGAAGGCCAAACTAAAGGGATTAGGCGCAAGATTTGTAGGACATCTAGAAGGATAGGTGCGGCACAAACTTAGGAAAGGATAAGGCCAGTGAGAAACTAGAAACATGGTTTAAATGTGTCTAAGTCTGAAAATAGGTCCCCCTTGCAGCTGGAAATAAGTTAGGATAGGATTAGGATAGGATAAGGCAAGATAAGGTTAGGATAAGGTTAGTTAAGATAAGGATAAGATAAGGTAGTTTGGATAATGTTTGGATAATTCTCATTCTTTTGAGCTGATTCCTTATCACCAATGGCTTGAATTAACTTCTTCAACTCTGAACCACTTTCCTAGCCTCTCTTGAACTTCAAAGTCATCCATCCATTTTGCACCATGCTTGTGATATCCATTCCAAGCCCAGAATTGCTCTAAAATGCTCAATTTTGCACTTTCTTGCCAACTTTGCTTCTTGGACCTACAAACACACGAAAATGACTTAAAACACTCTAATAAGCAACAAATAACTAAGTAAATGCAAGAAAACAAACTAACTAAGTCGCACAAGTATGCTCCTATCATTAATGCATTTTTTTTTTGGTTTCAAGGGCATTATTGTCCAATTACTTTTGGTGAAGCCTTGAGACACCAAAATTGACTTATGTCTTTCTAATTGTAAAGATTTCAAATATTTGAGTACTTTGAATATTTTGACCCTTAGTTTTTTTATATAAAAATATAAAAAAATAAAGATTTAAGATTAAAATGTCTAAAATTCGGAGCAGAACATTTAAAATCTAAATTTTTTAACAGAAGTCACAATTTATTTTGTGAAGTACATATAGTTTATAGTTTTGGGATGTGTTATTCAAATACTCATTTTTACTTCTCACACACCCCTTGTAAATGTTTGCTTTTTGATCTTCTTTAATCAATTTGGTCTGTCAGTTGCAAATTAAGAGGGTATGTGAGAAGTAAAAAAGAATGTGCAGATAGCACATCCCTTATTTAAAAAGCGGTCCCAGAAAATGACTAAACAACCCGTAAATCTTTTAATGGCTATCAGTGGATCTTACTTTCTCATTTTGAAGTTAATTTGTTACTCTCCTAAGAGCAATTCCACTCCTAAAAAATGCGCTGGCACCCAGCCCATTTAATCCACTCAAATGAATAGTAATTTATCCAAATGAACAGTAATTGGCCAAATGTATCTCCACCCCTAAAAAATACGTTGGCCCAAAGTCTAGTCAATTCGTATTAAAATATTATTAATTTTTTTATAAAATAATAAGAAAATTAATTTTATTTATAATTTCGAATTGGATTTTTAACCAATTTTATCACGCCATGCGTCATTATCTGAAATTACTATTTTGTGGATAGATTTTCAATAAGATTTTCATCCAATCCCAACGCGCCACATGTCACTGTCTGCTTACAATCCCTTAGAATAAATTTCGATAAGATTTTCAACCAATCACATAATGCCACGTGGCATTATCCACAACCTCATCCTTTCTTTTGTTGTCCATATAAACCCTACATCCATTCTAATTCATACACCAAATTCAAACTAGCTCAGAATCCTTCTTCATCGTTTTTAAACCTTGAGTTCTTACAATGTCTTCTTTAATGAGATTGTATGAAATCGATGAGCAACAGAAAAAATTGTTGGCAGAACAGGAATAATTGTTCAATCTCGAGGATGGTGGAGATGAGGCATTCGTAATGGAAGAGGACGAGGAGGATGAACATAGAAGGCAGAGCGCCTCACATTCCCTTCGTGTCATGCAAGCTGTGGGTTAGATCTCCAACCCCAGATGTGCCGCAAACTTAGATAGAAAGAGGGAAATACGAGGTAAATATCTCTTGGAAGATTATTTTATCCTCAACAGTTTATTCCCTGATCATATTTTTAGACCTCGTTTTAGAACAATGAGTACCTTTGGAACCCATGATAATGGACCTAGTAGACGACATTTACCCAAGGTGGACAACGTTTGTCAAAATAGTGCCACATCCACAAAGTGAAAAGGAAAAAAACTTCACAAGATGTCAAGAGGGGTGTAGGAAGGATATGGAGCATTGTTTTGTTATCCTGCAAGCTCATTGGGCGATTGTCAGGGCTTGTGCCAGATTGTTTGATGTTGAGACTCTTTGATCCATAATGATTGCGTGTATCATGCTCCACAACATGATCGTGGAAGATGAGTATGATTATAATGCCATCGATGAATATGAGCCGAACACGATGAACAATTCCAGAACATGTATATATTGTGCTCATGACCGCACCAAAAATCTCGTGCAACATGAGCCATTGGAAAGGGATGGACATTACATTCAATTAATCATTGATCGGTACACTTCAATGCAAACCATACATGCACTTAAGACATCAAAGTGACTTGATTGAGCCCTTGTGGGGATTGAAACAAGGTAAAGAAACTTAAAAGGAGCTTGTGGTCAAAGAATAAAGTTCTTAGTTTATTTGGTGTGTTTTTTTAAAGTCTTATTTGGTGAGTTTATGTAATTTTATTTGGTGTGTTTTTTTTTTTTAGTTTATTTGGTGAGTTTATGTAATTTTATTTACTGTGGTTATGCAATTTTATTTGGTGTGTTTATGCAATTTTATTTGGTGTGTTTATGTGATTTTATTTTGGTGTCTTTATTTAATTTTATTTGGTGTGTTTAAATAAAGTACTATAAATAAATAAGAAATTACATAAAGTACTATAAATAAATAAGAAATTACATAAAATACTAAAAATAAATATGAAATTACATAAAGTACGAGAAATAAATAAAAAATTACATAAAGTACTAAAAATAAATACGAAATTACCTAAAGTACAAAAATAAATTAGAAATTATATAAACTCTAAGGAGTTAGGATATGTGGTGCTAGGATCTGGTAGCTAAAATCCGCTCTACTTGTTCCCTCATTTCTTGCACACCTCCTTCACACCACGTCCTCTCTTTTTTATGTCCAAAGATATTTAGAATTCAGAAACATTCCTACTAGAAGCTTGTTCATAGTGTCATGATCTGCTTGAGCCATCCTTTCTTCTTTAAGCATCTCCATTTCTCGTTTAAGTACTTCTCTTTGTCTCTCATTAGCCGTATCACGTCTTTTAGTAGCTGCTAAGATTGCTTGCATAGTCTCAACTTTTACCTCATCTCTAGCCGCTTCCCAAGCCATAGTTAGTTCACCTTGGCAAGCAAGTTCGTCCATATATTTTGTGTAGTCACTCTTGGAAGAACTCATTTTTTTCTTTGCCACCTCTTTACCTTGAGGCCTTAGGGACCGACAAGTCGGCTTCGGCACTGCTTCAGGCGTCACTTCCTTCTTTTCAAATGTGTCACCTTTCTGTTGCGCCGAATCTACTTTTAGCGAACTATGTATAGGGATGTCGTGCATGACAACTTCTGGACCGGTTGGCACAAGTTTGTATCTGGGACAATCTTTGACAACATTCCAACATTCTCGTCTGATGAATGATTTGTTTTTGTTGTTTGCATTATACCATGCTTGTGCTTGAAGTGTTTATAAAATGTGAGATAAGACAATATTATAAAATGCGGATGTAATACAAATAAATAAATTCAAATATTGATGTGGGTGGAGTACAAATAAATAAATAAAAATATTGTCAACTGATTGCTAAACTTCTGCCACTACTCAAATTATAGAAAGCATAAGAGATGGCGTTTTTCCAACTAGTAAGCGAGTTGTTGAGTTTTTTCCAACAACCTTGAAGACCTTGACTACTTCTTCCATCTTCTCCAAGCTTCTCGCAAAACGATGTAGTAATTCTACTCTACAGTTCTCGCAACTGCTTCTCATTACCCATAATCGAGTCATGAGTAATTTGAACATAGCATTCACACAACATAACATCTTCGATGATCGTCCAAGTAGCCATTTTTTGCACACAAACGTATATGAAAGCTTTGGTTCAAAGTGTTGAAAATATTGAAATGTGGTGTAAGGTGGAAGATGATGGTTTGGTATTTATAGAAAAAAATAATAAATTTTTATTTTATTTTTTCTGTATTTTTAAAGAATTTTTAATAATTTTTATTAAGTTAATTAACCTGGACCATTGGATTTGAAAAAGATTGAAATCTAACAGCCCAGAATTGGCCATGCGGCCAATGGTAAGAATTCTGAAATTTTCTCTTCTTTGGCTGAAAATCCTAGACTGTTGATCTAGGAATCGGACGGCCCAGATGTTGCCACATCACTAGCCCTTGGGTTTGAATTTCAAATTTTTTTACTGTTGGAAATCCAATGGTTCAGAAAACTAGTCGTTGGAAATCTAACGGCCGAAGACGCGCCACGTGGCCATGTCATGCACCCCTTTAGTGCACTTGCATCGGCAGGGCTAGTCGTCTATTTTTTGTCAAGAATGAGTGCCTACACACGCTTGACGTTAAAAAAAATATCTGGGCTTTGGTAACATCATGCTGATGCCAACATGATGTCAGATAGGCCGGTTTCTCACTCAGTCCATTTTGGGCCGACCAACAAGCTGGCTTGGGTTGGCCTATCTTGCTCAGCTGGAGGGGTTTTACACAGTACTAGCCTATTTTTTTGGCTTTGGACCAACCTATTTTGCTGGGCTGGAGTTGCTCTTAGAGCAACTCCATTCCTAAAAACCCCCTAGTCAAGAGTCAATTCAATCCACCCAAATGAATAGTAATTGACTGAAATAAATAGTAACTACCCAAGTGCATCTCCTTCCCTAAACTAAATAGCCTAGTCAATTCGTATTAAAATATTATTAACTTTTTTATAAAATAATAAAAAATAATTTATTTTTTAATTTCAGATAAGATTCTTAGTCAATCTTGTCACACCACGTGTCATTATTCGAAAGTAAAATTTTTGTGGATAAATTTTTAAGTAAAATTTTAATTAATTCCGTAGCACCACATGTCATGATTCTGTAAGAATTATAGGGATAGATTTCCGATAAGATTTTGAACCAATTTTATTGCGCCACGTGTCACTATTTGTTTAGAATCCTTTAGAAATAGATTTTGATAAGATTTTTTACCACTCACATTGTGCCACGTGGCATTATCTGCAACCTCGTCTTTTCTTTTTGTCCATATAAACCCTACATCCATCTTAATTCATACAACAAACTCAACTAGCTCAGATGCATTCTTCATTGTTTATAAATCTTGAGTTCTTACAATGTCTTCTTCAAGGAGATTGTATGAAATTGATGAGCAAGAGAAAAAATTGTTTGAGGAACATGAAGAATTGTTCAATCTCGATGAAGGTGCAGATGAGGTGTTCGTAATGGAAGAGGAGATGATGATGAACTTAGAAGGGAGATAGCCTCACATTCTCGTCGTGTCACATAAGCTGTGGATGAGATCTCTAAACCCAGGCATTCTGCAAACTTGGATAGAAAGAGGGAAAGACGAGGTAATGATCTCTTGGAAGATTATTTTTTTCCCAACAGTGTATTCCTTGATGATGTTTTTAGACATCATTTTAGAATGCAATCAAGTTTGCTCAACAAAATCATGATTGCTATTTACGACCATGATCCATACTTTGTGGGGAAAAAATGAGGTTTTTCTTGTTATAAGTCTCATTCCTTAGCAACAAAATTAATGCTGCCTTGCGGATGCTTGCATATGGAGCATCTGCAAACCAAGTGGATGGGAAAATCAATTGCTCTAGAGTCCCTGATGAGGTTTTGCTCCATAATCAAAAGCTATCCACACAAATGAGTTGTAATACCCTGGAAAATTTAAAATATGTGATAATGTGGAAAAAATTCGATAATTGGAATGACGAAAATGCCCTAGGTGGCTAAACGTAAATTTACGAGGACATATTTGATCCATGTATATTTTGTCATGTTTCTTGACATATAGATAGAGCTCGATCTCATGAACGCGTAGGCGCAAACCGTTCCTAAAATGGAGTTATAACGAAGAAGATATAAATGAGCAAAGTTAGGGGTGAAATGGTCATTTGACCATAATCTGGATTTCTCCAGATAATTGTGAGGTGCAACGTGGGTGGCAGTGGCTAAGAGAGAGGGGGAGGGGTGAAATGGTCATTTGACCATAATCTGGATTTCTCCAGATAATTGTGAGGTGCAACGTGGGTGGCAGTGGCTAAGAGAGAGGGGGGGAGACTAGTTCAGAAGAAGGATGTTAGATGCAGCCATAAATTAAACAAAATGATTATTATTATTTTTTAGTGTGGTTAATTAGAATTATATTTAACCATTATTTTATTGTGGCCTACCTATGTGTTTGGCTTCCGAATTACAAATTTCAGGATGTTACAAAATGGTATCAGAGTGAATGATTCTGATGTACGATATGCAACATTCTGGAGTTCTTGTTGGTGTGAATTATGATATGCATTGTGTTGCATTAGTTCACAATTTTTGTGAATGAAATGGCATTCATGTGATATATATATGGTGCAATTCCATTATGATTATGGAGTTCAGTTGGTGGAATTATGATTTGCATTGTGGCTGCAATATTTCATAATTTCTATGAATATGTGAGTTACGTATATGTATTGTGTATTACTCACATGTGTGGTTATGAGTACAGGTTCCTGTGAATTGTGAATGCAAGTTCCATGGATGATTTCGATCCCCTAAACCTTTAGAGGGGTTATACGGACGGGCTACTCCTATGGGATAGTCTATGTGGTATAGCTATTGAAAATGGACACTCTTGGATTGAGAGGCACTAGGAATGAGGGGCACCGAGCCCTACCTTGGGTTTCCATCCCCTAAACCTCTGGAGGCCTACATAGTAAGACTTGTACCATATCGTGTGGGGAAGGTACTTGGTTCTGGGGTGTAGGATTAAATGGACATTCTCATTACCCTACTTCGTGCTGTTGTGGTCAAATTAAAGTGAGGATAATCAACCGTGGGACTGGTCATTAGATTAGATTATGTTGGCACACGAGTTCTGGCAATGAATTGTGGTGACGACTATGTTTAGCCAATAATGGTAAGTGATTTTACTAGTGATTGTGATTTGAAATTCCAATGGTTTTGGCTAGGATTTCTTATGTTTGATTTGCCAATTTAAATGGTTTGGCTTGAAATTGTGATTTTTGCCTAGCCACTGATGATTATGGCTTGTTATTTTGATATTTAGTTGGCTGATGATCGTTACGGCTTAAACTTATGATATTTGTTTTGGCACGGATGAAAATGGCAACAATGATAAGTGGTTTTACTATTAGTATATGTTGCTTGAAATTTTGATACTTATTTGGCCAACAATGGTTACGGCTGGGAATTTATGATAATTGTTTTGCCAATGATGGTAAGTAGTTTACCAATGATTGTGATTATGAGCTAGTATTTATCTAACCAATGGTAGATGTGGTTGATAATCTAATATTTATTTAGGCCTGAGCATTATGGCTTGATGTTTGATATTATTTTGGCTAGAATTTTTGATATTTATTCTTCTAATGAGCGTGGTAGGAAACCTAAGTGTAAATGATTACCTCGTGGAAGTATTTATTTCTGGGGGCTTGAATAAAATCACAGATTGAGGTTATGATTCTATTCAGTATAAATGGAATTGTGGAATTAACTCTAATTCCTTTTCCAACGACGAGATTTATTTTAATGGGGTCAAAGATAATACCCTGGAAAAATTTAAAATGTGTGCTTATATGGAATTTTTTTTCGATAAGTGGAATGGCAAAAATGCCCTAGGTGGCTAAATGTAATTTTATAGGGACGTATTTGATCCTCATATATTTTGTCATGTTTCTTAATATATTTGGATAGAGCTCGATCTCATGTAGGCACAAACCATTCTTGAATCAAAGTTATAACAAAGCAGGTATAAATGAGTAAAGTTAGGGGTGAAATGGTCATTTGACCATAATCTGGATTTCTCAAGATAATTATGAGGTGCCACGTGTGTGGAAGTGGCTAAGAGAGAGGGGGAGACCCAATCAGAAGAAGGGAATGAGGAAAATTGAGGGGAGATGCGGAACATAGGATCACTCTTGACGCGGTTCCAGTCTTGTCGACCCAACCCCTAGTTCGAGACATCCGACGTCGATTTTGGTGTTTTCTTGGTGATCTAGGCGTCGCCGCCACCACCAAAAGAACCAGCGTGGACCCAGCTTGACGGTTGTAGGTTGCTATTTCACAATGATAAACGTTGTCTTCTTTGGCGAGTCTGAGAGCACCCACGGCAGAATTTCGTTGTTTCTGAAGCTACCACTATTGAACACCACCATGGTTCGACTCCTCTTGAACCCAGGAACATCTCCCAAGCCTTGGTTGAGGTGGCGAAGAACCGAAGAAAGAGGATCGAGGCCACCCAAATTTCTAAGGTTCCAACGGGTTTCGAGTGAAATTTGAGCTTTTTTCAGCCAAATTGGACTTGGCTGTAGGTATAAAGTTTGCTTTACTCTTTGAGATCTTCATATCTATAAAATTTAAGAATTTTTGGAAATAGTTGAGTTTTTCAGTGAGTCAGGGAGGCCAACCGCCACCCACAGCGGCGCGTGGCCAAAGGGCCATCAAAGTTAGTTTTAGGCTAAATTAGATGTCTTGAATTTAGTTTTGATAATCGTACGGCGTAGGTTGATCGTTTGAACCTAAATTCATTACGATATAGTGCTGAATTAATTTCGGAATAGACGATTCGACCGTTGGATCGTCACCAAACTTTGGTACACTATAATATGTAATATTTGAGGACTTTAGGCACTTACGGATCAGGAATCCGATGTACGGATCTTCCCGAATTGAATTTGTAAGTTCGTAAAATAAAACGTCAACCTCCACTTGATTTCATGATTGGCAGAAATTCAACCTTTGGATTATAATGAAATTTTAGTCTGTTGTTCTAGAAGCGTAAGATGAACTACTAATGGCTTGATCCCTTCGTTTAGGATATGTAGGCAGTCTAACCAAGATGTTAGATGCAGCCATAAATTAAACAAAATGATTATTATTATTTTTTTTAGTCTGGTTAGTTAGAATTATAATTAGGGAACTTTAACAAAAAGCTCCCGATACTGTTCACTTTAACGAAAAACCACATTTTAACACTAAAAAGTCAATCTTTGTACTGTTCACTTTACCCTTTATTTTCTTGTCGATAAAACTCAAAGTTTTCAAGCCCTTTTCATTAGTTTTCCTTTATAATTAACCATTATTTTATTGTGGCCTACCTATGTGTTTGGCTTCCGAATTACAAATTTTGGGATGTTACATGAGTACCTCCGAAAACCTACAACAATGGACCTACGAGGGCTTCTGAAGAAGGGTGAGATGTGAGGCTTTCCTGGGATGATCGGAAGCATCATTATATGCACTGGACCTTGAAAAACTACCCAACTGCGTGGTAAGGAGCTTATGGCAACAAAAAATGAGCCATTTTCATTTTCGAAGCGGTGGTATAATTTAATACATGGATTTGGCATGCTTTTTTCGGTGTTCTAGGACCTCAAAATGACCTCAGTGTCTTTACCTAATCTCCAGTGTTCGACGAGATGTTGCAAGGAAAAGCACCGAAAGTCACATATTGTGTCAATGAAACTAAGTACGACAGAGCATACTACCTAGCAGACGGCATTCATCTAAAGTGGACATTGTTTGTCAAAACAGTGCCAAGTCCACAAAGTGAAAAGGAAAAACACTTTGCAAGATATCAAGAAGGGTGTAGGAAGGATGAGAAGCATTGTTTTGGTATCCTGCAAGCTCGTTGGGCGATTGCCAATGGTGCTGCTAGAAATTTTTTTTTAATTTTAATTTTAATTTTAAGCTAAAAAACCTGGACTGTTGATCTGGAAATCGAACGGTCTAGATTTTGCCACGTCACTAACCATTGGGTTTGAATTTCAAATTTGTTTGACCATTGAAAAACTAACGGTCCAGAAAACTAACTGTTGGAAATCTAACGACCATCACCGCGCCACATGGCCCATCATCTCGCGTCACTTAGTGCGACTGCAGCACGGGCTTGTACTTCTGTGCGCTGTCAGGAACGCGCACATAGTGTTAAATAGGCTGGGTATTGGTCAGCCAATTTTCTGCTACGCATGTTGATGGCCTCCCCGAAGCCCAACTGATTGGATGGGGTGGAGTGGGTTTTTTGGGGGAGGGGGAAATGGTTTTGTGGAGGGCTTGAGTTGTCCTACGCTCAAACCATTAGAAAAGTGAAAACAATTGTAAGACATAAAAGAATTAAGTTCATAAAGATTTTACTTGTTGGATTGTACCCATGTCTGTATTTTGCAAGTATCTTGGTTCATGTTGGAAAATTTTAAAGCACGAAAGAAACCAATATCGATGCTGTTATGCTCGGTATATTTGCACTTAAGCTTTGATATTCCGCGCCTATTATTAAAATGACGTAATTTTAAATAAATATGTTCTAGGAGTTTAAATGTTAATTCAAATTGAAAGAACATGTTTTATATTAAAAAAGTACATGTTGATTGAGAGGTTGCATTTTATATTTGGTTTACGTACCGGAAAACAACGTGATATGTGTGGCTGATGAATGGTTACTTAACCAGTTTTTTTTTAAAAAAAGGTAATTATTCACTTATAAAATAGAGAAGATTAATTTAAGAAATTAATTAACCCTTTTTTCTTCCATCATCCACTTAAATTAAGTTGATTTTTTTTTTGTTAGAATAAGATGTTTTATTAACACACGATAAGATAATACAAAAGACAACTCAAAATGATCCATTTAAAATGCAAATGTGAAAATGGGAAAATATAAGTTTCATTGATATGCAATTTGAATACAATCACGAAATATAAACAAAAATATGACAACAACAAAACCTACCAAAATTTTATTGCTTGGTCTCAACCATTTTCGTTCTATTTTCTTAAAACTACTTGTCATTTGAGATGATTGAACACATACAAGAGTTTTAGAGTGGGTTTGTAAGAGAACCATTAATTCATGGTTGTGATGATCGATGGTAATGCAAAGGACCCCCACCAATCATCTAAAACTAAAAGGGTGAATGGAGGGGGTGAAGCTTTTCCCACCCACGGCTTGTGATTTTGATTGATTGCCACGGCAGGTGTTTGGATAAAACTTGTCTTTTATACAGAACTAGCTTACAGCGGTCCCCAAAGTAGTGACAGGATGCTAACTTTAGACGGAGCTAACAAATCAGCCCCCACTAAACCGTGTCAAATGGTTAGAAGATGGTGGTAATTAACAACATCATAAATACTCGGTGAATGGCATGCAAGCCCGGGCATAATAGAACCGAAGGCCCGGAAAAAACCGGTCGGTTCGGTATAAAACCAAACTGTTTGTTTGTATTTCAGTTTGATATCGCTTCTATAGAGACTTTGATAAAAATCTAATTAGATTTTAATAAAAAAAAATTTATGGTGGCTAGAAACCGCATCGACAATCTCCCTAATAACAATTCAATGCGTTGCCAAAGTACATGTTACACCATTTGGTGCACCATATGTATATATCTTCAAATCTTGAAGTCATTCCTAAGCTAAATCATTCAAGTGTATGCTTCCTTGGGACTTCAATCATTTGTTTTCCTTGGATCATATCCGTTTTCTTTTACAGAAAGGAGCAGCCTTTTTGGATCTAATTTATTTTCTCTCTTTTCCATTTTTTTTTCTCTAATATTATTTCCAATAGTGGGATTTGTACATATATGATTGGAAGAACTTGAAGCTAGCATGCATGCAATTTGATCTCTCTCATTAGGAACAATGTGATTAGGTGAGATGCCCTTTCTTCAAGCATCACCTTCATTGTTAGTCAATCTTTTTTGCCACTCGCATGCACAACTGATAACTAGGGATGGCAAATACCCATTGGTTATGGGTAACCGCAGTTACTCGCCCATTTAAATTAAACGGTTATGGTTATGGGTAACCGTTTAGATAAATAAACTGTTATGGGTATAACCGTTTACCCGCTAAATTTAAATGGACGGTTATGGGTATTAACCGCGGTTATAAATGGGTAACCATTTACCCATTTATTTTATATATGTAAAACTAACACAAACCATATTCCCTATCGGACAAAACTTAGATCAATGCTATTGACTATAGTGCATGATTTCTATATCTAATATACTATAGTTTTCCTTAACCACTTTAAATTTCATGATCCATTCTATATATTATGTTAATAATTTACATTCCGAGTTAAATAACCCAAGAATACTGTCTTTTAACAGTTTTCGTAACCTAAGAATACTTAGCAAATTTTACATTACCTTCATTGTTAATAGTTAAAAATATCGTCCGTAAACTATTATTTCAATTATTGGAATGGTATAAGGACTTAAAAAATTAAAATATGGAAATGCATGATGAATGTACCTATAACGGTGTTTAATTGTTAGAAAAAGAAAATTATGACAAATTTTTCTTTTCTAATTTTCAAGTTGTTAAAAAAAACATTTAGACGGGTGAAAAATGAGTAAATGGTAAAAAAAGAAAGGATAAATGGATAAATGGGTATTAAACGGTTACGATTAAATGGGTATGCAGTTATGGGTATGGTTAACCGTTTATAAACGGTTATGGGTATGGGTATAACCGTTTAGGCAATTACCCAACGGGTAAACGGTTATGCAGGTATGAGAATAAACGGTTATGGATAAATAACCGCAGTTATCTGCCTGCCATAACCGTTGCCCATCCCTACTGATAACTGATGTGGTAGAAACTAACATACAAATTAAACCCTATAAATTATGCAATCGTAGTACGAGTAAGTAGGGATCGTTCTATTTCGGGAATTAGAAGGGATGCTAATCAATACAAATTAAACTTATAAAACTAAAAATTAAGTTAAACTAACAATAAAACAATGACTGGGGGGGGGATTTGGACGAATTTTATAAAAACAAAAGTAAATTAAGTTGTGAATGAAATATGGATGAAGGGATAGCTAAATGATTCTTCTCCACACATGAATCATATGCATACAAATCGATTTCCAGTTATTCTTCCTATAAACCATGAATGACAATGCCCCAAATTAATTGTGTACAACACTAATTAACTCTCAGATTTTCCTAAGTTCGTTGAATTGAACTCAGCGACGCAACCAAATTATTCTTCTCAAGCTTCCTAACTATGAAAAGCATGATAGAGATACATCTCGAAGATCATTAAGTTTTGTGAAAATCATAAACATTGACAAAGCATTCGTAACTATGAAAAACATGATACTCCTACCAAGGATTTACTTAACTCAATCATGACTAGTGACTTTTACTACTTGCAAATATAAGTTCATAACGATTAGGTGAAATTCCCTTATATTCTAGCATCAAATCCCTACATGCAAACTAAGTATGCATGCATCCTTAATAAACATACAAGAATAAGTTTTCTATAAAGTAGATAAGTAAATCACATTCATGTTTTATGAAACAATAACTGGATGTAATCAATTTATATAAAACATATGATCATGGCTTCGAATTCACCTCTACCTAAAAAGAAATTTAGTTACACATGTTCATCATAACTGAAAAGCAATCAAAAATAAACATTGAAACTTAAAACAAAGAGAGAGAACTCTGAAAATTCCAGCAACTTCAATGGATGAATGGTAGGCGCGTCACACCTTTTCAACATTGCATAACACTTCATATATATATAGGGCACTGCTAGGGTTTTCTTTAGAGTGAATGAAAAGAGAGGAAAAATAGGTAATCAGAATTTTGTAATTCGTCCAGAATAAAAAGGGCAAGTAAAAGTGGCTAAAAGGCAAGTTTTTCTGAGGTAAAAGAGGCTGCAAGATATTCCAAAGTGATCCCAACAACTTAGCTTTTATTTTGCACATTTTTTCCTTATTTGGTACCTCCAAATCGGGCTAGATATCCCAATTCATTTCCCACCCTGTTCCTGGTCTTCTAACAAGCCAGATTCAACTTTGATTCTTTATTTGGACTTCAAAACAAGTCACTAAACTTCTCTCCAACTAGGATTCCTCTTTCTTGTGTAATTCCTTGCATTTCAAGCCTCAACTTTAATTTCTCTAGATTTTTGCACATGTTTAACACCTTTTAAGCACTAAAACGTCCAGCCCATATGCTATTGATGTTTTCTATCCAATCCAAGTCCAAAACTGCTCCAGATCATTCCATTTTACTATTTATTGTCTAGACCTACAACAATACGAAAATAACTTAAATTACTATAATAAATGGAAATTAACTAAGTAAATGCAAAGAAATAAGATAATAAAGTCGCATAAATATGCTCCTATCAACAACTTGACACACAATGACCTACAGAAGTTGATATTTCATTTTGGTATTAATTTTGCTCTTTAATTTCTCAAAATATCGCTTATTAAATTAGAGAAGAACTTATGTAATTGTAACGGTATTATAAACTAGTCATGCACTTTGAGGTGGAAAAATTGAACACACATGATATACTGTGATTAATTTGTCATACCGTCATAGCATCTCAGATAAAAGTAAATTTCTCGTTTTTAGTTCAACCAATCTATCAAAATGGGAAATGACATGGGAATTGAAACTTGACTAATAAAGTAAGGGTAGTGCTACTCATACATGTGTCAATCTTAACGCCTACACGTGTTCCACGTTGCTCAATTTGTGTTGTACATGTGTTAAGTTTGAAAATGTATCACACGTGAGGGAGCGTGTTGAGAGTATCACATTAAGGAAAAAATGATTGTTGCATATGCTTATAAGTGATTGAGCTACTCCTCATGTTGTCCATTAATTTTATAGTGGAACACCAACTTTCTTCACCATTCATTGCATGAATAGTATTGGAATCAAATTTGCACACCGTCGTTAATAGTGAAGATGCACAAAAATCAAGTACCTGTAAAAGAACAAACATTCATGAGCAAGCCCAAGATCGGAGGAGTAAAGGAAAAATTTTGTCCTATCTAAGAACAGGTGAGAACATTTGAATACATATGCAAACTAATAACACTTTAAAGTAGGCATGCATTCAAAAACAATTTTAAAACCCATGACTTTCAAAGCCCAGAGAATGGTGAACCATAAGACTCTTTAACAACATTAAAGAGAAGGAAGGTTTTTGAGATTCATTACCCTTGAAGCTCATCCTTGTTTACACAAGGGATTCACCCAAGTGGAGGGCCTTCAAGTCACCTCCTAGCTCCTTGGATCTTCCTTGTCATTTTTTTCCTTTTGATACTCCTTTGCTCCTTGAGGATGTGAGGAAAGGATCTCCAAGAACACCAAAGGTTTGGTGTCTCTAAGTCTCCACACCAAGGATGAGGTGTGAAGATGAAATGGATGACTTAGAGAAGAAAATATTGCTAACTATATCTTCTCTAAGTGGCCGGCCTTCTTTTAGAGAAAGAAAGTGTTTTTCTTCTTTGCCTCAAGAAAACCCTAAAGAGGTTAAAACTATAAAGATGCTTTTATATCTCTTTCTTTGGAGAGTGGCAAACTTGCAATTAAGCAAACTTCACCTATTCCCTTAACATGGCCGGCCATCTTAAGTGATTAGGCTATTTGCCCACTTTTGTTTTAGTTGTCATACAACTTAAACATAATGGGCCTAGTGGACCAAACCCTTTTGGACCCTGAAGCCTAAAACTAACTTAAAAGCCTAATATAATTAATTAACTAATTAATTAATCTTGACCATTTTTCAATTAATCCATTTAATTGCTTATCCATTTCATTTATATTTCTTCACTTTCATCCTTACTCGGTGTACGATCCATTAGGTTCCAATTAGCGAGGTAGTGGGTGATTGTTACTCTTAAAGATCGATTGTGAATTGAAACTACATTTCAATTTTCCCTTTGATTAAGATTAGTGTTTGCTAATCTTTAGGGCTTCCAAAAACCATGAGTGACACCTAGCAGTAAGTCATGGCTACCCAAACTAAGCATAAGTGGTTGGGGAACCTATTCAGTTACAATTACAATGCAATACGGTCCTTCTCTAATACAATACCCTTAATCACATTGTTTGAGTGATAGTTTATTTCATGTCTACTATCCAATGTGATACTTCTCTATATGATTCAATTGAATAATGATTTGGAACATTCTTCCTAAGTCATATTCGTATGCTTTGGCCAAAGATTCTCGAATCTTATCTTAGAGTATTGTCCTTCCACCATGGAAGGTTAGAGATCCCTTGTTGTGCATTCAGATGCCTACATGAATAGATAGCTGGACCCCAATAATGTTGTGGACATTCTCAATGGAATGCCTTTGACATGATCAAAGATCAAGGACCCAACCGTTAGACATCTATGATGCCTCAGGTCAAATGACTACTTTGCATATTGCAACTTACGAGTTCTTACATGACATGTATGTTCGAACTCTCTTTTGATCGTTCTTTAGTGTACTCAATTACCTTTTGAGCACCTATGTGTTTGTCTCAGTGTCCAACACTAAATGACTTGTGACTAGTCATACTCACGCTTGAGTTAAGATAACACATACTAACCTTAGCGGATTGTCAAAACCCAATTGGCAATCCTATGGCTAGGAACGTTTTAGGAATGAACATAAGAGAAAGGTCTCATTAATCTAACTTACTTAGATAGCTTCTCTCTTAGATCAAATACATTCCTTGGATTCCCTTATCGCTTAAACACATAATACAATAAATAGTGATTAACAATAAGCTTTGCCATTCATTAAACATATTATAGTTTAATACAATAAGTATTCCAAAAAGCTATTACATCAAATGAGTGGCTTTGTGGGCATACTTTCAACAAGGAGGTGGTGTGAGGCTCTTCGACAGTCAAGTTAGTAGGCAATATAAAACTCAAGCAGTGACAATAGAATAAATATGCGAGAATTGTCTCAATGTCATGCATCTTATGCAAACATTTGAGAATCATACGTTATTTGTCTCAATGTCATGCATCTTATGCAAACTTTCAACCATGGCACAAGAAGTGTCCATGTGCTTATGTAGCTTCTTAAGCTCCTCACTTCACTAAGTGAAGTGAGGATCAAGCATTTGGCTTGTAAGTCATCCTCAAAGTGTCTAGTATAATTTTGACACTCCTCCTTTGAAGCTGGTTTCATAGGAGGTACGTGAGGAGGGGATTGCTTGAGCACATATGATATGTTATTCATATTTGAGACATTCTAAATGTGATGATACCAAGCAAGGAAACGTTGGCCCCTAAGGCCCATTTTGTCAAGTATAATGGTAGGTGTAATTTTAGGCATGTCGTTAACTACATAACATAACAGAAATCATATTAGATTGTTGATTTTAAAACTACTTGATTGGGTCTTAAATCAAATAGTACCACCCACTATTTTTGGCAAATTCCACATCCCTCAATGGAATTCGAGAGTTATGTTGAACTCTTAGTGGGGTATGGGAGGCTCACCATTACCAAGCCCACCTCACAATGATATGATGTTGGTTAGCAACAATAATGATGAGAGAATAACGCTTTAGTCATTTACAACTCTTGTAATTACCCTTCTAGTTTGGCCTCTAGAGAATGATGCCTCACAATGATATGATGTTGGCATCATTGCACTTAGTTAAGTCATTCCCACCATGCTAGTTCATGTAGGGGTTCAAGAATAGCCTCACAATGATATGATGTTGGCCATCCTCGTTGCCTACCTCACTACATCATATATGTACATATGGACTCCTCCTGAAGGTAAGCACATACTTTGAATTTCTCCATGATAAGGTGAAGCCGGTGTATGAGTCACAAACGATTGGAGCCCACCATGGTGGAAGGCCTACGAAGAGATGTTCAAAGCATCTCTCGCTTATCAACTTAATATTCATTTTGTTGAGGGAGTAGTGTTAGGCTGCATCAATTTCATTTTAATCTTATTAAAAGGACTTAGGATGATTATGAACCGTTTGATTTGATCCAACACGAGTCTTGTGTTGGACCTTGGGTCTAAGGTAGGTAGTTGTTGATTTTAATTACACATTTAATCTAATTAAACCGTTATTTCCTATTGGGCGTTGGACCCAACTATTCCATTTGCATACATATGAACAAAAAGGAATACTAGAAATAAAGAGAATGGCTTATGCCCTTTTACAACACATTGGAATGACTTATATCCTTTTACAACACATTTGAATTAATCAAATTACATTCAAATCTAAACTACTTAACCCAATCGTTCAAAATGCAAAGCGGCCAATCACATAGCTCAATTATCGAGGCCTTTGGTTCATAATCACCCTTTTCTTAATCAATCACATTAAGTAAGAAAACAACTTAAACAATTGGTTTTCGGATTCATAGAATTGATTTAAATGGAACTAAATGAAATGAAAATCCAATTCTCATTAAAGAGACAAAACCATTTTGTTCTCATCATAATTTGGCCCGAAAAGTAATGACCACAACTATTGGGCCACAATGCTAAAACAAAAACTTTTGGGGCCACTTTGTAAAAACACAAGAGTCCACAACTTCATGTAATTACAACTAGAACCCAAAATTTTCAACAATTACAAAACTTCATTAAAGGAGCAAAACAATTTGTCCTTTAGTGATTTTGGGCATTTACGTAAAAAGGTAAACTTTCGGGTCAAAGTACAAATATACAAAAGTATCAAAACTTTATGTAATTGCATAAAAGAACCAAAAATACCCTACTTATTAGGGTGGCTGGTTATGGAGGGATAAAAAGAGGTAGGTTTTGGTGCAAATTTAAAATTTAAATAAAGTATTGAAAAAGTAAAAGGTATGGGTTGAAAAGTTGATAGGTATGGTTGAAAAAGTTGATTGGTATGGGTTATAAGAGATAGATAAGGTGTAACTATTAAAAAACAATAAAACACAAATATTCATCACCAATCAATAACAAACCAAAACTTTATGAAAACATTAAACACTTTGAATCAAAACACCAAACCTTTTAGTCCTTGGTAAGAACATCAAGAACATTGAAGAACACACATGAAAACTCATAAGAGCTCCATGAATGTTTTCCCTCAATAAAATTCAAATTTTCACTACTCAAAAGAGGGTTAACATCCTAGGCTACTTAGGGCTTCCAAAAGTCACTTTAAAACACTTTTAACACGACAAACATGAACCCAATAATCCACCCTTTGGATTTGGCCGAATTTCCCCACATACATGGCACCAAATTTTAGTTCCAATATTCATGCTTAAATGAACTACATCTACAACATTTGAGATGCTAAATTTTCAAACAAAATTTATATTCAAAAGCAAGAACAAAGCTTGTAACTTTTACAACATTTAAATCACAAATCAAGAACAACACAAAACCCAAAAGGATTCACCATACTCTAGACCTAGGCTCTGATACCACTTGAAGGAAAACTTTTGTCCTAACTAAGTACAAGTGAGAACATTTGAACACATATGCAAACTAATAACACTTTAAAGTAGGCATGCATTCAAAAACAATTCTAAAACCCATGACTTTCAAAGCCTAAAGAATGGTGAACCATAAGACTCTTTAACAACATTAAAGAGAATGAAGGTTTTTGAGATTCATTACCCTTGACGTTCATCCTTGTTTACACAAGGGATTCACCCAAGTGGAGGGCCTTCAAGTCACCTCCTAGCTCCTTGGATCTTCCTTGTGATTTTCTTCCTTTTGATACTCCTTTGGTCCTTGAGGATGTGAGGAAAGGATCTCCAAGAACACCAAAAGTTTGGTGTCTCTAAGTCTCCACACCAAGGATGAGGTGTTAAGATGAAATGGATGACTTAGAGAAGAAAAGATTGCTAGCTATATCTTCTCTAAGTGGCAGGCCTTCTTTTAGAGAAAAGGAGAGAAAGTGTTTTTCTTCTTTGCCTCAAGAAAACCCTAAAGAGGTTAAAGCTATAAAGATGCTTTTATATCTCTTTATTTGGAGAGTGGCAAACTTGCAATTAAGCAAACTTCACCTATTCCCATACAACTTAAACATAATGGGCCTAGTGGACCAAACCCTTTTGGACCCCAAAGTCCAAAACTAACTTAAAAGCCCAATACGAACCTTTCGTGTAATTAATTAACTAATTAATTAATCTTGACCATTTTTCAATTAATCCATTTAATTGCTTATCCATTTCATTTATATTTCTTCACTTTCATCCTTACTCGGTGTACAATCCATTAGGTTCCAATTAGCGAGGTAGTGGGCGATTGTTACTCTTAACGATCGATTGTGAATTGAAACTACATTTCAATTCTCCCCTTTGATTAAGATTAGTGTTTGCTAATCTTCAGGGCTTTCACAAACCATGAGTGACACCTAGCAGCATGTCATGGCTACCCAAGCTAAGCAGAAGTGGTTGGAGAACATATTCAGTTACAATTACAATGCAATACGGTCCTTCTCTAATACAATACCCTTAATCACATTGTTTGAGTGATAGTTTATTTCATGTCTACTATCCAATGTGATACTTCTCTATATGATTCAATTGAATAATGATTTGGAACATTCTTCCTAAGTCATATTCGTATGCTTTGGCCAAAGACTCTCGAATCTTATCTCAGAGTATTGTCCTTCCACCATGGAAGGTTAGAGATCCCTTGTTGTGCATTCACATGCCTACATGACTAGATAGCTTGACACCAATAATGCCATGGACATTCTCAATGGAATGCCTTTGACATGATCAAAGATCAAGGACTCAACCATTAGACATCTATGATGCCTCAGGTCAAATGACTACTTTGCATATTGCAACTTACGAGTTCTTACATGACATGTATGTTCAAACTCTCTTTTGATCGTTGTTCAATGTACTCAATTACCTTTTAAGCACCTATGTGTTTGTCTCAGTGTCCAACACTAAATGACTTGAGACTAGTCATACTCACGCTTGAGTTAACATAACACATACTAACCTTAGCTAGCTTCTCTCTTAGATGAAATACATTCCTTGGATTCCCTCTTAGAACGTTTTAGGAATGAACATAAGAGAAGGGTCTCGTTAATCTAACTTACTTAGATAGCTTCTCTCTTAGATCAAATACATTCCTTGGATTCCCTTATCACTTAAACACATAATACAATAAATAGTGATTAACAATAAGCTTTGTCCTTCATTAAACATATTATAGTTTAATACAATAAGTATTCAAATGAGTGGCTTTGTGGGCATACTTCCAACAAGGAGGCGGTGTGAGGCTCTTCGACAGTCAAGTTAGTAGGCAATATAAAACTCAAGCAATGACAAGAGAATAAATATGCGAGAATTGCGTTACCCGAGATAAACCGTAGAGAATTGTATTTATACCAATCGAGGAGATGATCTTTTAGGATAGTAGAATCCTTATTAAGCTGGGAAAATCCAAGAGGATATATAAGAAGTAGATATTGAATCCTCTTAGGAATGTGATTACTTGTGTAAACACCAATCCTTAAATTGTAAGGATTCCAAAATTATAGGAACTTATTGATTCCTTGTTGAATTAGGTTGTCGTATCACGCGAAACAATGACTTCGCCCACTGATTCCTGAACATGAGGATGGTGGTATCACTGCTCCGTTTATTCAGCTCTATTTCACAAGTTGTTGAGTTAATGTCTAGACCTCTGAGCTATGCGTATCCTGATACACCTTAATCTGGCCCTAGAAAATCACGGTCTCACAAGTAGTAGAACTCCACTAGTTAGGAGTTGCCAAGGCAGTTAAAATGTGAAATTACAAAAACTATGTAGTATAAGTAACATAATTATCCCATAATTATTTTCATTCATAATGATTGGAATTCGACATAAAAACAAAGTGTCGGCTGTCTACTACTTGATGCTCTTCCTCTCTTCCATTATTCAAACTTGGACTAGCACCGTAAGATAAACTGTCAGTCCCAAACCTGGATAAAGGAAGAAGATGAGGGCATCATGTAGTTGACATTCGGCACTCAATTTCTCACGTCGAATCTCTATGATTATGAATGAAAATATATTTTAATAGTGAGGTAACCGAAGACATGACGGAAAATCGAGTTCAGTGGTGTTATAGGATTCATACAGCTGGCCTCACTTAATGTGATAAGGCTTGGTTGATTTCTTTTTTTCTGTTTTTTGCTAGAAAAGAAATTCATTAAATAGAAGAACCTCTAGTACAACTAGTTCCAAAAGCATCAAACAACAGAGCATTCGAAGCTTCACTCGGGATACGAGCAAACCAAATATGAAGGTTATGAAGGGTAACGGACATGATACCAATAGAAGCTAAAGTATCCGCCACAAAGTTAGCTTCCCTAAAGATATGACACCACCTAACTTTCTAAAATGCATTGGCGCACCACCTGACATCCTTAAGGATAGACCTCAAGCTCTAAGGCATCTCGCACTTTACTTGAATAGCATTGATGATAGTTTAGAGTTGCCCACAACGCTAATATGGGAAAAATTCTTCCTCTTTCCCCAATAAATAGCTTCCTGGAGCGCCTAAGGCTTGGTTGATGCTATTGTTTGTATATTTTCATTCATAATGGCAAATTTCTAACAAGAAAAACCAAATCAATAAAAAAACAATAACTTGTATGAGATTTTCTATACATTATTTATGTGACATCCACGTGTGATACTCGTCTAACGTGGACGGTTCAAATCCATCAACACAGAAAATAGAATATTTTGATTCATCCATATAATATCACCCATGGATTCCGATTCATCCGTATAATATCACCCATTGATTCTGAAAATTACAAGTGGAATTGCCCACAGTCGCCTCAAAAAGGATAATCTTATTAATTTTCCGACCAACAAAAAAACGAATTTAGTATTTGCTTAAGAGCTAAGATTTTCATGGGCCAACTAATTTCCACACGTGGCCGCACGCCATAGGTCCAACAATGTCACACGCGGTCCGTGATTTTGGACAACGCCCTCTCCTTCCGCCACGTACATAGAACTCCGTGGCCAGACCAACGGAGAATGTCGTCAAGTCTAACCGCCGTTAATTTTAGCGGCTCTTATTGGTTAGCGTTTGGGGGTTATAACCCCGCCTATTTAAACGGCGAAAACAGAGGGAGAAAAAGAGAGCGACTGGGAGTGAGAGGAAAAGCAACGCCACAAAAGAAACGGGAAGATCGGCGAGCGAGGGTTTCGAAACGGGAAGTATTTTTTCGGTTGGGGAATTGTGAAACGGTAGCGTTGTTGAGATGGCGGAGCATGCAGACGAAGTGAAGGCGGCGGAGTCTTTATTGGACAAGGTACCGGACAAGATCCACGGTCACGATTCGTCGTCGGCGTTACCGCCGTCGGAGGCAGTGCGCGACAAGGGCATTGGCGGTGGCTATTCGGTATCGTTGAAGTCCAAGGTTAACAGGCTCTTTGGGAGGGAGAAGCCCGTGCACCACGTCTTCGGTGGCGGAAAAGGTAGCGTTTCGCAATCGAAACGTTCTTTCTGATCTTTCTGCTAATGGATCTAGATCTGCTGAGGCCTTGTGACTTTGTTTAATTGCTAATTAAGATTTTGGTATTAATTAAAATTGGGGTTTCTTTGTTAATGTTCTTAATTCGCTTCTGTGTGATTATTTTGTTAAGTTTTGATTATTGTGAATAAATTAAGTTGGGGTTACTTTGTTAATTGGCTTTTTAATCCTTTTCCAGTTTTGCTAATTCAACTGTTTATTGAACTGAACCTTTCTAATCATGTTGCAATTTTGTGTCGAGTTTAAATTTTGTACAATGACATGTTGTTTACGTGGTTTGGATTTTCACAATCGAAAATTTACAAGAAATGCAACCTTATAATTTTGGTTTGATGAAGGGGTGTATTCAATTGAGAATTTGAGAGATTTTGATGGATTTATAAATCCATGAATTTTTATGGAGTCTAATTGATTTGTAGAGATTCCATGTAAAATTTTGATTCAATTCCCTCAAAATCTCTTGGGGAGAGAAGAGATTTGTGGATGTTTAAAATACACTACAAAATCTCTCAAATTCCATCAAATTCCTCAACTTTTTCAAATTCTTTAAAATCAAATTCTAATTGAATACACCTGGAATGTTATAAACTTCTTTAAAATCCTAATTGAATACACCTGGATTTCTGAGGATTTTAATAAACTCTCTCAAAATCTTGATTGAATACACATTGAATTTCAGAGAATCACTTAAATTCCTGATTGAATACCCCTAGATTCATTAAAAGAATTAAAATCCCTCAAAATCCCAATTGAATACACCCCCCCCTCCCCGAAAAATTGATTGACATTCTTTTTCCTTTTTTGCTAATCCAACTAATTAACTGAGCGTTTATAATCATGTTGCAATTTTGTGTTGGGTTAATCTTTTGTACAAAGACAATTGTGATTATACGTGGTTTTGTATTTTCGTAGTTGGAAATTTTCAAGAAATGCAAGTTTTTATTGTGGTTTGATAAAAATTGAATAATTATATGTTACAGCCGCTGATATTTTCCTTTGGAGGGACAAGAAGGTGTCAGCAGGTGTTCTTATCGCCTTAACGATGATATGGGTTTTCTTTGAATTGCTTGAATACCATCTGCTGACTTTGGTCTCCCACTTGTTCATTATTGGGATTGCCATGTTGTTCTTGTGGTCCAAGGCTTCAACCTTCATTAACAAGTAAGAATGCCTTTGATTCTTTATTTAATTGTTCTGTTTGTGTTCGGGGGCGATGGTCTCGATTTTATATGTTTCGAATGAGTCACTTAGCAACAATTTGTTACATTCAGGTCTCCACCCCACATTCCACAAGTTCAAATTCCTGAGAAGCCGATTCTACAGATTGCGTCTGCAATTACATCAGAGATCAACCGCGCTCTTGTTATCATGCGGGAGATTGCATCTGGGAAGGATCTGAAGCAGTTCCTCTCTGTATGTTTATTGCCCTCTAGCTCTGTCTTTTCTAATTGATGCTGTTCATGTTCCATTACGATTGATGATGATGATGATTTAATTGTTTCTCGATTTGCAATTTGTTTGTATATAATCATGGCATGTATGAATTGCAATCTGTGTTCATATGCAAGGGATGATCTTTAGATACCATGTTGCTGACTTGATTGTTTATGTTTTTCGTGTTTGTGAATGGTGTTATCATCGATTAGGTGATTGCTGGCTTGTGGGTTGTGTCCATCTTGGGGAAGTACTACAACTTCTTGACCTTGGTCTACATAGGTAAGGAAACCACACATTGTACATATCAGTTATGGCTGCCATTTTCCATTTCTTTCTGCTCGTGTTCTTACCATGGTGTTGATTCTTTCTTCACAGCGGTCGTTTTGCTCTTCACACTTCCTGTGTTCTATGAGAAATACGACGACCAGGTGGATGCAGTTGCGGAGAAGGCACTGATTGAGATCAAGAAGCAGTATGCAGTATTTGACGCAAAGGTGCTAAGTAAAATTCCTAGGGGGCAGACGAAGGCCAAGAAGTTTTAGAGTGGTTGACATGCAGCCGGTTCTATTAACTGTGTTTTGCCAGGGTGTTGTGCACATTTTGTCCATGATTGCTTAGGATCCTCGTCTCCATTTCAGAGTTCGCGAGTCCGCTGGATTCGCGGTGGGGATGAATTTGTGAATCTGTTTTTCATACTTGTTTTTTATACGTATATGATATTTTCGGTTATATTTTTCACGGAGTTTTTGTTATCTGTGACCTGGTGATCATGCAAATCAATGAGTTTCTTCTTTGCTTAATGTCTATGCTTGGATGGAATGATTTGGTGATTGTTTCTCTTTTTGGTAATCGATAATACGCATCTGCACAAAAGGTTATGCCTCTCCCTTTTATTATCTTGGAAAATATTCCTTTGCTTCTTATCTTCGCGTGTGTAGGCGTAGTCATATTCTCCAGATTGGACGTGACCTTATGCACTGGTGTTCGAATTAATTTAAAATAAAAGATCGTTTGTAAACAAATTAACTTAAAAGTAAAATCTTTCTTCGCTTCTTGTCTTCGCATATGCCACCATATTCATATTCTCTAGATTGGATGGGACTTAATCTGTGCAGCTCAAACTAATTTAAAGTAAAATATTGTTTGTTAACAAATTCTCATTCCCTTGTATTGTAACAGAAGGAAATGAAGTTGGTTAAAAAGATTACAATTTGTGAACTTCACTTTGCTTATCTATTCAACAGTCATGTGAGAGGCATCAACCTGAAGGAGAAAGGGCCATTGCACCTCCCCCTTCCGCTCCCCTTCTACTAGTTTTTATTAATAACATGAAGAAAAATAAAAAGTAAAGCAAGCGGGGGAACTAGGCCAATACTCACTGAAAACGGTTAACGAAAGCAATGTGTTATGGGTCAAGAATTCTTTAGCTTCTTGAAATTGCTTTTCCATATTTCTTTCAGTTCATATTTCACTGCTATTATCCACCTCTTCATCATCAATCTGCTCCTCATGACGTCAAACGGAAGAATTGAAGCCCCACAAAGTTTCTTCCATAAGACGCCTCACGAAAATAAGGTACCAAGTTCCACCACGTCAAACTACTATTTGTTGCACCAAAATTAGCAAAATCATCCGGCAAACAATTTTCTTCCCTAAAAGTATCCGAAAAAAAGAAAGTGCAAGCGACCAATATACCATAAACAGTTCACCCAAGGAACCTTGAGAAACCATGGAACATCCATGGAGTGAGCTGGTAGAAGGTGGATGACATGCATGGAATCTGTCTCTAACCAAATGTGATGTCATGCTTTATCCCACACAATCCGAATTGCCTCATTACAACAACTATACTCTAATCAGAAGATGAGGAAGCAAATGCTCCTAAAAAAAAAGACTACTGGAGTCAGCAAAAACATCACCACTACCCACTTGACCATTCCGTTTACAAGACCCATCTATGTTAACCTCAATCCACTCAACGATATGCAAACATCAAAATACAGGCACAAAACTAAGAGCATTTGAAAAAAGAAATGAAATTTATAACCTGGAGAATATAGGAATCGATACATGACCAGTGAAAGAAGAAAAAGCAATAGAAGTTGATTTCCTCTAATGCCTTAAAAGACGACGTTGGGATGGGAAAATGGTAAACTTTTGTTATCAATGAGTTCATCATATTCTCCTTGTTCACCTACACTATGTGGACTTGCAAGTATCCTTGTTAGATCCACGAGTTCACCATTCACTAGATAGGAAGAGTGATTAATCAAATTCATTTTATTATGTCTGAAAACGATACTAAACTACTTTATTTAAAATTTTAATTTGTAGACATTGGCTAGAATTCATCATTTCTTCAAATGCACTAAGTTCGAATTCTCCTCCGCCCAAATTAGATTAGTTTAATACAAAATATTGTCCGTAGAAAAATAAAATAAAAATAAACCCTTTTTTTGTTAAAAAGAGATTTTACAATTTGTAAACTACACTTTCCTCTCCTCGTCGACTTGTGTCAGTATCACCACTAGAACTCTCGCGTTCATTACTCATTCCAGATCACAACCCCTTACCCTTAGAGTCATTGCAGTAAACTCATTGTAGTACTATTTGGATTAATATTTGAACAATGGACTTAAGTGAAGAAAAGCCCAAAAATGCCAGGTTGAAGAGGATTTGTTCGAAGCCCAGCATGAAGCCCAACGGCCAACTAAAGGCCTTCTCAACCAAATACAAGTCACTTGCTTGCCTATGGAAGTGACAGGTGATGGAGACTAACCTGCTACTAGCCAAAAAGTACTTTCTAGTGGCATTCAAGTAAAAAGCTACTGACTCACCGCCTTTCCATTGCTTTCGGGTAAGAGCAAAGTTGCAACAGTCGGGCTAACCTACGTATAAAAGGAAGAAGAGGACCCCAGAGACAAGGATACTCAACCAATCAAACAAACAAACTTACTAACTCTGCTCTCAAGCCAGATTTGCAACCAAAAAGCTGTAATTAGCCCAAATCTTCGATCTTTTAGCAATAGCCTCCTCAGAAAGCCTACATTTCTCTAGTTTAAAAGCTTTGCTACTTCTGTAATATCGATTCCCTCATGTAAACTAGTTTACTACCCATCACTTTTCAAGCATACAACCTTTGTAAACTCAAAGAGAAGCGACTGCAAGAAGTTCAACCTTGCCAAACAAGGTGAAATCTTGCCCGAAGCTTGTTTGTCTTCAAAATTAGTAGATTTGTTACTCTGTGTACTTTCCAGCATTATTCAAATTATTTCCACTTGTTCCCTACATTAAGAATCTCATTTGTGTCCAAATTTGGTCATTTTAATCGATATAGTTTCATTTAAAACCAATTTAGAACTAAGTGAATGACTTAAAAGGACACCCTTCCTTCAAAGCATACAAGATCATGAACTAAAAGTCCTTGATCACAAGGCAAGAAAAGAACTTGATATGGACTTAACCCATCCATGACAATCCTTTGATAACAAGAAGTCCAAGTAACTTGGGGCGCAAGGAATCAACTCATACACACTTGTTCTACATCTATTATAATGCGATTGTAGTGGCACGTCTTGCACTCAGTTAGTTTTGATTGCAAGCCTCAAGGCCAACACCTAAGGCTCTTCAAAGGCACCTTTCATAACTAACTATGTCCTGTTATTGCAGCACACCAACAAGCAAGAGCCCGACCTCTATACACAATTAACACAACATGCTAATCCCCAAGGGAGCTGTGCCAAGGTGGTGAGGGTTCTTCTCTCGGAGAAATCTTATCCCGAACATAGTTTTGGCATGCTCAGTTGGATATAAGAAGTCTTGCATGACAAGAAAGAAAAGAAATAAGCAAACTTTCAGGTGGAATACAGCATACGGGCCACCCTAGTACCGACCAAAGTAAAAAAATGACAGATCGTCTAGAAGACCTTCCTTTCCTACAAAGATCAGCCATTCCAGAGAGCCCGACTTCATCTAAGAAGTCAGGAGGAAAAATAAGACTTGCAAGCCACTATGGTGCCAGTGTTGAGAAGTATGGAGAAAATCTCTCTAGAAACTAGAGGAGAAGTAAGCAGGCTTTGTTCCTTACATGAAGCTTACAGAGGAGACTAGATCTGGAGTTTTCTACCCCAAGAGATGGTCGGAGGGATGTGGTGAGAAGATCCAAGCCCTATAAAGGAACCAGTCATTCCTCTATTTCCTTTACCGGAGAAAGAAAAGGATAGGGGAAAGAAGAAAGTAAGATCTGAAATTTGTTAGCCAGTATTGGAGGAGATCCTAGAAGCAGAATTGCTCGACCCTCTATTATTTTCATTGGATAGTAGAGGGCACATATGACAAGAAAGAATGAAGTATGGGATACCCCATTTAATCGGGGAGTCCAGCGAGAAAGGCGAGGCTACCAAAGCAGACAAGCCCCCTTCTTATAGACCACCACCATTGGCCAGTAAGGGAGAGGATGCCAAATGGAGGAAGCCCGAACTAAGGAAGAAGACTTTCATAGGCAACGATCGTAGCCCGAAGTGGGAACCTCCTCACACTTCACATGATAATATAGCCAACTAGCAACTCAGGAAAGAGATAACTGACTTAAGAAGGATGGTGGCCTAAAATGCTCAACCTTGGGCTCGCTCGTTGTTCAGGATCACCTACCAAAAGCCCTACCTCGAGTACATTGATGAGCATAACCCATCTCCCCTCAACTTCAAGATGCCCACATTCCCAATGTTCAGTGGAGAAGATGGCAGTGTGTTATCTAGAGATCATATTTTCAAGTTCTCCAACCATTGCGTCACATTCGAAGACAATCTTAACTATAAGTTAAGATTGTTTGGGAACTCGTTGGTAGGTCTAGCATCGTAGTGGTACTCTTTTTTGCCTCCTAATTCCATTGCTAACTGGAAGCAAATGGAGATGTCTTTCCATGAGCAGTTCTACAGGATAGAACCCGAGATGTCGATCAATGACCTAGTAGAGGTAAAATATGAGCATGAGTTTACAGAAGACTTCATGATGAGGTTCAGAAGGACGAGGATGAAGTGCCAATTCCCTATTAATCATGCCCAGCTCATATCTATTGCTTAGAGGGCATTAACGTTGCCTTTAAGGAAGAAATTTTATGATGTGCAGTTTAATGAATTGCAAGAGTTGGTGATCACTACCATAAAGTATGAGAAATTGTTGCTTGAAGAACAACAACTGAAGCACTCATCCAAGGCTCCTCATTTCTATAAAAACAAAGTTGCAATTCACCATGTAGAGTTTGAAAGAGTTGAGCTAAAACAGGTTGATGGCCATGGAAGAGAGGGAATAGAGATGCGTGCTGTAGATATGACTACTCCCTTCAAACCTTTAATGGTGAAGAGGTTAGTTCAACCCGTCAAGGATTAGAAAGTGGTGATGAACGATGGGGGATTTGTCCCTATGAAGCCTCCCAAATATCAGAGTTACTCATTTGAATTGACTAAGGCTTCTAATATTTATGAAGAGTTGGTGCATGCAAGAGTGATTATGCCCGACATCACAAAAAAGTTGCCCAAACTCGAGGAGTTAAGAGGAAAAAAGTATTGCAAGCTGCATTACACATTCAACCACTCTACAACTAACTGTGTTCAGTTCAGAGATTGGATACAAGATCTCATAGTCAAGGGGAAAATTGCTGCTAAAGAAACCCAAGGCTAATATGATGATCGACACGGATCCTTTCCCAGAAGCCCTAGTAAACATGCTTAACTTGACTTGGGCAGAGAAGGGGAAGGGAAAAGCCACTTGGGAAGTAAGAGCAGAAAAGAGGCCAACTGATAGATCAACAGAGGGAACTATCAAGTTGCCCGAGAAACCCAAGGCAGCCGCAGTCAAATGAGTGGTTTTTTGCAGTAAGTGTTAGCGTGAGTGTGAACTGGAGGTACCAACATCAGGAGCCGTTATTAATCAAGAGTTAATCGGAAAGAAAGAAAAAGAAGAGCAAGAAACCCACAGAAGCATCATGCGGGCAGCTGAGAAAGAGACATCCAAGAATGTTTTCCAAAGGCTGGGAGGGGATTCTTAACCAAAAGGCTTGTCAGAAGTATTCAGAAACCACAAAGCCTTTGAAGATGTGGAGGACAAAGAAGCTAAGACAACAAAGTGGGTGAACGTAAGACCTCCCCAGCCAAGCTATGTCGGTGGGGATATCAGAAAAAAAGGAGAAGACAGTGAATCCAGTCACGAAAAAGAATCATGCCTGACTTGGGTGGAAGTGGTATGTGGTTGGAAAGAATAGGAGCCCTATCAAAGAAATGAGAGCCTCTATGATCAAGAGGGTCCAAAGGTAGCACAAAGCCCACATGAACTTTCTAAAAGTCCCTGCTACATTTGAAGCCTCCGAGAACGTGAAGTTTGAGAGGGTGTCTTTTGAAGGAAGGAACCAACTTCACTAGAGAAGCAGAAATGTAGTAGAGAAAACCAATAGCAGGACTAAAGGCGAAGGAGATCACGTCTCACAAAATCCTCATCCTAGGAAGTATAGGATCCTTAGAAGAGCTCAAGAGGACTTGGTGATGATGCCAACACCAAGATGGAGTCCGGAGCCAATTTGTTTTGGAGCTATCTCACCTGAAAGAAGAATGCCCTCACCTTTATTGGTTGATACTCTTAGGGAAATTCCAAAACAAATACCAAACTTTGGTGAAACTCGAGAAGAAAGGTTGCCCGAGCTGATGTTGCCGAAAGAAGCTCAAGCCTGGTTAGACGAATTCATGGATCATATCGGGGGCAAGGAAGACCTACCTAGACCTAGCAACTTCCACGTAAACATGACTTATGTTTTATCTGCCATGTTTTGCGCCAAACCTGATCAACCTACCACAATGTAGGGTGATTATTTGGCAACAAAGCCAATGATGGCACATGTTCGTCTTGAAGAAGCCGGGAAAGGAGAGTCGAGCAAAACAGGGTTGCCCGAGGCCTCTAAGAACAAGCTCGATAGGGTATACTCGGACAAGATAGTCTTCAGTTGCCCAAGCTCAACCCTAGCCTACCATCTTAAACCTATTTATGAAATGCTCATCTGGAGGAAGTACTCTTTAAGAGGGTTTTGATCGATGGAGGAGCTACGGTTAATGTACTACCCACCAAACAAATAAAGAAGTTGGGGAGATGTGAAGAGGATTTCATTCCTACAGATTGACAGTTTCCAGTTTCTCCAGAGCCATCACAAGAACCCATAGGATATTGCCATTGGAAGTTGACTTGGGGTCTAAGAAAATCATGTTGGCTTTCTTTATAGTGGATTGTATCTCCACTTATGGAGCTTTACTTGGAAGGGATTGGATCTACCAAAGCCTCTCTGTGCCCTCCACCTTGCATCAACAAATGGCTGTCTATTATAAAAAAGGAGCCATGAGGCCGAGATTTTGAGAAACGGTGGAAGCCGAATCACAACTGTTCATTCTCACAGCCAATGTTACAAAAACCAGTTTCTACAATCCTAGTGTTGGGATTCTCCAATGCTTAGGAGTAGACGAGAATGGCCGCCCTACCAAGGTAACGACCCAAAAGTTTTTGGAACAGGGATTGTTCCACATCAGGGAGGAATGGGATAGACCTTATATTATCCCAACACCTTAACACCAATATATGTCAGAACAACGAATAAAATACCAAGTAATTGTAGTCAGGTCCTTAATCAGGAGACTGTTGGTGTATGGGAGGGAGAGAAAACAAGAAAAGGAGAACTCGGCCAGAGAAAAAGAGGAATGGCAACGAGAAACTCTAAGTGGCCAGAGTAGATATGAAGAAGAGTTTTTGGGGAAAGAGTTAGAAGCAACCATACAAATGGCTGAATGTATATATGACTTAGATAGGCCAGAAAACTTACCCAAGAGTCCAGAGTTGGTCAAATTTTTGTGTGCAGAACCTGACAAACCACCACCAGAGGTACAAAACCCGTTGGAAATGATTGATTTAGGGACTGAAAAAGATTCAAGGCCCATACAAATCAGTGGCTTGTTGGAAGGTGAAGATCGGGCAAGGATAATCAGCCTTCTGCATGAGTATAAAGATGGTTTTGCTTGGCATTATACTGAGATGCTAGGTTTAGATTCAACTTTGGTATAACACAAGATGCCTATCAAAAAGGGATATAAACTTGTCAAGCAAGTGCCATGAAGGATGTCAAAAGTGATCAAAGAAAAAGTCAAAGAAGAAAATGTCAAAAGGCTGGATTTGTTAAGCCTGCCAAATATGTTGAGTGGTTGGCAAACATTGTACCTGTATTAAAAGCTATAACAAAAGCAGTTCGGTGTTCTGTTGACTATAGAAATATTAATGGAGCCACGTCTAAAGATGAATACCCTATGCAAATAGCTGACCTATCCATATATGATGTTGCAAAGCACAAAGTCTTATCTTTTGTGGATGAAAATACCGGTTATAATCAAATAAAAATGGCTAAAGAAGATATACATAAAATAGCCTTTAGGTGCCCAGGCCATGTTAGAGCGTACGAATATTTAGTTACACTATTCGGGCTTAAGAATGCTAGTGCAACCTATCAAAGAGCAATGAATGCCATTTTTCATGACTTAATTGGCCATAGCATGGAAGTATACATTGATGACATCGTGGTAAAGTCTAAAAAAGAAGAGCAGTACCTAGTAGACCTCAGACAAGCCTTGACAAGAATGAGGATTTATAAATTGAAGATGACTCCAAAGAAGTGTGCTTGATCGGATCATATTTATATATATTTTTATATCAAATTCACTCGTCTTTTCTTAGTTAGTTCGTTATATTTTGAGGTATTTACGTTATTTTTGTGTTTTAATAGAATTTATCTAGCTAAGAAAATAAAAATAGAATAAGTGAAGTGTTAAGTAATTAATTCGTTTAAACTATCTTGCTTGTTGATTAGAATTTATTATTTGGAAAATAATATATATATATTTATATATTTATATATTTATATTTATATTTAAATATATTTGTGTGTGTGTGTAATAACAGGCTGCCTTTTGTTTGTTTAAAGAAATAAAGGAAGCACCGAGAGGAATAAGTGTGGGCTTCATTAAGGGAGTCGGTCAAAAGGAAGGAGGATAATATTATATGTGGCTTGGTGGGCAGTCGGTGAGGGGAAAAACAATGGCATGATGAAAGGCAGCTTGGGGGGTACGAAGTCAAAAAAAGGGCAGACAGCATGATGAGAAGAAAACAGAAAATATTAAATAAAATAAAAAAAAAAAGAAAAGAAAGAAAGGCGCAGTGAGAAAGCTTAAAGCACGGGGAGCGCCCCATTTTAACAAAAAGAAGAAGGAGGACTTAAGAGGGAGGAAACAGAAGGCAACTTTGGCAGAGCTAAGGGCCGAGAGGAAGGCTGCCTGCTCGAGGGTAGCACCGAGCACAGCACTGACCAGCTGCAGCAGCTGCGAGCGGGAGCTGAGGGATCAGACAAGCTGCCATTTGGCAGCAACTTCTGGCAGCCAATAATAAGCAGTCAAAGGCAGAGTTGAAATCAGCCTCGGTGAGCTTTGGTGCACGCAGTCAGGAGCTGATTTGGCAGCAGGTGTGGTGCGCCAGTGGGAGAGCTGCAACTGGCAGCTTAAGAACACACGGAGCACAGTGGCACCGAATAGGAGAAATCCTTGTACTCTCAATTCGGTTTAATCCCTCCAAACTTATTATTTTACTTATGTTTTATTTCTTGTTTTAATTTATAAATAATGTGTAGTTAAATTTGTGTTGGCTAGAGGTTAATTCAAAGCCATGATTATATTTGTAATTTGAATTGATTACCTTCAGTTGTGATTTCTGAGTTGTGATTTAATTTGCTTAACTGCTTGATAGATAACTTATTTGTGTATGTTAATTAAGGATGCATACTTAATTTACACGCATGAATTTGATGCTAGAATATAAGTGAATTTCACCTAATCGTTATGAACTTATATTCATGAGTAGTGAAGGTTGCTATCCGCAATCGTGTTAAGTAAATTCTTGGCAAGAGTATCATGCTTTTCATAGTTACGAATGCCTCGTCAGTGCTTATAGTTTTCACAAAATTTAATGATCTTTGATCGTATCTCTATTGTGCTTTTCACGTAGGGGACTTTTGAGGAATGTTTTAAATTGTTGTATGCTGTTCATCCAATTTAATAACATAAGGAAAACTTGAAGATTAAAAAAGTGCTGTTCACGGTTAATCTGGAGTATTGAAATTTACAATTTATTGAAAGAACAACTGAAGGTCAATTTAGATTACATTTGTGTCTTGTGTTGAGAAAAACCCTCTAGCCAATCCGTCGCCTATCCATTCACTTTTATTTTATGTTTTTGTCAATTTTATAATTTAGTTAAGTTTAATTTACGTTTCATCCAAACCAAACCCCCCATTATTATATTATATTATTTAGTTAGTTTTTATTATTTTTAATCTTTTAATTTAAATTCCGTCCAATTAATTTCCTAGTGTTTATTTTAAATTGTTTTCATTATTTTGAGTCATTTTTAGTGTGTTTCGAGTTTTTAGCTTAGTTTGTATTTTCTAGAGTCTTGAGTTGTTTTGAGTCTTTTGATTTGTTTTAGTTTATTTGTTAGTTTTATTTTGAGTTAGTTTAGTGTTTTAAACTTTGTTTTTACGTTTTTAAATTATTTTAGAGGTTTTAGCAAGCCCTCCTAATCCCCGGCCTAGAACGATACCCTACTTACACCTATACTACAACTGTCAAAAAGAGGGTTAAATTTGTGCGGTTTAAAATCCCGTCAAATTTTTGGCGCCGTTGCCGGGGATTAGTAACTTTGCTAATCCCTTTATTTTATTTTTTTTGTTTGTGTTTAATTTTTGTTTGTTTGTTTGTTTGTGTTTTTGTTTGTTTTTGTATTTGTGTATTTTACTTTTGATATTTGATTTATTTTTCTTTCTTTAATTTTAGGTACTAATTGGAGCAAGAAATGGATTTTGCTAATATTCAAGCTCAATTGGCGCAGCTTACTGCTCAATTGACTGATAATGCCGAACAGACCTCAATGCCAAATGTCTCTACATTTGATGTGCCCTATGGGCAAGGATATCAAGCTCATCAGTATCCTCAATTTTCTGCATATGACGATAATTGGGGATATCAAAGCCACAGTCAATCAAGGGGCAACATGTATTCCAACGCTTGCAATTCGAATTGGAGGGATTATTCAAATCAAATGTGGGATGAACCTCAACATTTTCAACAAAGTGGATATTGGCAGCAAGACGAGTTCTATTCCAGACCTATGCAGCCACCACAGTATCATCCACAACAATTCCAATCAAATTCAAGTATGCCCGTTAATTATAATGAAATTCTTGAAGGACTAATTTCTTTAACGCAGGACTCACAAAGAGAAGAACAATTGCAGCCTTCGGAAGAGTCCTATCAGTGGCCATATGAACCATCACAGCCACCACAAGAATATGCCCAATTCGATTCAGGTACATCTCTGGATAATGATACGTTTAATAAGTTACTCTCCTCTTTGAATCAGGGAGTGGAAAATCGAATCCAGGAGATGCAAGACCGGACCAACAGAGTGGACGAATTGGAGAGGCAAGTTGGGGAGATTATGGAAATCATGGCCGAGATTCAAAATCAAAGTGAACTCTCCAACTCACCTATTGAAAATTCAATGGCGGAAGTTGAAATCGATGAAGCCATCTCTTTGGAAGGTGACGTGGAGGATGAAGTTAACTTGGACGAATCGCCGCTGCAAGCAGAAGAGGAAGAGGACGACCTGGGCAGTTTAGAAGAATTCTTGTCTCAAACCCCTGAAGTCCCTATGTTGTCCAACTTCGGTAATGTTGTTCCAAGTGAAATTCATTCTAACATTTTTCCACCAAATGTCTCTTTTCCTTGCAGATTTTTTCCAAATAACGAAGAAAGTGAAATAGACATTGTGGAAACTCTTCCAGAGGTGCAAAGTGATATCTCGATTCTTGGTGCACCAAAACAAGTTCCCGAACCTTGCACACCAAGAAAAGAGATTCAAGACATCGAAGTGGCTGGAGAATGCGTAGAAATTCAAGAATACATCCAAGAGACTGTGAAGGAAACAAAGGCCCAAGAAATTGAGTTTGATGACACGGGACAGGCCACAACCATCATAATAAACTTGGCCCATTTCAAAATCCCGGAGATATCCAAAAATGTAGTTTTTGTCATTGAGTTTGCGTCGGAGAATGAAAGTAAGCCATCTTCTCCATTTTTAATTTTGTTTTTTACTAACAATCTGATTTTTATGATTCAGGCACCCACTCGTGAATTCAGACCATTGCCGGATCATTTCAAGTACCACTGTCCGTTCAAGGATAAAGCCATGCACTTGAATAAAGAAGGGAAGCCTAGGAATCACCCACAATCAGATTTGCATTCCTAAACCCTTCTATTTACTGCTTTCATTTTTGTTTTGTTATTTTGTTTTTTTTGGTTGATTTTTATTTAGTTTGAGTTTAAATAAATTAAGGGCCTTGTTTATTTTTAGTGCGGATAAATAAAGTCTTTTTACATTAATTTACATATTTTGATTTACATATTTTATATTGCTTTAAATAAACTTAAAAAAAAAAATTAAAATTAAAATTTACATTAATTTACATATTTTGATTTACATTTATTTTATTTTGCTTAAAATAAACTTAAAAAAAAAAAAATAAAAATAAATAAATAAATAAAATTTACAATAATACGAAAAACTAATAGCAATCATTGGTCATTGGTTAGGTGGCGCCTCAGAGGTCGACGGAGCTCCGGGAAGACGAAGAGCCAGAGTTGGAATCTTTGGAGCCGGAACGCTTGGTGTAACTCCCGAGGACGAAGGCAACATAAACCTCGGGAGTAGCGCCATGAACCTATCATGATCGCTCTGAATCCGACCGTCCGACTCCTGCAGCTGGTCCAGCTTCCTCTTCATGCTGGTCGAGTAACTGGTGGCGAGCATGTGCAGCTCTTTATTTTCATGCCTGAGTCCTCTGACCTCTTGCCGAAGACTAGTCACTTCTGCCATCAGAGCCTCCACCTGACGAGATCGAGCTAAAAGACGTTGGCCCATGTTTGAAACCGAGCCTGCGCACTGGACACTGAGGGCCAGAGAATCCTGAACGGCCAGCTCGTCTGATCGCATGGACAGCAACCTATTGTCTCGGGGAGTTAGAAGGTTTCTTGCAACCACCGTTGCGGTTATATCGTTCCTCATCATTGTGTCCCCGACTGTAAGAGGACCATTGGGGGATATGAAGGATGGATTCCAAATGTTGTTCGGAGAAGACGAGTCATCGTCTTCCCCGACATTCAAGTTTAGGCGACGGTCGGAAGGGCAAGACATTTTGAGAAGGGGTTGAGGAAGAAAAGAGTTCGGAAAAATTAAGATTGCTGAAGCGGAAGAAGAGATCAGAAAGATTAAAATTGCAGAAGTGCAAGAAATGAGCGGAAGGAGTAAGAGTGCAGAAGTGCAGAATGGAGTGTTTGAGGAAGAGAGTTCAAGTGTGAGGTGAAGCAGAATTAGCGCCTCTATAAAAAGAAGCAAATCAAAGAGAGGCGTTCCTCAGAGGTTGAAGACGCGTCCTCGCGCAAATCGGAAGAGCCAGACACCTTTCTCAAAAGCCGGATTATTTTTTATTCAAAAGAGCCGTTTCCTTTCTCAAAAGTCGGGCGCCTCTCTCAAAAGCAGGAGCAGTCAGGAATCACGGGGCGGTCGATTTGGCCGGACGTGTCGTCACTCATGACGTGCAGCGTGGAGCGTTGCGAAAACCACGAGCCGCACCCGGTTTTGAACCCCGGTTTTCAAAAGATCATCATTCCGGTTTTGTCGTCACTCGTCTTTGCATCGTCAGCCTCGCGGAAATTACGGACGCTTTGTCAGAAAGCGCGTAACGGGCACTGTTCATCCATCACCGGCTGCCGACAAATAGTGAGGGAACAGTTCCGGTTGTGAAGGAAAATTTCTATAAAGTCGACCTTCGCCTTCCACATCAAAGGCACACCTTCACACCCTCTCAACCTCTCAACTTCACACCCTCTCCACCTCTAAACCTCTCAACCTCTCTTCATCTCCGATAATGTCTTCCCAAAGAAAGCTTTCGAGTTATTCAGTGTTCTTCATCCCTTGGATCACCCCAGAAAACAAACCTTCCAGAGCAAAAGTATTTCATATTAAAAAGGTTAAAAGCAAAAGTATCTCATATTACGCTTTCTCCTCACTTTCATCTGAAGAACATGGAGAAAGTGAGATCCTGATTGCTTACCTAGTCTTGCTCTCGAGTACTCATCTCAGACCCCTCCCAACCCACTTCAAAAATAAATCTGTGTTGAGGTACTTCTTCAAAAACAAAAGTACCTCACAGACGAAGCAGGAGGAGTCTGAGATGCACCCAAGAGCAGATGAGTCTGGGTTGATCCAAGAGTTCAAGAAGATGCCACACCTGCGTGGAGACCGGACTACTTGAAGCATGTGGAGACAACGTGCTGATTCATCCTCAACTAAGCTGAGGAGCACTTGCCAGAAGGAGGCCCATCCTGTTCAAGATGAAAGCTGTGGAAAATCAACAAGGACGACCAATGATCGCCTATTAGTTCTTTTCGTTGTCTTTTATTTTCATTTTTTATTTTTCGTTTGCATTTTTATTTTTGCGTGCTTAACTGATTTATTTCTTTTCTTTGCAGGAACGTTTGAATATTTCCACCCTTGAAGTTGATGGCAGAATTTTAGCTTGGGGGTCATCGATTGAGTTTTCTGCAAATTAGAGAAGTTTTCAGTCCTTTACTTTATTTTGTTTCGTATTATTTTTTTTTTATTTATTTTTATTTGCATATTAATGTTTTCTGACATTGGGGACAATGTCTAGTTTAAGTGTGGGGGTATCAAGTATAAAAAATGACCAAATTGAAAATTTTTGTACCTTCGACTTTGAACTGGTTTCATTTGTTTCCATGTTATTGCTTTTTGTTTTCTTAATTAGCTTTGTGTCTTACTTAATTTTTTTTCGGAGTTTTGTGTTTTATTTAATTTTTCTCGAAAAATTTAAAAAAAAATCCAAAAATATTGTCTTGTTTTCCTTATGGTTTTAAATTAGATTTTTATTAGTTTCCCGACCCAATGATATAACTGGATGAAATTTGAACCATGATGATCAAGAACTTAGTTAACATGTATTGTGTGAATTTCCTAATTCTTTTGTTAGTATTGTACATGTTTGATCATCTTTGAAAAACCAAATGCACATAGCCTTGTTGATGTGAAACTAAAGCATGACTTAAAGCTTCATATGTGAATTTAGTGACCATATACATCCTATGTGAGTTTTTGAGCCTATTGAAAGTGTGTGCATTTTTCATACACTCCTATTCTTTCATGTGTGATGAACTTATGTGAGATGCATCTCTAGAACTTGCGTAACGATCTTTTGAAATATTTGTCATTGATTGCATGAACTTGAAAATGATAGAGGCATTAGGTTCACCACCATGGCCCAAATAACCTTATTTCCCAAAGAAAAAAAAAATTTATCATTAGATTGCCTATTTGAGCCGTATTTGTGAGCCTTTTATTTCTTATCACCAGATATGTCTACCCTTATAACTGAAGCATGTTTCCTTACCCTTTCCAAGCGAGCAATTTGAGATTGTCTTATGAGAAATGTTTGTGAAGTACTTGGAAGGTTTGGCAAAAGAATAAGTGTGGGGGTATTGCATGTTTGTATTTATTATTATTTATTTAAAAAAAAAAATGAGAAAAGAGAAGAAAAGAAAAAAAAAAAAAAAGAAAGATGGTATTCAACGAAGAAAATAAAAAGTTTCTAAAGTTTCAGTTTAAGGGTGTGATGGGAGGTGTTAGAAGAATCGTTGGAGAACTTGAGTTCTTATAAATCTCAACTAAAAGAATCGCTTGCGATGTAGCTTTGAACTTGTGTTTTCCTATTCTTTCGTTTCAATAGCCCTATCCCTAAGCCTCATTACATCCAATAAAAGTCCTCTTGATTTAAGTTTGGCAATTATGACTGTGGAGAAGTGATCTTTATGCAAGCTTATGGTAGATCTTTCACATTTGTTTCTTTGAGCGAAACACATTAAAACTAAACACATGTGTGATTGAGTGCATATCCCGTGAGAAGGTTGCTAGTTTGCATATGATGATTTTGAAAATAAAAACTTGAAATTGCATTGGCATGGCTATCTCACACACTACACTTCAAGGATGATTTAAAGATTACTGCTAATACTTGAATAAGGAAGATGAGCTTGAATTAGCTTGTTTGGTGCTAGCTATGGTTCTTGCTGATTTATGTTCTCGAAGGAAATCCTATGAGGGTCAAATAGGGGGAAGCTAATGTTTTTCATGTTAATACTTATTCTCGTTTTCCTTGTTTTGCTCGAGGACTAGCAAAAGCTAAGTGTGGGGGTATTTGATCGGATCATATTTATATATATTTTTATATCAAATTCACTCGTCTTTTCTTAGTTAGTTCGTTATATTTTGAGGTATTTACGTTATTTTTGTGTTTTAATAGAATTTATCTAGCTAAGAAAATAAAAATAGAATAAGTGAAGTGTTAAGTAATTAATTCGTTTAAACTATCTTGCTTGTTGATTAGAATTTATTATTTGGAAAATAATATATATATATTTATATATTTATATATTTATATTTATATTTAAATATATTTGTGTGTGTGTGTAATAACAGGCTGCCTTTTGTTTGTTTAAAGAAATAAAGGAAGCACCGAGAGGAATAAGTGTGGGCTTCATTAAGGGAGTCGGTCAAAAGGAAGGAGGATAATATTATATGTGGCTTGGTGGGCAGTCGGTGAGGGGAAAAACAATGGCATGATGAAAGGCAGCTTGGGGGGTACGAAGTCAAAAAAAGGGCAGACAGCATGATGAGAAGAAAACAGAAAATATTAAATAAAATAAAAAAAAAAAGAAAAGAAAGAAAGGCGCAGTGAGAAAGCTTAAAGCACGGGGAGCGCCCCATTTTAACAAAAAGAAGAAGGAGGACTTAAGAGGGAGGAAACAGAAGGCAACTTTGGCAGAGCTAAGGGCCGAGAGGAAGGCTGCCTGCTCGAGGGTAGCACCGAGCACAGCACTGACCAGCTGCAGCAGCTGCGAGCGGGAGCTGAGGGATCAGACAAGCTGCCATTTGGCAGCAACTTCTGGCAGCCAATAATAAGCAGTCAAAGGCAGAGTTGAAATCAGCCTCGGTGAGCTTTGGTGCACGCAGTCAGGAGCTGATTTGGCAGCAGGTGTGGTGCGCCAGTGGGAGAGCTGCAACTGGCAGCTTAAGAACACACGGAGCACAGTGGCACCGAATAGGAGAAATCCTTGTACTCTCAATTCGGTTTAATCCCTCCAAACTTATTATTTTACTTATGTTTTATTTCTTGTTTTAATTTATAAATAATGTGTAGTTAAATTTGTGTTGGCTAGAGGTTAATTCAAAGCCATGATTATATTTGTAATTTGAATTGATTACCTTCAGTTGTGATTTCTGAGTTGTGATTTAATTTGCTTAACTGCTTGATAGATAACTTATTTGTGTATGTTAATTAAGGATGCATACTTAATTTACACGCATGAATTTGATGCTAGAATATAAGTGAATTTCACCTAATCGTTATGAACTTATATTCATGAGTAGTGAAGGTTGCTATCCGCAATCGTGTTAAGTAAATTCTTGGCAAGAGTATCATGCTTTTCATAGTTACGAATGCCTCGTCAGTGCTTATAGTTTTCACAAAATTTAATGATCTTTGATCGTATCTCTATTGTGCTTTTCACGTAGGGGACTTTTGAGGAATGTTTTAAATTGTTGTATGCTGTTCATCCAATTTAATAACATAAGGAAAACTTGAAGATTAAAAAAGTGCTGTTCACGGTTAATCTGGAGTATTGAAATTTACAATTTATTGAAAGAACAACTGAAGGTCAATTTAGATTACATTTGTGTCTTGTGTTGAGAAAAACCCTCTAGCCAATCCGTCGCCTATCCATTCACTTTTATTTTATGTTTTTGTCAATTTTATAATTTAGTTAAGTTTAATTTACGTTTCATCCAAACCAAACCCCCCATTATTATATTATATTATTTAGTTAGTTTTTATTATTTTTAATCTTTTAATTTAAATTCCGTCCAATTAATTTCCTAGTGTTTATTTTAAATTGTTTTCATTATTTTGAGTCATTTTTAGTGTGTTTCGAGTTTTTAGCTTAGTTTGTATTTTCTAGAGTCTTGAGTTGTTTTGAGTCTTTTGATTTGTTTTAGTTTATTTGTTAGTTTTATTTTGAGTTAGTTTAGTGTTTTAAACTTTGTTTTTACGTTTTTAAATTATTTTAGAGGTTTTAGCAAGCCCTCCTAATCCCCGGCCTAGAACGATACCCTACTTACACCTATACTACAACTGTCAAAAAGAGGGTTAAATTTGTGCGGTTTAAAATCCCGTCAGTGCTTTTGGGGTAAGCGCGGACAACTTTTTGGAATTCCTTGTCCATCAGAAAGGAGTAGAGGTTGACAAGAACAAAGCTCATGCAATAATGGAATCACCTTCGCCCGCCAATAAAGTACAATTGCAAAGGCTGCTAGGCAAAATCAACTTCTTGAGGAGATTCATTGCTAACCTGGCAGGCAAGACTCAGTTGCTCACTCTTCTTATAAGATTCAAAGATAAAGAAGAATTTGAGTGGGGACCACTACATCAAGAAGCTTTCAATAACATAAAGGCCTACATGGCTTCTCCATCCGTGCTTATGCCATCTCAGAGGGGAAAACCTTTAAAGCTTTACATTTCTGCCTAAAAAAAAGTCAATAGGAAGCTTACTGGCTCAGAATAATGAAGGTATGAAGGAACAAGCAATATATTATCTCAGTAAAATCCTTACTGAGGTGGAAAGAAGATATACCCCAATGGAAAGACTTTGTTTAGCTTTGTACTTCACTGCCTGCAAGTTAAGGCATTACATGTTGCCTTGCCACATTCACATTATCACCAAGACAAATGTTATCAAATACATGCTGTCAAAACCAATGCTAACTAGGAGGATTGGGAAGTGGATTATGGCATTATCAGAGTTCAGCTTTCAATATGTGCCTCAAAGAGAATAAACAATTATAGACTTCTTGGCTGAGCACCAAGAGTCTCAAGATGAGATTATCCATATCCTAGAAACTCTGGAAGTGGCCAATGTGTGGATCCCACCAAGCAAGATCTTCTCGGGCAAGGAATAGTGGATCTAGTAAAGGATAAAAAGAATAACTAGCCTCTGGATCGCTCATTAGAGACTGTATTTTAATGGTTCTTGCAATAAGAATGATGTTAGAGCTGGGATTGTTATCATTGATCCCAAAGGTATTCATCATTGTTATTCATTCCTCCTGAATTATCAAGAAACTGCCAACAATTGGGCAGAATATAAGGCATTGATAATTGGCCTAAAAATCCTGATGGAGTTAGGGGCAACTGATGTTGAGGTATTTGGTGACTTAGAGTTGGCGATCAATCAGTTAAATGGAGAGTACAAATGCAGACATATTACCATGGCTGGTTATTGCTTGGCGTCCATGCAATTGTTGAGTTATTGGGGCACTGAAATATCAGTCAGCCATATCCCTAGATAATCAAATACAATGGCTGATGAAATGGCGCAGTTAGCTTCTGGAGCACAGATCTAAGAAAGAAAATTTGAGATAGGAATGGAAGTGCAAAAAAGAAATCTCCTATCTATCAAAGATAGAGGATTCAGCTTGGATGTAATGACTAATGAGCCTGAGATGGAAGATTGGAGATCACCTATTACTCAGTACTTGAAAGATCATTTTTTCCCCACAAGCAAGAAGAATAGGCAACAAGCGACTAAGTATGTCATGTGAGAAGAGAACATGCTAAGAAAAACTCCAGATAGATTATTGTTAAAATGCTTAGGCCAAGAAGAATCGATGAGAGTGATGGCCAAGGTACATGAAGGAATCTGCAGGGCTCATTAAGCTGGGACCAAGATGAAGTGGTTCCTTAGGAGATACGGTTATTTTTGGCTGATGTGATATAAACAAGCACTCAAATTAAACCCTCTTGTTGACAATTGTAGTATAAATGCAAGTAGGGATCGTTCTAAGCCGGGGATTATGAGAGATTGCTAATCTAATTAAAACTGACTCAAAAGTACTAAATGAGAGTCAAGAACAAGAAATTGAGCTAAAAACACTTATCTAAACTCAAACAACTCAAAATAGACTAGAAAGACTCAAAACAACACAAAAGAAACTAATTAGACCAAAACAGACACTAGGGATGGTTTTAAACGAATTTGGGACTACAAGGACTCAAAACAATGAAAAGAAACCAAATCTAAACTATATTGAATGAAGATACTCAAAAGAAGTCAATTAGGACAGATTCTAACTAACTAACACAATGAAATTATGGGGGGATTTTGTTTTGCCGAAATTTAAAAACTTAAAGTAAAAACTTGCAGAAAGTAATCAGTAACACAAACTTAGGGGAAATCAATGGATGGATAGCTAGAAGGTTCTTCTCCACACATGCCACACTTGCATACAAATCGATTTTCAGTTGTTTTTTCAATAAGCTATGAAACTCAACACCTCTGATTAACCGTGAACAGCACTAATTAACCCTCAAGTTTTCCTTAAATCATTTAATTGGATGGGTAACGCATCGGCAATCCAAATTATTCTCCAAAAGTTCCCTACATGAGCAGCATAATAGAGATATAATCAAAGATCATTAAGTTTTGTGAAAACTATAAGTATTGACAAGGCATTCGTAACTATAAACAACATGATACTCTTGCCAGGAATTCACTTAACGCGATTGTGACTAGCAACCTCCACTACTCATGAATATAAGTTCATAAAGATTAGGTGAAATTCCCTTATATTCTAGCATCACATTCATGCATGCAAACTAAGTGTGCACTCTTAATCGACATACAAGAATAAGTTTTGAACAAAACAGTTAAGCAAATTGAATTCACAACTTATGAAATCACAATTGAAGGTAATCAATTCATATTGCTAGTATGGTCATGGTATTGAATAGCCCCCTAACCAAAAGGGGTTTAGTTCTTCATGTTCGCAAAACAAAGACAAACAAATTTATACATTGAAAACAAAAGAAAGAAAACACCTAAACGCTCCAGCAATCCAAATTGAACAGCAAGCATGTCCAAGGGCCTTCCTCCTCCTCATTTGCTGCGGCACAAGGGTTTAGTGGTGGTTTGGATGGTTGTTTATATGGAAGAATGGATAGGAGAGAGTGTGGTTGTGTTTAGGATGGGTGGGTGGTACAGCTAGGGGTTGTATAGGTCATAAACTATGGAGGATTGTGAGAGATAGATGCAGCAGATAGTGGAGAGGGGTCAGGGATTATGTAGAGAATGGTAGAGAGTGAATTAGGTTTAGAATGTTATGTATTTATAGGCTAAGGGCTCGGCAAAGGCTTAGGGAAAGTGAATGAGACTTAGCTATTTTGTCCACAAAGATTAGAGGTTAGAATTTAATCAAATTAAGTAAGTAAGATCAGAAATTAAGAGAATAAGAAGGTATAGGTGCGGCAAGGAAAAGGAAGGAGATTAAAGCCAGAAAATAGAAGAGAAAATGCATGTAGGGTGCGGCCAATGTACAAAATATCGATATTATCAGCGATATTTCGCCGATAATATCGTTTTTTCGTGAGATGATATTTTCACACTTATCCACTTAATTATTGTCAATAATATCGTTTCTAACGAGGAGGTACTGAATCAGGGTCTCAAGGTAGAAGGGCACGACATTGGTGTGGAACCATTGATCGACGAGAGTTTGATTGGAAGTGATGTTGTTGATGAGCTCATTGGGGACCATGATGGAGACCTGGAGGTCGGTGTTACGGAGGGCGGTGAGGATTTTAGGGTTGGCATCGTAGAGCTTGACACGCTTGGCCTTAAGGGATTGGATGAGTTTACCAACTGCGACGGCGGTGGGAGGTTGTTGCACAGCTTGGCGGCGAGCTCCGCACCTGAAAAAAATCAAAAGGGGTTAGAAAAAAACTCCAATGAATAAAACCCATGTCACCATTTTTGAGATTTAGGGGAAGAAACTTACTAGAAATGGAAGCTGAGAGGAATAGGATGAGCAGGGAAAGAAGACGCAGCTCCATTTTTGTAGGTGTTGAGCTACCAGAGTAAAAAGAGATGAACTTTTTACTGAATGTGTGAGCTTTGGAGATCAAAGATTGGACATTCGAGGGAAAATCAAATATAAAATGAAAGAACTAAGGCACTGAGCTGCTGCTTCTGTTATTGGACCATTATATTAAAGGGGAGTGAGATGTTGCAAATTTTTCGAGGAGTGAGAGAGGATTAGGAATATAACTTTATTGAGAATAGAAAAGGAAAGAGGGAAAAGGTAGAGAGAGAAAGGAGAGGGATGATCAGATCAGATGGAGTTACATATTGGGCAGAGATATTTAGAGCAAGGAGAAGAAACAAGGGTTTATTAGTCGTTTGAGTGTCGGCAACTTCATAAATTTCCTGCACAGAGGCCTAAGCTAATATTTATTATCTAGGATAAATTTTTATATTTAAAAAAACACCAAGGGGATTCGAACCCCTCCCATTTTACTACTTCAACACCTTGACCACCATATCACTTATGTTTTTGTGAAAATATGCTAAAATATTTATATATATGGTTTTGTTTTGAATTCTTTTTGCAACAAACAAATTTGCACTGTATAAAGTGTAAAATATTGTACTAATTCATTATATATAAATGATTATGGTGTGTTTAAACTTCATTCATTAATTACTACATATTTTCTACACTCACAATGTTTGCCAGCTCGCTATATAATCAACTTAAATCAGTTAAATCCATCGTGCAATGCATTTCCTTCCAATGTTTTGTGATAAACTAATAGATAATTGACTAAATAAACATCCTGCAAAGTTTCAATAAAAATTTCCAAGTTTTTCTTACAATTTCCGTGGTTTTTATTCAATTTTTATCGATATCGATAATATCCCGATATTTCCATTGAAATTTTCGTGTTTTTGGACTACCGATATTTCCGATATCATCGATATTTTAGACCTTGGGTGCGGTAGAGATTAGGAGTAAAGGGGATGTGATTTTGGGACACAAAATAGGGAAGAAACAATCCCGTTGCATGGCAAGGACTTATAATAGAATAGGAATGTATTTTAAGGCTGAAAATAGGCCAGGTTTAGGCTACCTTGTGCGGCAAGGGAACAAAAGATCTCAAAGTGGTGCGGCAACCTCCATGGCAGGTTTTAGGACTTCTAGAAACATGTTATTTAGCAACCTAACATGTTTTGGAACCCTCATGTAGCTGGAACACAGGTGAGATACACTTAGGAAACTTCTAAGCCAAGAATAGAAACTTTGGTTTCCAATTTTGAACTCTTCATTCTTCATTTGTCTTGAATTCATTACTTCACATCTTCACTCAATCCTAGGCTCCTTTGATCTTCAATTTCATCCATCCGCTTAGCTCCAAGCATGTGCTATCTATCTTAAACCCAAAACTGCTCCAAAACGCACCAAAATGCACTTCTTTGCTCCTTTAGCCCATTGGACCTACAAACACACGAAAATAGCTTAAATTACTAAAATAACTAAGTACTAACAACGTAAATGCAAGGAAACAAGCTAATTAAGTCCCATAAATATGCTCCTATCAAATTCCCCCACACTTAGCTTTTGCTAGTCCTCGAGAAAAACAAAACAAATAAAAGAAACAAAACTCAATCTAAACCTTCCAACATTTGCCTCAGGGATTTCCAATGCACATAACATGTTAAAAATCATCACTTACATAGATTTTGGTCATCCTTACCCTTAAGCACACACGTAATCACAACCACCATTCACTAGTTCACATTTAATCGATTAAAACAACATTTTGAATGTAGTAACATGCCTTAGAGAATTCCCTCAATTCCTTACTAGATAAACACTCAATTTTCACTCAGATTTTCTGACTACACTCCCTACACTAGGTATATGTGAGAAGATTGATGTAAACATGAAAACTAATACTCACATATGTTATAGCAAAGAAAGCATTTTTCTAGAGTTATTAATGCATAAATGGATATGATCTCATGAAAGGAATGATACTACTTAGATGCAAGAACCAGTGACACCATATGCTCATACCAATCCCAAACTCCACATATTGAACACATAACAATCAAGATAGAAGTGAAAAGGTTGTAATAGGGCTAAGGTGTTTGGCTAACAAAGAAAGGATAGGAAAAACAAAGGTTCTTAAAGAAATAGTGGGCAAAGTAATGAAATTAACACTTAGAATTCACTTTTGAATGCATATTCAAATTCTAAACACAAGGGGAGATTCATGCAACACTTAGGGTCAAATTCAAACTTTTGGACTCTTTCTTCAACAACCAACACTTTTAAACTCAATCTTATTTCTTTTCAAACTCTTTTTCTTTCTTTTTTTTTTCTTTCTTTTCTTATTTTCACACGTTTTTCACATCTTTTTCTTTTCTTTTGAAACCCAAAACATACAATTGAACTTAAAAACAACCAATCCCTCCCCCACACTTGATTTTTTGCATAATATATATCAAAAGGAATTCTTTTAAAGTCATGCTTCACTATCCTTTAAGAACAAGGGTATGGACAGTCCTACACTAGGCTAGGTAAGGATAATGTGGCTAACAAAGAACATAGGCTAAATAAGACTCAAAAGGGGTTAAACCTACAAAACATATGACAAAGGAGTACGGCTATTTGGCTATGGTGGAAACTAAACAACTTTATCTTGATATTTGTTATGCAATTCAATGTCATGCTTTGAATGAAACGGATACGAGTTCTAGCATTTGGTTCTATAATGATGAAAATGCATTCTAAGTAGCAACCAAGCAAAGGAATAATGAGATCATGCAACGACTTTAGAAAACAAAGAATCACATATTAATAACTCTTCAAAGAAGGTAAAGGCTCAAGTCTCACAAGGATGTAGCGTTAGTTGAGTTCCTTCCTTCAAGCATGTTACAAAAACTGATTTTATCCTTTTGTGATCAAATGTGCATTCATAAACAACAACTACAACTAACCATAAACCAAGAGTATATCAAACTTCCATCCATGCTTGTAACTTTGTTTAACAGTTATGCAATTAAAAACCAAATCCTCATCATTGTGTTGGAAGGTACCTAAGACACAAACACACAAAAACGACTCTAAACCAACTCTTTTTGGTATTTTTTAAAACTTTTTCAATTTTTTTTCAAATTTTAGTATGATTACTTCAAAACACACTAAAACACTCCAAAACAGCTTAAAAACACTTAAAAATAGTGAGAAACAACACTATAGTGATGGGTGATCAAATCCCACGAATTTCATCAAAAACACTTTGTTACCCCCCCCCCCCACTTAAATCAAACATTGTCCTCAATGTTTCAAGCATAAACTCACAACAAGCAAACAAACCAACAACTAACTAATCAAAACAAAAATGAAAGCAGTAAAGAAAGCAGTAAAGAGAAGGGTTGAGGAACGCAAATTTGGTTTGTTGAGAAATTCCAAAGTCTCCTTTTGTTGAATGCATGGGTTGCCTCCCAAGAAACGCTTGCTTTAACGTCGTGCAGCCGGACGATACCTCAAATGAAGCTTCAATGGAGCCCACGGGTTGGAGGGGTATTTCCTCCATAACGTGCTTAACAAAATTCTCATAATATGGTTTCAAACGGTGCCCATTCACCTTGAATTCTTGTCCAGTTTTCAAGCTTTGGATTTGGACTGCACCATGAGAAAAAACATTAGTAATAACAAACGAACCAACCCACTTAAAATGTAACTTACCAGGGAATAACCGAAGACGGGAATGGAAAAGTACACTTTCTGCCCTATTGAGAATGTTTTGCTCCGAATCATCTTGTTGTTGAATACTTTGGTCTTCTCCTTGTAAATTCGAGCATTCTCATAAGCCTCGTGCCTAATCTCTTCAAGTTCATTCAATTGAAGCTTCCTATGAATTCTAGCCTCATCTATGTCCAAATTGAAAGTCTTGATAGCCCAATGCACCTTGTGCTCAAGTTCTACGAAAAAATGGCATGGTTTTCCATAGATGAGCCGAAATGGGGACATACCAATAGGTGTTTTGTAGGCCGTTCGATACGCCCATAGTGCATCCTCCAAACGCAAGCTCCAATCTTTCCGAGTTGGTTCAACGGTCTTCTCTAAAATCTGCTTGATTTCTCTATTCGAAACCTCGGCTTGGCCACTAGTTTGAGGATGATAAGGTGTTGAAACCTTATGCACAACATTGTACTTCTTAAGTAGCGCCTCAATGGTTTGATTGAAAAAATGAGACCCACCATCACTTATTAGCACTCTAGGCATCCCAAATCTGGAAAAGATGTTAGATTTCACAAAATCTTCAACAACTCTAGAATCATTAGTTCGGGTGGCTTTTGATTCCACCCATTTCGACACATAATCAACCGCAAGCAAAATATAATTAAAACCATGGGAAACCAGAAAAGGACCCATAAAATCAATGCCCCACACATCAAAAATTTCGACACAAAGGATGTTTGTTTGTAGCATTTGATCTCTTTGACTTATGTTTCCAGTTCGTTGACAACGATCACATGTTATGCAAAAAGTTCTAGCATCTTTAAAGAGAGTAGGCCAATAAAAACAACATTCAAGAACCTTAAGTGCTATCCTTTGAGTGCCAAAATGACCCCCACATGCATAAGTATGGCATAAAGTTAAAATTGAATGAAATTCGGATTCATGCACACACTTATGTATAATCTGATCAGAGTAATATTTCCACAAGTATGGGTCATCCCAAACATAAAACCTTGCATCCTTTTTCAATTTATCACTTTGGGTTTTGTTTAGGGTGCTTGGAACATGTTCAGTCACCAAATAATTCACTAAATCGGCATACCAAGGTTCACTTATCTCAATGGACAACAATTGCTCATCTAGGAATGTTTTTGGAATAGGTATGAACTCCTCCTCATGCACCATTCGGCTTAGGTGGCCAGCCACCACGTTTTCACTCCCTTTCTTATCCCTAATTTCAATATCGAACTCTTGAAGTAAAAGCATTTAGGGAATGATTCTTGGTTTGGCCTCCTTCTTCGTAAGCAAATACTTCAAGGCTGTATGGTCAGAATAAACGATAACTTTAGTGCCAATTAAATAAGATCAAAACTTATCTAATGCAAACACAACAACCAAGAGTTCTTTTTCAGTGGTAGAATAGTTCAATTGGGCATCATTCAAGGTTCGGGAAGCGTAACAGATGACATGTAGCTGCTTGTTCTTCCTTTGCCCTAAAACAGCTACAATTGCATAATCCGAAGCATCACATATGAGCTCAAAAGGAAGGCTCAAATCTGGTGGAGTGATGATGGGTGCCGAAGTGAGAAAGTCTTTAAGGTGAGTGAATGCTTTCTCACATGCCTCGTTGAAGTCGAAAGGCATATCCTTTTGAAGGAGACGACAAAGAGGTTGTGTAATCTTTGAAAAATCCTTGATAAATCGTCTATAGAAACCTGCATGGCCAAGGAAAGAACGAACCTCTCTCACCGAAGTGGGAGAGGGTAAGTGACATACAAGATCTACTTTTGATTTATCAACCTCAATTCCACGTTCAGAGATGATGTGACCCAAAACTATACCTTGTTTAACCATAAAATGACATTTCTCCCAATTAAACACAAGGTTTGTTTCAATGCATCTTTTCAAGATTAAAGTGAGATTAGCCAAGCAATCATCAAATGAATCACCAAAAATGCTAAAATCATCAATAAAGACTTCAATGATCTTTTCAACATAATCGAAGAAAATACTTACCATGCATCTTTGGAATGTGGCAGAGGCATTGCATAAGCCGAATGGCATGCGACGATAGGCAAACGTACCAAAGGGGCAAGTGAAAGTGGTCTTTTCTTGATCGTCCGGGGCTATGGCAATTTGATTATAACTAGAATATCCATCAAGAAAACAATAAAATGAATGACTCGCTAACCTATCAAGCATTTGATCAATGAATGGTAGTGGGAAATGATCCTTCCTTGTAGTGGCGTTGAGTTTCTTATAGTCGATGCAAACTCTCCAACCGGTTAGGATACGGGTGGGCACAAGTTCGTCCTCCTCATTCGTCACCACCGTGATTCCAGATTTCTTGGGAACGACTTGGATTGGTGAGACCCAACGATTATCAGATATTGGATAGATCACTCCACAATCGAGAAGCTTGATTATCTCGTTCTTTACAACTTCCATCATCGGAGGGTTGAGTCGGCGTTGAGCCTCTCTCATTGGTTTAGCTCCCTCCTCCAAAAGTATACAATAAATGCAAGTGGTAGGGCTTATCCCTTTGATGTCGGCCAAGGTCCAACCTATGGCAGTTTTGTACTATTTTAATACACGCACCAACTTCTCTTCTTCTTATGCCATGAGTGAAGAAGATACAATGACGGGCAAAGTTTCTTGTTCTCCCAAGAAAACATACTTTAAATGGCTTGGTAATGGTTTGAGTTCAAGGGAGGGTGCCTAAATTATGGAAGGTAGCATTTTAGTTGAAACTGAACTTGAAATTAGGATTAGAAGCTTACCATGTTGTTGTGGCAGTGATTCTAGGGCAGCCACCATCTCAATCACATCTTCATTAGTGTGCACGGCAAGAGTGTCTTCTTGCATGCCGTGGGTAAGCCTAGGTACTGCCCTTTCATTTTTCATGGCCATTCCATTCGTAATGGCAGTTTCACATGCATCCTCATTCAAATCTTCAAAATATTCCTGCACCAAAGAATCAATTATATCAATAGAGAAACATGAATGATCATCATTAGGGTAACTCATAGCTTCCGAAATATTGAAATCTATAACATCCCCATCGAATTTCATTGTCAAAGTCCCTTTGAACACATCAATCTTAGTGCGAGCTATTTTCATGAATGGCCTTCCAAGTAGGATCGGCAATAGAGAAGAATGGCTCGAATCTTCCATGTCAAGCACGTAGAAGTCTGCTGGAAAGATTAAGTGATTAACCTGCAACAAAACATCCTCCAAAACTCCCTTTGGATATGCATTAGAACGATCAGCCAATTGAATAATCACACCATCATTTTTCAGCTCTCCTAAGTTCATAGATGCATAAATAGAATATGGCATGACATTAATTGATGCACCTAAGTCTAACATATCATGTTCAAACCTAGTATTGCTAATTACACAAGGAATTATAAAACTACCAGGATCTTTACATTTAGGGGGCAGGTTTCATTGCAAAACGGCTGAAACATTCTCACTTACCTTGACCACTTATTTGTTCGAAATTCTTCTCTTTGTGGTTTTTAAAAACTTAGCATACCTTGGCAGTTTCTTAATTGCATCAAGAAGTGGAATGTTAACTTGCACTTTCCAAAATGTTTCAAGAATGTCCTTTTGAGCTTCTTCCTTCTTTAAATGCATGAACCTGCGAGGGAATGGTGCATTCGAAGGACTAACATTAGAATTAATTGAAATTAGGACGTTCTTACCTTTATTGGACAGATTGGATGGTTAGAAGGCTACAACAAGGATTGCTCAGTCCTTGCCGTGGCCTTGTCTTGTTCTTCCTCCTCAAATTGTAATCTTTCATTTTCCTTGTGATTTGATTTGGATGTGTTTGGGTCAGTTCCAACTTCATTTCCACTTTTTAATGTGATGGCTTTGGCAGTTTCAAATCCTCCCCTTGGATTCACAATGGTTGAACTAGGCAATTTGCCTTGTTCTTGAATCTGTCCCATACACTCTGCAATCTACCTAATTTGTTTCTTCAATTCAACCACCTCATTGGCTTGATTTTGCATCTCTTTGGCTTGAATTTGCATTTCTTTGGTTTGAATTTGTACACTCAACGAAGTTAGAAATTGAAACATTTGATCATTATCCATTGACGTACCTGACTTTGTTTGGGCAGATTGTGTTGAAGGTTGATTTGGTGCGAATGGCTTTGAATAGAAGCCCGGGGGTTGCTGCCTAAATCCACTTTGTTGTTGGGGTTGTTAAGGCTCCCTCCACTTGAAGTTTGGATGATCTTTCCAGCCCGGATGGTAAGTGTTAGAGTATGGATCATTTCGTGGCTGATTTTGGCCTTGAAATCCAATGGAATTGGCACTTTCCCATCCACCATTTTCAATCAATTGAGGGCACTTCTCAAAAGGGTGGCCTTGGATAGAGCACACTCCACAAATGGGATTTGCTTGCATTTTTGGTCCTTCAACAAACTGTGAAAACATAGCAGTGAGATTAACCATTTGAGATTGTAATTCAGAAATTGCACTTACCTCATGCACATATTGCTATCGTGGGGATTCCATTTGCCCAACTCCTTCGTATTGTTGTGCATTCAAGGCTCGGTTGGCAATTAGAGTCTTGGCAGCCGTAGATGTCTTGTCCACCAAAGCTCCCCCCGCTGAGGCATCTAGCATTTGTCTCTCAATGGGCAAGAGTCCTTCATAAAAGTATTGGATGAGAAGTTCTTCTTTCATTTGGTGTTACGGACATGATGCAACAAGACCCTTGAAACGCTCATAGTACGCTGGGAATGATTCTTCTTGGTCTTGTGGAATGCCACTAATCCGCTTCCTCAAGAGAATGACTCAGGATGTTGGAAAGAACTTCTTTAGGAATGCCCTCTTCATGCTCTCCCAATAGGTGACGGTTCCAGGGGCTAATTTGTATAAAAAAATCCTTAGCTTTCTCTAAAAGAGAGAATGGAAAGGCCTTCATTTTCAGAATGTTGCCATCAACATTGACTGGGGTCATGCTCGAACAAACCACTTCAAACTCCTTCAAATGCTTGTTTCGAGCCTCTATAGACAGCCCATGGTACTTTGAAATGTGGCGCAGCAAGCTAGACTTCAATTCAAGCTCATCGGTCTTGTCTTGGGCAGCCGTGGGATATTGAATGTATAAGGGCACGAAATTGTCTAATACTGAGGTTGAGAGCTCCTTGATTGTTCGATTGTTTGATGCCATGGCTTGTGCTTCTTCAAAGTTCCTTGTTGTGGCATCATCTACCTCCTTAAACTCGGATTTAGAGCTAGAACTAGGTGGGTTAGGTTATGGCTCCTTCTTCTTTCTCCTCAAAGTTTGCTCAAAGTCGTTGTCAAACTCCAAGATATGTGCTCGAATGGGCTGAGAACTTCTAATCATAAACTAGTACCTGAAACGAAGAAAACAAAACAAGGTAAGAAACTGAAACAAAACACACGAAAAGAAAACAAGGGGGATTAGCAAAGTTGCTAATCCCCAACAACGGCGCCAAAAATTTGATGTGATATAAATAAGCACTCAAATTAAACCCTCTTGTTGACAATTGTAGTATAAATGCAAGTAGGGATCGTTCTAGGCCGGGGATTAGGAGGGATTGCTAATCTAATTAAAACTGACTCAAAAACACTAAATGAGACTCAAGAACACAAAACTGAGCTAAAAACACTTATCTAAACTCAAACAACTCAAAATAGACTAGAAAGACTTAAAACAACACAAAACAAACTAATTAGACCAAAACAGACACTAGGGATGGTTTTAAATGAATTTGGGACTACAAGGACTCAAAACAATGAAAAGAAACCAAATCTAAACTATATTGACTCAAGGTACTCAAAAGAAGTCAATTAGGACAGATTCTAACTAACTAACACAATGAAATTATGGGGGGATTTTGTTTTGATTAAATTTAAAAACTTAAAATAAAAACTTGCAGAAAGTAATCAATAACACAAACTTAAGGGAAATCAATGGATAGATGGATTAGCTAGAGGGTTCTTCTCCACACATGACACGCTTGCATACAAATCGATTTTCAGTTGTTCTTTCAATAAGCTATGAAACTCAACACCCCAAATTAACCGTGAACAGCACTAATTAACCCTCAAGTTTTCCTTAAATCATTGAATTGGACAGCTAACGCATCGGCAATCCAAATTATTCTCCAAAAGTTCCCTACATGAACAACATAATAGAGATACAATCAAAGATCATTAAGCTTTGTGAAAACATAAGTATTGACAAGGCATTCGTAACTATGAACAGCATGATACTCCTGCCAGGCATTCACTTAACGCGATTGTGACTAGCAACCTCCACTACTCATGAATATAAGTTCATAACGATTAGGTGAAATTCCCTTATATTCTAGCATCAAATTCATGCACGAAAACTAAGTGTGCACTCTTAATCGACATACGAGAATAAGTTTTGAACAAAATAGTTAAGCAAATTGAATTCACAACTTATGAAATCACAACTGAAGGTAATCAATTCATATTGCTAGTATGGTCATGGTATTGAATAGCCCCCTAGCCAAAAGGGGTTTAGTTCCTCATGTTCACAAAACAAAGACAAACAAATTTATACATTGAAAACAAAAGAAAGAATACACCTAAACGCTCCAGCAATCCAAATTGAACAGCAACCACGTCGAAGGGCCTTCCTTCTCCTCCTTTGCTGCAGCACACGGGTTTGGTGGTGGTTTGGATGGTTGTTTGTATGGAAGAATGGATAAGAGAGAGCGTGGTTGTGTTTAGGATGGTGGGTGGTGCGACAAGGGGGTGTATGGGTTAGAAACTATGGAGGATTGTGATAGATAGATGGGGCAGAGAGTGGAGAGGGGTCAAGGATTATGTAGAGAATGGTAGAAAGTGAATTAGGTTTAGAATGTTATGTATTTATAGGCTAAAGGCTCGACAAAGGCTTAGGGAAAGTGAATGAGACTTAGCTATTTTGTCCACAAAGATTAGAGGTTAGAATTTAATCAAAATAAGTACGTAAGATCAGAAATTAAGAGAATAGGAAAGTATAAGTGCGGCAAGGAAAGTGAAAGAGAGATTAAAGCCAGAAAATAGGAGAGAAAAGGAATGTAGGGTGCGGCAAAGATTATGAGTAAAGGGGATGTGATTTTGGGACATAAAATAGGGAAGAAACAATCCCCTTGCACGGCAAGGACTTATAATAGAATAGGAATGTGTTTTAAGGCTAAAAATAGGCAAGGTTTAGGCTACCTTGTGTGGCAAGGGAACAAAAGATCTCAAAGTGGTGCGGCAACCTCCATGGCAGGTTTTAGGACTTCTAGAAACATGTTACTTAGCAACCTAGCATGTTTTGGAACCCTCTTGTAGCTGGAACATAGGTGAGATAGGATTAGGAAACTTCTAAGCCAAGAATAGAAACTTTCAGATTTAGAAACTTTGGTTTCCAATTTTGAACCCTTCACTTTTCATTTGTCTTGAATTCATTACTTCACATCTTCACTCAATCCTAGGCTCCTTTGATCTTCAATTTCGTCCATCCACTTAGCTCCGAGCATGTGTTGTCCATCTTAAGCCCAAAACTGCTCCAAAACGCACCAAAATGCACTTTTTTGCTCCTTTAGCCCATTTGACCTACAAACACACGAAAATAGCTTAAAGTACTAAAATAACTAAGTACTAACAACATAAATTTAAGGAAACAAGCTAATTAAGTCGCATAAATATGCTCCTATCATTGGTCCGACATGGAAAAAGACTGCAAGGTTTATACCCAAGGATGCGAAGAATGTCAAAGGCATGGTCATCTCCAATATGTTCCCTCAATACCTTTGAACTCGGTGGTCAAGCCTTGGCCCTTTGGAAGATAGGCAATGGATTTCATTGGGCGAATCTACCCAGCTTCCAGTAAAGGGCACACATTCATAATAGTGGCAATAAATTACTTCACTAAGTGGGTAGAAGCTTCAGCTGTGAAGACTATCACCTCAATGGCTGTCAGGAAGTTCATTGAAACCAAGATCTTACACAGATATAGGGTGCCCGAGACCATTGTTATAGACCGTGGGCCATTTTTATTTGAAATGAGGTTGAAGAATTTGCAAGTAAATTCAAGATAAGGATGATTCAATCTAGTTCTTACTACCTTCAATCAAATGGTCAAGCTGAAGCTAGTAACAAGGTCTTGGTGAACGTTATCAGAAGAATAGTGGCAGATAGTCTAGAGAAGTGTTACGAGAAGTTAGGAGACACCTTATGGGCTTATAGAACTTGCAAGAGGGCAGGAACTAGAACTACTCCTTATGCTCTAACCTTCGGGCAAGCCATTTTGCTTCCCATGGAGATTAATGTGAGTTTTGTCAAAATTTAGAACCGATTCGGGCTACATAGTGAAGAGTACATTAAGGCTATGTGTCAAGGAATTGAAGACCTAGATGTAGCCTGAATTGAAGCTCTAAACAAAATTCAAGAAGAGAAAAGAGTTGTTACTTGAGCTTATTACAAGAAGGTGAAGTTGAAGACCTTCAAAGGGCCCTAGTATGGAAGACAATCTTGCCTTTAGGAGCTCAAGTTAGAGGCTTTGGGAAGTGGAGCCCTACTTAGGAAGGTCATTTCATTGTTCATCAAGCATTGGATAAGGGAGGATATTACTTGGCCGATTTAGAAGGAAACTCGTAGAGACCTCCAGTTAATGCTAAGTTTTTAAAGAAGTATCATCCGACCTTGTGGGATGTTAAGGATTGTTACATTGAAGAAGTTTAAGAATTCTAAAAGATCTGAAGTCAACTTGTATCTTCACCACAGTTGATTTACAAAAATGGAAATGGAAGCTAAGATGAATTAAAGAAGCCATTTTCATTTCATTAAATGATGAGATTACAAGAGAATCGGCTCAAAAGTTTTACATCCTTGGTTAAGGTCAATTATCCTGAAGTGGTATGCATACATGATAATGAAGAGTCTATCCTAAAGTGGTATCCACGAGGCTACATTGGTCCACTGAAGTCTCTCTGTGTCTAAACTTGAAAGATGCCTACTTTAATTTTGAAGTTGTTGAAACTCTGAATGATGCCCTGAGGACTTCAACTTTATTCTGATTTTCTTGAACTCTTTATCAAGCTTGGGCAACAAGATGACAGCCACTAAATGACTTCCGATGGCCACTAGCACTTTCATGTGTGAACCAGACATTCAAATCAATGAAGGGCCGATAGATGCTTTGACGCTTGAAGAGAAAAAGGCTTGGGTCGAGGTAGTTGATCCCAAAGCATACAACTATGATGATGAAGAGATCAAGAAAGTGGAAGCTATGGTTCACCTTGAACATGTTACTTTCTACAGCTATTGGGACAACTTTGAAGATTCTGAAAATTGTAAAAGTTTTGAAGGCTTTGAGAATTCTCGAAGGTCTGAGATAGCTAAAATGTTTGGCCAAAGAATTTAAGAGGAGATTCCATAAATAGGCAGTTATGTAAAGTTGGAATTCATGGTGTAATGCAAAGGTTTTGTTAATCAACGGCCATGTTAAATGGTGCAAGTTCCGAGTAAGCGTGCGACGACTATTTAATCATTATTAGCATCCTGGGCTGCAGACTCAACAATGATTAAAGGGGGCATTATTTGGGTTAATATTTGATCAATGGACTTAAGTGAAGAAAAGCCTAAAGATGCCAGGTTGAAGAGGATTTGTCCGAAGGCCAGCACGAAGCCCAGAGGCCAGCTAAAGGCATTTACAGCCAAATACAAGCTACTTGCTTGCTTATGGAAGTGACAGGTAATGGAGACCAACCTGCTACTAGCCAAAAAACACTTTGTAGCGACATTCAAGTAAAAAGCTCCTTGACTCACCGCCCTCCCATTGCTTTCGAGCAAGAGCAAAGTTGTAGCAGTTAAGCTAACCTACCTATAAAAGGAAGAAGAAGCCCCAGAGACAAGGACACTCAACCAATCAAACAAACAAAATTACAAACCTGCTCTCAAGCCAAATATGCAACCAAAAAGTTGTAATCAGCCCAGATATTCGATTTTTAGCAATAGCCTCCTCAGAAAGCCTACCTTTCTCTAGTTTAAAAGCTCTGCTACTTCTGTAGTATCGATTCCCTTGTGTAAACTTGTTTACCACCAATTACTTTTCAAGCATACAACCTTTGTAAACTCAAAGAGAAGTGATTGCAAGAAGTGAAATCTTGCCCGAAGCTCTTTATTTGTCTTCTAAATTAGTAGATCTGTTACTCTCTGTACTTTTCAGCATGTATTCAAATCATTTCCACTTGTTCCCTACTTTAAGAATCTTATTTGTGTCTAGATCTGGTCATTTTAATGGATATATTTTCATTTAAAACCAATCTAAAACTAAGTGAATGACTTAAAGGGTTCGGGACACCCTTCCTTCAAAGCATACAAAACCATGAACTAAAAGTCCTTGATCACAAGGCAAGAAAAGAACTTAATATGGACTTAACCAATCCATGACAATCCCTTGATAACAAGAAGTCTGAGTAACTTGGGGCGCAATGAATCAACTCATACACACTTGTTCTATATCTACTATAATGAGATAGTATTGGCACGCCTCGCACTCAGTTAGTTTTGATTGGGAGCCTCAAGGCCAACACCTAAGGCCTCACAAAGGTTCCTTTCAGAACTAATTTTGTCATGTTTTGCAGCACACCAACAACCAAGAGCCCGACCTTTATACACAATAAACACAACGTGCCAATCCCCAAGGAAGCTGTGTTGAGGTGCCGAAGGTCCCTCTCCCAGAGAAATCTTCGTCCGAACAAGTACGTATACTGATGATCGTCGTCTCTTACTACAACAAGTTCATCCTCGTACCCGCGGCTAAAGAACGAACCAGGTTGGAAAGTCAGGTATTCTTGGTTTGTTGTCTCCAAACTTGATTTACTATCACAGACTGCAGGGCCACTAGGGTTTTGATTCCACGGTGTCAAGAACGAGTTATCGGACTCTAAGTAGGACGTCAGTTGCTTGTAGTCAGATGGTTGGTTTATGGTCCTCGAGTACTTGATCCATTCTTGTTGATGTTTCAAGTGTCGTGGAGCCGATGGAAGCCATGTTTGTTTACTTGGAGAATCTTATGAAATTTATAATTTTGTTTTAAAGGTCTTATGGTATTGGTGATTGAGTTTTTATTTTTTTTATATTTTTTAACCCTATTTATAGATAGTGGGCTAATTCCTAATCAGGAAAGGTATAGGATTTTTGAGAGAGTTTCATCCAATTTGTTATTTAGAAATATTTCTTAAACGGATTACTCGTGTAACAATTTCACTTTCCTTGTTCAATGAGGTTTTATACTAATTCTATGTGGTTAGTCTAACTGATAATGTGGTGAAGATGACGATTCATTGATTGATACCTCACATACATTGTGTGTGAATATGACCGTTAGAAAGAAGAAAGGAGATCCTTGTCGAGCCGACAATAATCCCAAAAATTCTAGAGGCGACATGTGGACTTTTATTCAAGAAAGACAAGATTGCCCTCAATAAATGGGCAGGCTTCTCAGATGCTCCCACGCGCAGTTCACATCCCTGGAGGGGAAAGGAGCTAAACACAACTGCCCACAGCTCACCTGCCCTTGGGAAGGAATTAAAGATAAGGTTTAATTACTCAAATCCTATCTTTAATACATTCCTATTTGAAGAATAATTCCAATCAAGTAAGTAATCCTAATTTATTTAAATTAGGATAATTACACCATTATCTCAAGATAGTATCTCCTATTTAATATCTTGGGCATAATTAGAGAATATTTCTCCAATAAACCCTATATGGCCAGCCCTAGCTTATAAATACCCCATATTCTACCAATTTTAGAGAGCTTTTTGCAACCCTAAAAAAGCCCTAAAGACTTTACTCTCACAGAGAAACTAACTTAGGCATCGGAGATTTGTTGACCTAACCCCCTCACCTCGTGGGTGCGTGAGGCTTAGGTCTTTGATCAAAGGTGTTGATTGTTTTGCAGGTGCATTTTCGTCAAGACTAAAGACTGCTGAAATTTGCATCAACAAATTGGTGCTTTCATTGAAAACTGATTCAAAACACTTGAAGAAGCCTCTCGCATTTGTTTCTTGAATTTTCTATTACGTTGAATTTCTCACACGTCGTATCAATTAATTTTTTCTATAAAAGTTTCTTGATCAATCCCTGGAGAAAGGATACAATGGTAGGAAATTTAGAAACTACGACAAACGGAACCCTGTACGTACAAGGATTTAGACTGGAGAGAGGAGACGAGGACATAGCTCCACGACGGAGATCCTTAAGGCTCCACGCGACGGCAGGAGGAACCCTATCACCATGGAGTCGTGCCACAACCACCATTGTCGTGACCCAGCAGCCATGGCACCATTCTCGCCGCCGCGAGCCTTGCAATGCCTGATCGGATCATATTTATATATATTTTTATATCAAATTCTCTCGTCTTTTCTTAGTTAGTTCGTTATATTTTGAGCTATTTACGTTATTTTTATGTTTTATAAATTTTTCAAGAAAAGAAAATAAAAATAGAATAAATGAAGTATTAAGTAATAATTTCGTTTAAACTATCTTGCTTGTTGAATAAAACTTATCATTTGGAAAATAAAATATATATATATATATATATATATATATATTTATATATTTATATTTATTTATATATATATATATTTATAATTTTATATATTTATATATTTATATAATTATAATGTGGGTGTGTGTGATAACAGCTAGCTAGCACATGGAATAATTAAAAAGAGAACCAAAGCTGGTGAGCTCGGCATAGTGGGCAAAGCATGGACGGAAAGCAAAGAGAAAAATATAAAAAAAAAAGAAAGGGAAGCTTAGTGCGGACAGAGGGGGTGAGTCAAAAGAAGAGAAAAGCCAAAAACAAATAAGAAAATAAATAAAGGAAGAAAGGCTGAAGACGGTGGGGAGTTTTGAAAAGAGAATATAGAAGCCTCGGTGGGCAGAAAACCAGGGAGGAAGGGGGGAAGCACGAAGGCAGGCGCAAGCCTGCGAGAGAAAATTGAAAACAGAAAATATAAAAAAAAACAGAGAAAGAGAAGAGACGCTGCCTTAAGCAACGGTGCAGAAGCTTGCCAGAGGGAAAAAGACGGTGAGGCTCTCGGGCAGCTAGGGCAGAGCGCCCATTTTTAGAAAGATCAGAGCCAAGCTCGTGGAGAGGAGGGAGCTGCCTCATTGGCAGCGTAGCTGTGAGACACGGAGCAAAGAAGAAGGCAGCAAAACGCTGCCTTGTCAGCGTGAGAGAGCTTCAGGGCAGACCAGGCGCAGAAAACAGAAGCAGCGTTGAAATTGGAGTGAAGCGAGGGCTGCGTGAATTCAAGCTGGACACGTGTGGCAGCACAGCAATTTCACACGGTGCAATCAGACAGAAACAAGCTCACGGTGCACAGAAATCCTTCACCCCATTTCGGTTTATCCCCTCCAAACTTAATGTTTAATTTCTGTTTTAAATTATAATAATGTGTAATTAGTTTATTTTGGCTAGAGGATAATTCAAAACCATGATATATTTGTAATATGAATTGATTACCTTCAGTTGTGATTTCTGAGTTGTGATTTAATTTGCTTAACTGCTTGATTAATAACTTATTTGTGTATGTTGATTAAGAATGCATACTTAATTTACATGCATGAATTTGATGCTAGAATATAAGTGAATTTCACCTAATCGTTATGAACTTATATTCATGAGTAGTGAAGGTTGCTAGTCACAATCGCGTTAAGTAAATTCCTGGCAAACGTATCATGCTGTTCATAGTTACGAATGCCTTGTCAACACTTATGATTTTCATAGAACTTAATGATTCTCGCTTGTATCTCTATTATGCAATTCATGTAGGGAACTTGTGGGGAATGTTTTGGGTTGTCGTATGCAATCATCCAATCCATTAACTTAAGGAAAATCTGAGAATTAATCTATGCAATTCATGGTTAATTTGGGGCGTTGAGAATTCATAATTTATTGAAAGAACAACTGAAAATCAATTTAGGTTGCATATGTGTCATGTGTGGAGAAAAACCCTCTAGCCAATCCGTCGCCTATCCTTTCACCTTTATTTTATGTTTTTGTCAATTTTGTAATTTATTTAAGTTTAATTTACGTTTCATCAAAAATCATTCCCCCCATTATTAAAATATTATTATTTAGTTAATTTTTATTATATTTAATCTTTTAATTTAATTTCCGTCCAATTAATTTCCTAGTTTTTATTTTAAATTGTTTTCATTATTTTGAGTCATTTTTAGTGTGTTTCGAGTTTTTAGCTTAGTTTGTATTTTCTTGAGTCTTGAGTTGTTTTGAGTCTTTTGATTTGTTTTAGTTTATTTGTTAGTTTTATTTTGAGTTATTTTAGTTTAGTGTTTTAAACTTTGTTTTTACGTTTTTAAATTATTTTAGAGGTTTTAGCAAGCCCTCCTAATCCCCGGCCTAGAACGATACCCTACTTACATCTATACTACATCTGTCAAAAAAATGGTTAAATTTGTGTGTCAAGAAATTCTCACATCAATGCCGCATGCAACAAAACCCTAGACAGGAGGCCCAAGCCTAAAACTTGGTAGCTGCCACAGTAGGCACAAAGCAGGAGACCCACCCTACTACAACAACAAGCTTTACTGCACAGCAAGCTCAAACACAAGCCCATAATGCAGCAGCTGCTGCCAGCTAAGCAGCTTAACGGGCCCAAGCCCAGGCCACTCAGCAAACAAACCATGACGTGGTAGCCCAACAGCCAAAAGGGCCCATGGTCGTGCAAGCACAAGGTGAGCAGACACCGGTCCAACGCGCTCCGCGGCCCGCTCCGATAAACGGACCCATGGCCCAATCCATTCCAAAGCTGACTACGATTGTCCAGATCCCGACGGGTCTCGTGGTTAACTCAGGATTATTTTCACCACACTTCTTATATGACTGCCCACTTTGGGTTCAAGCTTTGTACCTGCAGTCCATTATACTTCCACCACACATAGAGATGCCTACTTTCTAAACTCTTCCAATCCAAATGGCGAGCACTACCTACCACAGCAGGTCGTCAATTTGATGAGCGCCCTTGTGTAGCAAACAACTTTGGTGAACCAACTTCTAGAGCACATCGAGATGCAGCGTGCCTCAGACGAGGTGTCTTGAAGCAAGACAAAGGCGGAAGAACGTGATTCATTCCAGCGACGTCCTAGTAAATAGCTGCTCAACCCGCCACGAACCATGTGATCGGGTAGTGTGCACTCTCGTTTGGGCCTTCGGGGAAACATCTTTTCCTACCAAGATACACAAAGAAGCGTTCATTCCTAACTCGGCTCATGAGTCAATGTACATTTGAGGTTGGGTCCACACCCCGACGAGCACTCAAGACCTTCCAAGAGAAGCGTCCACACGAGGCTAGGCCCACAAGGAAATCCTCTTACGAGGCAAAGGAATAGGCAGCCGCATGATGCCCAGAGAAGAACAAGAGAATAGTGCAGCTCAAGTTCTACTAGTAGCCCCTGCCAAGAGCGAAGGCAAGCAGCACAAGGCGAACCACTCGCACTGCGACCGTAGCGCAGACAAACTGGACATGCCGAAGATCAACATGGACTAACAGGTCAACACTGGGGGCATCTGGAGGCTCTACTGCCCCACCAGGCACAAATCCATGAGGAATTACAAAGGCTCATAGTAGAACAGCTGCGCAGATTCCAGCGCATTAACATTACCGACGATGCCCTAGGAAGAGATGCGGCCAACCTAAGCAAGTCACCTTTTACAGACAAGATCGAGTAGACGTAGCCACCACGGAAGTTCAACTTGCCACATTTTACTTTGTTCAAAGGAGGTGAAGATCTGGACAGACACCTGATGCATCATCGAAGTGCCATGACCATCTACACAAAAAATGACGCTTTTATGTGCAAGATCTTTGCCGCGACACTCCAAGGCGACGCAAAAAACTGGTCCCACACCCTACCGCCACACTCAATCCGGAACTTTAGCGAACTTTCTTTGGTTTTCACTAAGGAATATTCATCCTACCACTCGATCAATAAGAAGTCTGACCACCTTTTGAACATGAAGAATGACCCGAATAAGTCACTCCGCACTTACGTCAAGATATTCAAGGCTGAAAAGGCAATGATTATCGAATGCGATGACAGCATCGCATGCTCAGCTTTCCAAAAAGGGCTCCCAGCAAATAACCCAATTTTCAAAAAATTGATCATGGGCAAGAACTTGACCCTGACAGACTCTTACATTTTGGAAGAAAAGCACGCACTTTAGGATGAGGCCAAGCAGTCCTACGAGAACAAGCAAAAAAATAAGCGCAGATACCGTTCCCTAAACAGAGATGACGCAATGCCTAAGGCGTTCAGCAAGTTCACAATTTCGATTGGCCAGATTCTCCGTATGCTCAAGAATGAACCATGGTTCGAACTGCCACCACCCATGAAGGGTGATCTTACCAAGCCGGATCAGACAAAGTATTGTGCATTCCACCAAGGGCCGGGTTACACTACCAATAGTTGCTTGAAATGGAAGAAGTACCTCGATGAGCTGACGAAGGAAGGCCGGTGCGATGAGTACCTCGACAAGCCAGTTAAATGCCCTATGCAAGTAACAGAAGTTGACACTAAACCCCCATTGTGTTGGAAATATGCCCTAAAAGCCAATCATATGATGATACTTTACGGACATTTCACATATTAAGCTAATCTAGTTTAATATACATAAAGGGCAGAGATTATTGTTTAAAGTTCTCTCATATAAATGTTGTATGATTAAATGATAAGTCCAAGGAATATGTAATTAGGAGAATGTAATCTAAGAAGTTAGGTTCATGAGACCATTCTCTTTCGTATACATATCCTAAATGTTCCTGATCATAGGATTGCCAATTGGGTATTAACAGTCCGTTAAGATCAGTACGTGTTATGTCTTCTCTCAGGGAGAGTGACTGGTGTCGAGTCATTAGTGTGACTGACACCAAGACAAGCATGTAGGTGCTCAATAGAGAATGAGTTCACTAAACACGATCAACGAGGACTTCTCATACTCATGTCGCATGAGAACTCATGGTTGGGATAATGCAAAGTAGTCCTTTGACCTGAGGCATCATAGTTGTCTTATGGTTAGGTCTTTGATCTTTGACTATGTCAAACTCACTCCATCAGAGGGTGTCCATGACATAGTTGGGGTTAAGCCACTTAGCCATGAAGGCAAGTGAATGCGCAACAAGGGATCTCTAACCTTCAAACCGTTTGAGGGAGAATACTCTATGATATGATTAAGAATCTCTGGCCAGAGTATGAATGAGATTTGGAAAGACGTTCCAAATCACATTTAAAGTAATCATATAAGTAAATGAATCACATTGGATAGAAGACATGAATAAACTATCAAACCAAACAATGTGGTCAAGAGTATTGTATTAGAGAAAGACCGTATTGTATTGTAATCCTAAACTGAATAGGTTCTCCACCTCTTCTGATTAGCTTGGGTAGCCATGACATATTGCTAGGTGTCACTCATGGTTTATGGAAGCCCTAAAGGTGTATAATCACTAAAGGGAGAATTGAAAGTATGTTTCAATTCATAATCGATTCGAAAAAGTTCTAATCGCCCACTGCCTCGCTAAAAAGAACCTAATGGATCGTACACCGAGTAAGGTAGAGATTGAAGAAATAATGGAGATGAGTAAGGATAATTAAATGGTTTAATTATTTATGGCCAGGATTAATTAATATGTTAATTAATCAAACGAATAAGTTCGTTATAGACCTCGGGTTAGTTTTGGGCCTTAAGGCCCAATGGGATTTGAATGTCAAGCACAATAACTCAAGTTGTATGACAACTTGAATAACAAAGGGCCTCAAAGCCCAAAGAACCCAATATGGCCAGCCATATAGAGAGGGGTAGTGAACTTGGCTTAATTGCAAGTTTGCCACTCCATTTTGATGTGGTATAAAGGCAACTTTATAGCCATTTCATCCTTAGGGTTTTCTTTTGGAGAAAATATGAGAACACAAGCTCTCTTTTCTCTCTAAGAGACCAGCCACCTTAGAGGAAGATTTGCTAGCAATCTCACTTCCTCTAGGTCACTCATCTCCTCCTCAAAGCTCTCCTTGGTGTGGAAAATTAGAGGTTCTCTATTTTGGGAACTTGGAGAATCCTTTCAACCATCCTTCTCTTAGAAATCCATAGAGCTAAAAAGCAAGGAATGAAGGCCCTCCCATTGGGTGATTAGCCTTATGCAAAGAGGAATCAACAAAGGTATAAGATTTCTCAACTCACTTTGTTCTTGAGTTGAGTCTTGGTTCACCTATCTACTAGGCCTTGAATTTCATGGGTTAAGTTTTGTTTTTTAGTGCATATAACATGATTATGCCTTTAATTGTTAATTGCATGTTGTTTGATGTTGCTCAAATAAACTTGTTTTTCACAAATTTTCCTCCACATTGAAGACAATGCGGATTAATGGCATTTTTTCCAGGTCAGAGCACTCTCGGTCCAGCACCACCTAAACTTTGTTTAGGCCTATCCAAATAAGTTCGAAGTCTCAAGCAGTTCGGTGAACAAGACCTTGCAGGCCGAGGATTATCCCAATTGTTATGCAATTTCTACCTTCTAGCATTGTTGATGCGTTTCTTTATTCTCAATGAAGATCTAAGAACTTATTCACAAAGCTGGCTCAACTGCTGCCCACAACAACTGCTCAAAACCCTATCAGGGTTAGCTCTCCAGTACGAGAGGGTAAACCAATTCCCCGACACCCATTTGGGTAAGCTCTCTATTGCGAGAAAGTAAACCAATTCCCCGACACCCATCAGGGTATGCTCTCCAACGAGAGGGTAAACCAATTCCACTAGAACAGACTTAGCCGACTAAAGGATTTAATTTTGTGAGACCCGGGTCTCTAACCATATGAGACAATTAAGTGTAGGACTTCTACCCATGAAATATGTCATATGAACAAGATGGTCCGTCTTCGACGTGCAAATCATCATAAGTGGCTTGATTTTAAAGTGTTGCAATACTAGTTAAGCGACCTGTGAGATCAAAGTTGCGACTCAGAATGATACGGTATCTAAAGAGCGATTTCAGCTATACTCACACTAGAAAAGCCTTCGAGAGCCAAGAATGACTCCTAAAGTGGTTACGCGGGTTGTCTGCTTCTATAAGTAAAACACTCGGCTAACAATCTTATGGTTACAAGCCCAAGGCAACCCATAAGCCGAGACTTACACCTGCTATGACTACGCGGACTTGCCTGCTTACTTACAAGCAGCACTTCCAGTCGACGGTCTATGGTTTAAGTTTTTCTGGGACAAAGTCGAGTGTCACAACTCATAGTAACTACGCGGACCTTCTCTATTTTCTACGAGAAGCATGAGTCCGGCCGACGGCTCTATAAGTTAAAAATCTCGCAACATGCCTCGGGAGGGCCAAGGTTTAAGTAGCTACCAAAGTCGAGTGTCATGACTTATAGTAGCTGCGTGGACCTCTTCTGCTTTCTACGAGAAACATAGGTCCGGCCGACGGCTCTATAAGTTAAAATTTTGGCAACATGCCCTGAGAGGGCCAAAGCTCAAGAAGCTAATAAAGTCGAGTGTCATGACTTATAGTAGCTACGCATACCTCATCTACTTTCTAACAGAAGCATGGGTCCGACCCACGGCTCTATAAGTTAAAAATCTCACAACATGCCCTGGAGGGCCAAAGCTTAAGAACCCAACAAAGTCGAGTGTCATGACTTATAGAAGCTACATGAACCTCCTCTGTTTCTTGCTAGAAGCACGAGTTCGGCTGACAACTTTATAAGTTAAAAATCTCGCATTTTTCCTCTTGCAGATAAAGCTCAAGAAGCCCCAAAGCCAAAACTAAAGCCTAAAGTGACCATGTGAGTCAACTGCTTCATTAGAGTAACCAACTCAACTACTCGTCCGTCCTACGGTAAAGTTTTGCAAGTCACCTCAAGCAAGCAAGACTCCCGAAGTCTCGAAGCTAAAACTAGAATCTATGTGACGACGTGAGATCAATGGCCTTATTGAAGTAGCTCGCCTAGCCACCCGTCCTACGAAAAAGTTTCGTAAAAGATGTGGCAAAATAGAAGGATGAAGTAAAAACAAGGAAAGCTGTTTATTAAATTTCTAGCAAATTGATAAACCGACTCGAAGGCCAATAAAGCTCAAGCAAAGAAAAACAAAAAAGGAAAAAAAGAAAATTTCTAAGTCTAAGAAAAAAGACTATTCCTTGGCAGCCTGCCCAACCACTGATTCCTCAGTTGCCACGCCTTCGGTAGCCACATCGCTCCTAGCAGCTAAAGCTTCCATCAGCTCATCCTCAGCCGCCCCTGCCTAGACTGCTTGACCCTCAGATGCTCCACCAAAAGTAGCCTCAAACAAGAAATCAAGCAGATCAATTGGAGAAATGGAAAAAGTCTCGACGTCCTTCTCGAAAAACTCATAATCCGACGGCCTGCCTTGAAGATGGTCTACATAGCCAAGCTTGTAGAAATCAGCCTAACAAGAAGCAAGCATTACTTCGTGACTAGCTTTCTCATTCTTCAGGTGCACATTCTCCTCAACAGGCCCAGTGTAAGCACCTTACAACTCATTTAGTTTCTTTTTTCAGATTCTCGCTAGCAGACAGCACACCTTGCAGAACTCAAGTTTACTGGCAACCTTCTTGAGATAAGACACTTCAGCATGCATGAAGATAAGCTCCTTGTCCTTGGCAAAATAAGCAGATCATAGCTCCGATTTAACACGCTCAAGGTTCTCAACCACGAGAGAAACACTGCTAATTTCCTTCTCTGCAGCTTCTAACGTCACTTGAGTTGCACTAAGCCTAGCATTCAAATGGGCGGCCTCCTCACGAGCGATCTCTAGCTATAAAGACGTGGGGGCAGAGATATCAAACCCCTTTAAAACGGCAAGTTTAGTCTCGAGTTTCTCAATCTTTTGAGCAGCCGAGCGAACTTGAGCCATCAACGCTACCTCAGCCTTCTTAGCACACTCGACAGCATCCTGGTCAACGCGTATGGACTCAGCTACCAGAATCAAAGTCTTATGCATTGTAGCAATAAAGGATGACCTCCTTGAGTAGGCAGAACGCTTCACAAAAGAATCTGAGCAAGTGACAACTTTCCCAACACTGTCAACAAACTTGGCGCATACATTAACATCCTCAAGCATATCAGCCTTCAGCAGTGCACAAACCTCAAGAAACTCTCCAGTCTCAGACTCGATGGATCTCTCACAACTACCCATACGAGTAGACTTCCCCTTCTCAGCAAGCGAGCTAGTCGCGACAGAAGGTGGAGTAGGCTTAGACGCCACATTAGCAGCAGAGTCTACGTTCCCGTTTTTCATAGCGACGAGCCTTTCAAAAGTAGAACCAGACTTAGCTTCTGATTGACGCTTTGATATAAATTCGGACACCGGAGGCTTCACCAAACCCTTCTGCTGGGCAAGTTTCTCAGCAATGGATTCAGTCACCTTCGGAGCAGCAGGTTTCGCAGGCTCAGATTCAATGGTCTTCTTCTCCCCTTTGGGGAAAGTTAGATCAATAACAAGCTTCTTGGCAGCAGACGAGTTCCCACAAACAGCGGAAGAAGTCTTCAGTTTTTTTCTTAGCCGAAGGTTCACGAACGGGCTAGGAATATCTCTTTTTTTCACCCTTGTTGGTAGCAGGCTCTACGACAGTGACCAAGCGAGTCAGCACCTCGTCCTTTATCCGCTATATCTTTTCCTTCGGAGGCATGCCACATTTCTCACGACAAAGAGGACTGAGCAGCCAGTGCCACTCACGGTACTCAACAGGAATGCCTAAGGCGACATGCATTTTCTTCATATCTGCCGAAGTCCTTGGAGTTGAGCCAAACTCCGAATCTACACAAAGTAAGAAAGACGATCAATAAATTGAGGTCATGGAACAGCTCAGTGAAAATTCAAATAGGACAAGAATGAAGCCATTCACTTACCACTAATAAAGGTAGTCGGGACACGCAACTCAGGAGAAGAGTTAAACTCCCACTTTCTGCTCACCTCCAATGTGTCTCTCGCCCAGTCATGGTCCCATTTACTAGAAGCATTGAACAGCCTATGGTGAGATCTCAGCTACCCCACACCTTCCTTATGACTAATCTTAAAGAAATACCACAACTCATTTATGGTCAAGCCAAGATCAAAGAACCTGCTTAAGTTCGAGAATCCCACCATTGCACGAACTGCATTTGGGAAGCACTGAGCAGACGCGCATTTCATGAAACAGATCACCTCCTGGAAAAGACACGGCATAGGAAAAGTAAATCCCAACACAAAGTAGTACGGATGAAATTTGATAGCTCTCTTCCTAGCAAATGCGCCATTGCTATACGGTTTATGGCCACTATCATCCTTCACCCACTTGACACGAACCCCAAACAAAATTGCATGCTTGCACGCCTTAAGAGAATCCCTAAATAGCTCATCGGAATTAATCATGACATGCGCAGCCTTGAAGTAGCCTACCTTGCCAGAAGAACCACCTTGACGATACAAAGGTGGAAGATATTCGTCACTTTTGTGGGAAGACATCTCAAAGTCTCTGCAAAAAGGATGAAGAAAAAAATATTTAGAAGGCAGCTCGCGAGAAGAGAAATAAAAAAAATAAAAAATGATGAAATGACTGCGAGCCCAGCGCAAAGTCCCACAGCCTTCACCCATTTTCCCTTGATCCAGACCCAAGCCCCAGGCCAGGTCCCATGGCCTAAACACGACTCTCTTTCTCCCTCGTGCCCTTCACGCGGCTCACACCGCTCCAACCCAACATGGGAAGAGGCCTGCGCCTCCTTCTCTTCCTTCTTCTGCACCTAACACGCCCCAGGAAGCAAGACCAGGTCATATGACCTAGGCCATTGAAGACCGAGAGTTGGCCTAAGCTGGACTCTCCCTCTCTCTCACCACTCTACTGCATGAGCCCCTGCCTAGCAGCTCGCAAGGTGCAGCCATGGAAACCCAACCCAAGCCGATTTCCCCACGCCGGCCATCACCCTTGTCGCATCACATATAGCACGTGGCCTCCCTGCTACGTTGTTCATGCATCCTTGGCACCCACCTTGCCAATTCCTTAAGCCTCAAGGCTCCTAAAAATTTAAGAAGAAAAAAATATTCAAATTTTTCTTACCTTGATGCGGCACGAAGAAGAACAACAACAATGAGAAATGACACTTCGCAAGGGAAGAAAAGAAGAACGCTAGGGGAGGGGGAAGAAAAATATCATATGGCTTCTCTTTCTTTTTGGAATATTGATTGTTCTCCAAATTTATTTAATCGCTTGCTTAAGGCAAAATTAAATAGGTATTGGGGGCAATTATTTTCCTTTTCCTAGAAGAAGTCTATCTCCAAATCAAGAAAGAAGATCAAGTTCAAAATGGGTAACAGCTCTACAAACCCAAGCAGCTTGTGAGCATTACACCTACTGCCCTTTCCATGTGTGCGGCACAATAGGTGTGGGGGCATTTGTGGAGCCGAAATTAATCCCAAAAATTCTAGAGGCGACACGTGGACTTTTATTCAAGAAAGACAAGACTGCCCTGAATAAATGGGTAGGCTTCTTAGATGCTCCCATGCGCAGTTCACATCCTTGGAGGACTCAACAATTGAACACTAGTTGCCCACAGCTCACCTGCCATTGGCAAGGAATTAAAGATAAGGTTTAATTACCCAAATCCTATCTTGAATACATTCCTATTTGAAGAATAACTCCAATCAAGTAAGTAATCCTAATTTATTTAAATTAGGATAATTACACTATTATCTCAAGATATTATCTCCTATTTAATATCTTGGAAATAATTACAGAATATTTCTCCAATAAACCCTATATGGCCGGCCCTTAGCCTATAAATACCCCATATTCTACCAATTTTAGAGAGCTTTTTGCAACCCTGAAAAAGCCCTAAACACTTTAGTCTCGCAGAGAAACTAACTTAGCCATCGGAGATCTGTTGACCTAACCCCCCTCCCAACACCTCGTTGGCGCATGAGGCTTAGGTCTCTAATCAAATGTGTTGATTGTTTTGTAGGTGCATGTTCGTCAAGACTAAAGACGTCGGAAATTTGCATCGACAATCCTTTCTCTCTCTTACAACATCAAACCACTCCTAACCATTCAAGTAATCTACCCTATGAGGTGATAAAACATGTGTTGAGCTATGACTCACAAAGAAGCAAACTAGGTGATGATTGTAATCCAATGGCTCACATTACACCCATCAAGGAAAATTTAAAAGCTGAACTGACTACTTCAAAGGAATACTAGCGAAAAGTTAAAAAAAACTTTAGTTTTAATAGAAAATGACAAATAAAGGTGTAGTGAATAGTACTATAGAAAAGTAAAAATGTAGTTTTTCGTTAAAAGTGAACAGTATCGAGAGTGTTTCGTTAAAACTCCTTTTCTTCAATTCTAAGAAATCTGCCAGGATATTTAAACATCAACATACGTGCCCTCTCTCGATTCCTCATAGCAGTACTGCAGTAGTAGTAGTACAGATGAATTTACTGGCGTGGTATACCTAATGGTTTGGTCAACAAGACGTACGCAAGTTTACGTGGCTCCGTACATACTAACATTGTTTCCGACAACATAAGTAGGTCTTGAAGTTGGTCATCGGACAGCAACAAGTTTAGGCGCCTTAGACTTTGACATGCTTGCCTCCTAAAATCCAAGTCTCCATTATCTCAAGGAATCATTTCAAAACGCTAGCTCTCCGGATTCCGCTCTTATTACAATTCTAAACTCAAGAAGGCCCCTCGTGTTCCCTTATATTTTTCACACTGCGTGGTATGATTAATTCACGTGACCTAAAAATATGATCGCCATACCACTACTCATGTTTGTTAACTCATTCACAGAAAGCTAAGAAAACTTACTCAAATTCAATGGGAAGGGGAATGCCAAAGCCACAAAATCATGCACGTCTAAAACAAATCAGTAAAATCAGAATGTCCACAATTTCTCTGCAGGAATTTAGCAACAAAGAAACAAATGAAGAGAAATTAAGCTGTATATGGTTACATACATCTAAACACTCAGCGGCGTTCCGCCTATTAGTATTACATATGAAAACAGTAGTTCACAACAATCCAGACACTCATTGTCACGCGTTATTCCCAGAATTCGGCAGCAAGACAAAACACAGTTTATATCCGAGCATTCGTTCACAAACCACAGGCAAATAATACGATCAATACAAGATTTGGTCTCTTCCACATCCTAATACAGCCTCACGGGAAATGCTTCAGTCAAATTCTGTTTGTTAATTTTGGTCATTGACTTATCTGTGCCAGGACGAACTGAAGGAAGAAGAAGGGTGATCATTGATACTCTAAACTAACCGTGGAAAATGTACTGGCTTTCACCGCCAATCTCATAGAAAGTAAGTTAGCTGCTCTTTCTTTCGCGATCCCCCTTCCCCGTAGAGGTTGTTCCACTGCTTCAATTCGTTCATCATGGCTCCCTCAGATGCAAAGCTAGCTGCAACCTGCATTCCCAAGAACAACAAATAAAGCCAATGTTTGAATAGACGAAAAAATAATAATAATCTGAATGGCAACCCCTGATGCGGCAGTAGGTCGGTGAAAAAATTTAAGTTCATGGATAGTGCATGTAACAAAAACAAAAGTGGATCACTCCAAGGCGAAACAACTCGAATGGAAGTTAAATTGGTGAACATACCTGATTCTTCGCCTGCTTGAAGTCTTCCATGTTTAGGGGCCTGAGGGTGATGACTCTTTCCTCTTTAGGCTCTTCTTCGGTTTCTCGGACAGCTTCTGGATTCCGTTCTCCCGAAGCATCTTGTGCAGCTCTCTTCTTTTTATCCTAAAAACGAAAACATAAAAGTACACAACGATAATCTATCATTGAATTTTAGTCACTCCAGCATAGAAAAAGCGGTCTTGATTTTAACTTTCTTACCAAATCCTTCTTGCTCTCCGCCTTTATTAACTCCCTAACTGGCCGATAGGCAGCTGTTGTACACAAGTTCTGCTCAAAGTAATATCAGTCAATCAGACCTAAGTATACACAGAACTTCTTAAACTACAGAACATGTAATCAAACATGCTGACCTTCAGATCACTTCCACTAAACCCTTCAGTCATAGTTGCAAGCTCCTTGAAGTCTAGTCGTGCTTCCACCTTCTCTTTCGACAACAGAGTTCTCAAAATCATTTCTCTGTTCTCCACAGTCGGTAGCCCCACCAAAATTCTGTTTTAACACTCAGTGTTATCATAAGGAAAAAATAATAATAATCATGTGAATAATTTTCACGTTGGTACTTCCATTGATGGCACTGCTATATCTCGCTAACACTCACTGCAAACTTGTTTTAACAATGTCAGTTTGTTATCCTGAACTCCATAATGATAAGATTAATTAACAGAATATATGAAAGCATTAAAAGTTATAAAAGATGCATTGGTACCTTCGTTCAAAACGCCTGATGATTGCTTCATCAAGGTCAAATGGTCTGTTGGTTGCAGCAAGAACAAGGATTCGATCTCCTTGACTACTCAAGAGCCCATCCCAATGAGTCATAAACTCATTTTTTATTTTTCTCATAGCTTCATGCTCTCCAACTCTTGTTCGCTGACCAAGCATGCTATCAACCTCGTCTACAAATATAATGGTTGGAGAGACTTTGGCTGCGAGAGTGAACAAAGCTCGGACATTTTTCTCATCTTCACCAAACCACTTGGAGGTAATGGTAGACATGGATACATTAATGAAGCTTGCTCCGGCCTCCCTAGCAATGGCTTTCGCCAGCATGGTCTTCCCACTTCCGGGGGGACCAAATAGCAATATACCTCTACAAGGATTTAGTAGGCCTCCACTGAAAAGGTCTGGTCTACGCAGTGGAAGCATTACCAATTCCTGAAGGGATTCTTTTATCTCGTCCATGGCACCAATATCAGCAAATGTTACGCCAATCTCATTTGCTGGTATGACCTCTGGTCTTATGCGCTTCTCAAATTCATCGTCGACTTCTGCCTGTTAAGTAGTACATAGTGATTTCTCACTATCAGTAGGGGGAAGAGACAATCGCATATATAGTACACTGCAGGAAGCATGTTAGCTGTATAAACGACATACAATCTATGAGTAGAAACACCCAAAAGCCCATGGCATGGACTTTTATGTTTTCAGTTAGTAACTTAGCTATCAAGCACAATACATAAAAAACAGAAACTACAAGAAGATTGGTGACTTACAGAAGCTCTTGAAACTGGAATTGAATTGTCAGCATCCATTTTTGCTGCTGCATCTGTTGTCTCTGCAGCAGTAGCAGTGCTTTTGGTTTTTGTTTCTGTCGTCACACCGACAGACACTTCAGTTGCTCCTTCCTATAATTAATGGATGAACAAGAGAGTGATGAATCTAGTACTCCATATGTTATCCACGAGTTATAAAATAATACGATTACAATGCTCGTCCAACATACCTTAGGCACTTCAGCCTTCGCTTCCAGCTTCATTGTATCTTTCCCACTGGATTTTCCCTCTTGGAATATGCTTAATCCATGGGACAAACTGATTTACAGAGAAAGCGATGAGTACATGGAATGTACATAGTGAAAAAATCATGATAGGTATAAATTAAAAAAAGCCGTACCTATTGGAAGAAATTATGAGTTTCCCATTTCTGTATTCAGGATCTTTGTTATTCATCAAATGATAAGAAACTGCTGATACAACAATTTCTTCTATGTAGTTACTGAGATCAATTGTGTCTGCGATGCAGATCGAACCAAGATCATCACAATCAAGATCATTAGCCGAAAGTACTTCCATGATGTGGTTTTTGTTGTCCTGAACCTGAATCATTCTCATATCCTCCTCCAGTTGAGTCTTCCAGCTGACAAGATGGGATTCATTTTCAGGGGGCCTGATCTCGATGTTGTAAGGGAAAAGAGCAGTAAGTCTCTCCTCCGCCTCTCTGTTGTCACCACTGAGATCCACAATTCGTGAACCAATGATCAACACGGCTCCAGATAATTTCTTCAACATTTTCTGGAACAAGTTATATATCCTTTGCGATCTAGATAAGAGCTTGTCAACGTCCCTAAGATACAGCACAATGGGACTAGTACTTGAGACGAAAACCAAAACCTGAAAGCAAATAAAGATTCATCTCACCAATCAATATCCACGACGGAGAAATGTTTGAAGGAAGAAATTTTGTTTGTATAATAGGCTCTTGACTGCCAAAATTCTTAATATAGCAGAAAAAACATCACCCATTACCCTGTACAGGGACTGTATAAGAAGCTTTTCATCAAACGACCAGCTGCTTGTGCGCTTAAACTCACCTAGGAAACAGAAACGGTTTATCAGAAATCAAAAGAACAAAACAAAGACCGAAAAAAGAAAAACTTGAAACCACATAAATTCTTAGTGTGAAAAATGCATTGGAGGGCATGTGGGTAAGCTAGTGCAAAGGATCACGATGTCAAAACTGGTTTGCAATTCCTAAATAATTTTCTGAAACAAATTTTCAAATAGAAGTTCCTTCTTTTGTTCTTCAAAGATTCAACGAAGTTCCATCACAACCACTGGACCAAGTCATACGCTTTAGAAGGCGCACTGTAAATAGATTGTAACATATAAAAGATAAGAGTAAAGAACTAACAGCTAGCTCTATCTTGCAATATTATTTCAGTAATAAGAAAGAACCTGAATTTGCAGGAGTGCTCTGCGAAGCAAGGTTGCTGATATTAGCTGAAGCTGAAGCATTCCTACGAAGCATGCAAGGCTTGCAAGAACCTTCTAGCCCACTGCAAGTGCAGGATAATAGTTAAAATACGATCATTTTCCAACAACCCTTTAGCAATCAATCTCATTTTCTAACAACCCTCCCAATACCTTGATCCAAGATCCACACCGCTGCTTTGCCTTCGTAAAGTGCCTGAAATCGGATTTCCTGGTGAGTGCTATGCCCGAGGGTGCAGAACCATGCAATGCTCTATTTGTAAGAATAGTTTTCAACAATACCTTTCGGTGGTTCCTCCCTTTGCGGAAAGAGTGAAAATGATCCAAACAGGCCAGACAACCGCTCAAGTGTCACCTCTGAAGTAGATCTTTTAAAAGACTACGGCAGATATGATAACAACTTATAAGTATACGAATAGCTGTATGAAACCACGTCAAGAAAACTCGTTTTAAAACTAAGATCTCAAGAGGGATTGGAAAACATTGCAGCATCTTATCATTTTTCTTGGATCGCTATGGATGTAGTCTATGTTCTGTCGACAACACAACAGCGAACTTATAGTGCACATCGTGTATTAACTTTCACAGAACATACTGGAAATACTTTGGAGAAAGCTTACAGATGCTTTGTTGGCATTGCCATATTTGCTCTGAATCTGCACAATCCGACTAGTTATAAACATTAGCGGAAGAAAAAAGCACGGACAGACACATATGTGTATATGTATATCCATATTATATAAAACTTCTCGCACTCACCTTTAGAGAAAAATCCGTCACGTCTAAGAGCAACAACTTCGCTTGGAAGTAATGGGATAAAGCCTTGGCAAGTTGTTGTTGGTAAAGTTCTTCAAGATAAAAATGGAGGGAAGAAAGAGAAAAAAGAGTGATTATAATGATAGTACATGTAAGTACAAACATGATGCTAAATGTTGCAGATCACAAACCAGCAGGTCCTGAGAGCAGAATAGCCCGACTTGCAGGAGATAGATTGCGAGTGTACTTTGAAACCTCAGCTCGCTTAAGATGCACATAGGCAGCACTCGTTATCAAAACTCGCGTCTGTTCACTGTATATTCATTCATCAACCTAAGTGTGTTAAAACATAGAAAACACTACACCATACAAAACATAGAAATATGCATCAAGTTTGGTCTTCAAATAATGTGTTCGCGCTAAGCATGCATGTCCATGAATCGTACAATGTCACATGTCATGATCCGAAATTTGTGACCAATTTGAGTACCTTGTATGTTGAAATCGTGCTAAATACACCATCTTCAATCAATATTCATCATTTTTTTTTTTAGTCACTGAAACCAAATTTCTAAAAATCACAAACTTGCAAAAATATCCAATTTGTATTTTTTTATTATTTTAATGATATAATGATATATTTACATTATTAGCAATCCAAACACTTCCCAGACAATTCTAAGCAAATTCACACCACGGACCATTCATAATAAACTGATATCAAACTTGCTATTCAAATAGCGAGGAATACTACTAGGCTGTTATTAACTGGTGATCTAAACCCTTCAAAGAATCATACAAAACAAGATATAATCGAAAATAACTGAAGAATATAGGAATGGTGGTGACCTGAGGTAGTAGGGAAATTGGTCGAACGTGACCTTACTTTCTCTTCCATCAACGATCTGTCGTAGCAACTCCTGCTCCACCCTATCTGGCGTAACGCCGTTGGACATCGTGTCATTTCCGGTCCATTTGCTCATCGTCTGCCCGGAAGCCAACCCAAGCCCCACTCCCACTCCCATCCCCACGCCCAAAGCCGACAGCAATATGCCTTTCTGCTCCATCTCTCTCTCTCTCTCTCTCTTAATTTCTCGACACTCTAATCTGTCAAACAACGTACACAAATCGTAACACAACCGAAACCATTAAAGTTTCGTCGCTAAACACATCAAATTAGCCACAAAAAACTCAACCACTGCAATTTTTTAATATTAACTGCTATACCTTACCACCTTTCAGAGTCTCAGAAGAAAATGATCAAACACCACGAAAAAGATCAATATTTTTCTCACAAAAACGCTCAAAAGCCAAGGTTTCGATATTTTTCCAAAAAAAAAACTTGAATATAGTTTTCTGGGTTGGATAGAGAATTGAAGAAACCCCGAAAAAAAACCAACGAATTTTCTCAATCTCTGATATTTCTTGCTCTGTTTTTTTGCTGTTTCTTTTTTATTTTTGTTGTCGCGTGTGATGGGGTTTGTATGTATGTGAAGAGGAGAGAAAAGGGTCGGTGCGAGAGAAGCGGATCGCCGGGAGAGAAGAAAAAGGTGGGTTGATGGCGGCGGAGAGAGGGCACTGAGTGGTGGTGAAGATGTGTGGTTCCCACTTTTGCAGGGCTGTCTCTCGGTGGTTTTCTTCAAGTTTTTAAATACAAGAGTTGTGGGTGTCACTGTTTGTGGTTACGTGTCCAGTTATGGAGGGATTGGGTTTTGGTTTGCACAGTTTTTTTATTGTTTATAATTATGTGGTCCCTTGGGATTTGAAGACTCGCATGGACCTTCGCCAAAAGGCCTTAGCGAGACCCTCTATAACCATGGGACTGCTAAGACCTCTCTCTGCTACTGCTTGCGTTGCTAGCTTTCTGTTCTCGCTCTAAAATCACACCACCAGACCACCACACTCTCTCCCTCTCTCCTCGTCCTGCTAGACTACAGGAACCCAGTCACCAACGTCCCGTGAACCTGTCACCAAAATTCTGCCTTCACACCGATGAACCCACAACCCAACTCCCTACTTGCTTCCCGACAAACCCACAACCCAGATTTCCCCTATTTGCTTCGCGAAGGAACAATTGATTCGATATGCGGAAATGGGTTCTCCATTTTCGTCAATTGAACTCGAATCAGACCCAGAAAACAAAGATAACGATCTCAACCTCAAGGACTTAGAATCCGAAAACAATCTCCACAATTTCAAATCCATCCGCTATAACTCCCGCGCCAAGCCGTTTCAGGTGAAACAAAATAAATACAAAGTTTCATAATTTGAAGAAAAAGAAGAATGCCAGAGTAATTTGAAGTCAATCGGGAGAAAAATGGATAGCAGTAAGCGATTGGAAGTGAAACGGGACCGAAAAGAAAAGGAGAAAGAGACAGTGGTACAAAAAGGGCAGAGAAAGGGGAAAAGGGAGGAATGCAGTGGCCGGAGAAAAAAAATGAGAAAGAAGATGATTAAGAGTTTGACCAGAATAAAAAGATGGAAGATGAGTCTAGGAAGGAAAAGGATAATTTAATAATAAATTAATCCAGCTTAGTCTAGTTTAAGCCAGTTCAGCTTAGTTCTTAAAGTTAGTCCGGTGCAACAAACACACCCTAAGGGTTTTTCGTAGAATTATAATTATATATTTTTTATTTCAATATTTTAATAGTTTTGAATCTTTTCTAATCTTACAAAAGAGAAATTTTTAGTTGTGACGGAAACACAGATAATACACCATGTGTTTTTATGTAAGTGGTGAAATTTTTTAATTTTTAAGTTATTAACCTTTTAACACACATAACCCACCATTTATATAAGGACACGTGATATACCACCTCGTGTGACGGTCACACTGAAAAATTTCTCCTTACAATGGTCCTCAATGTTGAATTAAGGATTTAAAGTTTCATTGTAAAACCATATTTATCTTCTTCTTCTTTTTTTACTTCAAATAAAAAATTTATTGGTTTTTATTTTCTCTAAGCCTTATAAAGATGATATATAAATAATATTCTAGAAAATTGATAGTTCGATCGTAAAATACATGAAAGTGGGTCTCCAAAAATGTGTGCAAGTTGTAAAAAAATGTGGTGTCATATATATGTATGCCTTCTTTAATTTTTTTTTTAATACATTGATATTTTTTGATTCAGTTAAGCCACACAAAAAACGGTCTAATTTGGTGGCGAATTCGTCATTCATTAAATTTGAACCTAAAATTTCTCACTTTCAAATAAAGAAGAATACTACTAAATCATAGTACTGAATAACATATCTTCTTTAATCTGAATAGTCATGGACTTCGAAATCAATTTGTTTCATTAGTTACTAATTTTTCGACACAACCGTATTTGCTTTCTTTTTCTTTCTATTTAATAATATATTATTAATTTTTTCTATTTTTTTAGGTTTTACTTGTTTTAATTTTTATTATTTTTTATTTTTTTGTGAATATACATGTAAAATAATAAACTTGTAAGTGGTTTTTTATAAGGGGTTTTTGAACTTTAGTTATTCAAGAAGATTTAAATTTTAAAAATAAAATAAAATAAAAATAAAAATAAAAACCTGGTATTAGATTGAATATTGATTGTAACAACCCGTCGCTGAAATTATGATTTTATAATTTTAGTAAGTGAATTTATGAAAATGCCCTTTGAGGCAAGTGCATTGACCTTTGTGGACTGTCGTGTGGTGTCAAGTAAGATTAATTTTCTTGGAATATCCTAGTAGTACTCGTCTCTACGGACGCGTGGGCGTGAACGGAGCATAAATCGAAGTTATAACGAAGGAGTTATTAACGTTTAAAGTTGAGGACAAAATGGTGATTTAGTTATTATTTGGAAAAATCTGGAGTGTCACATGGATAGCCCAGATTAAAGAAAACTGAAATGAATGGTGCAGATAAGAAAGGAAGGAGGAAGAGGAGAGGGAAGTGGAGGAATAATGACACACCCTGACCCAGAAAGTCCACTAGGACATCGAAGTCGAGCTGTGTTGGCTGACAACTGGAAGGTAACGAAGCCATAAAGTGTAGAGATGTGGAAAATGTGAATAAATTTAAACCTAAAAATGTCTAAACACCAGAGTGTGCTTGTGAGCGGGAGCGAACCCACCTCACGCGTGACTTCAGAGCATAAGTAAATACAGTAGAGCGGGTAAGAATTATACCCTCAGAAGTAGCCACCAATCTAGAGATTCACCAACAATCCTCGTCGATATCAACCTTAACAACTAAACCTGGAGGGGCGCAAAACAGAAAACGTGAGTGGGCAAAAACAAAGTTTTTCCAAACCATTTCAATATCAAAAGTACTAACCCCTCACTGTAAAACCCGTTTACTTTCCCATAAAATAATACATATGTAGTCATATACCAAAACAGGCTGTAAAATGATAAAACTCGAATATGCCATGTCAGAAATATGTTATGCCAAAATATCCAGCCAAGAAATATATGCATCAATCAGGTGAGATAAAACCAATAATCACAATATGCCAGCAATATAAATATGTCAGTCGGAGTCACCTAATGTGACCTGTACAACTAAATCTATATCTCCTCAACCACTATCCTGCACACGAGTCAGAACCACCTATAGTGGTCTGTACGACAAGCTAGGTATACAAAATACGCTTAGTGCTACGATCACGTGAAGGCTGTGCGACGAATCGCAGGTCACCTACGAGTCGGAACCACCTATAGTGGTCTGTACGACAGGCTGGCACCTGCCTTGGATTCAAGGTGAGCGTACAGTGCGGGAGGTGAACGATCACGTGAAGGTTAGGGCCTACTCTGGCGGAGCACAAACACCCGAGGTGCACGATTATGAGCTATATACCAATCTCATCATCATCATCATCATAACTATCACTATCAAACATATACTTACTTGACTTACTTGAGCGTCCGCAGCACCAAGTAATAATCATCACACAATCATAATAAATATGAACGATACTTGACATGGCATTCTAATTTATAAAATCATTTAAAACGCATTTTCTGGGAAAAGCCAAGCATATATATATATATATATATATATATAATGAAAACAAAAGCCCACTCACCTGGAGTCCACGCTACAACCACCTAGCACGACTATCGAGATGTCCCAAATGATCCCAAATGATCATCGCCTTGCACAAATATCAAATCACGTCTCAGAATCCGCACTGAGAGAATATGCAATTTACATAAAACACATCCCTACGAATTTGATCCGGAAGATCCGTATCATGAATCTTTGATCCGTCACTTCCAATAATACAAATTATGCTTCTAGAACAATACCCCAAAGTTTCGTTACGATCCAACGGTTGGATCTCTGCCAATTGCCAAAACCAAGTGGCAGTTAACGTTTTATTTACAAACTTACAATTCCAATTCGGGAAGATCTGTACGACGGATTCCTGATCCATAAATTCTTACATTCCTCAAATATTATGTACTATAACATACTAAAGTTTGGTGATGATCCAACGGTTAGATCGTCGATTCATACTTTGACCTATTACCGAATTGTAACAAATTAGGTCCTAATGATCAATCTACGTCAATCCATTATCAAAACTAAATTCAAGGCATTGAAGAAAGCCTAAAAACATCATTGGCGACCCTCTGGCCACGCGCCGCCGCTGGTGGTGCTCAGCCGCTCGGCTCCCCAGAAAATTCAACTTTCACTAAAAATTACCAAAATTTGCAGAATTAAAGATCTCAATGAGTAAAACAACTTCCATACCTTCAACCAAGTCCAATTTGGCCTCAAAGACCTCCAATTTCATCAAAACCTGCCGGAACCCTAAGTTTGGGTGTGCTCCAATTCGACCTTCAAATTAACTCCGATGCTCCAACAAAGGATTGGGCTTTGTTCCAGGGTTCTCATGGAGTGTTTCGGTGGATTTGATTGATGGCAATGGCTTCACAAATGATGGATCATCCTTGTGACTCCATGGTCGCACCGTGCGTGCTCTTCACAAAACTAAGGCCAAAAGTCCATCAATTATGGGTGGAGATTGAAGAGGGAAGGTTGGTGTCAAGTTTCTAGGTGGAAAATCGATGAAAATAGTCGGATAAACGACAAAAAACCGCCGGATATGGGTTCGGGTCAACCAGGCCGATCGAACTGGAACCGAGTCAGCGTGATCCCGTGCTCCTCCCCTCTTCTCCTTTTTCCTCCTTCCTCAATTTCTTATTAGGCAAAGCCCATTTCTCTCTCCTCTTCCCATTTGCCATACACCCACACACACACACCCTCATTTTCTCTCATTTGCCATTCCATCCCAGCCGCCCATTTCTTTTCGCATTAAATCTGGGCCACACACGTGGCTTCCCAGATTCTTGCTCCAAAATCTGGAGCATTCCATAAAATAATAATTTTACAATTTTGTCCTCAACTTCAAACGTTAATAACTTCTTCGTTATAGCTCCAAATCAAGTTTCGTCTGCGCCCTCGCGTCCGTAGCAACGGGTACTATAAGGATATACCAAGAAAACAAACCTTACATGTTGCTACAAGGCGGTCAACACCAATCGACGTATGTGCCTCCAAGGGCATTTTCATAAACTCACTTATTAAAAATTATAAAATCATAATTTTAGGGACGGGTTGTCACAATCTACCCACCTTTAAAAATTTCGTCCCCGAAATTTAAAATCATTTGCTAGAAAAGTTTTAGCAAAAAGATAGAAAAAGAAAAATAAATACATGAAGGAGATTTTAAGGTAGAGCGGCTGCATAAAAGAGAATGTCATTCCATCGCAATCGGAGTGCATTGATTCCTCTTTTATGCTTCCAAGCTCAACTTCCTTTCTCCTTCAGTATTACACTAAAATCCAATACTTAGAAAAACATATTAAAAGTAAAGTATGAAAGCACAACGTTCAAATACGTATCTGAAAACTGCAAAAACAGTTTTACTGAAATCAAAACTGATCATAGAGAAAAAGCCTTTGCCTACACACTTAAAGCGTATCATACTTCGAAGGTATGCATGTGGTACCCCTATCTCAAGTCTAACCCTTAAATAGGTAAGCATACTAATATATAAAAAAAAAATCTATTTATCCACTTGCTTAACGAATCCAACAAGTATGTCATCAATATTACGGTCTGCAGCCCGCAATACTGATAACTCATCATTGTCATGATAAGCAAGTAAATAATTCCTAAGGGTGCAATATTACCAACTTACCCCTCATTAGGAAACATACACACACCGTCTAAACAAAGCCTCGATCGTGCTCTTGCACTACTCATCATGCAACATCATCAATAATGTAAATTTTTCCAGGTCACAATCTTCAATCTAGATGCCTGTTTACAATACTCTTTTGCAAATCACAAACTATGCATAATTATCCGTACCATTTCTCAAGCAATGCCATGCTCAAAATCAGGAGTGTAACCGTCGTTTCACACAACCCTAACAAGGGTAAGTGTCTACCAATTATGCACTATGCATAAAATCTCTATATATTAGCCCCAATGCGTACGTAGCTAAACTAGAATTGTAACCATAGTTACAACTTACAAGTAACTAAAATAGAGTTAACGATATATCACAACCATACTACTTATGTGATGAACAACCTGCCACACGCCTCGTAAGATCTGAATAGCTCATTTCAGACAAATTCTTAGTCTCGAGGCGGTAATGTGATACTAGAAAAAATCTAGTACTCACAGCCTTTGAAAGGACTTCCCAAAGCTTGGAAGCGAAATGTATGCCACGATGAAATATAAATATGTCTAAATAATAACCCAGTCTGATTTTTGCTTGCCTGAACTAGCATAGAAGTCCAAAAGTAGCTCTCTCATAATGCCATCATCCTCTGAAGGTGAACAGAGAAGAAACTGTACTTGTCCATAAAGTTTGAACTTTATTTTCCTAACAACCTTCTTGCTTACCCAAAGACGAGGTACGTCTGGACCAAGAATTATCTTCAAACACATCGAGTAGAGCGTCAACTTCTTATTCCTTTTCCATCTCCTCATCTGATCACAACACGCACGAGGACAGTTAGATCACCTTATGTGGAGAAGTTAACAACATTCCACTTCTATCTTAGTCGGCTTCACAAGTGTCTTGTTGTTGAAATTCTAGCGCCAAATTCTAGGACAGAACTCGTCACCAATACCAACTTCAAGCTTTAGAACTGAAAGAATACGGCTTTCCACTCTAGTATAGCTACCACCCTTGAAACATCGCATGTGCGTAGTATAGATTCAGCATCCTGATTACTGGCATTTGTAATTTCTTCCTGTACGAAAATATTTCCAATAGGGCTTATAGCTATGATTCCCATTTCCAGTCGACCTTAAGCAGTAATTAGAACAATTCCAACAATTCTTGATAATCCAAAATAGCGCCAAATCAATGCTAGTGAACATCCACTGAAATGGAATAGAGATGGTTGGAAAACAATAGCTAAGTTTGCCCAATAAGATGATACACGATATCGCACTCTTAGATATTGATTTATTCCTTCCACTGCCGCTGTCAGAACTTAGTTCATTCCACAATTAATTGTACTGGAAAAGTGCTCGGGCTGATAAAGACCTTAAATACGTTCTCCACGGAGAAATGTTGTTCGATTATCAAGCAAAGATGATAAATATTGACTTTAAGTCATAGAAGGATGACTTATTCCAAACAGTTTTGCATGCTGAAATATAACTGGTAATCCGTTATGAAGCCTTTGCACATCTGAAATATCCAAGGACACATCATCATGAATTTCCAAAAATCCACATCATCGAAGAATGTAACGCGATGGAGAGCTGAGACAACAGTTCAGTAGCAGGAAACTTTATTCAAATCCAACTTCCCAAAGTAAACTAACTATCTTGGACCAGAAGGAAAAAGAATACTATAGTCGAAGAATCACTAACAAAGTGTCGATAAAATCAACAAGGCCCAAGATATCTCGAATTTCTCGATACTTAGTGAGAAATTCAACTTTCTTCCACTATAACCTTTTTAGGAGAAGAAAAGAATTCCATCCATTAAGATCACATCTTCCAAGAAGAATATCAATTTAATCAAGGTTTACAATCAAGAAGTATGGTACAAAGTTGACTAACAGGGCATAAAGAATTTGATCTCACTATTGAGGTAAGTAAGAAAATCACCGACAAGATCACTATGAATTTGCAAGAACATGGAGGCAAGCTCAAATTACAGAGGTTGATCAATAGGTGCAAAACCTAAGGTTCTGGCCTTCATCTTTGCAAATAGATTTGAGTTCCCTAGAAGAGGTGTTTGATTGGATAATTCTCTAACCAATAAGCCTCAGTGACTAAGTTCACTCAGCAAAGTGAGACTCCTTTTAAGGTCACAAGGAAAACCGCTATAAAAGTGGCTCGATAAGGAATAAGGAAAGTGAATGCGAAGTTAACAAGTTGAATCACTGGTGAATTCCATTCCTTGTACTCAGCGACAACCAAGTATAATGTTGAGAAAAGACGTCCAAGGTATACTTCTTCGAAACGGGCCAACTACTAATCAACTCTACTCCACGAACTAAAAGGTCTTCTCAATTCCTCGACCCTCACACATGCTAGCAACGATATGCCACTTCTTATTTCGATTCTACAACAAACCTGTGGAAGTGATCGAAGGTGGCTAGCCCCAAAAGTTTTAATTACCTAAATAGGTAGTATGGTCAACAAAGGTCTGCTCCTAAGTTCCCACAATTTAGTTCATTCGACTCAGATAGTTCCTGTTAATCAGCATATCCATTGCGTCGTGAATTAACGCATATGCAATAATTCTAATATTGTTCATTACCCCGAATTCTAAACCGGTGTCCTGGTATACTGGTGTCACTTCTAGATACTAACATGTGTCCGGTGCTAGAAATCATACCACCTGAATACTAGTTAACAGTTTTCGGATATCGGACAGTGTCACTGATTAGTAGCTCTACCGTAGGCTGATTACAGGTTAGAGTCTACTCAGGTAGTTCAATAACTCAAGGAAAAGATACTTCTACTTTGGGGATTCCTCCTAACCAAAGGTGCAACAACTCACACGCCTGCCTATACTCATCGAACTGACAAGTATAGCGCTAAGAACATATGACGACTAATATCGGTTACAATGTCCTAAGCCAGAAGGATAGGATTTTCGAATAATCCACTTTAGGACTAACTTAAATGGAAGTTGATCTTCCTTATAAAAGATCTAGAATGACCACCAATTCAATTAGGAGGATTAGCATTAATAGGAACCAGAAGTAATCATCTCAAGACGTTCCTTCATCGAGTGCTACCTTTGTAGCATCACATTATCACTCCAGACATTGGAAATCTTGACGAAGGTAGACTTCGTATGAATTCTAATATGAGGTATTCTAATGAACTCTACCAAGGAACCATAACCATTTCTAATTCCAACTCAAAAGTTTAGTAACGATGGCCATAGAACAATGATGAAATCGATTTATAAATCCCTGGTGATACGCCGATGTCGAAGCACTAACCTTTCTTTAAGACCATCAACTAATCTCAATCTACATCTTTCCTTGGCAGGAAAATTCTTCACCTCAAGACTAAAAACATTTGCCAAAGTAATCTTTGAAAATATCAAGGAGTTGGCAAAACCGCCCAAAACATAGGAGAAACTAACACATTTTCGTATTCAACGAGGTGGCAAGATTCAAAAATTAGGCTCAAGAGCCTAAAATGCTCTCATCACTCATGTGATGGATGCAATATTGCCCAACTTATGCTCTGATGCCAAATTGACACACCCCGACCCAGAAAGTCCACTAGGACACCGAAGTCGAGCTCTGCTGGCCGACACCTGGAAGTTGACGAAGCCATAAAGTGTAGTGATGTGGAAAATGTGAATAAATTTAAACCTAAAAGTGCCTAAACACCAGAGTGTGCTCGTGAGCGGGAGCGAACCCACCTCACGCGTGACTTCAGAGCATAAGTAAATACAGTAGAGCGGGTAAGAATTATACCCTCAGAAGTAGCCAATAATCCTCGTCGATACGAACCTTAACAATTAAACCTGGAGGGGCGCAAAACAGAAAACGTGAGTGGGAAAAAACAAAGCTTTTCAAAACCATTTCAATATCAAAAGTACTAACCCCTCATTGTAAAACCCGTATACTTTCCAAGAAAATAATACATATGTAGTCATATACCAAAACAGGCTGTAAAATGATAAAACTCGAATATGCCATGTCAGAAATATGCCATGCCAAAATATCCAGCCAAGAAATATATGCATCAATCAGGTGAGATAAAACCAATAATCACAATATGCCAACAATATAAATATGTCAGTCGGAGTCAATTAACGTGACCTGTATGGCTGAATCTATAGCTCCTCAACCACTATCCTGCACACGAGTCAGAACCACCTATAGTGGTCTGTACGACAGGCTAGCTGTATAAAATACGCTTAGTGCTACGATCACGTGAAGGCTGTGCGACGAATCGCGAGTCACCTACGAGTCAGAACCACCTATAGTGGTCTATACGACAGGCTGGCACCTGCCTTGGATCCAAGGTGAGCGTACGGTGCGGGAGGTGAATAATCACGTGAAGGCTAGGCCCTACTCTGGCGAAGCATAAACACCCGAGGTGCAGGATTATGAGCTATATACCAATCTCATCATCATCATTAGCATAACTATCATTATCAAACATATACTCACCTAACTTACCTGAGCGTTCGGAGCACCAAGCAATAATCATCACACAATCATTATAAATATGAACGATACTTGACATGGCATTCTAATTTATAAAATCATTTAAAACGCATTTTCTGGGAAACACACACACACACACACACACATATATATATAATGAAAACAAAAGCCCATTCACCTGGAGTTAACACTACAACCCCCTAGCATGACTATCGAGATGTCCCAAATGATCCCAAATGATCATCGCCTAGCACAAATATCAAATCACATCTCAGAATCCACACTGAGAGAATATGCAATTTACATAAAACACATCCCTACAAATTTGATCCGGAAGATCCGTATCATGAATCTTTGATCCGTCACATCCAATAATACATATTATGCTTCTAGAACAATACCCCCAAAGTTTCATTATGATCGAACGGTTAGATCTCCACCAATTGCTAAAACCAAGTGGTGGTTAACGTTTTATTTACAAACTTACAATTCCAATTTGGGAAGATCCATACTACGGATTCCTGATCTGTAAATTCCTACATTCCTCAAATATTATGTACTATAACATATTAAAGTTTGGTGACGATCCAACGGTCGGATCGTCGATTCATACTTTGACCTATTACCGAATCGTAACAAATTTAGGTCCTAACGATCAATCTACGTCAATCCATTATCAAAACTAAATTCAAGGTATTGAAGAACGCCTAAAAAAATCATTGGCGGCCCTTTGGCCACGCGCCGCCGCGGTTGGTGGTCGGCCGCCCCGGCTCACCGGAAAATTCAATTTTCACTAAAAATTACCAAAATTTGCAGAATTAAAGATCTCAATGAGTAGAAAAACTTTCATACCTTCAACCAAGTCCAATTTGGCCTCAAAGATGTCCCATTTCATCAAAACTCGGCGGAACCCTAAGTTTGGGCGTGCTCCAATTCGACCTCCAAATTTACTCTGATGCTCCAACAAATGATTGGACTTTGTTCCTGGGTTCCCAATGAGTGTTATGGTGGATTTGATTAATGACAATGGCTTCACGAATGATGGATCATCACCGTGACTCCACGGTCGCAGCGTGCGTGCTCTTCACAAAACTAAGGCCAAAAGTCCATCAGTTGTGGGTGGAGATTGAAGAAGGAAGGTTGGTGTCAAGTTTCTAGGTTGAGAACGATGAAAATAGCTGGATAAACGACCGAAAACTGTCAGATATGGCTTCGGGTCAATTGGGTCGAGCGAACTGGAACCGGGTCAGTGTGATCTTGTGCTCCTCCCCTCCTCTTCTTTTTCCTCCTTCCTAAATTTCTGATTAGGCAAAGCCCATTTCTCTCTCCTCTTCCCATTTGCCACACACCTACACACACACACACACACACACACACACACACACACACACACACACACACACACACACCCTCATTTTCTCTCCTTTGCCATTCCATCCCAGCCTCCGATTTCTTTTCCCATTTAATCTGGCCCACACACGTGGCTTCCTAGATTCTTGTTCCAAAATCTAGAGCATTCCACAAAATAATAATTTTACAATTTTGTCCTCAACTTCAAAGGTTAATAACTTCTTCGTTAATGCTCCAAATCAAGTTCTGTATGCGCCCTCGCGTCTGTAGCGACGAGTACTATAAGGATATACAAAGAAAACAAACCTTACGTATCACTACAAGGCGGTCAACACCAATCGACGTATGTACCTCGAAGGGCATTTTCGTAAACTCACTTATTAAAAATCATAAAATCATAATTTTTAGGGACGGGTTGTCACAAATAAGGAGAGGAGAGAGATGAATATGTGACCAATAGGAAACCAAGGAAATGAGGGAAATGAGAGAGGGAGAGAGAGAGGAACCCAATGGGTTCCCCATTGACACGCACCTTCGACCAGTTTTCACCATACTCTCCGGCTGTTTCCACCGAATTTCTCACGAATTGGACCAAGCCACCACTCCCAATCATCATCTAACCCTTCATTCTTCCATTATCACCCAATTTTGGAAGGAATTTGGGGGTAATTAGAGGGTTTTTCTCATGGGTGCACCGGAGATGGGGTGGAGGCGATCCACCATTTTTGAAAAAAATCTAGTCAACCACCACCATCGTTAGACTCCCTTAGAACCCAGGAACAAAGTCCAGACCGTGGTGGGGGCGTAGGAGTAAGTTTGGGGGTCAAATTGGAGCACACCTAATCAAGGGTTTCCGACGGGTTTTGTTGAAATTCGACCACTTCCCAGCCAAATTGGCCTTGGTCATAGGTATGAAAGTTGCTCCGCTCATCAATCTTTAATTCTGCAAATTTTGGTAATTTTTTAAGATAGTTGGATTTTCCGACAAGCCGGGGCGGCCGACCACCACCTGCTGCGATGTGTGGCCAAAGGGCCGCCAATACTATTTTTAAGTGATATTAAATGCCTTGAGTTTAGTTTTGAGAATGGATTGACGTGGATTGATTGTTAGAACCTAGATTCATTACGATACGTTAATTGGTCCTTGAATGAATTGACTATCCGACCGTTGGATCGTCAACAAATTTTAATAGGCTATTATTCATAATATTTGAGGAACTTACCGAATTGGATTTGAAAGACCGTAAAATAAAATGTTAATCGCCACTTGTTTCGGTAATTGGCGGAGATCCAACTGTTGGATCGTTCCAAAACTTTAGTATGTTATTTTAGAAGCATAATGTGGATCCTTGGAAGTTAAGGATCATAAATCTGATATGTGGATCTTCCGGATCGAATTACGTAGACATATGTTCTATGTAAGTTATGTATTTGATCAACAAGAATTTTGAGTTGTGATTTGATAATTAAGGTGCCGATCGTTCATGACGCCTCAATGTTGTGCTAGGAATTTGTAGCGCGGACTCCAGGTGAGTGGATCTTTTTGTGCTTATCATATTTATATGTGATTGATAATTCCATAAATGCTTTTAAATTGAACTAAGAAATTTATGCCATGTCATATATATTTACATGTTATAAAATACTATGAGATGGTGGAATTCAGATTATATCATGATATATCCATATGCGTATTACATATAAATAATTGTTGTGAACTACTAATGGCTTGATCCCTGTTTAGGGTACGTAGGCAGTCTAACGAGATGTTAGATGCAGCCATACAATAATTGAGACAAAAGCCTTGTTTGGGAATTGAGTAATGTGAAGGACATTGGAAAAAAGGTGAGTTTTAGTTATATGATTTGGTGGTTTAATGTTGGTTATGAATCATTATGTGAGGAAACGAGAAATTGTGGTTTTATGTTTTATATATGCCATGCCATAATTAGTTTACATTTTAGTATGTGATTTTGTACAACTTTGCACAGCGTTATATAACAATGTGGAGGCCAAGGTAAGTTCAAGTGAGTATATAATGTTAGTAGGATCGAATGGTAATTAGTGATGAATGGATTTGAGTAGAATTCATTGTCCTGCACCCCGGTGTTAGTGCTCCGTCTGAGGCCAAGGCCAGCCTTCACGTGATCGTTCACCTCCCGCACCTTACGCTCACCTTGGATTCCAAGGTAGGTGTCAGCCTGTTGTACAGACCACTATAGGTGGTTCCGACTCGTAGGTGACTTGCGACACGTCGCACAGGCTTCACGTGATTGTAGCACTGAGCGTATTTATATACATCCAGCTTGTCGTACAGACCACTTTAGGTGGTTCCGACTCATGTGCAAGACCTGATTGATGAGATATATGCTAGCCTTGATTGATGAGATGTGGATGAGTCGTACAGGTCACTATAGGTGACTCCAACTTACGTGCTAGCACTTGATTGATGAGATATTGATTTATGAGATGTGGATGAGTCGTACAGGTCATTATAGGTGACTCCGACTCACGTTCATTTTATATTGATTTATTTCATCTTGCTTATACGATTGTTGCTGAGATACTTCGACGTGGTATGCCTTGGTTTTACCATTCTTCAGCATGATTTTTATATGCATATGTATTGGTATTTTCTAGGGAATTATACGGATTTCATTAAGGGGTTATTGTATTTCTAAAAAGAAAGTTGTTTCCAAAGTTTTGTTTTGTCTACTCACACTTTCTGTTTTGTGCCCCTACAGGTTTTAGTTACTGAATGTTTGTCTCGACAAGGATTCTTGGCAATTCTCAGGATTGGTGGCTACTTTTGAGGGTACAATTCTTACCCATTTTACTGCACCTTACTTATGCTTTAACGTCACGTGTGAGATGGGTTCGCTCCTGCTTACTAGCGCACTCTAGCATTTAAGCACTTCTAGGTTTAAATTTATTCACATTTTTCCATATCACTACACTTTGTGGCTTCGTCACCTTCCAGGTTTCGGCTAGCATAGCTCAAATTCGAAGTCCTAGTGGACATTCTGGGTCGGGGTCTGTCATTGATTTTAGTCTCTAATGTGGCCTTAATTCAAAATAATTAATGTGCATTTTATTTAATGTCTCCATTAAAATATTTAAATTTATTAATACACAAATTTTAATTTATTTTTTGACCAAAAAAAGATTTTTTTAATATATTAATTTTATTTAACATTCTTCAAACTTGAAAGACTCAATTAATGTACCTAAATGTTAGTACCAAAATGTGTGTACTGAAATATATTATACTGAACTAATATATTTAAATGTTAGTACCGAAATGTATGTACCTAAATATATGTACCGAAATGTATTAATATTAAATTAATGTTCCTAAATGTGTGTATCGAAATGTATGCACCAAAATGTATTATATTGAATTAATGTACCTAAATGTTTGTATTGAAATGTATGTACCAAAATATGTGTACCTAAATGTATGCACCGAAATGTATTATAATGAATTTAATATATCTAAATGAAGAAAATATAATGCATCGAAATATATTGTATAACAAAAATTAGTTTATATAAATGTTCACAACAAAATATATTATGATGAATGAAATGAAAATAAAAATTATAACGAAATAAAATTAATACATTAAAAATTAGAAAGAAAAAAATAAATAATAAAAAAAATCAAAATATAATTAATAAATGAGGTTATTAATGTATCAAGAGACTAAAATTAGATTTTGATCTTACTCATGGTTTTAATCTAAAAATCATTTTTGTCAAGAATTAAAATGAAATTTTCTATAAAAACTATTTGTGATGTTCTGAGATATACAATACTCTAAAGTAGCATAGAAAATCTTAATAGCCAAACCGCTTCGAATAAGACATGCATGGAATTGAAGTTGAGTTTGACCAGTTTCTCACATCCAACATTTTGCATGCCAATCACCATTTACTATAGAGTAAAATATTGACTGGCAGATAGGTTTTCTTCGCTTAAGTTCTTTGATTTGTAGAAGCCAAAATCGTATGGTAATGCTGTTAGAAGTAACGAAGCTGTACTATCTCGGGAGACCACTAGATATTAACGAAGTTGTTGGAGACACAGACTACTACAACTACTTCAGGTCAATACGTGACTTTGTCGCTTTTATATACATGAATTCTTATTGCATCCTTCCCCTTTTAATGTATATGTAATATCGTTTGTTAAAAAAAAAATTTCTAGTTCATATTGTATACACATTTTTATTAGCCGAAAAGTTCTTCAATTAATAGTTTAAAATTTATTTTTTTTACGAAGTTCAACTTAATTTACTCGTCGGAGCAAATTTAAAGTAATTAAAGGTATTATGATAAAATTAAAAAAAACTAATGAAAATGACTTGAAAATTTTGAGTTTTAACGATAACAACAAAATAAATAATAAAATGAATAGTATTAATATTGACTTTTTAGTATAAATGTAATTTTTCGTTAAAATAAACAGTATCGTAGACTTTTCATTTTAACTCTGTAAAATTAATGGCAACGTATATAAAAAGTATCTCAACAATAAAATATCTTCTCACATTAATATAAAATTTATTTTACAACACATTTACATTTACGAGACATATAAATAAGGATTAAATAAGAATCTTTTTTGCATAAACTTGTATCTTTCCTAGAGATCGATGCCCTTATAGTATAAAGGTGCACAACTGTGAAAATCTGGGTCGCAGCCAGAAATGGCAGGCAAAGTTGGTTCAGTTGGATAAATCCACAGCAGCTTTAGCTTGTTGTATTTGCATGCACGTGAGCAAAGCATTGTCATGCAGAACAAGTCGCTTTGCAAATTGGGATTAGTTGCCTGTAGCACCCCCTCTCTCTCTCTCTCTCTCTCTCTCTCTCTCTCTCTCTCTCTCTCTCATATTATTAAGGTGCCAACTTGGCTTCCGGATTGCCATGAGAGCAAATATCCCTAACAAATTGTTCGAGAAAAGCCACGCTTATAAAATTACAACAATACATTTGCAATAAAAGTAATTTTCATACACTTTTTGCTGCAGTTCTATTGAATTAAAAATGTAATTATGTAAATTCTAATGTATTTAGGAATATCTTTGTATATTCCCTTTAGTAGTTTAATTCCTATTAGAATTGTAATCCTAATAAGATAAGGATTTAACATTCCCTACTACTATAAATAAAAGTACAATGGGGTGATACAATACACACTTCAAAATTACATCTCTCCCTTCTCTTTCTGCTGCCGCCGGCCCCTCTCCCCTCTCCCCTCTCTCCCTCTTTGTTCTAAATACAGTTCAGTCAAATAGGTCTACAACACGTTATCAGCACACTCTTGCCAGAAGCTAAGATACTGAAGGATTGTGGAGGAGGCTGTCTTCTACAAAATCAAAGGATTTTAATTATTTTATGCCAATCAGATTCTTTTAAAATAAATTAAGATATTTGAAACAACCTTGAAGCATGAAAACATTCCACATGATGTATGAACCTCCTATATTTATATTTTCCTTTCAATTATATGTATTGTATATATTTTTATATATTTTTGTCAATATATATACTTGTTCATGCAATACGCAATTATGCTTTGTGGAATTTGTGAGTCAAAGCAATGAAATTAATTTAGAAGCACTTAGGGTTTTTAACCCTATAATTTGAAAAAAAAAATGGGAATCAATGCGGCATAAGACGCGGCTCATCGCCATGCCATGTCGCTGGCTTGTAGCCCAGCTGCATGGAGCACCTTGAGACGACGTCGTTAGATGTCTAGATCACACGACAGTAGCTATTTGGGCTTTGTTGCGTAGGGATGACACCCAGGCCCTTGGCCTGATTAGGGTTTTGAAACGGGCCTGCAGCTTTCACTGAGCTTTCCCATACGCCCCTGGCCCATCTCCAGCAAGCCCGATGCCTGCTGGGCTCGTCCCATTTGCCACATGCAGCAAGTCTGCTTGCTTGCTAGGTTCCTAACCCTTGGCCCGAGATCCGAAGCCAACCCTTTTGGCTAGGCGTCTTGCACCTAAGGCCAACATTGAAGCCAGCCAACGGCTGGGCTTTGCGCGAGCACCTATGGTTAGCTTTCCAAGCTGGGCCTGTATTCCCTTACACTACTGGCTTATCCGAGACTCTGGCCTATTGCCTGCAGCTATGATTAAGCTGCCCCGTAGAAGCTTGTGGCCCACTAAGCCATTTTAAGACATTGCCCTGCACACGGCACACAAGCCCACCGAGATTGGGTTATGGTTCTTCGAATCCAATGTTATTTTCTTGGCATTCTTTATAATTTTAACCAGAATGTTATAATTATTTTTTGCTTCTACAATCGACCCTGTATGGTCAAGTCTATTGATTAATTAACGTGACCAGTAGTCTATTAATCTGACAATTAATCCAAAATTATTGGCATGAAGCTCACTTTTTGGCAATTAACTATTCAATAAATTATTTCATTTCTTTGAACCGTGGACTATCTTTCGTATTCCCGAAGCACTCACACTTGAGTTCCTGAACCCGTCAACGAAATTCAGAAAGCTACTGCTATGATCTTCATCCGCAGACACATCCATGATGCACTATAAACCGAATATCTCGCAGAGGAAAATCTACGTACCTTTTGGCTCGCTCTGGCTGATCGCTTCAATCACCAGAAATACACTTACTTGCTTGAAGCAAAACATGACTAGCAGCATTTACGCTTCCAAGACTTTAAGTCTGTAAATGAATACAACTCTGAAGTTTGTAGAATTTGATCACTACTTAAGTTTTGTAACGAGAATCTAACCGAACAGGATCTTCTAGAGAAGACTTATTCGACCGTCAATGCCACCAATACTGTCCTGTAGCAACAATATAGGGCACAAAAGTTTACCAAATTTTCGGATTTGATAACTGTTTTACTCCTCATTGAAAAGCATAACTAGCTTTTAATGAAGAATCATCAAGTTTTACCAACTAGTTCAAACGCCGCACCTGAAGCGCATGCAACCAATTCCCGTCATTGTTGTGGAAAATGGCGGTAAGCCCCACCATGGGCCTAAGGTCAACAAAACAGAGGTCTACCCAAGGGAGGAAATTTGACCCAGAAGTGCCACCCCTTGCCCCTAAAGCCCCAAACTTCAAGAACAAGGGAAAAGCTATCGTTCAATCAATTTCCACTAAACTGGACATGTGATATTGCTGTGGATCAAAGGATTATTGGTCACACGTATGCCGAGCTACTCCCGAGGCTATTGCCAAGTATCATTCTCGTCATGAGTCTAACTTTGCGCTTGTATAACTTTTCAAAGATACTACTACAACCCTAACCCCCCCTTAAATTTTAGGTTTATGGTTTAATTTTCGGACAATTTTTCTAAGACTTTTGGAATTATTGGTTTGGTTTTGGTTTGTTTTGAATTATGGATAATTATTTTATGGACATTATTTCTCGAATTGATTAATTGAATGAATGGAATTATATTTATACATGTGACTAATTCAATTAATTTATTTCTAGGTATGACTAGTGGGGAAGTTAGTTGTCTGGCTGATAATGCCACCACGCACACCATATTACCTGAGAAACACTATTTTACTAACTTTGTACTTAAAGACGCACCTCTGACAACCCTCTCAGGCCCATCCAACCTGATAAAAGGATATAGAAAGGCCTGTATTATGTTGTCTAATGGTACTGAATTAACCATTAAAGAGGCACTCTATTCTCCACGTTTCAGAAGAACGTTGCTGAGCTTTAGAAATATTCGAGATAGTAAATATCATGTTGAAACCATTTAAGAGAATGGTTTAGAATTTCTTTGTATCACTTCTTACGAATATGGCCAGAAGCATATTCACGAGAAGCGGGAAAGTCACCCGAGCGGGAAAGTCACACGAATATGGCTGAGTTCCAAACCACTATCACGCTTTGGCATGATCGAATGGGACACCCCAGACAAGATATGATGCGCCGTATCCTCAAATTATCACATGGGCATCACTTGAAATCCTATCTCGGCCATCCGCTTTGCAAAGTATGCTCCCTAGGGAAGTTGAACATTCAACCCTTTTACAAATATTATTCACGACCCCTTTGAGTTTCTTTAGAGGATTCAAGGGAATATTTGTGGACCTATCCAACCAACATGTAGACCATTTAGATACTTTATGGTGTTGGTTGATGCATCGACGCAATGGTCACATGTTTGCTTATCATCCACACACAATGTTACATTTGCGAAACTTCTAACAAAAATTATTAAGCTTAGGGCTTACCACCCTGATTATCCGATCAAGTCGATTTGACCGGACAATGCTGGAGAGATTACATCATAGACTTTTGACAATTATTGCATCTTTTTGGATAATTGATCACGGGCAAGAACTTGACCCTGACAGACTCTTATGCTTTGGCAGAAAAAACACTCCTTCTGGGATGAGGCCAAGCATTCCTATAAGCCTCATGAGGAGCCGCACAAACATGCAGAGCCAACTCATAAAAAGGTGGGCGAAAAACTGCTCAATGACAAAAACAAGCTAAGAAGCAGACACAAGAACTGATCCTCGACGAAATAAGACATGACACCCAAGACGTACATTAAGTTCTTAGTCCCGATCAACTAAATCCTTCGCGACCTCAAAGACAATCCATGGTTTAAGATGCCGCCACTCATGGCACTTCCAAGATGGACCAAACAAAGTACTGCGTATTCCATAGAGGTTCAGGGCACGCAACCAACAACTGTACCACATAGATGAAGTACCTTGAGAAGCTCGTGAGCACCACCAAGAAATGAGCAATCGACGAAACTCCATTCTCCCTGGCGTATGGCTCTAAAGCAATCATTCTTCCCAACGTCATGGTGCCAAGCATCAGCACTGTACTGCCAAATTTGGAGCATAATAAGAATGAGATGGCCATAAACTTAGACTTGGTAACTCTTCTCCAGATACAACAAGAGAGCAAAGATCCAGCAATTCCAACTAGGAGACTTAGTTCTCAGAAAAGCCTTCATCACCGCCCATCGAGAATGTTCCAAAAAGATGGCTCCCATCTGGGAAAGTCCGTACAAAAATAGCCAAGTAGGTAGGAAGGGCAGTTACACCATCACCACTATGAGTGACAAAGAAATTGAAAAGTAGAGGAATGCCTAGAACTTGAAAAGTAGTACGTGTAACCTCCTACCATTCCTTGGACCCTATTCAAAGATAAATAAAGTTTGAAGACTCAAGCATCTCGACGAACAAGACCTCGCATACAGAGGATTATCATTTGTTATGCTATTACTACCTACAAGCGAAGTTAATACATTTCCTTGTTTTCAATGAAGATTGAAGAAATTATTCACAAGCCTGGGCCGAATGCATAAACAAACTTAACCACCATATGACAGCAGAAGACGCATCTTTCCTTGCAAACATGATGTGTGTTCTCCCATTAAGAGAGGGTAAATTGATCTGGAATATCCAGATGTGGATGGGTTGTACGACTGCTCAGTTTCCCCTAAATGCATCGATTACCTGAGTCAGATGACTCCCAAAATTGGCCACAATAGTCATTCTCCTAGAAGAGACTTGGCCAACTAAAGGATTCAATTTCGCAGAAGCCCGGGTATCTAACTGGAAGAGGCACTATGTGCAGGACTCCTGCCCATGAAAGAATTCGTGTGACTAGATAATTTGTCTTTGACGTGCAAGTCTTCATGAATGTAGCTTGGCTCTAAAGTGTTGCAATACTAGTTAAGCGACCTACAGAATCAAGTTACAAATCGAAAGGATATGGCCTTTACGGCGCAATTTTGAGAGCCAGGGACAATGCCTGAAGTGGTCATGCATGTTGTCTGTTTCTGTAAGTAAGACACCCAGTCGACGACCCCACGACTGGCAACCCAAGGTAATCCGTAAGCCGAGACTTACATCTACTATGACTATGCAGACCCATCTACTTATTTAAAAGTAGCGCTTCTAGCCGACGGTCTACAGTTTAAGTTTTGCAAGAACTCAAGCCGAAGTACGACTATAGCAGCTACAAGGATTTCCTCTGCTTTCTACGAGAAGCAAGTGTCCGGCCACCTACTCTATAAGTTAAAAACTTCGCAACACATCCCTGGAGGGCTAAGACTCATATAGCCGTTAAACTCGAGGTACGACTATAGCAGCTACACAGATTTCCTCTACTTTATATGAGAAGCAAGTGTTCGGCTGCTGGCTTTATAAGTTAAAAACTTCACAATACGCCTCGAAAAGGAATAAGGCTCGTGCATTTGCTAAAACTGAGGTACGACTATAGCAACTACGTGGATTTCCTCTACTTTCTATGAAAAGCAAGTGTCCGGCCACCGGCTCTATAAGTTAAAAACTTTGCAATACGCCCCTAGAGGGCTAAGGCTCATGCAGCCACTAAAGCAAAGGTACAACTATAGTAGATACACAGATTTCCTCTACTTTTTACGATAAGCAAGTGTCCAACTGTCGTCTCTATAAGCTAAAAACTTCGCAACATACCCCGGGATGGCCAAGGCTCGTGCAGCCGCTAAAGCTGAAATTCACAACTATAGTTCAGTCGCTGGCTTTATAAGTCAGAAATCTTGCATTTTTTCCTCTTGCTGGTAAAGCTCCTTAAGCATCAAAGCCTGGACTGAAGCCTAACTGATGATGTGGGATCGACTGCTTCATTGAAGCAGCTTGCTTAGCTACCCATCCTACGATAAGGTTTTGTAAAAGACATGACAAAATAGAAGGGTGAAGCAAAGCAACGAAAGCTCTTTATTAAATTTCTAGCTAATTGATAAATCGACTCGAAGGCCAACAAAGTTCAAATAAAGCAGAACAAAAAAAGGAAAAGAAGAAAATTACTAAGTCTAAGCAAAATGACTACTCATTGGTAGCCTGCACAACCACTAGTCCCTCGACTGCCACGCATTCTGCAGCCTCGTCGCTCTTAATAGCCCAATCTTTCATCAATTCATCCTCAATCGCCTCTGCTTAGGCTGTCTAACACTCAGCTGCTCAACCAAAGGCAGCCTCAAATGAGAAGTCAAGCGAATTAACTAAAGAAATAGAGAAAGTCTTGAAGTTCTTCTCGAAAAACTCATAATCTGATGGCCTACCCTAAAGATGGTCTGCATAGTCAAGCTTGTAAAAATCAGCTTGACAAGAAGTAAGCGCCACTTCGTGATCAACTTTCTCATTCTTTTGTTGCACATTCTTCTTAACAAGCCCAGTGTGAGTACCCTGCAGCTTATCCAATTTCTTCTTCAGGTTCTAGCTAACAGACAGCGCACCTTGTATATCCATTTCCTTAGACTCAAGCTTATTGGCAACATCATTGAGACGAGACACTTCAGTATGCATGGAGACAAGCTCCTAGTCATTGACAAAATAAGCAGATCATAGCTCCGAATTGACATGGTTAAGGTCATTGACCACCAGAGAAACACGACTGATTTCATTCTCTGTAGCTTCCAATATCGCCTGAGTCGCACTTAGCCTTCAAATAGGTGACCTTCTGATGAGCGGTCTTCGGTTGCATAGAAGTAGGAGTAGAGATATTAGACCCCTTCAAAACGACGAGTTCAAATTCGAGTTTCTCTATCTTTTCAGCAGCCAAGCGAAGCTAAGCCATCAACACTACTTCAGCCTCCTCAGCACATTTGACAGCATCCTGATCAATGCAGATAGAAGCAGTTACTAGGATCAAAGTATTATGCATTGTAGCAAGCAAAGAAGACCTCCTCGATTAGGCAAGATGCTTCGCAAAAGAGTCCGAGCAGACGACAACTTTCCCAACACTATCAACAAATTTGGCGTATGCATCAATGTCCTCAAGCAAGCCAGCCTTCAGTAATGCACAAACCTTAGGAAACTCCCCAGCCTCAGACACAGTGGATCTCTCACAACTGCCCGTGCAAGCATATTTATCTTTCTCAACTGACGATTCAGTCACAACAGGAGAAGAAACAAGCCTAGGTGCCACCGTAGCAACAAAATCCACATTCCCGCTCTTCGTAGTGGCAAGCATCTCAAAAGCTGAACAGACTTAGCTCCTGACATGTACTTTGACACAAACCCAGACACCAGGAGCATGACCAAAACTTTTCATTAGGAAATCCTCTCAACAATTGACGTAACTACCTTTAGAGCAGCAGGTTTCACAAGTTCAGACTCGACAAACTTTTTCATCCTTTTTGGAGAAGTCAAATCGATGACAAGCTTTTTAGTAGCTGATGAGCCCTCGTGAGCAGCAAAAGAAGTCATTGGCTTCTTCTCAGCTGAAAGCTCACAAACAGGTGAAGAATATCTCTTCTTTCTACCTTTATTGGCAGCAAGGTATAAAATATCGATGATATCGGAAATATCGGGATAATATCGATATCGATAAAAATCCAATGGAAACCACAGAAATTGTAAGAAAAACTTGGAAATTTTTATTGAAACTTTGCAGGATGTTTATTTAGTTAATTATCTATTAGTTTATCACAAAAAATTGGAAGGAAATGCATTGCATGATGGATTTAACTTATTTAAGTTGATTATATAGCGAGCTGGCAAACATTGTGAGTGTATAAAATATGTAGTAATTAATGAAAGAAGTTTAAACACACCATAATCATTTATATATAATGAATTAGTACAATATTTTACACGTTATACATTGCATGGTAAGATACATGAGTGACTTAGTACCATATAGAGTTCCTATGAGGTTCAAAATTTTGACTATCTTCATCATCTCTATGTGTAGAGTAAGTGTATTGTGAAAAGTAGTCATCAAATGATAAATCCCCAAAAAAGTTTTGCATGTAATTGTTAACATGCCATCCATATGGATCCGAGCTTGGTTGACGTTGTCCAGAAGCAAAATCATTTGAAGATTGAGTCTCAGATTCTTTCCATGACTTGCTCGATTCCATCCCAACAGGAATGGGATATGAAGGGTAGGGAAATGGTTGACCATAGTTACTACTTCCCACTGCAACAGAGTCCGAAGTTATAGATAACGAGTCATCTTCTTGACGTGACAAAGTCCCCTTGCCTCTTTCTCTATGAGTATAGTCCTTCCCTATGGCACCAATTCCTGGTCTTGCCCGCCTACTGCCATGGTCCTCATCCTGTGTTGCATGCGTGAAGTTTGCCTCACTAGTGAAGGGGCTCATAAATCCGGGAGGTGGTCCATAATAGTATCCAGCTCCACCACTACCTCCAGCTCCACTATATCCTTCATCATTCCCACCTCCGGTGTGATGCGATAAATAAACTAACACACAAATTAAACCCTCTTTTTGACAATTGTAGTATATATGCAAGTAGGGATCGTTCTTAAACCGGGGATTAGGAGGGATTGCTAATCTATATAAAATGAATTTAGAAGCACTAAATAAAACTTTTAAAAACACAAATCTAAAATCAAAACATTTAACTAGATTCAAATGATTCCAAATAAATTAGAATAACTTAAAATAAAATTAATAAATAAACTAAAACAAAATCACGAATGAATTTAAAAGATTCAAGCTATGAAAATTAACCAACTCTAAACTAAATTACTCAAAGAACTCAAAAGAAATCAAATAAGGTAAATTCAAGTCAAAAAAACAAAAATTGAAAAAGGGGGATTTGATCTTGATGAGAATAACTTGAAAATAAACAAATTGAAAACTAGATAGATTTAAGCACAAAATATGGTTGTTTGAATGGATGATGGATTAGCTAGAGGGGTTTCCTCCACACATGATACACTTGTATATAAACCAATTTTTAGTTGTTCTTTCGATAACTTATGAAACTCAACACTCCAAGTTAATTAGGTCCGCTTAAATTAACCTTTAGATTTCCCTAGAATCATTGAATTGGATGAATATGCATCGCAACCAAATCATTCCTAACAAGTTCTTTATATGAACAGCATGATAAAGACACAAGTTAGAATCATTACGTTTGTTGGAAATCATAAGCATCGACAAAGCATTTGTAACTATGAAAAGCATGATACTCCTGCCAGGAATTCACTTAACACGATTGTGGATAGCAACCTTCACTACTCTTGAATATAAGTTCATAACGATTAGGTGAAATTCCCTTATATTCTAGCATCAAACTTATGCATGAAAACTAAGCGTGCACTCTTAATCAACATACATAAATAAGTTATCAATCAAATAGTTAAGCGAATTGAAATCACAAATTATTAAATCACAACCAAAAGTAATTAATTCATAATGCAAATGTAATCATGGCTTTGAATCCCCCCTAGCAAAAAGGGGGGTTTAGTTCCTCATAATCATAAAACAAAGGTAAATAGATTTATACATTGAAAATGAAAGAAAGAAAACACCTAAACGCTCCAACGGTCCTCGTTGAGTGGTATGCACGTCCAAGCACTTTCCCTCCCTTCCTTTGCTATGGCACAAGGAGTGGATGTGGTTTGAAGGTTTGGTTGTATGGAGGAGTGGATAGGGGGATGTATGGTGGTGTTTATGATGGCTAGGATAGGTTTATGGGCAGATTTTGTGGAGGAAAGAAGGGGGTTACGGCTAGGATAGTTTAGGATGTGTGAAATGGGATTGTTGTGTGAATTGGTGAGTCTAAGCCTTGCAAGAAGGCTTTATTTATAGGTGCACAAAGGTAAGGAGCCACTCAAGTGATTCTAATAAACAAATACAAAGCAAGAATTAATCATCAAAAACAGCTAGCACACATGCTTCATTGCAGAAATTTCATGATGAAACAACTTGCATTCATCCTCCTTGGTCCATGCCTTGGATTCCTCTTGGTCTTCTCATGATGAATCAGCTAGAACACTTGCAAAACAGCTAGCACACTTCTATTTCATGATTAAACAAGCTAGCACACTTGCAAAACATAATCATTCATCCATGCCATGGGTCATCCTTGCAGCTGTCCGCCTATTCCTTCCCCATGTGCTCTCTTGACCTTCCCTTACTAAAATGCCCATAACTTCTTCTAGAAAAATGATCTTAACAATCCGCAAAATGCTCCAGAAAATAGACATCTGTAGCTTTCCAAGCATATAAGGCTCATTCTCTAGTTCATTTTGGGCCGCTCGCAAATTGCTTCCAAAATGGGCTGATCTGCACAGGCAGTTTTGACCCATGTGCTCTCTTGACCTTCCCTTACTAAAATGCTCATAACTTCTTCTAGAAAAATGATCTTAACAATCCGCAAAATTCTCCAGAAAATAGACATCTGTAGCTTTCCAAGCATATAAGGCTCATTCTCTAGTTCATTTTGGGTCGTTCGCAAATTGCTTCCAAAATGGGCTGATCTGCACAGGCAGTTTTGACGAATTTGTTACATAAAATCTCACTTGTGCTATTTTTCTTTTATTTGCTTGACAAATCATATAAAACACAAAATCAAAGTAAATAGCTCAAAAATATAAGGAACTAACTAAGAAAAGACAAGAGAATTTGACGTAAAATATATATAAATATGAGCTTATCACGGTGGTAGGTGAGTCTCCTGATCTTGTACTAGAGCTATCATTAGTATCAGTAGGATCTTGTGGTTGTGTAGGATTGGAATAAGGTGGAATTCCAGTGTTTCTTGGTCTTGGGCGCAAAATTTCTTCGAAAGACTCAGCGCTGCTAGATCCCACCTCCTATTCTAATACTCTTTCTACATTTATCCCTTCATTACGTGCTTCTTCAGCAACTCTTGGAGCTGGGTTGCCTTCATCATCATCTAAATGAAGAGGTCTAATCCATTAATAAAGTTCGTTACCCTCTGTATCATCATTTTCAGCAACAATATCAAACACATCTAGTGGGTCACCACGGTCGACATGATCTATTTCTGCTTCCTTATCTCGAATTTGAAGCTTCATGTTGTAGTAGCAATAAACTAATTTTTCCAACCTACTATGAGCCAACCTATTTCTTTGCTTTGTGTGTATGAGTGCAAATGTGCTCCAATTTCTTTCACAAGCAGATGAGGAAGCTGTTTGTGATAATACTCTGATTGCTAACTTTCTCACAATTGGTGCATCAGTCACATTAGACCTGGCATTCGTGTCGTGTTTCATGTGTTCGTGTCGTGTTCGTGTCATACCCGATAGCTTAACGGGTCGTGTCGTGTAACACCCGTTAAAATAAACGGGTAAAATGACCCGACCCGAAATCGACCCGATAATATTAACGGGTAATATGACCCGACCCGTTACCCGTTAAGAAAAATATATTTTAAACAAATAAATAATTAAATTAAAAACATAACACTTTTTTTAGTGAAAAAAAAGTTGCATCCATTGCTTCTGAAATAAAATGGGTATAAATTAATTAATAGCTTTTTAAACAAGTAGGATATTACTAACAATAATAATGGATATTACTAAGCAATAAAGCATTCAATGTCAAATATCAATTACTAAAATTTCAATGTCAAATATCAATATACAATGTATCTCTATATAATGCTATAATGCTTGAAAGCAAATAAAGGACCAAAGAATTCTTTCCTACAATGCGCAAGATTTCTCTCCTACAATGCGCAACACACAGAACTAAAGAATTCTTTTTCCAATACTTAATTGCTCGAGCTTTAGCGTTTTGAGTTTGCCAAAGAAATAAGCCGAATTAAATATTACGAATTGAGGGAATAGATAGTCTGTCAGGTATTTGACCTGCATTATTATTCGATTCATAATATATTTATTTTCTAGTTGTTGACGTTACAACTGATTTTGCGATCGAAAAAAGGAAGAAAATCTAATAAAAGTGTGTTTTTATGCGAATGCCAGATTAGCAAGGGAGTTGGAGATTGGGCAATTTTACTAGATTTTGTTAGATCTTATCATAATTGTATGCTCATCAGCTGATAATGTTGCCAATTAACAAATCAGAACTCCATTTTAAAAACAATTTGCAGAAAACTTGCATTTTTCTTAAGGACTGTCCCACAAAAGCATGTCTTAATTATTCCAGAAAGCAAAAGCAGACCCAGTTTTGCAAAGAACAGAGATGTAGAAATGTAGAAATGTAAACCCAGTCTTAATCGAGTTCTTAACCTAGTTTTGCAGACCCAGTCTTAATCGAGTTCTTAACCTAGTTTTGCAAACCCAGAAAGCAAAAGCACAGAACAGAGATGTAGAAATGTAAAGATACAACATTAAACAAATGAAAAGAACAGAGATGTAGACATGTAGAAACAAAATCGAACCTGGAGTGGGTGGAATCCTGGAGAGGTTAGGAAGCACCGATGGTCCGATGGCAGGTTGGGAGAGAATGAGGGTTACGGGCGGCGGGAGTGGGGGGAGCGGGAGGGAGACAGAGAGAAAAGAAAGGGATTTTAGCATTTATGGCTGGCTTTGCTTTGTGAATTTGAGAAATTAAAGGGGTCTTTTTGTCTTAAAAAATTCTAATAATATAATTGAAATATAATCCAATGGTCCAGATTTATTCTTATTTATCATACGGCTATTATTTAAGTAAAGTCTTTCATAATTTTTAAATTAATGTAGAAGTGCAAAAAATATATAAAAAATATATAAACGCTCGTAATGACAAGCTTTATAACTTTGGTGAAGAGCTTAACTTCGAATTTCGTCACTATAATGATATAAATCATAGATCAAATTTTAACCGTTGATTGTTGTTTACATTTACGCTTCATTTTTCTCATCAAATTTTCTTTTTTTCAAATTTTCTTTTTTGAAAACATGATCTATTAGAGGATGCAAGAAGATGAACGGTTGGGATCGTTGATATTATGTTCAGAGGTTTATGGTTAGTGAAAATATTGCTTGATGTTTATAAAGTTTCTACAAACTATATGACATCGACTCATATTTAAGTTAACCGTAAATATCGAAACGTGATATCAAAGATCTGAACCGTTCATCTTCTTACATCCACCAGATGATCATGTTTTCTAAAAAGAAAATTTTAAAAATGAAATTCACTAACAAGAATAAAGCGTAAATGACAATGGACGGTTAAATATAAATTTAAGGTTTATGGATTATAATGTTGGATTTCGAAGGTGACCCCTTCATGAAAGTTGTAAAGTTTGTCATTACGAGTGATTCTATATTTTTTTTACATTTTTTGTACTTCTACAATAATTATTATTAATTTTATTAATTTTGCCCTCAAATAAAAAACATTAGTCATGATGGTTTGAAGGATTTTAAAAATCTAAACGATATGTAAGTGTAAGTGTAACCACTATCTACTTGTGAAAGAATAATGATGAATCATGAGTATTTATATATTCTTTCAAATTTTCATACTTATATTATATGTACGTCTTCTTAGTTCTTGTCTATACAAATTGTCAAATACTATACTAGTTTATTTTAATTTTGGACAATAACATGTTAAGTAAAATTTATCCTAGTAATGATAATAAGGAACTCTCATAATAAGAATAAATAATGACCAAAACTTTTTTTTAACTTATATATAATAATATAATACAAAACAATATATTTAATATAGAATATATTGTATTTATTAATATGACTTTTGTATTTTATAATAAATCTTTTAGTAATTAAACTTTAAAATTATCAACGATCACAACCGTCAAACTTGTTTGTATATGTTTCGAGATCACAGCAGCAAAAAATCACAAAAAGAAAACATTCAGAGATCAAGTAACGGGACAAAGCTTTTCGACGGTTGTAAACAAAGAATCACGATTTAACGGTTATTTTAACTCCGATTTTGATGATTTTTTTACAGATACACTCATTGACCCTATATGAATACAATGAATGAATTCGATCTTCAATTTAAAATATTTACACAAGTGGATACCACAAAATCTTATGTTATACTTAATGAAAGTATAAATAAACTCTTAAGTGTTAGTCAATCTATCGTTTTGATGGGATACAAATTATCCAAAACTAATTTCAACGATCACAACCGTCAAACTTGTTCGTATATGTTTCGAGATCACATCAACAAAAAATCACAAAAAACAAACATTCAGAGATCAAGTAACGGGACAAAGCTTTTCGACGGTTATAAACAAAAAATCACGATTTAATGGTTATTTTAACTCCGATTTTGATGATTTTTTACAGATACACTCCTTGACCCTATATGAATACAATGAATGAATTCGATCTTCAATTTAAATATTTACACTAGTGAATGTGGATATCACAAAATTTTATGTTATATACTTAATAAAAGTATTATTTTCGGGTGTAGATGTAATACTTAATTAAACGACAAATATTTTAATGTTTTGAAGTAATATTTATGTGGCAATGTGTGGTATGTGCAATTTTTTTTAAATCTTATTAAATTTTCACTTCTACAATATTATTAATTTTTCACTAAAAAAAACATTATTCATGAGATTTGGAGGGTTTTAAAAATCTAAACGACCATGTAACGATTGTCTAAGGATAGAGGATGCAATCATGAGCATTTATATAGGGGTGTGCTATCCACACACCCCATTTTACGTCTTACACATCCGACGGTCGAAAATTAGAAGGATGTGTGAAAAGTAAAATGGGGTGTGTGAATATCACACCCCTTTATATATGCTTTCACATTTTTCAGACTTATACATTAATGATTATGAATTTTATTTATTTTGAACTACCTTAAAAATACTTGAGTGTTTGTATAGTTTTAAAAATTCATGTACGCACCTTTAAAGCGTAGAGGATGCGATTAAGAGTGCTTGCATATTTTTTTCACATTTTTTGCACTTGTAAATTAATTATTTTAAATATTTAAATATTTAAATGTATTTGGTATTTTTTAAATTACTTGATGTTTTTATTTTTAATGTGTTTTATAATTTTTTAATCTCACTCTTTGCTCATAATATTTTATAAAATAAATAAATAAAACTTAAATTTTTAAAATTTATTTAGAATAATAATACAATAATAATTAATGAACAAATATATATATATATATATATATATATATCCACTATATTTATTGTATTTTATAGTAAGTTTTTTTTAGTAATTAAAAAAAATTAAAATCATCAAAATAACTTTTTCCTTTTCGTGTCAAAACAGGTTACCCGCGTGTCACTCTCGTGTAAACCTATTAAGGACCCGTTATTAACGGGTTCTTAACGGGTTACCCGATAATGACCCGATTAGTTATCGTGTCGACCCGAAACCCGTTATTTTCGTGTCGTTTTTGTGTCGCGTCATCGTGTCGTGTCAGAAACTGCCAGGTCTAGTTACCATCATCTCCAACACCGGGTCTGTATTGGTATCGAGGATTCAAATAATATGCTGTTCAAAGAAACACATACTCTAATAAGAGAAATAATACTTATGCAACTAAAGAAATGAATTACAAATTATGACATAATTTATACCTGCTGCATGCAAATCGTGGTATAATGTTTTATACCATCGGTCATCAATTATCTTTATGACCCACTTTGCACCATGTTTTCTTTCTAACTCCTCCTTCACTACACACATCAACTCATATATTGCCCCCATAGTAGGATACACTTCTGTGTCAACGATCTGTAAAACTTTGTAAAGAGGTTTAAACACTTGGCACACATGTTCTGATTGAGTCCAAAAAGCTTGATCAAGCACTATACTTTCCACCATACGACCTGTATTCGAGCGGCTGAAATTGTGGTTGGCCCAATCGTCACTAGTGAATAGTTGCTTCAACCCTGCTTTCTTCTTAAGTAGGCTGTCTAATGCAATATAGTTGGTGGCGAATCGAGTGGTGGCTGGATGAATAATTTCTCCTTTGCAAAATTCACGCATCTTTGCCAACAACCAACCGTGATTGTAAATATAATTTGTGATCGTTCTAGCTCTTTTTACGACAGTAGCAACATTCTCTCTCTTCCCCATTGCCTCAAACATGAGATCAATACAATGTGCTGCACATGATGTCCAAAACACATTACGATGCTTCATTAACTTTTTTCCAGCTTTGACAAATGCAGAACCGTTGTCGGTCACGACTTAGACAACATTATGCTCTCCCACCTCCATGATTACATCCCTTAATAATCTGTAAATATACCTGTAGTTCTTTATATGGTCTGAAGCATCAACAGACTTCAAAAAAATTGTCTTTCCCTTGGAGTATACCATGAAGTTTATGATAGACAATCTGGTCGGGCCAGTCCATCCGTCACACATAATTGTGCAACCATTAGTTTCCTACTTTGACCTCAACTTGTTAACATACTCGCCAATGTCTTTATACTCCATATCCAAATTTTTGTTTCTTTCCTCATAGGGAGTGGGAGATTGTACTCCAAGACCGGCCTGTTGACATCCCAATACCATAGTTTTGAAATGATGTGATGATGTCTTCTAAGCAGGGACATTGTCATAGATAAAGAACTTGCTAATTAGACGCCCCATTCCCTCCTTCACATTACCTCCTTTTAAATAACTCCAAACACTCTTTTGACGTGCTTTGGATGACTTATATAAACTTGGGGCTATTGGTGGTGTTGGTTGTGATTCTCTAATACTTCCTCCCCGTCTCATTTGTGCACCACCACTTGACCCGGAATCTTGTGCTCTATTAGGAATTTTATGAAGGTGTTCTCTTTCCCATGTTGACTGTTTGGAGGCACATAATGCTTGTTTGAAACTGCGTCGTTCTTCAGGTCCCATGTCATCATCACATTCGTCCTCATCATCATCATCATCATCATCACTGTCAAGCGCTTGGCCAATGACTTCTCCTCGTAGCCCAGCTCGAATATTTTCCATTCCCTGTGTTATCTTTTCCTGTTGCTGTTTTTTATTTTTTAATAATGTTCTGATGAATGCCTTCACTTCTGGGGGACACTATCGCATCGTTGGACATTTTTTGCTAGATCTAATCCACTAAGATGGTACTTAAGTCGTGTCACTCCGCCACTCTTCATTACCCGACCACAATATTTGCAAATTGTGCCATGCTTGTTTCCGTCTATTGGGTCTCCATGTTCCCAAGCCGGATCATGTTTAGTAACTCCACTGGACATCTTAAACGTACCTATATTAAACATAATGATGAATAATAATCCAATTTGATAATAATCCAATTTAATAATAATCCAATTTAATGAATAATCCAATTTGATAATAATCCAATTTAATGAATAATAATCCAATTTGATAAAAAAAATCCTAATATTAAACATAGTGATGAATAATAATCCAATTTGATAAGAATCCAATTTAATAATAATCCAATTTAATGAATAATAATCCAATTTGATAAAAAAAAATCCTAATATTAAGCATAGTGATGAATAATAATCCAAACATAGCGATGAATAATAATCCAATTTGATAAAAAAAATTCCTAATATTAAACATAGTGATGAATAATAATCCAATTTGATAATAATCCAATTTAATAATAATCCAATTTAATGAATAATAATCCAATTTGATAAAAAAAAATCCTAATATTAAACATAGTAATGAATAATAATCCAAACATAGCGATGAATAATAATTCAATTTGATAATAATCCAATTTGATAAAAAAAAAATTCCTAATATTAAACATAGTGATGAATAATAATCCAATTTGATAATAATCCTAGGGGTGGATTTTTTTTGCCAAAGTACCATGCCAACCGAATTACCAACCGTGCCATACCGATTTTGTGCCAATCGGTAATGGTACAGTATTGTACCGTACCGAAATTTTATGGTACGGTATTAGTAATGGATACTATTACCACGGTATTACCATACCGTACCGAACATATAATATAATATATAATTTATAAATTATATAATATAATATATAATTATATAACACATATTTATAATATTCTAATAATTTGATATGATGAAAGAGGCTCAACCTCAGTTCAATATTCCAAATAGGAAGAAGATTGTGGTTTGGGATTTATATGTGTTGGAGAAGTCTAAGTTATTTGAAGCAATGCATAATCAAAGGGTAAGTATCACAACTGATACTTGGACATCGGTACAAAACATTAACTACATAGTAGTTACCGCTCACTTCATGGATAGTGAATGAAAGTTGCACAAACGGATTATAAACTTCATAAAGATCACGGCGGGTCATAAAGGAGAAGACATTGGGAAAGTTCTAGAGGCGTGTTTGAACCAATGGGGGATAGAGAAGATCTTTAGCATGGGGGAAACTTCTATTTGTTTTAGTTCGTAACTTCTATTTGGATTGTAAGCTTAATTTTCATCATGAATCTTGATGCATCTTTTGAATTATTGTGTGTGTGAATTGTGAATGGTGAATAATAGATGAATTTAGGTTACAATGTATGAGATAAAGGCACAATAAAAAAGTTTTGCCCTTGAATTGAGTTAAAAAGCAAAAACAAATTTTGTCCCAAAACAAAGTGACAATTACCATTGCCATACCATGCCAACCGAACATTTGGCAATGCCGAACTTCGGTATACTGAAAGTTTGGTTTGGTAATGGTAATAGATTTTACCAAACCGAAAGTTTGGTACGGTAATTGTCACGAGGGTTTTGGTACGGTAACCGTACCAAACCCACCCCTAAATAATCCAATTTAATAATAATCCAATTTAATGAATAATAATCCAATTTGATAAAAAAAAAATCCTAATATTAAACATAGTGGTGAATAATAATCCAATTTGATAAAAAAAAATCCTAATATTAAATATAGTGATGAATAATAATCCAATTTGATAATAATCCAATTTAATAATAATCCAATTTAATAAATAATCCAATTTGATAATAATAAAAAACTAATATTAATGAATAATAATGAATAATAATCCAATTTGATAATAAAACCTAATATTAATAAAATAATAAATAACATTACACATATTAAAATTATCCTAGAGAATAATTATACAACATTACTTAATTACTTAAAAAAATTAACATGTCATTGTTAACATTACTTAATTACTTTAAAAAAGTAACATGCAAGTATTAATTACTTAAAAAAATTAACATGTCATTGTTAACATTACTTAATTACTTAAAAAAATTAACATGCGAGTATGTGAAAGAATATCACCTTTGAATGGCTCTACAAGTAAGGGAAGTAACCTCTGAATGGCTCTGCAAGTAAGGGAAGAAGAAACGAAAATGCTTTGAATGGCTCTGATACTTGATTACTTTGAAAATGTGAAAGAATATCACAGACTTCACAACTTTGAATGTGAAGGAATATCACACAGTGGCACATGGTTTTATTATGAAACCATCAAAAAATTTGTCCATATCTACTGTCAAACCACTGTCAAAAAGCAAATGTTCTGATTGAAAGGCAAATTCTTTGTAAAAAAGCAAATGCTTTGTAAAAGTTGTCGGTGGAATAAGGCATCAACCACCAGCCTGTCCAATAATGTCCTTGAAAAAGAAAGAAAAAAAAAGGCATCAATCACACACACACACACTGACACACACGCACGCATACACACTTCCTTCTCAGTCTCTCTCGATCCTTCCGTCCTCTTCTCTCTCTCTCGATCCCTCGATCCTCCTATTCTCTCTCTCTGTCTCTCTCGATCCCTCGATCCTTCCGTCTCAGTCTCTCTCTCTCTCGATGCAGAACCGTCTTCTTCAACACTTTCCCGTGATTACCCTAGTACACGACGGCACCCACACCATCGTCTTTCTCTCTCTTCCTCTTCTCTTTGCACGATCGACGAAACCCAGAAACGAGGGAGGGGGGCAAGTTTTCTTCATGTTCTCCGGTTAGCATCACCTTCAAAACCTCGTATTTCTCTCTCTTCCTCTTGTCTCTGCAAGATTGACGAATTAGGGTTTCGAATTGGGGCTTAGGGTTTCGAATTGGGCTCAGGAGGAAGACGAAGGTCGTGGGTTTCGAATTTCTCTCTCTTCCTCTCGTCTTCTATTTCATTTTTTATGCCTACATCGGCGTCTTGGGTGTGTTTTTACGGTCGGCCGGAGCTGTACAAGCTCCGACCTTCTTCTTCGATTCAAATTTTGTCGATATCGCGATATTTCAACGAAAACCATTTGGATAGCAACTAAAATATCGCTGGGTGAAAAAAAACGAAATTACCGGCGATATTTCGCCGATAATTTTGATATTTTAGACTGTGATTGGCAGCAAGCTCCACAGCAGCGATCAGACGAGCAAACGTTTCATCCTTTATCCGCTTTATCTCATCCTTCGAAGACAACCTACCTTTTTCTCGATGAAGAGGACTGAGCAGCTAGCGCCACTCACGGTACTCACTAGAAATGCCCAAAGCGATGTGTATTTTCTTCGTATCCTTCAAAGTTCTTGGAGTTGAGCCAAATTTTGAATATACACAAAGTAAAAATGACGATCAATAAACTAAAGTCATGGAGCAGCTCAAAAAAAAAATCAAGCAGCCCAGGAATGAAACAATTCACTTACCGCTGATAAAGACAGTAGGAACACTCAACTCCGAAGAAGAGTCAGACTCCCACTCTTTACTAACCACTAAAGTGTCTCTCGCCCATTCATGATCACCTTTGCAGGAAGCATCAAGCAATCTATGACAAGACCTCAGCTGCCCTACACCTTCTTTATGGCCAATTTCAAAGAAGTACTATAACTCATTTATGGTCAAGCCAAAATCAAAGGACCTACTCAAGTTTGAGAACCCTACCATCGCACGAACTGTATTCGAGAAGCACTGAGCAGGCCCACATTTCATGGAGCAGATCACTTCCTAGAAAAGATGAGGCATGGGAAAAGTAAATTCCAACACGAAGTAAAATGGATGATTTGATACCTTTTTTCCTAGTAGTGGCACCCTCGCTGCACAGTTCATGACCGCTATCATCCTAAAACAGCTCATTGAAATTGGTTTTGACATGTGCAGACTTGAAGTAGCCCACCTTGCCTAAAGAACCACCTTAATGGTACAAAGGTGGAGGATACTCGGCACTTTTGATATCGAAGAAAAACATCTCAAAATTTCTGCAAAAAGTGCGATGAAAAAAAATATTTATAAGGCAACTCGCGAAAAGAGAAGCAAAAAAATAAAAATAAAAGAACAAAAAAAAAAGATCACAGAACCCAGCGCCAGACCCCACGGCCCAGCTCACTGCTTCTTCCATCTTTCATTCAGCATAGGCCCAAACCGTAGGAGCCCAATAGTAAGCCAAGCCCCACGGCCCAAATCCGGCTCTCCTTCTTTCATGTAGCATAGTCCAAAAGCCCTTGGTCATATATGCATACAGTCCACACTAATCAGCCCAACACGGGAGAACACCCGCGCCTCCTTTCCTTCTTCTCAATCGCGCCTAGCGTGCTCCAGCAACGCCCAAGCCTTTAGGCCTAAGCCACAAAGACCCAAGAGCCAGCCTACACTGGTCTCTCCAACTTTTTCACCTCTCGCCCCACACGGGCCCATGCCTAGCACCCTTGAAGGCCCGGCTTAAGCTGGCCTTCCCACACCCCAACACACTTGTCCTCTTGGCCCAAGCTGAGCCGAGCTCCTGGCTCACACCGCAGCACCATACGTAGCAGTGTTGTGGCATCCCTGCCACGTCATTCTCACCTCCTCAGCCCCCGCCGAGCCAATTTTTCAAGTCTCAAGACTCCCCAAAAAATTCAAGAATAAGTAAATTCAAATTTGTCTTACCTTGGTGCGGCACGGAGAAGAACAACAACAACGAGAGACGACTCTTTGCAAGGGCAAGAGAAGAAAAAAGCTAAGGGAGGGGGAAGAAAATTTTCCTCTAGCTTATCTCTTCCTTGTTGGAATGATGATTGTTCTCCAAATTTATTTAATCCCCTACTTAAGGCAGAATTAAATAGGTATTAAGGGCAATTGGTTTCCTTTTCCTAGAAGAAGTCTATCTCCAAATCAAGAAATGATCAAATTGGGAAATATTCAACAAGCCCATGCAGCTTGGGATTTCTACATCGACTACCCTTTTTTCTGTGCGCAACCCAGTAGGTGTGGGGGCACACTTTTGAAGGTCCCAACAATTGAATACAATTGACCATAGCTCACTTGCCCTTGGCAAGGAAAAGTCAAAGCATTCAAGATAGCCATTAATTATCCAAATCCTATCTTTAATACATTCCCAATTGAAGATTGACTCCAATTAAGTAAGTAGTCCCAATTTAAATCAATTAGGGATAATTGCTCCATTATCTCAAGATATTATTTCCTATTTAATATCTTGAAAATATTTCTCCATAAACATTGACCAATAGGATGTCGTCATGTGTAAGGTAAAACCCTAACACTATGGTCGGCCCTCTCCCTATATATACCTCATATTCTACCAAATTTCAGAAGCTTTTGCTACCTTAAAAAAGCCCTAAACACTTTACTCTCTTAGAGAAACTGACTTAGGAATCAGAGATCCATTGGCCTAACCCCACCCCCGTCGTGGGTGCGTGAGGCTTAAGTCTTTTATCAAAAGTGTTGATTGTTTTGCAGGTGCATTTTCGTCAAGACTAAAGACAACGGAAATTTGCATCTACACATTTGACATAACAGAGAATCTGTTTGGTGACAATCATATGAGTAATGTGAGGTGAGATCATAAACAGGGCAAATGTATTAACGACAAAGGAAATATTAGGTGAGTAAGAGTGAGATACTATAATGAGCTAACCAACTCGCGATACGGAGCAAGAAAAGCTAGGACGAAAAGTTTGGCAACAAGTGGTGTAGAATCATGTTTGCATGTAAGTATGGCAAATACTTCTATTAATTGGTGTGAATTTCAATAAAATCACCACTACTACAAAATTGGCTTAATGTGTCTGAGAGTGGTGACAGTTTTATACTATTACTGTCAGATAAAATATTTTCGGCAACATGTTTAAATAGTGTCAGGTAACAAAGACAAGAATATGATGCGGTCCCTTAACCCCACCAGATTTTTTTTTAAATAATAATTCTGGCAGATATATCCGACATGAGTAAGGAATGTGTGAGATTATAATATATTATTTTTAAATTTTTCTTACTAACTTTGGTGGCTCTATCTGACACAAATATTTTCAAATTTTTTATACTAACTCTAGTAGTTATATCCGACACAAATATTATTTTATTTTTTTAAATCCTGGCAAATTTTGGGAGGGAATTTTGAGCGAGATATTTCCTGCCATTTTGTATATTGAAAAGAGTGTATCGGTTCTATCCAACGGCAACAGGAAAATGTGTCGAATAAATTTTTTATATTTTTTACACGAAAAAGATTAGTACTACCAATTCTACATAATAAAACCATTCTCTCTCTTCCTTACGCCGCTGCCTTCTCCCTTTCTCAAATTCTTCTCCTTCCAGTTGCATTCCTTTGCCCTTTCCTTCTCATCCCCTCATTATTTCCTTATCTTTCTCCCCTTCTCATTCTTGCTTCAATCACCATGGTTGAACAATTCGAGGAGCAACATTCTAAAACCAGTACGAATAAAATTATTTGTATTATGTTCAGTTTGTGATTTAAACTTTGATTATGTTATTAAATTGAGTTTGTATTTTGAATCTTGACTTGAGATACCACTATTACAAAAATATGTTTGCGTGACGGCAACTTGTACGACTGAGCAAATTTCGTCGCGCAAAATATGTTTGCACAATGCTAAACACAAAACGTCATGCAAATGGCCTTTGTGCAACGAAACTTTGCACGACAAATGTGCACATGCATTGCACAAAGTGCCGTTGCGCAAAGGCCGTTTGCGTGACGCCTCATGTGCATTACGCAAGATTTTGGCACCAAACCAAGAATGCTTTACTAATTTTTTCCCAATTTTGCACAACGGAGGTAGCGTTGCGCAAAGCTATTTTGCACGACATAGGTGCACCTGTGTCGCGTAAGGCTATTTTGCACAACGCCAGTCTTCGTTGCGCAAAGTCAACAACTTTGTTCCCATCACTTAATTAGTTTGGGAGGTAGAAACTGCAAACTAGTTGCAGCAGCTACCTCCCTCCCCCATGTTTCTTAAAAACCTTATCCAGTCCTCTCCCTTCCTCGATCTATTCCTATCTGGTAAGCGATTTGATTTTGTATATGTAACTTTGAATTGAGAATTCAAACTAAAATGATAGATTCACTAACACTTAGAGTTTATTTATACTTCCATTAAGTATAACATAAGATTTTGTGGTATCCACTAGTGTAAATATTTTAAATTGAAGATCGAATTCATTCATTGTATTCATATAGGATCAAAAAGGGTAGCTATATTTTACCAAAATCGGAGTTAAAACTATCGTTAAATCGTGATTTTTCGTTTATAACCGTTGAAAACTTTTGTCCCGGTACTTGATCTCTAAATGTTGTTTTTTACAATTTTTTGCATATGCGATCTTGAAGCATATACAAACAAATTTGACAGTTGGATCGTTGAAATTAGTTTCGTAGGATGCGTATCCCATCAAAACGATAAATTTACTAACACTTATAGTTTATTTATATTGTCATGAAGTATAACATAAGATTTTGTGGTATCCACTAGTGTAATTATTTCAAATTGAAGATCAAGTTCATTCATTGTATTCATATAGGATCAAGGAGTGTAGTTATAAAAAAAATCATCAAAATCAAACTTAAAACTACCATTAAATCATGATTTTTTGTTTATAACCGTCGAAAAGTGTTGTCCCGTTACTTAATCTCTGAATGTTTGTTTTTTGCGATTTTTTGCATATACAATCTCGAAGCATATACAACAAGTTTGACAGTTGGATCGTTGAAATTAGTTTTGTAGGATGTGTATCCCATCAAAACGATAGATTCACTAACACTTAGAGTTTATTTATACTTTCATTAAGTATAACATAAGATTTTGTGGTATACACTAGTGTAAATATTTTAAATTGAAGATCAAATTCATTCATTGTATTCATATAGGATCAAGGAGTGTAGCTATTAAAAATCATCAAAATCGAAATTAAAACTACCGTTACATTGTGATTTTTTGTTTATAACTGTCGAAATTTTTTGTCCCGTTACTTGATCTCTGAATGTTTATTTTTTGCGATTTTTGGCGTATGCGATCTCAAAGTATATACAAACAAGTTTGACGGTTCGATCGTTGAAACTAGTTTCGAACAATGCATATCCCATCAAAACGATAGATTCACTAACACTTGGAGTTAATTTTATACTTTCATCAAGTATAACATAAGATTTTGTGGTATCCACAACTGTAAATATTTTAAATTGAAGATCGAGTTCATTCATTATATTCATATAAGGTCAAGGAGTGTAACTGTAAAAAAAATCATTGAAATCAGAGTTAAAATAACTGTTAAATTGTGCTTTTTCGTTTATAACCGTCGAAATTTTTTGTTCCGTTAGTTAATTTTTGAAAGTTTTTTTTTTTGCGATTTTTGGCATATATGATTTCAAAGCATATACAAATAAGTTTGACGGTTGGATTATTGAAATTAGTTTCTAGAATGCCTATCCCATCAAAACAATAGATTCACTAACATTTAAGAGTTTATTTATACTTTCATTAAGTGTAACATAAGATTTTGTGGTATCCACTAGTGTAAATATTTTAAATTGAAATCGAATTCATTCATTGTATTTATATAGGGTCAAAGAGTATAGCTGTAAAAAAATCATCAAAATCAGAGTTAAAATAACCGTTAAATCGTGATTTTTCATTTATAACCGTTGAAATGTTTTGTCCTGTTACATGATCTTTGAATGTTTGTTTTTTTGCGATTTTTAGCATATGCAATCTCGAAACATATACAAACAAATTGGACAATTGAATCATTGAAATTAATTTCGTAGAATGCGTATCCCATCAAAATAATAAATTCACTAACAATTAACAGTTTATTTATACTTTGATTAAATATAACATAAGATTCTGCGGTATCCATTAATGTAAATATTATAAATTGAAGATCGAGTTCATTTATTGTATTCATATAAGGTCAAGGAGTGTAGCTGTAAAAAAATCATCAAAATCGAAGTTAAAATAACCGTTAAATCATGATTTTTCGTTTATAACCGTCGAAAAGTTTTGCCCCGTTACTTGATCTTTGAATATTTATTTTTTGCGATTTTTGGCGTATACGATCTCGAAGTATATACAAACAAGTTTGACAGTTTGATCTTTGAAACTGGTTTCGTAGAATGCGTATCCTATCAAGTTGAATTATATATATATATTTACTAACTAGCTTTAAATTTATTTATTTTGTACGTATAACGCTTAAGAAATTAAATGGCATATAGCTTTAAATTTATTATTGTAGTTTAGATATGGTTTTTGTTAGAAAAATATATTATTGTTGACACACCCCGATCCAGAATGTCCACTAGGACTCCGAATCGAGCTGTGCTGGCTGACACCTAGAAGATGACGAAACCATAAAGTGTAGTGAGGTGAAAAATATGAACAAATTTAAACTTAATAGTGCCTAAATATCAGAGTGTGCTAGTGAGTGGGAACGAACCTATCTCACTCGTGATGACAGAGCATAAGAGCAGTACAGTAGAGTGGGTAAGAATTATACCCCCAGAAGTAGCCGCCAATCCTAAGATTTGCCAAGAATCCTTGTTGATACGAACCTCATCAGCTAAAACCTAGAGGGCACAAAACAAACATGTGAGTAGACAAAATAAAATTTCGAAAACATTTTTCTTTTTAGCAATACAATAACCCCTCATTGAAATCCGTATAATTCCCCAGAGAATACCAATACTTAGGTTTATAACAATCATGCTAAAGAATGGAAAACCCAAAACATACCATGTAAGTAAGATGAAATAAATCGATATAATTAAATGTCAGTCGTAGTCACTTATAGCGACCTGTACAACGTATCCATATCTCATCAATCGAGTGCTGGCACATATCTCACTAATCCTATCACATCAATCAAGTGCTAGCACATATCTCAGTAATCATATCAATCAATCAAGTGCTAGTACATATATGTCATATAGCATCAATCGAGTGCTAGCACATATCTCACTAATCATATAACGTCAATCAGGTGCTAGCACATATTTCATCAATCATGTCACATCAATCAGGTGCTAGCACGTGAGTCGGAGTCACCTATACTGACTTGTACGACTCATCCACATCTCATCAATCATATCACATATATCAAGTCCTGCACACGAGTCGGAACCACCTAAAATGGTCTGTACAACAGGCTGGGTGTATAAAATATGCTCAGTGCTACGATCACGTGAAGGCTGTGCGATGAATCGCGGGTCACCTACGAGTCGGAACCACCTCAAGTGGTCTGTACGACAGGTTGGCACCTACCTTGGAATCCAAGGTGAGCGTAAGTTGCGGGAGGTGAACGATCACGTGAAGGCTGGCCCTGGCCACGGGCGGAGCACTAACACCGGGGTGCAGGACAATGAATTCTACTTAACTCTAGTTGTCACCAATTACCTTTCGATCATAAACTCACCTGAACTTACCTTGATCTTCGCATCGTTGTGCCACGCTGTGCAAGCTGTATTAAATCACATACTAAAATATAAACTAATTAAGGCATAACACTTATAAAACGTAATACCACAATTTCTCATTTCATTGTACAAAGATTTATCGTCCACGTACAATCACCAATCCATAAAACTAAAACATACCTTTTTACCAATTTCCTTCACATTACTTAATTCTTAAACAATGCGTTTTCCTCAATTATTATATGGCTGCATCTAACATCTCGTTAGACTACCTACGTACCCTAAATAAGGATCAAGCCATTCGTAGTTCACAATAATTATTTACAAGTAGTAACGCATGAACATATTGTGATATAATCTACTTTGAACCTTATCTTGGTATTTCATAATATATATATATAACATAAATTTCTTAATTCCATTCAAAAGCATTTATGGAATTATCAATCAAATATATTCATATAATCAGCAGGAAAAGATCCACTCACCTGGAGTCCACGCTACAGTCCCCTAGCACGACTCTCGAGATATCCCAAATGATCCCAAATGATCACCGCCTTCGAGAAAGTCCAATTTGGCCTCAAAGACCTCCAATTTTGCTACACCCGCCAAGAACCCTAGAAATTGGGTGTGTTCCAATTCGACCTCCAAATCAACTCTGATGCTCCAACAAAGGATTGGGCTTTGTTCTAGGCCTCAATAGGATGCTATGGGTGGTGGTAATTGAAGGAATTCATTTCGGGATTGCATGGGTCCAACCCAAAACCGTCGCACCCTAACCGTGCGGGTTTGTGAAATCACACCAAAGATCTTTATTTTTTGGGTGAAATAGGGAGAAAGATTGATTGGCCTTGAGCTAAGGATCATTTTGACACCAACCTCGCCGTCTATGGTGGTTGGAATCGGAAAATAGGACCGGGTCGGGTCATGGGTCATGGTGAACCCGGCCGGTTCCCTCATCCTCTTATTCTCTCCTTTCTCTCATTTCTCTCTTCCCTCATTGGCCAACTCATTCTCTCTCTCCCTAACTGGGCAGCCCCCAACCCCTCTTATCTCTTTTCCCTTTAATATCCACCACCCAAACTTTATTTCTTTTAATCTGGGCCGTCCACGTGGCACCCAGATTTTTCTAGAATTCTCCAAATAACTATTAAATTATCATTTTAATCCCCAACTTCAAACGTTAATAACTTCTTCGTTATAGCTTCAATTTTGAATCCGTTTGCGCCCACGCGTCCATAGCGATGAATGCTACAAGGATATGCCAAGAAAATGAATCTTAGGTGTCACTACAGGGCAGTCAACACCAATCGAAGTATGTGCCTTGAAGGGCATTTTTGTAAACTCACTTATTAAAATTATAAAAATCATAATTTTTAGGGACGGGTTGTCACAATCTACCCACCTTTCAAAATTTCGTCCCCGAAATTTAAAACTATTTAGCAGACCAACGTAGTAAAAAGACAGTCGAATAATGAATACATGAAACAGATCTAAATTTAAAACGATTGCATGAAAAGGGAATGTTCTTCCTTTGTGATCGGATTGCAATTATTCCTCTTTCATACCTCCAAGCTTAACTTTCTTTCTCCCACGTATTTGTAGCGTATCATGCTTCGAAGATATGAGTGTTGTAACTTTAGATTACGTCTAACCCATGAATAGGTAAATATAATAAATAATTAACTAAGTAATTAAATATACTCCCATAAAAGTCTATCTATCCACTTGCTTAACAATTCCAACCATTATATTATTGATATTACGGTCTGCAATCCGTAAACCCGACACTCACCATTGTCACAATAAACATATAAAAAATTTCTCGAAGAATGGGATATTACCATCTTGCCTCTCATTGGAAAATATGCATACATCGCCTAAACAAAGCCTCGATTGTGCTCTTGCACCACTTCATCAAGCAACATAAGCAATAGTATAAATTTTCTCATGTCACCATTTTCATAATTGAAATATTTGCTCACAATATTCTTCTATAAATCATATACTGCACACAAATATTTATACCATACTTCAAACAATGTCATGCTCAGAATCAGGAGTGTAACCACAGTTACATAAACCCTAACAAGGGTAAGTGTCTAACAATTATGCGCTGTGTATAACATCTCGTTATATTAACTCTAATGGTGTCGTAGCTAAGCCAAAATTGTGCCCATAGTTACAAGCAGCTAGACTAGGGATAATGGTATGTGACAACTATACTACTGGTAGAACGAATAACATGCAACACATCCCTTAGGTTCTATATAGCTCATTTTAAAATAATCTCCCAGTCTCAAGGTGGTAATGTAATACTAGACAAAATCTAGTACTCATAACCCTTGGAAATATTTCCCAAAGTTTGGAAGTGACATATGTAACACTGTAGAATATAATACTTCCAAATAGTAATCTAGTTTGGTTTTTGTTTATCTGAACTAGAATAGAGGTCCAAAAGTAGCTTTCTCATAATGCCATCACCCTCTGAAAGCAACCAAGAAGAAGTTGTGGTCGTCCATAAAATTTGGACTTTATTTCCTCAACCACCATTTCTACTTTAACCAAGGCGAGGCACACTTAGACTGAGAATTCTCCTCAACACATCAAGTGAAACCTCAACTTTTAGTTCCTTTCCTATTTCCTCATTTAATCATATCACGCACTATAACTTTTAGATCACAATATGTGAATAAGTTAATAACATTTCACTTCTATCTTAATTTGTTTCATAAGTGTCTTGCAGTTAAAATATCATTGCCCATTATAAAGAAAGAAGTCATCACCATTACCGACTTTAATACTTTAGGGCCGAAAGAAAGCCGCCTCACACTCGAGTAGAGCTACCATTAATAGAAATGCCATACAACCACAACCTTGGTTCAACCTCATGATTATTGATTTTTACATTCTCAACATGTACAAAAATAGTTCATAATTGGAACTTAAAATATCTAAGGCAACTAAAGATTTTGGATACATTCCACAGCTAGTGTCATTCGATTTTCAAATAAAAGAATGATAAATGTTGACTTTAAGTTATAGATACGATAGCTCTTTCCCAACAGTGTTACACATTGGGAATATCATAAATTGTCATATGGCCTCTGCACCGCTGAAAAGTGTAACATTGATTCAACCTTATAATTATTATCTCCCATATTCTCATCAATCACAAAACACCTCGTACCAAAAGTGCAGGATGATGTTTCCCACTTCCATCTACATACAGGAAATGATTATAATTGTTTAATTAATTTCCTAATGATCGTAAATAATGTCACATCAATACTCAGAAATTCCAACTAAAATAGAGTATAATACGCTGAAGATGTGAAGTAACTATATTCACACTATTGAAATAGTGCACATTAGTATAGTCATTATCGAAGGACCTAACAAAATAGAACCCTAAGTAAAAATTTCGAAAATTGGTGCCAAAGGTAAACATCTTCAAAGCATACTATACTAGTAACCTTAACTATAACGATTCTTACTTTCATTTCAATGCTCGTTAAAATGACGAGTATAACACCACCCGAATGTAGGAGATTAGTATTGATTGGAGTGTCCCAAAATCGGAAGATAAAAATAAAATTTTCTAGTAATCTATTTTAGAACAACCTGAAATAGAAATGAATCATTTCCCTGAAAATTGTACTATCAGGGACCAAAAATGACTATTCCCCAAAGATCTTTTCCTCAACGCTACTACTTTAGCACCAAGTTGTTACCTCGGTCAAGTTCGGAATCTTTATGAAATAAAACTTATAAAGATCCCCAAAAATGACATGTTAACGAATACTATCAAGAGATCAAAATAAATTATGGTTTCCTAATCCGAAAAGCTAATAATGCTATTGTGAGAACAATGATGGTGATACATAAATCGATATCTTAGCTCTGTTTTAGGGCCATCAATTTGTCACAACCCAACATTTTTTTTTCTTTTTTTTTTCTTTTTTTTTCTTTTTTTTTTTTATAAATTTTTTATAACCATAATTCGCTTTAAATCTAAAAGCATTCACTAAAGTGACCTTCTAAGTCGACAAAACTACCAAAACTCAGGAATGCAAACACATTTTTCGTAATCAACGAGGTGGCAAGATTTGAAAATTAGGCTCAAGGGCATAGAATGCTCTCATCACGCGTGTGATGGATGCAATACTGCCCAAACTTATGCTCTGATACCAAATTGACACACCCCGATCAAGAATGTCCACTAGGACTCCGAATCGAGCTGTGCTGGCCGACACCTGGAAGGTGACGAAGCCATAAAGTGTAGTGAGGTGAAAAATATGAACAAATTTAAACTTAATAGTGCCTAAATATCAGAGTGTGCTAGTGAGCGGGAGCGAACCCATCTCACTCGTGATGACAGAGCATAAGAGAAGTACAGTAGAGTGGGTAAGAATTATACCCCCAGAAGTAGCCGCCAGTCCTAAGATTTGCCAAGAATCCTTGTTGATACGAACCTCATCAGCTAAAACCTAGAGGGCACAAAACAGACATGTGAGTAGACAAAATAAAATTTCGAAAACATTTTTCTTTTTAGCAATACAATAACCCCTCATTGAAATCCGTATAATTCCCCAGAGAATACCAATACTTAGGTTTATAACAATCATGCTAAAGAATGGAAAACCCAAACATACCATGTAAGTAAGATGAAATAAATCGATATAATTAAATGTCAGTCGTAGTCACTTATAGCGACCTGTACAACGTATCCATATCTCATCAATCATATAACGTCAATCGAGTGCTGGCACATATCTCACTAATCCTATTACATCAATCAGGTGCTAGCACATATCTCAGTAATCATATCAATCAATCAAGTGCTAGTACATATCTTTCATATCGCATCAATCGAGTGCTAGCACATATCTCACTAATCATATAACGTCAATCAGGTGCTAGCACATATTTCATCAATCATGTCACATCAATCAGGTGCTAGCACGTGAGTCGGAGTCACCTATAGTGACCTGTACGACTCATCCACATCTCATCAATCATATCACATATATCAAGTCCTACACACGAGTCGGAACCACCTAAAGTGGTCTGTACGACAGGCTGGGTGTATAAAATACGCTCAGTGCTACGATCATGTGAAGGCTGTGCGACGAATCGCGGGTCACCTACGAGTCGGAACCACCTAAAGTGGTCTGTACGACAGGTTGGCACCTACCTTGGAATCCAAGGTGAGCGTAAGGTGCGGGAGGTGAACGATCACGTGAAGACTAGCCCTGGCCACGGGCGGAGCACTAACACTGGGGTGCAGGACAATGAATTATACTTAACTCTAGTTGTCACCAATTACCTTTCGATCATAAACTCACCTGAACTTACCTTGATATTCGCATCGCTGTGCCACGCTGTGCAAGCTGTATTAAATCACATACTCAACTATAAACTAATTAAGGCATAACACTTATAAAACGTAATACCACAATTTCTCATTTCATTGTACACAGATTTATCGTCCACGTGCAATCACCAATCCATAAAACTAAAACATACCTTTTTACCAATTTCCTTCACATTACTCAATTCTTAAACAATGCTTTTTCCTCAATTATTATATGGCCGCATCTAACATCTCATTAGACTGCCTACGTACCCTAAATAGGGATCAAGCCATTCGTAGTTCACAATAATTATTTACAGGTAGTACCGCATGAACATATCGTGATATAATCTACTTTGAACCTTATCTTGGTATTTCATAATATATATATATATATATATATATATACACACACACATAACATAAATTTCTTAATTCCATTCAAAAGCATTTATGGAATTATCAATCACATATATTCATATAATCAGCAGGAAAAGATCCACTCACCTGGAGTTCACGCTACAGTCCCCTAGCACGACTCTCGAGATATCCCAAATGATCCCAAATGATCACCGCCTTCGAGAAAGCCCAATTTGGCCTCAAAGACCGCCAATTTTGCTACACCCGCCAAGAACCCTAGAAATTGGGTATGTTCCAATTCGACCTCCAAATCAACTCCGAGGCTCCAACAAAGGATTGGGCTTTGTTCTAGGCCTCAATAGGATGCTATGGGTGGTGGTAATTGAAGGAATTCATTTCGGGATTGCATGGTTCGAACCCAAAACCGTCGCACCCCAACCGTGCGGGTTTTGTGAAATCACACCAAATATCTTTATTTTTGGGGTGAAATAGGGAGAAAGATTGATTGGCCTTGAGCTAAGGATCATTTTGACACCAACCTCGCCGTCTATGGTGGTCGGAATCGGAAAATAGGACCGGGTCGGGTCATGGGTCATGGTGAACCCGACCAGTTCCCTCATCCTCTTCTTTTCTCCTCTCTCCTTTCTCTCTTCCCTCATTGGCCAACTCATTCTCTCTCTCTCCCTAACTGGGCAGCCCCAACCCCTCTTATCTCTTTTCCCTTTAATCTCCACCACCCAAACTTTATTTCTTTTAATCTGGGCCATCCATGTGGCACCCAGATTTTTCTAGAATTCTCCAAATAACTATTAAATTATCATTTTAATCCCCAACTTCAAACGTTAATAACTTATTCGTTATAGCTTCAATTTTGAATCCGTTTGCGCCCACGCGTCCGTAGCGATGAATGCTACAAGGATATGCCAAGAAAATGAATCTTAGGTGTCACTACAGGGCAGCCAACACCAATCGAAGTATGGGCCTTGAAGGGCATTTTTGTAAACTCACTTATTAAAATTATAAAAATCATAATTTTTAGGGACGGGTTGTCACAATTGTGGGTTTTATGTAAAAAAATTGAATTTGAAGGGAATAAAGTTAAATTTTCAATAAATTTTATAATATTTAAAAAAAATTTAACTTGCGCAACGCACCAGCCAATGCGTCGCACAAACAGCTTTTGAGCGTGAGGCATTGGCTTGTGCGTCGCGCAAAATGTGTTTGCCCGACTAATAACCGCATCACACAAAGTGAATTTGCGCGACGACGAATAAATACGTCGCGCAAGTTGTTAAAATTTTGGCGTTCCAATTGAGAAAAACATGCGCTGTTTTAAATTTTTCCCAAATTACTCATAACGGAGGGTATTCGTTGCGCAAGTTGTTAAAATTTTGGCGTTCCAATTGAAAAAAAATAGGCGCTATTTTTTTATTTTTCCCAAATTACTCATAATGGAGGTGCAATTGGAAAAGTCCAAACAGTACCCTCTCTCTCACTTGGGAAATTTGGAAAAGTAACCATATTTTAGACCCCATATAGAATCATAGCCACCATTTTAATTTTATGATAATTCTAACCAAAACTTGATGTAAAAGTATTAATATACCCTTATTATTAGGGTTTCTCACAACAAAAACAAAACCTTCATGCCAATCAACATTAGTCAACCAAGAATGAAAAACAGGAAGAGATTTTGACAAAAAAAAAAAAAAAAAAAAACAGCGAGAGATTAACAATTGAAGAAAATCAGGAGAAGAAAGGTGTCCCTGGAAGCATTGTTGATCTACCCACCTCTCAAATCCGATAACTTTTCAGTATCTCAACATCCATGCAAAATCTTGGGCTCCGTTTGCGTGTGGGTCGGAGTCAGTATCTCAACAATTGAATCAGGAGCCTTTGTCTGTCGTGGATTTTAAGGTTTTGGCATCGCTGCAGGGAGGTGTCCATTGGTCACCACCGAAACCCTAAATCCAAAACCCTAGCAGGTTAGTTATATGTGCTAATTAATTTTTTTTCTAAAACTTTTTCCAAATTTTAATATATTTACAGGTTAGTTAGATGTGCTAATTAAATTTTTTTCCTTCAGAATATGACTCAATTTGTGACCGTGGTCCATTACGGATGGAGGAGGGTTGATAGCCAATACACAGATGGTTAAGCGAAAGCAATGGTAGTGTCAACCAAAGTTACTCGTCAAGATCTTATACAAGGTATATATAAACGTCTTCGTCTTAATCCAAGTGAATTTAGAATCTCAGTACATTATCAATGCCTTAGCAACTTAGGGATGCAAAATATGATGGATATTGTAGACAATGACGATGTGACTAGTTGGGTATGTGAAAGTCTTTCTGCAAAACCGAACAAAATTCCGTTATATGTTACAACATATCCTCTAAATGAACCTGAAGATGAACACCCAATTGCGTGTAATTCCCCATCACCAACAGTGGCAATTCAAGAGAATGATGACATTTTGGGTGATGAACAACCAAGTCAAGTTCTTCAAGACAATGCCCAGATTAGTGAGACTTCAATAGATGTGAGTTTTGAGTTTACTGATGATTATCATGACAGTACCCATTTCGATAATGTGCAGTCTAACGATGTCAATTTCAATCTATCGTCGTCTCGTCGTAACAAACGTAAGAGCATACAAGACTATGATAATATTGCAGATTTGAATATAGATGGAGATATTATGGTCTGACAATTGTACTCGAGTAAGAAAGAGTTGCAAAAACAATTAGCTATGATTGCAATGAGGAAGAATTATGAGTTTAAAGTGGTAAGATCAACTAAGGATCGTTTGAAAATTAGATGTGTGGATGATAATTGCAAGTGGCGACTTCGTGCAACCAAGTTACAAGTGTCAGAATTTTTTGAAGTAAGAAAATTTGAAACTAATCATTCTTGTTCATTATATGTTGTTCATCGTGATCATCGGCAAGCAAGTAGTTCTGTTGTTGGCCAATTTATAAAGTCAAAGTATGAGGGGGCATCATGTGTATATAGGCCTAAAGACATCATTGAGGATATGCGAGCACAAGTTGGGGTTAATATGAGCTACAAGAAAGCTTGGAGAGCAAGAGAGCATGCATTTGACATGATTCGAGGGTCGTCAGAGGAATCTTTTGCCGTACTTCCTGCCTATTGTGCCATGTTAGAAAGTAAAAATCCGGGGACAATAACACATATAGAAACGGATGACAATAATCACTTTTTATACTTTTTCATGGCAATGGAAGCCTCTATAAGGGGATTTCGTGGTTCTATGAGGCCTGTGGTAGCAGTTGATGGGACTTTTCTAAAGGGTAAATATCTTGGCACCTTATTTGTAGCTGTATGCCACGATGGACAAAATCAAATATATCCTTTGGCATTTGGTGTGGGTGACTCAGAAAATGACGCTTCATGGACATGGTTTCTTACAAAATTGAGAAGTGCCATTGGAGAGGTAACAGACTTGGTGTTTGTATCTGATCGACATGGAAGCATTGGTAAAGCTATGCAAACTGTGTTTCCAGAGGCATATCATGGAGCTTGTATGTATCATGTAGCTGGCAACATGAGGAATAAATTTGGTGATGATGAAACGATGTTTAAGTTATATTACACTGCGGCAAAAGCATACCTTGTGTCAGAGTTTAATAGTGTTATGACTGATATTTGGGCAATCAAAGATGGAAAAGTAGGAAAATATCTTCAAGAAATTGGGTATCATAGATGGGCTCGGGCACATTTTAGTGGAAAACAATACAACATGATGACAACCAACATTGCTGAATCCATGAATGCAAAACTGAAGGATGCTCGAAAGTTGCCTATCACTGCTCTAGTGGATCACCTTAGAGGTATACTCCAAGAGTGGTTCAATGAACGCCGGAACACAGCAAGTTCATGGAATTCGACCTTGACAAAGTGGGCAGAGGAAAAAGTGCAGAAGAATCAAAATAGAGGCTTGCGTATGTCGGTATGTATGATTTGTTTACATTTTTATGCACTCTCACATTCCTAATGCACACTGGACACCTAAATTCACATAGACCATACCAAGAACAAATGAAGGAAAAAAAAAAAAAAAAAAAAAGGAACCGACACCCTTCCATACTTGCAGTGTTGACAAAGAGACATATTTTGTTAACCAAAAACATAGTTAAAATGTTTCAAACAAATAAACAGGTTGATAAAAGAATATGATAATTATGATTAATTTGTATCTTGTTGTTGGTTGTCACTTGTCAACTATGCAGGTATCTTCCATTAATCACTATGCATTGCAAGTACATGAGGCAGACTTATATCATATAGTTGATCTAAATGGCAAGTCATGCACGTGTAGAAGGTTTGATCTCGACCAACTTCCATGTGTCCATGCAACTGCTGCATGTCGAATTTGCAACACATCAGTGTACACTATGTGCTCTAAATTCTACACAGCCAATGCAATTGTGCTAGCATATGCGGAGCCCATTTGGCCGATTGGAAACAAGAGTGAATGGAGTGTGCCAGAAAAGGTGCAGAATAGAGTTGTGTTACCTCCAATCAGACAAGTTGTATCTGGAAGACGTAAGACAAACAGAATCCCATCTCAGGGGAGGAAAGGATAGTGAAGAAGTGCAGTCGCTGTGGTGGGACAGGTCACAATCGCCAAACTTGCAAGAATCCAATTAGACTCAATTCTAGCGCATGATGTGAATGTTTTTCTTTGGGATTTATTACATTACTGGGTTTTATATTATTCATGATTTATCATATTATTGGCTTTTATATTTTCAATCACCAATTTAGCAGAAAAACCTCACACAGATTTTAGCTTAAAAGGGTTTTTGGTCCTCTATTTTTAGATTCGAATTTTGCTTCGGAGATTTAATTCTTGATTAATTTTTATGTTTAGTTTACTAGGTTATCTTCAAATTTCACGTTCTCTGATTACATTTGAATATCTATATATACTCTCTCTCTCTCTCTCTCTCTCTCTCTCTCTCTCTCTCTCTCTCTCATAATTGATATATAAAAAAAGTGTAGGAAATGTAGCGGTTCGAGAATAGGGGTATTGGGTAGTATTGAGGATGCTACCTCTTTTATACTTCAAGATCTCAACTATTAGTACTTTTACATCAAGTTTTGGTTAGAATTATCATAAAACTAAAATGGTGGCTATAATTCTATATGGGGTCTTAAATATGGTTACTTTTCCAAACTTTCATTAAAGGTATATTAGTACTTTTATATCAAATTTTGGTTAGAATTATCAAAAAACTAAAATGGTGACTATAATTCTATATGGGGTCTAAAATATGATTATTTTCCAAATTTCCCCTCACTTGGTGTCTCTCTCTTCCCTCTCGCTCATCTCGCCCTCTCTCTCTCTCTCTCTCTCGCTCTTCTTTCCCACTCCGTTCGACGAAGACGAAGACAAAGATGAAAGAAGACGGCAGCCCCTACACTCCCATCTGCTCCTCCTCCGCTCCAACCTCCGTCGGAATTCTCACCGTTTCCTTGATTCTGAAGGTCCCTTCACATCTATCTCTCTCAATGTTTTGCTTTTTGCTTTAATCGTTCAACATATGATAATTAGGGTTTTATTTGGTGACTGTTAGAATGACCAATACGTTCTTCCACTATTTTGTGACGAAGAAATTCTGATGGGGTCGATTGCAAAGAAGGGGTTGCAGCAGTGCTTGCTTCAGCATCAGCATCACCCAGAACCAAGGTCAAATTCTATGTCTTGTATCAAATTATCAGTCTCACATTTATTCTGGGATATCTTGATTTCCTCTGTTTTCTATATTAAAACTCTATTTGGTTCTCGAGAAAGTTGAGGAAACTCCCAAAAATTGATTTTTTTTTGTATGTCTAGATTGCTTTCTCATCTGGGTTTTTTCAAAGTTGATGTATTTTGAGCTCATATTCCTTAATTGTGATTAGTAGTTAATTGGTTTTTCGAGCTGAATAATATGAGTGTAACAAGTTGTTAATTGGGATTTTTTTTGGTGATCTTCATTTCGTTTGATATCCGAACAGGCAATTACAGCGGGGGTTTTGTCAACGATCAGTGACATAGTGTCGCAGAAGCTCACCGGCATTCAGAAACTTCAGATAAGACAGCTCCTTCTCAAAGTGGTAAGGTCCATTATGATTCTATATCGACGATTTTATGAAAGTTTGTATCTGTGATCTGTGTATGTGTGCATACTGTATATGAAAGAAGTGGTTTTTGAAAGTAGTAAAGTTGGTTTAAACTCGTTGTTCGATCATTTGAACCTAATTTTATGCTTTTATTGAAAAAGATGTCTACTAGCATTTGCTATGAAACTGAAGTGTTTGTAGATTCACTTTCTCACAGATGTTTGATCATGCATTCTGTTAGAGAAACCTTGTCAAACTAATTTCTCTCCCACTCTGTTAGACAAAGACAAAGACGAAGGAAGACAGCAGCCATTACCCACCCATCTGATTCTCCTTCACTCCACTCTCCATCGGAATTGCTCTCCGTTTCCTCAATTCCGAAGGTCCCTTCACATCTCTCTCTCAATGTTTTGCTAGGTCTAGATTTTAGTTTTAGTTTGTGTAATTAGATTTCAATTTTAGGTACATCAAAATAGGAATTCAGATTTCAATTTTAGTTTGTGACTGTGTAATTAGATTTCAAATTTCTGGAAATAGGTTGCTGTAAAATTTATGGGTAGTAGAATTTGGTATGCTGTAAAGTGTTTCTTGATATTATGAATTTCTGGAAATAGGTTGCTGTAAAATTTACAGATATTCGTTTTGTGAATTGGGTGTATGAATGATTTGTGGGTTTTGGTTTTGCAGGAGGAAGCTTGGGGTGTGGGGAAGTTGCGGCATCGGTGGCTTGCAAATTTGATTGGGTATTGCTGTGATGGGGATGAGAGGCTGCATGTTGCTGAGTACATGTCTACCGATACTTTGGCTAAGCATTTGTTCCACTGTATGTCAAACAAAATCTATCTTTATTTACTATTCGTCTTTCGACTTCACCTGGTTTATTAAGAATGCTATTTTTAGCTCAGCTTCTAAGATTTCTCAGTGACCCTTTTGTGAAGTACCTCTAAATATATAGTTTTTTAACAAGCAAACATTGAAATGCAAGATGGTATTGAGATTAGTTTTCTACAACATGACATTCCATTAACCTTTGTTTTTTTTTTTTTTTTTTTTTTTTTTTTTTGTTAATGGTTCGGTCATTGATCTTAGTTGGCCACTAATACTACCTTGTAGTTTTGTTAATCCCAGATGATGGTAAACATTGCCTTTCATTTGGTTTGGAGAAGTCGTGGCGAGGTGGTTTTTACTTTTTAGTGTACTTTGGCATCTAGTGTGCCAGTACTGTGCTTATCTTTTTACTGCTAATTTATTAAGTTTTGCATAAGCAATCAATTCAATGTTTTGAGTTTTGTTCCTACAAATTGAGATTTAGTTGCTGTGTTTGTCAAAAATTAATTTTTGGGCTCTGCTTGTTTGTATAGGGGAGAATCAAACCATTGAGTGGGCCATGCGTTTAAGAGTGGCTCTTTATATTGCTGAAGCTTTAGATTATTGCAGTACCGAGGGCCGCCCGTTATACCACGATTTGACTGCTTATAGGGTTCTCTTTGATGAGGTATTCGATTCTCAAATTCAATCATCTTAGTTTAAAATGTGTTTTCAGTCACTTCAGTGTTCACTACTTTTTAAGGTGATAATGTAGCATGTGAATGGACTTGTAGGATGGTGATCCTCGTCTTTCATGTTTTGACTTGATAAGAAATAGTAGATGGGAAGAGTTACAGCACAAATCTTGCTTACACGCCCCCTGAATATTTAAGAAATGGTAATAACTTCTCTAGCCTAGATATCACCTATCCCTTTGATCATTTTTCTTGTCACTATTCTAGTTTTCCTATCTAAACGACTTCTGTTTGAGATATGCTGACTTTACTGGTTGTTTATTTACTTTGTAGGAAGGGTCACTCCAGAAATTGTTGTTTATAGCTTTGGCACCGTCCTAGATCTACTTAGTGGGAAGTACATCCCTCCAAGTCATGTAAGTGGAATGCTATAAATGCGTGGCATCCACATTTTACAGCTAGTGTGTCCTACTCCTTTGCTTACTTATTCAAACTAGAGTCTTTAGTGTTGTACTATAGTCATGTTGGAGTGTGTCAACTTGTAATTGTTCGCTCAAAGTTGAAGTTAATTGAGCGAACAATTACAAGTTGACACAGTTGCCTCTTCACCCAACTAATACCCAGTAGCCTGACGTATCAAACCTAGAAGACTACTTGTAGTTTTTTCTTTTTTATTCTGACATCTTGTATGTACTTTTCATATATTTTATAATTAAATACTTTTTCTTGGTTTATTAATATTGTTTGGAATTTAATTACAATATTTATTAAAAATTAAATAAAAAAATCTTTTTGCCAAAAAAAAAACAAAAGTTTGTGCAACGAAGAAGTAACATGTGTTGCGCAAAACATGTGTCGCTTTGTGCAACGCCACGTCACGCAAAATAGTTTTGCGCGATGTAGGGACATGCGTTGCTCAAAACTACTTTGCGTGACGTAGGACTTGCATCGCGCAAACCCTGCTTTCACTGCCTTGGCCCGACTGTCGGTGAGCGACAAAAGACTTGCGTCACGCAAATTGTTTTTTGTACTATACCTTATCAAATATTATGCATAAATTGAAAATTGGTCTTTGTTTAGAGCTTTTATGTATGTTTTGTTTTTCTAAATATGCATCACAAGTGTATTTTTTGTTATTAACAAGGAGCAATGCCTTAATGGAGAACTCGGAGCTGTGGTTCCAAAGTGGATAGGAAAACAAAGCTGTTCATTTGTTTCCACTGGAAAATGCATAAGTTCGAATAGGGGCCATTTTTCGATGTTTACTGCTTTTGAGGAAGGATTAAGGAAGATGAAAAGGAAGTCAAATGTAGGTATATTTTTTCTTTTTCTTACAAATTGTATAACTAGTAAAAGATTATAAACATAATTAACGAACTTTTATACATATGAACTTTTATATATATGAATATATATTTATTTTTTAGTATTATTTATTCAATTATTAGTTATGTTTATGTTTATTCAAAATGTCGCTTTTATATTTTTTTTTAATATTAATATCTTTTTTGTCCAACTGAATTGTCCTTGTATCCGACGAAATTTATTAGTACTTAGTGTCGGTTTAGTGTCGATTGTAGCCGACACCATTTTTCTTTATTTGTTTAATGGGGAATTAAGAGTTCTATCCAACAGCAAAAGCCTTTTTTGATGCAAGCAATGCTGTTAGTTCTTTTATCCGACATTACATGAATTTTTGTCAATTTTTTTTGCTAATATTTGAAAGAAATGAGCTTTTCTTATCGTTTTTTTTTTGAAGTGACACTACGTGGTACTTTTGTAGTAGTACACGTGTAACCTATAAGCCCAAGAAATAACTGAGCACATCTAATTACTTGATGTCGAACTGTTGGCCAATAAGAGCTAAGAACTGAGTAAGAAGAGCATCGGAGCTGCCTATGATAACAATATCATCAACATATAGTTACAAATGAATAGAGGAGGCATAGAGAAAAATAAACATTGAAGAATCAGCTTGACTTTGCCGAAAGCCAAAGCAAAACAAAAAGGAACTGACCATATAATGATATTTGAAGATGATAGACATAATGTGGACAAGAAGGATCTACAAATCCTTGAGGATGAGACATAAACACCTTCCTGAAGACAGCCATGAAGGAATGCATTTTTCACATTTAATTTAAGAATGGGCCAATACACGAGTAAATAAAATATAAAAACGAAAACCACTTACAAAAGTAACATGTAAAATCTATACATCATAATGAATAATATAAAATAGAAAAAAACCACGATTTCTATTAATGTAATTAAAGGGTAGTTGAGTTGGTTTGCGCACACACCATATAAAAAGATTTATCTAATTTGACATCAGGACCTATACTAGAACATAAACGAGACATGTCGTTTTATGAAGGAGACCGAGACTTTGGTGACAGCTGTATGAGGAGATAGCGGCAAAAGCGTGCAGAGCACTGGAGATTGAAGATGACAATGTCAGGGGGTAAAATTCATCCTTACAGTGACCCTGAAAAAGGTAGAAACTAGTGCGTAAGTCATAGACAGATAGAAGTGAGGTCGAAAACAAAACAAAAGGAGATTGATTTTTTTTTTTTTTTTTTTTTAATTTTTAGAAAACAAAGCAACTAAAAGATTTTCGCGGAAGATGGAATTTAGTGGGACCAAGAGTTATAAGAATTGTACTAGTGTGAACAACATTCATTGAAATACCAATACCCAAATAATCATCGACGAACCAAGATAGAGTTGCGGTGTAATAAGAGTGGACGATGGCATCTCTTATTCCAAATGGTCTCAAAGTGGGAGGGAATGTCTTTTGGTAAAGAAGACTACATTGATCGATTTTTATGTTTATAAATCATCTTGGTGAGGTGGAGCATTTTCAGAAACCATTTGTGATAAAAATGATGGTGGCTTTTGGTAAAGAAAAAGAGGATAAATAAATGTCAGAAGTGGGATTTGAACCCACGCCCTCGTTAGAGGACCAGAACTTGAGTCTGGCGCCTTAGACCACTCGGCCATCCTGACTTCATGTTGATGATTTCTCCCAAAGGCTTATCTAACTTGTCCTAACTATGAAACGAAAAATTAAACGGCTTTGAAACTTTTCTTCTTTTAATTTTATTTATCCTACCTCATTTCCAACTCACATCCTTCACATGCCATCTCCTCTCTTTCATTTTAGTCCGTGTAGTTTTCTAGTATCCTTGTTTTAAAATCGCATCCCGTTCATTTCACGTCCCAAAGAATACAACTTGGTATTGTAGTTCTTTATAAATCAATAGTGTCTAATCTACAGGCCAGTGGGGAAGAGAAATGAAAAATAAGAAGGAAAAAGCAATCAGACAAAACAATCCAACAAAACTACAAGAGCCTGCTTTGCTTTGCTTGCTGTCTTGAAACATCTTCTTTCCCAAATTTTCTTCTTTCTTTCTTTTCCCCCTGGGTTATACATCTTACATATGAACAAGGTATACTGCTGACCTTCTCGACGTTGGACGGACTTGAACTCGATGGTCAACCTCTGCGACTTAACTACGTTAATTTAGTGGACTTCAACTGCATTCTGCTGAAATTTTCTTAATCAACATCATCGCTTCTAGAAAGCAAGCAGCTAGTCTTGTAGCCTCTAACCTCCGAAGGGAATGCAAACCACAGATCTGGATGGATGCTTCTGTTAAAAATGGGATTGGCCACCGATGAATGACTCCCAAAGTACATTTCTTGTGATTATTTCATTAAATCTAAAAATACGAAGCCGTTCCAAAGACTGTGCAAGAGCATCGATGGTAATAGATTCCTTGACCGTGTAAATACAACGCCCATCACCACCCCAAGGAAAATAAGTGGTAGAATCCTCTGTACATTCCAATGTGCTAAAGCAAATACAACCGAGCTCACCAATACTGCAGACCATACGGGCATGTACTTGGTTAAGGAAGGCAGCAAGAAACCCCTGAAGAGTATCTCCTCCCACATGGGAGCACACACTGAAACTACTACTGCATACATTGCCATTGCCACTGGATCGCGTGCCATAATTGCTTGCTCAACACTTGATATTGTGACAGGGGTGGACGGCAAAAGAGGGAGCAGACTAAGGTTGAACTGTGAGAGCCGATTGACCAGGGGAAACATAAGGCATCCAAGAGCAACATCCAACTGCCATGTCCCTTTCAAGCTAAATTTAAACCAATCCGGAGGAAGAGGGCGAAAACGAGATAAGCAGCGACAAATTATCGTAATTCCAACAAGACCTTCAGTTACATCAGTTACCAGGCTAAATAAGGCTTGTCCTCTATTCGTTAATGATTCCCTGCTGAAACCTGCCACGTGAGCTGCAAATGGAACCATCCAAGAACCTATGAAGCAAAAAGCAGCAACCCATAGTAGCATGACCTGCATCATTTATATGTCATATCAACTTTGCCAATAACAAAGGGCAACAGTCTCTTTCTTCATAAATCCTAGTTATTAGACACCTTATCTTCATAATTTTTCTTTTTTTATTCCTCCGTAAAAACTTATCCTCTAAAGTAGACAATGGATGTGACAGCTTGGAATCCATAACTATTGCCTAGTTTCATTCGATTAGAAGTTTTACAATACATAAATGAAACACTTACCTGCAATATGGTCTCTGCTGACCAAGGCACACTCCAACGACTCCCAATTGCTCTAGAAACTGCATCTGCAGCCTGAGATATAACCCCCCAGAAAAGAAAAAATGAGAACCTTGATGCTGCGTTGGATATGTTTTCCAGATCAAAGTGATAATAGTGGTTACAGGATATTTCCTGCCACATTTATTACATTCCATTCTTGTGCGTGTGCGTGCATATATCATTTATTTCACTATATCGGCAAAGCAACAAGGAAATTGGAATCAACATATAAGTTTTTTCACTTCAATTTTCTTGACAACCATTGAAGCATAACTGCAAAAGGAAAGTAAGATAATCTGTTGTCCTAATCATATACCCTATTATTAGTTCCAGTCCTTCTGGACATATATTCCATACAATCAACCTACCCTAGGTGTTTCGCTCACCAAAACTAACATACCTGAAGAACTATACAATTTATCCTCGTTTTAGAAATGGCTACTGCAGGTTGTTACTGCCTAAAATTTCCATTAAACAACCATACACTCAAAGTGCATAAACTTCGTCAGTCACCTTAGTATCTTAGTATAAGTCAACTGCAAGTGTGAAAGTTAAAGAACTCCTTCTAAGTGATGTGGCGAATATTGCAATAATACTGAACACAACAATCTTGATAGCTTATACTTTGATATAACACTACTACCTTATGTAGATGGAACAACAAGGCAGTTCGCCAACATGTCAGAAACTAAACTTCAACCTAACTGGTAAGTCCTAATAATTTCAATAATATTACCGAACGAAATCAACGTGTTCTATAAGCTATTCACTATCCAGTTGCTTTACATACTACACGAACAACCCGAGATTCTGGATGAATTAACAATAAAGCAAATATGACTTTGTAACCGGAACAAAGAAAGAAATCTGACCTCTCGAAGAGTTACTCCCCAATCCCTTTTAACCACCTTAGAATCATCAAACTCGGACTTGACAACTTCCTTGGGCACCAAGTGTTCAATATATTCCGATTTCGGTGTATCTGAAGAGAACTCCTCTTGCCTAAAGCATGAAATTCTAGTCCACCTCTGCAGAAAAATAACCCGGATATGTTAACTTCCAAATACAAATTTAACGGCATAACATGGAATTAAAAAAGTTTCAAAATTTTCAATTTTTCATGCGTTTGTTCTAACAATTACTTCTATGAACAATCGTACAGCTCAATTAAATAGTCACTAGGAAAAAAAGTCCAAAATTTGTCCATTTTTCGTGCATTTTCTCGGCAACCAAACAGTGAACAAGGTGTAAACTATCAACACGAAACAGGAAATCCAAAAGTGGTTACCGTATTGGAGGGTCTGGATTGAGATTCGAAGAACCTAAAACTCCGGGAAATTGGATGCAAAGCTCCGGGTCGGGTCGGAACCCTAGCTCCGGGGGCGGAGGAATGGAGGAAAGGGCGGCGGATAAGGGAGTGAGAGCAAGTGGAGCTCAACATGTTGTGAGCGAGTTCTTCAGAGGTCTGGATACCGTTTGCATATCAGACTGGATGGCGAGGGGGTTTGTTTGTTTCGGGGTTTGAATTTCCGCTTGTTTGGCAGCTGGGATGGAGGATTGGGATGGCTGGCAGGCTGGCTGCTGAGCGTGTAATTTATGGGTTTGGGGTGTGTTTGGATTGACGAAATGGGATTTATTACAAGTTGTTGTTAATATCTTATTTGTTAAAAACTGCATTTGTCGCTATTTAGTTCTGCAATTTAAAAGTAATCATTTTTAAATAAAATATGGGATTAGGAAGTATGAATTTGTGGACTTTTTCTGGTTGCTTTTGATTACCCTAAAACAGGGGTGCCTTGATTTGAATTTGTGGACTTTATCTACTGCAAGTCCTCTTTTATCTTCTGTCAAAGCTTTCAAATAAATGATGTCCTGCTTTCTTGATAAGAGTTCGGCTCTCGTGTTTTTCTTTTTTTCAGACAATCCATCGAAGGCCTCATTTGAACCGCAATTGTAGTCCTATGCATTATGAATGAGTTGATAGATAATGAACGAGAGTGTACATCTTCACATTTGATCAGTTTCATTACGACTTGGGGATACCCGACTATTCTATTATGCTCCAGGATATCCTAAAGTCGGGGGGAAAATATGAAGTGCGTGCTATGTGGCTTGAAATTATGTGGCAAAATTCAATAAATTTTGGAACCACTTGGGCCTCAGCAGTACGCCCCCAAACAACTTGACACGGACGTGGAGTTATGAACCACCTCCGCCCATGCTTTGTGCCATGTGAGGAAACATATCTTCCATACCAAGAATCTGAACTTATTCACACAAACCATAAGTGTTTTTGGATCTTGACAAAAGCAGGCACAATGGAGTCTTTGCATTTTGCATCCGCAAACCAGACTGAGCCTGCCTCCAGTAGTTGAGCTTTAGCGCTTCTTGCTCGTAGGTGGCCTGCAAGTTCTGCAGCGCGGGAGACTTGGCGCTGCTCACAATGGCTGCAGAACTTGAATAGCTGCCCTCTCTCCAAGGCCGGATGTTTGTGCCATAACCAACACCGTGCCAAACTTCCCAGATGTCTTTACAGCAGCCATACAACGGTCCACAGTGCCTTCAGGGGTTCCAGAACCTTCTGCTTCCATTTGGATGAACTCTGTTATGCTCATCACCACGTCAATTTCAAAGTCGTCACCATTTTTAAAGACCTCTTTGTACCCATTCCGAACCATACAGTGGTACATCCCATAAGATTTGGGTCCAATACGACCAACAAGATACCTTTCTTTCTGGGGAACATAAGGAACAGGAACAGTTTCAACGCAAACAAAGACAATCACTTGGTAAAAGGGCAGTACGTTGGTTAAGAAATGAGTAAATAATGCTGGGACTCCGCTAGACAACTCAGTGTAGATGAGGCCAATTATGACTAGGACCCAGCGTGAGCATCCACTTCATTGAAACCTTGTTATGCAGGTCGTACAAATACTTCTTCCGGGTGCCATATTGCCAGACATACATAACTACCAAGACATCTGCAGACTTAAACTAGGGGAAGCCATGTACCTTTGAGGATTCTCACGCACAAAGATGAAAGGTAGACGGTTTCAACTAAACCGAAAAGTACACAAAATAAAAGGGACAGCATGAAACTCTGATGCCAAACAAGTTTAATGACAAGCGATGCTAGCCAAGTCGTTATGATTGTAACAGCCAAAAATGCAATTCCTGATATTAGAAAAGCAGGATAAGCTTTCATTTACAAAAATAAAGAATAAACATGACATAGAAATTTACTATTATTTTGACTATCACTTGAACAAAATTTACTATTATTTTGACTATCACTTGACAAAAATTATGAGTCCTCGTACTTTAGCAATGGAACATATGGTTCAGACAGTAACACACTTCTATCATGAATTTATATCTATTTTGCAGACATGCTCATCAATAAGGAGAACAACAATATCTTATAATTTATCTTTTTTAGAGCAAAGGTAACATACTATAAGCATTTGCTATACGAATCGTGTCTCGAAAACCAATTATGACAGCCAAATTGAGGATCATAAGAAACCAACTCAACTCAGGGATGTATATCTGGCCAGGTATCCATCTCTTTGTATGTACAACCTTGATGGTAGGGAAACATCTTATGGCATTGCATTGCTTGACAACTGAGAATGTGGAAGAGATAACAGGTTGAATGGCAACAACGGCAGCCAAAGGTGCAACCATAAGTACTGGCCACAATAAGGGAGCTACAGAAAAGACATGAGCATCCTTTAGGACAAATAATCGCAACTCTTAATGGGAGCTACATGCTGTAAAGTATGGATGCTGGTGAATCCTCGAATCAATATAATCATCCAGATAGCAAGTTGCCATTGAATTTCTAGAAGCTTACTCGGAACAGAAGCGAAAAAGCTCATAGATACTGCAGATAGATTTCTCGAAAGAAATGCAGCTTGTCCCATGTATTGAAGTATTAGGCAAGGGTAAATCACCAAAGAAAATGCAACCTGCGCACAGCAACACATGTTAGTTTTCCCCTTGCCACCTAGAACTGCTTATCTAAGCTACAATAATCGGAAGCATGACATAGAACTAGTGGAGTAAGGTGAAGCCAGCAGGGTAAAATTCAAACATAAGATTCACTTTTCAAGTAGGAACGGGTTCAATCAGCTAATGAAACAACACTATTTGACTATACATACTGGTGAAGGTGCGACATTCTTTAAAGTATAAAACAAAATTTTCAGATTTCAAAAGTTGTTTGAATAACAATTCGTTGGACAACAATCAGAAATGAGAGGTACAGAACTTAAAGATACTCCTGCCGGTTAAGACTGCTCTTCAGAGCCAAAAACAAAAAAAACAAAAAAGCTATACAAATTGTGATTATTAGAATCAAACCACAAGTGGTTTTCTGCCGACAGATCAATCTCCATGTAGGTTAGACCAAGCCTATACCAGTGAATATTTCTCCAAAAAACAAGTTTCATAGTTCTATTTCATTTCGGAACACATTCAGCATATCAACGTCTAAAAATAACTATGCAACCAGACATAAGTTTCACTTATAATGGCAAATGTATTTCTGTCCAGTAATGTCAAGTCTTAAAACCCGTTTTTTCAAATCATGACGGTGAATCCCAAAGCAATCAACCCTGGGTTGCAAAAAGTTGAAAACAATTGAAAACGAACAATGGTATTATTTTTCAACTTCATGGTCAACCCAGAGCGTAGCACCAACAGAAAGACCTAATTTGGCCAAGATCCGCAAACATGGCTTCAGTTCCTGGAATCCACAAACATTGCACGATCATTTGAAGCAAAAGCTAATGGAGAAAAAAAAATGCAAGTACTCTACTTACCAGTCGCACATAAAAGAATTCCTCCAAGAGAAAGCTAGCCATCTTTTCCTGTCGTCTGGAAGAATCTATAAATATAATATGGAGAAAAGAGCCTGATATACTCTTGGATTCCACTCGATGATATTGTAGATTCCAACAGCAGCAATTAACAGTAGCCAAAGGATCATAACTGGAGTGAATATGAAGGCCAACTTGTGGATGCCATGGTGTTGCAAAACAAAAGGGGCAACCAATAAAATACAGGCAACAAGAACCACCACACCTGGTTTGTGTAGAAGAGTTAGTAGCTAAAATGGCATGAGATAAATTTTACTGAGTGACAAAAAAATTTCATGTGGAAAGAACTCACCATTATGCAAATTCGTTTCTTGGAATTTCGCCCTTCAACAGACACAAAGACTGCAAATGACCGGACACTTGTTAGCACAGGTTGTTAAAGAGAGAACAAATGGCACACGGAACCATGCACGAACCTACAAAATCAATCGTTCCAAGTGCCATTGAAATATATGGAATATTTGAAAGGATCAAAGACATTCGTCCAACAAAGAAAGATCGTCTGATACTGCAGGAGTGAGGATACCGACACAAATCACCATGGAAGCTCTAAATAAAACTATAAGAAGTAGACAAGTTTTTGCACTTTTATGTCTCTCAATAAACCTTTTCAATGGAGAAGTGGGCTTGTTTGTATTGGAACAATGGGGGTAGCGATACGTAGAGATCTCCTCATAAGATGCCTGATAATTAGGCAGCAAACAGAATTTTGCATTTCTGCAAAGGAACGCCTATAATGCAATAACGCCACCTGCAAATGACCCAACCAATGCAACCTTAAATCCACAAAACAAGCAGCATGGTTCACAACATCAATGAGGACAAGTGTAATCACCTATTACCTTAACCATTGTCGTTGATGCTCAACATGACGACGACACATTTTAGCACCAAAATAAGAGTAAGAGTCCAAAAGATAACTGTAAACACCCGAAATATCGTATCCTCGGTATGGTAATTGAGCAACCTCCTGAAAATGTACATTTATGAACATAAACAGGGGGAACGCTCAAAGCACCGAAAAGCAAACCGAAACTCCTATACGAGAAAAGGGCATTTTGCCTACATTGACCTCTTCTGTTAACCTGTTTAAACAACACACAGTGCATAAATTTTCAATCTTTAAAGCTAAACAAAAAACATTCAACAAATTAAACACAATTCTGGCAATGCACACAATCAATTTCTCTATTCAAACACTAAACTTCGTATCCCCTTCTGTCCCTTGCTTACAATTTCGGTCTAACTGAACTAAATTAATGACGAATTTAACGAAGCGTGACGAAATCATGAATTTTCGCATAACTAAAGAATGGGTTGGATGACACAGAACTTTCTTACATTTTCTGGGTGAATTTTCTCGAGAAACAAACAGAAGTGAGGGTTTTTACCGTGGCCAGCCGGGGATGTGTTAGAACCGTATCGGGTCACTCCTTTACCTTTTGCTAGATAATTGTTATCCTTATCTGTATTTGGAAGTAGTTATTAGATAGTGACCAAAGTATAAAATATCGATGGTATCGGAAATATTAGAAGTTCAAAAATACGAAAATTTTGATGAAAATATCGGGATATTATCAATATCGATAAAAATTGAATAAAAACCACGAAAATTGTAAGAAAAACTTGGAAATTTTTATTGAAACTTTGCAAGATGTTTATTTAGTCAATTATCTATTAGTTTATCTCAAAAAATTGGAAGGAAATGCATTGCATGATGGATTTAATTGATTTAAGTTGATTATATAGCGAGATGGCAAACATTGTGAGTGTAAAAAATATGTAAATATTTTAGCATATTTTCACAAAAACATAAGTGATATGGTGGTCAAGGTGTTGAATGAGTAAAATGAGAGGGGTTTGAATTCCCTTGGTATTTTTTTAAATATAGAAATTTAAAAAACACGGAAATTTCGATGGAAATATCGATGACATTAGAAATATCGGTAGTTCAAAAACACGAAAATTTTGATGAAAATATTGGGATATTATGGATATTTTAGACCTTGATGGTGACTCAGCACATGAGCCTTTTTGTCTGCTTTGGCTAATGGGTTTATAAGCTCCAAATTGTATCCCTTCTTGGTTATGAAATGAATATGCTTTAACTTTTCTACCTAACTTAGCCGTCTTTCCTTTTATTCCTTCCTCTGTGAACTGGAGACCTAACAATTGGTATCCAAAGCCCAGGTGTGCATCCATGGGCAAAAGCAAAGCTTCTGTGATGGTAGCCGAGGTTTCCAAGGCAGAACTCGACCTAGAGTTTCAGCAGCAGCAAATACTCACTCAACTCCATGGTTTTCAAGTGGCAGTGAACATGATGAACCTCTATGAAGATGATTTGCAGCATCATATGACAAATCTGCAACAGTTTCTCGCCATTTGAATATCCACCAGACTCAACAGAACCAATTTCAGCAAACCCGCCTCGACGAGCTTCGTTCTCTCAAAAACCCACCCACAAACCAACCTGTCTCCTAGATTCCGATCGGTTCCATTCCGATGTCGCTCGGCTCTGGCCCTTTTTCCACCACACCCACCACACTTCCCTCACCCACTTGGGGCCCTTTTTCCCCTTTTGTTGCTGGTCCATCCTCCCTTCCTTATGATACTACACCATTTCCCGTTTTTCCATATCCTTCCGGTCGTCCACCCCCATCTAGAACACTACCACCATTCTCGGGCACTTCCTTGGGCCACACCTTGGGCCCTAACCCCCACTCAGCCCACCACTACCCACCCCTTCAATCACCCTATTCCGGGACTCAGTAATTGAAGATTGAGCTTCCACATTTTTTTCGAGGAAGGCCCATATGGTTAGATAGCTATAGCAGAGGAATTTCTCGATTACTATGAAATAGAGGACCAACGTCAAGCTACCGTCGCCGATCATTATTTCAATGGTGACACCGCTCATTGGCTCAGATGGTTCAAGATGCATTTCCTTCTCTCCTCTTGGGCTATCTTCACCACACAATTTCTCCAACGCTTTGGACCTACATAATACTTGAATTTTAACATGGCTTTGTCTCATATCACCCAAACTAGGTCGATCGAGGATTACGTTGGCCGTTTTATTCGGCTTTCTTGTCGAACTCCAAATTGGTCTGATGAGCAATTGTTATAGGCTTTCTTGGGAGGCCTCAAGGAAAACTTGCAAGATGACTTGGTGGCCCAACGTCCTGCTTCCCATGTCCGTGTGATCGAACTGGCTTGAATTTACAAGACCAAACAAGAATGTCGCTCTTATTTTCGCCCTAGCTTCCCTCATTCATCATCCATCACCTCTAAACCTCTTATTCCTTCCACAACTGCACTCTCCATGTCACCTACTATTTCCTAATCCCTACCACCAGCACTGACTAACCCTCCCTCTAAACCGGTCTTATGCCTCACTCCAGCCTAAATGACAACACGTCGGGAACAAAGGCTCTATTTTTACTGTGATAAACAGTATAAGCCGGGCCATCGTTGTCGGAGATCCCATATTCTCATGTCGTTGGCGGATGAGGAATTCTCCGATCTACAATCGGAACCCTCTATCCAACCCAGCCATAGTGGAACACTCTGCGGAACCACTTGCTCTCAACGCCATCTCGGCTCCGAAGCGTTCTCGGGGGCGTGTTATGCTTTTGGAAGGTGCCATCCATTATACTCCGGTTTAAGTGTTTATTGACTATGGGGCTGACTAGAGTTTTCTTAATCCTCAAGTGGCTGCTCGTTTAGGCTTTCTCATCGATTCTTCCTGCAGTGAAGCGGTGATGGTGGCCATTGGCTATTACTTTTGTACGCAGGGAATGGCTCGTAAGGTGCCTATTTGGCTTCATGGTTATGCCTTTCAGGCAGACTTTCACCTCTTGGCAGTCGTCGGGTACGACATGGTTATGGACGTTGATTGGTTGGAAACATTGGGTCTTATTGGCTAAACTTCATTCTCAAAATCATGGAATTCATGGTACAAGACATTAATTATCGTCTGGTGGGCTCTTCCAACCCTTTGGCAGGTTCCATACAACCTTTGTCATCTTTAGAGCATTCCCTTGGGGACACAGTTTGTATTGTGGCGCAGCTCTCCAATCTACCTACTGGGTTCTGGACTCCATCTCCATTACCTAAGGTCCTCTATGAATTGCTCATCCAATATTCCGATTTTTTTTACGCACCCACCACCCTTCTCCCCATAGGATTATTGATTACCGGATTTCTCTGCTTCCGGGCACGGGTCCAGTGAATGTGCAGCCCTATCGTTATGGCCATGCTTAAGAAGCCGAACTGGAAAAGCAGGTGGATGAGATGTTGGCTGCAAGGATTATCTAACCAAATCTCAACCCTTTTTCTTCACCGGCCCTCTTGGTTGCCAAAGATGACAATACCTAGCAGTTTTGTGTAAATTATCGGGTTATGAATTCCCTCACTATCAAAGACCGTTTCCCGGTTCCTATTATTGACGAATTACTGGCAGAGTTACAGGGTGTTGTTATCTTTTCAAAGCTTGACTTACGTTTGGGGTATCACCAGATCCGAATGCACGAGCCTGATATTCCTAAAACCGTTTTTCAAAAGCATGAAGGGCATTACGAGTTCTAGGTCATGCCATTCGCCCTTACCAGTGCCTTGGCAACATTCAAGTCCTTAATGAATTCCATTCTGAAGCCCTTGCTGCGTAAGTCAGTGATAGTTTTTTTTTATGACATGTTGGTTTTTAGTGCATCTGTTGACCAACATGTCTTCCATTTAGCTACGATGTTTGAGCTCTTACGTACTCACCAATTGAAATTAAAGCCTTCAAAGTGTCTTTTTGGCCAAGCTTCAATTGCATATTTGGGGCATATTATATCAGCAACGGGAGTGGTAGTGGATTCCTCGAAGATTTCTGCTATTTCGGATTAGCCGACACCAACCACTGTTCGAGCCATTCGTGGGTTTTTGGGTCTCGTGGGCTATTATCGTAAATTTGTCATTCATTTTGGCATCATAGCTCGCCCACTTACTAATTTATTATGCATTGATCAGTTTCAGTGGTCTCCTGACGCCGATCAGGCCTTCTCAACCCTCAAACGAGCATTATCCTCCACACCAGTACTCGCTTTTCCAGATTTCACCAAACCCTTTACAATTGAGTGTGATGCCTCCGATAGTGGTATTGGCGCTGTCTTATCACATGAAGACCACCCAATTAAGTTCTTGAGCAAACCATTGGCTCCAAAAAACCAGGCTCTTTCGGTGTATGATAAAGAGATGCTAGCCGTGGTTTTTGCTGTCTAAAAATGGCGTTCTTATTTGATTGGCCATCAATTCAGAATCCTTACGGACCACCAGACTCTGAAATATTTCCTTGATCAGCGCATCACCACTCCAACTCAATAAATGTGGTTGTTGAAGTTACTTGGTTATAATTATTCGTTAGAATATAGGCCTGGGGCTTCGAATGCAGCCGCAGATGCTTTTTCCCGATGTCCTAAGGTTCTTGAGTTAATGGGTCCATCTCACACTCTTTGTGATTGTATCGCGGTAATACAAGTGGATTATGCTGCTGATCCTCATACTTATTCTTTTATGGCTGAGTTGCAGCAGGACCCGGAGCGTCATGCCTTATTTAAACTCCATGGCGATCTCCTATATTACAAAAAGGGTGTCTTTGTTGCTGCCACTTCCCCTTAGCGGGCTTGCCTTCTTGCAGAATTCCATTCGTCGCCATATGCGTGACATTCAGGTTTTTTACGCACATACAAGAGGTTGACACTCAATTTCAATTGGCCAAGCATTAAAAAGAATGTTAAACAGTATGTGGTTGCTTGTGACACTTGCCAACGGACAACCTATAAGACAATTAAACCACCGGGTCCGTTACAACCTTTATCAATTCCCTCCCAAGTATGGAAGGACATTACAATGGATTTCATTGAAGGTCTTCCCTCTGCCCATAGCCGCTAAGCTATTTTGGTGGTCATGTATTGGCTCTCTAAGTATGGTCATTTCATTCCGGTCAAACACCCTTATTCTGCAGCCAAGATAGCTGAGACTTTTATTCAGGAGGGTTTTCACCTTTATGGCATGTCGGCTTTCATTATTAGTGATCGAATCCCATTTTTATCAACACCTTTTGGACTGCCTTCTTTCAAAAGCAGCATACCACTCTCTACAAAAGCTCGGTATACCATCCACAATCTAACGGTCAAACCGAAGTACTTAATTGCACCCTCGAGCACTATCTGAGCAGTTTTGTTGGTGACAAACCCAAGGATTGGATATAGTGGCTCCCTTGGGCCAAGTGGTGGTACAATACTACCTATCAGGTCGCCATACAAATGATTCATTTTCAGGCAGTTTATAGCTACCTTCCGCCAACAGTGACTTTCTATTTTTCGGGTTCTTCACCAGTTCATCTGGTTGATGCCACCCTTCGAGATCGGGATGCCCTGCTCAAGAAGTTGAGGGAGAACCTGCAACGGGCCCAACATCAGATGTGTCATCACGCTAATAAACATTGTTCGGACAGAACATTTTTAGTCCAGGATTGGGCCTTTCTCAAGCTTCAACCCTATCGCCAGACTTCAGTGTCTAAAACACATTTCCCTAAATTGGTTCCTTGCTACTATGGACCGTTCAAGGTGCTGGCTTGAGTTGGCAAAGTGGCCTATACTCTGGCTCTGCCTCCTCAGTCTCGCATTCATCCGACCTTCTGTGTCTCTCTATTCAAACCCAAGGTGGGTGCTCATACAGTTGCATCACCAACTCTACCACCAGTTGCCTCAAATGGTGCTTTCATATGGAACCTGGAAAAGATCCTTCAGCGTGGAATGTTCAAGCAAAACAATCGAGTCATCACCCGTTGGCTCATTAAATAGGAAGGACTTCTGGAGCATGATGCGACATGGGAGGATGCCGACTCTATCTTAACTCGTTTTCCTGAGTTTGCAGCCTAAGGACAGGTTGGTTTAAGGGGGGGTGCCATGTTAGAACCGTATCGGGTCAGTCCTTCTTTACCTTTTGCTAAATAATTGTTATCCTTACCTGTATTTGGAAGTAGTTACTAGATGGTGACTCAGCACGTGAGCCTTTTTGTCTGCTTTGGCTAATGGGTTTATAAGCCCCCAATTGTATCCTCTCTTGGTTATGAAATGAATATGCTTGAACTTTTCTACCTAACTTAGCTGTCTTTCCTTTTATTCCTTCATCTGTGAACTAGAGACCTAACAGGATGGACCTCGATAGTCCGCTCTGCATCCTCTTGCTCACTTGAAACTTCAAGAAAATGATGAGAGAATCGAAAAAATAAAAAAATATAGAAAAATTAAAAGATGAAATCGATCGAATTCAAAAGAGTCGAACGTTGTAACAGAGATCCAAATCTGGCGGGGTCTCCTTTGCTGCCAAGATTTTCTCGATGTTTTTAGTTTTTATGTTTGAGTGGGTCCCCCAAAAAGTCTCAGCTTGTGGGGGTGCTAAAAGTTTATTTGCAGAATCATCCTTTGTTATTTACAAAATAACACTTTTGGCACCAAATTAAGCATCCTTGTGTGCCAAGTAACGAAAGAGAGGTTTCTGCTATATTAAAGGCCCTAGGGTTACATCATAACGAAAGTTATGCAACAATGGGTGTTTTAGGGTTTAGTTTGGCTGAACCAAAGCCATTGTCTTCCTTCTTCAACAAACCTCTCTTTCCCTGTCAACTTCGCCTCTCATCGCGAAAAAAACAACATAACATGTGTAAACGCCACTCAATGTGAATCTCAAGCAATCTATCATAAACACTGGAGAACACTTCTGTTCATCGGTCACACGCTCAGTCCGCTCGAGCCCTCGCTGATTTTGCATTTCTTTCTTTAAGATAGTACTTGTTATCCAATTGGAGTTGCTAAACCTTGAATTGCTTGAACCGGTCTTGAACCAAATAAAATAATGTAGGCAAAATCCAAATCATTACATTTCTAGCTTCTACAGCTTCTGATAGTGCCCTACTCATAGTCTGGTTCAAGAGCCAACCAACATTTTCAGTTACAAGGTAAAAATTGCGAAATAGACGAAAAAAAAAAAGGGAGGATAACATAACTTGTATTCAATTTGTTTTCTTTAACATGCGGGAGTTGGGGAGAGAACCCGCATATGCAAAATAGAATGATACCAAAAAAAAAAAAAAAAAAAAAAAAGAAAAAAAAAGGCAAAAAAGGAGCCTAGCCTGACGGCAAAGGAGAAATCTCCCCAACAAACAGCAGTAGTATTATCCTGCAAACTACGTAATTGAGCTCAACTCTCCCGCTTAAGGGCAGGCCAAGGACTTGCAATACCAACCAGCTAAATTGGGATTGTACGTGATATGTTATATCTCAAAGGGTAACAGGAACCCGTAAAATTAAGAAAACTGGTTAAGGCAGCCCAGAACATTCAAACTGTGTTCAACTTATTTTCTTCCTTCTATTTGTGACCAACACAGGATTGCCTTTCCTCATCATGGCTGCAAACTCATCATAGTTAATCCTTCCATCCTGCAAATAATTTTGGAATTCATTAACCGCGGCAGAAACACTCAACAAGAAGCATCAGGGCTTCATAAACACCTAATACATAAACAAGAACAAGCTGGTACTAGTCTATCGCCTTGTTCGTACATATGGTGCGATGGTTTCACTATGAGATGATAGGAGGAAAACATCAATATTAAAAAAACACACAAACACAAACACAAACATACATACATACATACATACATACATACATACATACATATATATATATAAATAGAGAGAGAGAGAGAGAGAGAGAGAGAGAGAGAGAGAGAGAGAGAGAGAAGAAAATTCGTATCGAGATATATATCTACATATTTATACATATAAGTTACGAAGATAGATTAGGTACGTACACGATCTGTGTCAACTTCTGCAATGATTTCCTTGATTGTTTTCTCATCACCCATATTATACTTCTTAAGCGCTTGCTCTAACTCTTCCACCGTGATGTACCTAAAATGAGAAGAGGTCAAAACATATTTTTAAATAGTGATAGTTTGATACACATTGAGAACAGAAAAACACAGCTATAACTGTGTTACTGACAAGTGACAATAAACTGTTACCCGCTCTTGTCTTCGTCAAAATATTCAAAGGCTTTGTATAAATGATCCTCTCTTTCCATTCTATTCATGTGCATGGTAGCTGTTATAAACTCGATGTAGTCAATTGTTCCATTTCCATCGACATCAGCCTGAAAATGAAACCAGAAATTTTCAATTATCTAGGATTAGGGAACTGATCATCCAATTGAAGGATAACATATCAAGTATCTTAACAAGCCACGCAGCCAAACGATGTAGACTGAACTGATTATAGGTTAACAAGACTGAAGCAGGAAGTTTGGAACAACAGTTTGTTTAAAATTAAAGAAATCGATGAGTAAATGTGAAGAGAAATGATGTTTCGAAAATAATTTTGAAGTGGGTATTTCCTCTCCTCACTCACTTTCCTTAAAAAAATGGAAAGATTGGAGGGGGAAATGATATTCACATCTCATTTTATTTTTAACAACTAAAATGTCAACTAATGTTTCCTCACGACTTTTCTCGTTAACTATTCAGCACGATTAAGAGAAATCAAAAGTCTCTTCTCTTCTTTTTCTTGTTTCTAATATCTTTTCTCTCTTCTCTCTTAACTAAAAAAACTACCAAACACACTGGAATCATGAAGCTCATGTTGGACTAAGATTAAGAAGACTGGAGATATTACCGCTTCCATCAACTGTCTCACTTCAGACTCAGAGAGCTTGGTACCCAGTTTCGGAAGGCCAGCTTTTAACTCTTCATATGTAATTGTTCCACTGTTATCTGTGTCCATGGATTTGAACATTTCCTTCAAGCCTATGATTTCTTCTTCAGAAAGATTTTCTGCAATTACCTGCAAGAAAGAAATAAAGCAGAACTTTATTCAATATTTGCGTCAAGAAACAAGCTTGACAATACTGACACATTTCTGTCTCATGATATTGGCTGGACCAGCAGCATGCCCGAGCCCTAGGATTCATTTCCACCAGCCTCATTTCAGTGCATGAAGAGGATGCTAATGAGGTTAACAAAAGATACTCTCACCTTCAATGCTACTTTCTTGAGTTTGTTCATTGCCCTGAACTGTTTCATTCTAGATAGAACACCAATATCAAGAGGTTTATCAGATGCATCACCATCTTCCCGCATCCATGGATGACCTGCATAGTGTTTTGAGCGGTTCAGAAACTGTAGAATATTTCAAGCCAGATGCAATAAAGACTAAGAAAAAGCCTCAACGCATGGAGAATTTTTAACACAGGAAGCATGAAAATCTAATAGCAGGAACAAGCAAAGATAATAAGTCAAACTACAGAGCGAGCCGAGATAGCTAGCATATATAATAATGATACTACACCTAACTACTCATAATAATTATCAATTACCCAACACCGTATCCATTGAGCTTCTTTGTACTGTTCTCTTGATCCTCCACTACTTCTGATGAACCATATGGCTAGCCAGATGAATTGTGACCGGGAGCATCTTCATCCTTTAATTTGTTAATACGATGCTAACAAGGAGATGGTATCATATCATCATTCCTAGAGCATGATCACAACTACAAGTTATCCAAAATAATGCCCACTTCTTCATAGAGAAAAGTAGGCACAAAAGTTCTCAACCATTCCATTTTTATACTTTTTTGGTTTTGGGGAGGAGGGTAGGTAGGGTAGCGAAAGGGAAAGGCATGGGAGAGTGAATCATCAAGAGTTTTAGAAACAGTAAAACCAAGAAATGAAAAAGAAAAAAAAAAGCAATATTTTAAAGTATTCCATGTGTACGAAATATGTCACTGTGAAACTTACTTAGGACGTCAGCTGCTGTAAGTCGTTCCTTAGGATCAGCTCGGAGCATTTTCTTCACAAGATCTTTGGCACTGCTGGAAATGGAAGGCCAAGGATCAGACACAAAGTCAAGATGTCCCCGAAGGATAGCATCAAAGATACCTTGTTCATTATCTGCGCATGAAATAAAACTTAGAAAAGTGGAACTGATGACCGCTTTAAGTGGCAACTTGTACCAACGTGATAAACTAAAAATGGGTAATATCCTAAAATTCTTGCTGCTTCTGAGTGTTGACTTAATGCAGACTTCCAGTCAATTTGCTTATTAGGAAGGATGAAAAGTAATTATTTATTACTTGGTTTATTAAAGAAAAAAACTTCAACCTATCAGAATTGAATGAAAATAATTAAGCTAATCATGGTAGGAAACCATCATGAGATTTTATAGTATCAACCGAGAAACAAGTGATGCATTCATGAAGGAATGTATACATGGACGGGAAAATCCCATTGGGGTGTGATATCCACACACCCCATTTTACTTCTCACACACACTTCTAATTTTCGGCCATCGAATCGGATGAATTGAAGAAAATCAATGGACAGAAATTAACAAAGGGGTGTGTGGAGAGCACACCCTAATCCCATTTTACGAGAAATAGTTTTCCACATTTCTACTCACTAAAAGAAACCACTGCATGGCAATTGTTAAAAAAAATGAAAAACTCCAAATTCAGTTGCTCTCAAGGAAGAAGAGCAGAGCCATACCTCCCCAGAATGGTGGGACCCCACTAAGTAGAATGTATAGTATCACCCCTGCACTCCAAATATCAGCCTCAGCTCCATAACGACGACGCAGCACTTCAGGAGCAACATAATATGCACTTCCCACAAGATCCTTAAATACATCTCCTGCACTAAAAAATGAACTGTAAAGTCCTAGTTTTGTATGACAGAAAATATGAGGGCAAGGAACAAGTTTCCAAATTCAAAATACAGAGATAGAGGAGTAACGACACTCGGTCAAGTGGCAACCCTAACATGTTTATTAGTTATTCATGTACGATTTTGCACTTTTTTTGGTGCAATGAGCGAAAAGGCAAGCAATAAATTGTACCTAGTAATTTTCTAACCACCAGAACAAAATGCTTGCCCCCCCAACAATAATTTGATATTCGCATAAGCATTTGGGAAGCCCAATCCCGACAGAAATTAACTGGAAAGTAGTAATATAACTCATGAAGAGCAGGGGGCTTAAACCCTTCAAATTCCTAATGCAGTATTTTCTTCACAAGTTTGCCAACTTCGTGATATTTTTCAATGTACCAGAACACGAGCTGGTACGCCATGTGTACAAGTGGAGAGACACTAAAAAGTATATTTCCTATCCATTACGACACGTGGTATTTCAGCTCGTGTTTCGGGTACATGGAAAAATCCTTGTCAGCTCAAGTTCATCAACCAAATTAATGCAAATGCTGTTCCACGGAAACCGATTGCTTTACGAAATATGTAATCAACATACAAGTTGAAACAAACGCATTGCTTGTTTCGGACTTTCAAGATTTTAGGAGTTTTATATAAGAGATGTTAAATCCTGCACAAAAGTACATATGAAATTCGCACCACCAAAGTTGAACGAACCTGGCTTAAAGAACACCGAGAGCCCAAAATCGGTGGCCTTGAGCGGCGAGTCCTCGTCCTTGCTCAAAAGCAAGAAATTCTCCGGCTTCAAATCCCTATGCATAACCCCCATCGAGTGACAGTAGTGAACCACGGTGACGATCTGCCGGCAGATATTGGCCGCAGCTCGCTCGGAGTAGTGGCCTTTAGCTATGATCCGATCGAAGAGCTCGCCGCCGGCGCAGAGCTCCATGACAAGGTTCACGGAGTGGCGGTCCTCGTAAGCTCCCTTGAGCTCCACGATGTTGCGGTGGCCGGTGAGGTGGTGCATGATCTGGACCTCGCGGCGGACATCCTCGACATCGTCTTGGTTGATGAGCTTGCGGGTGGCGATGGATTTGCAGGCGAACAGCTGCTTTGTCTGCTTATCGGTGACGAGGTAGGTGACGCCGAATTGGCCGCGGCCGAGCTCGCGGCCGAAGGTGTAGGTGGACCGGACGTCTTCCATGGGCCGGCCCAGGACCCGGCCGATGGGAGCGGTGCCGGAAGCGGAGGTTGTGGTTGGGGGTGTGTGGGGTTTGGGTTTGGGTGGCGCGGAGGCATTGGGAGGGATGATGCGAACGGCGCCGTTTGATGGGTGGTGGTGGTGGTCGGCGGGGTCTTGGGCGGAGGACGGGAGAGTGCCGCTACTGCAGTTGTTACCCATTTTTTTGGTCAACAATGTTTTGGGAGGATTTTTGGGATCTTTAGGACAGGGATATGAAAACGGCGGTTCGTTGCGGTGTTAACGGCGTTTGGATGGAGTGGTGTGACTGAAAGGGGGTTGACCTCGGTCAATGGGTCTCTATTTTTATTTGAAAATAAAATAAAAATTAGGTTCTAAGTTGGATTGGAAATTACCACTTACTCTTTACTTGTAAGTAAGAGATTTTAATTTTGATTCTTACCAAAGGTAAATTTGAATCACATTATTGTGTTAAAGGTAAATTTGAATCACATTATTGCTAACACATTGTGAGGCTAAGTCCACCTCCTCTCTTTTAGTATAGATAATATCTTTTGTTCAAAAAGTTGGATTGGAAATTATATTCCTAATATAAAAATTTTGTACTAAGATTCTTTCTCTTTTAATTTGATCTTTCTTTTCTTCTCCTCCTATTTGAACGATCACGATTAAGAAAGTGAGAGAGGAGGAGAAAGAAGGGAAGAGAATCATACTCTAAAATTTAGTGTTGGAACAAACTTGAATCTTATTCAAGAATTCAATTGTGGTGGTGGTGGAGGCAATTGTGATGAGAGTAAGTAACAAGGATGACACTCAGTTGAGTTTTTATTTTTATTTTTTGTTTCTAAACTCACTTACAAAAATTTGGAAATGACAATTATCTTCATGAAATTTAAACTTGAGAATTGAGGTTAAAAATTTCAAGTGTTTTTTTTCTTGACATGCTCCAATGTTGATATCTTGTAGATGTCAAGATCGATTCGTGTTTACCAAGAGAGGATTCTCATCGGATTCTCTTTGTGAGGATTTCGGAGATCCTCAAATCACATTTGTACATTGTGCAGTTAGAAATCATTGTAAATTTTTTTATTTAAAATTAAATATAAACAATACCTGACGAAAACTGACCGCATGATGTACAATGAACATATGTGATTAAAGGATCTAGCGAAGATCCTCTCTCGTGTTGACCAACACTTATCATGTGACTCAAGGCAAGGCATGCATTGATAATGTAACATTCTTCAGTGATGGAAGCATATTGGAAATGACAAGCCAATACTTTTGTAATGTCTTCAAAATCAACAAGAAACCTTGTTTTCTTCACTATTCTAAAAATTCCTACTTAGCACCACCTAGGTGCTAAGTAGTTGGCCATCACCCCGATTAATGCCTAGGCGTTTGACAATTAAAAATAGGGCACTTAGACCTGTTGAGGCGCTCGCCTAGCCCGCCCAGACCCGCCTAGGTTGCAACTCACTTAGATAGAAAATAAACAACTTTCATTTTGCATTTTATTTTTTTTAATAAATTGTAAGAGACTTGTTGAATACTTAAATGAATACACATTATATGTATGTTCCCTATGTTTTCATTATGTTCCAATACTTCCTAATACATATGTCATTCTATTTTATAGTTTATAAATATAATAGATTTACTTAAATTTGCCTAGTCTGCCTAAGCGCCCTAGGCGGCTAAGCCCCAACTTGCCGCCCGACCTAGCACCTTTTAAAACCTTGGTTTTCTTCAATTCATATGGTTGTCGCTCTAACATGAATCTCATCCGGTGCAAATAATATTGAAATATGGAATAATGCACTCTCTTGGAGATCCACATGGAAATTTTAAGTAATTTTCACACTTTTTTTTGGTCAAATGATAGATTTGTTGGATTAGATGTTAAATTAGAGAGCCGAAGGGATTCAAACCCACGTTGTGGTGCAAGGGCAACACATTTTTTTCTTTCTAATTATTAGATTGAATAAATTAAATTGAATCAACTACCATAATTAAACAGGAGTATGTAAAAAGCTAAAAATGGTGTGTTTTAATCATTTATCTTTATGAATCCAAACTAGAAATTGGTGCAAATCAATTTATAAATTCTAATTTTGTCCAAATTCAAAATATATCTCCTCGTTCAAATGAAAGGTAAAACTACACTAAAAGGATAGAAGGGAATTAGAACCCGAGGTGCATTGATTAAACAAAAATGTCTATCCATTAGGACAATTTGCCATAATTGAATCTATAATAACCCTATTATGTGAGAGAACCTTGCACATACCTATTGGTTGGAGTAGAATTCTCTCCTCTTCTATATTCATCCCCTTCCTTTCCCTCCTCTTACACTTGCCTTTTGTTTTATTGACGATAAAAAAATCGATATAAGATGTTGACGTGGCTTAATTGTAACTGTTCAAGTAGAAAGAGAGGAAATGAGAGAAAGATTAAGAGGAGAGAGAATCCTCCTCCCTATTGGACCTTCTTTTCCTATCTCCTCACCACCTATCACGTTAGAAAAGAAGGAATATGTACCCATGTAAACTATTTCTCTAGGCACATTGACTGTTTGTAAGATGTCATTTCTCAGTAACTGTTAATCACAGTTCAATACATCTGTTGAAATATATCATAAAATTAGAAAAGATTTTTTTTAATACATGTTAAATCTAATTTGTGTATAAAACAAAAGGGTACTGGCACCTAGTGATTAAAATATCAGTATCGGTGGAAATACTGATAGGCAGATTGTGGAAATATCAATGGATATATTGTATATCAATATCGATATCGATTACTTCGATTAAAATGATGGAAATTTGCTAAAAACATGAAAATTTAAAATTATTTTTTAGGGAATGTCATATGAAGCCACAACATAAGTATTGTGACAACCCGTCCCTAATTTTACGTTTTTATAAATTTTAAATGAGTGATTTTACGAAAATGCCCTTAGAGGCGAGGATGCTTAACATTCGTTGACCTTTCGAAGTCACAATTAGTGTTTTCAAATAGATCTCGAAATCATGAGCGCAAGGGCGAAAACCGTTTGCGAATTCGGGTTTTAACGATATAGTTACAGACATTCGAAGTCGTTTTATTAAATTTTAGATTAGAAATTAGTTAAACTCCCACTTTGTGGGAAATAGGCCAATCAGATAAAAGAGTGGTGGCCCAATTAGAATTGGAGAAAACTGGGAAGCAGCCAATTAGGAGGAGAGAAATGAGAGAGATAGGCAGAAGAGAATGAGAGAAAATAAGGAAAAAAGAGAGAGGTTGGGCCAATGGAGAGAGATAGAGAGAGAGAGAGATGAGAGAAATGAAAGAGACGAATCAGAAGGAGGAGAGAGGAAGGTGCCTAATCGAGAGTAAGAATGAGAGGGCCAAAGAAGGAAGGAGAGAACGGGGGATTAAATACCCTTTTCTCTTTGACCCGTTTTTCCCTCATTGGACCCGTGCGACTCGGCAACTTTCCCGTCGCTTTTTCGTCGGCTTTCCGGCGACTCGAACCTCGCCACCACTTGAAAATGAACTATCATCCTACCCTTTTCCATTTCCAACCAATGAAAATTGGCCTGGAAACTGTGAAAACTACACAGTGGGTGCGACGAACCTCATGGCGGCGATTCGCCATTTCCTGAAGCAAGCTCCATCAACCACCATCCCTACTAGGCTCTCCTTGAGCTCAGGAACAAACCCCAAACAACCTTGGACGCAGCGGAGAGGACAGATTGAAGCCATCCATTTCTAGGGTTTCCGGCAAGTTCGAGGGAAATTGAAGCTTTTCCCAGCCAAATTGGACTTGGCCACAAGTATAAAACTTGCTTTAATAATTGACATCTTCATTTATATGAAATTTGGTAATTTTTGAAAATAATTGATTTTTCTGGCTAGTTGGGGCAGCCGGCCACCGCGTGGCGACGACGCTTGGGCAGAGACACCCCTTGACCTCTCGAGGCTAAAATGGGTGTCCTGATTCCATATTAGACATCTAATTGATGAAATTTCATTGTTTGGTTATATTTCCATTAAGAACCGCTACTTGGTTATTATATGATTTGACGATTCGACCATTAGATCATCACCAAACTTTAATACATAATAGTACATAATATTTAAGAATATTAGACCCTCTCCAACCCTGACCTAAAACCTAAAAATATTTAGCCCAGAAACAACTGTTCTGCTCCAACCCTTTTGGCCTAAAATTTTAGCCCAAGATTATCAAAGAATGAATTAAGGCTAATTTTTTTAAAATTAACTTTTAAAAAAATGTAGACTATCATAAATTAATTTTATGAACATTTTAACATAAAAATATTTAAATTCTAATAAATTTTGAAAAATCACTAAATCAATACATGAAAATCATGATAAACCACATAAACTTAATACAAACGACATTTAATAAACCACATAAACTTAATACAATCGAAAACTCATAAACTACATAAACTTAATAATGATATCCACCATCTTGACGTGGTGATGAACTTGGGTGACATTCTTGAGATGAATCATCATCTTGAAATATACTCCTTGCGGCATTCTTTCGTAAAATGTCATTTTGCTTACCACTTAAGTATTTCTTCCTTTCTGGAGTGTATTTGTCAAGGTCCTCCATCATCAAATTAATTTCGAACCTTTCTTGCTTCTTATCCCCTTCTTCCTTCATGGCCAAACACATTTGGGCCGATTCTTCTTGCTGAGAGATATGGTTTTCGTTCATTCTTGCAATTTCGTTACCAAATTGTGCACGTATCGGATCTTGGGACTTCCCTTTTCTCTTTGCTTCCTTTTGCTTATCTCTACCCAGGGGCCTTGCAAAAGAAGAAGTTGGGGTCATTTGTTCGACACACCTTCATTGACATTATTTGAGGGCGGGGGCTTCACTATGAAATAATCTTCCACATTGTTGGTTCGCATCGGTTCCCCACCTCGGACAATCCTTGAGGATGTTCTAAGCATGATGCAACTTAAAAGCTTGATTTTTTGGTGTAGCTCTTGTCTTGTAAATTGCCAATGCCTTGTCACCCTATGCAACAAATACATAAAAACAAGGGTAAATTACACCATACCCCCTCAGGTTTGAGGTCTATTACAATTCCATACAACATCTTTAAAACATTTCACTTTCATACATCCAGTATCATTTTATTTCAAAATAACACCCCCATTAGATTTTCCATCCATTAGTATGTTAAATACTAACGTGGCTGCCACATTTGTGCTGATGTGGCTGCCACGTGGCAAAAAAAAATAATTTTTTATACATTAAAAATATTATAATATAACCCTATTTAAAAAAATTTTAAAAAAAACCTTCAACCTTTTTCTTCCCCGCTCTCATCTTCCCCCAACTCCCACCCTGCCTAAACCTCATCCCCTTCATCTTCCTAATTCGTCCTCTCTCCCTTCCTGCAACCCAAATCCAAAACCACTCCCACCCATCCTCCACCTTCTCCGCACACCCATCTTCCCATCTCCCCTACCCCTACCCGAGCCCAACTTGCAACCCAGAAAGAAAAAAGAGAAAATAAAACTCATCTTCATCTTCCCTGCAACCCACCCATTTCTCCTCCCTCTCGTCTTCCCTAAACCCATTGTGGACCCATCCTCCACCTCCTCATCCGCACCTAGTATATGTAACCTAGAAAAGAAAAGGAGAAAAAAAAAACCCCTATCTCGTCAGGGAGGGGGATTTAACGAGAATGGGTTGTCGGGGGGACGGGAATGGGTTGTTGGGGGAGGGGGAGGGAGGAGGTTGCTGCGCTAGGTTTCTAAGGGGATTAATGGGGGGTGGGTTTGGGATTAATTGGTTTCTGGTTTTGGGGGTTGCAGGTAAGGTTTACAGTTTTTTTTTAAAAGAAGATTCAGGTTTATTAAAAAAAATTAAATTTTTTTTTTGCCACGTGGCACACATTTGGTAGCCACGTCAGCACTTAATGGATCAATGGATGGAAAATGTAACAAAGGTACTATTTTGAAATAAAATAGTACTTGAGGTATGAAAGTGAAATGTTTTGAAGATGTTATATTGGGTTGTGCAAAACCACAAATTTGAGGGGTTACTGTGTAATTTACCCTAAAAACAATTAGTTGCAAAATACTATTATGTACATGACAAATACAATATCAACAAAGAAACTCACAATTTCTAAGGCGCCCCTTCCACTAGGCATGTCAACCATGGCTCTCTCCAAGCTTCCCTTCCACAAAGTGCACGCTTTGTTGATAATCTTCCACCGATCATAAATACCACCAACTTCCTTTCGATTGACGTTGGAGTTTTCATGGAACTTATCAACAATTCTACCCAACAAAACCTTTCTATTATGATTCGTGCCGACGACACCATCTTCACTAACAGAAATCCATGCTAAACATAAAGAAATATCTTCGTCAAAGGTCCAATTACGACCTCTAACATGCTCTTTTGCCATCTTGAAAATTTTGAAAATGAGAAGAAATGGTAGAAAGAAAACTTGGAAGAATTGTCGGAGAAAAATGAGTTTTGAGTGGATGTTTGAACAAATGCATAGGTATTTATAGAGTTTTTGGTTGAATTTTGAGTTAAATAATTTTTTTTAATTATTTTAGCCATTGGATTTAAATTTGGACCGTTAGATCTTTTTTTTTACCGTTAGATTTGATTATATTCGATCTAAGCCATTTGATTCAATAAATATATAAATATAAAACTAAAAAAAAACATTTGAATGTGGACCATTGGATTAACCAACGGTTAAATTACCACAGTAGTGCGATGAAGAAATGTAGCCGTTGGCTACATATAGATTGAAACAAGTCGGGGGACACACCTACGTGGGTAGGGTCCATCTTGACTGAATGCCTTGCTCGTTTGTGCGTGAAACATGTTTGTTTGGGCGTTTGGGCTTCACAGCCCAGGTTTCAGTCATCAAAGCTGGGGTTCACTCCAATTTGTGGCCTAAGCTTGGGCCAATATTTGACCTCCAAATCAGTTTTAGGTTTTAGGTTAATTTTAGGTCATGGGTTGGAGTGGATTTTTTTTGTTGGAGAGGGAAGGGAAATTATAGGTTTTAGCCTATAGTTGGAGTAGGTCTTAGGAATTGACGGATTGGGAATCTGACGTACAGATCTTCCCGGATGGGTTTTCTAAGTTTGCAAATCTAAACGTCGGCTGCCACTTAATTTTAGCGATTGGCCGAGACCCAATAGTTAAATTGTTCCGAAACTTGAGGATGTTGCTCTAGAAGCTTATTGAAACTTATGAGAAGTTACGGATTGGGAATCCAAGGTGCGAATCTTCCGAACTAAGTTACGTAGGGTTGTGAATTCTACCGTCGACCTTTGATCGACGGTTGACTTTTGGTCAATGGGTTTCAAATCATTCTAGAACATCCTTGGAGACGTGTTTTATGTAAGTCACATGCTATCGATAAGAATTTTGAGACGTGATCTAATATTTGTTCTAGGCGACATTTGTTCTTGATGCCTCGATATTCGTGCTAAGGAGTTGTAGTGCGGACTCCAAGTGAGTGTATCTTTTCATTTTAATAGTATATATATGATTGATAGTTTCCATTTATGCATTTGAAAAAGAATTCCTTACGTATGCCTGGATTTAATTAAAGTTTATAAGAAATAGCAAAATGACAAAATTTATGAAATATACTACATTCTACGAGATGCACATGTATTCTTATAGTCTTTGTTGCCATAATTATATCTACAGCTATGAATGTAAGTATCTTGATTAGAACTATCACATCACGGTGGCATGCTTATATTTATGTAGTCTGCTCATCATTGTTGCACCCCGATGTTAGTACTCGCCTCGAGCCAGGGCCAATCCTTAACATGTATGTTCACCTTCGTACTGCACGCTTACCTTGGATCCAAGTAGGTGCCAGTCATGTCGTACATGTCGCATTAGGCGACTTCGACTCATAGGTGACTGCGATTATCGCTAGTCTTCACGTGATCGTAGCACTAGAGCGTATATTATGATTACACTGAGTCTTGTCATATAGGTCGCATTAGGCAACTCCGACTCGTGTGCTAGCATAGATTGATAAGTAATAAGTTCAGTCATACATGTCGCATTAGGCAACTCCGACTAGTGTGCTACGATAAGTATTTTCATACTATACATAGTATGTATATTTTGGACCACTCACCCTTATTTATGTTTTGCAAGCTACGATAAGTATTTTCATACTATACATAGTATGTATATTTTGGAAACTACATGTTTTACGACAAAGGGTTATAACGTTTTCAAAGTTTTTTTTATTAAAACTTTATTTTTAGGCCCACTCACCCTTATTTTTCACCCTTTCAGGTTTTAATAGCTGAGCTTTCTTATCGATGAGGATTTGTGGCAAATCTTGGTATTGGAGATCACCTTCGATGGTATAATTCTCACCCTATCTTACTGTACTGTACTCATGCTCTGACATCACGTGTGAAATGGGTTCATTCCCGCTCGCAGTGCACTTTTGTATTTATGCACTTTTAGGTTTAAATTTATTCACACTTGCACATCACTACACTTTATGGCTTTGTCACCTTTCAGGTGTCGGCCAACACAGCTCGATTCAGAGTCTTACTGGACATTTAGGGTTGGGGTGTGTCAGTTTGGTATCAGAGTATAAGTTTGGGCAGTATTGCGTTCATCACGCGCGTGATGTAAGCATTATTGGTTCTTGAGCCTTATTCTCGAATCTTGCCACCTCGTTGAACACAAAAAATGTGTTAACTTTTTCTAAACTTTGAGTGACTTAGTCGACTTATCAACATTCTAGAACATTGTTTTGGCGGACGCCTCTAGAATTAAACAAAGAACCTTCCTTCCAAATAAAATTCCGATTCGGAGACAAGTTTGTAGCCCTGAAGAAGGGTTATTGTGTCTGTAATTGTGTGCCACTAGAGATTTACTAATCGATCCCACTACCATCTAGTCAATTCTACCAACCATTTCAAGTTAGGAAACCATAAATAGTTTTGATTCCTTGGCAGTACCTGTTAGTATACCACCTATCAGAATTCCCATGAAATTTATTTTTGTCAATATTCTAGAAATTTCTTTAAGTGACAACGTGGTGCTAAAGTGGTAGCACTCAACGAATGAATAACTAAGGACAATCACTTTTGGTTCCTAATAACACTAATCTTTTTAAATGCATTAGTGATCATTTCGGATCTTCAGGAGGAAGATCGACTTCCCTTTAAGTCCGTTCTAAAGTAGATTAATAACAACTTCCTTTTCGGCTTTAGGAAATTTCAATCAATACTAATTTCTCAAATTTCTTTTGGTGTTGTACTCATCATTTTGACGAGCGTGGGCACAAGTGTACGAATTGTTATACCTACGGTTAATAGGAATCCCTGAAGTAGTGAGTGTTTTCCCTAGAATTAATGAAACCACCTCACAAGACTAATTCCTTACCAATTATCTAGAACCATCTACCTGAGCGGGATGTGATATGTAAATAGTCTATTATAGCGCTACTAATTGATGATAATGTCCGATACCCGGAAGCTGTCAACCAACATTCAGGCGGTATGATTTCTGATACTAGACACATAATAGTATCTAGGAGTGATACCCATATGCTAGAACGCCAATTCACAGTCAGTGTTCTAAAATGTAATCAAGGCGGCCGCCTCGGCGCTGGGCATCAGACCGCCGCCGCGATTTTTCCAAAAATGTTCAATAAATCGGCAAGGGTATTAGGCGGTGTCTAGGCGGTCTCAGCGGTAAGCTAGGCAGTCCTGTAAAAAAAAATAGGGCGACAACATAAAATCTGAGAGAGAGAGAGAGAGAGAGAGAGAGAGATCGTGAGGGAAGAGACTAGTAGGCAATTGCTGGAAAAAAAAACAAAAAATTTGACCTGGACTCTTCGAATTTCTTCACCGGTGCCGGCGACATTTTCGAGGATCTTTACTGCGCTAGACTAGGTTTTGGGAAATTTTGAAGGGCAAAAAGATGGGGAATTAGGTGGAGAAGACAATGTAGAATTGAGCGGAGCAATCGAAGAAGTGGAGGAAGATGAAGGAAGAAAAAATGTTGCTGGCGAATTTCTGCTCTCATCTGTGAAGATGAGAGGAGATGCGAAGAGAGAGAAAGAGAAAGAGAAAGATAAACATTTCAAAGGGTGCGGACTGGGATCTCAAAGCAAGGTCAAAAGCTAATGGTTTTAATTGTGAAAACCATGGACTCTAATGGTTTTAATAATGAAAACCACCCAAGGTGTACAGGTAATGGGATAGATAGAGTAGATGTATGGTGGACGGGTTGATGGTTTTAATAATAAAAACCACCACATAGTAGGCTTTTTATATTTTTAAAAGTTTGTTATATATATTGTGTGTGTGTGTGTGTGTGTGTATAAATCTTATATAAATTATAAATTATTTAGATAATTTTTTTCCTAGGCAAGCATATCTGACATATATGTACATAAAACATTCACATATATATGTTCTTCTATTAGAAATAACATATTAGCCAATAATTATTTACATGTGATATAGTAAATTTAATTAATTCATAAAATATATAAGAAATTTACCTAAATCTGCCTAGGCACTGGCCTGCCGCCCGACTAGCACCTAGCGTTTTTTAGAACCTTGTTCACAGTTTCAGGGTAACGAACAATATCAAAAAAATCATAAATGTGTTAATTAGCGACGCGACTGGTAGACCGATTATCAGTGACAACCTGAGTCGAAGAAAATACAATGGTGGAAACTTAGGGCAAGCCTTGTATTAGTACAGTAAACTTGTAGTAGTGTTAACCATATTACCCATTTAGGTAACCAAAACCTCTTCAACCAGTCACTTATTCGATCAATTCCATAGACAAATATTAAAAGTGGAGCACAAGTTAATTTCTACTGTAAAAGTGATTGAGTATTGAAAAAGTTGTGAAGACCTAGTAGCACATGGAGTATTGGAAGGAAGTAGTGTGATACATTTCGAGGACGTATAACTTTGGCGTCAATCTTGAGATATCGTCAAGTGGAGAAGTGAAGTACACCATCGATCTATTTTCTAATACAACACATATTCTCCTTGTATCTTACCGAGCGACTTCTGCATCATTGAGATGACTTAGTTACAAAAGCTTACCAATTAGGAATTTATCCAATCAAAAACCTTACCTTGGGAACCTCAAAACCATTTACAAAGATGAAAGACTAAACCTTATGATCGTACCTAGATTCTAGTAACTCAGTCGGGTAACGATTAAAAACCGTTGACCCCTATACTTGAAGTTGTCGGTCGCTCTGACAAACTTTTGGAACTCATAGTTTTTTCCCAAAGCTTGTCAAATTTGAAGTGGGCTTACCGATGACTTTCTTGTCTACCCTAGCAACGAGAGCATATTTTCTAAACACTAGCAGTCAGCTTTATGCCAATTCACCAAATGTTGGCTTTGTATAGATTGGTACTTTTCTCGAGAGACATGACTTCAGCAGATGACAATCCTTGTTAATTTCCAAAAAGGTTGTAGTGGAAGGAAATTGAAATTTTCACAAAGTGCTGTGAAATGTGGGATATTCTTGGTCTTGTTGATTTTATCGATAACTTATTAGCGATTTTTCGACTATAGTGTTTTTCTTCATATATCAACTGAGGAAAGTTAGTTTAGTTGTGACGTTGATTATGAACAAAGTTTTTGACAACTAAACTGTTGTCTCACCTCACCTTTGCCTCACACCTTTTGACGATATTGATCATTTTGAATTCCATGATGACATGTTCTTTGGATGTTTTGGCTGTGTAGAGGCATCATGGTGGATTATCACTTATATTTTCCAAAGTGTAGAACCGTCTGTGTAGTGTCCCACATCGACAGAGTGAAGGTTGGTCACTGGCCTTATATGTACATGCATCTCTTCCTAGCATGATGCGTTTTGGGCTTCGTGGAAGCCCAAGAACAAATCTGTGAGGCTGTGAAACAGACAATATCGTGCTACGGCGGAGTCGGGATGTGACAATTTGGTATCAGAGCCAAACTCACAATCTGTTCGAGTGTGCCGGTGAGGACGTCGGGCCCCTAAAGAGGGTGGATTGTAGTGTCCCACATCGGCGGAGTGAGGGTCAATCATTGGCCTTATATGTTCATGCCCCTCTCTTCTTAGCATGATGCGTTTTGGGATTCGTGGAAGCCCAAGAATGAATCTGTGAGGCTGCGAAGTGGACAATATTGTGTTACGACAGAGTCGGGATGTGACAGTCTAAAACGAACAACATTATTCATAACTTAAAGTCAATTGTTATCATCTTCATTTGAAATATCAGATGATACTTCTCAGTGAGAAATGTGTTTAGAACCTTTACCAACCTTAGATTTCTCAAATGCGTCTTCATTTGATATAAGCTAAATTTCTTATACTGACAATGGAAGAACTAAATCAACAGCTATAATTGCACCATCGTGTATCACCCCCGGCGGTGCAAACGTAGTTACTGAACACCTTTAGCTTATCTTATTCCAATTCATTTGAAATTCACGAGTATTGATATGGCATTACCTACAAACCATTAAGAAATCGCTCGAACAGTGTAATCACTTCTTGTATCCAAATGAAGATGGGAAAATATCACTCTAAGTTCTTGATACGAGTTATCTTGTACATGTGGAGTTATGATGATGTTTGTTGATTATCTACCGACTTGACAAGTCAACTTACTTTCCATTGGTCCAGATGGACAACATTTTACATTTCTTGGTAAAATTGCCCATTCTTGAATCTATCGGATTTTCTGGCGTTTCAAACAACATCTACTTTGATTGCAATTCCATATTCAACTTTTGTGCTGGAATGCATTCCAGTCAACCTTGGGTACGTGTCTACCCTACTGTTCACTTCGTATTATTTTGAAGCCAATAGACTATCTAGAAGAACCGTCGACATTGGAATTGTAGTTGTGACTATTAATTTCTCAATCACTCAACAAATACTCTGTTGAACGAATCTTTATCGTTAGTGATTGAATATTCCAAAAGCTAACATTGTAGTGAGATGTTATGCATTAATCTAGTTACTTTGTAATCTAGATTGATGGACTTGTTTTGACTCTCAAATTCTTGGGTGTTCTTTTAGCCTTCTTGACGTAACGTTTCACTAAATTCAAGAGAAATTTAATGTGAATATGTTCATTATGGCGTTGTGGACTACATGGTTCAGCTATATAGGGTGCAAGTCACTACTGTACCTCACGGTGATATGTGTTTCATTTTTAGGTTTAGGAAAGTCTTCTTGAAGGCCATGCATACTAAGTTTTTGGTCTAATACCACGTTTCACCCTTAGACTAACAGCTAGTCTGAATGAACTATCTGGACCTTAGAGGACATATTTCTTTTGAATGTTTTGCAATTTTAGCCAGTTACGGTAGACACTTACCTTTGTTAGAGTTATGTGTAACTACTGTTACATTTCTGATTTAGCTATGGTATTGTTTGAACCTTGGTAAAGAGATTTTACATACGGAACATGTTTGACAGACGAGTATTGCGAACATGTATTTGAATGATCGAGATTACGATATAGAAAATTTATTAATATTGTTGATGTTACCCATGAGGGTAGTGTGTGAGCACGATCGAGACTTTGAGCAGACGATGTATGTGTATTTCCCAATGAGGGGCAAGATGATAATATTGCACCATCGGAAATTAATTCCTTGCTTATTGTGACAATAATGAGTTGTCAATATTGCAGGCCACAGTCCGTAATATCAATAACTTATTCGTTGGATTCGTTAAGCAAGTAGATAGGTAGGTTCGTCTATGTTAGTATTTCTATTTAATTATACATTAGGTTATTTATTTATTGTTTGGGCTTAACCCAGTGATACTACACGTTTATTCATGAAGTACGTGACGCAACGAGTGAGTCACTACAAGAAAACATGGATTAAGTGACCGAATTTTTTGTGGCGCGTGAAAATTCATCACATATAGGTAAAACAAGTGACGCTTTTTTAAAAATCGTCACTTTAAGATTTTTGTAAGACACCAAAATATTTTGCGTCACTTATACTTTTCAATTCACCACAAAAAAGTGGGCGGGAAAGTTTACCGCCAAACCAAATTTTAATGTGTGACCCAATGTTAAATTCATCACATAAGAAGAGGAAAAGCCACCTGGCCATTCCTCACATATAATATTAAATTAAAAATATATATATATATATATATATATATATATGCAATTATCAAAATTTCCAAATAACAAAACCTATCTTCTCATTTCCCAGTCTTCACTCGTTTATCTACTCTTTCACCCTGACTTTGACGACCGGCTACTTAGTGGTTGCCAGCGACGGCGATTACCACTTCTCCTTTGTCTCCCTCCCTTAGCCATTCTCCCACCCTTTGATTCTCGTTCACTAACTCTCTTTATCTCTCTGGCATAACAAGATTAAATTGGGTAGTTTGGTCTGTGTTCACTGCACGACTGCTTAAAGCATCTGGTAAGTTATAGACTTAGTTGTAGAATGTAGAGAATTAGAGATGTTGGCAGAGTATTTTGAATTTTCTACCAATTTTATAATTGCATTGTTATGACAGAAAGATGTGATTGTTCTTGTATATATTTTGGTGGGCACTAAAATGGATGTTATGGTTGTCTAATTTGTCTATATCAGTTGTATCAAGTTTTTGTGAAATATATTGATAGCTCAAATGCATGCTTCAAATCAATTTTTTCAACTTCTGTGTCAAATTGCTATTAAGTTTGCAGATCGGTATAACACCGCCCTCGTTTGCCACAGATGGCTTCACTTGGCATGTCACCCTCGCTTGTGGCTGCTAGTTGACTGGTCTATCAAACATCTTTTGGAGCCTGGGGTTTTCGCCAACCTTGAGATAGCTGTTGAGGTTGCAAGGTTTGGAAAGATAAATCTCTATATAAATCTTTTGTTCATGTGGAGGGCTATTAAACTGGTCTTTAATTTTTCTTACAGGCCAGACGATACTATTCTAATTGCAGCAGGCGGAAGACATCTTGCTTATAATATTCAAGTAAAAAAGTGACTTTGCCTGGTATGTCTCCAAGTACCGTAAACTCAATTAGCATGCTTGCACATGTAGTTATATTTGTTTTTGGGTTTAATTTAAATGTTTGGGAACTTGTGGTTCTGAATGAAAATGTGGGTTTGTGGTATTTTAGCTCAAAGTCTGTACTTTGAAAGCTCTGGTTTCAAATGCAATCTTTGGTTTTTGAAGAGTTACTGGAGAAGAAGAGCTAAAGCTTCTTCCTTTTCATTAATTTTTCTCTTTTAAATTTGTTTGGTCCAAAACATTTCTTTTTTCCTATTTGGCTAACCATGAAGCTCTGTTCCCAAATTCTCTCTTTAAGTTATTCGTGTTTTAATTTTCTGTAGATCCGTTGTTTGAATTCATTGTTTCATAAAATATATTGGTTTTGCAATTTACTATAATTTAATAACACTTCTAATTTCATTTGCTTGCATTGTTGCTTTTTAAGGATATTATGTCCTAGTTTTTAATTTGCAGAAAAGGTTAATCAAGAAATATTGGGTTTTTTCCATCAAACAAATAGAAAAATGGTGTTCATCTGTGCTCTGTTGGGTCCGGTATGCCCATAGTTAATAAGCTATTAACACAAGGACCCTCCTTTAATCATTGGCAGTTTGGCATTGATGCAAAGTAAAAATTAACAAGCAACAATCAGACGTGGCTAATTCTTGCTGGCCCCTTGTGTCTTAAATCATTTGTTTGGAACATAGTATAAAGGTGGGCAAAGGAGAAGGCAATTGAAAAGGTTGTGACATAGTTTGCTTAATGATACTCAATCAATCTTGCAGTTGCAATTTTCTTTCTTACACACACATATCTATTAAAATTGGTGTGATGTTTAGAGAGGCTAAGGATTGATTTTTGAACTAAATTTGTTGTGATGTTTAGAGAGGCAATGTGACGACGCGTCCCGATATTTATTTAATTAATTATGAAATGACAGAATTACCCATTCGGGGATTACGTACGTGTGCATGCATATGGGATATGTGAGGATGGTAGAACTCCATTATTGGAAGCTTTGTGACATTATTGTGGTTGATAGCTTTAGGACCACACACTCAACCCTTACACTCCCTCACTCCCGTCACACCATCTCTCTCTGCCTCAATTATTCGGACACTCTACCTCTCTCTCTCACCGACACTCCTTCTTTCTCATCTCACAAACTCTCTCTCGCCTTATGTACGGCCGTACACCAAAATCCTTCAAAACTTAGTAGATCGAAGAAACAAATTACATATTCGTGCTCGTGAGGTCCATACGAACTCAACCATACCATTTTCAGGTAAGATTTCATACGATTTCACTTCCAAAACTCAAGGTCCGAGTTTAAGTACTATTCATCAACTTTTTATACATTGCGTTTTAGGACAATCTAAGATCACAGCGAGCTTTGTGAGGTCCCAAGGAGACTCGGAGTAGTTCGTTTGTGGTTGATAGCTTTAGGACCACACACTCAACCCTTACACTCCCTCACTCCCGTCACACCATCTCTCTCTCTGCCTCAATTATTCGGACACTCTACCTCTCTCTCTCACCGACACTCCTTCTTTCTCATCTCACAAACTCTCTCTCGCCTTATGTACGGCCGTACACCAAAATCCTTCAAAACTTAGTAGATCGAAGAACGTGGGGTGTTTTGGTATGTGTGTATGTAGGTATAGTGTATAAGGGTGTTTCGTTGAGATGACATGATGCTTAATATACCTATTTTTTCGATTAGATCGAAGAAGGAAGTTCAATTTATCAAGGATCAAGTTTTGGAGTAGTAGACGCCACGCCACCTTCGGTTTGAGGTATGGAAATCTTGAACTTGGAATCTGGTTGCTTTCGTGTTGTGCTTTTCTTTGAATGCCCTGGATTATATGTATGAAATCAAAACTGAAATGCTGTTGCAATGTTTGATGAGTTGGGTTTGTTTTGGTCAGTATTATATCTACTCCTCATGGTTATGCTTTTACTGTTAACTTTTCCAAGTGTTGTTTCGGAATGGAATTTATTTGAAACCATGTTGAAATTACTTTAGTCATGTTTTGAAGTTAACCCATTGCTGTCAGAGGTAGCTTGCATTTTTCCAACAGAATAATGAATAAGATTGCATGCAAAAATACACAAGTGGATGCGTGGTGAGTAACAAAAGCTACATTCCTGCATCACATTGTTTACAGTTAGCTGTGGCCGGAGTTTGTGTGTCATATTCTGAAGTTTGATCTTTTTTGTGTGTTCACTACTTTGGTTAGTGCTAAACCTTTTACTTTTTCAAGGGAAACAGAGGCAGAGCTTTTTTCTGAGTTGTGCTCGGTTTCTATTATTGATTATGTCAATAACAATTAGTCTCAAAGTTTATTGGTTTTCTAGAATGTTTTAATGTAATATTTATTGTCTAAGACTTGAAATTTAATTTGATTATCGAGCATATTTGTGTTTTATTAGCACATGGATATCAAAATTGTATGTTTAAGGTTTAATTTCATATGTTTTGTATATCTTAAAACAAATACATAATTGGAAGAAAGAAAAAAAAACTGTTTTCAAGAGTTGAACCAAACAAGTTTTCAAAATTTTAGATACAAAAAATAGTTTTTAAGTTCAATGCCAAAGACGTTTTTGAAACATAAATAAAAAATGTTTCTAAGAGATGTTCTTTCCAATTAGTTTTAAGAATAATTCAAGTTTTTGAGTAGGATACCAAACAGGCTCTTAATTTGTTGGGACTTAGTATGAAGACCAAAAGAAAAATGGTTTAGCTAATAATCATTTGAGGCAGAGAAATGTTGCCTTGTCGGTGGTTAGTTGTGGTGGGAAAGACTCGGTGTGTCAGCAGTCTTATGGAGGGGACTCCATGTAAGGGAAAATGGTTCAATTTGGTGTAAACTGAAACCATATGTTACAAATTGTCTAATATACACTAACCTCATAGTTTCCAATTTTCTTGCCTCAAAGCGAATTTCTTTATGAGGTTTTTTTATTTTTATTTTCTTTTAATTTTTCAATTGATGTTAGATTGAGAGTGAATGAGGAACTTTTTTAGCATGGGAAATGTCAAAGCATTAGTTTTGACAGTTAGATTGTTACAGACACTTCTATGTAAAAAAAGTTTAAAACTTTTCCTTCAAAATTTCAAAACATAAACTAGAAGGAAGGGAAACATCCATGCTTACATCTCATTTCTCACACAACAATCTAAGAACTCACAGAAGCTGATAGAACAAAATACCTTAGCTCAGACCTCCTTGGAGGACTAGAAAACTAGAGACATGGAGGGCAACCTAGTTTTTCATTGTGATTCGGGGAAAAAAGAGTGTTTATATGACATGAAGAGGAAAGGTGGGAAAAGGTGAATATGATAGTTTGAGATGATGGATTAAGAGCCATAGAGTGGACTCCATATAACACTTTACGATTGCACTCTCATCTAACCATACTCTAATGCACATTTATCTTTGTACATATATGAAATTTTTATACTTTCATGATTTTCAGGATTGAAGGTGCTCAAGGTTGAGATTACTTAAGTACAAAACCAAAGCTCCAAGTTAGTATTTTGTCTTTAATGCTTGCAATTTACAATGACATATTATTAATGCTACCTCTAGCCAAATAATCATTGCATTTGAATACTAATGATGAATACGAAGTATTGTCCATGTATGTTGAAAGCATGGTGGTTTTTCTGTTAAATTATTGCAAATTTAGTATCTAGCATGGTGATTTTTTTATGATTTCACTATTTTCTAGTACGTTTGTTTTAGCATCTAGTTGTTGTTGAGTTGGGATATGTGAATTTTTCAATTGAGCTTCTTGACGTCTTTGGTTGTTGTTGAGTTGGGATATGTGATTTTTTTTTTTAAAATTTAATTAATATTTTAAATATTTTTTTAAAGTTTTTAATAATTTTTTAATAAAAAGTGTGCAACATCACACGCAACGTCAACATTTAATTGCAAAACTAACAGTCAACTGACGGGATGTATGACATTGAAACAAATTCGTAAGCAAAGGTATGACATTGAAATTTTTTAAAGACGAGGTATGAAGTTGTTCGTGACCCAATAGTTGAGGTAGTTTTTTGTAATTTACCCTATATGTATATATATTTTCTATTATGGCAACCTATTGAAATATGTCAAAGTGTGCAGCTCAATACTAGGATTGAAGTGATCTGATTTCATGGATCGACAATGGATTCGTAGTCGGGATCGCCTTAGTTCCGAATATAGAAGAGGGATCAAGTCATTTATTAACATTTCTTGTCACCATGTGAACGAGAATAATCAAATAACATGTCCTTGTAGAGTTTGCCATAACACATTTTTTCACTTAGTTGAAGATGTTCATCTCCATTTGTTGATTCTGGTATGGATATGAATTATGATAGATGGATATATCATAAGGAGCATATCCAACAAGTGTAAGGAGAATCTTCGGTATCTACGAACAATAAGCCAACCAATAACTTTAATGTCAACATGTTTAATATGATTGAGGATGTCTTTGAAGGAATAGATGATGATGATGATGATGATGACGACGACGACGACGATGATGATCAAGATACAATGGGGAACCAAGATACCATGTGGGGTGGTGATATGACTAATGCATGGACAAATGTTGATACTTATGAGATGTTGCTTGGTGAAGCTTAAAAGGAACTATACCTTAGATGTAACCAATATACAATTTTGACATACATCGTGGAGTTGATTCACACCAAAGTTGACAACCACATGACAAACAAGGCAATTGGTAAGATGTTAGCAATGATGAAGAAGATGTGTCCCCAACCTAACAATGTTCCTAACTCATTTCGTGAGTGCAAGAAGATATTGAAAAAGTCTTGGATTGGAGTGTGAAAATATACATGCTTGCTACTATGATTGTGCACTATTTTATAAAGAACACGAAAAGAAAGATAGATGTCCATTCTGTAATGAGCTAAGGTATATGGATAGTCATTATGAGCAAAGGAAGAAAGTTCCAACAAAAGTGTTGCGATACTTTCCACTTAAGCCAAGGCTACAGAGATTGTTCATATCGAGACATACGAGCAAAGACATGAGGTGGCACATGGAGAAAAGAATCAATGATGGGAACATAATGAGGCATCCAGCAAACATACGAAATGTCCCCTAATTTTGCTCGAGACCCACGAAATGTCCGCTTGGGCCTTGTGAGTGACGGGTTTACTCCTTATTCAAATATAAGTAAACCATATAGTATGTGGCCAGTTGTTGTATTTCCATATAATTTGCCCCTATGGAAATGCATGAAAAAACCTTTTTCTTTTATGACCTTATTAATTCTTAGACCAAAAGCACCTAGAAATGAGATTGACGTTTATTTGCGTCCATTAGTTGATTAGCTTAAGGAACTGTGGGGAAATGGTGTTCCAACCCATGATAAGATGACTGAGAGTACTTTTAATTTGCGTGCAGCTATTATGTGGACCATTAACGACTTCCTGGCTTATGGAAATTTATTAGGTTAGAGCACTCATGGCAAGTTGGCATGTCCAGTGTGCAATGAGGATGGATCTTACACTAAGTTGAGAGACAAGTACTGTCATATTGGGCACCGTCGTTACTTACCTATGAATCACTCATGGCGTAAAAATACTTGATAGGCTCATATTTATATATATTTTTACATCAAATTCACGTGTCTTTTCTTAGTTAGTTCCTCATATTTTGAGCTATTTACTTTGTTTTTGTGTTTTATAGAATTTATTAAGCTAAGAAAATAAAAATAGAATAAATGAAATTTTAAGTGCTAAATTCGTCTAATCTATCTTGCCTGTTAGATAGAACTTATCATTTGAAAAATAATATATATATATATATAATATAATATGTGTGTGTGTGATAATAGTTATGGAAGGCAACTAAGCTGGCATGCACTCGGTGGGAGCTTAGAAAGAAAATAATGATGAGGAATAATTAGCAAGAGTGAAGGCAGAGAATAATAAAAGGAGGGCCTCAGGGGGTTATGATGGAGGAGAGCTGCCTTTCTTGGCAGCTGAGAAAGAATAAAAAAATAAATAAAAGAATGTGGGGTGCTGTCAGTGGAAAAATAATAAAGAAAGAAAGCTGCAATTGGCAGCTTAAGAGGTCCTCAGGGGGCGTCAGTCCAAGGGAGGAGGAAGAACCGAAAGGGGAATAAGCAGCGAAGGCTGCGTGAGCCCTCAGAAAGACTAAAGAAAGAGGGCGACACCAGGGGGATTTAAGGGAAAAACAGAAAAAGAAGAAACGGAAGCACTAAGCTCACGGAGGGGGAGTCAACGCAGAGAGCTGCCAGTCTTGCGTGAGAAAAGGAAAGGGGCAGCTGGCGCGCGAGGTGTCTTGAAGGCAGGCCTCGGGAAGAAAACCACGGAGGGTGCTGGATTTGTGGAAGCCTTGAGCTGGAGTTGCCAATTGGCAGCTAGAGGAGAGAAAACCGTGAGTCTTTAGGCAAGGATATAGAAGTGGGCGCAAAGTCAGAAACACTGCCATAGCGTCTCACGGTGCAACTGAAAACAAACCTGTGCACTCTCTTTCGGTTTAATTTCTCCAAACTCAGTTTTATTTCTGTTTTTAATTTATAAATAATGTGTAATTAATTTGTTTGGCTAGAGGTTAATTCGAAACCATGATTATATTTGTAATTTGAATTGGTAACTTCAGTTGTGATTTCTGAGTTGTGATTTAATTTGCTTAACTGCTTGATAAATAACTTATTTGTGTATGTTAATTAAGGATGCATACTTAATTTACACGCATGAATTTGATGCTAGAATATAAGTGAATTTCACCTAATCGTTATGAACTTATATTCATGAGTAGTGAAGGTTGCTATCCGCAATCGCGTTAAGTAAATTCCTGGCAAACGTATCATGCTGTTCATAGTTACGAATGCCTTGTCAACACTTATGATTTTCATAGAACATAATGATCTTTAATCGTATCTCTATTGTGCTTTTCACGTAGGGAACTTTTGGGGAATAATTTGAGTTGTTGTATGCTGTTCATCCAATTCAATAACATAAGGAAAATCTGAAGGTTAATTTAAGCGTACCTAATTAATCTGGAGTATTGAAATTTACAACTTATTGAAAGAACAACTGAAGGTCAATTTAGATTACATATGTGTCTTGTGTGGAGAAAAACCCTCTAGCCAATCCGTCGCCCATCTGTTCACTTTTATTTTATGTTTTTGTCAATTTTGTAATTTAGTTAAGTTTAATTTACGTTTCATCAAAACCAAACCCCCCCCATTATTATATTATATTATTTAGTTAGTTTTTATTATTTTTAATCTTTCAATATAATTTCCGTCCATTTTAGTTCCTAGTGTTTATTTAATTTGTTTTCATTATTTTGAGTCATTTTTAGTGTGTTTCGAGTTTTTAGCTTAGTTTGTATTTTCTAGAGTCTTGAGTTGTTTTGAGTCTTTTGATTTGTTTTAGTTTATTTGTTAGTTTTATTTTGAGTTATTTTAGTTAAGTGTTTTTATTTTAGTTTAGTGTTTTAAACTTTGTTTTTACGCTTTTAAATTATTTTAGAGGTTTTAGCAATCCCTCATAATCCCCGGCCTAGAACGATAACCTACTTACATCTATACTACATCTGTCAAAAAGAGGGTTAAATTTGTGCGGTTTAAAATTCCCGTCAATACTCAACTCTTTAATGGTCACCAAGAGATGAAGCATCGTACTAGAGAATTCTCAGTTGATGACATACTTGATCAACTTGATTCCCTTTTACCTCGTACACTTGGTAAGCATCGTACTAATAAAGATAAGAAGAGGAAGCGAAATGCTGAAGAATTAAATTGGACAAGGAAGAGTATTTTTTTCGAGTTGGAATACTGGTCCAAATTGAAGATTCGACATAATCTTGATGTTATGCATATTGAGAAGAATATATTTGACTGTTTAATTGAGACATTGCTGAATACGGGGAAGTCGAATGATACCCTTAAGGCATGGATGGATTTACAAGACATGATTGTTAGAGAGAGTTTGCATTTGAAACTAAATGCACATAACACATTGGATAAGCCTTTGGCTAAATATGTATTTAAGCCATATGAGTAAAGATTTCTTGCATTGGTTGAAATCAATTAAATTTCCAAATGGTTATGCAGCAAATATATCACATAAAGTGAATGTGGATAAATGAAGTATATTTGGTTTGAAGAGCCATGATTGTCATGTGTTGATGTAACGTGTGCTTCCTGTGGGAATTCGAAAATATTTGAAAAAGCATATATATGATCAAATTGTTGAGTTTTCTAGTTTTTTTCAACAAATATGTGCAAAGACTTTGACTGTTACTGATCTTGACAAGTTGGAAGAAGACATTGTCCTCATATTGTGCAAACTAGAAAAAAATTTCCTGCCAGCATTCTTCGTTCCCATGGTTCACTTAGCAGTGCATTTACCATGTGAAGCAAAATTGGCAGGACCAATCGGATATCGATGGATGTATCCTATAGAAAGGTAAATGGCCATGATGTTTCTGTTAGTTGTATAATTTTTTTATTTCTACGTACTAACAATTGTTCATTTGTTTAGATTGTTGGGTTTGTACAAGAAATCTGTTCGTAACAAAGCTCATTCTGAAGGCTCTATTGTGGAAGCACACTTGGCATACGAGTCTTCAACTTTTTGCTCAATGTATTTATGTGACGTTGAGACGAAATTCACTCGACCAGAAAGAAACGATGATGGTAGTAATCCAAATGCGCTCATTTCAGTGTTTGCTCAAAAAACACGTCCATTTGGTGCTCATGTAATGGTTCAACTTTCAAGGGAAGATATAGAAGTGGCTTATTGGTATATCTTAGATAATTGCGATGAAATAAAAGACTTCAGAAAGTATGTGATAGTAATAGTTGAACATTTATTTAAATAATTATAATTCCACAAGTTTCACTTATATTTTATTTATTTATGCAGTGAGCATATCGAGATTTTGGAAAGAGAGAGTCATGCTAATGTACAACAGAGGCATAGACAATTGTTTCCAGAATGGTTTAGGTAGGGTCACGTCATTGTATTATCAAGAGCCTAGATTGGTTAGTGAAGAGATTTTTTCATTAGCCCAAGGTCCAGATCAACGTACCGTCTAATACACAGGTTATATTGTGAATGGTATTCGATATTTGGTCAGACATGATAATCAAAACCGTACAACACAGAATAGTGGGGTTATGACGCCGGGGTCTCACAATGGTGAACCATGTAACTTTTATAGCATCTTAGTTAATGTCATTAAAGTAGAATTTACTAGAGGTTTCAAGGTGATTCTTTTCAAATGTCATTGGTACAATACAGATACAAGAGGTAAAAAAGTTTTACGGGATTATCATCTTACATCATTGAATGTAAATAATCGTTGATACGATGGTGATCTGTATGTGTTAGCTAAACAAGCACATCAAGTATTTTATATTGATGACTTAAAATTGGGCCATCCATGGAAAGTTGTGCAAAAGATACAACATAGACACATTTGGGATGTTCTTGAGAAAGATGATGATGATGATGAGGAGGAGGAGGATGAAGAGGAGGAGGAGGAGGACAATGTCACTGATGAAGACGATGATGAGTATGTAGATGAAACTGAAAATTCTACAAGGCAGGTCCATAATGACGATGAAGTTGATAATCATTATGTAGAGATGATGTTGATCCTGAATATTTTGATATTAATAATGAGGAAGTTTGAAGAATGCTAGGGCTACAAATGGATGAGGAGAAGGAGGAAGAAAATGACGAGGAAGAAGACAAGGAGGATGGTGACAATGAGGATGATGAGGAGAATTGATGACTACAATTGATGATTATTTACTAATGATGATTACAATTGATGACTATGGTGAGATCTATGCACTACAAATTAATGTTTGTTATCCTACAATAGTAAATATATTTGCTTGTCATTTTAGAAATAGTCACTATGCTTATAATGGTTTATGTTTGTATATATTCACATTTTGGTTGTGTTATTTACTTTTATGTTTCATATTTAGACGACAACTTCTTCACAACGAGGAAAGAGGGTGAAGCGGGTGATGGATCCCTTACCTCTTCCTCCAAATGATGCATTTGCACCACTACATCCTCCACCGCCACCTCCTCCTCCACCACCACTTGCACCTCCGCGAGGAAAGAGGGTGAAGCGGGTAAGGGATCCCTTACCTCCTCCTCCAAATGATGCATTTGCACCTCCTCCATCACCATGTACACCTTTGCCAACAAACACTAACCCAGGTAAGAAAAGTAGTTACAATTATTTACTTTTTTCTTATTAACGTAGTTTTAAACAACACATTACATTGATTAGAGATATATGTATTTTTCTAGAGACAAATTTTGACTTTTTTGCAAAAAAGATGACTTGTGGAAAGTCATATGGGAAAGGTGTCCATGACATTTCAGAGGCCAATAACAGGTTAAAGATGCCAATCATCTTTGATTTTAAACATCAAGTTCCAAGTGATCCAGTTGTGTCAGGTTTTTTCACGTCCGAGATAGGGAATATTGTTTAGACTTATTCACCGGTTTGCTATGAGAGATGGTTTAAGGTCCCAACTTCATATAAGAAGGAACTGCGAGAGAAGTTGCTTGTGAGTTTGAATTTAATTTAATTTATTCATTGTAATTTCAAGCACTCACTTGCATATATTTATGTTTGACAATAGGTATTATTTGTTGTGGACTTATCCCATCCGAAGATTATTGAATATGCTGTTAAGAAGATGGCAAAGTTGTACTCTCAGTTTAGGCACCAGTTGCACATGCACTACTTGTCATGTGGATCACCTGCGAGAGGACGAGCTAAGCTTCCAAATGATATGATATGGAATGGGAGACCAAAGAGTCATTAGGATTGGTTATATGATAATGTTTACACTTCTACAGTCTTTTTGTTATGTATTCTATACAATATTTTCTAGTATAAATCCAAGTTAGAAACCAATTCTTTCAACTTGAAGACTTCTTGTCGTGTTCTACAAATTCAGTTTTTATAGTCAGAACCAAGGTATAAAATATCGATGATATCGGAAATATCGGTAGTCCGGAAACACGGAAATATCGGGATAATATCGATATCGATAAAAATCCAATGGAAACCACGGAAATTGTAAGAAAAAGTTGGAAATTTTTATTGAAACTTTGCAGGATGTTTATTTAGTCAATTATCTATTAGTTTATCACAAAAAATTGAAAGGAAATGCATTGCATGATGGATTTAACTGATTTAAGTTGATTATATAGCGAGCTGGCAAACATTGTGAATGTAGAAAATATGTAAATATTTTAGCATATTTTCACAAGAACATAAGTGATATGGTGGTCAAGGTGTTGAAGGAGTAATATGGGAGGGGTTTGTATCCCCTTGGTGTTTTAAAAAGGGAACGGGCCAAAGGCCCCAAATTAAAATGGCCCAAGGCATTTTAAACAATTTAAATAAAAACAGAAAAGGAAAAAGAAATGGGTTGGGGCTGCCCAGGTTTTGGGCTTGGCAGGAACGGCCCAAAGGGCCTAAGGTTGATGTGTCGCCGGACCCAAGGAAGAAGGCCGGAGTTCGGCCGGAATTCTATCCTAACTTTGAATGTCCATAACTTCTTCGTTACTCAACCAAATTAAGTAACCCAAACATGAAATTTGTAGTACTCGATGAGATGAAGAGACTGATACCCTGCACGCCGGCCAAATCGCCATGGGTTGGCCGGAAAACGCCTCGAAAAGGGCGGTGCTCGTGGAAAACCCTAACTTTGAACGTCCATAACTTCTTCGTTACTCCACCAAATTGAGTGATCCAAACATGAAAGTTGTAGTACTCGACGAGATGAAGAGATTGATACCCTGCATGCTAGCCAAATCTCCGTGGGTTGGCCGGAAAACGCCTCGAAAGGGGCGGTGCTCGTCGGAAAACCCTAACTTTGAACGTCCATAACTTCTTCGTTACTCAACCAAATTAAGTGATCCAAACATGAAAGTTGTAGTACTCAACGAGATGAAGAGATTGATACCCTGCAGGCTGGCCAAATCACCGTGGTTTGGCTGGAAAGAGGCGGTGCTCGTCAGAAAACTGGGTTTGGGGCCGAAGGTTTGGGCAATTTTCAAAGCTTTGTAACTTCTTCGTTTCTTAACCAAATTGAGTGATTCAAAAGCTAAAATGTAGTTAGGAATGTGGAGAAGAGGTTAATACCAAGTGAGGACCGAGTGGTGGCCACAGTTGACCGAAAAATGACCTGAAAATTGGCCAAACGACCACGGTTTATCGCCGAAAACTGGGTTAGATTCAAACGAGTATAACTTCTTGAATACTCAACGAAATTGGGTGAAACAAAAAGGAAAATTGTAGTTCTCGAAGAGACAAAGAGAATGGTACCTCACACGAGGTCTAACTTCTCGTGGTTTGGCCGGAAACGGCCTCTCCGTCTGGCCTCGTCAAATCCTCCTCGTCCCACATCACCCAAGTCTCCAACCACAAAGCTTGTGTAGAGCTATAAAAAGGACTAGAGGCCCGGCAATACTTGCATCAATAAAAAATATCGTGATAATATTCAAAATATCGCGATATTTTTGGAAATATCGCGATATTTCAACGAAAACCATTTGGATAGCAAATAAAATATCGCTGGGTGAAAAAAACGAAATTATCGGCGATATTTTGCTGATAATTTCGATATTTTAGACTGTGGTCAGAACCTCTAACCTTTTATGCTTCATTTTCATTTTGGTATCTGCTTAATTTTCCAATGTGAAATTGTGACTTGTTGTGTTCTTCGAAAATAGTATTTCTAGTTATAACTCTTGCATTCTAGCTCTTACCTTAAATGCTTCTTCATTTTCATTTTAGTTGTAGGCTGGTTAATCCTTACAAAGTGAAATGCATAGACATTTTTTGTGTTCGTTCTTTAAATTCAGTATTTATGGCTAAAATTTTGCATCTTGCCTTTGTACTTTTTTTTTCTTTTCATGTTTTCCCTTTTTTGTAGTTGGTGGCTTTATTGATTTGATTTGTTCTTATGGAACTCATCTTCTTAGTGTCATTTTGCAGGCCATCGATTAGTGTTTCAATTGTTTGTTTTAAATGAATTTTGTTTCTTTGAGTGTGATTAAGATCTCATGTTGTTTGTCAAGAACATTTATATTGTGTTAGGATAGGATTTATGTATCTTAGCTTACTTGGCTATACAACCACACACTTTTTTACTTGTAATTGTCAAATATGCTCAAACACCTATTTAATTAGGTTAGAATTAGGAATATGGCAATGGTAATATAACGTCTGTTTCGATAGCCAGATTTGAAATAAAATATCCTAACATGCATTAATGAATTTCACCTTGTGGTTAAATTGATTGTTACTTCTTTACACTTAGGTAATTTTGAGTTAAAATCTGAAGTTTGTTGATTGTTACTTCTTGACACAATACTTATGTGGAGTTAAAATTTAAAGTTTGAAAATGGCTATAATATACTCATCTGACTAACTGTGTTAGCCTAATGCCCTTGGTAGAAGAAAGAGTATCTTCCATTCAATTTCCTTAAGCTTGGTGTTAATATGTTTCTCTCTCCTTAGCTTGTGTTGTTTCTAACGTTGTTGACCGAGATAATATAGAAGGTGAGATGAGATAGCCCTCTAAGGTGAATGAATATGTACAACTGAAATACATGACGTTATATATGACAAGTTTGAGAGCTTGGAACCTTCCAAATTGTACACATGTATAGCTAACTAAATCTTCTTTTGTATGTCATGTACCAAATGTGTAATGTAGAAGCTTTCAAAGCAAAATGCTAATAATAGGAAAAAAAAAACAGAAGTATCACCACAAAGGAGGGGCAAGGCCATTTATCCAACATTCTAGGAAGGCCCAGATGGTAATGAAATTAAATTACTTATTATACTCATTATGGAATTTATTACATATTCTAATGTATGTTTCTGCATTATTAAGCAGAAAGGAAATCCATTATTAGTGATTGACAATTAGGGCACTCTCTATAAAGACAAGAACGGTCACTGGATAAATGATGTTGCCCGAGACAAATATGTAAGTCATTCACGGACTTATCATTTGTGTCATTTTAAGGGAGATGGAGATTAAAAAAAATCAAATTTGACCTCATACAACATAGGAAACACAAATAAAGTGAACTTGCAAGATTGAAATGAAAAGAACGAAAAAAAACTTAATATAGCTACCTAGAAGCTGAAAGGTTAATTATACCTAACATACATTCAAACATAAACTACTTTAAAGGTTATATTTTGTATGTTGCCTAATCCTATGTAAAACGCATTGAAGCATAAACTACAAAATGATATGTAAAGATAGCTTATACACCAATGGTTTGCTTCTACATTAGTTTAGGATCATATCTAAGTATTTAAGTGGTGTTTTCTTAACCATATTGTGGCTGTTTTTTTTTTTTTAACAAAAGAAACTTATTTGTTTGTATTTTAATATGAAAGGATAACATGAAGAACAAGAAGGATGAAGTTAAGGAGAAGCTAATCAAAGAAGCGCCTGAGGGTACTATATTCGATTCCATACAAGTACTACTGGAAGATGAATTTGGAATCATGGTTGAGAACCTTGGAAGGAAAGGAAAATATGTTAATGGTGTAGGTCTTTTCCCTCATACGGATACCTTTAGTTGCGTTTCTTCTATGGCTTCAAGCTCTGAGTTAATTGATATGAGAGATCAGATCAAAATTCTATCAGATGGTTTCCTCAAATTGCAATAGGAAAATGAACAATTGAGAGCTCGGTTGGATTTACAAAATGATGATGAAACCTTGGCATTAAAAATTAAGGCTTTTTTGGCTGCAAGTCAAGGGAAAACCAGCAACAACTCGAAGGAATCTGATGGTAATAACTCATATAGTGAAAATGTTTATCCTGAACTAGAAGAACATGACTCAGAAGAAGAATGATTTTGATAGTGATGTCTTTTGTTATTAGTTAAGTATGCATATGGTAGACCTTTTTGTTAGCACCTCTCAATGTGTCTAAGACTTTTCTTTTGTTAATTAGTACCTTAAACGGTCCATGTATAGGCCTTGGTACCCTTCTTCACAAATTGCTGTTATTAAGATAGGTCACCATGAGTAAGATTGATTTTGGGATGTTTATGTTATTTTGTTGGATGTATAGTTGTTGAACATATTCAAACTTATGTGGTTTAATTGTTGATTAATGAAAATGGGAAATACTACCTTATAATTGTTATGAGTTGCTATTCTAGATTACGAAACACGAATAAGTAATGAATTCCTCAAATCTTATTCCTAAATAGTTATTTGATTATAACATATGTGACATAAGCTGCTTCACCTATCAAAAGAATATGTGACGATTTTAGCATCAGTTATTGTAATTATATAATTCTGGGATCATATTGAGTGACCCAAAAAGCATCACTTATAAGTCTGATATGAGACGAAAAACATAGGTCACTGAATTTTTTATTTTGTGACGCTAATTTCGTCACATATTAGAATAATAAGTGATGGAAGAAGCGTCACGTACAAGGAAAATATGTGGCGACTCCGATATTCGTCACTTAAACTATCGGTGACGCTGTATAGGTGACCCTAATTGTGACACTGATATTTCATCACATATAGTCAAATGTGACGATTTTTCATATTTATGTGACGAATGTTGGTCGTCACAAAAGCCATGTTTTCTTGTAGTGCGTAGGTAAATTTTTTTTATGAACAGTTTGATTTCAGAACAACCGTTTTGACTCTACTTTATTATACACGTATTTTGATGTTATGTTAATATATATCAATTTTCGACCATATATTTTATAAAGAATTTTATATTTTAGTATTGTACCGAAGGAGAAGGAAAATATGAGTTTGGGGGCATGAAAGAGGAATCATTGCACTTCAATCATGATGGAATGACATTCTGTTTTATGCAACTGCTCTAGCTTGATTTCTTCCTTATATGTATGCTTTCATCCTATCTTTTGGAGTATATTATGTACAACAAGTGATTTCAAATTTTGGTGAAGAAATGTTTTTAAGGTGGTTAGATTGTGACAACTCGTCCCTAATTTTACGTTTTTGTAAATTTTAAATGAGTGATTTTATAAAAATTCCCTTAGAGGTGAGGATGTTTAACATTAGTTAACCTTTCGAAATCACAATTAGTGTCTTCAAATAGATCTTGAAACCACGAGTGCATAGGCAAAAGCTGTTTGCGAACCCGGGTTTTAACGGTATAGTTACGGACATTCGAAGTCGTTTTATTAAATTTTAGATTAGAAATTAGTTAAATTCCCACTTTGTGGGAAATAGGCCAATCAGATAAAAGAGTGGTGGACCAATTAGAATTGGAGAAAAGAGGGCAGCAGCCAATTAAGACGAGAGAAATAAGAGAGATAGGTGGAAGAGAATAAGAGAAAATGAGGAAAAAAGAGGGAGGTTGGGCCAATAGATAGAGAGAACTGAAAGGGACAAATCAGAAGGAGGAGAGAAGAAGGTGCCCAATCGGGAATAAGAATGAGAGAGCCAAAGAGGGAATGAGAGAATGGAGGATTAGAGACATTTTTCTCTTTAACCTGTTTTTCCCCCTGTCGCTTTTCCATCGGTTTTCCAGCAAATCAAACCTCGCCACCACCTGCAAAGGAACCAGCATCTTACCCTATTCTATTTCCACTAAAAAACCAACGAAAATTGGCTTGGAAATTGTGAAAACTGCACAGTGGGTGCAACGGACCTCATGGCAGCGATTCGCCATTTCCTAAAGCACATCAACCACAACCCTATTAGATTCTCCTTGAGCTCAGGAACAAACCCTAAACAACCTTGGAGGCGGCAGTGTACCGGAGAGGACAGATCGAAGCCACCTATTTCTAAGGTTTTTGGTGAGTTCGAGGGAAATTGGAGCTTTTTTCGGCCAAATTGGACTTGGCCACATGTAGAAAACTTGTTCTAATCGTTAACGTCCTCATTTATATGAAATTTGGTAATTTTTGGAAATATTTGATTTTTTCAGTGAATAGGTGCGGCCAGCCACAGCATGCGGTGGTGCGTGGGCAAAGACACCCTTTGACCTCCCTAGGCTAAAATGGGTGCCCTGATTTCATACTAGACATCTTATTAACGAAATTCTGTTGTTTGGTTATATTTTCGTTAAGGGCCGCCACTTGGTTATTATATGTTCGACGATCTGACCATTAGATCGTCACCAAACTTTAATACGTAATAGTATTTAAGGATATTAGGAACTGACGGATCAGGAATCTGACATACGGATCTTCCTAGATAAATGTTGTCTGCCACTTAATTTTAGCGATTGGCCGAGATTCGACCATTGGATCGTTCTAAAACTTTAGGATGTTATTCTAGAAGCTTATTAAAATTCTTAGGAAGTTAGAGATTAGGAATTCGAGGTGCGAATCTTCCGGATCGAGTTACGTAAGATTGTGGACCCTGTCGTCGACCTTTGGCCGACGGTTGACTTTTGGTCAATGGGTTTCAAATCATTCTAGAACGTCCTTGGAGATGTGTTTTATGTAAGTTACATGTTCTATCGATAAAAATTCTGAGATGTGATTTGATATTCGTTCTGGGCGACGTTCGTTCTTAACGCCTCGATATTCGTGTTGGGGAGTTGTAGCGCAAACTCCAGGTGAATGTGTCTTTTTATTTTTATAGTATATATATGATTGATAGTTTCCATTTATGCATTTGAAAAAGAATTCCTAACATATGCCTAGATTTGATTAAAGTTTATAAGAATTAGCAAAATGACGAAATTTATGAAATATACTACATCCTACGGGATGCAAATGTATGCTTATAGTATTTATGGCCATAATTATATCTATGGCTATGAATGTTAGTATGTTGATTAGAATTATTGAATCACAGTGGCATGCTTATATTTATGTAGTATGCTCATCATTGCTGCACCTCGGTGTTAGTGCTCCCCCTAAGCCAGGGCCAGTCCTTCACGTGTATGTTCACTTCCGTACCGCACGCTTTCCTTGGATCCAAGTAAGTGCCAGTCTTGTCGTACAAGTCACATTAGGCGACTCCTCGTAGGTGACAGCGATTATCGCCAGTCTTCACGTGATCATAGCACTAGAGCGTATATTATGATTACATCCAGTCATGTCATATTAGGTGACTTCGACTCATGTGCTATCATAGATTGATGAGTAATAGGTTCAGTCATACAGGTCACGTTAGGCTGATGTAGAAATTAACTAGCACTCAAATTAAACCTTTTTGTTGACAGTTGTAGTATATGAAAGTAGGCATCGTTCTAGGCCAGAGATTAGGAGGGATTGCTAATCTACTCAAAATTGACTTAAAAACACATAACAAGACTCAAAAACACAAAACTAGGCTCTAATAACTCAAAACAAACTAGAATGACTCAAAACAGCTCAAAACAATCAAATTGACTCAAACTAGACACTAGGGATTAATTTGAACGAAAATAAACTTAAATGACTAACTAGACAAAAATTTGGGCAGATTCTAACTCAACTAACACAACTTAACAATAGGGGGGGTTGTTTTGCACTAAAATTAAAACTAAAACTAAGTAACTTGCAAAATTAAACAAGGACATAAAATTAGAGTAAATCAAGGGATAAAAGGCTAGAGGGTTTTTCTCCACACATGACACAGTTGCTTACAAATCAATTTTCAATTGCTTTTTCAATAAACCATAAACCTCAATGCCCCAAGTTAACCGTGACAGCACTTTTTTAACCATCAGATTTTCCTAAAGTTATTGAATTGGATGGAATACGCATCGGCAACCCAAAATATTCTTCAAAAGTTCCCTACATGAACAGCATAATAGAGATACAATCAAAGATCATTAAGCTTTGTGAAAATCATAAGCATTGACAAGGCATTCGTAACTATGAACAGCATGATACTCCTGCCAGGAATTCACGTAACGTAAGCTCCACTACTCATGAATATAAGTTCATAACGATTAGGTGAAACTCCCTTATATTCTAGCATCAAATTAATGCATGCAAACTAAGTATGCATCCTTAATCAACATACAAGACTAAGTTATCAATCAAACAGTTAAGCAAATTGCATTCACAATTTATGAAATCACAACTGAAGGTAATCAATTCATATTGCAAATATGTTCATGGCTTTGAATTTCTCCCTAGCTAAAAGAAGTTTAGCTCCTCATGTTCGCAAAAAAAAAAAAAGATAATTAAACTTATACATTGAAAACAAAAGAAAGAAAACACCTAAAACGCTCCAGCAATCCAAACTTGAATGGCAAGCACATCCAAGGCCCTTCCTTCTCCTTCTTTGCTGCAGCACAAGGGTTGGGTGAAGGTTTTAGGTGTGAATTGTATGGAAGGATGGTTAAGAATTGCGGATCGAGTGAATGAAGTGAAGTTTGGTGCGGCAAGGAGTGAATAGGTTGAGATAAGGTGTGTAAGGGTGGTAGAGGATGGTCTAGGTAGATCGATGAATGGAATAGATTGTGAAAGGGAATGTGGTGCAGCAAAGAATGTAGGGCCCCTGTAAGAGGTGCGGAATTATGTATAAATAGGGCTAGGGAACTCGGCAAGGGTTAGGGAAAGGGTTTAAAGACTTAACTATTTTGTCACACAATTAAAAAGGTAAGAAAGAGTCAGAAATTAAAGAGAAATAGGTAATAGAGGTGTGGCACAATATAGGAAAGGTAGTGAATGTCAAAAATCAATAAGAAAAAGGGAAAGGGGATGTGGCAGGATTTGTGTAGGAAATGGAATGTGGTTTTAAGGCATAAAATAGGGAAGGATGCTCTCCCTTGTAGGGGTGGGTTCAAAAAACCGAAAACCGAAAAAAACCGACAACCGAACCGGACCGAGACCGAAAAAAACCGAACCGAAAAAAAAACCGAACCGAACCTCTCAAACCGAACCGAACCGAATCTGCCCAGTTCGGTTTCGGTTTTTGAGGTCCGGAAACCGAACCGAACCGATATATATTTAATTATTTTTTTCAATATTATAAATAGTTTAGTCATACAAACATAACAAAACACAACCTGTTGCTAAGATGGTTTGAGTGAAATTTTTCACGCTGGAGCCCATGGGTTCGAACCCTCATGCCTCCATGATTTATGAGATTTTTTTTTAATTTTGTTGAGAAATCAACAAAACCCTTTAAACTGTTTAACCCTAGCCGCATATCCACATTTTTTTTTTCATCTCCTCTCTCTTTCGTTCCCTGCCTCCCTCTCTCTCTCCATGAAACCCTCTCGCGCCGCCTCCCTCTCTCTCTGTCAAAGTCTCTGTCTCTCACTCTCTCAAAGTCTCTGAGTGCCTATTTAGATCTGAGTGCCTATTTCCTCTGTCTTTGCTCAAGGCCGAAGAGCAGAGCCAGCAGCTGCAGCTTGTCGAGCGCGAAGACATTGAGGATGAAGAGGACCTGTTCGAAGCGATCGACAAGTGTAAGCTTCCTGATGACCTTCTCTTCCGTTCACTTTCCGATTACGCACTTCAATTCTCGATTTCTACCGTTTCAACAGTGTTCTCGTTTAATTTTAGGAAAATCGAAATCGTAACTAATTTTCTCGATTTATTTGAATATTTATTGTTTCTAGCTCGTTCGGTTTCTGTTATCGAATTCCATTTCACCTTTTTGCCTCTCATTTTTTAATTTCTGTTGGATTTGCTTTATTTCTCTCAAAAACTTCTCAAATCCTAGGAGTATCACTTCGTTTAAGTAATTAAGTTTAATTTCTTGGTGAAATAGAATTTGTTTCATACAATTCTCACAGTAGACGTAAATTTTGAGCCATTTTTCCCTCAAAAGCGAGTTTTGTGCAGTGATTGCTCAGGGAATCAATGCCGGAGATATTAAGAAGCTTCAGGATGCAGGGATCTACACCTGCAATGGCTTGATGATGCATACGAAGAAGGTACAAACGAATTTCAGTTCCGATTTCTTAATCTGTGCGTGTTAAAGTTCCTTTTCCTTACTCCGATTTCTGTTTGGCAGAACTTGACTGGAATCAAAGGATTATCAGAGGCAAAAGTTGATAAGATATGCGAAGATTTATCAAGAGCAGAGGTCATGCTCTAATGTAAAACTGAGAAGTTGAATTTTGTTTTTGTGTACAGAGAAAGTCGGTGAATTGAGGCTCTCAATTCTCTGATATATGATTACTGGGAGGTTGATAGGCATTAGGCAGGTTCCTTCCATAATCCATTTACATCATTTTTTGAAGAAAAAAAAAAAACCGAAAAAAACCCGAAACCGAACCGAAAAAAACCAAAACCGAAAAAAAACCGAACCGAAAAAAATTGAACCGAACCGAAATTTCGGTTCGGTTTCGGTTTTGACAAAAAAACTGAACCGTTTCAAACCGAACCCAGCCCTACTCCCTTGTGCGGCAAGGAATTTAGGGTAGGTTTAGGACTTCTAGAACAAGTAATTAAGTGTCCTAATATGTTTTGGAAACCCCATTGTAGCTGGAACTTAGGTGAATTAAGATTAGGAAAGGTTTAGGACCAAATTAGGAAACTTTGGTTTACATTTCTTCTTTCTTGCTGAGCTCTTTGACTTCATTTGTCTTGAATTCATTTCTTCATCTCTTCGCTCATTCCTAGACTCATTTGGTCTTCAATTTTGCACATCCACTTGGCTCCAAGCATGTGCCATCCATCCAAAAACTGCTCCAAAAGGCACTGTCTTGCCACCTTAGCACTTTGGACCTACAAACACACGAAAATAGCTTAAAATACTAAAATAAACATAAACTAACTAAGTAAATGCAAGGAAACAAGCTAAGTAAGTCGCATAAATATGCTCCTATCATAGGCGACTCCGACTGGTGTGCTAGCATAGGTTGTTGAGCACTTGATTTTACTTATATTATTGTTGAAATTTTGTGATTTTGGGATTTCATACCTTATTTACATTTTGCAGGTTACGGTAAGTATTTTCATACTATATGTAGTATGTATATTTTGGAAACTATACATGTTTTACGGGGATGAGTTATAACGTTTTCAAAGGTTATTAAAACTTTATTTTCAAGCCCACTCACCCTTGTTTTTTGCCCCTCTAGGTTTTAATAGCTGAACTTTCTTATTGACGAGGATTCGTGGCAAATCTTGGTATTGGAGATTACCTTCGATGGTATAATTCTCGCCCTATCATACTGTACTGTACTCATGCTCTAACATCACATGTGAAATGGGTTCATTCCAGCTCACAGCGCACTCTTGTATTTAGGCATTTTTAGGTTTAAATTTATTCACACTTTCCACATCACTACATTTTATGGCTTCGTCACCTTCCAGGTGTCGGCCAGCACAGCTCGATTCGGAGTCTTAATGGATATTCCGGGTCGGGGTGTGTCACGTATGAATAAAAAAAATTAATGATTAGATACTGTGTAAACAATAAGGATGTGATATGTGAGAAGAAAAACTTCCTTATAATGACAAGTAATAAAATAAGTATTTCACTAGAAAGAATAAATTATACATAACTGAATTGAAATTTTCGTCATGAAAGCACCACGAGTTTTATTCAAGTAAACTAATACCATAAAAAAAGAAATTTAAAAAAAATAAAGAATGCATAGGCTCATGGATATTTCTTGCAAACTTTTTGCAAATTGTCTACAAACATTGGATATTTCCTGAAGATATAAAAAATATCAAGAAAATTGACTGGTTTTCGGAAATATTGTGGATATGGGCTTCACCCCTTCTCCCTCTTTCCATATCGTTCGCTGAATTTTTGAATATTTCCGTGGAAATATCAAGCATATCCAAGATATTTCAACGCTGCTAGCACCTAAATATTTTTCAGTTTTTGGCCCATATATCAAAATCCCAATCATGAGCTCATCCTTGTGAAATCTCAAATCATCTCAGATGGCCAAATAATCAAATACTTAGCTCATGATTTACCCAGTCTCATACATCATGTTCTACAATATAAATGTTGTCAAGGACTTTGAATTAAATTCAAACGTATATGGTAACTTAGAGCTATAGTTTCATGAAACTTTCCACCTTAATGGCCTTATTCGTATAAATAATACATATCTACTTCGATCACTACTTGGGGTGGTGGTGGGAGGTGGTCCATTAATTTGCATCTCCAGCAATCCCCTGGCCCCTTCCACATGGGAGTATAGAATAGTCATGGATCCTAACTTCAACCCCCTGGGCATCCAATTCCACCGCCCACCATGTGATAGAGTTTACTTCCAACACAAATTGATAGTTCACGGTAATATGACGCAAAAGAAAATGTTCTCCTTCTGTTTCTTAACATACTATGTTATCAGACTATCAATTTGAATTGTTAATGATCCGATCTAATATGTGCTAGATATTTGACAAATTGTATGATGTAATGTGTAATATCATTGAGAAAATTCAAAGTGCCATGACTTTGAACCATGTAAAAGATTAAGTTAAGCAAATCAAATAGACACCAAAGTTGAGAAAAACTAAACAAAAGAAGTGAACCTTTTAAGTTTCTGTACAGTTTCAAACTTTTCATGCTTCTGAATATACAGCAAACTGTAGTAATTTTCTTTGTCAAATATCCATGTGGAATCTGCAGATTTCTTTAAGTTGGTAGAAAACATGAAAGTGTTACGTGACAAACCATGGGGGTTTGAACCACCTGTGATCTCTATAATCCTTGCTAACGCATGTGGCCCTTTTATGGTATTTAAAAGTTTGTCACTTTGTCACGTAGTATTACGGTCTAGTAGTATCCATATTCACTTGTAAGTGAGAAGTCTTAGGTTTGAATCTCTTAAATAACAAATTCACAACCAACCCACTCCATAGTATAGATTAATATAGAATTGTATCAAAAAAGTTTGTCAATCCAATCTACTCTTCAAATTTTATTTTCAAATCTTTACTATTAAGGTTATCTTACCATATGTAAATATACAAGATCAGTTACTAACTTTTCATTTGCTAATTGGGTTGCTACTTTGGTAGGAGATGCATTTTCCTACATAATATAACAAATTAATTTAACTTTGATTCTCAATTGCTACCTGTGAACACGAAAATTTTCTGAAAACAACAAGAACACGTGTACAAAATAATATTTGTAGTTGATGGATTTTGGGTTACAATCTCTATTTGTTCCTCTGATTCGATCTCCGTAAGACTTTGATTTGTGGGCTTGATCCAAGGGCCGTCAAGGCTTGATCTTGGATGAACAGGGGGAAGTTTCTTCAAGGGCCATTGGGCTCAATCTTGAAGTTTGGCGGATGAATGTTTCTTCAGGAGTCTTTTGGGCTTGATCTTGAAGTTGGGTGAGGTTTCTTTAAGGGCCGTTGGTGGCTTGATCTTGAAGTTGGATGAACGGATCTTCAGGGGCTGTTGGGGCTTGATCCTGAAGTTAGATGAACGTCGAATGACGAATGGATCTTCAAGGGCTTTTGGGCTTGTTCTTGAAGATGGATGAACGACGAACGAAGAACGATGAATGATGGATGAACTTCAAGGGGCTTTTGGGCTTGATTCTTGAAGAACGGATGTGTGGATCCAATGGCCGTCAGGGCTTGATCTTGGAAGGTGGATGAACGTTGCTTCAAGGGCCGTCAGGGCTTGATCTTCAAGAACGGATGAACGGATCTTCAAGGGCTTTTGGGCTTGTTCTTGAAGATGGATGAACGACGAACGAAGAACGATGAACGATGAACGATGGATGAACTTTAAGGGGCTTTTGTGCTTGATTCTTGAAGAACGGATGTGTGGATTTAAGGGCCGTCGGGGCTTGACCTTGAAGAACGGATGAACGTTGCTTCAAGGGACTTTGGGGCTCAATCTTGAAGGTGGATGAATGGATGAACGATGAATGGATCTTCAAGGCTTTTGGGCTTGATCTTGAAGAACAGTTGTGTTGATCGAAGGGCCATCGGGGCTTGATCTTGGATGAAGAATCGTCACGTGACCAAAGTGCTTGTTGATTCTTCAAAGGTTGTGGCGAAGTTTCTTCAAGGGTCGTCGGCACGTGACCAAAGTGCTTGTTGATTCTTCAAAGGTTGTGGCGAAGTTTCTTTAAGGGCCGTTAGGCTTGATCTCAAAGGTGGATGAACGTTTCTTCAAGGGCCGTTAGGGCTTGATCTCGAAGAACGATGAACGAAGAACGAAGAACGAAGAACGAAGAACGAACTTCAAGTGAATTCTCTTCCAATTTAGGAGTAGAGAAATGTTTTTGTGAATTGGTGAATGAAATGAATGGAATGGCTTCCTATTTATAGAATTCCAAAACTTGATTTTTGGATTTAAATAATTAGATGAAATAAGTCATTTCTGCCAGGTGTTGACACATGTTCTGTTTGATGGCTTTTTTGACTCTTTTCGATTTTTCGTCGAGTCATACGCTACGTGTAAAATTTATGTGACACGTGAGCATTGAAATTTTAATTATTGGTCAACATTTATTTTACCGAAATTTCAATGTCTACAAATGCCCCACTTTAAAGCGTGTCGTATACATGTGTTTGTCACGTGTAGAAGATGCGTTTTGAAGTCCCTTCATATAGACGTCGATCCAAGGGCCATTGAGGCTTGATCTTGGATCGGGCTGGGATCTCCTTCAAGTGCTGTTGAGGCTTGATCTTGAATTGGGCTGAGACTATATCAACTTTACTGGGGTGAATCGGCACGTGTATTTGTTTGTGCTTGTTAACTTTCCACAGGCTTCATCTTGAACTGGTTTTGATTTAAGGGTGATGGACACTTGATCTTGAATCAGATCTTGATTTCTCCAAGGGTCGTTGCAGCTTGATTTTGAAGGTTGATTCAAGGGTGATGGACACTTGATCTTGAATCGGGCTTTTGATTTCTCCAAGGGCCGTTGGTGGCTTGATCTTGAAGGTTGATTCAAGGGTGATGGACACTTGATCTTGAATCGGGCTTTTGATTTCTCTAAGGCCCGTTGTGGCTTCATCTTGAAGGTTGATTCAAGGGTGATGGACACTTGATCTTGAATTGGGCTTTTAATTTCTCCAAGGGCCGTTGCGGTTTAATCTTGAAGGTTGATTCAGGGGTGATGGACACTTGATCTTGAATCGGATCTTGATTTCTCCAAGGGCCATTGCGGCTTGATCTTGAAGGTTTATTCAAGAGTGATGGAACTTGATCTTGAATCGAGCTTTTGATTTCTTCAAGGGCCGTTGAGGCTTGATCTTGAAGGTTGTCGGACCACGAGCGGCTTCATACGGCAAGCGATCTTTGGTTTAGTTGAGGATGAATCAGCATGTGCAGTTGTACGGCCCATGCTGCATTATTCTCTACTTTGTTTCTTTTGCATTGCAGGCAGGCACGAGGTAGAGGCGTTGGTCTGTTTCTCTGTTCAATCTTTCCAAATGTCGACTAATCGCTCTATTTCTCCTTCTCCCGTAGGCAAGAGCAAGGGTAAAGGAAAAGCATGCCATGAGATATCTTTGCCTTCAACTATGCTGATATGAGATACTTTTGCTTTTGAAGAAGAATTTTTCCAAAGGTTTATTCTTGAACTGGGCTAGAGGGTTTTCTTCTGCTAAACTTGCTAAAAGTCTGAGCTTACCCATTTATCTAGAGTTGAAGTTGATTCAAGGGTGGTGAACACTTGATCTTGAATCAGACTTGTGATTTCTTCAAGGGCCATTGGTGGCTTGATCTTGAAGGAAATTGGACCATGAGCGGCTCTATGTGGCAAGTGATCTTCGCGAGCCGACTCAAGAATTTAGGGTCAAAACAAGTCCATCAAATCTAGAGTGCATCAGATCTTGATGATATGAAATACTTTTTCTTTTGAAGAAGTAGCGGACGGCCTGGCACATGTTTCGTCGTGCTTGTCTCTACATACTTCAACCTATCATTTCCCTTGCCTTATCTGTTTCTCTTGCTGAAGCGGCATCTTCTTTGGTTTTCTCCCATGCATGTGTGGCATCTTCTTTTGCAGTATTTGCTTTACTGATGCAGGATTGGAATGCAAATGCTAGGTAAGCAATCAGGGAAAGGGTTCCAGGCAGTCGGTTATGGATCGAAGAGTTGATTCCAAATGCCGGCTGATTGCTCTCTTTTCCTTGCCTTGCAGGTGAGAACAAGGACAAAGAAAAGGAAGGGAAAAAACGTGATATGAGATACTCTTGCTTTTGAAGAAGTGGTGACGATTTTTCAGCGTTGCACAACGAAGCTTTGCTCTTCAGCGACGGTGCTAGCTCATCGTTGATCATTCTGCTTCAATCTTTTTGCATACCAGAAGTGATGCACAACCTTTGAATTTGAATGGTGAGCCACCACCGTATCAATTGCGCTGAAGTATTTGACGAAGGAATTCGTGACCTTGACAACAGCTGAGGATGAGTGCTCGAGAGCAATGCAAGGTAAGCAAGCAGGCAAAGGTTCCGGGCAATTAGTTCCAGATCGGAAGTTTGATCTCAAGTTCTGACTGATTGCGTTCTTTCTCCTTGTCTTGCAGGTAAGAATAAAGACAAGGAAAAAGACAGGGAAAAAACGTGATATGAGATACTCTTGCTTTCGACCCTGATGATATGAGGTACTCTTGCTTTGGTGTGATTTATTTGCAGAGGTATTCCAGGGGATGAGGAATACTGAGTATTTCGAGAGGTTTTGTTGGAAATGCATCTTGGAAGAGCTTTGGTATTTTTGCAGGTCTGCCTTACCGTAAATGATGAGGGTTGACAGATAGAGGACTTTTCCTAATAACCGGTAGTGAGGCTGTTCGTTTACCCTTGTCAGCGACAGTGGGTAATTTAGAACAGTAAGATTCACGTGTTTTTAGACTCATCTGTGACTTCTATAAAGCTGAGACAACATGTGAAAGGTGGCGACAAGCTTTTGAAGAGGTGACGCCTCTTCGATTTGTGGGTAAGCAACTCTTCAATTTTTGAACAAGCGGCAGAGCTTTTAAAGTTTGGAGGATAGTGTCGAGCTTCCTTGATTTTGGCCTGTGACTCCCTCAAAGTTGAGATTGCATGTTAAGGGTGCTAACAGATTGATCCATAAAATTTGGCTTTTGAAAAAGTGGTGCCTCTTCGATTTCTAAACGAGCAACTCTTCAATTTCTGGGCAGGCAGCTCTTCGATTTCTGAGCAGGCGGCCTCATTGCTTCTTCTTTTTATGGAGGCATCGATTGCTTCCCAAAGCACGCTTGAGAATTGCTACTTGCAAAAGTTCCGTTCTTATACCTTTGAGATCTTGATTTGTCCAACCTCTTATTTTCTTCAAAACCTTTAGAAAATGTATTGCCCATCTGACCGTCGTCTTGATTTGAATGCCGAGGAAAAGGCTGTTATGTCTTCTCCGGACAACATATGCCATTCATCATTTTTATCCCCGAACGGTCCTCTTACGATTGGGGATTCGGTGATGAAGAACAGTATAACAGCCACGGTGGTGGCTAGAAATCTTCTCACCCCTAGAGACAACATGGTGCTTTCCAAGCGGTCCGATGAGCTGGCTGTCCAGGATTCCTTGGCCTTTAGCGTCCAGTGTGCGGGCTCTGTGTCGAACATGGGCCAACGCTTTCTTACTCGTACTCGCCAGGTTGAATCCTTGATGGCTGAGGTGGCGACCCTTAAGCAGGAGATCAGAGGGCTTAAGCATGAAAATAGGGAGTTGCACATGCTTGCCAACAGCTACTCGACGAGCATGAAGAAGAAGCTTGACCAGCTGCAGGAATCTGATAGTCAGATTCAAAGTGATTATCAGATGTTTATGGCTTTGTTCCAGAGGCATCTTTTGTCATTGTCCTCTGGAGCTTCACCTAATGTTGAGGCTCCGGATGATCAAGCTCCAGCGCCTCATTTTTCTGCAGCTCCACCGAGTAATACAGCTTCTCGTGACCATCTTTGAAGAGTCCCTGCTTGTTTGCACATTTCTTTGTAAATTTTTTTTTGGCATGTAGAATGTAAAATTTCAGAGAAATAAATAAAATGGCTTTATTTCACTCAATGCATTTTTTTATGTGGTGTTTTTGTTACCACATATTTTATTCATACATATATATATATATATATATATGTAATGTATAATATATTTTATATATATATATATATATATATATATATATTATGCATTCATCAAAAAGAAAAGAAAATATATATATGTGTTTTTGTTACCACACATTTTTTAATTTATATTTTTTTTTCTTTCTTTCGGTGCTGGGTGCACCACTCACTTACACTTATTATTATTTTTTATTTCCTTTTCTTTTCCGGAATGGTGCACATGCCCAGATTCATTCTCCCTTCTTTTTTTTTTACATGGATGGATCCACCATCTTCTTTTCCTTCTACTTTCTTTCTGCTTTCACATGACGCCCATGCACCCAAATCCATTTTCACGTGTGCCAGCAAATTTTGCTCCACCATCCATTTTTTTAATTATATTTTTTCTATATAAATTTGGACGATCAAATGAGGAATTTTGCAGGAATTTTGCAGGGAAGGACAAAGACGAACAGAGGTGTAGGAGTCGACGGAGACGGAGCTTGAGGCAGAGCGAAGCGTCGAGCTTGACGACCGGCTAGTCGTTTAACGGCGATCGTTGAAGTTTTTCGTGATGGCGGTCAGAGTGACAAGCTTACTGTAGAGGAAAGACAAGAGAAGGCCGAGCAGCCCAATCCTTTAGAGGCATAGTGGAGGAAGCAGTGGCAAAGTGGTGATGGGCAGAGACAGCGCCGCCGTCCATAGCGGTTTGTGGTGGTCCGTGGCGTCCGTGAGGGTGCAGTGGAAGCAGTAGAACGGTGGCGAGCTCGGTGGTGCACGCAGGAGGCCAGATGTGGAGCTGGAGCAGAAGGTGGAAGAGAGCTTGATGATCGCGAGATCGAATGATGCAGAAGGAGAGGTAGAGCAGCAGGATGGAGGAGAAAGCTTTCATGGAGGGCAAAGAAGGCAGAGACTGTAGACCCGAGCTTGAAGTGGACAGGGATGTGGTGGAGGAAGATGGAGGAGCTGGGCAGCCAAGTTAGGCATCCCCTCGCCGCTAGAGATCTCGTGGCTGTCGAAGTCTTGCTACTGGAGGTTTCTAACGTAGAGAATGCTTACTTTTGCGTGCCATTCGAAAGGAGAAACTGCATTGCAGTTGACGAACATGTACTAGGACGACACCGTGTTCGATGTCGCCGAGGTGGCGGTGTGGACATAGTGGATCAAGACTGAAGATTTGGACGGGTAGGAGTGGTAATTCTCCATTAGGGATCCTTATATTCTGTCTCACCAGGGATCTAGTAGCTACCATGGCATGTTTCTCGATGACGACACCATCAAGAATAGTGACTCCCATACCAACAAAGGCCTTATCTTCCACTGCGTCAAAGTACCCAGAACTCACTGTATCAGTCTGGATGCTGCAAAATGTTACCTCAGGAAACATCACCATTTTCACATTCGGCGAGTGCATGAGAGACCTCTCCAAGCAAGAATGCGACCTCTGCTTCACCCAGTACGAGACCAAGGTTTTAGGGTGCCTCCCATTTCAGAAAGCAACTCTCGGCGGTAGCGATCGGGTAATGACTAGGTTTTTTTTTTCTCTGCGTGTTTTGTTCTTAGAATGCTTGGCGGTGAACCAGAGAGAAATAAGGACGAAGAGGAACACGAAGGCGGCGCTGATGCAGACCCCAACAAAAAATCCAGGGACAGAACATCAAATTCGCACGATACCTACCTTTGAACCCAGACTCTACAGCAACCATGTTTGTGCAATTTCCATCATGGTGGCGAGTGAGGTGCGTAGGATAAGGGGGTATGGGAGTTGAGATGTCCCTGGGCTACAATAGTGTGCACGGCGAGCGTGGCAGGTCCTCTAATTTTGGGAGTAGATGCGTTTCAGAGGTGATGGAGACCTTCGACTTTAGGCCTGGCATTATTAACCTTGATTTCAAGATGGGTGGCGGTGGAAGGTTCTTGAAGACAACCGCTTATGGAAGTGGAATTGATGATGGCATTGGGCTAACCCATGGCTTGTGGTGGGTTTGCTGGCACTTGGTGATGATGACTTGGTCTTGAGGACCTGGCGCTGGCGTGGGCTGGGCCTGGCATTTGGACAAGGGCTTTGAGGCTTTATATATATATATATATATATATATATATATATATATATATATATATATATATATATGTATATTTAGATGGAATTGTATTATTATTATTTTTTATTTGTAAATACATAAACATATGTATTTTTTTTTGTAAATACATAAAACATATGTATCTCTCTTTTTTTTCTTCTTTTTTTTATTTTTTTTTAAGAAATGAAGTATTCATATTGATGATATGACTGTACTTGAAGTTTTGGAGTTCCAAGTTGCCTACGTACCCTTCCAACGAAAGGGATCAAGTCAAAGCGTAGTTCAAAATACATACATTTTTTTTGGTATTTTCTTTTGGTGCCGTTTGCAGTTTTAACTCATGCAGGCTAAGAGCGTTGATGTTGGTGTCGCCTTTTATGCTCGTGCAGACCCGGAGTGTTGATGTTGCCCTTTATGCTTATGCAGACTAGGAGCGTTGTGCCATGCAGTTTGGGCTCGTGCCGGCGAGGAGCCTTCTCATGCAGTTTAGGCTCATGCGAACAAAGAGCTTAGTGTCTTGCAGTTTAGGCTCTTGCAGACAAGGAGCGCTTTGCCGCCTCCTCAAGCGTTGAATTGTTTTGAGCCATGAAATTTTATGCAAGTGCGGAGTTGCCCTGATTTTGTGAGAACAATATTTGAGCTTCATCCCGAGTCCATAACCTATTCGATGAAATCAACTTCAATCATGTTGATGATCCCAGCTTCATCTAGGCTTGAAAGTGCGTTGACGATGGTTTCTTGCCCCCTTTCTGTTTGGCAAACTTGTGGATGCGACATAGGCTTCATATGCATTTTTTCCAGAGCGATATGAGCTCATCATTCCGCTTCATTTGACTTAGAGCATGCCCTCAGCGGTCGAGATGAAGACTTCGAATCGAATGAGCCAGAAGTGACGGTGATATAGTTTGACTTTGCTACATAGTCCAGATCTAGCTCGATGATTCCTTGCTGAGCCAGCCTCACGATGAGATCTTTCAGCACAAAGCATTTTTTCGTCGGATGACTGACGAAGCGGTGGTACTTGCAGTACCTTAGGTTGTCAGTGTAATTTATTTCTTTCGGCCATCGGCATTCAGGTAAATTGATCACCTTATTCTCCAACAAGTCTTCCAGCATTGCGGCCACGTCAGAGTCTGAAAAAGGATACGTCTTCCGCTTTAATTCCCTCAAGGTGTTTTTGTACCTGTCTTGGGTGCGAGAAGGCTCTCCTCTCTTTATCTTTCTCGTCTTGTACTTGGAAGAGATTTGGACAGGCGCAGATGAGATTTTGACGATAAAAGCTTCATTGGCGGGCTTCTTCCCAATCTCGTCCACCTTCGGAGCAAACACTTTATCTTTGAAGTTGGTGATTGGCTCTTTTTTCCCCTGGTTGGCGATGCTTAACTCCATGTCATAGGCGCGGGTTGCTAGCTCTTCGAAAGTCCATGGTTTGATGCCTTGAAGGATGTAGTGCAATCCCATTACATGCCTTGGATGCGCATCTCGATCGAAGAACGCCCAAATAGTCTATCTTTGCAGTCGAGGCTAAGGGTGCGCCATCGGTTGATGTAGTCAACGACTGGCTCGTCCCTCCACTGTTTTATGCTTGTCTGCTCCAGCACGCTGACTGTGCGGCGGGTGCTGTAGAAGCAGTTGAGGAATTCTCGCTTCAATTGCTCCCAGCTATTAATGGATTCGGACTCGAGATTGGTGTACCAATCAAAGGCGTTACCTTTCAATGAGCGCACGAACTGCTTGGCAAGGTAGTCTCCTTCAGTGTCGGCGTTGTTGCAAGTTTCAACGAAGTGGGCGATGTACTGTTTCGGGTTTCCCATTCCATCAAACTGCATGAACTTGGGTGGTTGATAGCCCATTGGCATCTTCAGGGCATCAATCTTCTTGGAGTAAGGCTTTGAGTACAACCCAGAGGTATTTGAGCTCCCTTGGTACTGCGTCTTGATAGTGCTGGCGATCATCTCTTGCAATTGCTTGATGAAGAGATATGCCATGAGCGCTGCTGCTTGGTCTGGCTTTGGGTTTTCTTCAACTTTCTCCAACGGAGGCTCTTCTTCTTCGTCGCCGCCTTTCTTGAAGCCGGAGCCAGACCCTTCATCATGCCTTGCCCCCAGTTTGCTCAGAAGCATAGTGATCTTCAAGTCCTTCTGTTCAAGGGTTCTTGTCATCGTTGCAATCATTTCCTTCATTTGAACAAGCCGTTCTTCCATGGAGGTAGCGTCGATGACTTGTTCCTTATTTGAAGACATTTGTACTTGAAGCTTTTTTTGGATTTCTTGAATTGAAAAAGAGATGAAAGGTAGAGATGGTCCCACTAGGCATGCCAAATTTGTGAGCACGAAAATTTCTTGAAAACAACAAGAACACGTGTACAAAATAATATTTGTATTTGATGGATTTTGGGTTACAATCTCTATTTATTCCTCTGATTCGATCTCCGTAAGACTTTGATTTGTGGGCTTGATCCAAGGGCCGTCGAGGCTTGATCTTGGATGAACAGGGGGAAGTTTCTTCAATGGCCGTTGGGCTTAATCTTGAAGTTTGGTGGATGACCGTTTCTTCAGGGGTCTTTTAGGCTTGATCTTGAAGTTGGGTGAGGTTTCTTCAAAGGCCGTTGGTGGCTTGATCTTGAAGTTGGATGAACGGATCTTCAGGGGCCATTGGGGCTTGATCCTGAAGTTAGATGAACGTTGAGTGACGAACGGATCTTCAATGGCTTTTGGGCTTGTTCTTGAAGATGGATGAACGACGAACGAAGAATGATGAACGATGGATGAACTTCAAGGGGATTTTGGGCTTGATTCTTGAAGAACGGATGTGTGGATCCAAGGGTCATCGGGGCTTGATCTTGGAAGGTGGATGAACATTGCTTCAAGGGCTATCGGGGCTTGATCTTAAAGAACGGATGAACGGATCTTCAAGGGCCTTTGAGGCTTGATCTTGAAGAACAGTTGTGTTGATCCAAGGGCCGTCGGGGCTTGATCTAGGATGAAGAATCGGCACATGACCAAAGTGCTTGTTGATTCTTCAAAAGTTGTGGCGAAGTTTCTTCAAGGGCCGTTAGGCTTGATCTCGAAGGTGGATGAGTGTTTCTTCAAGGGCCATTGGGGCTTAATCTCGAATAACGAAGAACGAACTTCAAGTGAATTCTCTTCCAATTTGGGAGTAGAGAAATGTATTTGTGAATTGGTGAATGAAATGAATGGAATGGCTTCTTATTTATAGAATTCCAAAACTTGATTTTTGGATTTAAATAATCAGATGAAATAAGTCGTTTCTGCCAAGTGTTGACACATGTCCTGTTTGATGGCTTTTCTGACTCTTTTCAATTTTTCGTCAAGTCATATGCTACGTGTAAAATTTATGTGACACGTGAGCGTTGAAATTTTAATTATTGGTCAACACTTATTTTACCGAAATTTCAATGTCTACACTACCTCCCCTTGAATGCTAAAAAGATCAAATTTTGATCTCTAAATTATAGTGCTTAGGTTAAATTTAACTTTGCTAGTACCCAAAGGTGAATTTGAACCACATTATTGCTAGCTCATTGTGAGGCTAAGCCTATCCCTTCCCCTTTGATGTAAATAATATCGTTTGTTCAAAAAAAATTACAGGACTTAGTTAGGTTAAATTTTGTGAGCTCATTATATACACCACTCAGTCGCTTGGCCATCGAGTCAGCTGCTCTTCATCACTTCTCATGGTAATGTACACGTAAATCATGCATGTACATCATTTTATTTCTCGAATATGTTGCTCAAGATTTAACTGAAAATTGAAGTGTATGGTTATAGTAATTAAAGAATCATGGCATATATTTCTATATATGTCAAAGTTAAGGAATAAATCAGGCATAAAAGGATGAAATATGATAAAGTAAAAGAGGGATGGTTAAATGGATACTAAGGATTATGTGTTAATTAAGAGGAAAGAAAGAACATGTTTATGCTTAAATCATTGAGGTGAGGCAAAGGGATAGAAAAGCAGCCACCAGAGAATGCATGCTGAAGTCTGAAGATTATTAGGGATATAGAAAATTCTTTGATATAATAATTTTGACAACTTGTGCATATACCAGAACAATGAGCAACCATTGATCACCTATCCAAATCCTAGGAAATATTCCTGCAGCAAAGAAAGATCGCAAAGAGGCTTCCTTGTGAAACGAGGTGTAGCATCTGAATTCTTTGTTCTATACAATATTCCTCTTGTTTCATCACTCTTTACCTTCTAGGTAAATCTTAAGGAACTTTCCTTTAACAAAAGTGATGACCTATTCAAATCCTAATTTTGTTCCTCAATACACCTCACTGCTTATCTCAAGAGAAAAAGACAAATTCTCATTCGAGTAAATCACAGCAATAGTTTGTGAAGTAACACTGAAGAAATTATCAAGGGGATTATACAGGTTAGTGTTTACTGGCCGTCTCATATATTATTATTATTTTATCATAAAGTTTTAGTTTATATCTATTTCTCAATTATATCTTACCAACTGAATGACATGGTAAGTTGACGGTTCACTGCAATTAGAAATATATATATGGAGTAACCTTATAAGGACATGCAAGGTTTGGTAAACTTTTTCATTGTGAGACGTTTCTTCTCATTTTCAAATGTCCCTTATGTGAGACAACACAAATTAAGTAACTTGGAGCACGTGTAGCTGTTGAGCTTCAGACTTGTGCTAATATACTCTGAAAACATAACAGAAGTTGATGTTTCACCATAAAAACAACTGAATATATAACTTCTCCCCTCCAATATCGTGATTAAGATCCAACTAAGCAACTTACTAAATTAAGTTTGTGTTAGTTTTTATCTCTTTTTAAATTCCGCTAAGCCATTATTGCTGTGTGTATATTAATATAGAAACTTATATGGAAGGTTTTGTAATATGGTCACGTGCATTCAAGTTTGACAAGGTCTGTCTGTAGCCATGAAATATGGTTCTAATAGATGTAGAAATTAATTTGGGATTTTTTTTAATTTTTAATTTCAGTTTGATTAACCCTAATTTTATCAAAATAGTCTATCTGACACACCCCGACCCGAAAGTGGGGTGTGCTGGCCGTCACGTGAGTGTGACGTAGCCAAGTGCACAGTGCGGAAGCAAAAATCATTAACGGAGTACGAACTAATTAAAAACAATCCACTAGCAACCTAAAAGAGATAATGTGCTAGAGAGTTATTGTAGTACTTGTACAGAACCAGAGCGTACTAAGTCAAGTGCAGTCAAGCATTAATAATTAAATTCGAATAGCGCCAACGGGTGTCCTACATATGAATGAGTCTATCAGAACTGCCGAATGGTCCTCCCTAGCCACCAAGGATACTCAAGCTATCTAGAACCTGCATGGGCGAAAAATAAAATTGAGTGGGTCAGCAAAACAAATCTTTTCAAAATCATTCTTTTCTCAAAGTATAGCCCCTCACCGTAAAATCTGTATAGTTTCCCAGAAAATAATACGTACATATATATCAGGAACTTTCTCAGCATAAAACATTATCAAACGTATCTCATAATATGCCATGCAATGCGTTTCAATGCCAATCTGAATCTCGTAAACCATGTCATGCGATGCATTTCAATAACCACATCGCTACTAGATATCAACTCAGCCCTCGGCTGTACGTATAGCTCATAACATCTCAATCTCATCATATATATACTCTGCACATACATCATATCCTCATGAGGTCATTATCACATCACTGTATCAATATAAGAAATGCTCTAGTGCTCCAATCACGTGACTGTGCGAATGATTCGCAAGTCACCTACGAGTTGAACCTACTCAAAGGTGGTCTATACGACAAGACTGTGCACCTAACTTGGATCCAAGGCGAGCATGGGGTGCGGGAGGTGAACGACACCTGAAAGACTGTGCCCCTAACTCTGGGCGTGAGCACTAACAATATGTGCAGGTTTATGAGCTAACATATCACATCATATCTCATCATATATCGTCTGTTCTTTCTCAACAATGCATGTACCTACCTGGTACTTACCTGGCGTCCTCGGCACCAACATATGCATGAAATGTATATATGAATACTCATGCATCAATATTAAGTTATATGCATGGCGATAAAAACTTACTTTTCATTTAAAAGCTGATTCTGGGAAAATCATTATATATATATATATATATAGGTTATACAGAAAAATAGATGCCCACTCACTGATAGGTCGCCGGGTCGTAGCCCCCACGTCTAGCCTGGCTACGCTCGTCCTCAGAATAAGTCTCACCTATATGAGAAATTACTAAAAATACGTTATTTAAGCACATAGACGCAACTACGGAAATAACTTCTCATACATAGCTCAATTTTGGCATACGAATATACCAACGCGACCTACTCGACGTCACGGACGTCAACATATTTTTAAAATAATTTTTCGATGCTTCACGCGCCCCCACGCGCCGTGGGTGGCACGGGTCTCCGCGCCCCCACGTGCGTCTTCAACCTTGGTCGCCGGAGCTCTCGCCGGAAACCTGCAACTCGCCATAACTTGGCCATTCCTTCACCATTTTTCATGAAATTTCTTCCTACATACTCTAAATCAAGTGAGGAAGAGAGCTATACCTTTAAAACCCACGAAAAACAACTGAGATCTCGTCGGGAAATTTTCCAAATACCGGCCAAACTCGTTTCACATGATCCCGACGTCCAAATGCCTCCAACGAACGTACCCGAGCCTCCTGGGAACCCTCTAAGGCTCGTAATGAGCTTGGTTTTGCCTAAAACACAACCCACAACAACTTCATGAACAGTACTAAAATCGGACCTCGTGGTTTTGACGTGAAATTGACATAGTTCTTACCTGAAATTGGTATCACTGTGTTCGTATGGTCTCCAGGAGCCGAATGGTGGTATTGGTTTCCTCGATCTGTGAAGGTTTGGTGGTCTTATGGCTTGTCCGTACATGAGGAGTAAAGAGAGACAAAGAGAGCTCAGGAGATAGAGAGAGAGTCTGAGAGTGACTGAGAAAGAGTGATAGACAAAGAGAGGGTGACGGGAAGTGAGGTGAATAAGTTTGTGTGGACCAAAATCATCCAACATGTAAAGATATAAAATATCCCATTGGTTCCAATTATTGTGGGCCTTGCATAATTAGTCCCCACACAAACACATACATACGTACACAACCCCGAAGGGGTAATTTCGTCAATTCACGTCTCAAAATAAAAATGCGTCGGGACGGGTTGTCACACTATCCTTTAATATTTTATTATCTACTCTAAGGGTATGGGAGAATGAGCTAAGCCTCACAGTAGGCTAGCAATAATGTAGTTTAAATTTTCCTTTGACGAAAGACCTTGTCAAACTTGAATTCACGTGATCAATTACAACCAAATGACAAAACCTTCCATATTAATTTCTATATTAACATACACACTACAATAATGATTTTGAGGAATTCAAACTTAATTAGTAAGTTGCTTAGCTGGATCCTAATCATTGGGTTTTATTTGGATAAAAATAAGGGTTTTTTGAACTTTAATCCTTCAAGAAGATTAAAAATTTTAAAAAAAAAATCTGGTGTTAGATTGAATATTAATTTTAGTCCCTAATGTGTCCTTAATTCAAAATAATTAATGTACATTTTATTTAATGTCTCCCATTAAATATTTAAATTTATTAATATACAAATTTTAATTTATTTTTTGACCAAAAAAGAGTTTTTTAATTTTTTTTAATTTATTTAACATTCTTCAAACTTGAAAGGCTCAATTAATGTACCTAAATGTTAGTATCGAAATGTGTGTACCTAAATATATTATATTTGAACTAATATATTTAAATGTTAGTACCGAAATATATGTACCTAAATATATGCACCGAAATGTATTAATATTAAATTAATGTATCTAAATGTGTGTACCGAAATGTATTATATTGAATTAATGTACCTAAATGTTTGTATTGAAATGTATGTACCTAAATGTATGCACCGAAATGTATTATAATGAATTTAATATACCTAAATGAAGAAGATAAAGTACATCGAAATATATTGTATAACAAAAATTAGTTTATCTAAATGTTCACAACAAAATATATTACGATGAATGAAATGAAAATAAAAATTATAATGAAATAAAATTAATACATTAAAAATTAGAAAGAAAAAGATAAATAATTAAAAAAATATAATTAATAAATGAGGTTATTAATGTATCAAGGGACTAAAATTAGATTTTGATCTCACTCATGTTTTTTATCTAAAAGTCATCTTTACCAAGGATTAAAATGAAGTTTTCTATAAAAATAATATGATAGGTTATAGGCTAGAAAAAATGAGTTTGGAGGGGAGAAGTTAAATTTTCAGGAAAAAAATAATATATAGATTGTCAATAATACATTGATATACTTCTGCAAATACCACCTTCACGAGGTCGATATTTGGAAGAGAAAACGTGTTTGGCGATTGAAAACTGCATTTGAGATTCTAATTCTCTATCCATGCAGTGCAGGCTGCATTATTGTAATTAAGCATCTTTTTATCCTCAGGGTTTAGCTTCATTTTCTCTCTTTTCTATTATTGTCGTATTGTATTCTCTTCTCGCATATATGACATCCTGACTAGACGTACTTTTTAACCTACTTGCCCATCAAACATCGGTACCACCCCTCCTCTTTAAAACCTACTCTCTTCTCTTCTGATGAACACACCTCAAATCCTACTACTCAGCACTGTTCTCTCAGTTTAATTTGATCTATCTCCTCCCTTGTTCTCCCCGGCTTCTTCGAAAAAGTGCTTTTATTATAAGCGATTAATTCGACAATACAGGGCTCTTAGAGAAAGAGCACCTGATAGAAGAGTTGGGGGAGGCTATTGCTTCATTGGAGAATGAATGGAAAAAAGGGTAGTAATAATATTGAGATTAACATCCCTTGTTCTGTGACCAATGTCAAACAGTATGAATCCAGCAAGGGAGAAGAAGGAGGCTTCTCCCTTAAGGCTTGGGTGTGCAACGTTTGGGAATTTGCCAGAGAAGATAGCAACAGAGTGAAATTCTCACTGAAAGTGGGGCTGGCTGTGCTTCTTGTGTCTTTGCTTATACTCTTCCGAGCACCTTATGAAGTTTTTGGCACCAATATCATCTGGTCTATCCTCACTGTTGCCATCATGTTCGAATATACAGTCGGTACGTACGTACGTGCATGCATACATAAAAACCAATGCATGCATGCATAAGCACATATATTTATGCCAATTCATCCTGTACATGCTAACTACTTAAGATTTAGCTAGCTAAGGTTACAATATATATATGTGGATGGTAAAAAGAGCATATCCAACTACTCATGCATATTACGTTCCATGTTTGCAAGTAATTTAAGATCAATTAGCATATTAAATCATAGACGGTGATAGCTGATTTCGTATACCAATTTATAATACGTAGTACAATGTCGATATTTGAACAAAGCCATGTGTATATATATATATATATATATATATATATATATATATATATATATATATATTTATATATATATATATATATATTTATATATACACCATGTATCAAGTAGTAACCCGACACCAAGCAAATTATTAAATCATGGGCGGTGATAGCTGATATTAGAACCTGACACAATCATATATACTTTGATATGTAAACCACTTATTTTGTTTATATATAGAAGCCCATGTAACATGTATCATTGTTGTTCTAGGTGCAACTTTTAACAGAGGATTTAACCGAGCTCTTGGGAGTTTGCTTGCCGGAGTCTTGGCCATTAGTGTTGCTCAAGTAGCACTAAGCTCTGGACGCGTAGCTGAACCTGTCATCATTGGCTTTAGCATCTTCATAATCGGTATGTCACACATCGAATATCCCCAAATGACGATCATAAAAGCCATACAAACACATAGAAATTGATCAAATTATCAAACACTTATTATTTTTGATGGAATTAATTGATTATTTATGCAGGAACCATTACATCGTTCATGAAGTTGTGGCCATCACTCGTGCCATATGAGTATGGGTTCAGGGTCGTACTTTTCACCTATTGTTTGATCGTTGTTTCTGGATATCGCTTATCGATGGGAAACCCGATGAGGACAGCAATGGATCGACTCTACTCTATCGCCATCGGAGGGTTTGTAGCTGTCTTAGTGAACGTGCTTGTTTGCCCTATTTGGGCTGGTGAGCAATTGCATAAGGAGATAGTCAACAACTTTAACTCGGTAGCTGACTCACTTGAAGGTATACCAAAAATAATCGACTAGTATTTTTAATTTCTAACCACGGTGAAAATTGCAAATCCTATATGTTAATAATAACGTGCATGCAATGTACGTACATAAACCTAAAAACATGACATGCATGTAAATCCCATGCTAGACATGGACTACATTTTCGGACCACATCTTGATTACGTCAATTATATATCAACCGCTCATAATATTTGATATAACAAGTAGACTCCACTTGACACATAACGTGATTCTTTAGTTTAATATTCACATTATAACATAGTAGCAGAAAAAATTATAATATTCTTTATTTGTTAATTGATTTTGGGATTAGATGATCATATTTTATCATAACGTACAGAGAAATATAACCATTTATATATATGTTTATTATAATTGTTCTCAGAATGTGTTAGGAAATATCTAGAAGATGATGGGTCAGTGCACCCTGAATTCTCCAAAACTGTTATGGATGAGTTTCCAGATGAGCCTGCTTATAGGAAGTGCCGGAACACATTGAACTCATCAGCAAAACTGGAGGCTTTGGTAATAATTAATTTAACTTGTTTAATTAACTAGTTTTTATAATATTAGTTAAAAGTTAACCTGAAAAAAGTTTGATCATACATTTTTGAAATGCAAGGCTGTCTCGGCAAAATGGGAGCCGCCGCACGGCAGATTCAGGCACTTCTTCTATCCCTGGTCAGAATATGTCAAAGTGGCAGCAGTTTTGAGATATTGTGCTTATGAGGTTATGGCACTTCATGGGGTTTTGCACTCTGAAATTCAGGTATATATTCTCCTACTCCATGTGTATACGGGAAGCCTTTTGAGTTTGATTTTTAACAATGTAAAGAGTCGTTCTTATTTACATGCAAATCACAAATTGACACATATAAAGAAGTAACTCGTTAAAATCATAAAAGAAATTTTCTTACACACAACTCAAACTGTAATTTGTCGGCGAGAAAAAATGGCTTAATTAACATTTTTAAGGCCTAAATATAATATAGAATCAGATAGGCCTGAGTCATAAACTCTTTTCCCTTATACAATTAGAAGCTGGGGAATATTTGGAAAGAATTAAGAGCTGGCTGGGAATCAAAGGAAACAAGTTATACGATGTGTTTATTCTCTTGGTGTTGTTAGTGTCCAATATTTAAGGACCAGGAATTAAGAATTGGCACTAGAATAAGAATTAATTATTATTATTAGGAGCGAAGTGTCATTGGCACTCTAAAAATCTCATTCTACACTCCTTACAAGTGTATTTTTCTTTCTAAATATAGAAAATTTAGAATGTAAAATGAGAATTTTAGAGTGTCAATAACAATTTCGTTATTATTATTATTATTATTAGACCAATGCTAAAAGGCATGACGATGATCAACTGGTTTGTTTTTAATCGTCATTCTCAAGCATGTAAAAGGTATTCCTATGACCTGATTCACAACCCCAACTGAATTTGTTCAGAAAAAACAAACAAAAGTTAGTGGGGATTGTGGGGCCTTAAAACACCTTCACTCGAGAAGCTTGTGTACAACTAGGTATATTTCGTTTTTCTTATGTCGCTTATCACTAATTGTGCCTCGTGATGAAAGCGATAAATACAAAAAATAATTTTTTGAGATATAATTGGTTAAAATTAGTTTTAAATGGGATGAATTGGGTTTATTGCAATGGTTATGACAAAAAGTATGAAAGAAATTATTTGGATAACATTAATGTAACGGATGCCAAAATTTTAAATCAAATGATGTAGTTGATGATTGTATTAATACTTTTTTTTAGTATATTGGTATTTTTACACTAAGGGGAGAAGCAGTTTGACTAAACCACATAATAGACAGCCTAATTTGGTATCGAATTTGTCATCCACGAGATTCGAACCTAAAATCTCTCACTTCTAAGCAAAGATGAATAACATCAAACCGTACTACTAAATGGCAATGATTGGATTAATACTTTGTTTATTTCTAAGTGGTGACACATCATTTGATTTGCAAATTTGACTTAAAATTTTAATCTCCCTGCCATTATCCTTTAAGTAAAACAATCTGTGTGATGATAATCTGCTAATAATTTGCATTTATTTTATTCATTGATTGATGTTTAGGCACCTTACAACCTCCGGATTACATTCCAATCGGAGATCCGAGATGCGACGAGCCACGCCGCAGAACTGGTAAGGAGTCTAGGCAAAGACATCGGCGACATGAAAAGAAGCACCAGAACATCCCTACTCAAGAAACTCCACAGCTCAACAGAGCGACTCCAACGCGCCATCGACATACACTCTTACCTCCTCACATCGCCGTCTGAACCCCCGGACACCAACACCTACTCCAAGCCACTCATCAGGCTCTCTCTAACCTTGTCGAACACCTTCTCCGATGTCACCAGCCAACTGGCTGATCTCGACAGCAGCAACAGCCTCGAGAACTCGAGCCAGCAACTTAACCAGAGCACGCAGCAGCAGCAGCAGCCGCAGACAGAGCCTAACAGTTACCATGAGCTGATGAGGAAGCAGTCAAGGAGGCAGCATTACTCGTGGCCACCTCGACAGGTTGATGCTTTTGAAGAAGAGGGACCTGCCGGAGACTTCTTGCCGAGGATGAAGGCGTTGGAAAGCACTGCGGCGTTGTCCCTGGCCAACTTCACTTCCTTGCTGATAGAGTTTGTGGCCAGGCTTGATCACTTGGTGGAAGCAGTTGATGAGCTTTCTAAACTGGCCAAATTCTAACTTGACAAGAGGGGGATCATGGTATACAAAGGAAAAGGTCCACATATGCAGACTTAATACGAAAAATAATCATGTAAAAATTGTGTTGCAGTTTCAATAAAAAGGAAAAGCCAGAAATAAGTTCCAAAATTTTGACCTATTTCCCAAGGATTATTTATAAAACATCGTTAATCGGTTTTATTATCTTCTTAACCCTATTGTCAATCCCTAATTCCTACTTTCAAATTCCTCCGTCCAAATGGAACCCTAACCTGATGGACTATTGGGTGATTCTTGATGTGAGTTTCTTGGATGAAGTTGCGTACCTATAAGAACATGTAGCGCATGGCCGCTTAGCATTAAGGTCTCTAGTCACTTATTAAGTGAGATGTCTTATGTTTAATTCTTGCCAAAGACGAGTTTGAACCACATTATTTCTAATCCATTGTGAACTCAAGCCACCTCCATCCCTTTTAATTTAAATAATATCGTTGGTTAAAATAAAAAAATGAAAAATTGTACGCATGAGTTATTTACTTTCTAACCAATATTAATGGCCTGTAAGGTGCTTCAACACTGAAAAGCAACTTTTGGACCCAGACTCCTATAAGTCATGCAAATCATCAAGGGAAATCGACCGAAACGATCATTTTACAAATCCATTAATATCATCATATACCAACAGCATCAATCAAATATTGGCGACGTACCGATCAATTACTGAAAAACTATAATTTCAACAATTGAGATTTATAAATTTATCATTTCAGCCAATTTCTCAATTAACTATCAAATCGCAATACATTTAAAGAGCAAAATTTTATTAGCAACTAAATTGCAAGACAGGCAAGCAAATCAAACACGGCAAACGAATTATAATGATCTCAGAAAAAGGCTTTTATTGCACCAGAATTTCTGACAAACTGACCGACCCTACAGGCGGTATAACCTTACCTGTATTCACAAACAAACTGCTGGAACGACAGACATATTTACAGGAAAGAACACCAAAGACCTGACACTCCAACTTCTAACACTACGCCCTATCTTGATATACCCATAACAACTGTTACACTAACATCTTTTAAGCGCTTACGGGTTCTCTCCATTCGAACCAATGAATGAGAACTGACTTCTAATGTATATCAAAGGACTAAACCAAACTAAGAAACATAGGATACAGACATGCTGACTACCTGAGAAACACTTGCCAACCACTGAGACCGAATCAAAGAACAAGATAGGAAATAGCCTTACATCCAGTTCTGATGCATCATGTACTTCTTTGGCCCAGATGGATTGCTTCCCATGCTGTTTGCGTTGGAATCTGACCTGTCGCCCGCCACCAACAGAGCCATCAGACTTCCCCCATGCACCCTGCCTTCTGGCAGGAGCGTGGGGACTGAAGATTCACCACCATGTTTCAATTCAGAATAAGCTCCAGTTGCTGAAGTCCTTCTGCCACTCACGATATTCATCACATCAACATTCATGTCGTCAGCAATGACTACTTCTTTCATCTTCTCCAACTTCCCAAGTTTAGGGTCTTGAACCATAGGTCCCAAAGTAATACCTCCATGAACCCTGTTATCTTGAACCAGACCACTATGGAGGGCACAGAGGCCCGTCTTCCCCCTTGCAAATGAGTTACAAGAGGCGCTAGCTTGGCCACCATAAAGTGACCCCGGATGGCCCCATGAGCATCTCTTCCCTCCACCATGAGCCTTGCAGAAGTCAGTGCTGCCTTGCGCACTCTTACCACACCCTTCAGACTTGCACCTCTTTCCCCCACCATGTCGGACACAGTAGTCAGTTCGTCCCCTCGCACTCTTTGTGCACTCAGGCATGGCACATCGCTTGCCACCCCCGTGTGCCACACAGAAGTTGGTACCACCATGCACGCTCTTTTTACAATGCCCACCACCTTGGAATGCACACCTTTTCCCTCCACCATGGCCTTTGCAATAGGGTGTGCTCCCTTCAGCTCCCTTGGTGCAACCAGGAGCAGTGCACCGCTTCCCCCCACCATGAGCCTTGCAGAACATTGTACTCCCTTGCGCCCCTTTTGTGCATCCTATAGCTTGGCATCGACGGCCTCCTCCATGTGAGATGCAAAGGCCCGAAAGCCCCTCCGCGCTCTTTGTGCAATTTTCTCTTTGACATCTCTTGCCACCACCATGCCTGATGCACAATCCTGATTTCCCTCTGGCAGCTCGAGTGCAACCTTCATGACTGCACCTCCGGCCACCACCATGAGCAATACAAAAGTCTGTACGTCCTTCTGCACTCTTTGTGCACCCAAGGAATTCACATCTCCGGCCACCACCGTGGGCCTTGCAGTACACTGTCCTGCCTTCAGCGCCCTTGTGACAGCCAGATCTTTGACACCTCCTACCACCACCATGAGATATGCAACGGCCCGAGGCACCTCTGGCACCCTTTCCACACCCTTCAACCTGGCATGTCTTTGAATTAGAGCTGCGATGCTGTGACTGTTGTTTCCGTGTTATCCCAGAAGAAATACAGGTGACTGAGCTATTTGGTGTGGTTAACATGCTTGATGAGAGATCCAGAACAGTAGCAGTAAAGTCAATCTTTTGTGAAACCTCATTGAAAAGGATGCTAGGCCCTGGGTTGAATGAAGTCTGCAATGGTTGCATGGAAAACCTTCGCTTCAAAGGGAATGAAGTTACTCCATCTGCATTTTGGGCCCTACCAGCCGCCAATGGCAACTCCATGCCTGAAAGGACCGAGCCGGGACTTGGATTGACACTAGTGATTTCAGATTCAGACAACCCAGTGGAGAGACTTAACTCCAAGTCAACCTTGGGCTGCAGTTCCAGTGCTCTCTTAGCAGGTTTCCTAGGGCTAGGTATCTTTTCATTTCCAAGATGACGAGCAAAGTCCAATTCAAAATCCATCGAGGACTCCTCATCCATTTCTTTGGCTGAAGACATTGTAGTGCAAGCAGTAGCTGAGCTCCCCTTGCTGTCTGAGGAACTTGTTGAATGGCCAAGCCCAAGAGCCAGTGAAGAGCCAACATGCTGGGTCAAAGATCCACCAACCAAACTCCACTTCCGTTTGATTCCTTTTGGGCTTGTTATGTAAGCCATTGAAGAACCAGGGGAATTAAGCCGTAAGGTAGTATCTGCAGAATACTCCCCTCCAGCTCCACCAACTTGCATGGAGTTGCCCACGGTCTTGAAGGCATTTGAAGAAAAATTTGCAGCGAAACCCAGACTCTGCAACCTATTGTCCATTAAGTAACAACTAAAATAATTTACACAGACCTAATCGAATTGCAACAGAACAGTGCCAACTTCTGGGCTATATAAAATTATCTACAAAGTTAGAGTTAGATGTCTCTGGGAGAGTACATCCCACCCCCACTAACAAATCCTGATGTATCACGCCGATCCATTTCGACCACAGAATTTAAACCAAACTTTTGCTGGTCAACCGCAGCAGAACATGAATCTTACGAAACTTGATTTCTTTACAGCATCATTGTGACAATAAATCATCCTGCATTAGAGTAAAGAGTTGTTATACTAAAGTAGCTAAATCTCACAGGTGACAACACCGCCCATTAGAAAAAGGTCATAAAAGTTCCAAGTATAAGAAAATGTTCAAGCTATAGAAACATAGGAAGAAACAACAGAGGTGATCATATCAACCTTGAATCCGTTCGATCTACTCCAAATTGAGAAGAAAGCAGATCATCGTAAGCAGAGAAAGAACCAGCACCTCAGAAGTCTACAAAGCAGAAGAAAAAAAAACCAGTTATCATAAGAAGAGAGTATGCAGTAACATAGACAGTTATGACCGAACAACTATAGTACATTTGCAAAATTGGTAGGCAGACAAGAAAATAAGAAGGGTGATTAAAGAGGAAACAAAATCCTAAAAGAAAAACAAATCAAACCAATTAATTCTCACATGACAGCTCAAAAAACACCGAATAAATAGCCATTAATTCAAACAAAGAGACTTTCCCAAATGGCTTTCAAGACTCCCAACCTTCTTTTTCAGGCAAATAACTAAAAAAGAAAGGGGGATATACGCATATATGATTTAACGAATTCGGCAAACCCAAATTGAAAGGGTTTAATTTCTAACTACCTGAATGCTTCCGGAACAGATTCAAACACATAATATATAGGAAACAATTAGTAACTCAGTTCATCAAATTAACACAAAACATAATCGGTTTCATTCTAAACACGAAAACAAATTTTTTCTTTCACAAAATATCAAAACAAATAAGAAACAGAGATATAAAGATCATTATATCAATTTCAACGTAATTTTTATAGGAACCCACAAACCATAAGAGATAAATCAACAGAAAACAAATTGAAAGGTACAAAATTGGCAAATAAATCGAAACAAAACGGGAAAAAAATGCAAATTTGTCAGCAGATTTGTGTAATACTAATCACAAGTCTACAAAAAGCAAATAAAAATTCATTGAAACGTGAAAATTAAAATAAAATAGAGGTGGGTGGGGGCACCAACTAAATCAACAGAGCCAAGCTAGGCTTTGTTTGGCTGACAAGAATATCCAGTTCATAACTCCTTCAGCTCACTCAGCCAAACAGTTGCTTAACCTAATATCTCAAAACCCACTCTTAAAAAAAAAAAATATATATATATATATATATATATATGTATACAAATATGTATAGATAAACTAAAAAACAATAAAATTGATAGCAAAATGAAAGCAAAGTTCCTCAAAAATCTCCCCTTTTATTTCTCACCCAGACTACAACAACAAACCAAAATTTCCAGAAATTGGAACAAAAAACAGAGAAAACACTTCAAAAACAGAGTTCAAGCGTCGGCATGACAGCACCGACCGAGAATTAGCGACGAAATTTTTCTCAGTAATTACCTCAGGTTCGGATTGGAATAGTCTGGATGCGGCGGTGCGAGGTAGACGTCAAGGTTTTAGGGTTCTTGAGAGGCGCCGGCTGGAGAGTGGATGAGTCGGCGAGAGAGAGAGAGACAGAGAGATGCGGAAATGACGAAGCAAGCGGTATAGGGGTGCGCGTGTTAATAAAAAAAGGGGGGAGGCACGTGGAAAAACAGACGACTGTGGGTTGTAACAATATAACCAGGGTTACTTGTCAGGAGAGATGGAGAGAGAGAATCATGGTAATAAACGGTTCCTATTTTTTTCACACAAGTTGCCACTTCGGTCTTTTTTTTCTTTTTCTTTTTTTTTCCCTTCTTACCTGTGGAAAATATATTTTCCTAATCTTGGATCATGTGTTGACAATGTGCATAGCCATGCCTAACCAAATGAGAAAGGGGTGTGCAATCCACACACCCCTTTTTACTTCTCACACACCCTTGTTAATTTCTGTTCGTTAGATCTTCTTCAATTCATCCGATCCGATGACCGAAATCTAAAAAAGCGTGGGAGAAGTAAAAAGGGGTGTGTGTGGATATCACACCCCAATGAGAAATTATGTATTTAATGAATAATGTGACATGTTGATGTGGTACAAAGATAATAACAATAACGCGTGAGGTGTGTGGATGTAAATTTCCATCTTCTTTTTCTTGAACAAAATTGCACCTAGGTTTTTGGAGAAAATGGGGTGGAATTCATAAGGGTGTGGTCGGCCCCTTTGGAAAAGATAGGAACCTACCACATTTAATGGTTTTTTTGGTGTAATTTACAATTAATTAGCTAATTAATAAATTAGTTGAGTGATAAATTAATTAATTAGCTAATTAATATAATTTAGGAGAAATAATTTGGGAGTTACCTTGTGAGGGAGATTTGATGAGGGTGGATGAAATTGGTTTTGAATAAATACCTATTTTGATCACTTTTGACTAGGGGTGGGTTCAAAAAACCGAAAACCGAACCGGACCGAGACCGAAAAAAACCGAACCGAAAAAAAAACCAAACCGAACTGAAACTCTCAAACCGAACCGCACCGAATCTACCCAATTCGGTTTCGGTTTTTGAGGTTCGGAAACCGAACCGAACCGATATATATATTTAATTAAGTTGGTTTCAGTTAAACTTTCGAAGTTAGAGCGTATGGTTTCGAACCCTCCTCATGCCTCCCGGATTTTGGAAATTTTTTCCAATTTTTATGAGAAATCAACAAAACAAATCAACAAAACCCTCCGCATGGTTTCGAACCCCTTCCCTCCAAGTTGGGAATAGCAGCCGCAAGCCAACTTGACAGGAGGCTTTGTGCTGCTATAATTGTACAAGTATAATATTTATAGGTATTCTAAAACTGAACCGAGCCGAAACCGAACCGAGAAAAACCGAACCGAATACAAACCGAACCGAACACAAATCGATAGAAAACCGAACCGAACCGACCCGAACAGTGATTTCGGTTTGGTTTTCAGTTTTAGCAAAAAACCGAACCGAACGGAACCGAACCCACCCCTACTTTTGACCTTGATTGAGTCATGATTGTCCACTGCTTTTGCGTGCCTCGAGAGTAATTTTGTCTTTTTAACCCTAGAATCCACGTGTCGCCTCCATATTTTTATCGATTATTTTTTGCTCCACAAATGCCTCCACATCTGTTGGGCTACTCACTGGAAAAGGCAGCAGGTGTACAGATCTCCAACTTTGATGCAAATTCTCATTTGGACTTGGAATTAGATTCTTCTAGGAAAGGGAAATAAATTGCCTCCAAATCTTATTTAAGTCTACCTTAAGTAAGGGATTAAATCAACTTCGGAGGGCGATTATTTATCCCTACAAGAAAGAGAGAAAACTAGAGGATATTTGTTCCCCCTCCCCTAGCACTTTGCTAGCCTGTGCAAAGAACCGCCTTTCGTTGATTTCTGTCTTCTCCGCGCTGCACCGATGTAAGAAAAATTAATTCTCCTTGTCTTTTTCTTGGGTGGGCAGCCATCAGGGTAGTGCAGCACGTCGGCTGGTAAGGGCCAGGAGTCCGCTTGGCATGGGTCAAGGAGGTGGTGTGGCAAGGGCCATTGCTTGTGCTGCTCAGCTTGACTGAAGTCAAGGATTGGCTTGACGTAGATCGAGGAGGTGGCATGGCATGGGCCACAGTTTAGGCTGCGTCATCTAGGTTGCTTCCCAAAAATGAGGAGACTACTTGAGTTTGATTTCTTAGCTGCCATAGATTGAGTAGTCAAGGATGGAGCTGCCAAGATCGAAGTTGTTAAAGATGAAGTGTCAGATGAGCGAACTATTGAGTGCAAAGTGGCTGCTGCCCCCTGATCATTTTCTACCTAGTTTGTCTTCAAGCATTTGATCTTTTGAGATATGTGGCGTTCTCGCACTGGAAAGCTTACCCAAATGGGTGTCGGGGAATTAATTTACCATATCGCACTAGAGAGCAATTAGTTTACCTTCTTGCATTGGAGAGCTTACCCATATAAGTGTCGAAAAATTGGTAGTTTACCCATATGGGTGTCGGGGAATTAGTTTACTCTTTCGCACTAGAAGGCAATTAATTTATCCTCTCGCACTAAAGAGCAAACCTATTTGGGTGTCGGGGAATTAGTTTACTCTCTCGCACTTGAGAGTAATTAGTTTATCCTCTTGCACTGGAAAGTAGACCCATATGGGTGTTGGGGAATTGGTTTACCCTATCGCACTGGAGAGCAATTAGTTTATCCTCTTGCACTAGAGAGCAGACCCGGATGATTGTCGGGGAATTAGTTTACCTTATCACACTGGAGAGCAGACCTGAATAAGGGTTTGAGTAGTCGTTATAGATAGCAGTTAAGCCTGGCTTATGAATAACTTCTTGAATCTTCAATGAGAATACAAAAACAACTCTACTAGAAGGTAGAAATTACATAACAAACTGGATAATCCTCAGCTTGCAAGGTCTTGTTTGTCGAGCTGCTTGAGACTTTGAACTTATTTGGAAAAGCCCTGACAGGGTTCAAGGGGTGATAGAGATTTCCCTTGCTTATGTGGGCCATGTCGTTGACTTGTCAAGATACTCATCATACCAGCCCTCATGTGTCAGCTTCTCAAGGTACTGCTTCCACTTTTGGCAGCCATTAGTAGTATAGCCTATTCCTTGATGGAATGCGCAATACTTTATCTGATCCAGCCTGGTAAGATTACTTTTTATGGGTGGCAACAGCTCGAACCAAGGTTCGTTGTTAAGCTTACAAAGACTTTGGCCAACAATCTTGGCCTTCTCCGCTTTGAACCTCTTGACATAGCCGCGAATTATCTCCCAAAGGCCTTTTATGATGTTGAAGAGATGATTGAATGTCCTTTTGATTGAGCAGCTAGACGAATACTCCTTAGTGAAAACTAAGGAAAGTTAGTTGAAACTCCAGATTAATTGTGGTAGTAGGGTGTGAAACCAGTCTTACACCTCGCCTTGTAGAGTCATGGCAAAAATTTTGCACATAAGCACGTTGTTGTTCCTGTAAAGGATCATGGTACTGTAGTGCTTGAGATGTCAATCCAGATTTTCGTCTCCTTTGTACAGAGTGTAGTGAGGTATAATGAACCTGCGGGGTGGATTTGTCTGTTCAATCTCATCCGTGAATGATGACATGTTTATGTCAGTCATGTCTCGTTGAAGCGCATCATCAGCAGTTTCGTTGAGCTTGAAATTGCTCAATCGTTCAGTCAAGAGCCTGTCAACTTCTTCTTGAATTTGCCTCTACTAAGGCAGCAGAACTTTCGACAGCTCTCGATCATGACCTATTGGTCTAGGCCACTCTTCGTTATGCTCGACTCATCTATGTATTGGCTACGGTGCATATGGCACATTCCTGGCAAGAAAGCAGGCTATTTGCAGGATACTGATTGAACTTGAGTCAGATTGAGTGACTGCTTCTCTCCATCCGTCGTGCTACCTACTCCGATGTGAGGTGGAGAATGCTCATTGTGAGCCTAGTTATGAATAAACACTTCGCCTGAAAAGTTGTCTATGTTGATAATCGGAGTGTGGCTTTAACCGTGAATGTATGCTTGTCTGTGGGCTTGATCGGGAGTGTATGCTCATCCGCGCGCTAAGACAAGAGTATACTATATCCCAATGACCCAGGCGGGAGCGTAAACTGCTAAAATGCTCAGATCATGGCTGGTTGAAGGGATGTTTGCCGGGACGCTGCTGGAGAAGTTCATTATTTGCCCTTGTCATGCTTCGGGACACCTCGTCTAGGGCACGTTGCATCTTGGTGCGCTGCAAAAGCTGATTCACCAAGGTCGTCTGCCGTGTGAAGACGCTTGTCAACTCTATGACTTGTCGAGACAAGTGTGGTTTGCCATTTAGGTTGGAAGAGCTTGGACAGTATGTGTCTCCTTAAGTAGTGGAAGTGTAATGGACTCTAGGCGCGAGATTTGAGTTGGAAAACATCAAGTCTATAGAAAAATGGGGTGAAAATGCCCTCGGTCCAATCGTTGGTCCAACCGTTGGGATCGCCAAGTAAGCAACGAGAATGGATTGGGCTTTGAAAGTGGGCTATGCCATGTGCGGGGTGCTTAGGCACAATGCGGCGCTGGGAGAGTATTGGATCTAGGGCGAGGGAATGGTCAGCGCAACTTGGGCCTGCGATGCATCTTAGGTAGCGATTCAAGCTTGCTCACGCTGGGCTCGGCTCGGCTGCCCTGCGACGTGGGCTGCAAATTGGACCACATGTTGGGCTACTTATGTAGCTGCTGCCAATGCCTAGGCCTTGGCTTGGTCCTGGGTTTGGGTTGTTATAGTGGCAACACATAAGGCCATAGTCTACTGCTATGTAACTGGCCCACTCCCCACTACCACGATGGTACCTGTGGCTGCCATGTTGGTGGTGCTCCGTGGTGGCAAAGTTGCTCCTCTTGCCATCGCAATCTCCATCACTTAATCTGAATCTTTGAACGTAGGAAGTTTCATTTATTATGGTTTCCAAATTTCTTGTCATTGTATTTTTCTTTTAGGTTTATTCAAAGAATTTTATAAAAAATTCTAGGAAGTAGAACATACAAAAAAAAATGAATGAGAAATTAGAAACATTGAATGCGAGAGTCTTCTTTGAGTGTGTGAACTAAACTCTTAACGAGAGCACCAATTTGTGGATACAAATTTCTGCCTTTTTCTTCTTGGAAAAAATTGCACCTACAAAACAATTAACACCTTAGGTCAAGGCCAAGAGCCTCACGTGCCCACGATGAATAAGGGGGCTTTGGCCAAAGAGCCTCTGATGCCAAAGTTAGAATTTTGAGGAAAAAGTGTTTGGAGAATTTAGAGAATTTTGCCAGAGGATTCAACCTAGGTTTTTGGAGAAAGTGGGGTGGTATTTATAGGGATGTGTCCGACCCTTTTGGGAGAGATGGGAACCTGCCACATTTAGTGGTTTTTGGGTGTAATTTACAATTAATTAGCTAATCAATAAATTAATTGAGTGATAAATAAATAAATTAGCTAATTAATATAATTTGGGAGAAATAATTTGGGAGTTACCTTGTGAGGGAGATTTGATGAGGATGGATGAAATAGGTTTTGAATAAAAACCTATTTTGATCATTTTTGACCTTGATTGAGTCATGATTGTCTGCTGCTTGGCGTAGAAGCTTCGGTGTGCCTCAAGGGTAATTTTGTCTTTTTATACCCTAGAATCTACGTGTTGCCTCCATATTTTCTCGATTATTTTTTGCTCCACAAGGTGGAGTTTAAGTTGTTGTTAACAATTTTATTGTGACAAATGAATGGAAATTTCTTTGAATAGGTGGTCTGATAACATTTGTTTTAATATGTTTCCTTACTAAGATGATTACTTACATGGTGTGTTCGATGAATCACGTGACATACTAATGTGTTGTAAAAGTGAAATTGGTAACATGTGGAATATCCTGTATATAAAAATTATAATCCGCTGGAGTGATTGGTCAAGCCTGCCAATCAACTAAGATATATTTGTTAGTAACTAAATCTGATATTCAAATACCAATTTTTGTTCACAAAAACTATCCTAGTTAGCAAGGCTATAGATCGTTGCAAGTTATTAATGTGTCAAGTGAGCATGACAGTGAGCACATACCATTTAATTGTTCAACATATATATGTACCATGTATGTGTAGGTAGGATGTGAGACACAATAAACATAACTTGAACACAAGACATTTTTGGCCGGAAAAACCTATCTCTGGGTTAAAAAACTGAGGACTCTCCATTGAGTCCAATCCACTAGTGTAAACAAAAGTTCATACAAATATCACACAAGCTCAATTCTTAGATCCTTATATATGGAGCAACTTTTCCTTTGTGCAACCTTACCTTACACGAGATGGATTCCTTCGGTCTTCACGAGATGACAGCTCCTCATGAGCTCTTCACTTTATGGCATCGAGATCAACATGACTAATGATATGATATGATTTTATGATATGCACATGAAATCTAGATTCAAATTACCAGTCAAATTCTCCAGTCAAATAGTTGAAGGAAAAATCTAACTTAAATCCAAAAGTTTGCTCTAAAAAAACGAATTTAAAGCTTAAAACCAAACCAAGACATAAATGCAAAATCTTAAAACAATGCAACCCACCCTAATAGACAATGATTGGGTGTTTAATGCATGAGGAAGGTTTGGTAGTTAAGGTTTATAAATGGAGAGGATGCAAGCTTCAAACCTTTAAGGCAACTCTCTCTCTCTCTCTCTCTCTCTCTCTCTCTCTCTCTCTCTCTCTCTCAAACTAAGTTCTAAACCCCCAAGAATAAAATGAAACCCTAGGGAACAAATATACCCAAGGAAATTTGAATTTCCATCAGCCAACTTGTCTCCAGGACATTTGTCAGCTGCAAAAGAGATCTAGGTAGATCAATGACCAGAAACTGACTACTATCATAAAGGTGTTAGTCAGCCCATGTAGGTTGTCTTAATCTGTGTGCCTAGATAGCTAGAAGTCAACGAGCAAAACTGACTAAACAATCAAACTAGACAGAATGCAACACAAATAGAGATATGAAATGCATATGCATGAACAAACCTTTGAGTTGAAATGTGCCACTTCTTGAACATTTACTCCAGCAGCAACAACCCATAATCTGAGTATATTATAAATCTAGATTGATCATGTGTGATGGTTTAGAAGCCAAACACTTAAAGCTAGACTTTACAAAAATATTATATTTGTATTCAATGAACAACATGACATGATGATTTGGCGTAAAGATAATGACACGGAAAGTGGATTTGGGTTGTCATTAACATACTTGCTCCAACAAGTGAATGGAAACTCCGTTGATTATGCGGTGCCTCGATGATATTTTATTTACCTTGAACATATATCCATTCTTAGATAATCAAAGGATGTAATACACAATATAAAAGACAACACCAATATATAAGGATTTGTATCACAATTGGTCCCAAAAATTAGACATTCCAATCAAAATGATCCTTGAAATAAAAAATTGGGTACCCTAGAAAATTCATCAATTTAATTCCTCAAAATGAGTCTCATAAATCAATTTGGTCATTTCTTCTTTCTGTCACATTGTTTTTTTAGTGTGCAGATGTTGCACACGAATAGTTCCCACCTATCCAATTATATGGTGTCAAGTGAAATAATCATTATATTTTTTTTAAGATTTAGAAATTACAACTAACAAAACTAAAAATAAATAAGTAAACAACTAAAAACAAAAAGCATCATCGTCTTCTTTAAGGAGCAGCATCTCCTTGAAGAGGTACGGTCATTCGCATCGGCTCCACCTAGGCACTGGGGCACTCACTGTTAGCTGTAGCTCGGCCCATTTTTTTGGGCGAAAAAAAAATAGAGTTAGAAACTTAAGTCTCTTCTACACAAATAGAAATCTGAGGCCTTTGGTTGTAAAATACATGACAACCCCTTGTCCCTTTTATCACAGAAGAAAGTTGTGGTTTCAATATAAATGACAATATGAAGAGTAGTTCAACTTATACGCTCATGCAAGGTTCTATTTCTCATTAATATGGGATTCATGCTAAACACGGTCTCTCACGTGTAGCGAATTTTCAATCCTAACACGTGAATAATACAACAGGGTAATGTGAAGAGCGTGTGGCTGTTTGACTTCACGCATGGGACAAACATACTATGATACTATGAAAAAAGTTGTGGTTCCACCATAAACTCAATTGACAATATCAAAAATAGCCCAACTTACTGATTATAAGCCGATACAAAGTCTTTCATTATATCAATGTGAGATTCAGTCTCAACAATCGAATTACTACGCTAGTATGCTTATTTGTCAAGCATATCCAATGGTGACATGGTTTGTGTGCACTTTGGTTTGTGTGAAGTCATTAACAATATAACTTACATATTTCGTCGTCTCTTCCATTATCAAATTATAAAGTGTTGTGAAATTAGACGTTAGTTGCATAGTTAATCCCAAGTCATGTGCAATTTGTTTTCATCTTAATAATGTTTGTATTGTATGTTTGTTTGTTTGTTTGCTACCACATTCGTAAGGATGGGGTCCCTTTACTAACTCTAGTGGCATAAGGCGTACTTAAAATGACTTCACAAAAATAGTGAACATATTTCAAACACCATGTTTTGCTTAACCAAAACTCCATCACCCATCAATTGCTTTAATGCCTTACTTAGTTACATACCTAGCTTCATCTTAATAATGTTAAAATTTTAATTATTTTAATTTCATGACACATGCAATTAAGAAAGTTGTTAAAAAAGACAAAAGAAAACACATATTACAGATATACCACTTGAGGTGATACCAATGTGATTGATTCGAATAATTCCATTTACACTAACAAAAGACATTAATCGGGGTGGAAAGAAATTCAAGTGTCAGAGTTACAAGGAACTATTATTTTAAAATGCAAACAAAGAAATCTCATACAAAGTGAAAACAAATATTCAATTTAAACTAATAGAATTTAAAAAAGTGTTTTTGTTGGCATGTTCTCTTTCTATGTGTGGATGAGGGCTTTGAAGTTTTTTGGGAACGTAGGCAACGGTTAGAAAATTACTACAAGAACTAGATACACAAAATTTAAAAGAGAAAACTTGATATAAATCTAATTTTATAAGTAGCGTTCTCTTTTGTAACTATGAAAAAGGTTGTGCCTACATTCTGTTTAGTAATTGTGGGAAGGCATGTGTCAACCCCGTTACCAACTCACATTTTGCCTTAATCTCCTTATTTCTTTTTATTTCTTTACTTTTTCATTTTGTTGTAAACCTAGAGTGGAGGTTGAGTTGAAAATTTTTCGTCAAATATTTTTATTCTTATTTACTCATCGAATAAGTAGATGATCACGTGTAAGCTACCTATTTCATAGATTTGTGTTTTTTTTTTCTAAATGAACTTGCATCACAAGTTATCTGCGTATACGATATTTTTTTTAATAATCAACCTACATCACACATAAGCTGTGTTCTTTTTACCCATAGCACATGTTAATGTGTCTTTGATTATAGGTGTTAATATTGGGCACTTTTAGGCCCACATAGTGGTGTAGGTCGGGAAAGAAGCCACGAAAAGTCTAAGGTCCAAGGGGTTTAGTAGAAGATACTCCCGAGCACTAAAGCTGACTGCCTATAAGCTTAGCCCGGCTAGGACATGTAAAGAGCTTTCCAACCGCTAGAGGCACGTAGGCAGGCTGATAGCTTTATGGCACAAGTTGCTAAGAACAGGTCTACCCAAATGTCAATTAGGCCACGTGGCGGCTCACGGTGAATAGCAAAGACCTAGAATGGGAAGTAAAGGTGGCCGGAACGGTGCTCGAAGAGATGAGATTGGATAACATAGGCCAAGCAAGACGCTCATTTTGCATCAGTCTGAAAAGGTGCGTCATCTCGACTGAACACATGTCACTTCATCACCGAATGTCTGGCTGATTGAGCGTAGTGTACAAAATAGTAGCTAAATTGATAATGCAGGTGAAAGAGTCAGTATTGTAACAATTCGTAATTTATGATACTAAAGTGCCAATTTCAAAAGAAAAAGACAAAATCACTACTTCCTAAATCACAAGGATGCTAAATACAATTTGTTAAAATTGATAACATTCTTAATTCTTTTTTTAGTTGAGTGATAGCGTTAACGGCCTACATAGTTAGTTGTTAGGGAGAGGAGAATTGACATAATTATTTTTCGCCGCTACTGTAAAGCGTCATCTGCAACTTTCTTCATTCTTTTAAGTTGACGAAGTTAATTCATTTGTTGAAATCAACTTAATGCTCAATAACGTCCAAGTAAAGTCATTCATAACAAACCCACTCTAAAACAAATACACATTTCCTTTCTTCTATACAAAAACGATCTCTACTGTAATTGTTGAACCCAAGGTTCTAAAAATCGTTAGGCGCTAGTCGAGCGGTGGGCAGGGGCCTAGCGCCTAGGCGGTCTAGGTGAATTTATGTAAATTTATTATATATCTTGTAAATAAGTGCCTATTTACACCTAAAAAAATATATTTGTATACATAATAAAATAATGATAAGATGCAAATTACACCATTCCATAAGTATTGGATGAACTTGTAGTAAATCCATCATTTGCAAATTACGTACATCATTTTAATAAGTATATCACTATGAAACCAAAAAAGAAAAAAATACACAATTAATAAAAAACAATATTAAAAAAAGGGCCTAGGGTCGCATAGCCGCCTAGCTTCCAGCTGATTTTTTCAAACGCCTTGCCCAAAATCAGAGCAGGGCTTCACCGCCTAGACCGATTTTTAGAACAGTAATTAAACCTTTTGTAGTATCGTTTGTAATTAAGTAGAACATTAAAGTACGATTGATTGCACAAAAAATATACTCAAACACGTGAGAAATTTGTTATCCGACCTCCCAATAGCAATACATCACCTAAGCCCTCAATCACCTTAATAAAAGTAATAGCGTAAGTCAAACAATTGTAGTCCAGGAAATCGTCTAGAAAAGTTATAGTGTCAAATCTCCAAATAATTTTCTTCTTTTGTTGGATAATCTCCAACCAAACTAAGTAATCAAGATTAAGACAAATATTAATAAGATAATTGAACATACGTCCATATCCCTAGTGAATATCGTTGATTAGCTTACCATGGTTAACTTTTAACCAAACGTAAACTAGAGTGGTTAGTCTTAGAAGAGGGATACAATGAATCGGTCCAAGTTTTACGCACAAATACATTAACAGCCGAATGGAGCCAAAACGACGTTGGGCGGTAACGTTTTGTTTATTAGTTTGTGTACTGTCTCTCCATGTGGTGCTTCGGATCGGACGGTGGTGAAGCTCCCGCGAGCGTCGCGTGGCGATGCGAAGTCGGTCGATGAGATGTGAAAATAATTGAGATGCGTTTTGAGTTTCGCGTCAGCAGCGGCTCGTCACCGCTTTTTGTGCTCTCTCTTCCCTCTCCTTTCCTCCGACTCCCGTGGGCCCCACGCGCTTTAATATCTTGGAGACAAACCGCGGAGCCGTTGCGGTCGCGGTTTCCTGTTTCTGTGGCTTTAGCGGTTAATCTTGGAAGCTATTGTCACGCGTTCTGCTAAAGTGTCATATGGGTTGCATGTTCAACAGTGTTGCACGTTTCTTAAACTAAAGTTTTGATTTTTTTTTTTTTTTTTTTGAACAAAGACCAATTAATAGCTTTCATACGAAAATTCATCTTTTTAAGAATCAGAAAAATTTACAAACATTGGCAGAGCCAAGTACAAGGCTCTTCTAAGCTATAACATAGGGAGTGTTTTGAATCTTTAAGCTTCAAAATATTAGGGCATGTTTGGTATTTGATTTAGATCTAATGTTTTTAACTTAAAAACAAGTTTTGAATCACAAATTTAAGTCTTTGTTTAGTATTTGATTTGAATATAATTCTCACAATTACAACTCAAAAATATTTGAAAACAAAGCTTATTTGTTGAAAACATAAAAAGTGTGTTTTTAGACTTTTTTTTTCTTCCAAGATTCTCCACTCCCATGTCTATCTCTACCACTCACTCCCCCCTTTCTCTCCCTCTGTCTCTTTCTCTCTCTATCTCTCTCTCTCTACCACTCAATCCCGTCTGTCTCTCTCTCTCTTCTCTCTCTCTTACACACTCTCTCTCTCTCTTACCGTCTCTCTTACCCTCTCTCTCTTTTACCCCTCTTGTTGATACTCTCTTCTGTATAGCATTTTCAACCTCTTCCCACCTGCATCCACCATAACCACCAAACAAAGTTTGATTTTTCCTGTTTTGAATTAGTTTTGAGAAGTTGCATACCAAACAAAGTTTTGAATTTAAAATTTTTAAATCAAAACATGTGTTTTAAAAAAAAAAAAAAATTGAGTTATGTTCTCAAGTTAGATACCAAACAGGTCCTTAATTTTTTGGACTATTTTATGATTTTAATTGTTATATTCCACTTAGTAAATGAAAATTTTGAATCTTAGGATTACTTTTAAGGAAAATAAAAGCTAATAAATGTTAAATAAACTCATTACTTCGACCAATATTATAATTTAATAGCAATGAATTAAAATTTCCATCTACAATGGGCTAGTAATAATGTGGTTCAAATTCGTCTTTCGTGAAAATCAAACCTAAGACATGTCACTTACAAGTGAAGAGAAATACTACTAGACTGTAATACAAAGTGGCAGTATAAATTTCTTACTTCAAATTATTACTTTCAAGTTATATAGCTGTATATATGCAACAAAAGATTAAAATTTTGATTTCAATGTAATAATTTTAACTTAGGCCACCCACTGAATAATTTATGGCTATGCCATTGCTTACAGATGTATTTTAATCTGTCGTGGATACCATCATGTGATTTACCAGTGTTAAGAATCGAACTCACAACATATTAGCGTTGAATACAGACTAAAAATTCATTTCCAATTACTGAGTCACCCCAATTGTTGAATTGCCTATTTTATTTGGGAAATTGGTTAAAATTTTCAAATCTCAATTAGTATGTCGTTAATAATAAGGATTGTTATTAACACTCCAAAATTCTCATTCTACAGTCTGAACTTTCTATATTTAGAAAGAAAAATACACTTATGAGGAGTGTATAGTGAGATTTTTGGAGTGCCAATAACACTTCCCTAATAATAAACTATTATTCTCTAAATTTTTAATCTTTACGTCATCGAGATTTAATTAATATGTCAGTAATAGTTGGTTTTGATCAAATTCAATAACTGAGTTCAGTTTATAACCTTTGGGGTGTGTTTGTTGCATCGGACTATTTCGGACTGGACTAGCTTCAAGGACTAAGCTAGACTGGCTTAGAATAGACTAAGCTGGACTGATTTAGTGAAGCGTTTGGTAAAGTATCGGACTAAAAAAATATGACTCTAATATTATATTATTTAATCTATATCTATAATATTTTATTATTAATTTAATCTATACTACTAATATTTATTATTAGTTTATCATTTTTCATTTTCTAGAATCATTTTCCAGACCAAGTCTATCCAAACCTGTCATCTTTTACTCCGCCCACTTCCTCTATCTAAACCTCCCAAATACCCCACAAAACTATATTCGAAATTTCTAATAAATTAGACACTTGAATCAGAACCCAAAATCCCAGAAACCTCAAATCATAACCCAAAATCCCCAAAACCTCAAATCATAAACCCAAAATCCCCAAAAAGAAAAAAAAATCAAATCCTTCACTCTCAGAAAACTCTATTCGCCATGGCCGTCACCTATCAAGCTCTCCACCTTTGTCTTCCGGCGAGGGCCCAGGTGGATCAGAGGTGAATCAGACGACGACGAGACAGTGGTTATGATTCTGGGGTCTCGTTCGAATGAGATGACAACGAGAGATTGGGTTTTCCGGTTGAGGTTCGGGGCGATGAGAGAGTGGTGGTGGTCTAGTGGTGATCTCACCAAAGTTGGTGAGTATAACTAGTGGTAACTCGCTGTTCGTGAGAACAGAGAGCAGATAAAGGACGCGATGCTAAGGAGAGGAAGGGAAGGTCTTAGCAATCCCATGGGTATTGGGGGGTCTTGCTAAGAACTCTTAGCAAATGAGTTTGTCCGTGCGAGTCCCCTTTAGTCCCATTAAACATAATCCCAGTACTGAACAAACAGAGGACTGGACTAATAGTTAGTCCAGTGATGCTTTGTGAGGGCAAACAAACGCCCCTTTGGTACTCAATTTCTCAATTTGATGGATTTTACAATTTTGACTTGATTGCATAAAGTAAATTAAAATTTGTCAAATTTCAAATGATAGGGACTAAAGTGGAAAGCTAGCAAAACTTACAGATCAAAAGGGCAATTCATTGTGTAGCAACAATTTTTTCCTATTTTTCTTTTGGTAAAATTTAATATTTTTGTACTATTGAATAGGTGTTGATCCTAAAAACTAGCTATCTTACGTGGTGCGCAAGTCGAGTAATTAATAAGTTAACTATATTTTTCGGTTGAATGCGGAGCGTGTCAACTTGTCGGTTGAGTTCGACTGGAGATTAAAATTAATGTTGATGTGGTGTTGGGCGCATTGCTGACTTCTTGATCTCACAACTATGGCCAAGGAAGGAACATGTCTCGGCCTTCAGGTTCTAGAGCTTGAAGATAAGGCTGCTAGTTCTGCGAAGTTCAATATCAAATTCGGCTTTCAGTGTGCAGAATATAGTAACTTGGTAACACCTAGTGGATGCAAATTTCTGCCATCTTATTCTTTGACGAAAATGCACCTGTAAAATAATAACACCTAAGATTAAGGCCAAAAGCCTCACGCGCCCACGATGAATGAGGGGTTTTGGCAGAAGAATCTCCGATGTCAAAGTTAGAATTCTGAAAAGAATGTGTTTAGCAGTTTGTGGGTAGTAAATCGCTTGGTGTTTTAGTTGGATAATAAGGTTATTTATAGGGAGTGGCCGACCCTATTTGGAGAATAGTGGCCGGCCACATATGGTGAAATTGTGTGAGTAATTGCAAGATATTATGTGAAATAATATCTTGTAATTAACATGAAAGAGAGAAAGCTATAGGATATTATGTGAAATTGTGCCATTAAAGCCTATTTAAGCCTACCTTAAGTAGAGGATTAAATCAACTTCGGATGGCAATTATTTATCCCTACAAGAAAGAGAGAAAGCTATAGGATATTTGTTCCCCCTCCCCTAGCATTCTTCTTTGCTTGCCCGTGCAAAAAACCGTTTTCCGTTGATTTCTTTGCCTTCTCCACGCCTCACCGAGTTAAGAAAAATTTAATTTTCCTTGTTTTCTTCTTAGATGGTGCTGCCGCAGGGGCAATTGTGACATCCCGTTCCAAATTTCCCATATCCTCGACGTGAAATGACAATTTTGCCCTCGAATACGTGGGAACAGATGTGGTTTTGGGTTTGGTTTTGGGCTTGGGTGCCCTAATCATTTAAGCCCAAAGATTGGGCTGATATTTGTTTGACATACACACACCCGTACCCACACATGCACACACGTACACAACTCCACCTTCTCCCTCTCTCTCGAACTCTCCTTCACTGTGCTTCGTACGGACACACACTCACCTCGCCATTTCGACGCAGATCGAACGTAAGGTAAGCATATTCTTAACCTTTGAGACTCCCTGAGTAATTATATACTGGTTTTAGGTTAGAAAACCCTAGGGTTAAGTCGAAACCGTAGATTAATAACGAGGTACTGTTCATGAACTTTGGATTAGTTACGTTTTAGGTGAAAATAAGATCACCATTCGTCTTAAAATTGTCTCAGGAACCTCGGAGTGTATCGTTGACAAGATTTGGACGTCGGGATCGTGGGTTTCGAGATTGGCCGATTTTGGAGAATTTTTCCAACGGATTTTTAGACGTTTTTCGAAGGATTTGAAGGTATATACTTATTCTACACTAAATTTAGAGCATGTAGGAAGAAAAATCGTGGAAAAAGGATGAAAAATGAAGGAGATATGGAGGTTTGAAGTTTCGCCGGAAAAAGGTCGCCGGAAAAACCAGTCCGGCACCGGCGACGGTCGCCGGAGCTGGAGGTTGGGGGTGACGGAATATTCCGTCAAAGTTGACGGAATATTCCTCACGCCGTCAGTTATTTCTAACGGAATCCGTTAGAAGATAACGAAATATTCCAACGAAATATTCCCGAGCCGTTAGGGTTCCGTCACACGTGCGAGGCACGTGCCGCGCGTGGCGGGCGCGTGGCGGCGCGTGCGGGGTCCAAAAATTTACCTGAAAATTTCTACGTGTTCGTGACGTCGTGTAGGTCGCGTTGGTATATTCAAATACCAAAATTGACCTTCGTATGAAAAGTTAATTACGTAGTTCGGTTATGTGCTGTAAATGACGGTTTTGCAGTTGTTTCACATATAGGTGAGGCGTACCCAGAGGACGAGCGCATTCATTCTAGGCTCGGGGGATACGACCCGTCGACATACCAGTGAGTGGGCTTTTGTTTTCAGTATATATATATATATATATTATTGGCGTTTTTCCCAGAAGCGCAAAATTCATGATTTATGAACGGAATTGGTTTTATAATTACGTTGCCATGTCGTATGCCAATTATATTTTATAAATATGATTATGTTTGCAATTGCTATGCTCCGACGCCGAGGACGGCCAGGTAGGTCAGGTAAGTATGATAATAGTGTTGAAATGATGATAGATAGTGGTTTAGCTCATCACCTGCACCTCGGGTGTTTGTGCTCCGCCAGAGTAGGGCCTAGCCTTCACGTGATCGTTCACCTCACACACCGTACGCTCACCTTGGATCCAAGGCAGGTGCCTAGCCTGTCGTACAGACCACTATAGGTGGTTCCGACTCGTAGGTGACCCGCGATTCGTCTCATAGCCTTCACGTGATCGTAGCACTGAGCGTAATATTATACACCTAGCCTGTCGTACAGACCACTATAGGTGGTTCCGACTCGTGTGCAGGATAATGATTGATAGTGATTGAGTATGATGGATGAGCTATAGGTTCAGCCGAACAGGTCACTAGAGGTGACACCGGCTGACATTACATTAGGGATACTTCTGATTTACATTACCTGACTGATGATGATGATTTTCTGAGTTGGTATATCGACATGGCCTATCATTGTGTTTTGATAATGAATTTTGATTCGGAGACGAGGTTTTTCGTATATAAGTTATATACGTTTTATTTTCTGGGAAAATTATATTGATTTACAGCGAGGGGTTATTTATGGATTTTATGAAATGGTTTTGGAAAAACTTTGTTTTTGCCCACTCACATTTTCTGTTTTGCGCCCCTCTAGGTTCTAGGTAGCGGCGACGTGGACGGCTATCGAGGCACCGAGGCAGTTCTGACAGACCACCACTGATGTAGGATTTCTTTAGTAGTTGTGCTGTTTTGTTTTTAATCGACTGCACCTAGGATTGGCTCTGTGACCTTTAACTATTTCACTTCCGCTCTCTATCACTTTTTATCTTATGTATATTATCAACTTGACTTCACTGCTGCATTTCATGCATAATTACCTTCCGCTGACGTTTTTGGCTACGTCACTCGCACGTGACGGCCAGCACGCTTCGACCCCTGGGTCGGGGTGTGTCAACAATCGTCGAGGTGGTGCGGCACATTGATTGATAGGGGCTAGGAGTTGGCTCGGCATGGGCCGAAGATGTGGTGTGGTAGGGACCACGACTTGGGCTACTCAGCTTGGCTAAAGCCAAGGGCAGCTGTGCGACTGGGGTCGCGGCTTGAGGCGCTTAGGGCGTAGTGCTAGGCAAGCTGCATGGCTTAAGCCCTATGTGTAATACCTTGAAAATTTAAATATATGAATATGTGGAGAAAATTGAAAATAAATCGATTTATTGTTATAGAAATAGAATTGGGAAATTTAGAGTTTTATTTCCGGAAATTATTATAATTTACATATTTGAATTATTGAGATTTTATGTTATTTTTGGAGAAATTATATTAATTTACTTGAGTTTAGTTTTAAATTAAATTAGTTATGAAGTTGGGAGTTTTGAAATTTATAATTTAAAATCTATAGATCATTCGAGGTCAAAATTTATATTTTTGAATAGAGCTCGAACTCACGAAAGCATACGCGTAAACCGTTTGTGAAACGGAATTATATCGAAGGAGTTATTAACTAGTAAAGTGGCTTTTTACCAATTAACTAGAAGACTTTAGAAAATATGGGTAATGGAATAAGCCACGTGGTAGGGAAATGAATAGATGGAGGAGATGAAGGAAGAAAAGAGAGAAAATGAGGGAGTGCAGCCCAATGAGAGGGGGAGAAGGGAATTGGCTCAATGAGGAGGGAAAGAAAGGAGGGGAAAAGAGATAAAGGGAAAACACAGGACCCTCGACCCACAGTTTAGACCCGACCCGATGGCACAAACACGCGGTTCCGACGGGTTTTCGTCAAATTTTCTGGCCAATTACCTCAAAATAATACTTGGAAAACCTCCCATGGCCTTCCCTCTTCCTATTACACCCAAAAAATCATGAAATTTGGCCTTGAAATTGGGAAGAACACACCCGGGGTGCCGCGACACTTCTAGCTTGAAATCTATCAAACCTGAAATGATTTGGTTCAATTACCACCACCAACATGTTCTTTTAGAACCCAGGAACAAAGCCCGAACAAATTTTGGGGCATCGGAGCTGCTATAGAGTCGAATCGAGGACACCCAAATTTTAGGGTTCTAGCGGGTTCAAGGAAAATTAAAGCCTTTCCAGGTCGAATTGGGCTTGGCCACATGTATAAAGTTTGTTCTACTCTTTGAGATCTTCATTTCTGTAATTTTTGAGAATTTTTAGAGATAGTTGAATTTTTCGGCAAGTCGGCCGACCGCCATTGGCGGTGGCGCGTGACCAGGGAGCCGATGCCGTATTTTTTAAAACTAATTTTGATGTTCTGGATTCAAGTTAAATAGGCATTTAATGTGATACACTTGTTTGAAGTTCATTGGTGATTGTTAATTATGTGTAAAAATATCAAAGTTTAAGTGAATTTGAATTTGTGAACTATGAATGGCTTGATCCCTGTTTAGGGTATGTAGGTAGTCTAACGAGACTTTAGATGTAGCCATAAAATAAGTGAGACTAAATAATCGAGAATTAGTGTTATGATGGAAATTGAGTTAAGAGAAAAAAATGGTTCTAAGTTGGGAAGTAAATTGTTTATCTTGGTAAATGATTAATGGTTATAGATTCTACATGGGGTGAAGAGAATTAATGGAGAATGATAACTAGTATTAGTGAATTCATTTGTTAAATTTAAAATATGTTTGACATTTAAGTAAATATGGATAGCTTGTAATAGTAAGTAATATTGACTTAGAGGGATGTGATTAAGAAATAAATTAACTACGTTTTTAAGTTGGGCCTACCATAATTGATTTCTAAAATATATCTATATTTCAGGGTGGGGCATGACATTATGGGCTCTTAGACTTGACGCAGGCCAGGCTGGCAATTGAGAGAAATGAAAAGGTTTTGGGCCTCCTAGGCTGTTGGAATGTTAGGCATGTAAACCTCATGCTTGCTGGTGCGAGAGAGAAGAATAAGGGAAAAGCCAGCGTAGGGCCTGTCTTGTGGGCAGTCGAGGTTGATCTTTAGGCTGCTCTATGCTAGCTAGGTTGCTTTCTAATTTGTTGATTGTCTTCCTCTGTCTATGTAGATTCGAAATTTGGCTTAATTCCCAAAATTTCTCCAAATATGAAGAATGTGCACATTACTTTAGGTATCCTTATTGAGTACCGTGAATGGTGTTGGCTGCTTAGTCTTATTCATCAGGAGAAATGTGGGTTGCCCTCGAGAGATGAAATAAAGCAGATCAAGGCAGATGCATTGGCTCGTCCGATCATTATCATAGAGCCTGCTATGAATAAATGTAGAAATAAGAGAACTTCCTTACATACTCAAGCGATGCTAGTTGAGAAAAAGACGAAAGCTTCCTCCGCTGCTCGTGAGGGTCCGCCTGCTGCTAAGAGGCTTGTGATTGACTTGACTTTTTCCAATGGAAAGAAAGATGAGGCTGCTAGATTTGAGCTTATGACGCCTGTTATTCCAAAGATAGCTAGTACAATTACTGATAGGATTACTCAACGTAGAGGTTCCGTCGTGCCTTTAGTGCTGAAGTCTGTACCGAGACATCAGTTGGAAGCTAAGTCATGTTTACCTTTGAAGATGCTTGCTACTATGAAGAGCAAAGTGGACTTTGCTGCTAAAATGGCGCAAGGCCTACTTCTCTTGCTTTTGAAACTAGTTCGCCTGCTGAGAAATAAGAGACTGCTCGTGTGGGTAGTTGTGAGAAATCCAACAAGCCTATTTCTAGAGAAGCTGCTGAGATTTGTGTGCTTTTGAAGCCAGATCTGCTTGAAGATATGGACGCTTGTGCCAATCTTTTTTATGGCGTTAGAGGGATTGTTTGCCCAAGTTCCTTTGCGAAACATACAACTCAATAGAGGAGGACTGCTCTGCTTACCATGATGCAGAAAACTATGATTCTAGTAGCTAAGTCTATACTCATTGATCAATAAGATACCAAGGTTGCCAAGGAGATAGCAACAACTATGGTAGCTGAGGCTTATTATGTTGGAAGTATGCCCATAAAGCCACTCATTTGATGTAATAGCTTTTGGAATACTTATTGTGTTAAACTATAATATGTTTAATAGAGGGCAAAACTTATTGTTAATCACTATTTATTGTATTATGTATTTAAGCAATAAGGGAATCCAATGAATGTATTTAATCTAAGAAAGAAGTGATCTAAGTGAGTTGGATTAACGAGATCTTTCTCTTATGTTCATTCCTAAAACGTTCCTAGCCATACGATTGTCAATTGAGCATTGACAATCCGCTAAGGTTAGTATGTGTTATGTTAACTCAAGCGTGAGTATGACTAGTCTCAAGTCATTTAGTGTTGGACACTGAGACAAACACATAAGTGCTCAAAAGGTAATTGAGTACACTGAACTACGATCAAAAGAGAGTTCGAACATACATGTCATGTGAGAACTCGTAAGTTGCAATATGCAAAGTAGTTCTTTGACCTGAGGCATCATAGATGTCTAATGGTTAGGTCATTGATCTTTGATCATGTCAAAGGCATTCCATGGAGAGTGTCCACGACATTGTTGGGGTCAAGCTATCTAGTCATGTAGGCATATGAATGCACAACAAGGGATCTCTAACCTTCCATGGTGGAAGGAGAATACTTTGAGATATGATTCGAGAGTCTTTGGCCAAAGCATACGAATATGACTTAGGAAGTTTGTTCCAAATCATATTCAATTGAATCATATAGAGAAGTATCACATTGGATAGTAGACATGAAACAAACTATCACTTAAACAATGTGATCAAGAGTATTGTATTAGAGAATGACCGTATTGCGTTGTAGTTGTAACTGGATAGGTTCTCCAACCACTTCTACTTAGCTTGGGTAGCCATGACATACTGCTAGGTGTCACTCATGGTTTGTGGAAGCCCTGATGATTAGCAAACACTAATCTTCATCAAAGGGAGAATTGAAATGTAGTTTCAATTCACAATCGATCGTTAAGAGTAACAATAGCCCACTGCCTCGCTAAATGGAACCTAATGGATCGTACACCGAGTAAGGATGAATGTGAAGATATAAAAGAGATGGATAAGCAATTAAATGGTTTAATTGAGAATGGTCAAGATTAATTAATTAGTTAATTAATTATGCCAAGGGTTCGTATTGGGCTTTTAAGTTGGTTTTGGGTTTCGGGGCCCAAAAGGGTTTTTGGTCCATAAGGCCCATTGAGTTTAGGTTGTGTGACAACTTAAACTAAATGGAAATTAACCCAAAAACAAAGCCAAAACCGGCCTAGGGTGAGTGGTAGCAAAACTTGGGTTAATTGCAAGTTTGCCACTCACATGTGAGGTGGTATAAAGGCAACTTTATAGCCATTCTCTCACTAGGGTTTTCTTGAGGCAAAGAAGAGAAACATTTTTCTCTCTTTTTCTCCATAGAGGCCGACCACTTAGAGGGTTTTTACTAGCATCAAAATCTCTCTAAGTCATCCATCTTCTGTTCACACTACATCTTTGGTGTGGAGACTTAGAGGTACCAAACCTTTGGTACTTTTGGAGTTCCTTTCCTTATATCCTCAAGGAGCAAAGGAGCATCAACAAAGAAGAAAATCACAAGGAAGATCCAAGGAGCTAGGAGGTGACTTGAAGGCCCTCCACTTGGGTGAATCTCTTGTGTAAACAAGGATGAGCTTCAAGGGTAATGAATCTCAAATCCTTCATTCTCTTTAATGTTGTTAAAGAGTCTTATGGTTCACCATTCTCTAGGCTTTGAAAATCATGGGTTTTAGAATTGTTTTTGAATGCATGCCTACTTTAAAGTGTTATTAGTTTGCATATGTGATCAAATGTTCTCACATGTTCTTAGCTAGGACAAAAAAATTCTTCATATTATTCTGCAAAAAAGATCAAGAGGTTGGAGTTTGAGCTAGTATTTTTGAAGGGGTCCAATATCTCTACCCCCACTTCTTTGCAGCTTGAGACTACTTGCCAGAAGATTGTTGACTTGAAGATTAGGCTTGACGCGATCCAAGTTAAGTATGAAAGTGCAGAAAAAGAAATTAACTGTTACATACCTTAGATTCAAGATCTTGAGTATGCCGTTTTTAGCTTTGTTTTGATGTTTGCACTAAAGATAAAGAGTTAGTTACTATTTATAACCAAGTGATCCACTTTAAGAAGATCATCGACAGGCTTAAACCCCAAGTGTTGGAACTCCAAGGTGCGCTATAGATCAACGAAAATCTAAAGAAGGAAGTGGATGAGCTGCAGGGCGTCTGTGTTGGTTTACTTAAAGAGAACGAGCAGTTGAATGATGAGAAGGCTGGATTTGAGGCTTCGTTTGTTTAGAGTTAGGCCGATTTCTATAAGCTGGGTTATATAGGTTATCTCTTTGGTAGGCCATCTGACTTTGAGTTTGCTGGGAAAGACTTCGAGACCTTCTCTATTTCTCCAGAAGACGTGCTTGCCTTTACTTTTAAGGTTTCCATTAGTGAAGTAGTAGGAGAAGTTGTTGCTTAGGCTGTGGCAGTTGAGGGTGAACTGTTGGATAATGCCATTGCTGAGAGTGTAGTGTCTACTGATGGTGTAACGATTGAGTAGTCGTGGGATGTCCAAGCTGCTGAAGAGTAGTCTTCTAGGTAGCATTTAAGATTTTCTTTGTTTTCCTTGTTGCGTTTTGCTTTGCTTAAACTCTTCGACCTTTGGTATTTGTTTATCAATTTTGCTAGAAAATTTAATAAACTTGCTTCCTTCACTTTTCTTCATCTTCACTTCTTTTGTTTACGCCTAACCTTTGACTCTTAGGCTAGCGGTAGGGGTGCTACTTTTTTATTATAAGCAAACAGGCCAACGTAGCCTATGCAACCATAGGTTTTGGTGTAAAACTTTTGCAAAGTTGTTAGCCATAGGGTCGGCAGTAAGACGCCTTACTTATAAAAGTAGACCAGCCTGCGTGACCACTCGGTTGTTAACTTTATTTTTCTTCAATCTTTTGAGTTGTGTGGCATGCATTATAACGTACTAAAGATTTTTTGGACATGAAATTCGTTAACCTTTTGTATCAAAAGTATGCGATTGTATGGAATTTTGTAGGCAAAGGTCCAAGAGAACTCTTTACTTTTTATGTAACCAATTCCATGGGTTATGTAGCAAGTATCACAACACTTTAGGAATTCGTGTAGATTTGAATGATCATTCCGCGCTTAGCAGAGATGAAGTTTATCGACTGCGTAACATGTCAGCAGTGAATAGAGCTTTGTATATGCACACTAACTATTTAACCTTTCAAAAAAATGTGTGGTTGTATAAGTTTAGTGTTGCTTATTGCTCGAAGGGCAAGCCGTATATAGTCTTCTGGAAAACCGTAGGCTACCTTTATGCATCAATAGCAGCTTTAGGGTTCTAGGGCAGCCGCTCATAGGGCGTACTGTGTAATATGCATCCTCCATCTCTAAGGCCTGATTCCCCAAGGATTAGGCCAAGAGACCAAAAATATTTCAGTTAGCTAAGCCTTGAAAAAGACCATTATGGCTATTTCTAGGAATCCCAACACAAGCCATTGTGCACCTAGTTACACAAGGGCGGCCCGACTCATCCACGTCTGGATATTCATAGTGTACAAGTCATCCTCTCGCATCGGAGAGCAAACCAATGTGGGTGTTGGGGAATTGGTTTACCCTTTTATACTGGAGAGCATGGTTGGTCCCCCATGAGGTGCAATTCCTGCGATAAATCCCTAAGAAGAGCGTGATCTTTTTTTGAAGTGCAAAAATGATCAATTGTTGTAAGCATGTAGTTGAGCCAAGTTATAAATTACTTTTAAATTCCTCATTGAAAAATGAGTGAAACACATAAAAACTTAGCTGTAAGGAAAGAACTGCATAACAATTGGATAGTCCTTGACTTGCGAGGTGGTGCCCGTCGAGTTGCTTGAGTTTTCGTGCTTTAATGCATCTAGAGGTCACACATGGTACTTCCTTTTATTATAAGTGTTATACTATTTTTCGATAATTTTGTCGTTCATGGTGGCGTGGGTGTAGCTACCATTGCCGCCTACTCTACTGATCTTGTATGAACCTTCCTAATTGGGATCCATCTTTTTGGAGCCTTCTCTGTGGATAGTGATAAAGGCTTTTCTTATGACTAGATCTCTGGGCTAGAACTACCAGATCTTAGCCTTTTTGTTGTAGTTGGAGATGAGCTGCTGCTGGTAAGCTGCGATACGGGTGATGACCTTCTCGCGTTTCTCCCCTACCCGATCTAAGTTTATGGCCATCTCCTTTATATTATACTCGATGTTTAGCAGCTGATACTTGGCACAATGACATTGGGAGGAATGATTGCTTCTAAACCAAATGCCAAAATGAAATGAGTCTCACTAGTTGCTCGTCGTTTAGTTGTGCAATATGCCCACAGACATCCGGGAAGTTCATCTGGCCATTTTCCCTTTGTCAGAAAGGGATTTCCTAAGGCAGTCGAGAATTGTCTTGTTGGATGCTTTAGCCTGCTCATTGCTTTGGGGATACCTCGACGTGGACATGAGCTACTTGATGCCATATTTTTGGAAGCAATTCACCAAATCTTTACCTACGAATTCTAGGCCGTTGTCTGTGATGATGGATTGAAGAATGCTAAATCGATAAATGATCTTCCTCCATATGAAGTGCTTTATATCTTTTTGAGTTGTGGTTGCCATGGGCTATGCTTTCACCCATTTGGTGAAGTAGTCAGTTGCCATGATCATTATGCCTTTACCTTCAGTAGCGGGCGACATAAGCCCTACCCAATTGATTACTCACTGCATGAATGACCAATGACTTGTTTGTCGGTGTAGGTCGTTGGCCGGCAATATTGGTACCATCTTGTAGCGTTGGCAGCGGTCGTACTTTTGTACCAACTCCTTAGCGTCTTGATGCATAATAGGTCAATAGTAGCTTACTGTAAGAGCCTCTAAAGATCGACCTAAGGAGTGATTTCCATAAATGCCTTCGTGGATTGAACTTAGACCCTTCAAGTTGTCGGGAGGCGTTACGCAACGAAGATGTGGTCCAGTGTAGGATCTTCGGACTAGAATGTCGTTCCACATGTAGTAGCGTGTTACCTTTGTTTGGAGCTTTCTAGACTTCAATCTTTCCACAGGGAGCGTGCCATTGACCAGGTAGTCTATAATGAAATCTTGCCAATTAGAAGTTTTACTAACCTGTGACACCTCGGCCGCTGGTTCCACATCTATATTTGGCTTGTCTAGATATTTCACCAAAATAGAACGTTTAAGTTGATGGTCAAGGGCGGAGCCTAGGCCGGCTAAAGTGTTCGCTTAGATATTGTCTGCCCGCGAAACTTGAGTGGGGGTGTAAGTTTGAAACACCTCAAGTTAGTTTTGTACCTTCTCTAGGTATTGCGCCATCTCCGGGTGCTTTACCGTGTACTCCTTGACAATCTGGCTAGTGATTAGCTGGGAATCAGAATGAATTGCAAGCTTTTTCATCGCCAAGTTTTTTGCCATTCAAAAGCCTACTAGCAGGGCTTCATCCTCTATTTTATTGCCAAATGCTTTGAAGCCTAGAGTGATCACTTGCTCGAGCATTAAACTGTCTGGGGTGACCATGCATGCTTTCGAGCCCTTAAAGTTGGATGCACCATCGACATGCAAATGCCAGAAGTGGCCATCAAGTGAGGCAAACGTCGCTAGGGCGTGCTCGATTGCCTCCGGGGTGTCGTTAAGCCGCTCTGTTGCGTTGCCTAGGTTTAGCGTAAATTATGCTATCAAGTCCACCAAGGCTTGGCCCTTTATTACCGTATGGGGTTGATAAACTACGCCATATTTACCAAGTTCCAACGCTCATGTCATTACTCATTGAAAAGTGTCTGAACCATGTAGGATTGATCGTAGAGGATACTGAGTCATAACAATGAACATATGAGCTTGAAAATATGGTTTGAGCTTCTGAGCCGCAACAATTAGCCCCAAGATTAATTTCTTGATCTTCAGATATCTGGTTTTCGCATCGAGAAAAGCTTTAGAAGTGTAGAATACTGGCAGTTTGGCCCTCAGCTCTTTTTGCATGAGGGCAGAGCTCACTGCTACTTCTAAGACTACCAAGTAGATGTATAAATCCTTCGCTACTTTTGGCTTGGATAGTAAAGAAAGTGATGTGAGATACTTTTTTAGGTCTTAGAAAGCTCTTTGGCACTCATCATCCCATTTGTCTCGTTGTGCCCTCTTAACTGCTTTGAAAAAAGACTTGCATCAATCGGTGGACCGCGAGAGAAAGCGGTTGAACACTGCTCGTCTGGTCAAACTTTGGATCTCTTTCAAGGTAGTTAAAGACTTCATCTCTAGGATTGCTTAGATCTTCTTGGCATGTGTTTCGATTCCTTGTTGGGTTACTAGGTACCCTAAGAATCTGCCTAAAGATACTTCAAATGTGCATTTGGCAGGACTGAGCCTCATTTTGTACTTTCTAAGGATGTCGAAAGTTTTTCGCCAAGTTGCCGATGTGGTGTGATCGCATCTTGCCCTTCATCATGATGTCATTGATGTAGACCTCCATGGTTACTCCAATTTGCTTCTTGAACATCATGTTTACCAGTCATTGGTAAGTAGCTCCAGCGTTCTTAAGGCCAAAAGGCATGAATTTGTAGTAGTAGGTGCCTCGCTCAATCACGAACTCGATTTTCTCATTGTCGGGCTCGTGTATAGCTATTTGGTTGTATCCGAAGTATGCTTCCAAGAAACTGAGTAGTTGGTTCCCAGAAGTTAAATCTACTAGTTGATCAATTCGGGGAACTAGATAAGAATCATTCGGGCATGCTTTGTTAAGGTTATTGTAGTCTACGTATACCCTATATTTTCCCTTCTGTTTCTTCATTACTAGCACGGCGTTGGATAGCCATGATAAGTGTGCTACCTCTTCTATGAATTTGGCCTCTAGTAGCTTCTCAATTTCTGCTTTAATGATCACCACTCAATCAGGTGTGAAATGTCTTTTCTTTTGGATTAATGGTTTGGCAGCAGGGTCGACGTGCAGCTTGTGGCAAGCTATCTTGGGGTTGATGCTAGGCATGTCAAAAGGTGACCATGCAAAGATATCACAATTTTCCCTACGAAAAGTTGTGAGTTCCCCATTTTCCTTCAGGTTCAGTCATGAGCCGATTCTAGCAGTCTTTTCCGGCTTCTGGGGATCAAGAATGATATGCTCGTTGTCCTCTTTGGGTTTTAATCATGTCTCTACTACTGATGTGTTGATCTGGACACCATATTCTTAATCCGTCTGCTGTAATTGCTACTTGGTAGCTTCGCCGTCCCTTTAGACCTCAGTAGCCTCTATGGGGGTAAAAGATTTTTTTTTTTTACTCTTTTAGTACTTGAACAGTGCATTGTTGAGATGTGGCGTGGTCAAACTTGATTTCTCCGACTCCTCCTCTTGGGATATGGAATTAGATTTTTTGATACTCAACGGAGGTTACGACGTCTAGCTTTATCAGCCAAGGTCACCTTAGAATCCTATTGTAGGGAGACGGGTCGCTTACTATTGTGAACATCTGCTTTGAGGCAACTGGCGGCGTTCTCATGTAAAATGTAATGTTGCCGATTGCAATCAAGCTGTGTCTGTTGAATCTGGTGAATACCTCCGTTCTGCATATGATTATGCTTTCCAGCCGTCTAGGCCCATCTTTTGAATTACTGAAAGCTGAAGTAGGTTGACTGCACTTTCGTTGTCAACAATCATTTTGATGAATATAACATGGGCTAGTTGGACAGATATCACTAGTGCGTCGTCATGTGGAAAGTAGATGCCTTCGGCATCCTGCTCAGTGAAGCTAGCGATGGGTCCATGTTAGGTATTGACCGCCTGGACATGAGAGACTAATAGAGCTTACTGGATCTTTCTTTTCTTAGAGTTGTTGGTGGCTCCTAAGTGCTCGGATTCAACGAAGATGCCGTTGATCCTAATTGTCTTGGTTGTTAGCTCTTCGTCGGCATCTGTGTTCCTTTTAGGATGCATAGTTGGCTTGTCTAAGTATCTGCTTATTTAGGTAGTTATTCCAAGTGTAGTGGTCGTCGGTTGTGTGACCGGGACCTTGATGAAATGCGCAATACTTGGTATGGTCTAACTTTGAGGTATCTCCCTTTGATTGCTTCGGTAGCTTAAACCATGGTTCGTTCTTGATGTCACGGATGGTTTGGTGTATCGGGACCTAGAACTTAGAGTAGTTCTTAGGCGTTAGGCCTCCTTTAGTTGGGGGGGATTGGTTTTTGCGGTTGGCTTTTTTTTTGAGCTACTGCCAATTCTTTTCAAGGCTACTTGGGTACCTTGTTTGCTCACTAAGCCTCGTCTCAAAGTGTATGCTTCCCTGCCAGAGGGAAATAGTCAGCCAAAGTTAGATCTTCTTTCATGATCAATTCTCTAAATAGCCGGTGGTCTGCTGGGAGTCATTTTTTAGAAGGCTGTACTAGCTATCGAGTCGTTGCATCTGACTATCTGTACCTTCTCTGCTTTGAACCTCTTCATATAGCTATGAAGCGACTCCTTAGGGTTCTTCTTGATGTTAAACAAGTGGTTGAACTTCTTCTTGATCGAGCGATATGATGAATACTCCTTGGTGAAAACTAAAGAAAGTTCATTGAAACTCTAGATAGATTGCGGCGGCAGGGTGTGGAACCAATCTTATGCCTTGCCTTGTAAAAGGGTGACTATCTTGCACATGATAACGTTATTGTTTCGATAGAGGATCATTACGCTTCGGTAGTGCTTCAATTATCTCTTCGGGTTTTCATCTCTTTTAAATGATGTGAAATGTGGCATGCTGAACTTATGTAGAGGCTCTGCCTACTTGATCTCGTCTGTGAAGGATGTCCTGCTTATGTTGGTCATGTCCCGTCGCAGTGCCTCGTCAGTGGCCTGATTATGTTGGAAATCACATAATTTCTCAGTCAGGAACCTCTCTACTTCTTAAATTTGTCTTTGTTGGGGTAGTGGAGCTCTCGGCTGCCCTCGATCGTGACCTGTTGGTTTAGGCTGCTCTTCTATGTGTTCAGCTCGTTTAAATCGCGGTTACGATATATGTGGTACATTCCTAGCAAGCGAGGGAATTTCTCGCAGGCTGCCAGTAGAACTTGAGTCGGACTGAGCGACTACTTCTCTCTATCCGTCATGCTGCCTATTCCGATGTGAGGTAGATGATGCTCCTTGTGGGCCTAGCCGTGAATAAACACTTTGCCTTGAAGGTTGCTCATGTCGATTATCGAAGTGTGGCCTCAACTCTGAATGTATGCTCGTCTGTAGCCCTAATCGAGAGTGCACGCTCCTCTGCGTGCTAAGATGAGAGTGCTATCTCGGGTGCCTAGTCGGGAGTGTACATTACCTGAATGCCTGATTCGTGGCTAGTTGATGGGCTACTTTTCGGGACGCTGTTGGAGTGGTTCGTAGTCTGCCCTTGTCTTGTTTCGAGATAACTCGTCTGGGGCACGCTGTATCTCGGTGCTTTGCAAGAGCTGATTCACCGAGGTTATCTATTACGCAAAGGCGCTTGTCAACTCTATAACTTGTCGGGACAAGTGTTGTTTGCCATTTGGGGTGGAAAAGCTTGGAAGGTATACATCTTCTTGAGTAGTAGAAGTGTAATGAACTCCGAGCTTGAGATTTGAGTTGGGATATGTCAAATCGTCGGTCCAAAAATTTGAAGCCGGAATGGTTGAACCGGTATTGAACCGGTTAGGATGGCTTGGTGGGCCACAGGAGTGGGCTGGGCCGCAAAAATGGGTTGAGGCATATGGGGGTGCGTGGGCATAGTGCGACGCTGGGAGCTCTTTGGATCTGGGCCAAGAGGATTGTTGGTGTGGCTTAGGTCTGCAATGCGCCTTGGGCCTGCGCTGCTGGGTAGGGACTTAAGTCGACTCGTGACAAGCTTGGCTCAGTTGCCTTGTGACGTGGGTTGCTTGGGCTGCCTCTTAGGCTACTAGCAGAGCTACTCCCTGCTTACCGTGGGCTTGCTACCATGAAGTTGGCCCATTCCCCATTACCATGGTGGTCTCCGTGGCTGCCATGGTGGTGGTGCTCCTTGGTGGCAAAGTTACTCTTTTTGTCGTCGCATTGAGCCTCGCGGATCGTCATGGTGGGGCTACGTCTTGTCCTCCGTCATTTGAACTGGATCTTTGAATGTAGGAAGTTCCATTCGTCATGATTTTCAAATTTCTCCATCATTGTATTTTTCACTTACCTCTATTCAAAAAATTAAAAAATTCTAGGAATAAGAAAGTACAAAAAATTTACGAACAGACAATAAATGAGAAACTTTGAATGCGAGGGTCTTCTTCAAGCATGTAAATCAAACTCTCAATGAAATCACCAATTTGTGGATGCAAATTTTGGCCGTCTTCTCTTTTGACGAAAATGCACCTGCAAAATAATAACACCTAAGATTAAGGCCAAATGCCTCACATGTCCATGATGAATGGGGGGATGGGGCTTTGGCCGAAGAATCTCTGATGCCAAAGTTAAAATTCTAAAAAAAATGTGTTTAGGAGTTTGTGGGTAGCAAATGGCTTAGCTTTTTATAAGGGAGTGGCTGACCCTATTTGGAGAATAGTGGCCGGCCATATATGGTGAAATTGTGTGAGTAATTGCAAGATATTATGTGAAATAATATCTTGCAATTAATATGACAATTAAACCTAAATTAAATAGGAAATTAGGAGTTACCTTTTGAATAAGAATATGATGAGGAGTGATGATAGGGATGTGAAAAAAAAACCATTTTGATCACCTTTGACTCTTCCTTGATTGAGCCATTATTGTCTGTTGCATGCACATAGGAATCCCGATGTACCTCGAGGGTAATTTTTTCATTTTCACCCAAAAGTGCACGTGTCACCTCCATAATTTTCTTGATTATTTTTGGCTCTACACACCTCACTTCGCCAAGAAGGCTAATGAGATGATCTCTTCCAACAAAGACTCGAAAATTCTTGTTAAGCGAGACTTGGATAAACAACCAGTCGGTCTCGAAGCAGTGTTGTTCATCCAAACTAAAGGCATTTATTGGTAAGCTGATTCTACGACTTCGGTGATGTTTATCCAAACTGAAGGTGCTTATCGGTCAGGTAATTCTACAGCTCCAGTGCTGTTTATCCAACTAAAGATGTTGCTGGTTGTCTCCACAGTGCTGTTTATCCAAACTGATGATGTGTTGGCGGAAATAAAATAAAATAAAACTCTCAAGGTCTTTGAGAGGTTGTTTGCATAGGGCAATTGTGTGTTGATTTGGAGGGCTTTGAATGATGCACTCCTTTCTCTATTTATAGTAGCAATTTCCTTAATGACCAAGTTAGAATTTTACTTGGACTAGAATTTCTCAACCCAATCTGATTTGGTCTCAACCAATCCTAACTCCTATAGGATTCTGAACTGAACTCTTTAATCACTCAGATTCAATTCTTAACTCTCGACATCTTTTTTTATTCAAAGCATCTTTAGCTTCTGAAAAATCCTTATTGTACTAGGATTTGACCACGTCACCTTTATCCAGTCGAAACCATCTTCTGATGGGATTCAGCCAAACTCTACTAGGCTAGGCCTAAAGTGGAAATATTTCTGATACTTTTTATTGGATCGAGGACAACATGGGCTCGGCCCAAAGTATTATTTTGAGTCCAAACAATGCCCCATCACCTCTGAGGTCTTCGGCTAACAACACCTGGCCGAACTTCGGCCTTGAAGAAGCAAATTGTTACCAACAAAAAATTATTCCTCGACCTACATTATATGGCCTAACAATCAGTCCTTGCAAGTGAATATTCTCCATCCACCCACTGAGATGCATTTATAGAACACGAACCCTCACTCTGTATTCCAGTCCTTAATAGTCGTGAGTCTTTGACACGTGGCTTTTTCTCGTTGCATCTGTCTAACTTCGGCAACACATGCGCCTCACTCCCCAAGCGCGTAGACGTTGAAACATCTCTTTATAATGACCGTGCCTTAAAGTTCGCCGTCACATGCTACTGGGCAACCCCAATTTATGTGCTTTTCGACCTCTTCACCTGGATTTTTGAATTTTGCAATGATTATTAAAGATTTTGGATAGGTTTACCCTTCAACCCTCAAACCTGAGACCGTCGATCTTCTCTTCCAACTGGCTATAAATACCAACTCTAGCCTCATTTTAATTTTATGCTTTCAAAAATCCCAAAACTCTTTGCCATTTTGCTCTAATTATTCGAAACCCAGAACTCTAACCTCTGAAACCCAGAAACTTAAACCTCTTACCTGACTTCAATGGATGCCAACACTTTCGTTACCAAGCTCACTGAAGAATGTGATAAGTGTCACGATTTCATTGACCATAGTGCCATCAAGCTTTTACGATTTGAATGGGACGTAGTTGCTACTCACTAGATCCTGGGCTATTTGTTCAAAGATAACGCGCCAGAAGTCATAACTGAGATGTTAAAGACTTATTACTTAAGTCCTTTATTCCAGGATCATTATTGGTTGAAATAAGAATCGACCAAACCTTAACAATCTTGGTCTTCGACCTCCATAGCCTGGGCTGCTTGCGTTGACCAAATGGAGCCCTACTTTAACAGTGCTTGGAAATCACTTGGCATTTTCGACGCCATTAAGCTCTCGGCCATCAAGATTAGTATAGAATGAGAACTCATAATGGTTGCTCTAAGTTTTTGGTGCTCAGTCACCAATACTCTGGTACTTCTCCTCGGCCCCATTGAACTTACCATTCTCGACGCAACGACCATCTTTGGTACACTTCCATCTGGTCTTCCAGTTGATATCGCTCTCTTTTAGTGTCAATATTACTTGGACCTAAAAATGGTCTTTGAAAAGCGTGTCATCCAGGTCTTGAAAAATGAAAACCAAGAGGAAGTGCCAAAAGATAAAGTGAACAAACTGCACAAAAATTTCTTTAATTACAGCACACTTATCAACCACTTCACCGGCCGAGAAAAAGAAGCCTCAAGAAAAGAAAACACAAGGCTTTCTTGTTCTATTGGTACAATAAGTTCATCTTTTATACCAAGTTGAACAAATGCCTTGCCGAGAATATGCCAATGGCCAAAGCCCTGGCCAGCGGTCACCATCTGGCCTATAGTTCTGCCATCCTTGTCAACCTCACACACTGCATGGCCGAGGCTACTGTCGAGAAAATCGACCTGCACCAAAACGATCCACTATAGGTCTTTTAACTCTTACTACAAGTCTATTTTGCCACTATGAGGCTACAGAGTTTTAATTGACTCTTCTAAAGGAATGGGCCTCTAACTGGCCTCGCGCCCTGCCCTAACTCATTCGGTCAAAAAAATTTCAAATATTTTTTCTGCCTCAACGACCTTACCAACTACGAATTATTGATCTGTCATCGAAAAGACTACCCTACCTCTATTAGACTTCCCACATCTGCATAGGAGGAAATAAAAGATTCCGATCTACGGCAGAACTGAGAATCGTTCATGCTGGCTCGCGACCTTTCTCGTCGATTGTGACACTCGTTGGGCCAGTTGGAAGGTCTACTATCCCCAATTTGTGACTCGACAGCTTAGCTATCTCTAAGGCTTCTTGGTACCTTTGCTTACTTCTTGCGCATTCATTGGCTAAATAGGAATCTCTGGTTCCTCAGAGAGAGTGTGTGAAGAAGTGGAGAAAGAGTTTTCAGGAGCGATGTAAGAAATGTGGCTTCGGCTGTATGTTCCTAAACTCACGGCACTAGTACCTTCGCCGACTGGTGAGATATCTACACCAAAGATTTCTTTGGCGCACCAATTGAAGAAACCATTAATAAAATCTTTGACGATCGACTAAAGAAAACCCTAGCACCAAAATCTAAAGAGACAACAAAAGGTATTTTTTATTCCTATTGTCTTGCTTGTATATATATTTAACCAAACATCCTTGAACTAAACCTTGATCATTTTTTTGAGCTGGTTGCTCAATAAAACGGGCCAAAGTGGTTACGATGGTTACGGCCAGGAAAAAACTCGCTCTTCCCCCAAAAAAGGTCATGGATACTGCGACCATTTCTCCAAAGATAACTTTGACCACTTCAACCCCAATGGATGTTGATATCGCAAAGGCCATTACCACCTCGATTGTTCCTCGCAAGGTGGCTTCCCCTATGCCAAGTTTGGCAGACACTGCCGTTGTGCCAAAAATGACGAGTAAACAGCCTCATCCCTCGACCAAGGTAACTAGCAACGTTGCACAACCATCATAACAGTTGAAGAAAACAGCTAAGAAAGGAGATCGTGAGATTTTCATCATCTAAAGCCAGTACACATAAGCAACCACTCATGAAATCACTCATCATTTTCCTATTGTTAAGGTATCCATGGAGACGCTACCAGCTTCTCCGGCCTCTGTACAACCAATGGCACAACCTACCATCTTGGTTAATCAGCCGACATAAAACTTGATGGTCGAGGAACCTGTAGTTCAACCATCAGCTAAACCCCAACTTGATGTAGCAGTAATCAATTTAGAGCCTAGCGGCATTCTTAACGAGGTAGTGGCCGACTCGGCTGCAGCAGCTCCCTTATCCAATCTAAATATCATCATCGCACCATTCATTTTGGACGAAGAGGTATAAGAATGCCCCTAGTATACCTTACATATATCTCAATTGACTTCACTAAATTTTTTTAACTTTGTTATTAGGACGGTGACAACGAGCCAAGTCCTCTGGTGAGACGCCTTCAACTGATTGGGCAACCAAGTGTGACTCCCTACCTCTGAATAAAGGCAAGGTTGTTGTATCCTCTATGCGTAGTCTAGGCTGGGCTGATATCCACCAACTAGTCGAGATGACCAGCCATGCTGATCCTGAGGCGGCCATTGAAAGTCAACAATCGAGCTGACAGTCCCTACAAAACTAAAAGCGACTACAGAAACACCAGTTTACCCTCATGACCAAAATCTCGGCATCATTGCACAAGATGTCACCTTGGTCCTTGTAAGTCTTTACCTTTTATTTTGATTGACTTTCATCGAACATATGTGTCGAAGAGCGGGTTCTATATTCTGTGGCCGTCTCGGTGACCATCGAACATAGATAACCTTCATTGGCCATATGAATTGAAAAGTTGTCTTAAACATTAGGCTCGGTCATTAAGTTCTCTAAGTTTGACCAACAGGCCAGAAGATATGGCCGAAGTTCGATATGTTTAAGAACATTTCTCTTTTGTCATTCTTCTTTTGAGTTTCTACATCTAACCTTTTCTTTTGTGCAGCCTTCATGGGAAGTCGAACTTGATGCCTATCTCACCAACACATCTGAAATAGCCAACCTTTCTGTAATCCCGGTTGAGTCCAATGCTCTGACCAAACTACAAGAGACTTTATCCCTCTCATCTTTGCAACCTCTTCAAAAGGAAGGTCTCAACTCTATTAGAGAGTGTCTAAACAACCTTGCAGTTGATCGTTTGGTGAGTAATAAAAGTGTTATTCACTTGATGATCGTCTTGGAGCAAACTCGGCTATATTTAATATTTTCAAGAAAGCTCTACAAGCTAGCGAGAACCTAAAGGCCTCAACGGCTGCTCAAAAAACTATCTTATAGAGTTAGAGGCAATCAAATCAAAGAAAGAGAAAATGGCATATCTCGACTGTTAAATCGCTGACCTTTAATCCTAACGATTGGTAGAGTACTCGGCCGGCGCGAAGGGGATACAAGTGCTGAAGGCTGACAAAAGGACTCTACAGGCTGAGATCACTATGGGTGATGAAAAATGGTTGGAATTAAAGGCTACATTCGAAGCTTTTCTTCCCTCGACCCCATAGATTATGTTCCCGATGCCAACCTGTGGACCGGTTCATTCTTCTTACATACCTTTTGCAGTATCAACGAATATTAATGAAAAATCTTTACTTTTGCATCTCCTAAGTAACTGGATAATATTTCTTTAAAAACTTCCCATTAATCGGTAACTCGTGTGCTGAACCAGTGCGATCTTTGAGATGATATACCCCATTGCCGAGAACCTTGTGAACGATAAACGGTCGTTCCTAATTCGGCCTCCATTTCCCAAATCTGGGGTCCCAATTTCCCAAATATCGGGTCTTTGATCCCAACTGGCAACACAGTTTGCCAGACCAAGTCACCTTCGCAGAATGTTTTTTGCTTTACTTGTTGATTATAACCTCGCTTGACAATCTTTTTCCATGTCACTAACAGGTTATAGGCATCCAGTCAAGCCTTCTCTAGATCCCCTAAATCTTACCTCGTTGCTTGAATATATTCGACATTAAATAAACTACTTTGTTCGATAATTTGCAATGATTTTATACTCAGTTCGACCGAAAAATTACATCGTGCCCATAGGTCAAAGCATATGGAGCCATTCTTGTTGTCGATTGAAGTGAAGTTTGATATGCCAATAATGCCTTATTTAATTTTAATTTAATTTTAAATGCCATATGCCAGGCATTTCCTTCACCATTTTCTCCAGAATACAGATCAAAACTTTGTTACTTGCTTCAGCCTACCCATTTGCCCGTGGGTAATAGTGTGTGGACTATTCGAGCTGAATTTTAAATTTGTCATGTAGTCTTTGAACCTATCAGCCTTGAAAATCGTGTTTTTATCTGTGATAATCGTTTCTAGAATACCGAATCTTGTTACAATGTTTTATTCTACAAAATCACAAACTTCTTTAGATGTTAACTCAGCATTCGACTTTGTTTTGATCCACTTGGTTAAGTAATCTATTACTAAAAGCATTTACACATGTTTTGCTGATCTAGATGATGGCGTGATAGCTCATCCTTTGAATAGCCATGGTTTGGTGACTGAATAAGTAATTCAGCCATGACTCTTTAGATAGGTCAGTGAATTTGACATTGTACGCAATTGTTTGCATATTTTATGCAATACTTTAAAATACTTAGCCAAAAATATCCATGTCGCCGAAGCAACCAACATATTTTTCGACCAGATTGATAGGCACCGCATATGCTTTCATGAACTTTAGCAATCGCTTAAATGGCCTGTTTTGGGCAGAGACATATCAACAACAAACCATCTTCGCGTTTTCGATACAATTCGTTTTGGTATACCACATAATTTGTAGCGTGTACCCTTGTCTTGCAATCGTGTTTGCCACTTTGACTATCGAGATATCGTATGATCGATCTTCTTCGATCATCTAGTAACTTTTTGACTGTGCAAATACCTACGGGAGCCTCTCATTCGAGTAATGACAGCAAAGACATAACTTGTGTTCGAATTACACCATTCAATTTGAGAGTTTACTGATTGACCAAGGCCGGGAATGGACGTCGATCAACTAGTATGACTAAACCTACCTCACCCCCCCCCAGGAGTTGTGCTCTAGAGCCAATTTGAGCCAACTCATTAGCATCAGTATTCTAAATTCGAGAGATATGCTTGAATGTTATGCATGCAAATGATTCGTCTAAATAACCAGCGACCATGTGATAAGGCGCCAAAGTACAACTCATGCAATGAAAAGTCCCGTTGAGCTGGTTAATCATAAGCTCTAAATCACTAAGGACAAGTACTTGAGTTGCCTTCAAGTCATGAAGAATATTAAGGCTAATAACAAGGGCTTCGTATTCGGCCTAGTCGTTGGTACAGTCAAAATCTAACTTGAGAGAAAAATACCATATGTAGTGATCAGGTGATTGGATGACAATGCAGACATCGACCGAGGTCGCATTACTAGACCCGTCGAAATACATCTCCAAAAATTTTCACGTGTTAACACCATGCTGATTTCGACATTATTGCCCCTAAATCTGTGTGGATAAGGGTGTTGGGCAAGGAAATCGACTAAGACCTGACCTTTGACAGCTTTTTGGGACTGCAAACTAAATTCAAATAAAGTCATTGTCCATTTTCCAATGTGGACCTTGACTATTAGACGAGTAAGCATATAACAAATAACATCAATTTGGGCAATGACTTAAGTAATTGAGGGTAGCATGTAATGCCTGAGTTTGGATGCAGGAAAGAATAAAGCCAAGTAGATGGCTGAATAATTTATTTTAGCCGAGTTAAGATATCGGCTGAGGTAAAAGATGGCTTGTTCTCGACTGGTGTCGTTATCTTGTGTTATAAGACGATTCTTCGACAACTGAGATTTACAACTTAAGAGGTTTGCCACGCTGAGGCAACATGAGAACATGAAGGCTAGTAAGAGAAACCTTAATTTGTGTAAAGGCGTCATGATGTTCTTCTCACCATTTGAATCGGTTGGAATCTTTGAGTTTTAGGAGTGTGGAAAAAGCTTTCATTTTTCCTGCCGAATTAGAAATAAATCGGCGAAGAAAATTGATCTTGTCGAGCAAGGATTGCAATTGTTTCTTTGTTGTCAAGGTTGAGCATCGATAATCGCACAAGCCTTGTTCTTATCCCCCTCGATTCCTCGATGATGCACAAGGAATCCCAAAAACAAAATCTTGTAGATACGCTAAAGGTACATTTAGCTTAGTTCATTTTGAGATTATGTTGGTGCATGCAGAGAAAAGTTCACTGAAAATCTTTTAAATGTGTTCGGCGGCATTGGACTTGACTATAACATCGTCGATGTATACTTCAAACAATTATGCCAATCAGGTCGTGAAAGATGGTATTCATGGCACGTTGATATGTGGCACCGGTGTTCTTAAGTCTAAAAGGCATGACGACCCATTTTATAGGTTCCTAGTGCCACAGGGCATCGAAAAGTAATTTTATGAACATCTGCCTCGGTAATAAAAATTTGATTGTAACTATCGTGGCCGTCCATGCAAGTTAAAATCTCGCAGTTTGTTGTGGCGTCGATTAATAAATCTAAAATCGACATTGGGTATTCATCTTTAGGGGTTGCTAAATTCAGATTACGAAAATCGATGTAGATGTGCCAAACACCATTTTTCTTCAAAAATGGGACAATATTCTCCAACCATTCAACGTATCAAGCTATCCGAATAAAGCCAGCTTTTAAAAGTAGAACAAGTTCGCCTTTTATGCTGAGCTAAACTTCGGTTGAGAATCGTCTTGAAGGTTGGCTACTAGTATTGATGTGTAGCTTGTGTTCAACCAGTGCTCGATCAAGTCCAGGCATCTCATAGTAACTTTAAGCAAAACAGTCTTTAAATTCCTGAAGTAATTTACAAAGTTCACCTTTCATAGGCTAAGGCAACAAGGAACTAATAAATAAGGGCTAATGTTCGTTGGCCATTCCAACATTTATCCTTCTAAAAGATCTTTGACTTCAGGCCGATTATCTTTGAGCTCGGTCAATATAGTTTGAATTTTATCAAATGACAGCTCTGGGCCGTTATTCCCTTCAACGACGAACACCACTAATTTCATGCCAGAATTCGACTGCTTGGAAATGGTGTACCAATGGGCCAGAAGTCATTTAATTGTAGATGAAATTGTGGCCCTTCATTTGTCCCGTCGTGTTGCGTTAGCCATCCCAAAAATTAAGGACCTGGTACAGTGAAGAAGGGATACAATCCAGTCATGATCGAGCAATGCATTGTACTTAGTCTTTGAGTCAACTATAAAAAAACACAGTCCTATTGATATCGATCTGCGTTATTTACTTACAAAGGCAATACTCACTTAGTCTGAGATTTATCGCCAACAAAGCTGCTCATGGTTACGCCTGATGGAATGAGCTCGTCTTTGGAATGGCACAAAGCTTTCGTTACGAAAACAAGCATGATATTGACCGTTACTTCGCAGTCAACAAAAAATTTAGATATCGGGTATCCTTCAACATGGGCCGTTATGTAAAACGGCTTCAGGTGATGAAGGTTGACAACCGAGGAATAAGGAAACAGCTCGGCTAAGGCTACTCTGAGATTGTTCTCCTTGCTAATTGGTTTGGCCTCTTTAATAGCCACAAAGTCAACTTGTGTGGTCTCTTCGGCAACCACATAACCATCCAAAAAGCTTGGTTAAGACATGGTTGGTTGGAACTTTGTAGATAAGACATAGACCATGCTAACTTCCATGTTGTCGAAGACCGAGGGCCCTATTAGATCGCGATCCTAGTCCTCTGGATAATTTGGCAGAATATCTTGATCCTTGGCCTCGCCAACTGCGTCATTTACAGCTACAGATATCAGAGAATGTTCACCTCGTGTGTTTGGCGTGGTTGTTTTAGCTTCAACTTCAGCAACTAATTCCAATAGATGTGGGACTTGGTCCTGTGTTTGTAGAGCCTTACCAGTCCACTCCTGATATGTAATGCGGGCATCTCGTGGGTCTAAGTAGGCATCCAATCTCGTGTGTCTAATGAGATGGCTAGAAAACCTGAAAATGATGTCTCAAATACTATAGGTCATCGAAAGAAAATAAGAAGTCAGCAGGATCTAGATTAGTGTATGGTCTATGTCGAAGCCGAGAACACTAGCCTCACAAGTGTGTTGGAATCTGGCCTTCATTGCCAAATCAGACTATTTCTGGATGCTTTGTTCGGCATTGGGACCGATTAAGGTTACATCAAGGGACTCTTGACATGCTATTAGGAGGTCGTATGGGTCGTTAGCCGAATATTTCTTGTGAAATTCCCGCATGTATTCCAGAGCTTCGCTGAAAAATGGTGAGTGTCGATTCAACTTAACTTTAATCAATGGTTTTATGGCGGCAATGGAAAGAGTTTTCTTTCGGCATCTTTTTTGAAATGCTCGATACAAGTTTTCATTTCTTTAGGCCGAAGAAGATGTTTAATTATTTTCTCATATTCTTCAATCTCAGCTTCAAAGTCGCGATCAATTACCTTATTCCCTTGAAGTAACTCGGTCATGATCACTGGAGTTTTATCGATCATCTTCTTTTTTTGCCGTTTCTTTAGGCTGCAATTTCGTGGCATAAACTTCCTAAGCTGTTCGTCGATGGGACGTGGAATCCATTCTTTGAAAATGACGTTTCGAGGACTTGGATAAAACCGTGTATGCACCTACGGGGAGATTATAACCTTGCCAACGATGGTCGCACGGTTTAGGCAATTTGAAAGTTTGTTGGGTCATGGATGAACTTAAACTTCCAGAGTTGTGTACATAGTAATCTTCATCATAAAATGGCCCCTCGAAGCTAAGTCGCCATCCAGCTGAAAGCTGTTTGTAGTTCTGTTGTTGAGGGCTAAGTCTATCGAAAACCCTTTGTTGACGTTGACCCGAAACAAGCATTTATTGAGACTTCGCCAAAGCTGTAGCTGTGGGTTGTGGCGATTCGGCCAAAGGTTTTTATAGTTTTGGCTTGGCTATAATGACTTCAAATTAGCATCTACTGCATAGGATCATTGGGCTTTCAGATTTATTTGAGCTGAAGTCAGACATTGGGTCGGCATATACTCGATTAGAGAAGAAACTAGGCGGTTCATGTTTACCGTGTTTACTATTTCCGAAGGGAAAACATTATCGTCAACCAGTATTTGTGTCTCATTCGGTAGATGGGCATTTACCATGTTTACCGTTGCTGAAGGGAAAAGATTATCGTCAACCAGCATTTGTGTCTCATCTGGGAACTTCAGTTTGCCGTTGTCAATCCTGCTTTGAAAGGAGTCACGGAATACGACGCATTTATTTGTCGTGTAGACCATCAATCCGAAGCATAGGTATTAACAATTTTAATTGTCATCTGATTGGGCTGCTAAAATCTAGGTACGATCTTAATGTTCAACCTTTTGCCTTTGCGGATACGTTTGAGGTTCCTTAGATAAGGTGTTTGGTTGGATAAATTCCTAATCGATAAACTTTCATAACTAAGTTCTCTCATTAATGTAGAAGTTCTCTCATAACTAAATTCCTAGTTGATTCTCAAAAGATGTAAGTAAAACCAGTGTAGTACAAGAAAGTGGATCGATGGTATACTTCGCTTTACCATTTGGTGATATCCTAGGTAAAACTTTGAGAATCGACGCCAGATGTATACGTCCTCGAAACATATCATACTTCTTCATTTCTCTACGACACATACTAATAGGTCTTCATATCCTTCTCGATACACAATTCGCTCTTACAATGGAAATTAGCTCGTGCTCTAATTCTATTGTTTGTCTGTGAAAGTGATTACAAAGATGAATGGTCGAGAATATTTTGGTTACCTAGATAGGTAAAATGGCTAATACAGCTATGAATTTACTATCCTACTACAAGGCTTGCTCTTAAGTGCCTACAATTTCGTTTCTTCGGCTCAGGTAGCCATTGTTAATCAATCTATCAGTCACATAACACATTTATGATACTTTTGATATTTTTGATATTGTTTGTCACCCTGAAATTGTGAACCAACGTTCTAGCATAAAGGTATCACTCCCAAATACTAGTACCTATGTCCGGCATCAGCAATCATATTGTCTGAATACTAGTTGATAGTTCTTGGATAACAGATAATATCATCAATTAGTAGCGCTACCGTAGTCTGATTGCAGGTTAGAGACTGCTCGGGTGGATGGTTCGAACGATTGGTAAAGAATTAGTCCTGTGAGGTGGTTTCGTTGATTTTATGAGAAATTGATTACAACTTATGGAATTTCTGCGACCCGAAGGTATAACAATTCATACTCACAAGCCTATACTCATCAAAATGACGAGTACAACATCAAATGGAAAACTTGGGAATTAGTGTTAGTTGGAATGTTCTAAAGCCGAAAAGAAAGAAATTGATAATAATTTACTTTAAAACAAACTTAAACGAAAGTCGATCTTCCTTCAGAAGATTCGGAATGATCACTAGTGTGTTTGAAAAAATTAGTGTTATCGGGGACCAAAAATGGTTGTCCTCCAGATGTTCTTCCGTTGAGTGATACCACTTTAGCACCAGGTTGTCGCTCAAGATATTTTTAGAATTTCAACAAAAGTAAACTTCGTAGGAATTTTGATAGATGGTATACTAACGGATACTGTTAAGGAATCAAAACTATTTCTGGTTTCCTGCCCAAAATGTTAATGAGTCGTCTAATTCGCCCAAAGCTTAAGAAAAGCCAACATGTTTTTCGTGCTCGACGAGGTGGCATGATTCGACAACTAGGCTTGAGAGCAAAGGGTGCATACATCACGTGTGTGACGAATGCAATACCGCCCAACTTATGATTTGATACCAAATTGACACACCTCAACCCGGGGTGTCTACTTGGACTCTGAATCTAGCTGTGTTGGCCGACACCTGGAAGGTGACGAAGCGATAAAGTGTAGTGTAGTGGAATATGTGAATAAATTTAAACCTAAAGGTGCCTAATTTTAAGAATGCGTTGGTGAGCGGGAATGAACCCATTTCACACGTGATGTCAAATTATAAGTAAAGTACAATAAAGTTGGATGAGAATTGTACCAATAAAGGTAACCACTTATACTAAAAAATCTGTATATTCCATATAAATAGAAAAGATCCATTCACTGTTCATGTCATCAAGTCTAACCCGCCTCACAGGCATCGAAGATCCTTGTGACGTGTTTCACCTAGAAATGAAACCATTCATGTAAATGTAACGTACTAATGTAATTAATCATTTTCGTACAAAGTACGACTAATAAATGAGCTATTTTAAAACGGTCAAATTTTAGAAAACGAATAGCGGATTCGGATTCGGCACATTAAGAAACCTAAGGAAGGACCGCAAGTTCCACGCACCACCGTACACGCTGCCACAATGTGGCTTCTTTGGCAGCCACGTGCTGCACGCATTGGCACCATACGTGCGCCTCACGCGCCTGCGAGTACAATAGTACTCACTTTCCTCGAGAGTTCCTGCCATTTTGCAAGTTTTTCCCTGACTTTTACAGCTTATTTCGAGCTCGATACTTAGCCATATTCGATTACTCAGAAGCTATCTAGAAGCTAGGAATCTAGGGAAGAGGTTTATACCAATTCAAGGTCCAATCTTGGCCGGAGTTGATCGGGGGAACGATCTAAAAGTGGCATGATGGTCACAGTCAAACTTTCCATAAATCTAAAAACTCTTCCTCATGATGATTTTGCGTCAAATCACGTGTACGACTCATATTTAAGCTCAGAAATTAACCCTTCTAACGAAATGGAAAGAAAGGAAGGGACCCCGAAACCTACCTTGGTCAGAATCAACGAGGGTTCGTCATAGATCTTCATGAATAGTGGCGATGACCACAGCACCGTGCGAGTTTTAGCTCGATAGTGTTGATCCTGGGTTAATGGTCGTGATAGGTCTGAGTTCACGGTGGTGTGCTCGTCGACACGGTAAGGATGATGGTAGTGTGGTTTCTCTGTGCCTGTACAGAAGGCCGAGAAGATGTGAAGGAAGGAATGTGGAGCAAGTAGCAAGGAAAGAGACACGGTGAGGGTGTCACCTCGCCGTAGCAATGAATGGTGGCTTAGTGACAAGAGACCTCGTCAAAGTGGCTGAGTTTTGCTAGCTTCTGTAAAACACAGGAATGAAAGAGAATGAGGAATGAGATACAAAAGAAAATGGAAGAGAGAGTTTGAAATAAGAAAATAATGAGATAGATGTCTCGGAGGGTGGGAAGGAGAAGACATAGAGACATGGAGGAGAGGTGACCCACACGAGTGGGTCCCATGTACACAGTTATCTCAAAATAAAATATTTAAATAGTAAAGGTGAATCTAAAATAATGAATTTAATAAAATGCCCTTCTACTTCGTAGTTTTGTAAAATATTCATTGTAGCTCCAAATTCGATTCTGCTTGTGCCTACACGTTTGTATCGTCAAGTACTTCGAGAATATGCTAAAATAGTGGCTTGTACACGTCACAAAAAATGGTCAATGAAAGTCAACATCCTTTCCTCTAAGGCTATGTTTGTTGATTCACACATTTAAAAGTTTTAAAATTATAAAATTAGGGAGGGCTGTCACAGTTACTATTTCGGTCGCGTCCACACTGACATATTAGGATTCGTCACTCATAACTGATGCGTAACTCACCGTTGGACTCTCATAAATCGTCCCACGGGTTGGAGTTTTCAAGATTTTTTCTTCTTTGAACAAATAATCATATTGCTCGACATGTTGAGCCAACTTATACATATGTCAGAAGTTTGCCCCTAAGAATTTCTTCTTGTACCATTCTAAGCAAGGATAACAAATTTGGCCTCAGGGATTGGTGACTAGTCAAATGACTGAGCCATTATGGGCCAAAGAAGATACTGACTCCTCTATCCCAGGTAGATAAAATTGCTCTTGAAATTTCTCGACCAATTCATCCCAGTTTTGTACCGAATTCGGTAAAAGGTTAATATATCATGCAATTTTGTACCGAATTTGGTGGAAGGTTAATATACCACGCAAACGCCGTACTTGTCAATGAAAAATTGAACAATCGTAGTTTATGGTAAAAACTATTGACATCTTCGCATTGGGCAGTGAATTTTAGCCACATGCTCTATCGAGGACAAAGACAATTCCCCAAATAAGATACTGAAATCAGGGATTTTGAATCCTCGGGGGTACTCAAACCTTTTGACGAATGCTGGATATGGATGGATAAATTTTGGAACTTTCGACCCTTTTTTCAAAGCTGAATCAATTATTATCTGAACTTCACCCATATCAAAGGATGTTGTCTCTGTTCTTCGGCCAAACTTGGTCGAATTGGTGCTTGTTTTACCATATGGTCTTTCGAGATCGATTGTCTTGGTTCGATTGAGTCCCATTTTAGCATGCACTAGCGACGGCCTTTTCCTTCCAAGGGAATATTCTTTAAGAAGGTATTTTGTCTTGGTTGATCAACGAGCCCATTCTCGTGACCTTTGTTAACTAAAATCTCAAGCAATTTATTAGTCACTAGTGGCTTTGAAGCACCTCATCATGTTTGTCATGTAGTCTTTTCACCTCTCGGCCCAAAACTTGCTCAAATTGTCGAGATTGTTCTTCCAATCGTCGTCGGAAAAAAAATTTAGACGGTGCACTAGAGGTTTCATCGTTGTCGTCGTCCCAATCCTTTACTAGGCATTCGATAAAACCATTTTTTGCCACCCTAGTAGTCTGGGTGAAGGCCACGACATCATGGTTCTGACCGCCGAGATTAATTTTTGTTTCTCGGCGAACCATGCTTGTGGCTTCAAGTGTCACAACAATAGGAAGATCATGTGCTTGCGACACGTTACCTTGGACTGGACTTTGAACGATAGGTGCTAAATTAGTAGTCGATTTACCCATAGTTGTTTTCTTTTTTCTTGACCGTGTCTCAATGGTCATGTACTTTGTAGCTTTAGTATTAGGTCCCACTGGGTGTGTCAAAATGTTGACCCTAAAAACTACCTAGCCTATGTGACACTCATGCCGAGTTCGGCGAGAGAGTAAAATGAATGTTGATGTGGCGTTAGGCACACTGCTGACTTTTTGATCTCGCGACTGCGGCCAAGGAAGGAACACGTCTCGGCCTTCGGGTTTTAGAGCCTGAAGACAAGATTCCTAGTTCTACAAAGTTCAATATCAAATTTGGCTTTCAATGTGCCGAATATAGTAACATGGTAACATCTTATTTTGCCGAGAAGGCTAATAAGATGACCTCTTCCAACAAGGACTCGAAAATCCTTATTAACCAAAACTTGGGATAAATAACTAATTGGTCTCAAAGAAGTGTTATTTATCTAAACTAAATGTGCTTCTCAGTCAGCTGATTCTATGGCTCCAGTGCTATTTAATCTAAACTGAAGATGTTGCTGGTTGCCTCCACAGTGCTGTTTATCCAAACTGAAGATGTGTTGACGGGAAAAAAGGAAATAAAAATCTCAAGGTCTTTAAGAGGTTGTTTGCGCAGGGCAGTTGTGTGTTGATTTGGAGGGCTTTGAATGATGCACTCTGTTCTCTATTTATAGTAACAATTTTCTCAATAACCGAGTTAGAATTTTACTTGGACTAGAATTCCTCAACCTAATCTGGTTTGGTCTCGACCAATCCTAACTCCTATAGAATTCTGAATCGAGCTCTTTAATCACTCAGATTCAACCCTTAACTCTCGACATCTTTTCTGATTCGAAGCATCTTTAGCTTCTGAAGAATCCTTATTGTACTAAGATTCGACCACTTCACCCTTATCCTTGCGAAACCATCTTGTGATAGGATTGGGCCGAACTCCACTGGGCAGGCCCAAAGTGGGAATATTCCTGATACTTCTTATTGGATCGAGGACAACGTGGGCTTGGCCCAAAGTATTATTTTGAGTCCAAACAATAGGCTAAACTAATTTAATCTTATACAAAGTTGGATTAATTTGAATTTAATGGTACGATCACGCTAAGTAGCTAGCTTAATACACATATTTCTATTATATTTTGAGAATTTTAACTATTTGAAAATTGGTAAAAAAACAAAATGATTAAGAGCATGTCCAAAAGTTTTGTTCTTAAAAAAGAGCAACTCCGAAGAAGGATGTCAAATTTTAAACATACATTTTAAATTTAACAACTTCTGTCGTATTTTGGCATCTTTTAAAACTTTGATCTCCACCCGATACGTTTAAATAAACTATTATTTTATTACGTTAAACTATTATAATAAATGTTTTATCATAAAAACAACAATAAAACTAATTAAATGCATTTAATTATCAATTAAAAAAAATATGAAGCTGCTGCCAATTTTGGCAGAGCTAGCAAAGTTGATGGCTGCCAATTCACACAATGACGCATTACATTTAGATTTTCAGTTGAAGACATTGTTGCTTTCTTTTTTATTATTAGTGCTACGGAAAAATCTTCATGTAGAATTTACAAATCTGAATTCTTTTTAATTCAAAAGAAAGTTTTCAGTTGAAGACATTGTTGCTTTCTTTTTTATTATTAGTGCTACGGAAAAATCTTCATGTAGAATTTACAAATCTGAATTCTTTTTAATTCAAAAGAAAGTTTTGATATTTCCGAAGATAGAAAAATGCTTCCTGAAAAGAAGTGGTGCAAACCAAGGCCAAGAGGCCGACAGAAAAAAAAAAAAAAAAAAAAAAAAAAAAAAATGAAGTGGGTGCTGGGCCGGCTGGCTGCTGGGACAAAAGATCAAACGCACCATATTTCTGTTTCTCTTGCCAAAAAGTCAAAATTTTATTAATTTTTTCAAACCATCCAAAAAGGTCAAGAATTTATTCCCTTATCTTATGCTTATCTCCCACACGATCTCGACACGTAAGAATCAACAATTGAGTTTTGCACCGTCGGATTGTGTCTATTTTGGGCGCGGGAGGGAGTGCAAAATGTTCCATCACCTACCTAAACCTATTTGTGGAAATATAGGTCGGACATGTAATAAGAACGTAGCCTTCTAAAGCACCTTTTGAACCATAATATAAACCTCTTTTTCATGAATCATTTCGACTTTGCGCATACTTAGTACCTAGATTAGCTTTATACTTTTGATTAAAAAATAAATTAGCGTAATATTAAACAGATTTTCTTTACTGATTACGATATTGATCATATTCTTCTTAACTAAGATAGCGTAGTTAAAATTCCTATGAGAATTTCATTTTTAAGATATTCATGAATTCTGCAAGAGAAACAGAAATGTCTATTGCTTTATTGATGTGAAATGGAATTCATCATTATTGATAAATAAAATAAAAACATTTTTTTTTAGAAACAGACCCTTGTCACTCTTATTATTTGGGGTGTGCTATCCACACACTCCTTTTTACTTCTCACACACCTCTATTACTTTCTATCCGTTAGATCTTCTTCAATTCATCTGATTTGACGGCCAAAATCCAAAAATGTGTGAGAGAAGTAAAAATGGGTGTGTGGATATCACACCCTTATTATTTTAACATAAACTCACCTATTCAAAATCATTCAAATAAAATATTTTTTTTTATTAGAATCGAACTCTTGTTGTTTATGTTGTTTGGTAATTGGTCTCACCTTCCACGTGATTAATGGCACGTGCACCACCACCGGAGGGGCCGAATATGATAGAGCATATTCTTCCTTGGGTCTCCACCAACATTCCCCAAACAAACGAAAGCCCTAAAACATTCTGACTTTGAAACCATGAAAGTGGAATATCAACGATGTCAACACTTGAAAACAACCTCCAACTGAACACGTATACGACTCTACTCAAATGCGGATCATCGGATTTACAAAGAAAATATACTCGGCACTTTGGCTTTTTATGTGCAATTGTCATTGTTACAAACAAACTACTATTTGATATTTGCATGTAACGTTTTGTTTTCGTGATTTATTAGTTATTTTTTATGTATGTCTCAAACTCTGTATATTTATATCCGATGAGTAACTCATTATACAAGTGCCACGATGATGATTTATTTATGGGGTATTTTGTTTAAGGTCACAAAAAGGTTTCAATATTAAGATCGAGTCGATCAATATTTATGGTTTAAGGAGAAGTATATGCAAAGATGATATTAACCTTAGTAAGAGAAGAAACTTGTTTTTATTTATTTTTTAGTAGAGCAATAACGTTAGTATGTATAAACATGATTACTTTCTGCCACAGCGATAAAGTGTCATCTGAAAAAAGTATTTTCACTTAAAATTTAAGATTCAATTTTTTATTTACTTAAAACCCACCATAATACATTTTCTCTAACAAAACTCAAAGGCGAATCTCGCCAAAGATAAATTTAGACCACATTATTGTTAACTTATTGTGATGTTGAGCTTATCTCCTTTTCTTAGTATGGATAATATCATTAGAAAAATAAATTCCAACTAAACAATTTATTAATTAAGTTTGACTTCACTACATTTGTATTATCGTTGTTGTTGGTGCGGCTTATCAATTACAATCTTAGCCGCGTCTATACTAGCATACTGGGAGTCGTCTCCTTCGGCCGATGCATAACTGACCGAAGGATTTTTATAGATTGCCACTGCATTTGCTTTGCATGGTTGTGTGCGTCTCAATTTCGTAAAGCTCATTGACCCTACCACAGCATATGCATAACAAGTGGTCCCACAAGATCTTGCAGCTTGAAAAAATTCCATCATTTATACTTTACAGTAAAGGTGAAGAACACAGAACCGCCCTCATTAATTTATACCATGATAAATAACCCAAATGCCCTTTAATTAGCTCGCGAGGAAGTATGGGATACTGAGTTACAATTAGATTAGGTTAAGAGTTTGATTCATTTTGATATAATAAAAATACTAGAACGGCATAGTAGAAACGTCAAGAGTTTAATTGGAATCATATGCGAGAATCAAAACTTGTTAAATTGACTAACAAGTTACAATGTGTTAGCATCGTGCTTACGTCCAAAACGAAGTTAATTTGGATTTGATTAAGATACACAATACCTCTGAGAAAAAAAATTTATTTAGGCAATTTTGATTGTTGTTATTTGAAGAAATAATTAATAAAAATAGGGTAATTGAAAAATATTATTTAGACCAAATTTAGAAAGCTAAGCTCTTGTAGATGGATATAAAAATGTTGAATAAACCGGCCACACTCCTCCAAAAAACAAGAGAAATTTTTTGTGCATACTAAGAGCACCGTTATGTAATATTATGATCATGTCTTGTTTGTAGACGACAATATTAATATGACTCAATTCAAATGTTAATAAACAATAACATGTTATAATTAATGGAAAACTAACGAAAAGTCCCTGAATAGTGACAGTTTTAATGAAAAGTCCTTTTTGAAGGTATAATGAATAGTGACAGTTAAAGGTAAAAAAGTGGTTTTTCGTTAAAAGTAAACAGTGCTAGGGGTGTTTTATTAAAGCTCTCATATAATTAAAGATGATTGGTAACATCAACGAAACATTACTCAATAAAATAAGAGAGTATTTTAGAAAGATGGAAATCACAGCAAAAGAAAAAGGGACACAATTATGTTATTAAAAAGGAAGTGAAAAGCAAGAAAGTGGAGGAGCATTTGAATTCTGAGAGAGATATGAGAGCCCAGCAGAGAAGCGTACGGAGCCAATGTGGAAAGAAAGGCTTACGTAAAAGGTAAAGAGGAGAGATGAGAGAGTGGGGTTTGTCTGCCTCCACAATCATCCTTTTTCATGACTTTCGAATTTTGATTCTCCCTCAAAAGCTTCTATTGATGGGTTAGGGCGTGCCACGTTCCTTGCATTTTTGCTACTTCTTTTATTCACACCTGCACCATCGGAAAACGGTACACTTTTTTTTAAGTGTCGACATACTCTTGTTTATTTAAATTCGTTATTTTTGTTTGATTCATTCAATTAAATTGCTAGAAATCAAGAGAGGTGCACGGGAAGTTAAAAAATTTGTGTGAATTCTCTCTCCAATTTCATGCATGCTAGAGGCTGGCTTATAGCTCAAGCAATTAACAGGTTTACCGCTGCACCTGAAGTCTTGTGTTCAAATCTCTCCTCCTTCAGGATCAGTCGTTTTGAAAAAAGAGAAAGGAAGGAGAATTTCATTCCTCACCCATCCATAACCCCCAAAAGCACAAGATGTTTCACTCAAAGAATCAAAGTTCGTACTAAAAAACTGATTAAGTAGGGACAGAATGTCAATAATTACAACCAACAATGTGCTTATGAGTTTTGATCAAATAAAAAGGATATGGGTATCTTATTCCCTTTAACTTACAATCTCAACCAGTGTTACGCAGCAAACACTAGAGAAAGAACACCTCCCACGTACGCAATGGCCAGCAGAAGGAAATTGAAAACGACTGTCATCCGTTGGTCTGCTGTGTGCTTACACATAATTCATCCATGAAAGAAATTACTTAGAGTGCAAGTCATAGCCAAGAGCAGTAGAAAATGTATTTTTAGCAGTGGGGTTCGAACGGGTAAAGAAAATTCCTTTTAACCCCGTGTAGGTCGAGTGCTAGCAATTCAACCTGGGAAAGTGTCAAGGGCATAAAACTGATCTGGTGAATGAATGTGCTAGTCCAACTAAGAACCTTTATTAAAAAGCCTGCAGAGAAGAAGGATGCTGTTGACTCGTTTTCGGTTGCCACAGAATTTTGATGCTTATATTCTATATCTATTGATTGTTTTCAAAAGGAATTCCACTGGCTGTATTCCACATTGTTCAAACCAACCGTTCAAGCCACAATTTATTTTCTACTAAAGAAGAGAATACGCCAAGTCAAAAGAACCGACCAGAAGTTCTGAAAAGGAACTGTAATCACAAGAGGTCGAGGATAATTCCGGGCCAATTCAGAACATTCTTGATCATATTTTCTACTTTTCTGTGAAGTTTCAAGCAGCTGATAATTTGTCGAAACCAAACGACACAACTCCAAAACGGCCAATATCGTCTTGTCAATAAATAAATTTGCAATAACAGAAAATTTTCCAAAGTTGCAACGGCATGACCTGCTAGCGCTCCTTGGATGACTCCAAGGAGTGAAGAGGCAGCAGCAAGTGCTGCATATGAAGCAAAACATTGTCTTACTGAGATAAATCATCAAAGGGGAATGTATGTACAAAATAGTGGAACCTATGTGCCCTGGCTTTATACAAACTTATAGGTGAATGTACCAGTTTATTTGATCTTGAGGACATCAAATTTGACACTTTCATTATCTTATCTTGTACTTGACGTTTACATGTTGCAACGAGTTAAGTTGTTCAGTGTTAATTGGTAAACAACAGTATCATCTTTCAAATTCATCGGAAATTGGGCAACAAATTGACATATTAGCCAATCTTTGTTCAAAATGCTCATCATTGGGAAAATTGGGGAACAATTCATTTCCGACGAAATGTTCATCCTTGGACATATTAGCCAATCTTTGTTCAAAATGCTCATCCTTCCAAATCCCCTGGCCTAGATGGGATGCCCCCCCCCCCCCCCCCACAGCCCCAATTTCTTCCAAAGATACTGGTCAATCGTGGGTCCTGATGTCACTAAGGCTGTGTTGTCAACTCTCTCTGCCAGCAAAATGTTGAAGAAAATTAACTTCACTTATATGGCCCTGGTTCCAAAGGCTAAGCACCCCGAGGAAATGTCCCAATTGAGACCCATTAGTCTGTGCAATGCGGTTTATAAAATAATATCAAAGGTACTAGCAAACAGATTGAAGCTTGTCCTGCCCCGAATTATTTCACCATGCCAGAGTGTGTTTGTACCTGGGCGCTCGATCTCAGACAACTCCATATTAGCCTCTGAAATCGCCACTTTCCTCAATAATTGCCGGATGGGAAAAAAAGGTTTTTTCGCGCTTAAGCTTGACATGAGTAAAGCGTATGACAGAATTGAATGGGTTACCTGGAGAAAGTTATGGAGAAGTTGGGCTTCAGTTTGATCAAGATGTGTTTTTCCTGTCTCATATTCCTTCTTGATCAACGAAGTGCCGAAAGGTTAAGTACACCCCTCTTGGGGTCTCAGACAAGCAGATCCTGTCTCCCCCTACCTATTCCTGCTATGTGCTGAGGGCCACTCATTTCTCATTGACTTAAAGGAACGATTAGGGATGATCCAGGGTATTAGGGTGAGTCAAGGGGTCCGTCCATCCACCACCTACTTTTCGCAGATGACGGTTTCATCTTTACTAGGGTGAGACGGAGGGACTGATAGGAACATATTTATGTGACTTTATTAGTTTGTTTCATTGCATTTACTTAATTAGTTTCATCTTATTAGAATGTTTTAAGCTATTTTCGTGTGTTTGTAGGTTCTAAATAACAAAGTTAGCAAAGAAGTGCATTTTGGTGCAATTTAGAGCTATTTTGGGGTGAAATGGATTGCATGCATGGGGAGCATAAAAAATGGATGGTTGTGATTCATTCTCACCAACAAAATGGATGGTGGTGATTCAATCTCACCAACAAAAATGGATGGTGGTGATTCATTCTCACCAAGAAAATGGATGGTACTAATTCATTCTCAAAGCCTATAAATAGGCTTCTCCATCAAGGCCAAAGACACCAATTCACATCTACAACACATTCCATAAACAACACAATCTCTGCCGCAAGTTTCCTTCTTCCTCCATCCATTTCCATCCACCTCTTTTCCTATCCATCCCCTACCACCCTTCCATACTCTCTCAACCTATCCAATCTCTGCCACATCCCCTAGATCATCCAAACACCACACCCACCTTGGTGCCGCATGTTTGCAAGAAAGGAGGAGGACTTGGAGCTGTGCTAACCATTCAAGATGTTGGATTGCTGGAGCGTTCTAGGTGTCTTCTACTTTTGTTTATCATGTTTAAATTCAATTATAGTTGTTTAATTGCAAATATGTGGAACTAAATTCGTTTTGGCTAGAGGTTGATTCAAAGCCATGAACATATTTGTAATATGAATTGATTACCTTCAGTTGTGATTTCATGACTTGTGAATTCAATTTGCTTAACTGCTTAATTTATAACTTATTCTTGTATGTCGATTAAGGATGCATACTTAGTTTGCATGCATGAATGAATTTGATGCTAGAATATAAGGGAGTTTCACTTAATCGTTATGAACTTATATTCACAAGTAGTGGAGGTTGCTAGTCACAATCGCATTAAGTGAATTCTTGGCAAGAGTATCATGATGTTCATAGTTACGAATGCCTCGTCAATGCTTATAGTTTTCACAAAGCTTAATGATCTTTGATTGTATCTCTATTGTGCTATTCACGTAGGGGACTTTTGAAGAATGTTATGAATTGTTGTATGCGCTTTTCCGTCCAATTCAATAACTTAAAGAAAACTTGAAGGTTAAAAAAGTGTTGTTCATGGTTAATCTGGGGTGTTGAGATTCATAGTTTATTAAAAGAACAACTGAAAATTGGTTTGTATGCAAGTGTGTCATGTGTGGAGAAGAACCCTTTAGCTAGTCCATCACCCGTCCATTCACCTTAATTTTATGTCTTTGTTTAATTCTACAAGTTTGTTTAGTTTTAGTTTCAATTTTTGTGCAAACCAAACCCCCCATCATTAAGTAGTGTCAATTTAGTTATAATCTATCCTAATTTGTGTTTAGTTAGTTCCTTGAGTCTATTTTCGTCCAAGTCAGTCCCTATTGTCTAGTTTGAGTCAATTTGGTTGTTTTGAGTTGTTTTGAGTCATTCTAGTGTGTTTTGAGTTATTAGAGTTTAGTTAAGTGTCTTTTGCCTAGTTTTGTGTTTTTTTAGTCTTATTTAGTGTTTTTAAATCAGTTTAGAGTAGATTAGCAATCCCTCATAATCCCCGGCCTAGAACGATCCCTACTTACATCTATACTACAATTGTCAACAAGAGGATTTAATTTGAGTATTGTTTACAACGCATCAGGGACTGCTAGGTTGTTAAAGAGATCTTTTCAAGCTATGAGGGGGTTTCGGGACAGGTGGTAAATCTCTAGAAAAGCGACATCTCTTTCAGCAGGAATACTAAGCGACACGTGCAATATCAGTTAGCTGCGATTTTTTATGTTGAAAGAGTGGATAGGCGTGGTAAGTACCTTGGTTTCCCTACCGTTGTCGGCAGAAATCGACGGGCCTATTTCAATCACATCAAAGAACGACTGTGGAAAAAGCTCCAATGTTGGAAGGGAAAGATCCTCAGTGACGCTGGGAAAGAGTTACTCATTAAAGTTATAGCGCAATCTATTCCTCTATACTCAATGAGTTGCTTCTTACTGCCTAAGTATTTCTATGACGAGCTTCACCAATTAGTCGCCTCTTTCTGGTGGAATGAAATTGAAGATGCAAAACGCATCCACTGGATGTCGTGGGATAAATTGTGTTGTCCCAAAAAGGAAGTGGCTTTCGTAATCTATATGCCTTCAATCTTAGACTTCTAGCAAAACAAGGCTAGATGATCCTCCTTGAGCCTTCATCTCTAGTGGCATAGGTTTGGAAGACCAAATACTTTCCCAATTCTTCCTTTCTTGATGCGCCCATACAATCAAATGCTTCCTTCATTTGGCATAGCTTATGCGTGGTGAGGGAAGTCATAATACACGGCTTTAGGTGGCAGATTAGAGATGGCAAGACGGTCCGTATCTGGGAGGACAGGTGGATCTCTCTTCCCTCTCGCTTCCAGATAGTTGAATAAAAGATGGTTGATTGTGTTACTATGATGGTCAACGATCTGATTGTTTCCGGTCATTGCTGGAACTTGGAGGAATTGGAACCTTTTGTGTCTCAAGAGAAGTTGGATGCAATCTGCTCTATTCCTCTAAGCTCTCACCGACTTGAGGACAAGGTTGTTTGGCACTTTGACAAGGGTGGTTTTTTCTCGATCAAGAGCGCCTACCATATTGCGAGAATCTGGACCCTCCCCAGCTCACTATCCGCCTTCTCCTCGTCCAGTGTAACACTGTTCGCGGGGTTGTGGGTCAAGCTTCGGAATGCCTCAATCCCACCCAAAGTAAGAATGACCGCCTGGAGTATCATATCGAACATTATACCCACTGGGGAGAACCTCAGAAAGAAGAAAATTCCTATTGATCCAGTGTGTACATTCTGTGGAGCAAAGTATGAAACTGTTTGGCACTTAATGGTCAATTGATCTTTTGCAAAATGTGTCTTGCGTGCCTCCTCTCCGAGCTATCATGTCCCGCACCACCACTGTAGCTCGATTATAGAATAGACGTTCACTCTATCACAAGAATTGAAAAATGCTGATTTCGACCGTTTACTCATGCTGCTCTAGGCTATTTGGACAACTAGGAACATGAAATTTTGGGGAGAAGAAATTACCCCTTCCTCCACTGAGGTAGTTAGCCAGACTATGGATTGGTGGGAAGACTTCATAAGAGTAACACTTAACCCGACCTTAAATCACATTCACCCGACTACTCCTCACTGGTCTTGCCATCCCCCAAGCCGTATCAAGGTTAATGGTGATGGCGCTTGGTCCAGAGAGCATAATCTGGGTGGGATGGAGATCATTATCAGAGACTCGAAGGGGCGTTGTGTTGCTGCATCGAGCAAAAAGCTGGCTAATGTCTTCGCCCCCGATCAAGTGGAAGCACTGGCAGTACATGAAGGACTTGCATTGGCAATTAATAAGGGTTTTCAAAAGATTCGTTTGGAGAGTAATTCACTTCAGATCATTACGGCCTTACATCGCTATTCTACGGATAGGTCTCTTATTGGGCTTATTATAGAAGATGCAAAGGTTCTGCTGCAATCGATCGCTGAAGTTTTCGCGACCTATATTCGCCGCCAAGCTAAGCTTGCAGCCCATAGGCTTGCTCGCTTAGGCCTCTGGTCAGGAGGCGATTGTACTTGGACTAATGTGACTCCCTCTTTCATTTGTGATGTGTTGGAAGAGGATTGTTCCACCTCTTGTACTGCATAGCCTTTTCGTGGCTTTAATGAAATCTTATGCCACTTCTTATAAAATTAAAAATTAAAAAAAAAAACAACTTGTACTATCTCTAGACCAAAGGAATGGAATTATATCATCCATTAGAGGTATAACTGACTCCACACTCCAAAATAAACCTAACATTACATATATTTAATAGTTCCGGAGCAAAATTTCTAGCTTTGATATGGTTATGCCAGCACAAAAAGAAAAAAGGGATGCTTATAGGTAAGCCTTGTTGTTATGTTATTCTGGTTTAAGAGTCGAAACATTAAATTACCAAGAGTAAAACTGCAGTGATATCATCAATGGGTTGATCAGTTTCACCAAATCTATACATAAAAGACCGCATCAGAGTGATACACAACAGATGATAATATCATTAACACATACAAGTTGTATAGATATATCCAAGTGACATTTACTAGTAGGAATAGTAGGAGCATTAGGCCATCTTGAACCGAAGTGTCTAGATGGCCAGATGACCGAAAATAGCCCAAAAACCGTCTCTAATTGAGGGCTAGGCCAGAGGGCTATGAAATCTGGGAGGGCCCCATAGAATCAGAGAGGGCTGGAGAGTTAGAGGGCTGGCCAGAAATTTTTTTAAATGTGTCAGATTTCCTGTCGGTTATAACCGACATAAATAATTTAGAGGGCAGCAATAACGTCGGTTATAACCGACACTAATAATGATTTAAACTTAATGGATAACTGATAATATTTTGATTAATTACTATTAGTGTCAGTTATAACCGACACAAATAATTTGATTTTTTTAATACAATGGCTAGCTAATGTCAGCTAGCCGTTGCATTCTTTTTTCTTTTTTTTTTTAAATTTAAACCTTTTTTTTCTTTTATAAATATGGTGAAGCTCTTTCAATTCTTCATTTCATCTACAATATTTCCTTCATTTTCAATATTTCCTACATATGTAATATTCTTTCAAATTTTCAATAATTTCCTTCAATATTTCCTTTATATGCAATATTTCTTTCAATTTTTCAATAATTTCTTTAATTTTTTTTCAATAAAAATGACCTCATCTGCAATGAAAGGTAAGGCTTGGACCCAAAAAGAAGATGAAGCTCTTTGTAGGGCTTATAGATGGGTCTCGGAAGATAGTGTGAGAGGGATTTCTCAAACAAGTGAAGGTGTTTGGACTCGTGTGTCCAAAAAATACTTAGAGTTCTACGAAAGCACCATTCCACCGAATACCCAAAACCACGAGAGTTGTTCTTCAAGATGGAAGAAACATCTTCATCCAAGTTTGAATAAATGGCATCAAGCACTATTAGCAGCCGCAAGTAGACATGAAAGCGGCGCCAATTGCTACGACGAAGTTAGTGTTTTCATAATTTATTTTAAATGTTTAATTATATTACATTTAATTTCATAAATTAATTTCCTTTAATTTTTGTAATTATATTTTCTAGGTACGTCAAGCAGATGAATTATATATGGAGGGCAGCTCAAAACCCTTTCAGTTTCACGGTTGTTGGGAAATTTGTAAAGGGTGGGTGTTATTTGAAAATCCACCTCAACATAGAGTAGATCATATGCTGCTGTTCGAATCTACGTCCCCAGTTGTAGATACGAATGAATATGGATCTCCTACCATTCCACAAATAAGGGTAGAAAATTTGGATCCGGCCGAAGGTTCTTTACCTAGGGCTATGGGACGAAAAACAAGGCTCGAAGGTTGAAGGAAAAGGGCAAGGCAAATGATAATGACGCTGCTCAGCATGAAGTGGCGGCCTCATTGCGATTAATGGCAGAACAAAATGCCCGTGAGGCGGAAGAAAGGAAGTGTAGGCTCGTTTTTGTTTCTGACCAGGATTGTCGTTGTTGTTTGCGGTGATTGTGAAATTGGTTGGATTGCTATTACAGAATAGAGATTAATTCCTCAAATGACACCCGGTCCTCATTTTCCCGGTTTTAAAAAATGACACTCAATTCTCATTTTAGTTTTGCCTTCTGGTTCTTTTGGAAAACCTCATTTTAAGGGTACATAAACTTAAAAGAATGACTATAATTTTATACGGGTCCAAATATGAATCCAAACTTGGGTTATTTTTTCAAATCTCCCATCCGCCTTCCTCCACTCCACTGCAGACTGCAGTATACGACAGCTCGTATGAACCTAAAGAAACAAAGCCAAGCATCGCCTCTCCAACTCAGTCACTATCTCTCTCAATTCTGAACCAGTGGAAGCTCCTGCAATTTGATAATGAACAGGTACGCTTTGCTTATCAAAACGACACCGTTCCAATCGTTATATGCCCTGGCATCTGTTCGCTTCCGTTTTTGCTAATTTGCGATTGGGCTGTGCAGATTAAGATTCAAATTTAGTCTAATTGTGATTATTTCAAATGACACAGATTGATCATCATCAGAACTCTTGCTGAAAGTATCAAAAGATTGAAGCTTTCACAAAGGACTTTGTGTACAGACGCAGTTGCAAAAGTTTCCAGTTCCAATGGTGCCCAACCCAGCAATGTAAAGCTCTTGAATCTTCACCCATTACATGTTATTCACATTTTACTACATGGGTTTTCTTTTTCTGGAAATTTATCGAACCTGAAATAAGTGTTTTTTTGCCACTCATTATATTTGGTATTTACCCAGTAATGTGGATTAACTTCCAAGAATAGTAATGTTTTTCCATTATTGGATTTGATGGTTCCTTTTCAAATCCTCCACAGGATCATCCCTATGACATTGCAATTGTTGGAGGAGGGATGGTTGGCATGGCCCTTGCTTGTTCCTTGGGTAAGTGGTGTTTGTTTTAGACTCTATTTACCTTCATTGTATAGATTCACCGGTAGACATTATGTCCCAGTCGTTATTAGTTCCTTCACCGGACATTATTCCCGCTTTTGTGGTTTTAGATTAAAGTTCGCCAGTTCTTATTAGTTATCGTTTGCATTGACCTATTTATCATGTGTTTCTTAGGTTTAGCATGATTTATGTAATGTAGATTGTTGCATTTACAGCAGATAGACTAGTAACTTTTACATGAATGACTTTGTGAATTGGGAACAAAAAGTTATTAGGTTGAGCACCGTAGCGTGTACTCTAGAACGTTATCATTCAAACAGTTAGTATTACTTAGCTTTGGTTCAGGTCAGAAGAGAATGGAAGAAAATTTGTGAAATTAGTTTGATATGTTGTGCTTTTTGTTTCTCGAGCTAAATCCAAGTAGTTTAACTAATAAAGTAATAAATTTATCTTTAGTAACAGAAGTTTTTGTTGAATTAGTTTGTTATGTAGCACATTCTGGCTGACACACCAAAACTTTCAATCTATTGTCTTGTTGTTGTGCTGCTTTAGCAAAAATGCCATTGACAAAGCACTTGAAAGTTGCCATCATTGATAGCAATCCTGCAGTATCAAATGGACTTAGCATCAAGCAAGAAGACCCCCCTGATCCAAGGGTCAGTACAGTAACACCTGCAACCATATCTCTGTTCAAAGGTATTGAACTCGATAAATTTGTTGTTTCTGTATGTATCAACATCAGTTTCTCATGTTCACCCCTAGCAATCATGTTAAGAGAGCACAAATAAGAGCCCTGTGTCAATGTATCTAGTATCCCCCATTTGTAGGAATTTACTGAGATGCTTGTCTATTGTCTATTTTCATTCTAAGTTTCTAACCACGTTAGGACTGCATTCCTTCTTGCGAAGTTGGAAACAAGTTTAAACTTGTTCTGGACTTTCAATAACAACAGTTGTACTTTGCAGATATTGGTGCTTGGAAATATGTGGAACTGAACAGGCATGCATATTTTGATCAAATGCAGGAGACTGACTTTTCCAAATTTCATAGCAATTTAGTAGTTCCCATTTTGTTTGAGTTCCCTTGGTGACTTACTGTATTTTTCAGATTTGATTCAAATCACTAATCCTTTCACTACTGAAAAATCATGGTCTCAAACCTAATGTCGGACAGAGCTGGGCAGCGGAATATAGTATAGCGGAAGTGAAAACAAAGAAAACTTAGATTAAAACAACAATAAAGGGTCTCACACCTGTTTTTGGCCTCACACCAAGAATTGAAATTTGGAAAATAAACTTATTCTAGGAAAGATATCCTAATCCAAAATAGAATAGGAAATTAACCAATTACATCTAGAAACAGAAAACTTGAAAAAAAAAAAAAAAAAAAAAAAAAAAAACTAGGAAACTAATAATAAAATCCTGCTCCAGAAGTTTTAATCCAGTAAAAAGGAATTGGATTGACTTTCTGTTTTTATCTCTTCCACCATAAACCTTAAAAACTTCTTGTTGATGTCCTCATCAAAACCACTCGTATGCATATCAAATTGTTCAGTTTTCTGTCATTAGCTTCCTTTAATATTTTTTCATTAATTTACACATCTTTATTGTAGTTGATCAGGAGAAAGAAATTGGTAGATGGTCTCAGACCAGACTTGTTTGTTTTAGTTCCATTGCAAACTCTATTGTCTGATCATTGACACGGAATAATGGGCAACAGAAACTGATAGATGAGATATTGTGCCGATGAGCGCATTTTGTCAAAATAATGCAACTTGACCAATGATTAGGGGTTTAGAAATGGGACCACAGTAATTACTCATGGTTTGTGCATCAGTTACTAATCATTATGTACTTAACAATTTCTCTCACAGCCAATTTGGTCTTGTCAACTAAAAGGGGGATAGCCTAGTTTGAGAGAAATTGTGCTTCAATTTTGAAAGGTGTGGTAATTTGAAAGATATGCTGTATATAATTTGATAAATTTTATAGAAGGTTCCTCATTATTTACAAGCTTGACTTAAGTGGATTCCTAACTTTTATCTCATATAATGACATAAGCAAGCAGTTTTTATTGTATCGGACCAAAACCTCTCGAATTGATAGATGTGCTGTATATAATTTGATAAATTTTATAGAAGGTTCCTCATTATTTACAAGCCTGATTTGATGTTTTTCAAATAATTTTTTTTCTGAACTTCTCTTTTTGTTTTTACATCAATAGTTTGACTCTTAATGGCCTTTTATAGTGAATATATATTATCTGCCAACTCTGTTCTGCTGTATCTTACTCTCATCGTAGCCGAAGAACCCTACTTTTACATTGTTATTTGTTTCTTCTTTGCAGTGTTCGTTAAATATTTCCATCCAGCCGACACAATATGATGGATGATTCCTGGAGGTTGAATTTATTGAGAGACTTGTCTATTCTTCTATGATCTCGTGTAGGTTTGGGACTATACTGGCATAGGGTATACAAGATACGATGCAAGAGATGCACATAAAGATTCTCTAGGGTAAGTAGATGAATTTTATTTTATTTTTCTTGGCAATTCTTTTATTAGCATTACTAGTAGGATCTGATGCTGATTTTGAGTTATGATCAGGTGTGTAGTGGAGAATAAAGTACTGCACAGTTCCCTATTGTCATGTATGCAGGTATTTAGCAAAGCTGAATGGTTAATTTTTTAGTTTATTTTATTACAATTTACAAATGAAACCTGTAGTCGCTCGTGTAATTTCCTAGTTCATGTTGTTCTTCTTTTGTCTTTTTATTTTTGGTGGCTGAGTTCTCATATTTATTATTATCTATCCGTTTTCCTTGAAGATATCATTTCCTGGCATCTCTTTTCTTGGTAAAAGTATCTGTAAACCATCATCCTTTATTTTCTTAACTCCCTCTCGTGTTTTTGATAAATGGCATGTGTGTTGTATTCATGCGTTGCATGCAAGTCTTGATACTTTCTACTGCTAATAAGGTTAAACTTTAACAGAATACAGATTTCCGGAAGACTGTCTACCCTTCCAGATTATCTACAATGACTTTACAGCCAGGAAACTTATCCATGGGGATGGACAGCACATCATCTGGATTGAATGAGCAGGGGAACATAGCGAAGCTTGATCTAATTGACGGCAACAGTCTATATGCAAAGTTGGTGGTAATTTTCAGTTGCATTTGACGAATTCTATTTCCCTTTAAATGATAATAAGATGACAGAATGTCTAGTCGTAATGGCAAATAATGTCATTTGTAAATTCTGGATTGGCATCAAGTCACATTGTCTTACTGCAGGTGGGAGCTGATGGGTCCAAGTCACGTGTTAGAGAGTTGGCAGGATTTAAGACAACCGGATGGAATTACTCGCAGAACGCAATCATTTGTACTGTTGAACATAGTGTAGAAAACCGATTTGCATGGCAACACTTTCTACCTGCTGGGCCAATTTCACTTTTGCCAATAGGTGATAATTTCAGTAACATTGTTTGGACCATGAACCCGAACGAAGCAACTGACCGCAAGTTAAAGGCTGAGGATGAATTTTTGAAAGATGTCAATTATGCTCTGGATTATGGATTTGGCCCTCATCCTAAGTCAAGCACCTCGGGAGGTGGAAGCATATTTTCTTGGTTTAAAACAGACATGAATTTATCAGCCAATGACTGCTTCAAAGTTCTGCCAAAAGTGTTGAAGTTGGCATCTGAAAGAATGGTGTTTCCTTTGTCTTTGATGCATTCCAACGACTACGCATCCAAGCATGTGGTTCTAATTGGCGATGCAGCACATACCGTTCACCCTTTGGCTGGGCAAGGGGTTAATTTGGGGTTTGGAGACGCATTTGCTCTATCAAGAATCATTTGTGAGGGAATTGCAGTGGGAACAGACATTACTGATGTAGGTGAATTTTCTTTTAGCTTTTATCAAAATTAGTTGGTTGAATCGAATCATTTGATGACGTATGTCTAATCTTATGCAGGTATTGTTGTTGAAGAAATATGAAGCAGAGAGGAAATCGGCAAATGTCACAATGATGGCAATCCTGGACGGTTTCCAGAAGGCTTACTCTGTTGATTTCGGACCTTTAAATGTAGAGAGATTGTATTCACACACCCCAAATTACTTTTCTCATACCTTTTTAATTTTTTAATATTTTCTACACACCACCAACACTTGATAGAAAATTATTAAAAAATTAAAAAGGTGTGAGAAAAGTAATTTGGGATGTGTGAATATAATCTCTCTAAATGTACTACGGGTTGCTGCATTCAACGGTGCACAGTACATTCCACCCCTTAAGAGGAGTATCATTTCATATGCCTCAGGGGATCAAAGATTGCCAATTTTCTCTTGAGACGGACGTCGACATTGTGAGATACTCTTTTCATTAATCTTGTAAAAGAATAAATGCTCCTTTCATCAAATCTTATGCCGCAGGATTCTGGATCCCGTTTCGTGTGGATGCATTCTTCCGTCCTTTTTCCGCATGATATCTGCAATTTTCGGGAAGAAAAAATGAAACGATATTATTAAGAGGAGCAACATGCGAAAACCGTAGGCATCTCGAACCCTTGGGTTAAAACTTTTAACTCAGAAAATTTAGGTTTTAACCTATAAACATTGTTTTCTGCTTCAACCTTTCTGGGTTAAATTTTTAGTTCGAGAGTATTAAAAAAATGAATTTAGGATCCTTAAAGTAAATAAAATAAAATAAAATAAAATTATGTAAAGTATTCTAATTTAATTTTATGAACATTTTGACTTAAAAAATATTTTTTAATTATTTTAGCATTTGGATTTAAATTTAGATTGTTAAATCTTTTTATTTACTATTAGATTTGATCATATTAGATTTTAGCCGTTAAATTCACTGAATTTATAAATATAAAACTAAAAAAATAATACACATATATGGTGGGCCAACCTACTAAACCGGAGAAAATTCTGGACTAATTTTTTCCCAAAAAAGAGTTTTGGGTTAAAACTCATATTTGGCCCTAGGGTTGAAGCAAGTTTGGGTTGGTTTAGAATTTAAAATTTGAGTTTTATTCTAAGAGTTGAAGTAAGTTTTAGGGAGCTAGGTAGTTGGAAAAGCCCTACTTATTTTCATTGAAGATCGTACACTCTGAAGTAATTACAATGTGGACGAGAGTAAATGCCTGTTGGTTGTACTCGTAAGTGCTTTTATTAGAAGCATGCATGAGTTTGTTCAGCTGTTCCATGAACGTCTCTGCAAGCCGTTCTACATCATTTTCTGTGCCCTACTGGAAGATCTCCTCAATGTCAATACCGTCCAAGATAGGTCTTCAAGTGAAGGGTAGAACCTCAAAATAGAAGGTGGTGACAGACAAGGAAAATGGTTGTTCTTATGGGAAAATTATTTTTCAGTGGGTCATGTGCAACTCCATAATTTAACAAAACCATTGCTAGCAGCCATGTTAACTAAATGCAAAGGCAATGCTTTGTATGTTCTTCTTTTGGATTTTTTTTCTTAATTAGTTATAGTGCCACATCAGCCCTGTCATTAGATGATTAAAGGGCTTCCACATCACTTTTAATTAATCTGATAGCTCAAAAGAGTAAAAATATTTGTCTGTTGATCCTAACTGTGTTTTAAATATTATTTTGTGTACATTGCCATGATTTAGCAACGAGGGCAATAATTGGGCCCCAATCATGCTAGGTCAAAGAATTAACAGATTTTTTACGGAATTGATGGAATGTAATAAAGTTACTCAAAATTTAAGTTTCAAACGACCCAAAAAAGAAAGAAAAAAAAACCAAGTTTCAAAGTGCAAAGTAAGTCTAATAAGCAAAGTGAGATCACAGTTGAAAAGAACATAGCAAAAAATAAGCCAAAATTGAGAGAGATATATGAATCCATTTTGGGCTTTTCTTTATTTCTTAATGTTTTGGTCATTGTTATTATTTAGTATTGCTACATGACTAGTTATTTGGATGGAAAATTGAGAACTTAACGGTAAGGTGTGAATTGGCTCATTTTATGTAGTTCGTGGAGTATATTGGTTAATTCAAGGAGCAAATTGGAAGCTACTTAATAATTTTGGAAGATAACAACCGTTTACTCGAGCTACCAGTCTTAATTGTTTTTGTTTTGATATTTCACTGTATAACTTGGCTTGCAAACCAGCAAACCAATCTTAAAGACTGACCAGATGGGAAGGGTATATAGTATGAAACTGGCTGTATTTTTTTCCTTTTTGTGACTTCATTTCTAAGACTAACATAATCATTTGGGGCCACCAGGCTTATTTTGGGACCATTTATTCGTTAAAAAAAATCTACTAACGTGATTAACTAGGGAAGTGCAACATGGCTTAAAATATAAATATAGGAGAACAAAAAATGAAGTGAATTTTGTTAACATAATTATGTTCCAAAAGCTTGCTGTATTTTTTTTTTTTTTTTGGGGGGGGTCCTTTTTGTCACTTCATTTCTAAGACTAACATAATCATTTGGGGCCACCAGGCTTATTTTGGGACCATTTATTCGTTAAAAAGCTCCACTAACGTGATTAACGTGATTAAAAAGTTCCCCTCACCCTTTCTTCCCCATCCACCCGTGTCCCCCCAACCTAATGCCGAAACCAACCCCCCGCCGCCTTCTCTTCCTCCATCTTCACCTCCCTCCCATGGCGCTCATCCCCCTCCCCCTACACACCCATCACCCTCACCAAATTAATCCCTGTAACCAATTTCAAACAAAATACCCCAATTCCACCCAAACCCTAACCCTAAATTTCAAATTTGCTTGTTTTGGAGAAAGCTTCGGGCTTTGCTCAAGGATTTGTGGGTCTTGGCTCAAGGGACGAGAACGATTAAAAATCTTATCAGAAATCCATCACCAATAATTGTCTTTGCAGATAATGACACGTGGCGCAACGAGAACGATTAAAAAAATTATCTAAAATTACAAATAAAATTATTTTGAATTATTTTATAAATAAAAAAAATACTAATATTTTATTGCTATTGTCTTTTCAAATAATGACACGTGGTGCAACGATAGCGATTAAAAATCTTATCCTAAATTACAAATAAAATTATTATGTATTATTTTATAAAAAAAATACTAAGTGCAGGAGTAGACATGCAAAATGCAATTATTGTTTATTAAAGACAATTACTGTTCACTGAATGAACAGCATAATAGATAGTCATAGGGACAATAGATCACGCTGGAGTTGCCCTAATGCACTCAGAATTTTGGCTTACGTTGTCCACTTGACGAACCTCCTTGGTCAAAATGAAACATCATGATGGTATTAAGTCTTGCTAACAAGGCACCTTCAGAATAAACAAATATTACTTTCGTTTAGTTATGTAGTCCCAGCTTTGTCAACAGTGAAGGTTTCAGTGTCCAGTCCTGTCTGCAATCACCTGCTTTTGTACCAACTCATTGGTTGGGTGTCTCCGTATGCACTTTATTGCAAGAATAACAAAAGTATTACAATACAAGCAACCGACTACTCACAATAACAAACACACTAACCAGCATCGATCATAGACAATCACCCTTCACTCAGATATGGGCCATATGGCATAAGCCTTTGAAATGGTGACTTACCTTCTCTTTGTTCCTTTCTTACTCTCCCCTTATAGCCTTGTCATTTCTTTCTCACTCTCTTGATTCCTTTTATGTTGCATGAAAGTTATCTTTTAGACATTGACACTCAACAATTTCAGAACTTTCGAAAATATTAACATAACTTTTTGAAAATTTCGATACACTAAGAACTCATACCTAGCCATGCATCGAATATGTTAATTTGCCTTAACCAAAATAAAAAATTCTGTAGTGTAATAGTATTAATTGGAAACACCTTAACCAAAAATAGAATAATAGATTTCAATTTATAATAACTTGTTGAATTTGTTCAGATTAAATACGAATTTGAACCAAAAACATAAATTTATAGATAAAAATTGTACTTAATCACGAAACTAAATGATTTACATTTCTTCCTTGGATGGATACAAAGCATCACTTTTTAGACATTGACACTCAACAATTTCAGAAAATTAATTTTTTTTTTTTTTGACAGGAAACATGCTTCATTAAACCAAAACAGGAACAACAAAGCAGCAGCAAGAGAGCCTACAACAGGCAACCAACAGAGACAAAGCCAAATCAAACCTAAACAGTACGGGGCTCACAATAATAGGACACTTTCACCAAGTGAAAATGTCACCCCAGTACTGTAAACAAAATAGGATTAGTGAGGACAAGGGAGGCCGTCATTGTTTAGAACGAACACCAGCGAAGATGGGGGTCGGTCAACCCAAACAGAATCACTCATCTCCGACGAATTTTGCAACGCCAAAATGTGCGCTGCTTCGTTAGCTGATCTCGGGATCCAAGACCAGCGACAACGCTGGAAAGAATTCCCCAACAATCGGATCCTTTCCAAAGTAGGGGAAACCTCCCAGTTGTCAACCATCGAACTCGACAAACAAGAAATGACTTCAGAGGAGTCCGATTCGAAGATGACCTCCTGTAAACCACACTTCAACCCCAACCTGCACCCGTGAAACAAAGCAAGAGCCTCCGCAGAGAGGGCAGAGGGAGCACAAATAGGGAAGCGCGCAGCAGCAATGAACTTACCTTCAGCAGCCCGCACCACGACCCCAGCGAAACCCCGACAAGTGACATTAGACCAACTAGCATCCACATTTATCTTATACCAATTATCAGGCGGAGCACACCAAAAAGCATCCCGGGGAGCCGAAGCAACCCGCATCCCTCCCCCATGGTCCACACCAGATTTAGCCAACAAAAAAGATGAGAGGGCCGAAGAAATTTTTCGAAGAACAGAGACCGGGTTCAACGGGACATTATTAAACACAAAATCACAACGAGCCTTCCAAATATACCAACACGTGAAAGCAATGTACGATTGGGCCCAACCCCGGCAAGACTCCGAGCCAAACGTAGGCGAGAGCACTTCATTACACCAACCAGCCCAGGATGAGATGGCATTAGCATCCACTTTGTAAGAGAGATCACCACCAAACCATATAGGGCGAACCCAATTGCAAAGGAGGAAGAGATGCACAAGAGATTCATCCTGGCACAAACAGATAGGACATACCGGGGAGGGGGCAGATTTGCGTTGAAAGAGAGCAGTCCGGGTTGGAAGCCCACCGTGAATCGAGAGCCACAAAAAGTGCCGGATCTTGGGGAGCACGCCAAGCTTCCAAAGGTGATTCCAAAAAACAGGGGGGAGATGAACAAGAGAAGAAGGGCTGACCCCCCACACCCCATCAGAGTCCCGTCGTAACCATTTATACCCCGATTTCACCGAATAGGAACCCTTCCTGTTAGGCGCCCACACCAGTCTGTCATTGCGACCCAAAACACCAATGGGAATTGCCTCAATGGCCCTTTGATCCTCCTCAGACAGAAACGCACGTAAAAATTCGATATCCCAACAACCAGTTATAGGGCAGATGAGCGAAGAAACTCTGAGGTTAGGCGAAACCCTCAGATGCCCCAGAGGAAGCGGGTGACCCAAAGGAGTCGAGGGCAGCCACCTATCACTCCACACCTTGACATCCCGCCCACCCATGATTTGCCAATGGGACCCCTGGTGCAACAAATCACGAACAGAGAGAAGACTAGCCCAAGCCCACGAGGCTCGACCACCCTTTTTCGCCTCCCAAAAAGAGCAGTTAGGGAAATAGCGCGCTTTGATCACCCGAGCCCAAAGAGAATTGGGGTCAGTAACCAATCTCCAGCATTGTTTCATAAGTAAAGCTTTATTGAAGTCTTGAAAGTTCCGAAACCCCAAGCCACCTCGAGACTTAGGAAGCCCAAGGATAGATTGCCGAACCCAGTGAGTTTTTCGAACCCCATCCTTGCTCCCCCACCAGAAATTAGAAACCAGAGAATCTAATTCCCGACACACAGTGGCCGGAAACAAGAAAATGTTCATTGGGTAGGCAGGAATGGCTTGGACCACAGCTTTAATTAAAACTTCTTTCCCCGCCCGAGACAATGAATGTTGTTTCCAACCTTTGAGCTTCTCCATCACACGCCCCCTAACATAGGCTAACCCGCGACATTTAGAGCGCCCCCAGATAGCCGGGACGCCCAGATAGGCCCCCGGGTTATCAACCACCTTCATACCAAGAATATTGCCCAAATGAGAGGAACAGTGAAAATGAACATTTGCACCAAAGAACACACTCGACTTATCCAGATTCACTTTTTGCCCCGAAACCTCGCAATACAGGTCCAGGATTTGGATAATATTACGGCAGTTCTTCTCATTAGCTCGCAGAAATAGGAGGGTGTCATCTGCAAAGAACATATGCGAAATAGTCGGCCCAGAATCCCCGAAACGAACACCCTCCAGAAGGTTGTGCTCCACCGCATTCTGGATCATCAGAGAAAGAACTTCACCAATCAAGATAAATAAGTATGGGGAGAGCGGGTCACCCTGTCTGAGACCCCTAGACGGATAAAACTTCATGCTAGGATGCCCGTTAACAAGAACGTCAAACTGGGCCGAAGACACACACCCCATAATGATCTTCCTCCAATCACTACAAAAACCCATTCTCTCCATGACCGCATTCAGAAAGTCCCACTCCACCCTATCATAGGCCTTCTCCATATCAAGCTTGATGCCCATCTCGAACTTACTTTTAGCTTTTCTACATTTCAGGAAATGGAAAAGTTCATGAGCAATCCCGATACTATCCTGAATTTGACGACCCGCCACAAAAGCATTCTGAGTCGGGGAAATCAGGTTTGGGAGAATCACCTTCATCCTATTAGCAAGAATTTTTTATAGGATTTTGTAGGAATAGTTACATAGGCTTATGGGCCGATACTGGTTGACTGTTTCCGGATTCGGAACCTTCGGGACGAGCACAATATGAGTGGAATTCAGGGAGCCCGGGCTAAGCGGCTCCAACAGAAGCGCCCCAATCATACCATTAACACTTTCCTTGACCTCCTCCCAAAACTGCTGATAGAAAATACCCTGAAAACCATCCGGACCCGGGGCTTTTAATCCCCCCATTTGCATAACCGCAGTCTTGATCTCCTCAGACGAGGCCGGCTCAACTAACATCAGATTCATCTCCAAAGAGATTGAAGGATGAATACAATCCAGGAGCGATCCCCAATCCCTTGGACCATCAGACTTAAAGAGTTTAGTAAAGTGATTGACCACTAACTCACATAACCTTTTGGGATTCTCCACCCATCTCCCCTGGACATCCCTCAGCTTAATAATTTGATTTCTTCGGCGTCTATGCAGGGTGGACTGATGGAAGAAATTGGTATTGGCATCCCCATCCCTTAACCATCTAACCCTCGACCTTTGAAACCAGAAACTTTCCTCCTGGGCCCGTAACTCATCAATCTGTCGAGACACCACATGAATTTCCTCAACATTCGAGCACCAATCCTTTTGAAGATTGTCGAGTTGGGTCATAAGCATATCAATTTTCTGCACCCTTCCCTTAAATTTCTGATTACTCCATTTGGATAACTCAGATTGACAGTCTCTGATCTTTTTAACCCACTGACGTAAAACACCCCCATTTAAAGGCCGAACCCAACACTTACGAACCAAGTCCCGGCACTCCTCCTCTTTGGCCCAGTAAGCCTCAAAACGAAACAGCTTCCTGCCTTTAATCACATCAGGATCAGGCTTAACAATGAGCGGACAGTGATCAGACGCCATAGCAGTACCATGCACAACCGAAGAATTGGGCCACAAATCCTGCCAAAGCCCATTAACTAAGGCCCGATCCAGCCGTTCTTCAACCCACACTCCATTTCGGCTTCCTCTCCAAGTGAAAGCCGGACCATTAAAGCCCAAGTCAAACAACTTCGAAGAGTGCATGAAAGTCTCCAGATATCTTGGACGATTGTACAGAACCTCAGCTCCCCCAGATTTCTCATGGTCCCAAAGGAAATCATTGAAATCTCCACCACACAACCAAGGAATATCCGAAGGGGTAAAGTGATCGGACATCCAACCCCAGAACGCATCCTTCTCTACTGCATAGGAAGTCCCATAAACCCCTGTAACCCGAACCCATTGCTTCTCCCCACCAAGTCTCACCATGGCATCAATCACATGTTTTGAGGAGAATAATAACTGGATCTCCAACGTCTCATCCCACCATAAGCTAAGACCACCCGCCCTACCAATAGGAGGCACATTAAAGCCATTCAAAAAACCCATTCGCCTCCTAACACCTTCAATACGCTGATCAGCCATTTTTGTTTCAGATAGGAAGATCAACGAGGGTCGTTTATTTCGTATTAGCCCATGAAGGGCTCGAACTGTCGTGTCCGACCCAAGACCACGACAGTTCCAAAACAGGTAACTCATAACTGATCTGCGGCTGTTGAGGGCCAGCCGCCACCACCCATATTCTCATTGTCCTTCCTTCCCTCTTCCAGGACCTCACTCCATGGCACCTCGCTTTGACTAGTAGCCCTGGACGCGGAAAGATTCTCATTAGTAGCAAATAGAGTTCTTTCGATCATAACACAGCCTGCACTCCTATTCAGTTCCTGCCATATGCCAGCCAGGTTTCGAGTACTCGCCTCACCTCTGTCAGGTCCTCTCCCTTTCTTATACGGTGATTTATTCATCTCCTTCCACTGGGTTCCCATTCCTCGTTTCAGGCCTCCCTCCATGAAATCCAGTCCCGAAGTCATCGTCGCGCTTCCATCCGCCATTTGACTTGCAATCCTTGGATTTTCACCTAGAGATTGGAGGGCCCCAGACTCCCCCACTTCTGGAGTATCATTCCATAACTCTTGGACATTCACCATCAACGGTCGTTGAACTCTATGCCATTTTTTTCTACCGCTTGCTTCAGTCAATACCATTTGTGCTTTGTTCCTTTGCATGGCATTAGTCTCCTCCATCCTCGTAGATCTAGTTTCATCCGTAGTTGGTGCCGAGTTAATTGGCTGTGACCTCACCAAGCCAGCCGCTCGTTGTGCCCCCCTTCCAATGCTAATGGGCCTCACGCTCTCATTTCAGAAAATTAATTTTCAAAATATTAACACAACTTTTTGAGAATTTCAATACGTTAAGATTTCGTACGTATCTAGGCCTTAACATAGAAATTTTTTGTAGTGTAATAGTATTCATTGGAAACACCTTAACCAAAATAGATTAATAGATTTAAATTTATAATAAATTGTTGAATTTGTTCATATTGAATACGAATTCGAACCAAAAGCATAAATTTATAGATAAAATTTGTACTTAATCACAAAACCAAATGAATTATATTTCTTCCTTGGATGGATACAAAACATCACTGTTTTGACAAACACAACTTGGATCAAGACCAAACGAACGACAATGAAAGTATGCTATGCCATGCATGCAAAATAGCTACAAAAATTTTACCAACACTCATACAACTTAATGTCAACTCGGAGACGAAAGTAAACTTCACCCTCAAATGCATCAGTCATCAAAGTAGCAATCCCTCTAGCCATGAAGAAATCACCCGTCCCGCCAATGACCGATATGTCCCTAGTCTTGTTCATCAATGGGTCAGCCCCAGCAAAGTTGATGCTCCCTTTGTGTTGGGTGGAGTTGAACACAAAGGAAAAGCCAAGCCATGCAGTGAAGATTTCCTTCTTGTCGTAAATGTAGAAGCCTTGGGCACGACCAACTGGGGCTGAGTGCAAATTGTTGTCCAGAGTTATTGGGTCATCAAACACAACTAGGTCACCAAAATGGTTTTGTCCTGCCAAAATGGTCTTGTTGCCCCAAGCCGGTGAACCTACAATGGTTGCAGTGGCGTTTTTCGAATTTTTTCCGTTGTAGATAATGTCGTGGAAGTAGAAAACTAGGTGTCTGCAAGGGTGGTGAGGAGGAGGACGAGGCTTAAAACTGGGTTTTAGGGCCGGGGAAGCCAAGGTTCCATAGAGAAGGAAGAAGAGGAAGAGAGCTGAACCTAGGCTCGTTTTTTGTTCCATTTTTGAGAGCAATGAGAAGCGTGCAAGTGGATTTTTGTGATTTGAGGAATGAATTGAGTTGGCATTCTCCAATCATATTATATAGGAGTTTGGAAATGTTAAATTAATTGATGATTTAAACAAAGTATTAGAAAAGCTTGGCTTAAAAGACATTCTAGCTATCTATTGCTATGAGATTGTATTATTTAAACTTGATAGCTTCAGTTCTACGATTGTCATCATCATTGGTGCACAGATTGGGTTTTGGGACCGGTGGGATTCAGTTGCAAAAAGATCATTAAGGGACGGTGCAATATGCTCTCCAACACACCAAAAGCTTTCTATTAAGTGTTAGTCTACGTTACTCTCTCTCTTTCTTTTCTTTTTTTTTTCTTTGTTTTTTAATTTTTAATTTTTAATTTTATTTTTTATTTCAATATCTTTTAATTTGAAAGGTGTTTTCCAATCATGTCCATGCATAACAATTTATCTTGACATGTAATATGTTGTTCACAACGTAAACACCAACCGTGCTACGATAATTAACAAAGTTATTAGGTGTTATTAAGTAATCTTACCATTATTATGGATTCATAACGTAAACACCAACCTTGTTACAATAATTAACAAAGTCATTATATGTTATTAACTAATCTTACCATTATTATGGACTCTAAACTTTGACATTTATAGTGTTACCTTATTATTATTTATTTTTTTTGTAATTCAGATGTTGAATGTTAATCGTTAAACAAAAAGGTACAAACCTCAAAAAATAAAGATCAATGATAATTAATTTTATGACAATTTATTAAAATAAAAGGCCTTCTGTTAATGGGTAACGATACCATAAAATATATTTGGGTAAATTACATAAAACTACCTTAACTATTGGTGTCACGACACTTTCATACCTAATCTTTTTAAAATGACAATGGCATACCTCATATTACGAATTTGTGCCAATGTCATACCTCCATCAGTTTTTCTGTTAAGTGCTGACGTGGCTACATGCAGGATCCACTCACTAATCCAACTGGATTAAAAAATTATTAAATATATTTTTAATAATTAAAAATAGTTTTTTATTATATCTCTCTCTCCCCCTCTCTCTCGCTTCTCTCTTCTCTGCATCCCCAAAACCAAACCCAAATCCCACCCCAAACCGGCCACTCCCATTCCCACCAGTAGTGGCGAAGCCACGTGAGGGCGAGGAGTGACGGCCGCCACTCCCTTCGCTGGAAAACACAGCCCCAGCGCAGGTTTAGCCCCTCCCCTCCTGCCGGAAAACCCAGCCCCTCCGCTCCTTATCTGTTCCTTCGTACTGGTTCTGCTGCACAGCAGCACAGTGGAATCTTTCTGTTTTTTTTAATCCAGACACGTCGTTTTGGAGGTTCCATTGCACCCAGTGCTTCTTCCTTCCTTGTTGTCGCCTAGCCTTCTGCAATTGAGAGAGTCGCACGTCGCGTTGTCTCGTTGTAAGTCCCAAGCAAACGCCCAAATTGTTGGGGGAAATTGCAATGGATGCCAAGGACATCTTAGGCTTGCCCAAAACCTCGCATCCCGCATCCCAGGAGAAGAAATCTCAACCAGTTAAGGTGTCTCAGCGAAAACCAGATGGCATTTCGCGCGAGGTATGCTTTGATTGTGTGTGTTTAGGGTTTTTCGAATTTCTTAAATTTCACAAATTTCGCCTAAATTTATCAAATTTTGGGGATGATGCATGTTAGGTTTCTCAAATTTTGGTTGAAAAATCTCAAACGACTGAGAAATTGAATTGATAATCTTGAACGCCTAAATTTATCGAACTTTTGTTGTGTTAGTTCGTGCTTGGAGAATTGAGATGGCGGCGGAGCCCCAGGCGGCGACGGAGGTCACGAAGATGGATCTATTCGAAGACGACGACGAGTTCGAGGAGTTTGATATCAACGAAGGTGTTTAATTTTGCACTTCAATATGTGGGTCAATCGTTTAGCCTTAATCTCAGTTCGTGCTATTTAATTCTAAGGGTTTCAATTGATCGGAAATTTTTGAAACTTACTGTTATGGCATGTATTTTTTAATTGGTTTGGGGATTTTTGCAATGTCTTGCTTGCATTAGCCATTTAGTTGTGGATTGTAGTTTCTGCGTCTCTTAGTTTTGATCTTCTAGTATGCTAAAACAATTGAAATTCGTTCCTTTGTTTCACTATTTTGGATATTGAGCCGTTGTACTTCGATAAATCATTAATTTGACAATGAATTCAAATTGAGGCCCTCATGCTTGTTGAATTTTAGTTCACTACTTTGGAGTTTGGAGATTTAGCTATTCTATTGTCTTGTAAATTTCATTTGTGTAACCACGGCGCTGCTCTGCATAATTGGTTTAGGTTCAGAGTACCTGCATTGCTTTTACTTACGGTTCATACTATTATGTGTATGGTTGCAATGCCGATCAGGTAGGAGTTATGCCTCGTTCTAACTTCGTCTTGTTTTGTTTATGAACAATGACAGAATGGGAGGACAAAGAGGAAGGCAAGGAAGTGACACAGTAGTGGGAAGACGACTGGGATGATGATGTTAACGATGACTTCTTTCTGCAGCTGAGGGGGGAACTTGAGAATAATACCGAGTTAGTTGACGTCTGAGGTTTTCTTTGTGTTTGTGCATCTTTGCATTGTTACCTAGTTAGTTGACGTTGAGATGGATTTTCTTGTTATATTTCGTTTCAAAACAGTAGGTTCCTGTTAACAGACATAAAACCTTGTTGACCATTCCAATGCTCTTTTGTATTAAAGCCACAAGATTTTGTTGTTTGAGCTAAGTTTGAGTTTTGCTTAGAATCACAAAGGTTAAGCTTGTCTATGTGAATGTGAAATCTTGAGAGTGCGTTGCATTCTGTGTTTTGTAGAGGTAAAAGTAGAGGGGATTTACGTGTAAATACTTGAAACTTTGGAAGCTAACATGTTAGGATCTGTCATTTCTTTCATGGCCTTCGTGAGTTGAAAATACGGTGCTTTTGTATCTGTAGCGTGATCATGAAGGTGTTGGTATAGCCTTCGTGAGTTGAAAGTTCGCCTCTCTCCCCAAGAAATCCTAGCTTTGCCATTGCCCACCAGGTGCTTCTCTTCTCTTCCTCTGCCGCTCTCTCTCTCCCATCTCTCTACCCCATCTCTCTCACCGAGATCTAGGCCGATACGATGAGGTTCACGAATTCGAAGATTCCGAGGAGCCACCATTCAATGACAGAGTCGCAGACAAAATGTCAATCCATGTCGAAGGTGAGGGTTTTGGGAATTTGGGTGCGAAGGTTTGAAGACGCAAGTCGACGGCGATTGTGTTTTCTTTTTCGGCCATCGCATCCAAACATCAGACCAACATGGTGAAGAACCACCAATTTTCATCAATGACTGAGATTCGATTCCCCCAACTTCCATCAACATGATTTCTATGCATGGTTCGCCGGTGGGGCCCAGAGCAACTCGGACGCACCCTCAGTGGTCGATTTGAAACATAACGATCTTCCTCGCAGAGCTGGTCGTCTCTGGTTGATTACTTGTCTCGGTGGTGCCGCTGCTGGTGCTGCGTTCATTCTGAACGGCAGCTTGTGACCCCAGATCTCGATGCTTGAAAGAGTTGGAAGGACTGAGAGAGAGAGAGAGAGAGAGAGAGAGAGAGAGAGAGAGAGAGAGAGAGAGAGAGAGAGGGGGTGGTGGAGGAAGGTTGAGGGGTATGATGGGTGGGAATGGGTCGTAAGGGGGTGGGGGAGTGTCGGGTGGGAAGGGGTTTTGGGGATGCAGAGAAGAGAGAGAGGCGAGAGAAATGGGAGAGAGATTTAATTTTAAAAAAAATTAATTTTTAATTATTAAAAATATATTTAATAATTTTTTAATCCAGTTGGATTAGTGAGTGGATTCCGCATGCAGCCACGTCAACACTTAATAGAAAAATTAACAGAAAAACTGGTGGAGGTATGACATTGTCACTTTTAAAAAATAAGGTATGAAAGTGTCATCAGACCAATACTTGAGGTAGTTTTTTTTTATTTACCCAATATATTTTTTAACTACTATTTTTAATTTTTTGACAAACAAAGCTACTATTTTTAATTGTAACCGAGGATAATCAAAGGACAAGAATCGAACTAATCTGTAAGACTCTGACGCATTAAAAGGACACGAGAATCGTAAGATTTGTTGTCTCTCTGCATTTACCAGTACCAGATATGGAGGTTGAAGCCGGATTTGGATCCTCTCCGGATCCCCTTTATGGGGATCCTAGGAATCAAGCAAAAAGAGCCGTTCATCAAAAATCGTGCGGCTACAATTAAATGATTTTTATATTTTTAAAAATAAAACAGTCTCGTTTTGCGTAAAAAGCATTTAATTGTAGCCGCACGATTTTTGATGAACGGACCATATTACTTGATCCCTAGGATCCCCATAAAGGGGATCCGGAGAGGATCCAAATCCGTTGAAGCCAACTCCATGCCAACCAACTAATCACTACAAAATATAGATGAATCCCACATGTGATGATGAGACTTTCGTTTTGAATTATATCCTAATCCTTTTGAGGACTTAATCCTCATCTTAAGTTGCGGTTTCGCTCCAGCTAACAAAATATCAATCATCTCATCTTTTTCCAAACAATAATTAAGTTCACATGCATATGGTACTGGCCATCAGATCCACTGACGCAATTAACCTCGGCCTTAATACAGCAGTAGATCTTGATATCTGAGCAAATTCAACATCGGTCCTCGCAAGTATGGGGTCAAAACCAAAAGCCTCCCAATGGGTTTAAAGTCCAATCCCTTAAGACCATCTCCAATGGTGACCTAAAACCTAAAAATATTTAGCCCATAAAATTTAGGTTTTAGCTCAGAAACAGATTGTCTATTTCAACCATTCTGGTCTAAAATTTTAGCCCGAGATTATCAAAGAATGAATTAGGGTTAGTTTTTTTTTTAATTAACTTTTTGAAAGAAAAAAAAAATTATATAGACTATCCTAAATTAATTTTATGAACATTTTAACCTAAAGATATTTAAATTGCGATAAATTTTGAAAAATCACTAAATCAATACATGAAAATCATGATAAACTACATAAACTTAATACAGACGACATTTAATAAACTTAATACAGATGACAATTAATAAACCACATAAACTTTATAAAAAAAATTAATAAACCACATAAACTTCATACAATCAAAAACTCATAAACTACATAAACTTAATAATGATAGTCTTGATTTGGTGATGGGCTTGGGTGATAGTCTTGAGATGAATCATCATCTTGAAATATACTCATTGTGGCTTCCCTTCGTAAAATCTCCTTATGCTTAAATAATTTTTTGGTTGAATTTTAAGTTAAATAATTTTAAAAAATTATTTTAGCCGTTGGATTTAAATTTGGACCGTTAGATCTTTTTTTTACCGTTAGATTTAATTATATTCGATCTAAGCTGTTCGATTCAATAAATATATAAATATAAACAAACAAAAAACATTTGAATGTGAACCGTTGGATTAACCAACGGTCCAATCACTACCACCATCCGATGAAGAAAAGTTGTCGTTGGCTACAGTAATTGGGGGGACAAACTAGGGGACACACCCACGTGGGTGGGGTCCACCTCGGTTGAATGCAGAAAAGAGCTCTGCGTGCTAACGCGTGGAGCAAGTGGGTTTGGGCAATTGGGCTTCACAGCCCAGTTTCAGTCACACAAGTTGGGGTCCACTTCAGTTTGTGGCCTAAACTTGGGTTGGAATTTGACCCCCATTTGGGTTTTTAAGTTTTAGGTTTATTTTAGGTCATGGTTGGAGTGGATTTGGGGTGGAAAAAAAGGGAAATTTTAAGTTTTAGGCCACCATTGGAGGTGGTTTAAGTACACCGGTTGGCCGGAATTGTCAACAAAAACGTCGGCATGTTTACAAGCTAAGGTGTAATTTAGGGACATGATGAGGCAATATTATACTATATATTTTACCCTTATCTTAGTATTAATTTACTGGTTATTTTGGTGAGATTTTGATACTTTGAATTATAACTTCAATGTAGGACATTCGACTTCCTCTGAAGCAACAATTAATCAAATGGATGAATTTTGGAGTGATTCCAATTGGAGGATGTTCGTAAGTCTTTCAAGACGATTGTATCAAAATTCCATATTTTTCCACCAAGCTATTTGACTATGGCTATGAAATAAAGACCCAGCGCGCAGTTTTTCCAGATTGACGTTTTTGGACGTTTTGGTTATTTTGAAGGTCAAGATGACATATTTTGAGGAAGATTCCTTCTAAGTATTTGTTAGGGACGTCTCAAGCTTTCAAAAGTGACCTTTTGGACCAAATAGAAGTTGATTTGGTCGGTCAAAATATTGATTTTCTGAGAAGTCCTAATTCCAGTTAGAACTTATTAGTTATCTTATTCTATTAGGTTTCCTAGTCTTATTCTAAGACCTTTTCTAGGTAGGATTTTATTTTGTAGTAGTATAAATAAGGCTTTTTAGCCATTAGATTTGGAAGGGGACGCATTAATTGAGGGAGAGAACGCACTACTTTGACTTTGGAGCTTTGGAAGATTCAAGTTTATTTTCAAGGTGTTTTCTATCCATGTTTTTAATAATATTTTATTTTATGATTGTTCCTAACTAGTTTCGTTTGCTAGGGCGAGACCATGAGCCTTAGTAAGAATATGTAGTTTCTTTTGAATTTTCTTATGATATTATGCATGTAGGTTTTGAATTATTAATTACCGTGTTTAAACTATCTAATTATCTTAGTGATTGGCCACCATTAAGGTATTTAGAAAAGTAATTTGATGCAATTTTGGCGGAGGCTGTCCCTAGAATTGGCTCTAGCTTCTTGTGGTTAATATGTGTAACCTCTTAAGATGGACGACACGTTTTAAGGGTTATATGATTTTTCAAAGGGTTTTCATAAAACTTAATGAGTCTTGCATGTTCACATTCGATCTGGACACCACGGACGGGTTGCATGTTAGATATATGTTCTATGTTGGAGGTTCCAAGTAGGGCATACTTTAGGAAAACCTAACCTTCAAACTATGCATGTGTAAGTCATAAGTAATTGAACTACATAGGATTGTTAAGGTGACGGTGGAACTCTAGCGCATAAATAGATTTTCAAAACTATTTTCTTTTGTTTTCTTTACTTTGTCAATTTATTTAATTGTTTTCTATTAAATTCGTTTTTAATATTTTAGGTCATAAAATCAACATCATCCAAACTTTATTTTCAAATAATTAATTAAGATTTGGTTTTAACATAAATTATTCATTAAATCCCTATGGAGAACGACCTTACTTGAGCTGTTATACTACAACTACCTTGTAATCTTGCAAGTATTTAAAGTGTTTTTATCCCTACTTTTGCAGGTGGTAAAAATACCTATCAAGACACCTCCGGTCAAAATTCTATGGCCAACCAGTGTATTTTAAAATTAAAATATTACAATGCAAAAAATTCTATGGTATTCCAAAGCATTAGGTACTTTAAGATTAAAATATTTTGTGTTTTTATGAAGGATTTAACAATCAAAAGATCCAGAGCATCGGGTACATTTACAAAATTCCATTAGAATGATCATGGAGAATAGTCTCATTGAAAATATAACAAAATAATATATAGCTTAGTAATGCTCTCCTAAGAGCACTTCCACTGAAGTGGAAATTGCCTAGCACCTAGCCAAAAAACCAAGTTGGGGGTTAGTCCATTCACTCTAGCACACAAAGTTTCCTGGCACCCAGCCCAAGCCAGGCAACAGACCAGCCCATTTTTGACAGACCGAAGAGCCGGCCTATTGGGCTGGCGCGTGCAGTGCACTCGCGTGTTGACGCGAATAGGGGACAAGGGCGCAGGTGGCGGGGCCTGCTGTTAACCTACTTATGCTTCACCGGAAGTATGCGATGTGGCCCTCTCAGTGTTGTTGAATTTCCAACGGCTAGTTTTTCTAAACCGTTAGATTTCCAACAGTAAAAAAAATTAAATTTTACTTTTAAACTGGACCGTCCGATCACAAATCAACGGTCCACATTCCCCCCCCCCCCAAAAGGCCCAACGGTCAGAATTATGACCGTTGGCCACGTGGTAGCTCATTGACTCTTGGATTTGAATATTTTTCAAATCCAACGGTCCAAATTAATTAACTACATTAAAAAAATTTTAAAAATTTTTTTAAAAAATACAGAAAATTTTTTAAAAAGTTATTTTTTTTATTTTTATAAATACCTAATCCTCATCTTCCACCTTACACCATATTTTAATATTTCCTACACTATCTACATTTCAATATTTTCTACACTTCGAAAGAAAAAATGTCTTCGTGGAAGATCTTTGAAGATGTTACGTTGTGTGAAAGTTGGGTTCACACTACTTATGACCCGAATGAGATGGATAAGCGAGAAATGTGGAGTAAAATTACGAAAGCGTTTTGCGATGTACATGGAAAAGACACCATAACTAGTCAAGGTCTTCAAGGTCATTGGAAAAAACTCAACGCATCTTTTACTTGTTGGAAAAACGTCATCTCTCATACTTCCGGTAATCTACTTAGTGGGACAAGTTTAGCGAATCAGGTGACAGTATTTTTATTTATTTATATACATTCCACCCACATCAATTTTTTAATTTATTTAATTTCTTATTATGTAATTATGTAATTTCTTATGTAATTTATATGCATTCCACCCACATCAATATTTTAATTTACTTAATTTCTTATGTAATTTATATGCATTCCATCCGCATCAATATTTTAATTTATTTATTTGTGTTACACCTACATTTTTTAATACTATCTTATCCCACATTTTTATAGACACTACAAGTGACACACCCCGACCTAAATTAAGGCATGTTGGCCGTCACATGAGGGTGACGTAACCATGTGCATAGGGCGGAAGCGAGAAGCATAAGGGAATACGTATAAATAAAACCAAGCTGAATAACAGCACATCCTACACACAAATCAGCACCACCTCTAGCGGTCTGCACAACATAACTGAGTGTAAAATAAATATGCTCTAGTGCTACGATCGCGTGAAGACTGTGCGAATAATCGCGGGTCATCTACGAGTCGAACCCACTTATAGTGGTCTATACGACAGGACTGTGCACCTAACTTGGATCCAAGGCGAGCATACGGCGCGGAAGGTGAACATTACGTGAAAGATTGTGCCCTAACTCTGGGCGAGAGCACTAACATCGGGGGTGCAGGTTTATGATCTCTTAACACATCACATCATTTTCATAACTTTACTTTATGAACTTACTTGGCGCTTACCTGTGCGTCCTTAGCACCCATCATAATTATATGCAACCAAATATGCATAAATAAAATAGGCAAGATACTTTGCATGGCATCACAAAACATATCATCATTAAATTTCATTTTCTGGGAAAAATAGCAAGTATATAAGTATATACGGAAAACCAAAAGCCCACGCACTGATATGTAGCGTGGCTACGTTCGTCTTCCGAATAGGTCTCTCTTATATGAGAAGCAACTATAAAAACGTTATTTTTAAAGCACATAAACGAAACTTGCAAATAACTTCTCATACATAGCTCAATTTTGGTATTTTGATACACCAACGTGATCTACACAACCTCAGGAACATCCCCATATTTTAAGAAATTTTTTTCGACGTCCCAGGCACCGGCCAAGGCACGGCCAGACGCGCCCCCCAAGTGCCTGGCATACTGACTGTGTCAGTTAACGCCGTCAGGAATATTCTATCAAATCCCAGCATATACCGTTAAATATTTAACGGCGTCACCTAACGCCGTTAGCATATTCCATCAAAACTGACGGAATATATCCATTCTTCCCCGACGAGTCGCCGGACGCCGGCGACTGCTTGCCGGTTTCTAGAAATTTTTTAAAGCCTTATATCTCCTTCATTTTTCTACCAAACTTCATGAAACTTGAACCAAATTGAAGCTTGGGACGAGTAGAACACAACTATACCTAATTCAAGTTATGAAACCGCTATAATCTCGCCAGAAAAAGCTTCGATATATCGGCCAAACTTTAAACTCATCGATCTAGACTTTCCGAAGTCCAATTTCTTCCAACGAACAACTTTGAGCCTCGTGAGGACCTCCTTAAGCTCCCTATGTCCTTAAAAACTCCTAAAAACCTCACATTAATTAGTGCATGAAATATGGGGTTAGGGTTTCTCAGGTTTTCGAAACTTTCAAGTCTAAAAAATGGTATGTATGAACTCAGAAGTTAAAGAGGAACTCGAATCTCACCTTCTTGATGTCGATCTGTGCGTGAAAGGTTGAGCTTGGTGTTCATCTGTACGTTTTGTACGGAAATGGTAGGAAAGCCGAGAGGGAGGAGTGAGAGAGTCAACGAGAGAGAGAAATAGAGAGTATGTGTGTGTGGTCTAGCTGGGTCACCAATAAAAAAAACAAAAATCTAAGTTCTAATTGGGTCCAAAACATTAGGACCTAATGTAATTGGCCCAAATCCTTAACCCAATTCACATACACACAACCAAACGCTCAAGGGCAAAATTGACATTTCACATCATCGATAAAAATAATTCGGGACGGGCTGTGACAATAAGCACAAGCATTCTGCAACTCAATGAACCATAACAAATCATTCAACAAATGGGAATGTTGGCAAATTGTCAAGGATTGCCCCAGATACAAAATTGTGGCAACCGGTCCAGAAATTGTCATGCACGATATGGGTCTACACAGTTCGCCAAAAGCAAACACAGCCGAACAAGAAGCCGACACATTTGAAGACACGGAATGGATGCCTAAACAAGTGTCGAAGACCCAACTGACTCGTCAGTCCCTCAAGCCTCAAGGTAAAAAGGCATCAAAGAAAAAAGGTAGTTTTTCCAAAAATGACTACACTAAATATATGGAGAAACTTGCTCGCCAAGGTGAACTGAACATGACACGGGAAAAGGCTAGAAATGAGGAAAAAACTACTGCTATAACAGGAATACTAGCAGCTACTGAGGCCTGTGATGTGGCGGCTGAGAGACAAAGAGAAATAGTTAATCGAGAGAACGAGATGATTAGAGAAGCACTTCATCGAGAAAATGATCAACTTAGAGAAGAAAGGATGGCTCAAGCAGATCGTGACACTATGAACAAGTCTCTAGTAGGACTGTCTTCGAATTCAAAATATTTTTGGACATGGGAAAAAAAAGAGGTCTTGCGAAGGAGGCTTGCAAGGGATGTCAAAACAAGTCGAGGGGGTTCTAGCTACACAAATCCTAGCAATGAAGATCTTAGCACCACATATCCTAGGTCCATAGACTTGTTATAATTTCGTATTTATTTGTAGTACTTTATTTAATTTCTATAATTTTTTTATGTAATTTCGTATTTATTTGTAGTACTTTATTTAATTTCTATAATTTTTATGTAATTTCTTATTTATTTTTAGAACTTTATTTAATTTCTTATTTATTTTTAGAACTTTATTTAATTTCTTATTTATTTTTAGAACTTTATGCAATTTCAAATTTTGTTTTTGTACTTTATTTAAACACATCAAATAAGATTGGTTGATTTTCTTAGTGGAAATCTGTTCACAAAATAGTAAGATTGGTTAAAAATCCTATCTGAAATTAAATTATTTTATTATTTTATTCTTTTAGAAAAAACAAAATTAAACATATTTTAAATGGGCTGGGTGCCAGCGCATTTTGTAAGGGTGAAGATCATTTGTGCTAGCACATTTTTTTAGGGGTATAGATGCTTTGGTCTATTACTGTTCACTGGGTCTATTACTGTTCACTTGAGTGGATAAATGGGCTGGGTGCTAGCGCAAAGTCTTTAGGGGTGGAATTGCTCTAAGGTCCCCATTTTGAGGACCTGTGAGGTCCTTTGTCATATAAACTCTTAGATTAATCTGACGGTGAAATAATTAATAACCTTATATTGTCCTTGTTACACCCAAACAAACCTCTGGAGAGGCGAATTAGTCGCATCTTCCTCTAATCAACAATTAGTCGCATCTTCCTGCAATCAACAATCATGTCTTCTTCTTGGGCTGCTCCGCAAGGTTGGGATATTCAAATTAACAGAGGTGGTAAATGTCTTCTTCTAGGGCATGGTGACAGCAGTTGCAGAGAGTTAGGAACTCAATAAAGGGGGGCTTCGTGGTCTTTGACTTGATGTTCCAATTTGACTTCCTGCTTTTCGACGGCAAAGGCCTAGGTGTTGGGCTTGGCCGAAGAGACATTGTCGCTACCATGGAGGGGAGGGAGAGATAGGGCATAGAGGGGAAATAGATTGGGAAGGGAAGAAACGGCTTGACGGAGGAGGTTTCAAGTGTCAATCTGTTTTTCTATTTCCTTTTTAGTTAAGATTATTATTTTGTTAGGGTGTAACGGAGATAATATAATGTTATTAATTAATCAACCATTAGATTAATTTAAGGATTCATATGAAAGAGGACCTCACAAGTCCTTAAAAAGAGGACCTTAGGAGAGCATTTATATGTGGGAGGTTCACTTCTAATATCACTGATGTTTTTCGTAATAAAAACACACACTAGCATTGAGTGATTAAGCTAGGGTAATATAGGTGGATGAGTCGAAGTGATTTTGGTGTCTTGTTGGTGTTGTCGTGAAGGTGTAACAGTGGTGGCGTGGCGGTGGTTAAGGCATAAGTTGTAAAGTGGTATTTGCTAGTGAAGTTGCTAGGTAGTCGGCAGAGGGGGGACGAATTTGGAATGAGGGAGTACTAAATGTGGAATGGTGCCTTAGAGTTATCGTAAAATATACAATAGGTATTTTGGGAAGAGAAGTTTGATTCTGACGGAGCCTTCTCTTTGGAGTCCAAATACCCATCTCCTTCTAGGTAATCCAATTCTAAATAATTTAGTAATTCGGTTATTGATATTAGGTGGACCCCACTTATTTTCTAATTTACAAATCCTCATAAGGCTATAATGCTTTGAGAGGTGTGCAAATCCGTTTCTTCCCACTCCAATCTCTTTTGGTAAATACACCATTATACTCTAAGTAATCACACTCTTCTCATGCCCATCTCCAATAAAAGTGCTATATAGAAACTAGGGGTGGGTTCAAAAAACCGAAAACCGAAAAAAGACCGACTAAAAAAGAAAAAACCAAATAAAACCGAACCTTATTGGTTCGGTTTTAGTTTTGGAGGTTCGGAAACCAAACTGAACCAAACCGAACCGAATTTCTTTACGCTTTATGAATGTATGTTTCTTTTTTGAAACTTTGATAAGGTTCGGTTTCAGTTTTGGAGGTTCAGAAACCAAACCAAACCGAACCGAATTCCTTTACGCTTTATGAATGTATGTTTGTTTTGTTAAACTTTGTTGTGAAGTTTGAAAATAAACCTAGGGCTTTTTCAAGGAGCATACTTGGTTCAATTAGGGAGGATATTATATTGGTTATAGAGGAAAGTTTTGGGAGGCTTTAGAATTTGGAAGAGCTTCTATATTTGTTTGTTTTTTGAATGGATACGGTGATTTTTTTTCTTTTTTGCAATTGAGGTTGTTGATAGAATATGATTGGTTTATATAATCTTATATACAACTACCTTCCCACTTTCCCCTTTCCCCCTTTCCTCATTTGTTATTTATTATTTGTCTACCAATACAAGCCATTATTCTATATTCTATATTAAAAAAAGATCAAGTTTATAAAATAAAATAAAAATCGAAACCGTACCGATAAAAACCAAACTGAAAAAAAAAATCAAACCGAACCTTTTCGGTTTTGGCAAAAAACTAAACCGAATGAAACCGAATCCACCCCTAATAGAAACCCCATAAAAGATTCCATGACCAATTTCTAAAGTGCTTGCTATGTTTGGCCCGAGTAATAGAAATGGGCCAACACTCCGTGTGGACCTAGGGCTACAAATTAGAATGGTGTTTCCAATTCTACCTATAAAATTTTCAAATCCGAATATTTTTTGAAAGATTGGAACGGAAATCGGAATATTTTCTAAGTTTTGTTATCATAATAAGTTTGGAACACTTAAAAAAAATATGGATCGAAAATTCATAATTTTTCGGAATCTCTAAATTCATTCCAGTTTCCATTCCAATTATAAAAAATATTTAGATTCAAAACTTTTGGGTACGAATTCGAAAATTTATTGGTGGAATCTGAAACACCGTTTCAACTTGCTACCTTAACTCAAATTATGTATATACTATGTAATCAACTTTTTTATTTTATTATTAGTTTTGGATACATTTTGTTAATTATTTTATATATACATATATTATTATTTTTTTTTATAGAAAAAACATTCGTTAAAAAGAAAAACTTCTAGTACAACTATTACCAATACAATCAAAATGGAAAGTAGGTAAAGCACTCGAAGGTAGACAATGGTCCCAAATGTGGGGCGAAGTAAGAGAAAGCCCAAAGTGTGCCAAAGCATTCGCGACAAAGTTGGCTTCACGGAAGGCATATCTCCACTCAACCTGCTAGAACGAATCATCAATAAATCATGCCTTCTCAATGAGAGTTTTAATCTTCCAAGAAACATCCCAAGTACCCATCACTGCTTTGATCACCACTTTTATATTAAACGTACACTTATGTATTAAAAAGAGTAAGTGTGATGTTCCGTCCCGAAATTTATTGTATTTTATTTTTAGTAGTAGTGAAATTATCAGTAGGGCTGAAAAAAAATACCAAAAATCTCAATTGAACCGAAAAATTTCTAAAACCGAACCGAAAAAATCCCAAACCAAAAATCCCAAAAATTTCGGTACCCAATACCGAAATTTTGGTATGGGAAAATTCCGAACCAAACCGAAAAAAATATATATTATTTAATTTTTAAATATATATTTAGAATTTTAATAGTCGTAAGATTCAGTTGAGATTTAATCTCAACCGTTGAATCTTATCAAACCCACTGTGAAGAACAGAACTACTCACTCACAGTCTCACAGAGTCACGACTCACGCACATTTACTCAGTCGCTCTCTGTCTCAACTCGAACCTCCCTCAGTGTCGGTCCGTCACCACCTTCCGTTTTTTAATCCGGCCACACAAGTGACTCACCTGAGTCACGAATCACCTCTGTGATCTTTGATCTCTCTCTGAGTTTCTCTCGACTTCTCATCCCTCACAGACAGTGGAGGGGCCTTTCTCTCTTGACGTCGACTGACTGTGCACTGATTCTCTTCTCCCCAGATCAGGTAAATTTTAGAATTAATTTAGGGTTTGAAATTCAATTAGGGTTGGAATTCTAGATTAGGGTTTGTGAAATTTAATTTAGGGTTGGAATTCTAGATTAGGGTTTAGGGGTTGAAATTTAATTTAGGGCTTGAATTATAGGGGTCGACTGACTGTATACCTTACTGATTAGCACAGTTTTTTATTCTCAGAGGCGGTATCCTACAATTTGGGGCTTCTTTATCAATATTTAATTCGGTTTTTGAAGAAACTGTTGCCAATTACTTGGTTAGTAATTTTGATTCATGGAAATGGTGTTGGGGCTACAATTTGTTCAGTTTGGGGTTGCTACTCAAGGGAATTAATGTTTTTGTACTCTGTGATTAGGGTATTTTGTGTAGGAAATAGTGTTTGTGATGAAGACAATTGAACTACTAGTTCATCTTGTGCTAAACAGGTTTAGTGGATTTTTTTTTTTTTTTTTTTTTGGGTTTTTGTTTTGTTTTTGTTTTGGCAAAGAATGCATGGTTTGACTATATTCTTAATTTCACTTACTTGGATGTTTGGATGGTCTTAATTTAATCCCAGTGTTGAAAGTAAGCATTTTGCTTGGCTACAATGTTTAATCAATGATTCGTATTATTTGTCCAGACCTGAAGCATCTTGCTTTCAATTTGGATGGTTTACTTATTTTTAAACCGTGGGTTTGGTAGTTTCTAGTTTTGGTATTTTGTTTTTATATTTTGTGTTTTCAATTTGTTTGCAGCTTTCTTTCTGTAGGTTGTGTTGCTGACTTTAGTCTGCTGTTTTTATCTTATTCCAAGTAACTTGAGCCATAAGCTGTTAAGCAAGGCTTTTTAAATATCACGACATAGTTTATTTATGGTTTGCTATTCTGAAGCGGTACAAACTTGATTCTTCTATGCCATTGGTTTTTGTATTCTTTTAACTTTGAAGTGTTACACCCTTGATCTGTATAAGAAGGTTTGAATTTAGCTTATCTTTTTCACTGGTGGCAAGCGGCTAAAAATCTAAATCATGGTTTGCTGTTATTTTGATAGTTAACCGGCACTTTGTCTTAGGATTAAGATTTTTGTTGTGAGAAGAATCTTAGGATTAAGATTAGTTTGATACTTAACTGTCACTTTAGTAAAGATTGACTGTACAGGGATGCATGCGAGTGACTACAAAAAGCTAGGTGCTAAGCTTTAAGGGTTGACATTTTGAGCATGTGAAGTGTGAATTTTGTGAGGGTAGTGTCTGATTATGTATATGGTATATCAAAAGCATGTACGTCCTATTCTCTTTAATTGAGTTCTCATTTTTTTGTTCACATGTATGTCCTGTTCATTAAAGCTTATGGCATACACGTCCTGTTCATTAAAGTTTGTGTTGTCCTCTTTAGGAGCACCGTGGTTGAAGTATAGCACCGACTGCACCACTCCACTCCACTCCATTACCTGCTGTAATAACTAGTGTATCCGGTCTACTCCATTTATTTTCAAACCTTGGCTTCTAACTAATTTTTTTACTTTTGGAATTGTTAATTTATTTTTGTTGCATGCATGTGTAGTAGAATTGGCAGATGCAGGGATTTTGGTTTGATTTTATTTCTACACAGAAATTTGATCACTTTAATCTGCACACTGCACAGACCTACTACTATTAGTCTATTAGGGCTCGTTTGTTTGGCTTCATTAAACATCCTTGGACTAGACTATACTGTAATCTTGTATCTGTTTCACACGGGGACAGCGTTTAATGAGACTCGCTTCGACTGAGTCCGACTAACAGCTTCATTACAGGGTCTTAGTGAGACCCCCCGAAATTGGGCGGACTGCTAGACCACACTACTACGCTTCACTCCTACCCGCTTCGTCCTCCCATATGCCTCTTCCTTGCGTCCCATAACCCATTTCAAACCCAGATCCTGCAAAATCCACCTCTTCCTCTGCAACACTCTTTAATCACTGCTCAGATCTGAAACAAAGCTCTTCCTACTGCCCAAACCTCAAAATCCAACCACAAAAAAATTATAAAAAAAAAGGCGAAAAAATAACAAAATTATGAGATGACTTTGTAGGCAGAGAAGCCAATATCAGAGGAAGGAGAGAGATCCGAAATTTTTTGGGAAAAAAAGGATAAGGTAGGTGGAAATTCTTAACAGCGGCAAGAGGGTGAAGAGGATGAGCTTGTTTTGAAGGATTTGCGATGAACTTTACACCTGCATTTTGTAGGAAAAAGATGAAGGAAAGAAGAAATGGGGCGGAGCCAGAGGTAGAAGAAAAAAGAAGATGGTTATGGAGGGTAGTCTGTTTGGAGTAAAGTAAAAGGGGAATAAATATGCATTAAAAAACATAAAATAATATAAAAGATTACTATTTATGCATTAATTAATATAATATTATAGTTTATTAATTATTCTGCTTTTTAGTTCGACACTGCACCAAACGCTTTACTAAGTTAGTCTAGCTTAGTCTAGTGTATGTCAATCAAACTTAGCCCCTCAAGCTAATTTAGTTCGAGATAGTCCGGTTCAACAAACGCACTCTTAGTTTATTATGGTTTGATTTTATTTCTACAGGCAAGTTGAAGTTATGCAAACTGGGTTATTGAGCCTATTCTGCACAGTGCACAGTGCACAGACCCACTATTATAGCCCAAACGCTTAAATGCCCAAAAGTCCAAAATTTCGGGATTTTTGATTATCCTGAAATTCCAAAACTATTTCGGGATTCTCGAAAATTGGAATTCATGAAAATTTGGTTTGGGATCAGTCTTGAAATTGGGAATGGGAAATTTTATTTAAACCCATCTAACCTCTTTCTACGCCCAACTTAAATTTTAAATATTAATTGTCTATTTTATCCTATTGTATAATTACTATTAAGTACAAAATGAAATTAATAATAAAAAAATCAAATTTATCAATAGATCCACATACTATAACTAAACCCTAGCATCACTCTTTCTACACGGCAACTGATGCCATGCTTCTTCAATCTAAGGGACACTAGAAAATATAAAAAATCACGACATTCAGCTTTTGGTTGTGTTTCTTCACACAAGGCACTGCAACCTTTCTCCATTATACACGCAAGCAACATTATGCAACAGCCTTTCTTCATACTCATATATATATATATATATATATATATATATATATATATATATATATATATATATATATATATATATATTAATGAAATACACCAACATATGGATGGGTTGTGGTAGTAGAAAGAAAAAAAGCAGCCGTGCAACAGATGCAATTTATGCAGCAACATTATGCAGCCCTTCTTCATACTCGTATATACATTATGCAGCAGCCATGGACTCTAATTTTTGCAGCAACACATCACATGCGCAAAACATCACATGCAAACATTATGCATAGGCTTGGCAATTCCTGACACGACCCGATAACCCGACACGAAATTAACAGGTGTTCGGGTCGACACGATAACGAATCGGGTCGTTATCGGGTAACTCGATAAGCACCTGTTAAGATAACGGGTTAATTCGGGTATACATGTGGGTAACATGATAAGTAGAATATTAATTTTATAATCTTATAACCCTAAAAAAATATTATAATAATTATATATATTAATTTAACAATTTTATACGCTTAAAAACTATAATAAATACATATATATATATATATATATATATATTAAATTAACTACAATAATTATATATACTATAATAATTATACCTCCAAAATATTAACCATCTATAATAATTATATATATATATATATATATATATTTTGAATTAAATTTTATAAAAATTATAATAATTGTTAATTAATAATATGCATCCAACCATAATCCATTGATTTGATTCCATTTCATTCCCAGTGCCGCCCTTTTTTAAGAAAAAGAGAGGGAAAATGAAAATGATTAGACAAGTTGAAAATGAAACAAAGAAGAGGGAATTAGGAAAAGATGGATAGGCTACTGGAGGGAAAAGTGAAAATTATAAGAAAAGTTAAAAAAGAAACACAAAAGAGAAGGGAAAATGAAAATTAATAGAAGTGGTGAGAATTTTTGTTTTTTTTTTAATTTATTAACTTTTTATCACACATATGACGCATCTCACTATTTTTATAATGACACGTGATGTGATGTACTACTATGTGTACCGGTTAATTAGACTTACAAGATAAATAGATTTAAATATACTTAATAAATATATACACACCATTGAACTTGATGGGATACGAATTTTTCGAAACTAATTTCAACAATCACAACCGTCAAACTTGTTTAGATATGCTTTGAGATCACATCAGCAAAAAATCGCAAAAAATGAACATTCAAAGATCAAGTCACGGGACAAAGTTTTTCGACGGTTATAAACAAAAAATCACGATTTAACGGTTATTTTAACTCCGATTTTGATGATTTTTTTACAGCTACACTCCTTGATCCTATATGAATACAATGAATGAATTCGATCTTCAATTTAAAATATTTACACTAGTGGATACCACAAAATCTTATGTTATACTTAATGAAAGTATAAATAAACTCTTAGTGTTAGTGAATCTATCGTTTTAATGGGATACAAATTTTCCGAAACTAATTTCAACGATCCCAACCGTCAAACTTGTTTGTATATGCTTCGAGATCACATCAGCAAAAAATCACAAAAAAAAACATTCAAAGTTCAAGTAATGGGACAAAGCTTTTCGACGGTTATAAACGAAAAATCACGATTTAACGGTTATTTTAACTTCGATTTTGATGATTTTTTACAGCAACACTCCTTGACCCTATATAAATATAATGAATGAATTCGATCTTCAATTTAAAATATTTACACTAGTGGATGTGGATATCACAAAATCCCAGACTTATATACTTAATAAAAGTATGAATCAACTATAATAATTATATATATTAAATTAACAATTTTATACCCCTAAAAAAACTATAATAGTTGTATAATATAATTATATATATTAAATTTAATTTAAAAAAATTGATGACCATTGGATCGGCTGAAATTTAATCTCAGCCATCCATTTCATAATTATATATATTTAATTAAATTTAAAAAATTGATGACCATTGGATCGGCTAAGATTTAATCTCAGCCGTCCATTTCATAATTATATATATTATTAAATTTAAAAAATTGATAACCATTGGATCAGTTGAGATTTAATATTTGTAATAGATTAGTAGTGTATGTATTATTTTTTTAATTAGGCCCTTATTTTCGAGTGTAGATATAGTACTTAAACGACAAATGTTTTAATGTTTTGAAGTAATATTTATGTGGCAATGTGTGATATGTGCAAATTTAAAAAAAAAAATATATTTTTCTTAACAGGTCATAACGGGTCGGGTCACTTTACCCGTTGGGTAAAGTGGCCCGACCTGTTAAGGACCCGTTAAGATAACGGGTGTGACATGACACAACCTGTTAAGATAACAGGTGTTACACTAAAACGACACGAACACGACAGACACGACCCTTTTGCCAGGCCTAACACTTGTCCACAATGTGATGTTCAATTTTTCAAACCCATGCATACTTTTGGCCTGCATGAGGGTCATCAGACAGACAAGACCAAGGCAGCCTACTGCACGAAGCCACAGTTCAAATTTGAAATTATCCTAGTAGTTTTACATAGTTTTGAACATAACTGGTTCGTCACAACTTCAAATTGAGTTCCGCTTACGCTAAAGGGTTCGTAAAAATGAGTACTATTAAAAAATAGTAAAATAAGAGTGAAAAAGTGAAAGAAAAATTGAGGTCTACATGGAAGGCCTCCATGGCATCTCAGGGGCATTTTGATATTTAGGGCTGGTTCGGTATGAGATATCGAACTGAAACCCTTGTTCCGATTCTCAAACCGAAATTTTCGAGATTCCCAATGGAAAATTTTATTTGAACCCATTTAACCTCTTTCTGTACCCAACTTACTCTCTTCACCCATATTGTTTTTTATTAAAGAATTAATATCTCTTTAAACCCAAATTTATTACCTAAACTACCATCTCAAACCCAATTCAAAATGTAAAATTATTTTTACGCCCATTCTCTTTATAAAAAAGAAGGGCTGCTGAGTGTGCCATTAAAATAATATTTCTTTTGGATTTTAAAAACCCACACTTGTTCCATTACACAGATCACCATAATTTTATTCCTTTTTGGCCGGTCTTTCTTCCTTTCTCTCACTCTATCTTCCGTTGCTTTCTTTCTCCCCTCTATCACGTCACATCTCTCACTCTCGCCCTTTTCACTTCATTCATTCACTCACTCACAACTCTCTATTTGTCTCTTTCTACCCACTCATTCAACAATTAATTTCCACTTTCATTTCACTTATCTCTCTCAACCTCTCTCACTGCACTCCCTCATTTTTTATGAAAACCTCACTTTCTCTCTAAACTCGAGAGAAAAGAGCTCTCACTCTCCCACTTACCTTCAAAACTAACCATATTTTCTACATATTCGAAGCCTATGGAATGCAAGGATCACAATGGTGGTCTTGCATGTGAGATCACTGCAGTGAGGACCTCAGCACCATTGAAGCCGAGAGCTCCATAACTCTTAAAGCTCGAGCCCAAGTGAACTATGCCTTCTTTTCTAAATTTTTGGGTGTATGGATGATATTTTAAAATTTGTGAAGTTGAATTATATGTTTAAATTGAGGGTTTACTCTTTATCATCATCTGTGTTTCTAACTCAACCTCAACGACGAACTCCAGCGAAATGTCGTTGAGTTCGAAGTTGGTGGGTGTTCCTAACACATCAAATCTCTCCCTCTATGTCTCTGTGATAGATTGGGTAGAGTGTTGAACTCAATCTCTAGCTCTAACCTCTGCATGCATGTTTATACTCTTTTTCCTAGTTTTCAGCAGAGGATTGCGAAATGACAGGTCATTTCCGACTAGTTATGTCCAAAACTCGTGTCCCACTTAGGTATAGTTTTGTTCCTTACCTCTTGAGCTTCATTTTGGTTTTTAAATCTTTAAATTTGGTTGAGAAATGAAACCATTATGACCACTTGAAGTTTCCCAGCCAAATCGCCAATTTCCAGCAATTGCTGTGGCAACCGGCCTGAGTAGGAAAGAAAAGAAACGGGAAGCCCATATCCGGATCCCGATTCTAAAATGCATATGAAATATTCTTTAGAATATTCTCTGAAATATTTTTTGGGTTGACTTATGAAATTTTTTTTTTAGAAACCATCATAGGCTAATTTCAACATCCCGAGTTCATTTTTGACATCCATTTAGGAAAATTCTAAAGTTTTAACATAGTTGACCATCAGAATGTCTCTGTTGACTTTTTGGTAGGGGTGTGCGTGATTCAGTTTGGTGCAGTTTTGAGTGAAACCAAAATCAAAACCGTTAAAACTTGCGGCTTTGAGGCTAAAATCGAAATAAATGGTTTGGTTTTAAACGGTTTTGGTTTGGTTTCAATAATTGAAAAAGCTATTATGGTTACCATAGTCTTTGGGTTGACTTTTATGAATTTTTTTCGGAAACCATCATAGGCTAATTTTGACATCCCGAGTTCATTTTTGACATCCATTTAGGAAAATTCTAAAGTTTTAACATAGTTGACCATCATAGCGTCTCAGTTGACTTTTTGGTAGGGGCGTGCGCGATTCGGTTTGATGCAGTTTTGAGTGAAACCAAAATCAAAACCGCAAAAACTTGTGGCTTTGAGGCTAAAATCGAAATGGTTTGGTTTTAAACGGTTTTGGTTTGGTTTCAGTAATTGAAAAAGCTATTATGGTTACCATAGTTGCATCTCATTTCATCAAAGTCAATAAAAAAGTTTTGGTGCTTGAGTCACAACTAGTTTGAATTGAAAGCTACACCAGGTTTAATAAAAAAGTAACAAGTTTTGACTTTTGACATTAAAAACAAGTCATTCGATAGTGTAAACACGAAAATTTCCTGAAACAAGAACGAGACAAGAACACGTGTACAAAAATAATATTTGTATTAATGACTTTGTTTGGGTTACAATCTCTATGTGATTTGATCCTCTGATTCGATCTCCGTAAGATGTTGGTTTGCAGATTTGGTTGATCCAAGGGCTGTCAGGGCTTGATCTTGGATGGACGGTTAATGAACGATGAACACTTCTTCAAAGGGCGTCGAGCGCTTGATCTTGAAGCAGATTTTGACGAAAAACGAAGAGAGCTTTCTTGATCATTCGGGGTTTGCTTGAGAACTTTAGAGTTTTGAGTATTTCAAGGCCTTTGTTTGACGTGAAATCTCTTTCAATTTTAGAGTAAAGAAAATGTACGTCCAAAATCCTCCCTTTGATCTTTTGATGGAGCAGCCTATTTATAGACCTTGTGAATGAATCACTACCCTTCATTTTGTTGGTGAGAATGAATCATCACCGTCCATTTTTTTGGGTGAGAATGGATCATCACCGTCCATTTTGTTGGTGAGAATGAATCACTACCGTTCATTTTGTTGGTGAGAATGAATCACCGTCCATTTTGTTGGTGAGAATGAATCACTACCATCCATTTTTCGTTTGTTGGTGAAGTAAGTGTATGATGTAGGTGAAATGGGTGGATGTTGTAATTTTAATGCAATGGTCGACATTTATTTCACCAAAATTTTAATGTCTACAAATGTAATTTTAATGCATTTGTTAATATTTATTTCACCGAAATTTCAATGTCTACAAATGCCCCCACTTCAAGGCGCGTTGTATACATGTGCTTGTCACATGTAGAAGATGTGTTTTGAAGTCCCTTGATGTAGACGTTGATCAAGGGCCGTCAAGGCTTGATCTTGAATTCGGCTGGAAGATCTTCTGGTTTCTTCCAATCTTTTGATTTTCCACAGACTTAATCTTGAACTGGATTTGATTTAAGGGTGTTGGACACTTGATCTTGAATCGGGCTTGTGATTTCTTCAAGGGCCGTCGGTGGCTTGATCTTGAAGAAACTGGACCACGAGCAACTTGGTATGGTAAGTGATCTTCAGTTTGGTTGGGGACGAATCAGCACCTGCAGTTGTCATACTTGTTGATTCTCCACGAGCTTGATGCATCACGTGGAAGTTTGAGTGGAAGTTCCGACATATTGCTTTTCTTCATCCTTGTCTTGCAGGCAAGAGCGAGGACAAAGGAAAGGACAGGGGAAAAGCATGATATGAGATACCTTTGCTTTCGACCTCGATGATATGAGATACTTTTGCTTTTGAAGAAGTAGTGAATGAACCAGCACATATATTGGTTGCGCTTGTCTCCACATGCTTTGATGTATCAATTTCACCTGCTTCATCTGTTCTCCTTGCAGATGCGGTATCTTCTTTGGAAGCACAAGATGTTGAAGATGAGTATTCAAGAGCAAGGCTAGGTAAGTAATCAGGGAAGGACTTCCAGGCAGTCAGTTCTAGACCAGAAGTCTGATTTCAGGTTCCGACTAATTACTTTCTTTCTTCTCGTCTTGCAGGCAAGAGTAAGGGCTAGGGAAAGAACAGGGCGATTTGCATGATATGAGATACTCTTGCTCTTAACCCTAATGATATGAAATACTTTTTCTCTTGCAGGAAAGAAGCATAAGATTTTGATGTTGGTCCAGACTTTTTAAATTGAAATGGGGTTTCTTGTTGAGGAAATGGGCTTGATCTTTCTAAGTGGCTTGATTGAAGGCTTGTTCTCGGGGAGGAAGAGAACTGAGTTTTTTTTTTTTTTTGAAAGGCTTGGTCGCAGAAGCATTTTCTGGCGAGAAAGAAGAACTAGGCATTTTGGATGTGTGTCTCGCCATGGAGGGTGAGGGTGACCTATATAGGAGGGATGTGATAGTAGGTAGTACGCGGATGTGGACTTGTCACCTACGCCTGTCGGCAGAAGCGTGTTGGCGTCGTAGTTGAAATATTGGACTTGTTGGCGTGGTAGTTGAAACAACGGAACTTCACGTGTTTTCTACTTTGTCAGTAGTGTGGTGGTTGAAGTAGTTGGCTTCATGTGTTTTCAACTTTGTCAGCGATTTTTTGACAAAGTTGCACGTTATATTTGAAAAAGTTGAGATTGCGTCTGAAAGGAGTTGACGGATTTTAGGCGGGAAAATCTGGCTTTTGGAATTTTGGGGAGTGTTGTGCATTTGACCTTTGAACAGGTGGCTGCGTTGCTTCTCCTTTTATAGAGGTGTTGATTGTATTCAAGACGCATACTTTGAAGATTTCCCGCCTGTGAAAATTATCTTTGTCATATCTCTAAGATCTTACTCCATCCAGCCCTTCTCCTTTACCATTTCTGATAATGGCTTGCCCGTCTAACATTTGTTTAGATTTGAGTCTTGGGAACGATTCAAGTCTTGGGAATGATACAGGTGCGCTGCGTCAGGGTGATATATGGCGCCCATCATTCTTATCTTCTAATGGCCCTCTTACGGTTGAAGACTCCGTGATGGGGGATGCAACAACAGCCACGGTAGTACCCAGGAACCTCCTCACCCCTAGAGATAACAGGCTACTTTTAAGACAGTCTGATGAGTTGGCTGTCCAAGACTCCCTAGCTCTCAGTGTTTAGTGTTCAGGCTCTGTGTCAAACATGGGCCAACGCTTACTTGCTCGAGTTCGCCAAGTTGAATCATTGATGGCCGAGGTGCCAACTCTTAGTCAAGAGATTGGGCAGCTCAAGCGTGAGAATAGAGAGTTGCATGTGCTTGTAAATAATTATTTGACGGGCATGAAGAGGAATCTTGATCAGTTGTTGGACTCCGAAGGTCGAATTTAAAGCGACCGTCAGAAGTTTGAGGATGTATTATGGAGGCACTTTTTGCTTTCGTCATCTGGAGTTCGAACAAGCATTGAGGCCCCGAATAATCCATCTTCAGCGCCTCCCTCCTCTAGGGTTTTGCCGAGTACTGAGGCTTCACATAAGTGACATTCGTGAAGGCTCCACTTTTTTCCTTTTTTTTTTTTTTTTTTTGTAATTTATCGGAGATATCAATAAACAAACTTTATTTCATTCAGTGTACTAAATAAAACAAATGGCTCACTAAAGTGCATTTTTTTTTAAATTTTTTAAATTTTTTATTTTTTTATTAATTTATTATTATTATTATTATTAATATTATTATTTAGATGGTGCCTGACGCACCAATTTCCTTTTAGACAGTGACTGGAATCATCATTCTGTCGCCACCACCTATCTTATTTCTCCTTCTTGACTCGCTAACAGTAGCACGCATTTTCTTTTTGTGTGTGTATGTTTTGATGATGAGTACGGTAGACTGACACCGCTGGGTTCCTTGGTGGCCTTCCTCGCTGCACTGCATTCTTATGGTATACTGACCATTTTTTTACGTGCACAGTCACCTTATTACAATCTTCACTGCATTTCATTTGCTTCCCTAAGAACCTTGATGGGATTCCTCGCTGTACTGCCTTCTTTTCTGCACGCGGGCTCGCACAGTGACCGCATCATCTACTTTTCTGGGTTTGATGACAGGATCCTTCACTACATTGTCTTCTTTTCTGCACGCGGGCTCGCACAGTGACCGCACCATCTGCTTGCACAGTCGCTGCACTCCTCTTGCTCCCCTGAGTTCTTTTATATGTATGGGATCGCACCGTCGCTTATACAACTTTTGCACAACCATGGCGCAGCCGTTGCATTCTTTCTGTTTTGCACCGTAGCTTACTACTTCATTTTTTATGCATGCTTGCTTGCTTCTCTGGAGACTTTTATATACATGCACACATATGCACACACACGGTACATGCGGGTTTATTCACACATATACATGCAGCTTCATTTACGTGCATGTTTTGATCACTTCTTTTTTTTACAGCGAGTGTAGGTTTGAAGCGCAAAGGTGAGTTGCTTTCCTCTTCTTCAAACTCTGCAGCTCTTCGTGCTGTTTGTGGGAGTTCGATTGCAATGTAGATGAGTGAGTTGCTTGCAGAGGAGAGAGAGACGTTGCTACAGACGGGAAGAAGATGAGGCAGTCACCAGCCTCCCTTTGTGGAGCTTTTACGCGGTAAGGCTAATTTGTTTTAAGCTGAGGATGATTTTGGTGACGTACATTCATATATATATATATATATATATGTATGTACTGCAGGTGCTGTCGGCTTTGATTTCATATATATATATATATTTTATAATGGTGCTCGCCAGTGCCACCACGATTTCCATTCCTCCCTTCATCATTTCTTCTTTGTACCAGCACATTTTGCTCCACCATTTCACAGCTTTTCATTTTTATTTTTTATTTTTTTTATTTTTTTTCTATCGGTGCTGGCTACCACAATTATTATGGTGCTTGACAGCTTGAGGCACCACCTTATCCTCTTTTTTTATTTTATTTAAATGCTGCTTCAATGCTCGTTTTCGTGGGTTTGGGTGGAAACCCAGGCTTGAATCTGAGAGAAGACGAAGGAGGAGGAAGCCGAGAAGCCTGGTGCTTGGAGCTTGGAGCCGAGAGAGCTTGTAGACGCCATGGATGTCAGAGAGGAGGAAGAAGCAGCTGCAACTTGAAGGTGTGGAGTTCATCGACGTTAATGGCAGAGACAACAGAGATGTAGATGAAAGTGCAAAAGCAGCCTATGCCACCTCGATTCCCTGCACAAAATATGGAGCTGAGGTGCAGAGAAGTCGTAGCGGAGATGATGAAGGCGACGAGGATGGATGAGATGAGATCGCGAATGCTTTCCATTTGGGGTTGACCCCGCGACGGTGAACGTCCGTATCGCCCTTAACACCGGCATCAGGTCCTGCATAGCTGAAACAGGAGGCACTGACCCTAAACTGGTTGCAGGTTCACCACGGCTCTTGTTTTGCAGTTCAGGTGGCTTTTAGGATGGCACAGGAGTGGGCATCTCTGACTTTGATGCAGATATCAAACCCTTTGCAACTGAGGGGTTTGGATCTGAGGAATTTATTCACGATAGTTGACGAACTTACTGACGTGCTGCCAGAGACCAGATGTACTGGCTTTTCCCATTGATCAGCAATGTATGGGGTTCACTAATCCAACGGAGATGGTTAGAAGAGAGGCCATCTTCTTGGTGGTGAATGCTTTCATGCCATTAGTTGCTCAGTAAAAAGTTAAACTCGTCATCGTAGCGGAACGACTCTTTCTTGCCATCTTCTTCGTCCATAACTAGAGACTCATACAACCCTACTGCTCTTTACATTCCGTAGTGCCCGTGGTAAAAATATGTCCCATCTTCCCAAGGACTTCCAAACTGTCTGATTCCATGCCAGTGAATAACAACTCCCTTAGTGTGGAGTTTGTTTAGTGAGATCAATAACAACCGTGTTTCCAGCTTTGGCTCGATTATAGACGTTCGTGGCATCGACGTGATTATCAAAACGCCTGCCTCCGATGGCACTGTCTTCATTAGGTATGCTGGGCCGTTGCAGCGGCTGGATGTTCATGGCGTGGGAGTCACAGATCCCGTTCTTGGCAGGATCGCCAGAATGTGAGGTTGTCTTCTTCCCCTTGGCCTCGCTATGCAATCTGCATGGCAAAAAAAAAAAAAAAAAACAAACGTGTCATCATGTCCTTTGCGACGCAGAACTTGGAGATGAGGTTATTGGGCCTTCTTGATGGGCCTATGGACTTCAACCATGCCGACATGTGGTTGAATAAATGGTTTTCTAAGACCGAGATGACCTCCGTCTTGATGGGCTGCCCAGATGGTACGGAGACTGACGCAGCTCGGTGTCTTGATCAATTTTTTTTTGGGAGGAAGAGGGAGGCTTGGGTCTGGATTTGTGATGTGGAGATTAAGTTTTGAGGAATGAAGAGATCCGAGTAGGCGCGACGGTTGACTTGTGGGGAAATTCGGGCCCGCTTGAGGTCGTGGTTCAAAGTTCGGCATTGGTTTGGGCCCTGAGATTTGATGGCATGAATCATGCTGCGCCGGGACATATTTCATTTTTTTATTTTTTTTATTTTTTTCATATTTTTTTGTAAATACATAAAAAACATATGTATTTATTTTTTTTGTAAATACATAAACATATGCATCCCCTTTTTTGGTAAATACATAAACATATGTATTCATTTTTTTTGACAGGTGCTCCTTGCATTCATGGATTTCCTTGCTGTTTTGACCGAGTGAGCAGAATGTGGATGCAAAGTGTTGAGCTTTGTGACTGGCTAGTCGTTTGACGGCGGTCACTGAAGTTCTTCACTGACCTTGCTCATCGTGGTGACGTAACGAGCAAGACGTGGGTGCAACTGTGTTGAGCTTCGTGACCGGCTAGTCGTTTGACGGCGGTCATTGAAGTTCTTCACCGACCTTGCTCATAGAGGTGACGTTGCCGCGCACATTGACTTTGTCGCTTACCGTTACTGCTCGGAGCTTATTCTAGTGCGTCACTTTTACCTTGCGGGGTTGTGCAGAAGGCTGTATGGGTTTTCGTTGTGTAGTGCCTTTTGATCACATTTTTCCCTCGGTGGTGCGCTACCGTGTGGTGCTGTGCAAGAGAATGCACCGAGGCCTCATTGTGTAGACGTCTTTGTACTCTAATAGCAGCTGGTAATACTCCTCTATTTCGTCTGTACTTAATAGTGTGCTTACGAAGATAAGCTTTGGTTCCTTGCTTGTGCCTAAGTTGAGTTCCTTGAGATCATCAACTATGGCTTGCCCCCCATCTTCGAGCTGTGGTGGCACAACAGTGACATCTCTCTCAAAAATTTCGTCTTCTTTGCCTTCTTAGATTGTGATGTGGAAGACGTCTTGGGCTTCCTCTTCAGTGTTATCTTATTGGGCTTGTTGGCATGAGGACTGTCCAGTATGGATGATGGTGCGCCTTCTTATTTTCAGTGGCCCATTTGTGTCAATCTCCAAGATTGCTTGGCGCTTCATCCTTGAAGGAATTGAGCTTCGAATATCGCCTTTTTCTGCTAGCCTGTTGAGCTTTTCTTTTTTTGGCGTTGTTTCCCTCTTTCTAGAAGACTTCTTGTTGTCTTCAAGTCTCTCCAAAACTGATCGTCGCAAAGGCGAGCTAGCTGTGTTGCTTTGTTTCTTAGGTTTTGACAACCTTTTGAAAATAGAGCTTTGGGATGTTGGTGTTTCAAGCCTCTTGAAGATAGAGGTTCGACTTTGACCACCAATGCGATGAAGTGAGGATATTCTAGGTCTTGGATGATTCATTATATTGAAAATTGATATCTGAGAGGCGGAATTAAGCTCTTCTCGACTTTGTACGACGTTCACGCTGATGTGCTGAGCGCTAGCATTTTTCGCTCTGCTCGAAATCTTCACAGGTGCATTTGGTGTGAAGCCGATTCTTGCTTTGCTGTTGTCAACTCCATAACCATGCTCTTTCAGCTTCTTTTGAGTCTTGGTCAGGCCACGTTCTTTGTTGCTGACAGTGTCTGAACCTTCATTTCCAGGATTCGAATAGGGAATGAAGGCGTACCCAGCCTTCGACATGAGTTTGTAGGCGTTTGGATCAAAACATTCTTCGGTCCTTTTGGTTGGGAGAAAGCTTGGTTCTACTTCTTTTGGCAGTGCTTTTATGAAGCCTTGTGGTGGTTTTGCAATCTTAGTCTCGCCTAGCTGTGTTAGAGGTAAAAATTCATTTGTCTTAAGTAATTCTACATCACTCTCGCGTAGCTGCGTGTTAGCTTTGCTTGTCCCCGTTTCGAATGGGGATTGGCCATTATTTCTTTTCGACATCGGGATGTATTGAAGACAGGTGTGTTCGGTCCTTTTGAGGGCGTCCTGCTCCCTTTGGTTATTGCAGGTTTAGCAGGCTCATCATCATTTTTGCTTGAAGATGGTACTACTTCTCTTTCTTGCTTCTTGGGTACGGCTTGCCATTCCTGCCTTTTGGATGTTGCTTTGCTCGTAGACTTGATTTCTTTTGGAAGAGCTTCAAGCACCATGTCTTCGTCCATGTAGAAATTGGCGTCTGCAAAGTGTGATTCAGCTTCGGTGAATGGCTTGGTATCGCCTTGGATCACCTTCACTCATTCTCGGTAGAATTTTACATATTGGTGGAAGGTGGATGGCACTACCCCGTTCTCGTGGATCCAAGGTCTTCCTAAGAGCAAGCTGTATGAAGTTCTTGCATCAATCACGTGGAATATCGTGCTTGATTTGAGCTCACCAATGGTCATCTCCATTCGGATCATGCCTATCGCCCTTTGTCCTCCTTGGTTAAAACCCTGGATTAGCAGACGGCTTAAGGACAGCTCATCCACCTTGATGCCGATTGTGGTCATTGTTGACTTTGGCATGATGTTTATGGCCGATCCACCGTCTACAAGCATGCGGTTGACTTTGTGCCCCCTCACGTACCCCGATACGAAGAGAGGACGGTTGTGAGGCTTGGATCCTAGTAGCAAATCTTCGTCGGTAAAGTGGATTGCGTCACGGGCGGCACAACACATGGCATATTCATGTGGCCTAAGCTTTAAGCCTTCTTCCTTGCTTTCTTGCACCTTGTGGTCGTCGGGACTCACCAAGGTCGCTGCTAGTTCTTTCTCCATCTCCTTAGGCGATCGTAGTGTCTTCGCAATGTTAGAGCGTGCTAGCAAGCTTTCTTTGGGTGTGAGGGTACTGTCTTCCTCAGTGGCGATAACTTTTCCTCTTGAGGATTCTTCCACTTCTATTTCGACCATGTGACATGCAGCGATAGTGCATTGTTGGAAGAAGTCGCTCGGGAAGTACTCGTGCAAGGAGATAGGAATGCATGGCCCTTGTTCCATAGGCTCCTCAGCATATGTTGGCTTAGCAGCTCTTGCGCCTCTTTTGGGTTTCTCATTGTTGCGGCCGTGTTTTCTCCCTTCCTTCACTTTTGGCCTTGCGGCTTGTGACTTTGGCTTCCTTGTCTTTTTGTAGGTCACTAATGTCCATCATTCTTTATCGTCGGTAAGCGCATTTAGGTCATCTGCCCCAAGCGATGGTTGCGCCGAGGGTGCCGTGTGACTTGAGTATTGAAGGGAGTGGTCATGCGTCATTTGGAGAGGAACGGGATCGAATGATCTAAACACGATCGTAGTAGTGTGCGTTGCGGCCGTGTTTTCTAGGTTGAGTTCAATTCGCCCTTGTTGCGCTAGCTTCATGATAAGCTCCTTAAGGATGAAGCATTTGCCAACTGGATGACTTACGATACGATGGTACTTGCAGTACTTGGGATCGTTAACTCCATTCATTTCTTCAGAGCGTGTACATTCCAGTAACTTGATCACTTTTTTTTCCAGAAAGTCATCTAACATTGCATCCATGTTTGAGTCAAGAAAAAGGTACGTCTTTTGCTCCAACTCCCTTAAGGTGTTTTTATACCTGTATTGGGTGCGAGGAGGCTCACTTTTCTTCACCTCATTCCCTTTGTTCTTGGAAGAAATCTTGATAGGAGCGGACGAGGCCTTGCTGGGTGCAGATGAGGTCTTGATGGGAGTGGAGGAGGCCTTGATGGGGGTAGTGTTGACAGCAAAAGTTTCCTTGGCGGGCCTCTTCCCAGTCTTGTCTATATTTGGGGCGAACACTTTATCCTTCTTAAAGTCGGTGATTGGCTCATTCTTCCCGTGATTAGCGATACTCAGATCCATGTCGTGGGAACGAGTTGCCAGGTCCTTAAATGTTCTCGGTTTTATCCTTGGAGGATGTAATGTAACCCCCAGTGCATGCCTTGAACACACATCTCAATGGCGGAGGTTTCAGAAAGTCGATCTTTGCAATCCAGACTTAATGAACGCTATCTATTGATGTAGTTGACAACAGGTTCGTTCTTCCATTGTTTTGTACTTGTTAGCTCTAGCATGCTAACGGTGCGGCGAGTGCTGTAGAAGTGGTTGAGGAATTTCCTTTCTAGCTGATCCCAACTGTTGATATACTCGGGCTCGAGGTCGGTGTACCAGTCGAAAGTGTTGCCTTTCAATGAGCGCACGAACTGCTTAACAAGGTAGTCTCCCTCTGTTCCAGCATTGTTGCAGGTTTCAATGAAGTGGGTGACATGTTGCTTTGGGTTTCCCTTTCCATTGAACTGCATGAATTTTGGTGGCTGATATCCCCTCGGCATCTTCAAAGCGTCAATCTTCCTAGAGTAGGGCTTTGAGTATAATATGGAGTCATGTGAGCTTCCTTCATACTGCGCTTTGATGGCACTGCGATCATCTCCTGCAACTGTTGGATAGAGAGAGATCCCATGAGTGCCGCCGCTTCGTCTGGCTTCCGCTTTTCTTCAGCTTTCTCCACTAAAGGCTCATCTTCTTTATCAACTTTTTTCTTTATTAGGCCAACCTTTAGGTCGACTTTCACGTCTTGTGCCTCAAGTTGGCTGGCGAGCGCGGCGATTTACAAATCTTTGTCTTCCACAGTTCGTGTGAGTTTTGCGATAGCTTCATTCATTTGAGCCAGCTACTCCTCGATCGAAGTCGCTCATGTGGTCATGACTTGCATGGTTGTGCTGCCGCTCGAGTCGGCATCGGAAAGTAGAGACTCGGAGTACTTCCTCAGGCTTTCCTCTCTTCGCGCCTTCAATGAGGTTAGGGCGATCACTGGCTCGTGCCTCGGGTGCTCTTGTTCCTCCAGCAAAGTTGATGCGGGGGTGGAAGATGCAGCAAAAAGAGCTCTTGCCTTGCTTTGAGTTATGACCTCCGAAATGCCCCCACTTGCAGTGAGGACGGTCTTGTTCTTCACATTGGATGCGGGAACAACTTGATCTCTTCTTGATGCCATTGATTTTGGAGGTGTGCTTTGGTTCTCTTGAGCGGAGAAAGAGATGAGGGGTAGAGATAGTCCCACTGGGCGTGCCAAATTTGTAAACACGTAACGAGACAAGAACACGTGTACAAAAATAATATTTGTATTAATGACTTTGTTTGGGTTACAATCTCTATGTGATTTGATCATCTGATTCAATCTCCGTAAGATGTTGGTTTGCGGATTTGGTTTATCCAAGGGCTGTCGGGGCTTGATCTTGGATGGATGGTTAATGAACGATGAACACTTCTTCAAGGGGCGTCGAGTGCTTGATCTTGAAGCAGATTTTGATGAAGAACGAAGAGAGCTTTCTTGATCTTTCGGGGTTTGCTTGAGAACTTTAGAGTTTTGAGTATTTCAAGGCTTTTGTTTGAGGTGAATTCTCTTCCAATTTTAGAGTAGAGAAAATGTACGTCCAAAATCTCCCCTTTTATCTTTTGATGGAGCAGCCTATTTATAGGCTTTGTGAATGAATCACTACCCTTCATTTTGTTAGTGAGAATGAATCATCACCGTCCATTTTTGTTGGTGAGAATGGATCATCACCGTCCATTTTGTTGGTAAGAATGAATCACTACCATCTATTTTGTTGGTGAGAATGAATCACTACCGTCCATTTTGTTGGTGAGAATGAATCATCACCGTCCATTTTGTTGGTGAGAATGAATCACCACCATCCATTTTGTTGGTGAGAATGAATCACTACCGTCCATTTTGTTGGTGAGAATGAATCACCACCGTCCATTTTGTTGGTGAGAATGAATCACTACCATCCATTTTTCGTTTGTTGGTGAAGTAAGTGTATGATGTAGGCGAAATGGGTGGATGTTGTAATTTTAATGCAATGGTCGACATTTATTTCACCAAAATTTTAATGTCTACAAATGTAATTTTAATGCATTTGTTAATATTTATTTCACCGAAATTTCAATGTCTACAGATAGCCCAAATGCAGGATTAACCAATCATGCAATACACATTCAATCTTAAGTTCAAGAGAGTTCACGTCATGATGCAAGGATTGAAATCAACATGCGGCCCAAAGTAATGTGAATATCTCATTAATTAAGGGGGCGGATTCAATTCATGTAGGTGTGTGTAGTGGATATATAATTGTTTACAGTGGAGTCGATATACTGAAAGAAAAATTACCATTTGATCTAAGAGACAAGATCACATCACAATCACATACTATTCAATTAACGAGAATAGTTGAATGAATGCAGAGCAAACCCAATTCATAATTAAAAACACTGGAGATCGAATTCAGTCCAAATTATGAAGCAAGCAAGCAGATACAATAGGTAGAATTGAAGAAAGAAAGTGCTGACCAAGGATCAGTTTCCACGGCGATGTGTAGCACTTGGTTGATGGCAGAGTAGAGGTTCAATTATTTGCTACCAGTGCCACGAACAATCGTTCCATCACCGGCCGCGGTGGAAGAGGAGGTTGCAAATGGCCTTCTCTTGGCAACTCCAAGCCCTTTAACCAACCCTTCAAATCTGCCCAGCCCCATTTAATCACTGAAAACAGAGAGCGAGCGAGCTCAATCTCTTAGAATGGAAGACTTAAATCTCCTTTTGATTCAAAACCCAATCTTAATCCTAATCCTAACCCTAAAATTAATCTCAAATATATAAGTAAATTTAATTAAAACAAGTTATAAATCATAATTCTTACCATATTATAGCACTCTGAACTCTAGAGGCTAAAAGCTGGAATGAAGGGGAGGCCGGATGGGAGACCAAGAGAGAGTGTGTCAAGAGAGTGGAGATTGAGACCGAGACCAAGGGAGAGAGTTAAATGAATAAAGTTGAGCAGTGTAAACTAGAAGAAAGAAAAGATAGAGATTATTTGGTCATGTTATGATGTGGTTAAGTTTATACTAAATGTATGGACTCAATGAAATAACTTATTAGAATTTGAAATTTAATAAAGTTATGCGGTTTCGGTTTCGGTTCCGGTTCGATTTCAGATGGCCGGAACCGAAACCAAACTGTTTTTCCTTCATATGGTTCGGTTTCAAACTGAAACCATTTTGAAACTGCAAAACCAAACCATTTGGTGCGGTTCAATTTGGTTTGTGTTTCGATTTCGATTTTTGGGTTCTAGTGCCCACCTCTACTTTTTAGAGTTGACAATTGAGTTTTCATTGACTTTTTACAAAATTTACTTGAGACCCATCTTAGCGTATTTCAACACTCCGTTTTCTCAAATTTGACCGTTTAAGTTGAGTTTTAGTAATGGGTCCCAATATTATGCTTAGGTGCGATTACTATTAGAGACTCCAACTTTCTTAGCTCGAAAAGATGTGATATCACAAGTATTTGTGAGTGGGTCTTTTCGTTTTTACGTATATATATGTATATGTGGTTTTTCTCTACAATTGCTTCCATTACTAAGATGTGACATGCCATGTTTAGCTTTACATATAGACTTTTCGTGTAGTTTATGTTTTTAATATTATTTGTGAGCATGAACTTGTGGCATGACATTCTTGCGTTTTATTTGCTCATTATGACATGTTTGCACTGTGTCTCTTAGTTATTTGTACTGTTATGGGCCAAGGACTAGCTTGACGTGTAGTTCACATACACCATTTACATTCGCTTTGAATACCAGAGTTTGGTGCTAGCCTGTCCTTTTGTGTGATGTTTTGGACTCGTATGTGATGCGACTAGAGCATCTCACGTGATGTAGTACTAGAATGTAAAACCTACACCAGCCTATTCCATTATTTGAATATCTCTGCAGTGGACTTGTGTGCCCACATAAATTAATGAGCATTGATTTCTTATAATAACGGTTTGAGATTTAATGTTGAGATACCTTGTTGTTATACACTACATCTTTGACTCACTTCTGCTGCAGGGTACCTATTACATACTATTATTATAATATTTTTGTGAAACCATATACTTGTTTTACAACGACGGGTTACATTTTTCGAAAAGGTTTTATCAAACTTTATTTTTAGGCCCATTCACCCTTATTTTTCGCCCCTCTAGGATTTTAGTGGCAGAGGTTTCGTGACGACGAGGATTGTTAGTAAAAGCTGTTATGTAGGAGACTTTTTCTTTTGGTATAAATGTCCTTACTCTTCTTTTGCTGCAATTTATTTATGCTCTGACATCACTTGTGTGATATGAGTTCAATCCCGCTCACATGCGCACTCTAAATTAGTCACTTTTAGGTTTTAATTTATTCACATTGTCTACATCACTACACTTTATGATTTTATTACCTTTCAGGTGTTAGCCAGCACATCGCGATTCGTATGTCTAGGTGGACATTTTGGCCCAGAGTGTGTTAGTTTGGTATCAGAGTATAGGTTAAGTTGCATGTTTGGTATCTGATCATTCCGAAAAATACTCCTACATGGGCCTTACCACATGGAAAAGTTTTATGGGATAATTAAAAATAATGATTTGGTGCTTGGGTTGCATGTTTTAACTTGCACCCACGACTTTTTTTTCCGCAAGATGGAAGGGGCAGTTTAAAGCTCACAACCAGATCAAAAGGCCGGCTGATTGGTAAAAATAGTTTTTCTAATTAAAATTTTATATGAAATCTTGTTGATGAGGAATTGATTCTCAACAATGTGTGATGAGACCAGTAGCCCAACTTACTTATAAACCAATGCAAGATCACTTCTTTCGTTGATGAGGAATTGATTCTCAACAATGTGTGATGAGTTTTAAGCCAAACACGTGGACAACACAAACAAGTTGGTGTGCAGCGCGTGTGATTAGTTTGACATTGGGACAATCTGCTCTAATACATTGAAGAAAGTTGAGGTTTTATTATTAAATCGAATGTCAATATGAACAGCAGCTCAACTTACTTATAAGCCCATATAAAATCCCTCATTTAATTAATCAATGTTGGATTCATTCTTCACATTCGCTAAGTGGTTCTCAATCTTATACATGTCATATCCAAAATATTGGTCTCCGAAGATAAATATGTTCGATATACATCTTAAAAAAATCCAAAAATTGTATTAAAATATTTATAAAATAGTAGTTTAATTAATTTAAACTATACATAGTAGTTAAATGTGTGAGTGTTGTACTGTAGTATTTTTTTTAACAAATAATATATATTTTTAAAACAATCAATATTATATTATACTAAGACCATCTCCAACCCTTGGGCTAAAAGCCAAATTTTTTAGCCCGGAAAATTTGGCTTTTAGCCTAGAAACAGCTTTTCTGCTCCAACCCTACTGGCCTAAAATTTTAGCCCGGGATTATTAAAGAATGAACTTAGCTAATTTTTTTCTTAAATCAATTTATTTTAAAAAAATAAATATGTAGACTATCGTAAATTAATTTTATGAACATTTTAAAAAAATTTAAATTCCGATAAATATTGAAAAATCATTAAATTTTTCACAAAGCAAGCCTTTAACTTTCACCAATATTTCAACTTTCTTGCCATGTTGAACAATTTGGAAATGGAAAGAAATGGTAGAAAGATAAATTGGAAGAATTGTAGGAGAAAATTGAGTTTTGTGTGGATGTTTGAACAAATACATAGGTATTTATAGAGTTTTTGGGTGAATTTTGAGTTAAATAATTTTTTTTAATTATTTTAGCCGTTAGATTTAAATTTGGACCGTTAGATCTTTTTTTTTACCGTTGGATTTGATTATATTTAATCTCAACCATTGGATTCAATGTATTTTAAAATAACATATTTTTTAAAAATGAAATTTGAATGTGGAACGTTGGATCAACCTAGGGTATTTAAACCCAAACCGTTGGATTGCTTAAAAGAGCCGTTGGGCTCTGGGTTGGTGGCCGACAACCCCCTGCGCTGGGGTCCACCCTTTCGGGTTTCAGAGGGAGGTAGCCCGCGTGGGGCGCGTGGGGCGTGTGAGTGGGCTACATATGGGCCATTTTCAGCGAGTCCACGTGATCTGGGGGGGGGATTTGGGGGGAATTTGGCCCAACTTTGGCATTTGGCATTTAGCCCAATAATTTAGCTTGGGTTGGAGAGGGTTTGGGGGGAACTTTGGGCTAAATATTTGGCATTTAGCCCAGGGTTGGAGTAGGTCTAAGGGGGACATGGTAGGTTTAGCCTCATGATTTGCTAGCAATAAATGTGGTTACAATTTGCCTTTGGTGATAATCGAATTTAAAACCTCATACTTATAAGTGAAGATGAATACTATTAGACCATAATACTAAGTGACTGTACTATAGTATTTCTCAATATACTATAAAGTGCTAAAATATGGATATGGACCAAAAGGATAAAATATAACCCTTGCACCATTGAAGATGAAAAATCATAACCGTCCACTATTCATTATAAATTATGTTTTCAGTATGCTAAAAATGCAAGTGACCCTTTACCACATGGGTGGAAAAGAGTTGTGTCATTGCATGACGGTGTGGGTTCAATTAATCACATATACATTCGAAAAGTGACAATCAATTGCCTTTGCATATACAAGGAAGCACATGAGTGGTTATGCTATAATTCAAATGCATCATGTTTAGCATATAATGCATTAATTAATTACAATGCATGACAAAACCTGTCCGATTAATTTTTGGATTAAGTAGTTAAAATCCTCCAACCTTTTAGTATCATTTTAAATTGGTTTTAATTTGTTTAGACTCAAAATAATACTTTGGGCTGAGCCTATGTTTGTCCTTGGTCCAATAAGAAGTATCAGGAATATTCCCACTTTGGGTGAAGTGGAGTTCGACTAAATCCTATCAGAAGATAGTTCCATCTGGATAAGGGTAAAGTGGTCGAATCATAGCACAATAAGGATTCTTCAGAAGCTGAAGATGCTTCGAATTAGAAAAGTTGCTGATAGTTAAGTGTTAAATATGAGTGATTAAAGAGCTTATTTCAGAATCTTATAAGAGTTAGGATTGGTCGAGACTGAATCAAATTGGGTTGAGGAATTCTAGTCCAAGTAAAATTCTAACTCGGTCATCGAGGAAATTGCTACTATAAATAAAGAAGGGAGTGCATCATTCAAAACCTCCCAAATCAACACACAATTGCCCTGCGCAAACAACCTCTCAAAGACTTTAAGATTTTTTTTCCTGCCAGCACATCTTCAGTTTGGATAAATGGCACTGTGGTGGCAACCGAAAACATCTTCAGTTTTCATAAACAGCACTGGAGCTGTAGAATTAGCCGACCTAAGAGCACATTCAGTTTGGATAAAAAACAATGCTTTGAGACTGACTGGTTACCTATCCAAGTCTTGGCTAGCAAGGATTTCCGAGTCTTTGTTGGAATAGGTCATCTCATCAGCCTTCTTGACGAAGTGAGGTGTTACCAAGTTATTATATTCGGCACACTGAAAGTCGAATTTGTTATTGAACTTTGTAGAACTAACAGCCATGTCTTCAGGCTCTAGAACCTGAAGGATGAGACATGTTCTTTCTTCGGCCTCAGTCGCAAGATCAAGAAGTCAGCAGCTTGCCCAACGCCACATCAACATTCATTCACTCCCCGGTCGAGCTCGATCGATGAGTTGGCATGCCCCACATTCAATCGAAAGACGTATTTAGCTTATTAATTACTCGGCTTACATGCCACATAGGCTATGTAGTTTTTAGGGTCAACATTTTGGCATGCTCAGGGGGACCGAGTGCTAAAGCTACGAAGTTCATGACGATTAAGACACGGTCAATAAAAAAGAAAACAACTACGGATAGATCGACTACTAGTTTAGCACCTATAGTTTAAAGTCCAGTCCAAGGTAACGTGTTTGATGTGAAATTAAATTGCACTCAAACTTAAACCCTATCAATGTAGTAATGTGTAAGTAGGTATCGTTCTAAGTCAGGGATTAAAAGGGATGCTAATCTACACAAACTAGACTCAAAAGACTCAAAACAGCAAATAGAACTCAAATTAGACTCAAAACAACCTAATATGACTCAAAACACACAAAATAGATTCTTTACACTCTTAACTAACACCTACAAATGATTTGGACAAAAATTGAACTAAACTTGACTCAAAATACTAAAAGACACAAGTTTTGACGAATTTAAACTAAACTAACACAAATTAAGAGCAAGGGATTGGTTTTAGATGAATTTAAACTTAAACAAAACAGAATTGTAAACTAGACTTAAGAAGACACGAAATCGAGTGAATGAATGAGTGAAAAGCTAGCTAAAGGGTCTTTCTCCACACATGACATACATGCAACACAAATGATTTCCAGTTGTTCTTTCAATAAATCATGAACCTCAATGCCCCAAATTAACAATGACATCACGCATTAACCCTCAGATTTTCCTAAATTCATTGAAGTGGACTTAGCGCCGCAAACCAAATTATTCTTATCAAGTTCCCTATATGACATCATACTAGAGATACATATCAAAGATCATTAAGCTTTGTGAAAATCATAAGCATTGACAAGGCATTCGTGACTATGAGAGCATGACACTCATGTCAGGAATTTACTTAACGCGATCGGGACTAGCAACCTCCACTACTTGTAAATATAAGTTTGTAACGATTAGGTGAAACTCCCTTATATTTTAGCATCAAATCCTAGCATGCAAACTAAGTTGGCCACCTTAATCAACATACGAGAATAAGTTATCAATCAAACAGTTAAGCAAATTGAATTCACGATTTATGAAATCACAACTGGATGTAATCAATTCATGTCACATATATGTTCATGGCTTTGAATTCTCCCCTAACTAAAAATGAGTTTAGTTCCTCATGATTGCAAATAAAAAAAGAAAACTAAATTTAAACATTAAAAACAAAGATAGAATACACCTAGAAACGCTCCAACAATCCAACGTCTTGATTGGCAAGCACGGCTCCAGATGGCTCCTTCTCCTTCCTTCTTTTGCAAAGTTGCGGCACAATAGGGATGTGTATGGTGTGGATGGAATGGTGGATGGTGTTGGTAGTCTGATGATAGGGGATGGTCCCCTGAATGGTGCGGCTGCAACATGTATTTATAGCCAAAATCCACATCACAAACCAGCAAGGAAAATGACTTAGTGTTTAGGGAGAACTAGGCAAACCAAACCCACCAGGAATAGGCATTCTAGAAGACGAAATCCACAAGGAATGAGGAGATTACATGCGGCAGGGATATAGTGTGATATTTTCAAACTTTTTGGACCTTTTCTTCAACAAACATCACTTTTGAACTTCAAACAACTTCTTTTCAAACTTTTTCTTTCTTTTTCACGTTTTTTTTTCTTTTTCAAACACATGTGATCTTTTTATTTCTTTGGCACACAAAATGTACAAACACACAAGTTCCAACGAAAAACCTTTCCCCACACTTGTTTTTTTGCATAATGTAAATCAAAAGGAATCCCATCTAAGTTATGCTTCACTATCCTTTAAAAACAAGGGTATGGATAGTCTTATACTAGGCTAGGTAAGGATAATGTGGCTGGGAAAGAAAATAGGCTAAACAAGGCTCAACGAGGTTAAACCAACAATACATATGCAAAGGGTAAGGCCTTTTGGCTCTGGTTTTACTAAACAACTTCATCTTGATATATGTTATGCAATTCAATGTCATGCTTTGAATGAAACGGGTATGAGTTCTAGTATTTGGGTCTATAGGGATGAGAATGCATTCTAAGTAACAACCAAGCAAAGAAATAATGAGATCATGCAACGACTTTAGAAAACAAGAATGTCAAGATTAATAACTCTCCAAAGAACGTTTAGGCTCAAGTCTCTCAGGGTTGTAGCGTTAGTTTGAGTTTCTTCCTTCAAGCATGTTACAAAAACTGATTTTTTTTCTTTGTGATTAAATGCGAATTCAGGAGTTACATTACAACCAAGCATAAACCAAAGAGCATATCAAACTTCCATCCATGTTTGTAACTTTCTTTAACAGTCATGCAATTAAAAACCAAATCCTCATCATTGTGTTGGAAGGTACCCTAAGACACAAAAACGACTCTTTTTGGTATTTTTCAAAAGGTTTTTTTATTTTTTCTCAAATTTTCGTATTTTTTCTTCAAGAAACGTAAAAATACTTCAAAACACACTAAAAACACTTAAAAACAGTGAGAAACAACTCTAGAAGTGATGGGTGACAAAATCCCACAAATTTGCAATGAAAACACTTTGTTTACCCCCCACACTTAACCAAACATTGTCCTCAATGTTTTAAACAAAGACTCACACAAAAGCAAGCAAACAACACAACTAACAAAAATGACAAATATGGCAAAGTAAACGCAATAAAGAGTAGGGTTTAGAAACGCAAATCTAGTTGTGGAGCCGGAACCTAGGTCTTCTTTATTCGAACGCATGGGTTGCCTCCCAAGAAGCGCTTACTTTAACGTCTTCCAGCCGGACGGTACCTCTAATTAAGCTCCATTAGGGGCCACGACATGAAATTGCTTTTTAAATGGAAGGTGATACTTCAAATGATCAGGCAATGGTTTAAATTCTAGAGTGGGTGCCTGAAACATCAAAATCAACAACATGTTAGTAGAAAACGAAATTGAAATTGGAGGAGGTGGCTTACCTATATCATCCGACAAGAACTCAAGGACAAACACCACGTCTTTGAAAGTTTCAGGAATGTTGGACTTGGCTAGATTTACTATGATGGTTGTGACTTGTCCCATGTCATAAAACTCAACTTCTTTGGGCTTTGTTGTCTCATGTACAACCTTTTTGATGCATTCTTCATATTCGCCAGCCACTATTTTCTCTTGAATCCTTCTTCTTGATATACAAGTCTTCAAACAATTCAACATATTTTGGAACTTGATTTGGTGCACCAAGAATTAGGATATCACTTTGCACATTGGGAAGAGCTTCCACGATGTCTTTTTTCACTCTCTTCGTTATTAGAAATCATGAACCTGCGAGGAAAAGGGACATTTGGTGGAATGGGGTTAGAAAAAATTGGATTTAGAACCACTTCACCTGAGTTGGACGACATAGGGACTTGAGGGGCTTGCGTCAAGAGTTCTTCTAAACTACCCATGTCGTTCTCATCCTCTTCTTCTTGCTGTAGCAATTCATCCACGTTCGGGCTATGTTTGGACGGTTCTTGGACAGCTTCATCCTCCATATCACTTCCGAAAGTGATAGCTTCATCGATTTCAAATTTTCCCATTGATTTCACAATGTTTGAGTTGGAGAGTTCACTTTGCTCTTGACTTTGCACCATGAATTCCATAATCTGCCCATCATGCTTCTCCAATTCATCTATCTCCTTGGCTTGATTTTGCATCTCCTTGTTTCGATTTTCTATCGCTTTGTTTCAATTCTCTACTTCCTGGTTCAAAGAGGTGAGTAACTTATTAAACGTATCATTATCCATGGACGTACCTGAATTGAATTGGGCAGATTGTTGTGGTGGCTGTGATGGTTCATATGGCCATTGATAGAACTCCTCCGATGGCTGCAAATATTCTTCTTGTTGTGAGCCATGCGTCAAAGAGGTTAGTACAACAAGAATTTTAGCACAAGTCATGGGCTTACTTGAATTCGATTGGAATTATTGTGGGGGAGGTTGTGGTGGCTGCATAGGTCTTGAATAGAACTCATCATCTTGCTGCCAATATCTACCTTGTTGAACTTGTTGAGGTTCCCTCCACATATAATCTGAATAATCTCTCCAATTCGAATTGTAAGTATTGGAAAACATGTTGTTACTTGGTTGATTATGGCCTTGATATCCCCATGCACCTTCATTTGCAGTGAATTAAGGACGTTAATATGTTTGATATCATTGCCTATAAGGCATACCAAATGTAGGGACACTTTGCATTGTGGTTCTTTCGGCAATCTGTGTCAACTGAGAAGTAAGATTCGCCAATTGAGCTTGAATGTTAGCAAAATCCATGTCTTGCTCCTCTAGTGCCTGAAATCAAAGAAAGAAAACTAAATCAAATATCAAAACAATAAAAATAAAAGACACAAACAGAAACAAAGGGGAAGATTCGCAATTTGCTAATCCCCGGCAACGACACCAAAAATTTGATGTGAAATTAAATTGCACTCAAACTTAAACCCTATCAATGTAGTAATGTGTAAGTAGGGATCGTTTTAGGCCGGGGATTAAAAGGGATGCTAATCTACACAAACTAGACTCAAAAGACTCAAAACAGCAAATAGAACTCAAATTAGACTCAAAACAACCTAATATGACTCAAAACACACAAAACAAATTCTTTACACTCTTAACTAACACCTACGAATGATTTGGACAAAAATTGAACTAAACTTGACTCAAAATACTAAAAGACACAAGTTTTGATGAATTTAAACTAAACTAACACAAATTAAGAGCAAGGGATTGGTTTTAGATGAATTTAAACTTGAACAAAACATAATTGTAAACTAGACTTAAGAAGACATGAAATCGAGTGAATGAATAGGTGAAAAGCTAGCTAAAGGGTCCGTCTCCACACATGACGTACATGCAACACAAATCGATTCCAGTTGTTCTTTCTATAAATCATGAACCTCAATGCCCCAAATTAACCGTGACAGCACGCATTAACCCTCAGATTTTCCTAAATTCATTGAAGTGGACGTAGCACTGCAAACCAAATTATTCTTATCAAGTTCCCTATATGACAGCATATTAGAGATACATATCAAAGATCATTAAGCTTTGTGAAAATCATAAGCATTGACAAGGCATTCGTGACTATGAGAGCATGACACTCCTGCCAGGAATTTACTTAACGCGATCGTAACTAACAACCTCCACTACTTGTTAATATAAGTTTGTAACGATTAGGTGAAACTCCCTTATATTTTAGCATCAAATCCTAGCATGCAAACTAAGTTGGCCACCTTAATCAATATACGAGAATACGTTATCAATCAAACAGTTAAGCAAATTGCATTCACGATTTATGAAATCACAACTGGATGTAATCAATTCATGTCACATATATGTTCATGGCTTTGAATTCTCCCCTAGCTAAAAACGAGTTTAGTTTCTTATGATTGCAAATAAACAAAGAAAACTAAATTTAAACATTAAAAAAAAAGATAGAATACACCTAGAAACGCTCCAACAATCCAACGTCTTGAATGGTAATCACGGTTCCAGATGGCTCATTCTCCTTCCTTCTTTTGCAAAGTTGCGGCACAAGAGGGATGTGTATGGTGTGGATGGAATGGTGGATGGTGTAGGTAGTCTGATGATAGGGGATGGTCCCTTGAATGGTGTGGCTGCAACATGTATTTATAACTAAAATCTACATCACAAATCAGCAAGGAAAATGACTTAGTGTTTAGGGAGAACTAGGCAAACCAAACGCACCAGGAATAGGCATTCTAGAAGACCAAATCCACAAGGAATGAGGAGATTATATGCGGCAGGGATATAGTGTTCTAGAAGGGACAAGGCGCCATGTGTTTAGGGTCAGAGTTTAGACTTCTAGAACGTAAAAAGGCACGCCACCAAATCAGGAGAGACAAGGCCTTCTAGAACAAGGTTAGGCACCACCTTTGTAGGGAACCCTCTTTGCAGCTGGAAAAGTAGTTAGGAAATGATTAGGATATGATAAGGTTTGGATAAGATAGGGATAAGATAAGGTTGTTTTGGATAATTCTCTTTCTTTTGAGCTGATTCCTTATCTTCAATGACTTGAATTAATTTTTCCAACTTGGAAACACATTCCAAGCCCATATTTGCTTCAAAATGCTCCAAAATGCATCATTTTGACCACTTTGCTTCTTGGACATAAAAACACACGAAAATAACTTAAGACACTATAATAAGCAACAAATAACTAAGTAAATGCAAGAAAACATACTAACTAAGTAGCATAAATATGCTTCTATCAGCATGCACATTATCTTCCTGTTGGCGTGACACCTGAAGCCACAAGCACAGTTCGTTGAGAAACAGAAATTAATCTTGGCGGTTAGAATCATAATGTTGTGGTCTTCACCTACACTACCAGGGTGGCAAAATATGGTTTTATCGAAGGCCTGGTAAAAGATTGTGACAACGATGACAGTGAAACCTTTGCACCGTCTAAATCTTTTTTTCCGATGACGGTTGAAAGAACAATCTCGACAATTTGAGCAAGTTTTGTGCCATTCCAAAGACAAGCTTTTTCCATCCAGCGTAAATTGGAGCTACTTTGTCGGCAATAAATCTCAAACTAAAGGAGTACTGCCTTTGGAAGTAAATATTATCGGTCGAATCATATGATCGCATTTTTTTACAGGTGACACAAAGACCGAGTACAATGCATTGCTTAGTCGTGACTGGATCCCCCATACTTGTATCCTTTCTTCGCTATACTAGGTATTTATTTTTTGGGACGGTAAATCGGCCATAGTTCATCTGGCTAATAACTAGTTGTTCAAAGCTGACATGGTTCAAGGTCGCTATTACGACGACCAGGTCAGCTATATCACTTTAAAAAGCTTTAACGAAGAAGAAAGGCCTACCAGAATCTTTATCCAAAAAGCCATCGAGGTTGGTTTAGAAAACATTCAATAGGATTCAACGAGACCTAGATTGGCTGACTTAGATGATTGTCTTGATGACTGACGTAACGCGATGGGACAAACGAAGGGCCGCAATTTCATCTACGATAGAATGGTTATTGGCTCATTGGTACACCATTTCCAAGTAGCCGAATTCTAGTGGGAACTTAGTGAAGTTCCTCACCAAAAGGAATAACGACCCAGAGCTATCATTCATTAAAATTTAGGCTTCACTGGCCGATGAACCTCGATCTTTATTTATTAGTTCCTTGTTGCCTTAGCCTATTAAGGGTGAACTTTGTAAATTACTTGAGGAATTTAAAGACTGTTTTTCTTGGAGTTACCATGAGATGCTTGAGTTTGATCGAACACTGGTTGAACACTAGTTGTGTATCAAAATCAGATGTAAACTTTTCTGCCAACCTCCAAGATGATTCTCGACCGAAGTTCAGCTTGGCATAAAAGACAAACTTGTTCGACTTTTAAAAGCTAGCTATATTCGAACAGCTCAATACATCGAATGGTTAGCGAATATTGTCCTAGTCTTGAAGAAAAGTGGTGCTTTGTGCATTTGCATCGTTTTTTGTAATCTGAATTTGGCAACCCCTAAAGATGAATACCCAATGTCGATTTCATATTTATTAATCGGCGTCGTAGCAAACCACGAGATTTTATCTTTTATGGACAATCACGCTGGTTACAATCAAATTTTTATCGCTGAGGTAAATGTTCATAAAACATGCCATGAATACCATTTTCTCCAACCTAATTGGCAAAATTGTTGAAGTATACATCGACGATGTTGTTGTCAAGTGCAAACGTCGCATAACACATTTAGAGGATTTTCGGCAAACTTTCATCTACATGTGCTAGCATAAACTCAAAATGAACTCTGCCAAATTTGCCTTTGGCGTATTTGCAAATTGTTTTTTGGGTTTCCTTGTGCATCATCGAGGAATCAAGGTGGATAAGTGATCGGATCATATTTATACATATTTTTATATCAAATTCACTCGTCTTTTCTTAGTTAGTTCGTTATATTTCGAGCTATTTACGTTATTTTTGTGTTTTTAGAATTTATCAAGTAAAGAAAATAAAAATAGAATAAGTAAAATGTTAAGTAATAATTTCATCTAAACTATCTTGTCTGTTGAATTATACTTATCATTTGGAAAATAATATATATATATATATATATATATATATATAAATTTATATATTTAAATATAATTTGTGGTGTGAATGATTAAAAGGAATAAAGGGGAGTCCTCCACCGAAAGACATAATGATGAAAAGAAATGATAAGAGGAATATTACCGCTGCCCTAGCAGCCAAAGAGGAAAATAATTGGAGGTGTCGAGGCCAGCCTTTATCACGGGGACGACAGAAGCATGCGGTCCTGGGGCCTTGGGGATTTATAGACAAACAGAGGGAGAAGACGGGAAGCGGAGGGAGCTGCCTTTGAGGCAGTTTGAGAAGAAGCTCAGCGTGTGGCCAGAAAAGGAGGGCGCTGCCCTTTTGCGAGTGGGAAGAGCTGCCTTAGAGCAGCGACTGAAAGAAAAACAAAAAAAATAATAAGGAGCTGCTTGCGCAGCTCACGGAATAGGTGAATAAGGCAGCAAAGCTGCGAAGAAGAGCTCCTAGGAGGCTATTAAGGTCAGCGCCTCGGGGAGAAGCGCATGGGATTAAAGGAGAGAACCAGTGGGAGAGGGGCTGCCTAGGCAGCTTGGTGAGCGGAAAGAAGCAGCTGCCTCGGGCAGTCACGGGGAGAGTGGCGCTTGGAGAGGAGAGTCTCGGGGGATAGCCTCGGATGCACAGTGCCGCATGCAAACTTGCGCAGAAAGCACACGGTGCAATCCTTGCACATCCAATTCGGTTTATCTTTTCCAAACTCAGATTTTAATTTTGATTTTAATTTCTGTTTTAATTTATAAATAATGTGTAGTTAAATTTGTGTTGGCTAGAGGTTAATTCAAAGCCATGATTATATTTGTAATTTGAATTGATATCTTCAGTTGTGATTTCTGAGTTGTGATTTAATTTGCTTAACTGCTTGATTAATAACTTATTTGTGTTTGTCGATTAAGAATGCATACTTAATTTACATGCATGAATTTGATGCTAGAATATAAGTGAATTTCACCTAATCGTTATAAACTTATATTCATGAGTAGTGAAGGTTGCTAGTCACAATTGCGTTAAGTAAATTCCTGGCAAACGTATCATGCTGTTCATAGTTACGAATGTCTTGTCAACACTTATGATTTTCATAGAACATAATGATCTTTAATCGTATCTCTATTGTGCTTTTCACGTAGGGAACTTTTAGAGAATGTGTTGAGTTGTTGTATGCTGTTCATCCAATTCAATAACATAAGGAAAGTCTGAAGGTTAATTTAAGCGTACCTAATTAATTTGGGGTGTTGAAATTTACAATTTATTGAAAGAACAACTGAAGGTCAATTTAGATTGCATATGTATCTTGTGTGGAGAAAAACCCTCTAGCCAATCCGTCGCTTATTCATTCACTTTTATTTTATGTTTTTGTAAATTTTGTAATTTATTTAAGTTTAATTTACGTTTCGTCAAAACCAAACCCCCCCATTATTAAATTATATTATTTAGTTAATTTTTATTGTTTTTAATCTTTTAATTTGATTTTCCGTCCATTTTAGTTCCTAGTGTTTATTTAATTTGTTTTCTTTGTTTTGAGTCATTTTTGTGTGTTTTGAATTATTAGAATTTTTAGATTAATTTTGTATCCTTGAGTCTTGTTTAATATTTTTAAATTAATTTAGAGTAGATTAGCAATCCCTCCTAATCCCCGGCCTAGAACGATACCCTACTTACATCTATACTACATCTGTCAAAAAGAGGGTTAAATGTGTGTTGTTTTACAAGGCATCAAATTTTTGGCGCCGTTGCCGGGGATTAGTAATTTTGCTAATCCCTTTATTTTTGTTTGTGTTTATTTTTATATTTGTGTTTTTGTTGTATTTTTGTTTATATTTGTGTTTATGTATTTTACTTTTGGTATTTGATTTATTTCTCTTTCTTTAATTTTAGGTACTAGAGAAGTAAGTCATGGATTTTGCTAGCATTCACGCTCAATTGGCAAATCTTACTTCTCAATTGTCTCAGAATGCCGGAAGGTCTACAATGCAAAGTGTCCCTACATATGGTGGGCAAGATCATTCCAATTCTATGTGGTGGGAAGCTCAACAAGTTCAACATGAAGCAAATTGGCAGCCATATGAGGAGTTTTATTCAAAACCTATGCAACCACCACAACCTCATATGCAATATGCTCAATCAAACTCAGGTTCGTCAATAGATTATAATCATATTCTTAATGAATTAAACTCTTTGGTGCAGGGTTCACAAGATCAAGCTAAGGAGACTCACCAAGGAGAATATTGGCAGCCGTATGAGGAGTTCTGTCAATGGCCATATGAACCACCACAGCCTCCCCCTCAACCTTCACATCCAAATTCAGGTATATCAAATTATTATAAGGAAGTTATTCAACAACTAAATTCTTTGGAGCAGGGCAGGGAAGCTCAACCATTTCAACAAGACGCATTTTGGCAACCAATTGAGGATTTCTATCAAGCAAAGGAGTTGGCTGAGTGGAACAATCAATTTGGGCAGAATGCAGAATGCATGGAACAAATTCAAGAACAAATGGTTGAAGATGAGCCTATGGATGAATTGCTACTGCTCGAAGAGGAGGAGGATGCACAAGGCACGGCAAGGGAAGAACAACCCTTGTCGCAACTTCTAAACGAGGAAAAAGTGGTTGAGGAGCATCTTGAATTCATCAAGGAGGAAATTGGAGTGGATCACACGGCCACAATCATCACTTGCAATTTGGCCAAAATCAAAGTCCCTGAGACTTTTGAAGACGTGATTTTTGTTATTGAGTTTGTGTCGGAGAATGAAACTAAGCCATCTTCTCCATTTTTAATTTTGTTTTTTTACTAACATTTTGATTTTGATGATTCAGGCACCCACTCTTGAATTTAAACCATTGCCGGATCATTTCAAGTACCATTGTCCGTTCAAGGATAAACCCATGCACTTGAATAAGGAAGGGAGGTCTAGGAATTACCCACAATCAGATTTGCATTCCTAAACCTTTCTTTTTACTGAATTTATTTTACTTTGAATTGTTCTTTCGTTGTTTGTTTGATCTTGTGTGAATTTATTTTATTTATTTTACATTGATTTTTTTTAAATTTATAAAAAAAAAATATAAACATCCATATATTCAAAAAAAAAAAAAACATTCATATAAATAAAACACAAAAAAAAATATATATATATATATATATTTAATTAAATAAACTTAAATGCATAAATATTTTACAATAACTTGTAAACTAATATCGTTCATTGGTCGTTGGTAGGTGGTGCCCCAGAGGTCGACGGAGCTCCGGGAAGACGAAGAGCCAGAGTTGGAATCTCCGGAGCCGGAATGCTTGGTGCTACTCCAGAGGACGAAGGCAACATAAACCTCGGGAGTAATGCCATGAACCTTTCATGATCACTCGGGATCCGACCGTCCGACTCCTGCAGCTGGTCCAGCTTCCTCTTCATGCTGGTCGAGTAACTAGTTGCAAGCATGTGCAACTCCTTGTTCTCGTGCCTGAGCCCTCTGACTTCTTGCCGAAGACTCGCCACCTCAGCCATCAACGACTCCACCTGACGAGATCTGGCAAGCAGGCGCTGGCCCATGTTTGAAATTGAGCCTGCACTTTGGACACTGAGAGCCAGAGATTCCTGAACGGCCAGCTCGTCCGACCGCCTAGATAGCATCCTATTGTCCCTTGGAGTGAGCAGATTTCTGGCAATCACCGTAGCGGTGATTTCATTCCTCATCATTGTGTCCCCGACTGTAAGAGGACCATTGGGGGATATGAAAGACAGATTCCAAATGTTGTTCGGAGAAGATGAGTCATCGTCTTCCCCGACATTCAAGTTTAGGCGACGGTCGGAAGGGAAAGACATTTTTTTAGAAGGTGTTGAGGAGGAAGAGTCGGAAAGATTAAGAGTGCAAGAAGAGTTCGGAAGGAATATGAGTGTAGAAGGGAGTGTTTTCAGGAGGGAGTTCAAGTGTGAGGTGGAGCAGAATCAGCGCCTCTATAAAAAGAAGAAAATGAAGAGCGCCCGCTCCTCAGAGGTTAAAGACGTGTCCTCGCGCAAATCGAAAGAGCCAGACACCTTTCTCAAAAGCCGGAATCCTTTATCAAAAGCTGGGCGTGACTCAGGCATCACGAGGCGCTCAGTTTTTCCTGTTTGTCGTCACCTGCGTCACATGCAGCTTGGAGTGTTGCGAAAACCACGAGCCGCACCCGGATTTGAACCCCGGTTTTCAAAAGATCATCATTCCGGTTTTGTCGTCACTCGTCACTGCATCGTCAGCCTTGCGGAAATTACGGACGCTTTGTCAGAAAGCGCGTAACTGGTACTGTTCATCCATCCACCGGCTGCCGACAAATAGTGAGGGAATAGTTCCGGTTGAGGAAGAAAAATTTCTATAAGTCTCGACCTTCGCCTTCCACATCAAAGGCACACCTTCACACCCTCTCAACCTCTCAACCTCTCTTCATCTCCGATAATGTCTTCCCAAAGAAAGCTTTCGAGTTATTCAGTGTTCTTCATCCCTTGGATCACCCCAGAAAACAAACCTTCCAGAGCAAAAGTATTTCATATCAAAAAGGTTAAAAGCAAAAGTATCTCATATCACGCTTTCTCCTCACTTTCATCTGAAGAACATGGAGAAAGTGAGATCCTGATTGCTTACCTAGTCTTGCTCTCGAGTACTCATCTCAGACCCCTCCCAACCCACTTCAAAAATAAATCTGTGTTGAGGTACTTCTTCAAAAACAAAAGTACCTCACAGACGAAGCAGGAGGAGTCTGAGGTGCATCCAGATGAAGGCAGAGTCTGAGATGATCCAAGAGTTCAAGAAGATGCCACACCTGCGTGGAGACCGGACTACTTGAAGCATGTGGAGACAACGTGCTGACTCATCCTCAACTAAGCTGAGGAGCACTTGCAAGAAAGGAGGCCCATCCAGTTCAAGATGAAAGCTGTGGAAAATCAACAAGCGACCAATGACCACCTATTAGTTCTTTTCGTTGTCTTTTATTTTCATTTTCAATTTTTCGTTTGCATTTTTCTATATTTTCTTGCGTGCTTAACTGATTTATTTCTTTTCTTTGCAGGAACGTTTGGTTATTTCCTCCCTTGAAGTTGATTGCAAAATTTACGCTTGGGGGTCATCGCTTGGTTTTCTGCAAATTAGAGAAGTTTTCAGTCCCTTTTCTTTATTTTGTTTTGTATTATTTGTTCATTTTACATTAATTGCTTATTAATGTTTTCTGACATTGGGGACAATGTCTAGTTTAAGTGTGGGGGTATCAAGTATAAAAAAATGACCAAATTGAAAATTTTTGTACCTTCGAGTTTGAACTGGTTTCATTTGTTTCCATGTTATTGCTTTTTGTTTTCTTAATTAGCTTTGTGTTTTACTTAATATTTTTTCGGAGTTTTGTGTTTTATTTAATTTTTCTCGAAAAATTTAAAAAATCCAAAAATATTGTTTTATTTTCCTTATTGTTTTGAATTAGATTTTTGTTAGTTTCCCGACCCAATGATATAATTGGATTAAATTTGAACCATGATTATCAAGAACTTAGTTAACATGTGTTATGTGAAATTCCTACTTCTCTTGTTAGTATTGTACATGTTTGATCATCTTTGAAAAAACCAATTGCACATAGCCTTGTTGATGTGAAATTAAAAGCATGACTTAAAATTTCATATGTGAATTTAGTGACCATATACATCCTATGTGAGTTTTTTTTTGAGCCTATTGAAAGTGTGTGCATTTTTCATACACTCCTATTCTTTCATGTGTGATGAACTTATGTGAGATGCATCTCTAGAACTTGCATAACGATCTTTCGAAATATTTGTCATTGATTGCATGAACTTGAAAATGATAGAGGCAGTAGGTTCACCACCATGGCCCAAATAACCATATTTCCCAAAGAAAAAAATTATATCATTAGATTGCCTATTTGAGCCGTATTTGTTGAGCCTTTTATTTCTTATCACCAGATATGTCTACCGTTATACCTCAAACCATGTTTCCTTATTCTTTCCAAGCGAGCAATTTGAGACTGTCTTTTGAGAAATGTTTGTGAAGTACTTGGAAGGTTTGGCAAAAGAATAAGTGTGCGGGTATTCATGTTTGTAATTGAAAAAAAAATATGAAAAAAGAGAAGAAAAGAAAAGAAAAAGAAAGATTGTATACGAAGAAAATAAAAAAAAAAAGTTTAAGTTTCAATTTAAGGGTGTGGTTGGAGGTGTTAAAAGATTCGTTGGAAAGTTTGAGTTCTTATAAATCTCATCTAAAGAATTGCTTGCAGTGTAACTTGGAACTTGTGCTTTCCTATTCTTTCGTTTCAATAGCCCTATCCCTAAGCCTCATTACATCCAATAAAAGTCCTCTTGATTTAAGTTTTGTAATTATGATTGTGGAGAAGTGATCTTTATGCAAGCTTATGGTAGATCTTTCACATTTGTTTCTTTGAGCGAAACACATTAAAACTAAACACATGTGTGATTGAGTGCATATCCCGTGAGAAGGTTGCTGGTTTGCATATGATGATTTTAAAAATAAAAACTTGAAATTGCATTAGCATGGCTATCTCACACACTACACTTCAAGGATGATTTAAAGATTACTGCTAATATTTGAATAAGGAAGATGAACTGGGATTAGTTTGTTTTGTGCTAGCTATGGTTCTTGCTGATTTATGTTCTCGAATAAAATTCTTTAAGGGTCAAATAGGGGGCAGCTAATGTTTTTCATGTTATTACTTTTTCTGTTTCTTTGTTTTGCTCGAGGACTAGCAAAAGCTAAGTGTGGGGGTATTTGATCGGATCATATTTATACATATTTTTATATCAAATTCACTCGTCTTTTCTTAGTTAGTTCGTTATATTTCGAGCTATTTACGTTATTTTTGTGTTTTTAGAATTTATCAAGTAAAGAAAATAAAAATAGAATAAGTAAAATGTTAAGTAATAATTTCATCTAAACTATCTTGTCTGTTGAATTATACTTATCATTTGGAAAATAATATATATATATATATATATATATATAAATTTATATATTTAAATATAATTTGTGGTGTGAATGATTAAAAGGAATAAAGGGGAGTCCTCCACCGAAAGACATAATGATGAAAAGAAATGATAAGAGGAATATTACAGCTGCCCTAGCAGCCAAAGAGGAAAATAATTAGAGGTGTCGAGACCAGCCTTTATCACGGGGACGACAGAAGCATGCGGTCCTGGGGCCTTGGGGATTTATAGACAAACAGAGGGAGAAGACGGGAAGCGGAGGGAGCTGCCTTTGAGGCAGTTTGAGAAGAAGCTCAGCGTGTGGCCAGAAAAGGAGGGCGCTGCCCTTCTGCGAGTGGGAAGAGCTGCCTTAGAGCAGCGACTGAAAGAAAAACAAAAAAAATAATAAGGAGCTGCTTGCGCAGCTCACGGAATAGGGGAATAAGGCAGCAAAGCTGCGAAGAAGAGCTCCTGGGAGACTATTAAGGTCAGCGCCTCGGGGAGAAGCGCAGGGGATTAAAAGAGAGAACCAGTGGGAGAGGGGCTGCCTAGGCAGCTTGGTGAGCGGAAAGAAGCAGCTGCCTCGGGCAGTCACGGGGAGAGTGGCGCTTGGAGAGGAGAGTCTCGGGGGATAGCCTCGGATGCACAGTGCCGCATGCAAACTTGCACAGAAAGCACACGGTGCAATCCTTGCACATCCGATTCGGTTTATCTTTTCCAAACTCAGATTTTAATTTTGATTTTAATTTCTGTTTTAATTTATAAATAATGTGTAGTTAAATTTGTGTTGGCTAGAGGTTAATTCAAAGCCATGATTATATTTGTAATTTGAATTGATATCTTCAGTTGTGATTTCTGAGTTGTGATTTAATTTGCTTAACTGCTTGATTAATAACTTATTTGTGTTTGTCGATTAAGAATGCATACTTAATTTACATGCATGAATTTGATGTTAGAATATAAGTGAATTTCACCTAATCGTTATAAACTTATATTCATGAGTAGTGAAGGTTGCTAGTCACAATCGCGTTAAGTAAATTCCTGGCAAACGTATCATGCTGTTCATAGTTACGAATGTCTTGTCAACACTTATGATTTTCATAGAACATAATGATCTTTAATCGTATCTCTATTGTGCTTTTCACGTAGGGAACTTTTAGAGAATGTGTTGAGTTGTTGTATGTTGTTCATCCAATTCAATAACATAAGGAAAGTCTGAAGGTTAATTTAAGCGTACCTAATTAATTTGGGGTGTTGAAATTTACAATTTATTGAAAGAACAACTGAAGGTCAGTTTAGATTGCATATGTATCTTGTGTGGAGAAAAACCCTCTAGCCAATCCGTCGCTTATTCATTCACTTTTATTTTATGTTTTTGTAAATTTTGTAATTTATTTAAGTTTAATTTACGTTTCGTCAAAACCAAACCCCCCCCCCCCATTATTAAATTATATTATTTAGTTAATTTTTATTGTTTTTAATCTTTTAATTTGATTTTCCGTCCATTTTAGTTCCTAGTGTTTATTTAATTTGTTTTCTTTGTTTTGAGTCATTTTTGTGTGTTTTGAATTATTAGAATTTTTAGATTAATTTTGTATCCTTGAGTCTTGTTTAATATTTTTAAATTAATTTAGAGTAGATTAGCAATCCCTCCTAATCCCCGGCCTAGAACGATACCCTACTTACATCTATACTACATCTGTCAAAAAGAGGGTTAAATTTGTGCGGTTTTAAAATCCCGTCAATAAGAACAAGGCTCGTGCGATTATCAACGCTCTACCCCTAACAAAAAAGAAACAGTTGCACGCTCCTAAAACTTAATGATTCCTACCGATTTGAATGGCGAGAAAAGCATCAGGATGCCGTTACATAAATTAAGGTTTCTCTCACTAGCCCTTATGTTCTTATGCCACTTTAGCATGGCAAGCCTCTCAAGTTGTATATCTCAGCTGTCGAAGAATCCATTAGTTATCTTCTAGCACAGGATAACGACACTGGTCTAGAATAAGCTCTCTTTTCCTTAGCCGAAATCTCAACTCAGTTGAAATAAATTATTCTTTGCCGCATCCAAGCTCATGCATTGCATTCTCCCATCCGTTTCGTTATATGCTTGTTTGCCAAATAGTCAAGGGTCACATTGGAAAATAGACAATGGCTTTATCTGAATTTAGTTTACAGTATGTGCCAAAAAATGGTCAAAGGTCAAGCCCTAGCCGATTTCATTGCCTAGCACCATTCTCCGTACGAATTTGGGGACAACAATGTCAAAATCAGCATGGTGTTAATACATGAAAAATTTTGGACAATGTATTTTGATGGGTCTAGTACTGTGACCTCGACCGATGTTGGCATTGTTATCCAATCACCTAACCACTACAAATGGTATTTTTCTCTCAAGTTAGATTTTGACTGTACCAATAACCAGGCTAAATATCAATTCCTTGCCATTGGCCTTAAAATTCTTCATAACTTAAAGGCAACACGAGTACTTGTCCTCGACAATTCAGAGGTTGTGATTAACTAGCTCAACGGGACTTTCCGTTGCATGAATTGTACTTTGGTGCCCTATCACATGGTCGCCAACTAGCTAGCCAAATCATTTGCCAAACATCACATTCAAGCATATCTCTCGAATTCAGAATACTGATGTTGATGAGTTGGCGTGAATCGCGTACGGAGCACAACTTCTGGGGAGACAAGAATGGTCGGGTCATACCAATTGATCGACGTCCATACCCAGCCTTAGTTAATCAACAAACTCTCAAACTGGATGACGTAATTCGAACATGATTTATGTTTTTGCCGTTATTACTCGAACAAGAGGGTCTCGTAGGTATTTGGACAGTCAAAACATTGCAAGATGATTTGAGAAGATCGATAATACAATATCTCGATAATCCTAATGGCAAACATGACTGCAAGACAAAGCGGATAGTTTGTTGTTGCTATATCTAGGCCTAGAAGAGGTTATTCAAGCGATTGCTAAAGTTCATGAAGGCATATGAGGTGCCCATCAATCTAGCCGGAAAATGCATTGGTTACTTTTGTGACACAAATATTTTTGGCTAAGTATTTTGAAGGATTACATAGAATATGCACCCAGTTGGGTACATTGTCAAATCCTTTTTGGCTAAGTATTTTGAAGGATTACATAGAATATGCACCCAGTTGGGTACATTGTCAAATCCAATGACCTATCTAAAAAATTAGGGCCGAATTGCTTCATTTGGTCACTAAACCATGACCATTTAGAGGATGGGCCATCAATGTGATTTGCAAAATCATGTCGCCATCTAGATTAACAAAACATGCATGGATACTTGTAGCAATAGATTACATTACTAAGTAGGTCGAAGCAAAGTCTTATGCCAAGTTGACATCTAAAGAAGTTTGTGATTTTGTAGAAGAGAATATTACAACAAAATTTGGCATTCTAAAAACGATTATCATGGATAAAGACATGATTTTCAAGGTCGATAGGTTCAAAGGCTACACAAAAAATTTGAAAATTCAGCTCGAACAATCCACGTTGTATTACCCACAGGTGAATGGGCAAGCCGAAGCGAGTTACAAGGTTTTGATCAGTATTCTTGAGAAAATGGTAAAGGAAAGGCCTCGCATGTGGCAATTAAAATTAAATTAGGCATTATGGGCATATTGAACTTCGCTTCGATTGGTAATAGGAATGACTATGTATGCTTTAACCTATGGGTAATATGTAATTTTTCCAGTCGAGCTGAGTATAAGCTCGTTGCGAATTATTAAACAAAGAAGTTTGTTCAGCGCCGAATATAGTCAAGCAATGACGCAGGATTTAGATGATATAAAGAAGACTCGACTTCATGCCTATAATCTGTTAGTGGCATAGAAAAAAATCGCTAAGCGAGCTTATAATCAACGAGTAAAGCAAAAGACGTTTGGGGAAGGTGACTTGGTTTAGCAAGCGGTGTCTCCAGTTGGGATCAAAGACCCTAGATTTTATCATTCATAAAGTTCTCAGCATTGAGGCATACCATCTCGTAGATCATATTGGTTCAACACACAAGTTGTCGATTAATGGGAAGTTTTTAAAGAAATATTATCCAATTACTTAAGAGATGCAAGAGTAAAGATTTTTCATTAATATTCGTTGATACTGCAAAAGGTACATAAGTAAAATCAACTGGTCCACAGGTTGGGACCGGGAGCATAATCTATGGGGTTGAGGAAAGGAAGGCTTCAAATGTAGCCTTTAACTCCAGCCATTTTACTTCACCTATAGTGATCTCGGTCTGCTGAGTCATTTTGTTAGCCTTCAACGCTTGTATCCGTTTTGCACTAGCGCGTACTCTACTAACCAAGGTTTATTTGTCTCAAAATCCTTCTCAAGCCTAGAAGGAGTTGCAGATTTTAGGATTGAAGCTCCGTAATCTGACGGTCGAGAACTGTCATTTTCTCTTTCTTTGCTTTGATTGCCTTTAACCCTGGTAAGATAGCTTCCTAGGCAGCCATAGTGGCCTTCAGGTCTTCGTCAGCTTGTAGAGCTTTCTCAAAAATTTCAAAATATAGCCGAGTTCGCTCCAAGATGGTCTTCAAGTGAATGACACTTTCTTACTCACCAGACCGTTAGTTGTAGAGTTGTTCAGACACTCTCCAGTAGAGTTGAAACCTTTTGTTCGAAGAGCTTGCAAAGCTGAGAGATAAAATTTCTTGCAGTTTGGTTAGAGCATTGGACTTAGTCAGGGCTATAGAAAGTCAGGGCTATAGAAAGGTCAACTGTTCCAGATGTGCTGGCGAGATAGGCATCGAGTCGACTTCCCATGAAGGTTACACAAAAAGAAAAGGTTAGATGAGGAAACTCCAAAAGAAGAATGACAAAAGAGAAATGTTCTTAAACGTGTTAAGAAGTGACTATGGCCATATTTTCTAGGCTATTAGTCGAACCCATAAAGCTTAATGGCCGAACCCAACGTTTAAGACATCTATTCAATTCATATAGCCGATGAAGGTTATATATGTTTGATGGCCAAAACTATTGGGCACCTAACAGTTAACGTTTTTACTTTGGTTTAGTGTTTTAGGATAAAAGTCAATTGAAATAAAAGGTAAAGAGTTACAAAGGATGAGGTGAAGTCTTGTGTAGAGATGCTTAGATCTTGGTCCTGAGGGTGAACTGGTGTTTCTCTAGTCATTTCTAGTCCTGTAGGAACTGCCGGCTCAATTGTTGGACTTTCAACGGTCGCCTCAGAATCGGCATGGTCGGTCGCCTCGATCAACAGGTAGATATCACCCTGGCTTGGACTGGGCATAGAAGATGCAACAACCTTGCCTTTATTCAGAGGCAAGAGAGCTGCATTTGGTTACCCAATTAGCCAAGGGCATTTCACCAGATGACTCGGCTTGTTAATTCTGTTCTAATAACAAATTTGGAAATTTCAATGGCGTCAATTGAGATATATGTAATGAAAGCTATGGCGTTCCTATACCTCTTCGTCCAAAAGGAACGGTGCAATGATGGTATTTGGATTGGATAAGGGAGTTACAGTAGCCAAGTCGGCCACTACCTTGTCAAGAATGACGCTAGGCTCTAGACCGATTATAGTTACGTCAAGTTAGGGATCAGCCGGAGTTGAGTTATAGGTTCCTTGACTGCCGGGTTTTGTATCGGCTGATTAACCAAGTCGGCAGGTTATGTCATTGGTTATACAGTGGTTATTTGATCAGCAGTCAGGGTCAAAGAATTTGGTAGCGTCCCCATGGATACCTCAGGAATAGGAATAAGACAAGTGACTTCAGAAATCTCACGGTCTCCTTTCTTAGCTATTTTCTTCACCTGTTTTGATGGTTGTGCGACGTCACCAGTTGCCTTGGTCGAGGGACGATGCTGTTTAGTCGTCACTGCTAACACAGTGGCAATGTCTGCCAAACTTGCCATAGTGGAAGCCACCTTGTGAAGAATAGTCGAGGTGGTAGTGGCCTTCATAGTAGTAGCATCCACCAAAGTTAGAGTGGTTGAAGTTATCTTGAGAAACGGCCGTGACAACAACGACATTTTTAGCGGATGGGCAAGTTTTTTCCTGGCCGCAACCAATTTGGCCTTTTTTATTAAGCGATCAGCTGAAAAAAATGATCAAGGGTTAGTTCAAGGATGTTTGGTTAAATATATATACGAGTAAGACAATAAGAATAAACAAAAATACCTTATGTTGTCTCTTTGGATTTTGGGGTAAGGGTTTTCTTCTTTCGATCGCCGAAGATTTTATTGGTGGTTTCTTCGACTAATGCACTAAAAAAATCTTTGGTGTAGATGTCCTACCAGTCAACGAAGGTACTGCTGCAGTGAGTTTTAAGAGTATTCGGCTGAAGGCGAAATTTCTTACATCATTATTGAAACTCTTTCTCCATTTCTTCACACTTTCTCTTTAAGGAACGAGCAATAAGTGAGCAGAGGTACCGGGCAGCCCTGGAGATAGCTGAGTTGTCAAGCCACAAAGTGAGGATGGTAGACCTCCCAACTGGCCTACTGAGCGTCACAATCAAAGGGGTGGTTACGAGTCAGCATGAACGATCCTCCACTTTTGACATAGATCAGCATCTTTTATTTCCTCTCATGCAGATGTGGGAAATCTGATGGAGGAAAAATAATCATTTTGACGACAGATCAAGAATTTTTCGTTGGTAAGGTCGTCTAGGTTGAAGAAATATTTAAAAATTACTTCTGTCGAATGAGTTGGGGCAGGGCGGAAGGCCAGTTAGAAGCCTCTTGCTTCAGAAGAGTCAAAATTAAAACTCTTTAGCCTCAGAGTGGCAAAATAGACTTACAGCCAGAGTTGGAAGACCTAGAGTAAGCTGTTTTGGTAAGGGTCAAATTTCCCGACAGTTGCCTCGACTATGTAGTGTGTGAGGTTGGCAAGGATAACGGGATTAAGGGCTAGATATTGACCGCTGGCCAAGACTTCAGCCACTGGTATATTCTTGGCAAGGCACTTGTTCAACTTGGTACAAAAGATGAGCTTATTGTACTAGTAGAGTAAGAAATCCTTGTGTTTTCTTTTCTTGAGGCCTTATTTTTTCTTGGCCGGCAAAGTGGTTGAGAAGCGTGTTGTAATTAAAAAAGTTATTATGTAGTTTGTTCATTTCTTCTTTTGGCACTTCCTCTTGGTTGTCCTTTTTCAAGACCTCGACAACACACTTTTCAAAGACTGTTTTCAGGTTCAAGTGTAATTGATACCAAAAGAGAGCGATATCAATTGGAAGGTCGGATTGAGGTGTGCCAAGGTTGGTCATCACGTCAAGGACGGTAGGTCCGATGGGGCCAAAGGGAAGTTCTATATTATTGGTGGCTAAGCACTAGAAACTTAGAGTAGCCATCAGGATTTCTTGATCCATATTAATCTTGATGGTCGAGAGCTTAATGACGCCGAAGATGCCAAATGATTTCCAAGTGCTACCGAAGTGGTGCTCCATTCGGTCAACCCAAGCAGCCTAAGCTATGGGGGTCGAAGGCTAGGCTTCTTGAGGTTTAATCGATTTGTATTTCGACAAATTGTGACCCTGGAAAAAATGACTTAAGAAATGGGTCTTCAACATCTCAGTGATGATGTCTGGAACGTCATCTTTGAATAGAAGGCTCAAGATCTGGTAAGTATGAACTACATCCCTTTCAAATCGTAAAGGCTTGATGGCACTATGGTCAATGAAATCGTGACACTTGTCATATTCTTCAGTGAGCTTAGTAACAAGAGTGTTGGCAGCCATTGAAGTAAGGTAAAAAAGGTTTGAGTTTTTAGGTTTCAGAGGTTGGAGTTATGGGTTTCGAATAATCAGAGCAAAATGGCAAAAGTTTTGGGATTTTTGAAAGCGTAAAATTGGATAAGGCCAGAGTTGGTATTTATTGGTAGCTGGAAAAGAAGATTGACAATTTCAGATATGATGATTGAAGGGTAAATCTGGCTGAAATCTTAAATAATCATTGCAAAATTCGAAAATCCAAGTAAAGAGGCCGAAAAACACGCAAATTGAGGTTGCATGATTGCGTGTGATGGTAAACTTTAAGGCACGATCATTGTGAAGATATGTTTTGAGCATTAGGTATGAGGCTTGTGCGTCGTTGAAGTTAGACAGACGCGACGAGAGACAGCTATATGTCAGGGACTCACGACTATTAAGAACTGACATGTAGAGTGAGGGTTCATGTCCTACAAATGCATTTGAGTAAGTGGATGAAGAATATTTGTTTTGCAAGGACCGATTGTTCGGCCATATAGTGTATACCGAGAATTTATATTTGGTTGGTAACTGTTCATTTCTTCAAGGCCGAAGTTTGACCAGGTGCTTTGCGCTGAAGACCTCAGAAGTGAAAAAGCAATGTTTAGACTCAAAATAATATTTTGGGCCAAGTCCATGTTTGTCTTCGGTCTAATAAGAAGTATCATGAATATTCCTACTTTAGGCCTGGCCCAATGGAGTTTGGCCGAATCCTATCAGAAGATGGTTCCGTCTGGATAAGGGTGAAGGGGTCGAATCCTAGCACAATAAGGATGCTTCGAATTAGAAAAGATGTTGAGAGTTAAGGGTTGAATATGAGTGATTAAAAAGCTTGGTTCATAATCCTATAGAAGTTAGGATTGGTCGAGACCAAATCAGATTGGGTTGAGGAATTCTAGTCTAAGTAAAATTTTAACTCGATCTTTAAGGAAATTGCTACTATAAATAGAGAATGGAGTGCATCATTCAAAACCTCCCAAATCAACACACAGTTGCCCTGCACAAACAACCTCTCAAAGTCCTTGAAATTTTTATTTTCCTTTTTTCCCCCAACAAACCTTCAGTTTGGATAAAGAGTACTAGAGCCGTAGAATCAGCCGACCGATGAGCACCTTTAGTTTGGATAAATAGCACTACTTTGAGACTGACTAGTTACCTATCCAAGTCTCTGCCAGCAAGGATTTTCAAGTCCTTGTTGGAAGAGGTCATCTCATCAGCCTTATCGGTGAAGTGAGATGTTACCAGGTTACTGCTTTCGGCACACTGAAAGCTGAATTCAATATTGAACTTCGCAGAAGTAGCAACCTTGTCTTCTTGCTTTAGAACCCGAAGGCCGAGGCATGTTCTTTCCTCAGCCGCAGTTGTAAGATCAAGAAATCAGCAGCGCGCTCAATGGCACATCAACATTCATTCACTCCCCGATCGAGCTTGGTTGATGAGTTGGCACGCTCTGCATTTAACCGAAGGACGTAGTTAACTTATTAATTACTCGGACTGCACGACACATAGGCTAAGTAGTTTTTAGGGTCAACACAACCTTTTTAAACATTCAAACAAATATCCAACCTATTAAAAATGTTACATCCTTTAACCCCTAATTATTTTTTTTTCAAACATAGATTATGTTCAAAATCCACCAATTAGGTATATCATGGTCAACATTAATACTAGTTTCCTCAAAATTTGAATTTCAAACATAGATTATGAAATATGGAACCCAATGAACAAATGAGTTTTGAAGTGAACTGAAAATAAACCCAAATTGAAATTATAATAGGAAGGCAATCTCCTAATAGAGAAAAGGATGAAGAATTTAGATAAGGTTTCAAGGGGCTTGTTTTTGCTCAAGTGATTTCCTCATCTGCTGATTCTCGACTCGTTAAGCTTTCAATTCTTTTTTATGGGTTGTGAAGATGGTGGTGGCGGCATCATGACAGTCCATACCATTTCAATAACCTCCATGACCTTCTTCTCGATGTTGGCGGCTAGAGTTGTAGGGTGGAGTTAGTGATTTTGTGTTGGGTTTGGAGGTGGTGGCATGATGGGGCTGGTGGAGGCCATTCGTTGGTGGATGCTGTGCTTCCATGACCTTCTACTGATTTTGGAGACAAAGTAAGCCCTAATTAATTTAATAGATTTTTTAACTAGGGCTTGACGGATGTGACATTTCAATAGGTTGGGTATTTGTTTGAAACATTTAAAAAGGTTTAGACTAATTTGGAATGATACTAAAAGGTTAGGGGGTTTTAGGTACTTAAACCTTAAATTTTTTTTTTTTTGTTTGTTTTTGTTTTTGGTTTTTGGAGATGAAACGATAACGTTATATTGATGCATGTTGCTTAGAACTAGCTGTAGGGAGCTCCTGATCTCCAAAATAATCCTTCCACAACCTTACTCTAAATCTAATCTCAGTCCTTCTTTGGCTGTCAAGCATTTAACCATGGTTGGCAACTCCATATGAGTAAGTCGACGGAAAATCTTCAGCTTGGTTACGAAAGACACCACCAAGGCCTCGAGGAGGAGTCGACAATGAAGTAGCAACATGCATGGGATTTTAATACTGAGGCTGGCTTGGCTACTTCATGTGCTAAAAATCATTTGTCATAAAGTTGAATAAATCAAACAAAAACAACATACATGGTAATTAAACCGAATGTAGAGGGGAGTAAAATGATGTGTGACTTTCAATTCCCTAAACCACCACTTCATTTAATTTTGTATACGTGTATTAACTTTTTCTTTCATGTGCCGAACGTAGTGAAATACTGAAATCACATATTCGTTTACCCATAAATTAAGGGATTTGGAACACAGTTTTATAAATGGTCTTTAAAAGCTTTGGTGCAGAAGAGCACTACGATATACCAGAGGAAATTACTGGTTTATACGATGATCATATTAGATTCAGTAAATATGATATACCAGATAGTATATACAATAATCATATTAGATTCAGTAAATATGATATACTAGAGGAAATTGAATTAAATAGAATTTAATGGCTAGAATTACCAAAATACCCATGCGATGTTAGCAAGTTAACAGTTTTTCAATCAGAGTTGACAAAATTGGGTAATGTGGGACACGAAAAGATTAGCACAGGTGATAAAGTGAGATAATTAAAATATAGGAAAACTAATGAAACTTGAAAACTTTGAGTTTTAACGATAAGGACAAAATAAAGGATAAAGTAAATAGTACCATGATTGACTTTTTAGTATAAAAATGTGGTTTTTCGTTAAAGTGGACAGTACCATGAGCTTTTCATTAAAGTTCTCTTAAAATATAATACAAGGGGTAAAGTGAGATTTTACATAAACCACAGTTATTTATTTATTTATTTATTTTTAAATTTTAACAAACGATATTATCTTTAATGAAGTAGTTTAAAGGACATGTTTCAAAGCCATATAAAGGGGCTTTTAGATCTAGGTCCAAAAATATAGGTTGTTTTTTGGACTGGGTCCAGTTATCTAATTACATATTTTTGTATCAATTATTCAACTTTGTTTTTTTAGATGAAATTTTTTTAATTCATTAAATATTGTGATAAAGGTATATAAAAAAATGTAATACAATTAATCAGTGTTATAGGTAGACTATAAAAACTTACGTTATAGGTAGGGGTGGTTTTGGTGCATTACCGTAACAAAACTTCTGTACCGATTACCATACCAAATATTTGGTACAACAAAATCTATTACCATTACCGTACCAAACTTTTGGTATACCGAATATCGGTATACCAAATAGTTTGGTTGATATGGTATGCCAATGGTAATTACCACTTTATTTTACGCCACTTAGTTTGCCCAAAATGTAATATTTTTCTAACCTAATTCAAAGCCCAGAAATATATACACAGTTTGACATATATACACAATTTAACCTAATTCAAGATTTTTTACTATTGTATGTCAAAGTGGTAAAAACTTAATAAATCATAAGACAAGATTTCTATAGCATGCTGAGACTCAAATGAATCAGAAACGTAAGACAGCAAACCACAAAAATGTAAATATCCATAGCTGTGCTCGACGACTGGCTTGCTGATTTGAACCCACAATCCAAGGTGGTAATAACCAATGCATATGTTGTGCCCTCACTTGAAAGACAAAGTCGCCGGAAACGAGAAACGAAGATGAATCGATGAGAGAGATGCGACAGCAGAACAAACCCTAGGTTTCTAATGTGTCGAGCAGGGACCAGAGTGAGAGACTAAGAGTGTTTGGTTTGTAGAGATTTTAGGAATAGAATAAATGAGTCAAAGTGTCAAACGGCATAATATAATATTACATAATACATAATTCTATATATATACATGAATAAATATATAATATAATATTAATAATATTGGTAATCGATAGGTATGGTATACCACCGGTACTAGTTTTGAGTACCAGTACCATACCAAAACAGTATGGTATGGTACAAATACCGTACCATTACCAGCGGTACAAATTTTTTGGCACAACTTTGGTATGGTACGGTTGGTAATACAATAGGTATGGTAACGTGGTAAAAAATTTCACCCCTAGTTATAGGTACATTGACAATTATATGTATATTCTACCTACAAATGAGATATGAAACCTAACTACAAAATATAAAAATATAATATCTACTAATAAAATACATTAAGCAGTGGTGCATGTTAATTATAAATATGAATCTTTCATATAGGTTGATTATAAAAATATTTATAAATAGTGGTTGGAACAGAAGAACAAAAAAAATAACCACAAAAAAGGAAATAATTAAAGAGAAAATTGAAAAGAAATTAATTTTTATAATAAATCTTATCAATAAATAATACTTATTGAAAATAAAATAATCTTAAATTTAAGAAATTGAACTTATTTTAAGAAACTAGACTATTTCTAATATTGGTTAAAAAAAATTAGACTTATATCAAGTTTAGTACTACAAGTCAAACTTGCCCAAGAAATCCAAAAAGTCGGTTGATGTATCATGGAATTCAGATCCTCGCCGAATCCTTTTTGTAAGGATCTTGAGAAACTGTGAATCATATCCGTTCATCGTACATCATGCGGTCAAAAATCATTTTAAATATTTTTATTTAAAATTAATACAAATAATACCTGACAAAAATTGACTGTACAATATATGATGAATAGACACGATTTACGGATCCCCAATGATCCTCTCCAAAGATCCGGAGAGGATCCTGTTGGTGTATCATCAATCATGTATCCGAACATTTGGCTGGTTCCCTTCCAAGTCCACTCAAGAAGTCATCAAGTTGCCTATAAACTTTTCATATATTGTTAGGATTCATAACCTGGTTTTCACTGCTTATGCGTATAAACAGTTTGATATTTAAAAAAAAAATACTTGAAAATGTGTCATGTGATGAGACATACTAATATAAATATACTGTTGTTATATGCTAGAATCTCTTTTAAAATATATGACTGTCAGGTATTAATTTTAACTGTAATCTTTTCTCACAATGGAAAATTTTGCAAGTCTTTTTACTGTATGATCTGCCATTTTCACGTTTAATCATCCATTGAATCAGGGTACCTGATCACGATCTGTTCTTGAGCTTCTTGTGTGTGTATTTCTACATGTTCTTAATAAAACAAGTGTATTCCCAAATGAATTCTTAGAGGTGGGTAGTCTTATAATATTTTTATAACTTGACTTCTTTTGTATTATAAATAAAGTAAAATACCTGTATATATCAAAATGCAGCTTCTTTGTCAAACAGAAGTATATGTAAGGAAAGTGATTGAAATTACAAAGGTGACTGTTTAAGCATGTCACATATTGAGGGACTACAAGTTCATTCTTAGCAAACTCTAATTAAGCACTCCATGAAACAGAACATATTTGAAGACCATTATTCTCAGTAACTCCCACATGCCAAAACTCATAACACTATATATATTTATTATTTAACAATCTCAAATTTACCAACACTCATAGAACTTGATATCCACCTTGAGCCTGAAGTAGACTTCACCTTCATATGAATCCGTGTCTATGGTTGCAACTCCCCGGTGCATGAAAAAGTCTCCGGTGCCACCGATGACGGATATGTCCCTATATTTAATCATAATGGGGTCGGCTCCGATGAAATTTATTGTGCCTTGGTAGTCTGTGCTGTTTAGAGAAAATGTGAAGCCAAGCCAAGAAGTGAATGTGTTCTTTGTATCATATATGTACATCCCTTGTGCCCTGCCAATAGGCTTCGAGTGCAGGTTGTTGTCGAGGGTAATGGGGTCATCGAAAACCGCTATGTTCCCGAAATGAAAATTCGGCGCCAAGATGGTTAGGTTGGATCCTTGAGGGGCTGCTACGATTGCAGATGTAGCATTGGCAGCATTTTTGCCATTGTAGATAATGTCATGGAAGAATAGCACTAAGTGCTTGCATGGTTTGTACTTGTCTTTGTTTTTTGGGAAGGCTGAAGATATAGCAAGGAACACGAAGAAGAATATTAGAACTGAGGAACTTCTTGCTACCATTGTGGGTTATAAAAAAAGAGGCACAGAAGCAGAGAGAGAGAGAGAGAGAGAGAGAGAGAGAGAGAGAAAAAGGAGAGGAATATTCCAAGTTCAGTAAAATGAGCTTTTGCTTCTTGCTCTACTTGTGAGTTTGCTATCTGTTTCAATGCCTTTATATAGGGACTTGGAAGTTTCAAATCTCAAAGCTAAAAGTAAATTAATTCCACACAAGGAGTGCTTACCATATGAATGGAGATAAGGATTCCAAGCTTCTATTATTAGACTTTCCCTTTTTATGGCGGTTTGCTTGCCACCTACCACTACCAACTTATAATAGCATGATGTGAATCACCAAGATTTTTTTTTTTTTTAACAAACGATATTATCTACACTAAGAAGAAAGAAGGGTGGGCTAATTCTCACAATGGGTTAGCCAAAATAATTATTTAGATTTCATAACTCTTTATTGTGGTCCTTGATAATAAAAATTGATAGAAGTGATCCCTGAATTTGTTCACCGATAGTAAGAAATCTATCAGCATACTCATTAAATTGTTACGTGAACAATCACATGACCACCTTTTAAAGGGTATTTTTGACAAACCAACTCCTTCACTTAACGAGGATATTGACAGATTTTTCACGAAAGAATGAGAACAAATTGAAAAATAAAAACAAGGCCAAAAAAGCAAATGAAAAGAGAAAAAAGGGGATAATGGACAGGTCATAAACAAGCTAATTGAGTACGTTTCTATTTGTATTTAATTAAATTTTCTATCATTTGACAAAAAAGGAGAAGAGTAATGTTTACAAATTAACGAAATCTAATTAAACATATAGTGTGCATCTTCAGAATAATTCATACTTAAAAGTACAAGTTCCAATTGGATTTTCTATTAATCTCTACCCAAATTTTAGTGTGATATTCTTAGCCTTGGGTGGAAACAATATCCAATTTTGGGTTGTATGTGCACAAGACTGTTTGCAGAAGTAGAATATAGTATTACACCGATTGGGGTCGGTATATATTCTCAAATTTCTACACCTTTTTGCATTCTATTCTGGTGGGAGATTGGTGGAGGTTGGTGTTGATTTAGATTTTAGCGCTGGTCCAAATGAAAAGTGACATAATATGCATCTTCTTATTATATGGTAGGTAAGTCCAGATAAGTCCAAGCTCGAGAGGTCAAGTATGCCTCATAAAATTCAAAGAAAAAACTAAGCATCTTTCTGTTGGAAATCTGGATTTCATTCATTAATCAAATAAAAACGAAGCAATAGTAAGGAAAAGGAAAACATTCAAAAGAAACTTTGATCCTTTCTTCGCAAGATGACTTGTTTAAATAGGCTGTTAGCACAACTAACACATGATTTGATTTTCTTTATATGAAAGAAAAAAATATTTAAGATTAGAGATAATTGGAGAAATGGTTTGTGAACTTTAGTTCAATTAGAGTTTTGGTCTCTGAACTTAAAATTGTAAGTATTGGTTTCTGAACTTGTTATAACGTGGAGCGATGATCATTTTGGCTAACTCCATTAAAAATTATGTTTATACCATACTTCACCAATTTCGAAACTACCAAACACCGGTCAACTTCTTACTTTTGAGACCCACTGAAGGATTCGTGTTGAGACACCCCTACAGAAGCACAAGTGTTGAGACCAATCACAACACGACATGTGCCAACATTAGAATAAAACTCTTAGAGTCCCATATCGAGCATGGACGAAAACGAGCTACTCTTCTCCACCGTAAAAGGAGACCATTCTCCTACAATTAATCCCTAATGTCATTATTGTACTTAAACTCGTCATTGGGACTTACTAATAATGATTATGCTTGAACCTATGTATAGTGTAAACTCTATATCATTAATGAGAACTCCTCTAGCCTCGTGGTATGTATCCCTACTTAGGGTGAACCAGGTACATCTTGCGTTTGCTTTCCTATCTCTATCTCTTTACATATTATCTTCACTAGATGACCAGAGCAACCTTGCTAAGGTCACAAATTCAACACTTTACGTTGTTCAAAAATCTCACTAATTTTGTGCATCAACAACTTCCATTAGTTTTTTTTTACCCGTTTTAAACCCTTTATTTTGGCTTTAAATTCTAAACAAGGTAGCCAAAATAACCATTATTCCAAATTATAATAAATTCAGTAACTAATACTCACAAATTTTTTATTCAATGACCGCTCAAATTGGATCAAAGTTCAAGAACAATTGCTCTAATTCTCTCCTTAGACTATAAAACAAATATTTCTTTCATAGATTTTCGCTTTTTAAAGTTGCTAGAAGTGACGTGAGTTGAGATGGGGTAAGGGTGACGATATCTCGACTCTCATTAGGACTCATATATCGACCATGTTCAATGTTTTTCCTAGCCAATAACTGCATTAGTGCCAAAACGCCAAAAAACAAAGCCCATACTAACTACAAATGATCTACGGCCTAACTTAGCTTTTGTATAATTTTCAATGATAAAAACATAGCTTGTATTCTTTTATGCTAGTGTCATTTAGTTATATACATACACTATGAGCATATCCCGAACCTAATTAACATAAAATCTTGTCGATTAATTTATATTAGCACCCCACAAATTGTTGAATAAACCACACATACTTAATACACTCCACATTTGTTTTTTCAATGAAAAATTATTTTAATACACCCCACATACTTTCCCATAATACCCTCACACCTCACATTCTCAATACACACCTCACATTCTCAATATACACCCCACATTTCTCAAATCTTATAAAACTTTTAATTTGGACAAAAAATACCGACTTGAATTTTGACAAAAAGATGCCGCCTAGGATTTAAAGCACATGTGGGTTGTTTTTAATTCCACCATTAAAACCCATGTCGTTTGTTTTTAATATTTGGTGGTAATTTTAGGTTTTTAATTCTTCATGTAATTCATGTGATCCCTAAAAGATGAATACGAACATAGAAACTTGAACAACGCAACAAAAGCAAGATTAAGTAATTATTGATGTCGTCAAAATCATTAAAACAATAAAAAAATATAAAGTCTTACCTTATGTGAAACTTCTAAAACAATGATTTCGTATTTCATTCATCAAAATAATTTTTCTCAATTAACATGTTTGTAGTTTCATTAGTTAGAGTTTTGTTCAACAATGGAGGGTCAGAGAGATTTTGATAGTTGAAGAAGATAAATAATACGTTAAAAATTATTTAGGGTGTATTTAAATTTTTTTTTAAAACCTAATAAGGTCAAAATTGTCATTGCATAGTAGGATAAACAAATCATTTAATATTAAATTTTAATGTGGGGTGCATTCAACATTTTGTGGAGTGCTAATATAAAAAGCCTAAATCAATTGAATTGGCAATTAAAATTTGGCAGAGAATATATAAATTCATAGGCCTGAATTTTTCTATTTGATAGCCATTTAAATTTAAATTTTTATTTTTTTTAATTTTATGCTAGAAATAGAAAAAGAATATATAAAGGGAAATAGGAGATGAAAAAGAGTCGTCCGATTAAAAGATGGAGGAACCGTGTGAAAAAAAAACTTCAGTAAAAAATATATTTCAAATTGTTTTCAACTTTTAAGCTTTAATTTTATTTTGTGTATAATGGACACACCCCGACCCGAAAGTGGGGCGTGCTGGCCGTCACGTGAGTATGACGTAGCCAAGTGCACAATGCGGAAGCAAGAATCATTAATAGAATACGAACTAATTAAAACCAATCCACTAGCAACCTAAATGAGATAGTGTGCTAGAGAGATATTATAGTATTTACACATAACCAAAGCGTACTAAGTTAAAATGCAGTCAAGCATGAATAAAGATTCGAATAACACCAAAGGTGTCATACATATAGAGAAGTCTGTCAGAACTGTCGTACAATCCTCGCTAGCCAACAACGATACTCTAGCTATCTAGAACCTGGAGGGGCGAAAAACAAAATTGAGTGGGTCAGCAAAACAAATCTTTTCAAAATCATTCTTTTCTCAAAAGTATAACCCCTCTTCGTAAAACCTGTATAAATTCCCAGAAAATAGTATGTACATATATATCTCAAACATGCTCAGCATTATTCATTATCAAACGTATCTCAAAATATGCCATGCAATGCACTTCAATATCATTCTGAATCTCAAAAACCATGTCATGCAATGCATCTCGATAACCATATAGCTATTAGGTATCAACTCAACACTCGGTTGTATATATAGCTCATAACATCTCAATCTCATCATATATATACTCTGCACATACATCAATATCCTCATGAGGTCATTATCACATCACTGTATCAATATAAGAATGCTCTAGTGCTATAATCACGTGAAGACTGTGCGAGGGATTCGCGGGTCACCTACGAGTCGAACCCACTTATAGTGGTCTATACGACAGGACTGTGCACCTAACTCTGGGCGTGAGCACTAACAATATGTGTAGGTTTATGAGCTAACAACATATCACATCATATCACATTGTATCTCGTCTGTTCTTTCTTAGCAATGCATGCACTTACCTGGTACTTACCTGTGTGTCCTTGGCACCAACATATGCATGAAATGTATATATGAATACTCATGCGTCAATACTAAGTTATATGCATGGCGATAAAAATGTACTTTTCATTTAAAAGCTTATTCCAGGAAAAATCATTATATATATAGGTTTATACGGAAAAATAGATGTCCACTCACGGATAGGTCGCCGGGTCGTAGCCCCCATGTCTAGCCTGGCTACGCTCGTCCTCGAAATAAGTCTCACCTATATGAGAAATTACTAAAAATATGTTATTTAAGCACATAGACGTAACTACGGAAATAACTTCTCATACATAGCTCAATTTTGGTATACGAATATACCAACGCGACCTACTCGACGTCACAGACGTCGACATATTTTTAGAAAAATTTTAGGACGGGCCACGCGCCGGGGAGGCCACGGACCCACGAGCGTCATCCCTTACCTTGGTTCGCCAGAAAATGTTGCCGGCTAGAAAACCTACAACTTAGGTTTTCTCGGCAATTTCTTCACCATTTTCACTCATTTTTCTTCCTACATGCTTAACATTAAGAGTAGAACAAGTCTATACCTTCAAAAGCCTCGAAAAAACAGCTGAAATCTTGTTGGGAAATTCTCCAAAACCAGCCACCTTCGTACTACGCGATCCCGACATCAAAACACTCCCAACGAATGTCCCCGAGCCTCTAGAGATCCTAACAAAGCTCCCTGTGAGTTTAGATTGTCCTAAAAATCAACCAATAAAAAATTCATGAACAGTGCCAAAATCGGTGCTCGAGGTTTCGACGTGAAAACATTAGAAATCTCACCTAAAATTGGTACCACTGTGTTCGTATGGTCTCCAAGAGCACGATGGTGGTCTTGGTTGCTTTGATCTGTGAAGATTGGATGGTTTTGTGGCTTGTTCGTATGTATATGGTAGAGAGAGAGAGAGATAGAGGCACAGGAAAGAGAGAGAGAGTGCTAGTGTATGTGTGGTTCAAACAAACTTCCAATCAGATTCAAGGAACCTAAAGGTTCCAATTGGTTCCAATAATTGAGGCTCATGCCTAATTGGGCTATCACACTCACACATACACACATACACAACCCCAGAGGGATAATTTCGTCAATTCACGTCTTGAAATAAAATGTGCCGGGACGGGCTGTCACAATAATTTTTTTTTTCATAAACATTTTCCCCTTTTCATAAACATTTTCTCAATATAAGGTATCTACGCACATGAATCATTTTTTAATATTTAAAATAAGTGCGTAATTTTATTCACAAAAAAATTACGAATACATATATGAATAATTCTGCCTTAAAGGGTGTATGCAAACTAGATCTTAAAATATTACAATAAAGCATCGCGAATCGCAAAGCAATCAGTAGACATAAAGTAATTGTCTGGGTCTATCTGGAATCGGATTGCACTGATCAATAAGATCGTTAAATCTCGTATTACATGAAGATCATGTAAGAAAAAAAAAATCTCAAATCATATATTGAGACAGATAATACAGTGCCCATGGGTTGATCGCATCACTTAATCACGTCCACGACCCTAGAACACCAAGTGAAGTCGATCCAGCAAATCAAACACTCTACCCTTCATACATAGATCCAAAAGATGTCGCACACCAAAACGAAAATTAAAATCAAGCAAGTCTCCTATTGAGAGTAATAAAACTATTAAACACTCCTAAAGAGAGAAATCAAAACCAATTTCCAAGACAATTCTTGAAAATTATTAGACTGAAACAAAATAAAAGGATAAAGTCATGTCGCCGCTCCACATTTTCCGGTCATCCAAAAGCCATATCACCGCACCGGCTAAACCCATAGTATCGTTCTAGCTAAATCCAATTCCGACGCAATCCGACATTACTGTGTGCGTGGGCCAAAAAACGACGACTATAACGACGACTACAGTGTTTCACAGCGACAATTCTACACCAAAAAAAAAATAAACGGAAATGAAGAGGGAAGAGACTAAGAATGATTTTAAAGAAGATTGTTGTTGATCCCAAAGGCAAAGCAGAGGCTAGCGGCGGAGAATTTTTCTTTGGTTTTTGCTTTAGATAGGGAGGGTTTTTTTTTTTAATTTTTTTTTGTATGACCAAGTTAGCTATACTACTTTCACTTTACTGACACACCCATACCCGAAAGTAAGGCGTGCTGGCCGTCACGTGAGTGTGACGTAGCCAAGTGCACAGTGCGGAAGCGGAATCATTAACGAAGTACGAACCAATTAAAATCGAACTACTAGTAACCTAGATATGATATAGTGCTAGAGTGATTATATAGTACTTATACATAACCAGAGCGTACTAAGTCATAGTGCAGTCAAGCATGAATAAATGAGTTCAAATAAACCAACGGGTGTCCTACATAATAGCAAGTCTGTCAGAACTGCCGAAAGGTCCTCCCTAGCCAACTCGGGTACTCAAGCTATCTAGAACCTGGAGAGGCGAAAAACAAAATTGAGTGGGTCAGCAAAACAAATCTTTTCAAAATCATTCTTTTCTCAAAAGTATAGCCCCTCTCCGTAAAACCTGTATAGTTTCCCAGAAAATAATAAGTACATATATATCACAACCTTTCTCAGCATAAAACATTTTCAATGTATCTCATAATATGCCGTGCAATGCGTTTCAATGCCAATTTGAATCTCATAAGTAATGCCATGCTATGTATTTCGATAATCATATCGTTACTAGATATCAACTCAGCCCTCGGCTGTACATATAGCTCATAACATCTCTATCTCATCATATATATCTACTGCACATACATCAATATCCTCATCATATCATCATCACAGATCAATAATAAATGCTCTAGTGCTACAATCACGTAAAGACTGTGCGAATGAACGTGGGTCACCTACATGTCGTACCTACTCAAAGGTGGTCTATACGACAAGACTGTGCACCTAACTTGGATCCAAGGCGAGCATGCGGTGCGGGAGGTGAACGACACGTGAAAGACTGTGCCCCTATCTCTGGGCGTGAGCACTAACAATATGTGCAGGTTTATGAGCTAACATATCACATCATATCTCATTGTATATCGACTGTTCTTTCTCAACTATGCATGTACCTACCTAGTACTTACCTGGCGTCCTCGGCACCAACATATGCATGAAATGTATATATGAATACTCATGCATCAAATCAAGTTATATGCATGTCGATAAAAGCGTACTTTTCATTTAAGATATGATTCTGGGAAAATCATTATATATATAGGTTATACGAAAAAATAGTTGCCCACTCACTGATAAGTCGCTGGGTCGTAGCTCCCACGTCTAGCCTGGCTACGCTCGTCCTCGGAATACGTCTCACCTATATGAGAAATTACTAAAAATACATTATTTAAGCACATATACGTAACTACGAAAATAACTTCTTATACATAGCTCAATTTTGGCATTTGGATATACCAACATGACCTACTCGTCGTCATGAACATCCCCATCTTTTTTAATTAATTTTTCTCGGCCCCACGCGCCGCCACGCGCCGGCGAAGGCACGGACCCACGCGCCCTGCACACTGACGACGTCAGTTAACGCCGTCAGGTATATTCTGAGAATATTCCGTTAACTTAACGACGTCAGTTAACGCCATCAGAATATTCTGTCAAAACTGACGGAATATTCTGTCGTCTTCTCCGGCGAGTCACCGGTCGTCGGCGACTGTTCGCCGGAATTCGGGGAAATTTTCAATTTGCTATAACTCACTCGTTTTTCATCCATTTTTCATGTTCTTTATACGAAAATGAAGCCCTCAACATGTAGAACACATTCATACTAATTTAAAGCTCTAAAATTCACAGAATCTCACCAGAGAAAAAGGAGAAAATTCGGCCAAACTTCAACCACGTGATCCCGACGTTCAAATCCTTCAAACGAACCACTCCGAGCCTTCTTGGGACCTCACAAAGCTTCTTATAAGCTTAGATTGTCCTAAAAATCGACCAACAAAAAGTTCATGAATAGTGCCAAGATCGAACCTTGTGATTCCGATGTGAAAACGACGTAGAACTCACCTGAAAATGGTACCACCGTGCTCATATGGCTTCCAGGAGTAGAATAGTAGTGTTGGTTCGCTCGATCTGTTGAGTTTTGTGTCTCCTTGGGTGTGTCCGTACAATAATGGCGAGGGAGAGAGAATGAGAGCTCGGGAGTGAAGAGAGAAAGAGAGTGAGTCTAAGAGTGAATGATGGACAGAGAGAGAGAGAGTGACGGGAGAGGTGAGGGTGGATGTGAGTGGCCCAAAGATCTTCTACACAATAATATCACATAATCCATGGTTCCAATTATTGAGGGCCACCATCCATTGGTCCTCACACAACACACATGCATAGTACATAACCCCGAATGGGTAATTCCGTCAATTCGCCACTAATAAATAAATATATCGGGACGGGTTGTCACATTTACTCTTCTTTGCATGAGTCTTTTAAACATGAAAAATGCTAGGAGAACAAATTAATGAGTTTATTTTATTGGGTGTTGATTACATACATCAGTTGTCATAAGTGATAGTAGACTAATGTAGTATAAATATATGGTCTCACTAGCATTATTCTTTAAACATTGTTTTATATGAGGTATGATGTAATCCTAGATATATGTGGCCATTGAAACCGTGTTACAAAGGTTCTTAAAACATATTTTAATGTTATGATGGTGGCTGAAGAAAACAGATCTAAAAATTTGAAAACATAACATGAACATGGCAATTATAAGGTGCAACAACAATAAAAGTACCTTATATTAGACAACGGATTGACGGTAACAACTTTAGTGCATTGTATTACTCTACAACAGATTTAAGCCCTAAGTCCATGTGAGAGTTTGCCTCCATTCATTTACAAATAATATTTTTTGAGTTTTTCTTAAGGAATTTTGTGAAACTAATTTTAAAAGTGGGTGAGAGAGATAGAAGAAGACAAAGAGAGAAGAGTTCAACTATGTAAGAATTGTATGCTCAGCCTTGCCTAGTACCTTTTCTTAGACTAATCATGATGGGCTTTCTTGTCTTACAAGTAATACAAAGCCTAAAGGATTTGATCTCGAAATCCTATTAGGATTCTACTTTAAGTTTACACAATCACATTCCTAATTAATAATTATACTCACAAAACTCCCCTTGAGTATGTACAACTTAAGAAGTAGTTGCATCAAGTTTCATGATTATGAGATGATGGTTGTTGTTGTCACCTCTTGGCAGGTACAATAATTACTAATACAAGTCTTTAAGTAGAGGCGCATATCAAAAGAAAAATCTCACAAAAACCTTGCTACAATAATCAAATAGACTTAAGGAGAAAAAGTGAATTAATGCAGGATATTGATGTCTAGCATCTTCAGGATGATCTTCAACACACATAAGGTATGACCAACCCAACTTAGGTGCCTCATCAAAATCTCATCCGCTTAGCAAAAACCCAATAAAAAAATACTCTTAATCATAGGAAAAAGAGCATATTAAGGTCAAGTGAGTATACTATAGGATATGATACTCCCCTTGTGTTTGAAAAAACTTCCCAAGAGAACTACCAGTGATGCAACTATGAAAGTTTAAGTAATCTAATTCCATGAACAATCTTCTGAAAGATAAATTTCGGCAGTGACTTCGTGAACAGGTTGGCAAGATTGTCCTGGGATCGGATCTGCTTAACTTCGATCTTCTAATGCTATTGTTACTGATGAGTGAAAAAAAGTTGTGGGGCAAGATGCTTGATTTTGTCGCCTTTGATGTATCCTTTTAACTGGTTGATACATGTAGTGTTATCAAAATAAATCGTTGTTGGAATCTCAACAATGGAAGAAAAACAACATGAAGTTCTTATGTGATCAATCATGCCCCTTAATCTTAACCAAAAGCATTCATGCGATGCTTCGTGTAGGGATAGAATCTCAGGGTGATTTGATGACGTAGAAGCCAAGTACTATTTGGTAGATCTCCAAGGTGTTGCAGTATCTCAAACAATAAAGACATAACCCATTTGAAAATGTTCTTTATGCAGGTTACATAAATAACCAGCACCAACATAACCAACAAGGTGAACATCATTTCGAGGATCAGGGGGTCAGATTTGCTTAGAGATGTGGGGATAGAATAAGCCCATATTCATTGTACCATTAAGTTGACGCATGATGTCTTTAGTTTCTGTCCAGTGTTTGCATGTATGCGCATTGTTCTATCTTGCCAAAAGATTCATAACAAAGGAGATGTATATCCTAGTGCATTGAGCCAAGTACAATAAAGTGTTGATTTCACTTAGGTAAGAAATTTCAGGTTATAAGACCTCTTCATCCTCATCTTTAGGACAGAATTGATCTCTTAGACGACCATGGGAATACTCGAAGGCTTTACTCTGTCTCATTAAAGCAACGCAACATTTGTTTTTGGTGTAGTTTGATTGGTAAACCAAAACACCATCTAAACAATGCTCTATATCCCATCCAAGACAATATCGAGTGTTCCTGAGATCTTTTATCTCAAATTCCAACTTTAAGTGCGAGGCAATTCTCTCAAGTTCATCCAAACTGCAATGACCACAAATACTTACTAAGACGGTTATACTTCACATGTCTGAATTGCTTTAATTCGTAAAGCAAACATCTCAAGCTAATAAAAAGAGTGCTCCATGGTCAAGAACTATTTGAACTAGTTAATGCAAATCCTTTAGGAACTTACATATAGATATATGTATCGAGGTCCCTATAGGGATACAATGTGGCCACATCTATGAGCTGCATATTCAGCCTTTGGAAAGTTATTAAACTGATAAGATAACGGAGCGCTCTGACTTCCATTACGAGGGAATAAGTCTCCTCATAGTCAATTCTAAGGCATTGAAAGAAGTATTACACCACAATGTGTGTTTTGTAATGCATTATTTGATTTTTCTCAATACACTATCTTACCGACACCCACTTGTAGTCAACGAGCTGTATATTAGGTGGCATTGGAACTACATGTCCAAACACCTTATTCTTCACTAAGGAATCAAGTTCAACTTGGATTACTTCGCTCCATTTTAGCCAATCGGTTCTACATCGACAATTATCAATAGAACGAAGTTTGATGTCATCACTAACCAAAATCTCAATGGCTATTGCAAATGCAAATGCATTGCCAACGTTAATCTCATTCCAATTCCAAAGTACATCTAAGCTAGAATAATGGACCGAAATTTCTCAGTCTCGAGAGGCGGTTATGTCTCATGAGTAACGCATATGATGGATAAGATGAGACAACAAAAAGATATGAACTATATTGGCTAGTTTGTGCGTTTGTTTCCTCTTTCTAGGAAATGAATCCTTCAAACTAATGGGTCTCCCACACTTTAGGTGGGTGCATATGGTTGGCTAACTATTAAGGTACATGGAGGCCTAGTAGGGGCGACCAACTGTCAATTGGGGGTGGCACATCCGTCCAAGACGTTAACTCGACGTATTCTCGACGCACCATTCCTTGTAAGCACATTTGCAGCGAGTATATATGATATCATAACTTTTATTAGATCAGTGAAAGCGTCTGCCATCCTTTGAATAACACTATGAAGATCTACAATTCTTCACATTTAAATTCCAGACTGAGCGGTACGGGTATCATGATGAGACAAAGCGGTAGTTGTCCATTCTAATTCGCAATGTCCATCAAGAATGTTGACTTTCTTATCTCTCCCTAACCGAGAGACAACTGTCTCATAGAAGTGACATTCTGCAAATCGAACGTAATGTGATCGCCTTGCAAGGATTTTAAAAAGCTAATTCAAAGGAGAATCATAATCGACAAAGATTCACATCCTTCTTTGAGAACCCATATTGGTACATTGTCACGGCGCAATTGGCACATAAACTACACACTCAATTAGTAAGTACAAAAACTTCAGGTTCGTACTAGTGAGAACTGTAACACCAAATAGGGTTAGGTGGCGATGGGCCTCAGGCAGACTAGCCTATGGTGGACTTTCTTGCCTTACAAGTTACAAGTAATACAAAGCCTATAAGGATTTGATCTGCAAATCCCATTGGATTGTACTTTAACTTTACAAAATCACATTCCTAATTAATAATTTTATTCACAACAAAGAAATTTTTTTGTTGAGTTTTGTGAAAGAATTATTTTAGGGTTTAGGGCTCATTTGGAAAGTACTTTTATATTACTAAAACTGCAAAAACGTTTTTGGGTTTTAAATGCACTTGAAGTGCATTTCCACAATTAAATTTCATTTTTACTACAGATTGATTTTAATAATATTTTCTCTAACAACGCTTTCAATCATTTAAAAATACAAATGAGCCCTAAATTATAATAAGTAAAAGTAGGATACAATAATTTATTGTTAATTGATTAGGTTGTGTTATGACCATGGTCCAAAATGCCGATATTATCGGCGAAATATCGCCAATAATATCGGTTTTTTGAGTCACCGATATTCTAATGCTTATCCAATGATTTTTCATCAAAATATCGCAATATTATCCATATTATCGATAATATCGCGATAATTTCGATATTATCACGAGGAGGACGCGCCGACGAGGAAGAAGAAGGAGCAGAGCAGGAAGAGGCGGATGAGGTCTAGAGGATCTCACAGCGACCAAACAGAAACAGGATTCAACAAAAACAAATCCAATAAACAACAAGCAATTTACAATTTCAACCGCAATCCTCTGAGATAGATCATCCATTTCAAACAACAGGTAAGCTAGAAAAATCCTACATGGAGATAAGGGTGGATAAACATGAACAAACACATCATGCACGCAGGAGATCGAGAGGATCTAAAAGCAAGCATGTAAAATTACTAAACGCTAAGCTGGATCTGTAAATAAAGAAGCAGATATAACGAAAACTAAGATCAGAAATGAAGGCATTAAGAAGAACCGTCGATGGAGACAAGGACGAGCTCGGCGCCGAACTGGAGCCGGTTGAGGGAGGCCTTCTTGTGGGCGACGGAGGAGCGAACGAGGAGGAAGGCGACGGCGCGACATGGTGACTGCCTCCGGGGCTCGACGAGGATGAAGACGAAGGAGGAGCAGACGAGGCGGAAGGCGAGGGAGAGAAGATGCGGACAAGGAGGAAGGCAAGGGAGGTCGATGACTCTGTGCGTGTGTTATGTGGGTTTGGCCCGTGTGGGAGAACTGGAGAAGGGAGAGGAGAAGCTCAGAGAGGCTTGGAGAGTGTGAGGAAAAGGAAGAGAGTGTGAGGGAGGGAAAAAGAAGAGAGAGAGAGGCTTGGAGAAAAGAGCCATTCGGCTCGGTACTGGACTCAAGGCATAGGGATGCAGAGCATCCCATGTGATTTCAAAATCCAACGCCCCAATAAGACTCCAACCCCAGGTTACATTATTTTATTTTATTTTGTTTTCCTTAGTTTTTTATTCTGTTTTGTTTTTTTTATTACTTCATTCTATTAGTTTCTTTTATTTATTTATTTTTTTCATGCTTTTAAATAGTTTAATTTATCTGTAGTTCTTTTTCACACCTTGAGGACAATGTGTGATTTAAGTTTGGGGGTGAGAAATAAGAAATTGTAGAGTTTTAATTTTTGTGTCAAGTTAAAATTTTCGTTTTTAAGTTAATATCCATAGGTTATTTTAAAAGTTAGAACAAATGGACATGAAGATAGTCAAAATTTTGAACCTCATAGAAACTCTATGTGGTACTAAGTCACTCCTGTATCTTACCATGCAATGCATAAAGTGTAAAATATTGTACTAATTCATTATATATAAATGATTATGGTGTGTTTAAACTTCTTTCATTAATTACTACATATTTTCTACACTCACAATGTTTGCCAGCTCGCTATATAATCAACTTAAATAAGTTAAATCCATCATGCAATGCATTTCCTTCCAATTTTTTGTAATAAACTAATAGATAATTGACTAAATAAACATCCTGCAAAGTTTTAATAAAAATTTTCCAATTTTTTCTTACAATTTTCATGGTTTCCATTGGATTTTTATCGATATCGATATTATCCTAATATTTCCGTCGATATTTCCGTGTTTCCGGATTACCGATATTTCCGATATCATCGATATTTTATACCTTGGTTATGACTAGTGGTGTATGGATGAAATTGTTTCTTCTTGTTATTTTCTGTACGATTTTTTTTTAATTGAAAACGAAAGGTGAATGTTAGGCTGGTAGGTCGCTAAACCACTTAACCATGTCATGTGCTTTGGTTGGTCAAGACTGGCCTTTTTGAATATGTAATCTCTCTTATTCAAACACAATCTTCTGGTCTGGACTAGCTATATATTATAACTTATTGTCATTATTATTTTAGTATAATGAATATGATGCTTTCCAAATTATTGTGGTAGCTGAAAAACAATAATTCAGAGAATTTTGGAGCACTCACCTTAGATGGCTCATGGCCTCATATTAACAATCTAAAGAACAAAAATCATCAAATTAAACTGCAAGAAATAGAAATATTTTGAAGAACAAAATTCCTCATTGAGATAATAAGTTGATTATGTAAGAAACTTAAAGTGCTGTAAAAGTTGCCTCAACAGTATCTTTTGGTAGAATTGGAGACTTGGACCGGTCACCATATCATGGGTGACCAATCGAATTGGATAGAGTGGAGACTCTTTACTGTGAAAGTGTCCTCAACAAGAGATTTTGAGGGGTTTGTTATTAAGGGTGTATCTGTATAACGTAAAGAACTGTTGAGAGGATGTTGGATTTTCCAAGTGGGTGGGCTGTATATTTTTTTTTGTCAATGGTAGAGAACATCCATTACACGAAGTCTAAACGGACGAATTACAGACTACAAAGTCCTAGAACAGACTTACAGAAAGAAGACATCACTTATGCAAACAAAGCATGAGCAATAGTTCTTCACTGCAGCATTACAAAACAGTACATAAAGGAAAATAAATATAAAAGGTTTCAACCCAAAAGATGACTAGTAGAGAAAACCCTAGAAGCGTAAATGAAAAATGACCCGCTGCAGCTGCCCAAAAATCAGAAGCGGCCGACAATCCACACTGCCAATTCCGCACCACAAAATAATAGTTCTCCATTGTATTATTTAATGGAAAAAAGGAAAGAAAATGAAAACCAGAAACCACCAATTATGGCTTGAAAAAAAAGGTTGTAGGATGGTAATCAATTTAATGGGCTTAGTTGCAACAATAATCAATTTGATGGGGGTTAGATTGATCTTATTAATCTAAAAAAACTTGGGCTAACTATAAGAATGGTAGATATATTTTCTGCTACTATATAAAATAATTTAATCTTGTTAGGTGCAATTCATTAAGTGTTGGATAAGCAAGTAATAAACAGCTACATGATAGTCTTTCTCTAAGAAATAATAAACAAGGAATGGGCTGGTTTCCTTCTTCAATTCTCTTTGCATCAATGAATTAAGCTTTGGTTGCTCTCGATTGAATATGGGTGGACGAAACACGAAACTGAGGAGTGATGCGGTGACAAATATACAGCGGCAGAAGAATAGTTGAAGAGGGAAGAATGGCTGTGAATAGTTGGGGATGAAAGGTTGGAGGAAAGAAGTTGATCACAAATAAAAAAGTCACCCTACGAAGTTGATCTTCTTCTGATTTAAAATCTCACCAGGGTTCTGATAGTAAGCCTATTTCCCCATCTCCCTATAAAAATCCATAAAATCATAAATCAAGTTCATAGAAATCCTTAAAAATCCATATATAAATCTTATTTTTCCCTCTTAATTTTTTACTGTCGAATCAAATGAATTGAAGAGGATTAAAGGACAAAATTTAACCGATGTATGTGAAAGGTAAAAATGGTTATGTCAATAGCACCACTCTTTAGTAAAACTAACTGAAGAACTGCCATATGATTTGATGAAATTGACAAAAGAACTTGGATGTGTTATTAGTCTTTGTGTGAATGCAAATGATGTTTGTTATATCACCAAGAAAAATATGGGAACAGGCAAGTTGCCTTGTATATTAACCCTGAGATATTCTTTCCGTGCAATTAGACCTCTGCAAACAAGAAGTTCGGAAACTTTAGATTATGGGTAAATTACACCATAGCCCCTCAGGTTTGAGGTCTATTACAACCCCGTACAACATCTTTAAAACATTTCACTTTCATACCTCAAGTACTATTTTATTTCAATTTCATATAGCCATTACATTTTCCATCCATTGAACCGTTAAGTGTTGACGTGGCCGCCACATATATGCCACGTGGCTGCCAAATGTCTGCCACGTGGCAAATAAAAATAATTTTTTATTTAAAAAACCTAAAATTTCCAACCAAAAAAATAAATTTGGGTAAATTACACCATAACCCCTCAAGTTTGAAGTCTATTACAACTTCATACAACATCTTTAAAACATTTCACTTTCATACATCCAGTACTATTTTGTAGTAGATCCATCTAATTTTGGGTGGAACTTTTGGGGGTGGGTGATGGGGGATGGGAGAAAAGGGTGGCTCGAGTGGGATTTGGGGGGGGGGGGGGGTGATGATGGATGGAAGAAGGGGGTGAGTCGGGGAAGACGATTTCAGGGTTTTTTTTTTTTTTTTTTTGAGAAGATTCAGGTTTTTAAAAAATATTAATAAAAAAAAAAAAAATTGCCACGTGGCAGCCACATCAGCACAAATGTGGCAGCCACGTCAACATTTAACAGACCAATGGATGGAAAATCTAACGGAGATGTTATTTTGAAATAAAATGGTACTGGATGTATGAAAGTGAAATGTTTTAAAGATGTTGTATGAAGTTGTAATAGACTTCAAACCTGAGGGAGTATGGTGTAATTTACCCAAATTTTTTTTTGGTTGGAAATTTTAGGTTTTTTAAATAAAAAATTATTTTTATTTGCCACGTGGTAGACATTTGGCAGCCATGTGGCATATATGTGGCGGCCACGTCAACACTTAACGGTTCAATGGATGGAAAATGTAACGGCTGTATGAAATTGAAATAAAATAGTACTTGAGGTATGAAAGTGAAATGTTTTAAAGATGTTGTACGGGGTTGTAATAGACCTCAAACCTGAGGGGCTATGGTGTAATTTACCCTTAGATTATTGTCATGATTATTCATAGCACACTAAATGAACTTCCTTAATCCTCTCTCTATATATTTATTAGTAATTAAGATTGCAATAGAAGTGTCTCGCCACGTAGTGCAAGAAAATAGCTAGAAAATTATCATGGAATTACTATGACACTCGGGAACATGTGACTAGCAACATAAAGTTACAGAAAATTTGTTATCTCAAATCTTAACTTAATTAGTAACATTCATACAACTTGATATCCATCTTGAGGCGAAAATAATATGCACCCTGGAAAGTATCAGTTTGAAGAGTGGCAATCCCTCTAGCCATGAAGAAGTCTCCAGTCCCTCCAACCACCGAAAGATCCCTAGTTTTCTCTGGCATCAAGTCCGCACCCATAATATTCAATGTACCCCTGTGCTCACTTGAGTTGAATACCAATGTGTACGCAAACCAAGCTGAGTAGGTGTCCTTTCTGTCGTAGAAATAGAAGCCTTGCGCATTTGCAATGGGTGGAGAGTGATACTTATCGTCCTTTGTAATAGGGTCATTAAAGACAACAAGCATACCGAATTGAGAGTTTGGTGCAAGCTTGGTTGAATTTGCTGCTGCAGCAGATGTTGCATTAGTCTTATCCTTCTGCGTGCCGTCAAACAGTTTGTCGTGGTAATACAGCTGCATTCTCATGCATGGTTTCTCTGCTTTGAACTTTCGAGTTCTGGTTGATAAAACAGATGGAAAAATAATGAAGACCAAAATAAGGAAACAAAATTTTGCTGAAAAAGTTGTCATGGTATTACTTTCCTACGTTTGATCGGATTGTTGTGTTTGACTAGATAAAACTACCTAATTGTTTCAATTTATATTGAAGTTTGGAGGTTGATTCGTTCTGTCGTTTTACTGGTAGGATTTTATTGAAGAATATGCCGAACGGTGTTTTGTACAAAATTTGAGCACATACTCTTGTACTTTGCTCTATTTTTCACAATAGAATACAGAGAAAGTGCCATATTCAAGATTTTGGGCCGTCTAGGAATCAGAATCGTTTGGAGAAAAAAGTTAAGTGATTTTTAGGGTTTTGTACTTATATATCCTCGTCACATACATATCTTGATTCCCGTGTGTATTAGGTCAAGATACTGCAGCAGCTAATGCCGATCGAAAAGGCCTGAAACTCAAGTTGCCTGATGACTTAATATTATATTATATATTTTATCATATTCTTAGTATGTTTTGGTAATTATTTTGGTAGAATTTTGATACTTTGATTTATATTTTCATTATAGGACATTCGACTTCCTCTTGAGTAAAACATGATCAAATGGATGAGTTTTGGAGTGATTCAAATTAGAGGACGTTCGTGTGTCACTTGGCGTATGCGTGTCAAAATTTGGGATTTTTCTAACAAGCGGTTATTTTCTGGTGATGGAATAAAGAAGCAATGTGCAGTGCTGGAAAATGACGTTTCTGGGCTTAAATGGCGTTTTTGGAGCCCAAGACAACTTCTGATGGGTTCGTGGCCTTCTGGAAAAGTGTTCAGAATATTTCAAACCTTGAGTTTGGTCATTATGGGCCAGTTTTGGAGCAGTTTAGGGGTTCAAAACGTGGCTGTTCAGATTTTAGGCGAATTTTACCATTTAATTTAGGTTTATGTTTCCTATTTTATTCTAGTTATTTAGTTTCCTAGTTGGGATGGAAGACCTTTTATTAGGAAGTTTTAATTAGGTTAAATAAGCTTGGCTGTGTATTTCCTATTCGGCTTCTTCTTCTTCTCCGTGAGTTTTGGAAGGGGGAAATTGGCCAAGCGTAGAGATTTTCAGACTTTTTCCATTCTAGGTGTTTTCGATCTTTTATTATTTTAATGAAGAATTCTATGATTTTTATTATGAATATGAGTAACTAATTCTCTTTTGCTATGGTGAGGCCACGAGCCTTAGCAAGAATATGTAGTTTCTCTCCAATTTGCTTATGATTATATGCATGCAGGTTTTTGAATTATTAATCAAGTTCACTTAGGATGAATATCACGTCTTAATGGTTGCATGGTTTTTCAAAATGTTTCGCAGAACTTAATGAGTCATGCATATTTAGATTTGATCTGAATACCACAGACGGATTGCATGTTTGATATACGTTCTATGTTGGGGGTCCAATTAGGCATATATTAGGAATACCTAACCTTCGAAATATGCATGTATGGATCATAAGTAATTGAGAGAGCTACATAGGATTGTTAAGGTGACGGCGGATTCCTAGTGTTTTCTTAATTTGATTGTTACAAAACTGTTTTTTCTGTCTTCATCTTTAATATTACAGATTAGTTTAATTTTATTAGTTAAATTCATTTTAATTTAATTAGTTCATAAAATCAATCATCTCAACTTTCTACTTTACAATGATTAATTGGAATTTGATTTGCTTTGAACTAATTAATAATCCATGTGGAGAACGACCTTGCGAGATCCGTTTATACTACAATAACCTTGTCATTCTTGCAAGTTTTATAGGAGTTTTAACCTTGGTTGTGTGTGTGGTAAAATCCCTATCATTGCCCGTATCAACTTTGCCTGTTTTGCAAAGTGATGAGATCCCCAGCAGAAGGAACTGAGACAAAAGCCAACGATAGGACTTGAGTCACTAGCAGAGAGCTATAGACTATAGAGCGCCTTTGTAAATAACTCCCACAAAATGTGCTTTGTTGTTTGGCCGCTGAGCAAATTGAAGGAAGTGAGTGATATGTAGCAAAAGATATCCTCTCCGGATTTTTTCCACCAAGGTCACACTAAAAGAAAATGGCCTTTTTGAGACACTTTTTTTTTTTTGCGTCAAATTGCATTGCCGTCGCAAATAAAAGGAAATTAGCTCGGTATTTGTTAGCGCAAAAATATTTGCGACACTGCTATAAGTAACGTCGCTAATAATCAAATAGTAATAAATGTCGTCTTAAAAAGCTTGTTTGCGATGCCCCTAACGATGGATAGAGTTTGAGCAGGAACAAATTGGGAGCTTAGGGTTTGAGCACGCACACTCCTTTTTAGTTTTTTCCAACACAGCCTTAGTTTTCTCCCTCAACCGTTTCCTTTCCCCTCTCATAATGCTCTGCTCACCCTAATTAGAGATTTAATCAAAAATTCTGGAGTTGCATCGGAGATTATGGAGCACAATTGGAATTCTTGTAAGCCACTACAACCATCTTCATCTTCTTTTATTTCTGATTCCATAAGTCTTGCTAAGTGATTTCTAGAGTTTCTGTCAAATTTGAAAGCCAATTATTATTTTAAATTTCAGATTTATTTTCTAATTGTTGAATGTATTGTTGTTAATATGTTTACATGAATTGATTATATACTTGAGGGTTTAAAGAAATTCACAAACTTCAAATATGATTAGAGCCGACCTCAATACGATCTTCAAATACCAATCCACAAACTTCATTTTCCACTACACATAAACAAGAAATCAAAACTTCAATTCACCAACTATATATTTTAATCTGGTCATGCTTTCGCTCAAAGAATTACAAGGTAAGAATAGTAGACGGGAGCTCTGGGTGGCGTAGACTCTCCAATTGCAAAAGTGATGAGTTTCTCCGTCTTTTCTAGTTTGGACTTGACAACACCTGCGTTTTGGACTGCAAGTTTTCTTAATATGTTTACAAAACAAATCGACAATTTTAGTTAAAAACAAACCCTTGTTTTCTTAATATGTTTACAACACAAATAGTAATTGATTTTTAGGGGGATTGTGCTTCTTGATTTTTTATGTGCCTCTATTTTTTATTCGTGGACATCTTGTCTTTTTTTTTTTCTTTTTTTTTTTTTTTTTTTTTTTTTGTAATTTGTAGCAATATTTGGCTTCTTCTTCTTCTTCCTTAAAAATATGGTGAATGACTAGAGTGTATACAGGCATTGCATTTCCATAGATTGGGAAGATCTTGGAGAAGGCCCTTGCACAAGTTAAGATGGATGATGTAGGATTGTTTTTTTTTGTGCTGACTAAAAAGCTTAGGATTTTTTTTTCTGTGCTGACTAAAAGCTTACTTTGGAGTAATCTCTTATTTGTGACACTTCTTGAAATTCTGGATATATTTTCTCTGAGTATCATATGCAAAAGTCAAAGTTGCCCAAAGTTCAGAAGATACATTGAATGAAGAATTGGATATGTATATTGTATTTGCTACCTAAGAATATGACCATTTTGATTGTTAATTACTCATTCCTAGCTAGCTCATGTGTTAGGTAGGTGGAGGATAGGGATTAGTAGTGAGTTTATCTAATTTTTAAGTGAAAATTGATGGCAGACCTAGAGTTTATCTAATTACCCATTCAACTCATATTATTTAAGCCCACCTTTTAAAACTCAATTGGTTCCCTTTATTATCTATTTTTTTAATAACTAGTATTATCATTATGAATGTTGAGATAACTCTGTATGTGTATTGCCTATTCCAAGCTCACACATTATCATGCGTTAATGCATATTCTTTTGTGTTAAAGTAAAAAGAAAGTAGAATACTATTTTTGGAATACTTTTGATTGACAACTTCTCTCATATTGCTTAGTGTTTGACATTTCTTTTGTAGTTCAAATATTTTGGATTAACTATAGAGATCAGATCAAGGGTGCTTAATTCTTAGCTCGGTATATTTTCTATCCACCTTTGAAATAAAATTTTGATTAATTTTACTTACTTTGTATTCTTTTCTACATTTATTGTTGTTTTTCTTGTTAAACATAACTACCCTTTTTAAATAGATGATACAAGGTGTTGTTTCTTTATTTTTGGATGACATTAGGTATGCACAAGAGTTGGATAGATTTAAATGACAGGTCATCTGATCAATTTAAATATGGGCTTGAACATTTTTTGGAGGTTGCATTTTATAACAATAAGGGTCATACAAGGATTTATTGTCCTTGCAAAAAATGTTACAATCGGTGCTTTGTTACAAGGGTAGTAACAAGAGCTCATATATAATAGTTGATGGATTTATGCCAAATTATAGAAATTGGATTCATCGTGAAGAAACAAACCAGCCATTATATTCAAAACAAGATATTGAGAATAATACTCCATTAGTTTATGTTGATGATATGTTTGGAATGGTACAAGAGGCATTTAGGCATTCAAATGTGGATCCTTATATGGAGAATGATCAGTCACGGTAAACAACACTCACAAAATTTACTAATTTTACTCAGGTGCACAAATCTTCATTTCATTAATAGTTCGTTTAATAATTGAAGGATAACACAAATGTCTTTGATGCATATAAATTCCATTTCTTAAAAGTCATTGGCAATAGATGGAGGGATTGGAAGTGTTGGGTTAAGTAAAGATGGTATGATGCATACTAGACCAATGAACAATGTTTATCCTTCACACCTCCTCAAGTCACTACAGATCAATGGAAAACACTAGTAAAGTATTGGGGCCTCTCTAATGTAAAGGTAAATTAAGAAAAATTACATTGTTAAGTTTATAATAGTGATGAATTATGGTTACTTTAAACACGTGTAGGAATGTTCCGAGGTAAATAAGACCCATCTGTTTTGATCCCTTAAAAGCTATAATAATTTTTTACCGTTGGATGAAATTTCAAAGGCCCAGATCACTTGATCCGATGACCTTAGTAGAAGAAATCCAGAAATAATCTCTCTCCGATCTGTAGAGGTTAGAACTTTTGGGAAGACAGATTAGAATCTCTCTTTGTTTTACTTGGTATTGAATAATAAGATAGACCTATTGACCAAAAAAAAAAAATTCTCCTAGAAAAAGACTTATATGACATTGGTATGTCACCGTGACATATTATATGCTGACAAAATAAATACATTAAATTTGATCCAAATATTTTTATTTTAATGTCATAATGGCAAACATATTATATTGTTATTGTTATGCATTTTGAGGGACAAAATTAAATCCAGCAACGATGTCTTTTACTTCAAACAAGTGATTCGTGGACAATCACTTGAATGTGCTTGCACCAACTAGATGCTTCTCCATAAAATAAAATTTAAAAAAAAAAGATTTATACCGTCGCTTCTAATTTTTTATATCAAACATATAGTGTGCTTTAAATATTAAATTCAAAACCATAAGAATGAATTCTATTGACTATATGCACTATAAGCCTCGAAGTGAATACTCCGAATATGATGGTGATACAATGGAATGCATTGCTAATTCCTGAAACGAGCGATTTTGATCAAAGAAAGAACACTCTTAACTTTCGGTTCTGAAACCTGCAAACAAAGTTTATACATTTTGCAGTGAAGTTCAAAATGGTTCGGCTGCTTAGGCACAAAATGTAATCCAATAACACTTTATTTCGTCAAGAAAGCTATTGAAGTGACATCGTTCGGCTAAATAAAGAAAATGTCTTTCACATGCCTTTTTAATAAGGAACTTTAACGAAAAGCTCTCGGTACTGTTCACTTTAACGAAAAACCACATTTTTACACTAAAAAGTCAATCCTGGTACTGTTCACTTTACTCTTTATTTTGTCCTTATCGTTAAAACTCAAAGTTTTCAAACCCTTTTCATTAGTTTTTCTTTTTTAATACTCATGGGGGCATTTATGATCCCCTCTATCTAACATATATATTTCTTAGTAATTTGGCCTCAGTTCTTTATGGATTGGAAATCTCTCACCCAAACATATAGAATAGCTTAAATCCAAACTACATGTATAAGTAGTTTATAGGGTTTTGTAGCTATCCTAGCTAGCTGCCTACATATATATATATAAAGTTCTGTCCTCTCTGTCTCGCCCTTCATACATATTTTGATTCCAATGATCATAGCACCACTGGCAAATAACCATCATTAATCCTCTTTTATTAGTGAAATTAGAACAGAAGTGCAGGCCACACTTCTCAAGAAAAGCAAATTAAGAATAATTGCAATCGAATCTTATCTCTCTTTTTTATTCTTTGCATCTCTCAATTGTCGTAACACGTTATATAGTGAGAGGGTATTATCTACAAGAATTTCTCAAATTTTAGCTTAATTAATTAGATCCACACAATTTGTTGTCCGTCTTGAGACGAAAATAAAAGTAACCCTGCTTAGGGGTGGGCATAAAAACTGCCGAACCGGAAAATCAAATCGAACCGTGACAAAAAAAACCGTAAAAAACCGCGTTGACCAAAAAAGTCAAAACCAGAACAAAAACCGAACCGAACCGTTTCAAACGGTTCCGGTTCCGGTTTGGAAATATTAAGAACCGGAGGAACCGAACCAAACTGCTTTTAATATAAATTATTATTTTATTAATTTTTTTATATAAATAAGACATTTTTTCAAGAAGATCATGTGCATAAGCCTAATATTTTTCTTCATCTCTCTTCCCCTCCTTTGTTGTTTTATCACTTTTCTCTGCCTCCATTATTTTTCTCCATTCTTTTCCAGTATGTTATGCATTATGTACACTTTAGTTTTAGTTTAAAATCTATACTTTGGTCTTGATTTGAGCCTTTTTATCTTTTGATTTATATTTATATGCACACTTGCTATCAACTGGTCACAAATCTTGTAGATTTAGTAGTGGAAAATTTGTGGTTGAAATATGTGTTTGATATTATAAGAAAAAAAAAATTAGAAAAAAAAATTAAAAAAAAAAAATATATATATATATATATATATATATATAATTTTGGTTAGAACCGTAAACCGGCATGAACCGAACAGGAACCGTTATGAACTGAACCGTACGGTTTTAGTAAACATTTAAGCGAAACCGGACCGAACCGAACCGTTAAAATTTTTCGATTTTGGTTCCATTTTGAGGGTGAAACCGGATCGAACCGGACCGTGCCCACCCCTAACCCTGCTAACTATCAGTCTGACATGTGGCAATCCTTCTAGACATTAAGAAGTCTCCAGTCCTTCCAACGACGGAAAGATCCCTAGTTTTTCCCTTCATCAAATCTGCGCCCATAATATTCAATGTACCCTTGTATTCGCTCGAGTTGAACACCTAGTTAAAGCCGTAAAAATAGAAGCCTTGAGCTTTTGTAACGGGGGGCGACAGAAGCCTGTCGCCATTTGTCCCGGGATCGTTAAATACAACTAGCATACCAAACCAAAGTTTATGATGCCAAGGTTGGTTGCATTTGCAACGGCAGCAGCTGTTGCATTCGTGCCATCAAATATAATGTCGTGGTAAAACAACACTAGCCTCTTGCATGGTTTCTGTGCTTGGAATTTTGGGAGGACAAGCAAAAGGACAGCTTGCAAAAGTTGTCATTGTTGTTAATTGCAAATTGAATGAAGAACTATGTTGTACTTATATATATATATATATATGCAAATTGAATGAAGAACTGTGTTGTACTTTTATATATATATATATATATATATATGCAAATTGAATGAAGAACTGTGTTGTATTTATATATATATATATATATATATATATATATTTATTTATTTATATCGAGGCATCAATATATACATATATGGATATAGGATGAACTGTCAATTTAATTCCTAAATTATAACCTCAGTGACTATTTTTTTTTTCCAAAAAAATCAGTCCTTGAATTATAAAAATATATCAATTACATCCCTAATATTATTTTTGAAGCTACTATATTTAATTTTTCATCAATTTAAGTCACGTTACTTGCATATGATACACATTAGAGGATAGATTAGTAGTTTTTCATAAAAATAATAGTGTATGAAGTTAACTTTGGAGGGTAAATTAGAAGTTTTTCATAAGATAATGATATTTGCACTTTATTTATTGATCAACTTGCTGACAACCCTTTTAATAGATGTAGAAGGCACTCATGTACGATTTACTAATAGAGAAATTAGGTTTTCATCCCTCTTTTTGCTACTCCATTGATTAAAACCTTATTCGTTTTCAATTTCGATTGAGGTCCTTAGTTATTAATAAACGTCATTAATTATTTCAATAATAAAATATTTTTTATTTTTAAATATATTCATTTAGTGTTAGAAATGTTACATTTGGTATATTTATATTTATGGCTAAATGTTTTATCATATATTTTTATTTTTAGTTTGTAACCCTTTTTAAATTTGTACCCATTTATTAATTTCATTTTGTGCCCACATTTTTTTTAAAGTTTTATTTGTATTTGTACCCATATATTTTAATTTATTTGTACCCATTTTTAATTTGCTAAATGTACCCATGCTAATTATATGTATTTATTTTATGTTCTAAAATATATCAGTAGTTATTTTTTAAAATATGTTAATAATTATGTGTGAACATTATTTTCTTGCTATAATTTTGTGAAGAACAATATTACTCTAATATTTATTTTAAGTATTTATTATATTTTAAAAATATTATTTGAATTTGTTTAAATTTCATAATTTGTGGGACTTTAAATGCATAAATGCATGAGTTAAATCTCTTAACGATGTTAAGGACCTCTATCAAAATATTTAAACAAATAAGGTTTTCAGTCTAACAATTAGGTTGATTAGAGACCGGAACCAAAATAACCCTTTACTAATATTGGAGAGATGATGTGACAACCCATCACTAATTTTACAATTTTATAAATTTTAAAAGACTGATTTGACAAAAATGCCCTAGAGACGAGATTGTTGACTTTAGTTGACCACCTTTTAGTGTCAAATACCGAGGGCAAACTGATAATTTCATGTTTAGAGATATTTTGTATTGTATTGTGAGACATGTGAGGCCCACGCCCCATTCCTTCACCTCTCTCGTGTCCCCCTATCTCTCAATACCACAGTCCGAAATGCCGATATTATCGGCAAAATATCGCCGATAATATCTGATTTTTCACCCAGCGATATTTTAGTTGCCATCCAATTGGTTGTCGTTGAAATATCGCGATATTGGGCAAAATTCGAATTGGAGAAGAAGGCCGGAGCTTGTACAGCTCCGGCCGACCATAAAAACACACCTAAGACGCCGATCTAGGCATAAAAAATGAAATAGAAGACGAGAGGAAGAGAGAGAAATTCGAAACCCACGACCTTCATCTTCCTCTTAACTCGAGCCCCCAATTCGAAACCCTAAGCCCCAATTTGAAATCTGGGTTTCGTCAATCTTGCAGAGACAAGAGGAAGAGAGAGAAATACGAGGTTTTGATGGTGATGCTAACCGGAGAAAATGAAGAAAACTCGCCCCCCACCCCCCGTTTCTGGGTTTCGTCGATCTTGCAGAGACAAGAGGAAGAGAGAGAAAGAAGAGGTGTTCGGAAACACCGTCGACACCCACGACCTTCGTCTTCCTCCTGACCCGAGCCCCCAATTCGAAACCCTAAGCCCTAATTTGAAATCTGGGCTTCGTCAATCTTGCAGAGACAAGAGGAAGATAGAGAAAGACGAGGTTTTGATGGTGATGCTAATTGGAGAAAATGAAGAAAACTCGCCGGAGGTTTGTGGGTTTAGTCGATCTTGCAGAGACAAGAGGAAGAGAGAGAAAGACGACGGTGTGGGTGTCGTCGTGTACTAGGGTAATCACGGGAGAGACAGCGAGTGTTGAAGAAGATGGAAGGATCGAGAGAGAGAGAGAGAGAGAGAGAGAGGGAGACTGAGACGGAAGGATCGAGGGATCGAGAGAGATAGAGAGAGAGAGAGAGAGAGAGAGAGACGGAGAAGACGAAAGTGTGTATGTGTGCGATGTATGCGTGCGTGTGTTGTGTGCGTGTGTGTCAGTGTGTGTGTGTGTGTGGTTGATGCCTTTTTTTGTTTTTTTCTTTTTCAAGGACATTATTGGACAGCAGATTAAGCTGCTGGTTGATGCCTTATTAGACCGACAACTTTTACAAAGCATTTGCTTTTTTACAAAGCATTTGCCTTTCAATCAGAACATTTGCTTTTTGACAGTGGTTTAACAATAGATATGGACAAAAATTTTTATGGTTTCATAATAAAACCATGTGCCACTGTGTGATATTCCTTCATATTCAAAGTTGTGAAGTCTGTGATATTCTTTCACATTTTCAAAGTAATCAAGTATCAGAGCCATTCAAAGCATTTTCGTTTCTTCTTCCTTTACTTGCAGAGCCATTCAGAGGTTACTTCCCTTACTTGTAGAGCCATTCAAAGGTGATATTCTTTCACATACTTGCATGTTAATTTTTTTAAGTAATTAAGTAATGTTAACAATGACATGTTAATTTTTTTAAGTAATTAATACTTGCATGTTACTTTTTTAAAGTAATTAAGTAATGTTAACAATGACATGTTAATTTTTTTAAGTAATTGAGTAATGTTGTATAATTATTCTCTAGGATAATTTTAATATGTTTAATGTTATTTATTATTTTATTAATATTAGGTTTTATTATCAAATTGGATTATTATTCATTATTATTCATTAATATTAGGTTTTTTTTATTATCAAATTGGATTATTCATTAAATTGGATTATTATTAAATTGGATTATTATCAAATTGGATTATTATTCATCACTATGTTTGGATTATTATTCATCACTATGTTTAATATTAGGATTATTTTTTTTATCAAATTAGATTATTATCAAATTGGATTATTATTCATCACTATGTTTGGATTATTATTCATCACTATGTTTAATATTAGGATTTTTTTTATCAAATTGGATTATTATTCATCACTATGTTTAATATTAGGATTGTCTTTTTTTTATCAAATTGGATTATTATTCATCGCTATGTTTGGATTATTATTCATCACTATGTTTAATATTAGGATTATTTTATCAAATTGGATTATTATTCATTAAATTGGATTATTATCAAATTGGATTATTATTAAATTGGATTATTATCAAATTGGATTATTATTCATCACTATGTTTAATATTAGGATTTTTTTTATCAAATTGTATTATTATTCATCGCTATGTTTGGATTATTATTCATCACTATGTTTAATATTAGGATTATTTTTTTTATCAAATTAGATTATTATTCATTAAATTGGATTATTATCAAATTGGATTATTATTCATCACTATGTTTAATATTAGGATTTTTTTTTTATCGAATTGGATTATTATTCATTAAATTGGATTATTATCAAATTGGATTATTATTCATCATTATGTTTAATATAGGTACGTTTAAGATGTCCAGTGGAGTTATTAAACGTGATCCGACTTGGGAACATGGAGACCCAATAGACGGAAACAAGCATGGCACAATTTGCAAATATTGTGGTCGGGTAATGAAGAGTGGCGGAGTGACACGACTTAAGTACCATCTTAGTGGATTAGATCCAGCAAAAAATGTCCAACAATGTGATAGTGTCCCCCCAGAAGTGAAGGCATTCATCAGAACATTATTAAAAAATAAAAAACAGCAGCAGGAAAAGATAACATAGGGAATGGAAAATATTCGAGCTGGGCTACGAGGAGAAGTCATTGGCCAAGCGGTTGACAGTGATGATGATGATGATGATGAGGACGAATGTGATGATGACATGGGACCTGAAGAACGACGCAGTTTCAAACAAGCATTACGTGCCTCCAAACAGTCAGCATGGGAAAAAGAACACCTTCATAAAATTCCTAATAGAGCACAAGGTTCCGGGTCAAGTGGTGGTGCACAATCATGTGTGACGAATGGACTGGCCTGACTAGATTGTCTATCATGAACTTCATGGTATACTCCAAGGGAAAGACAATTTTTTTGAAGTCTATTGATGCTTCAGACCATATAAAGAACTACAAGTATATTTACAAATTATTAAGGGATGTAATCATGGAGGTGGGAGAGCATAATGTTGTCCAAGTCGTGACCGACAACGGTTCTGCATTTGTCAAAGATGGAAAAAAGTTAATGAAGCATCATAATGTGTTTTGGACATCATGTGCAACACATTTATTGATCTCATGTTTGAGGCAATGGGGAAGAGAGAAAATGTTGCTACTGTCGTAAAAAGAGCTAGAACGATCACAAATTATATTTACAATCACGGTTGGTTGTTGGCAAAGATGCGTGAATTTTGCAAAGGAGAAATTATTTGTCCAGCCACCACTCGATTCGCCACCAACTATATTGCATTAGACAGCCTACTTAAGAAGAAAGCAGGGTTGAAGCAACTATTCACTAGTGACGATTGGGCCAACCACAATTTCAGCCGCTCGAATACAGGTCGTATGGTGGAAAGTATAGTGCTTGATCAAGCTTTTTGGACTCAATCAGAACATGTGTGCCAAGTGTTTGAACCTCTTTACAAAGTTTTACGGATCGTTGACATAGAAGTGTATCCTACTATGGGGGCAATATATGAGTTGATGCGTGTAGTGAATGAGGAGTTGGAAAGAAAACATGGTGCAAGGTGGGTCATAAAGATAATTGATGACCGATGGTATAAAACATTATACCACGATTTGCATGCAGCAGGTATAAATTATGTCATAATTTGTAATTCATTTCTTTAGTTGCATAAGTATTATTTCTCTTATTAGAGTATGTGTTTCTTTGAACAGCATATTATTTGAATCCTCGATACCAATACAGACCCGGTGTTGGAGATGATGGTAACCTTATACGTGTTGTACATAATGTATATTAGACCCTGCATCACCAGCAGTTGGCAAATTTGGAAATGAGGTACACAATTACTTAAATTATAATAATTACTTTGTTGGATTAAACTAACATGATTTATTGAATTCAGCTAACATGGTTAAAGATGCAAGAAGAACTTTTGGAGAACCAACATCAGTTGCTGCTCGAACAAAAATGTCTCCTAGTGAGTGTAAACATATTTCACTATCAGTTTATAATAGAATTTGTTGGAGTTATTAGGCTTATCAACATTGTTTTTCATTGTAGCTGAATGGTGGATCATGTATGGAACTGATGCACCAACTGTAAGAAAGTTAGCAATCAGAGTATTACCACAAACAGCTTCCTCATCTGCTTGTGAAAGAAATTGGAGCACATTTGCACTCATACACACAAAGCAAAGAAATAGGTTGGCTCATAGTAGGTTGGAAAAATTAGTTTATTGCTACTACAACATGAAGCTTCAAATTCGAGATAAGGAAGCAGAAATAGATCATGTCGACCGTGGTGACCCACTAGATGTGTTTGATATTGTTGCTGAAGATGATGATACAGAGGGTAACGAACTTTATCAATGGATTAGACCTCTTCATTTAGATGATGATGAAGGCAACCCAGCTCCAAGAGTTACTGAAGAAGCACGTAATGAAGGGATAAATGTAGAAAGGGTATTAGAGGAGAAGGTGGGATCTAGCAGCGCTGACTCTTTCGAAGAACTTTTGCGCCCAAGACCAAGAAACAGTGGAATTCCACCTTATTCCAATCCTACACAACCACAAGATCCTGCTGATACTAATGATAGCTCTAGTACAAGATCAGGAGACTCACCTACTACCGGAGGTAGGAATGATGAAGGATATAGTAGAGCTGGAGGTAGTGGTGGAGATGGATACTATTATGGACCACCTCCCGGATTTATGAGCCCCTTCACTAGTGAAGCAAACTTCACGCATGCAACACAGGATGAGGACCATGGCAGTAGGCGGGCAGGACCAGGAATTGGTGCCATAGGGAAGGACTATACTCGTAGAGAAAGAGGCAAGGGGACTTTGTCACGTCAAGAAGATGACTCGTTATCTATAACTTTGAACTCTGTTGAAGTGGGAAGTAGCCATTTCCCTACCCTTCATATCCCATTCCTGTTGGGATGGAATCGAGCAACTCATGGAAAGAATCTGAGACTCAATCTTAAAATGATTTTGCTTCTGGACAACGACAACCAAGCTCGAATCCATATGGGTGGCATGTTAACAATTACATGCAAAACTTTTTTGGGGATTTATCATTTGATGACTACTCTTCACAATACACTTACTCTACACATAGAGATGATGAAGATAGTCAAAATTTTGAACCTCATAGGAACTTTATGTGGTACTAAGTCACTCCTGTATCTTACCATGCAATGTATAACGTGTAAAATATTGTACTAATTCATTATATATAAATGATTATGGTGTGTTTAAACTTCTTTCATTACTTACTACATATTTTATACACTCACAATGTTTGCCAGCTCGCTATATAATCAACTTAAATAAGTTAAATCCATCATGCAATGCATTTCCTTCCAATTTTTTGTGATAAACTAATAGATAATTGACTAAATAAACATCCTGCAAAGTTTCAATAAAAATTTCCAACTTTTTCTTACAATTTCCGTGGTTTCCATTGGATTTTTATCAATATTGATATTATCCCGATATTTCCGTCGATATTTCCGTGTTTCCGAACTACCGATATTTTCGATATCATCGATATTTTATACCTTGCTCAGTACACACTCTCATTTTTCAAACCTTCCTCATCTTACTCTTCCACTCGATGACTACAACCTAACATTTCCCTCTAACCCTCTCAGCTCTCTCTCATCTCCCGACTCTTCTTTCTCCCTTAGTTCTCTCCTCCGTCTGCAGTATTGAACGATAGGGAGGTGAGCCACCACTCACCACAACGGCGAGCCAACACCTTTACCATATTTTTCCTTCTCTACCACTTGTTCCACTGGCCTTTACCTCTTCTCGGCCCTCTCTCCCTACAAGCGCAGAGAAACTACACACACCATCATTGCCACTCCGCAAGTTCTCTGACCACCATCACACATTTTCAAGCCCTGAAATGAGGACAGAAACATGTCGGAATACCAAACTTGAGGACTCTTGACCTCTGTACAAACTTAGAGACTTTCCTGATGAAACTCCACCGTACACAACCTTGGTAAATCTTAAGAACTCACTCTTTCACTCATTTTTGTGGTCTGTGAATGATCTTAGGGTTTAAAACTTGCTTTGGTAAGGTGTGGAGGCGGTTTGGACGCGTGGGAAGAAATTTCCCAATTTTTGGTAGAGGAAACTGTGACTAATGGACCACATTTAGGCCATTCTCCCGGCCAACTCCGGCCACTAGTCGACTTCAAACTGATACAAAGCTATTCCCCACATTCCTAGCTTCAAGTTGCCTTTTGAATCATTGCATTTGGTTGAGATTTGAGCTAGAAAATAGCTTTAGAAAATAGAACTACAGCTAACCATTTTCTGGGCAAAACGAAGAAGGCGAGTACCGTGGTACTCGTAGGTGCATGGGCGCGCGTGGGAAGCCATAGCGTGGTGGCACGTGGCTACCAGTGCAGCCACCTTGTAGGAAAACGCCGTCCGTTTTTTGAAATTCAACCATTTTAAAATAGTTATTTTATTAGTCGTACTTTGTAGGAAAATGCGTTTAATAGTTAGTACATTATGTATTTACATAAATGCTTTCATTTCTAGGTGAAATGCATTGCAATGACTTTTGATGCTATGAGGCTGGTTCGACTCGACGACATGATCTGTGAACGGGTCTTTTCTTTGATATATACATTATTTATTTAGTTTCCATATATACATCTAATAATGAATTTTCTATATGACGGCAATAGTTAAATTAACATTTATAGGAAATGATATATCGGTGAGAATTAGGAAATCACTATAAATCTTACAGGATGCCTTAATTAAGTTTACGACTATGAATAATATTATGTTGACTAGAATTGTCGAATCACTATGACATGCCTATATTTATGTTATCTACTCATCGTTTACTGCACCGGTGTTAGTACTCACTCGAGTCAGGGCTAGTCTTTCACGTGTATGTGCACATCGCACCGTACGCTCACTTTGGATTCATTGTAGGTGCCAGTCATATCCTAGATTGCTATAGGCAATAAGGACTCATATGTGTTGCGCATAGCGCCAGTCTTCACGTGATTGTAGTGCAAGAGCGTATATCATTGTTACACCCATTCTTGTTCATATCAGAATAACTCTGCATGAACTCGTGTGTCAACATGTGTCAATAAGCACTCGATATGATATGTTTGCTTATGCGAGATTATATGATTACGAACGTCATGTGCTTACTTACGAAATATTGTGTCGTATTGAATTCTTAAAATTTTGCAGACTACAATAAGTATTTTCTTATTATACGTAGTATTTATATTTTGAAAACTATACTTGTTTTACGGCGATGGGTTATTATGTTTTTGAAAAGGTTTTTACAAAGCTTTGTTTTTAAGGAAAACTAATGAAAAGGGCTTGAAAACTTTGAGTTTTAATGATAAGGACAAAATAAAGGGTAAAGTGAATAGTACCATGATTGACTTTTTAGTGTAAAAATGTGGTTTTTCGTTAAAATGAACAGTACCGGGAGCTTTTCGTTAAAGTTCCCTTGTTTTTAGGCCTACTCACCCTTATTTTTTGCCCCTCCAGGTTTTAGTGCTAAGTTTTCGTATCGACAAGGATTCTTGACAAATCTTGGTATTGGAAATTACATACCTTCGATGGTATAATTCTCATTTTACTCTACTGTACTTTGAAGGGTTAAATTAATACATTGTTTGAAGTTGTTAGTGTCTTTTGTTTTTTTATTTTTATGGTTGTGTTGTGTGAATAATCAACCGAGAAATAAAACATTTCTTTTGTCAAAAAAAAAAAGAAAAAAGAAAGCAATTAAGTATTTGTTAAAATGCTTCTAATGATGCTCTCTTATAATCCACCATATAAAAAAAAAATCTTAATATACTATTTTAGTACAGCGAAGATGATTCTCTTCTGCAATAACTGTGTAGTTAGCAGACGAAGGATTAGAAATACAGGAGCACTCAACTTCTCAGCTGGCTTATAATAAATTCCTTCAACCTTGACTGCAAGAATACAAGACTTGCCAAGAATGAATTCCTCAAAACTAGGACTGCAGTTCCTTCTGATGTAAAGAATAGTTCTGCTGAGATTTATAGAAACCCTTTGCGACGGTATGGTGAGGTCCTGGGTTGAAGCTCTTTGTCCTCAATTTTATCATTGTCGCAATCACTAATAGGGTTTGGATATAGGTGTAAGCTAGCGTGATATACATTGTCGGCGTTGGGCCGCAGTGCCGGTAGGGCCGACCCTGCGATTCTCGGGGCCCAAGGCGAAACTTCGAAGGGGGTCTCTTGGTTCTCAAGTCCTCTAATATGTTGATCTATTATTATGTCATGGTTTAGAAATCAAAGACTGACAAGAATATAATCAAAGATAAACTTGAAAAATATATTTGTCCTGTGATTAGCCGTAAAAGTACTAACTAAATTCATATAATCAAGTTTTTCTGTCAATCTTTATTATTTCATTGCTAAACCTTACGATCCAACAAAAAAATTGTCATAGAATTACTCAAAAAAATTGCAGAAATTCATAGTTTCGATTGGATTACCTCATTGCTATCCTCAAAACCTTGTGAGCTGATATGGAGAATTTGAAAAAGAGACGAAAAAAAAATTGTAGGAAAATGTTCAAGGATTGGAGTCTGGGACCAAGGATATTCTTATGTCAATTTTTGAAAGGAAGCCAAGCAAAGAAATATATGTGTTAAACGAATGGGAGGGTTTGGGCCTCTAGGGGTTTTGAAAAAAGAGGAGAAACCTTGTGGCATAAGACATCAATAATATTTTTGGGGCCCTTCTAAATCGGAGGCCCCTGGGCGGTCGCCTCTTCTAACTCCTCTCAGGGGTGGCCTTGACTGCCGGTGAGGTGAGGAGGGAAGGGGTGCGTCCGAGGATAAACTCGGAATTTTGAAAGGGTAGAGTTCCCCTAAACTCAAATGACTAGTATTTGATGATCTACTATATTAAATCTAGCTTTTTACCAACAAACAGATAAAAGACTTCGCGACAACTAAATTCCCCGACTTTGTAGGAAACTACTATGATTATTGGATGAGAGCCTAAACTTTGAATGCTTGGAACATTAACTTGTACAGAAATCTGAAGGTCACTCAACACTTTCGAAATCCACCTAGGCCGATTCTCGGTCTCTCTCAGGTGACTCTTCCTCCATCTCCGAGGGCAAATCCAACGATACCTGACCATTGTACTGTTGCACCACCAAGACGGACGCTGATGTAGAGAAATCTGGTGAAATTAACAAGCTCCCAACAGGACCAAGTTCGGGGCACTCACTCCTCCTATTTAAAGCTAAGGCTACTTCACCATCAGGTGTTCGCCCCACCAGAAACAGATGGCATCGGCCTATCTCGCGAATCACAGAAATTGCCTGTGCCTCATTTCTGACTACCTTCTCTTCGTATGTGATGGAATCATCCTTGGCGACATTCTGCTTGAACTCAGTGAGGAATTCCTCATCTACTGATCCCACTTTGGTTCTAGCATTGACATCAATATTAATTCTAGATATCTCCCCCGCAAGCTCAGGTTCCACTAGGAAGCGAATGACCATTAAACTGATGCCGGGGTGCTCAGCCATACGAGCACCATATGCAAGGGCTTCACGATCATCACGACCCCCAAAGAAGAGAACTGTGATGAAATAAGAAACGTCGCTTGCAGCAATGTGGGTAGCTCCACCAAGACCACGATCAACCAGAATTCCAACTGAGCAAGGTGCATACTGAAGAACCCTCTGGTTAACAAAGCGAAAGTCATTTCGGGTAGTCTCTAGTGTACCATCTAGCCTCTGGTGCTTATGGAATGGAAGAATTACGATTGCAGCTCTTTTTCTCTCAGCGGTGGCACAAATGTCCTCGTGCATGTCAGATGTTGAAGATATTTCAGTCATTGGCCTGATGGACACCCGGCTCAGCTGTTGGTATGCCTCAAATGCCACAACCACGCTGTCAGAATTTGATTGCTGGCCCTTATTCCAGGAGGGTAACCCGTTTCTTCTTGCCCTGTGTACCATTAATATAGCTGATGACCTCTCAGAGAGCTCCTTGAGGTGCATTGCATAGACACAAATGCCTTCGCGCTTGTTTGTGCCTCGTGAGGCCTCAAGCAGATTTATTATGGATGGAATGTTTCTTGCACTATGAAAACAGGCCAAGATCCTTAGTTGAGTGTTTGTATTTTTCCTTTCAATTGTCTTATGCTTGTAATCAGCCATTCTTCCTCTTTTCGCTGGCTTATAAACAGCAACGACAAGAGGCGTGGTGATAAATGTGGTGAACAGAGCCATTAGAACCATAATGGCAAAAGTCTGGTCATTCAAGACCTGCGAAACATAAACAAACAATACAATTTAAACGGTTATTTGATTTAAAAGAGACAATGATAGAAGAATTAATTTTTTACCTTTCTGTCTTTACCAATGTTGAGGACAATGAGTTCCACCAAGCCTTTACTGTTCATCAGGAACCCCAGAGCTAAAGCCTCGCGGACAGGCAATTTGCAGGAAAGAGACACCACAATCGTCCCAAAAATCTTCCCAAAACAGGCAGTAAATATGACCAAAACCAAAAGACCCCACGACTGAAGCCCCTGAATGGTGGCAACATTAGTCTTCAGTCCACTGGACACAAAGTACAACGGTAGAAAGAGACCAGACACGAGATCTTCTACTTTTTCCACAAGAGCACCTGCAAATGGCCCCTCCTTCGGTACAAGAACTCCGACCACAAAAGCACCAAACATGGCATGAATTCCAATTGTATCAGTAATAAAACCAGCAGCCAGAACAGCAGTTAGTGTAGCGCATACGTAGATCTCGTCAACAGGTTCACCTTCTTGACATCGTTGAGACATCCATTTGAAGATTGGAGGAACAATGAGAATTGCACAAATAACAAATGCACACCCGGACAAGAAGACCCATAGCGGAACAAGGGGAGATTGGTTACTGCCAGATAGGGCAACAGCAAGAGCCAGTAGAATCCAGGCGGCCACATCATTAACTGCTGCAGCGGACATAGCCATTCTTCCAATGTCAGTGGTCAAGAGTTTCAACTCAGCCAGAATACGAGCTAAAACAGGGAAAGCAGTTATCGAAAGGGCCACACCCATGAACACAAGAAATGCAGTAGCATCTACCCCTTTGGCTATGGTTTCTCGGAGGACAAATGATGAACCTATTCCTAATGCAAATGGGAGGGTTATTCCTGCTACGGCAATGGCAAGGGCTTGTTTTCCAGTCTGACGAATAGATTTAGGATCTATCTCTAGCCCTGCAAGGAATAGAAAGAATAGGAGACCGAGGTTTGCTAAGGTGTCCAACACAGTGATACTCTTTGGTGGAAATATGGCCTGGAGATAACTTTTGTTCCGCCCCAGAGCAGATGGCCCCAGTAGGATTCCTCCCTGTCAAACCAGAAAGGTCATTCAACCTCGGATCACAATCAGCATGGTGTTCTGCTTTAGGTTCAGTTAAATGCAAATACATCTATTAACCCTCAAACAACATACTCCTGTCTGAAAAAAAAAATCTTCGTTCCAATATGCCTAAACATCATGTCCACATTTTCATACAGCACAAAGAAGAAACAAATAAGAATATCTGTATTGATCCTAAACATATCTGCATATGCACGAAATCATTTAAATTGAAAACAAAACAAAATAAATATGTTTCAGAAACGTTGTGCTACTTTTTGCTAGACTACAGTTCAACACCCCCTGAATTTCAAAGTCTTAACGGCCAACAAACATCAAACACACACAAATTTAACATCGAAGGTCCAAAAGCTCTTCTCCTTGGAATTGGTCCCAGGAAGTAAGACCTAGTGTATATACAGCAATGTGATCACGGACAAAACTAACTACCCTTCGATTAAATTTCTGGACAAAAAAAAAAAAATAAAGAAATGAACTTACAACAATCTCCGCAATGACTCGTGGCTGTCTCAATGGCTTCAGAAGATAGGCAAGACCCCGAGTGGCTATAACTACAATACATATCTGCAAAATAACGAGAGGCAGTGCAAAATGTAAAGGACTGTCCCCCTGGAACGCACCGTTTGATGTGGCCTTCATTGGAGGCGGACATGTCTGCCCTACTGAAGCATTGGAAGCCATGAAAGTCAACGAACAAAAAACCGAAAATTCAAGTTCTTTATCTGCCAAAAGAAACCCAAATCAGAATTCGAATTCCGGAATTACCAACAAATATATGAATTAGAAGCGAAGGACATCTCCACTACACTAATCGTTCAAATATACAGACATCCAACACAAATATGTCCAACAAAAGAGCATATACTTAATTGGACAACATATCATGCCCCAAAAACCAAATTAAAACTGTTTATGTTTCTTTTGGGTCACTATTCCAAATCAAATAATACGGTTCAAGAGTGAAAGAAGAAAAGAAATAGTCCCAATCCTGATGAAAGTCAATAAACTTAAATGGAATTTGGAAACCACAGTCAATAAATTAGCAAACAGCTTTCTAATCAATGACAGTAACCCATGTGAGATTTCTGGAAAAAGAATCCAACCTTACAACTTAATCACATATTTCACAAAAACCAATAAAAAATCTTGCAAAACAAAACATGTTTCGATTCCAGAACATCAGAGAGAGATGATAAATTTGCAGGTTCAAATATGAATCCCCACCTCGGTTCGGTGGAAACAGTGGTTTTCAGGAATGACTCTGAATTGTAAGCGTAGTCAGCGCCTGAACTTGGAGATTGTGCCACCAGCCTTTAAATAAGAATTGACACAGAGAGAGAGAGAGAGAGAGAGAGAGAGAGTAACGACAGGTGGGATTAACAAGATTTAACTTTTTTCTTTTCTGTTTTTTTAAATCGATATTATGTACACGAAAGAAGTGAGTTAAGATATTGTTTTTAAATTTATCGAAAATCGAGCTTAAATTTTTAATTTATAAATGAACACAAATATTATTAGACCGTAGTGTTAAGTGGCGACTTTTATCTTTTTATAATAAAACATAATAAATTCAGAATTTCGTATACCATTTATTTATGATAGTGTGTCAAAGAGTTCTAATTCACCACTAGAGCCACGGCTTGATGTATTTTTGATATATATGAGATCTCATATTTTACTTAGAGCACTTCCACCGGAGGGCTTTTTGCCCAGCACCCAGCCAAAATAACAGGCCAGCACCCAGTGAATTCCCTCCAGCCGACCCAATTGACTGGCACCCAGCCCATGCCAGGCAACAGCCCAGCACATTTTGGACTGACCAAGAAGCTGGTCTGTTTCCTGAAAAGGTGTCAGCCCACTTGGGCTCAGCGATGTGGCATTATGATAGCCGTTGGATTTCCAACGGCTAGTTTATCTAGACCGTTGGATTTCCAACGGTAAAAAAATTTAAATTTTACTTTTAAACTGGACCGTCCGATCAAAGATCAACGGTCCAGATTAATTAACTTAATTAAAATTTATTAAAAAATACAGAAAATTATTTAAAAAATACAGAAAATTTTAATTTTTTTTTTCTTTCTATGTTTATTTGATGAGTTTATGTAATTTTATTTTAGTGTGTTTTTTTTTTAAGTTTATTTGATGAGTATGTAATTTTATTTTAGTGTTTTTTTTTTAAGTTTATTTGAAATTTTATCCGAAATTGGTTAAAAATCATATCCGAAATAAACTTTTTAAAAAAAAAACACACCAAAAAAATGCGCTGGGTGCTAGCGCATTTTTTTAGGGGTGGAGATGCAGAGGCCTATTACTGTTCACTCCAGTCTATTACTGTTCACTTGAGTGAATAAATGCGCTGGGTGCTGGCACCCAGCCTTAGGGGTGGACTTGCTCTTACAAATTTTGCGAGTTTGGGTTTTTGTTTTTTTTAAAATAAACAATATTATTTACATTAAGGCAGAGAAAATAAATTTAGCCTCACAATGGACTAACAATAATGTGGTTCAAATTCACCTTTCACGAGAATAGAACTTAAGACCTCTCACTTATAAGTGAAAATGAATACCACTAAACTTTAATACTAATCAGTTTGGCGAGTTTATTACAAAATTATTATGAGTAACTCATTGTAAGACCTAAATGAACTTTTAAGACACTTAAAGTGAAATAGAGTAACCAATTATCAACTTTGTAATTAGTGGTTTTTTTAAACAATTATATATTCAAGCTAAAAAAATAGTTTTTTTTTTTTTTTGGACAAAGCTAAAAAACTAGTTGTTAAGTATTAATAAAAATAGAGGATTTTACCATTGAAAATGACCTTTTTCTTCAAACGCTTTAAATTCAACCCTTCATATCTCTTGTAGAATTTTATTTTACCATTGAAAATGGTCTTTTTCTTCAAGCAACGTCGTTCTAAATTCAACCCTTCATATCTCTTGTAGAATTTTATTTGTAAAATTAACTTTCTTTTGGTGGCACCACTTTCTTTGGGTAGTGCCATCGACCTACTTATTTTTACTTCTTACATAATTCTCTTAATTTTCTTTTGGTAGTGCCATCGACCCACTCATTTTATTTGTAAAATTAACTTCCAATTATCAACTTTGTAATTAGTGGCACCACTTTCTTTTGGTAGTGCCATCGACCCACTCATTTTTACTTGTTACATAATTCTCTTAATTTTCTACTGTCGGATCGAATGAATTGAATATAATTAGACCAAAAATTAACAAGAGTGTATGGGTTGTAAAAATAGATGTATGAATAGCACTGCCCCTTTTTTATACAACTTTTGGCACACATTTTTGTGGAGCCAACTTCGTATTGTATTTCAACGATCTGAACCGGCTATCTATTAGGTCTTCTTTCAAAGATTATGTCTACCATGTCTACAAAAATCACCCAAATCTGAAAATCATAATAATTTTAGATTAAGGGTTTAGAGTGTTTTTGTAGAACCATACTTGTTAATTTTTTTCACTACAAATAAATGTCTTAATAGTTTTGAATTTGTCTCTTTTTTTTTGTAAGGCTTTTTAGCCAAAATGGTCTCTGAGATTTAAAATTAATAGAAGTGGTCCATGAGATTGTCCATCATCCATTATTTTGGTTATTCCATTAAAAAACTCTGTTAAGTGGTCCCTGAGCTTTTTAATGGAATGACCAAAATGATGGATGATGGACAATCTCAGAGAAATTATGTGTTATGCAAATTTCAGGGACCTAAATTATGCATTATGCAAATCTCAGGGACCAAAGTTATGTGTTATACGCTCAACTTAACGGAGTTTTTTAGCGGAATGAGTCGAATGACCAAAATAATAGATAGTGGACAATCTCAATGACCACTTCTATTGATTTTAAATCTCAATAACCAAAGTTTTGTGTTATGCAAATCTCATGAACCATTTTGATTAAAAAGCCTTTATTGTAATGATGATCTATAAATAATATTCTAAAAGATAGACAGTTTAGATGTCAAAATACATTATGGAGTAAGCTCCAAAAAACGTATATAAAAAAATCATGTAAAAAAAAGATGTCACCAATCGCTCGCAATAAAAAGAGTGCTACTACTCATGTCTCTTTTCCACTAACTTTATAGTGAAAACATAATAACAAATCAACCTAAAATGGTTGAAAAAATAGGACAAATGTGGGTATAATAACTCAATGGAAAAATAGAAGTTGGATGGTTCAGAGCAATTGCCTGTGTCTGCTACAACGAAAGCCACCAAGCAGGAAGATGAGTTGTCAAGTGGATAATAGAAAATGCAAGACAATGACTTTGTGTGTCTTTTCTTCAATATTCAGAAAGAGAAACCGTGTTTGACTTTATAGCCCTAAATTACATCTCTACCTACTTGTGATTTTGTGATTGAGATCATGACATAGGAGTCAGATTGCCTGCCTTTTTTTTATTATATCATTTTCATTCCCTCATATTTGTACGATCACGATTAGGTTATGTTAATATTTTATATTATTTTTTTGTAGAGATAATAAAACAAAAATTAATAGGAATATAAAATGTTGGCGTGGCTTAACCGTGACCGCACAAATAGGAGGAAATGGGAAGGGCATGGTAAAAGGATGACAGACAATCTACCTCCCATGACATGGGGTCGGTACTTTGGTGCCTTCTACTATTTCGGTTTAGATCATGACACGGGGTTGATACTTTGGAGAGCAACTTAGATTGTCCTGGAATTTGATAGTGTTCTGGGAATTGGATCCCTTCCGAGGCAAAGCCTCGAGATTTTGCTGAGTAAACAATACAAGCAATTGGATTTTGATCTAACAGTTACAGACAGGAGGGCTCCTCTCAAGTTATAATAATTATAGCCCTTGGATCAAAATCTAACTGCCCGTATTGTGTGGTCAGCAGGATCCCAATATTTTTCCTCGGAGGGGATCCAATTCCAGTGTTCTGGTCTAAAATAATATCAAATGTTAGTTTTGTTATACATGATATTATATTATTTAATTGAGATGTTATTGTAGAGATCTACTCAATTCAATATTTTTCTTAAAACTCATTCGCCTGTAAAGTTAATTCTACTTTTTTCATATGTAGGTGCCTAGGTCAATTTTTTGTTGCCCAAACGCATGTGAATAACTAACTATACATATGTGACGTCCCATGTTTTTTTAGAGGCTTGAAATGACCTAAAGTGATTCACATATCAATGGCCAAAATATTGTATAAAAGCACAACTTCTAAAACAAAAATTTTATGGTACTAACATTCGAAATATTATATATATATATATATATGTATATATATATATGTATATGTATATATATATATGTATATGTATATATATATGTATATATATGTATATGTATATATATATATATATATATATATATATATATATATATATATGACTTGGCTACGTTGTGCAGCATGTGTGTGTGTATGTGTAGAAAGGGTAGCAACCTTACAAAAGGTTGTGTTTTATTCAACCTTTTAGAGTTGTATGTTTTTTTGAATGGTTACAAGTTTTGGTTAAAAGACATGATGCTTATTCAAATTGTATGAGTAGAATTAAAAGATATAATTAGTTAATATTTATTTTCTAAAAATTCTAAATAGAAGACATATCTTTTGAATCAACACTTTTAAGAAGAATTGTATATCTTCAACTAAAATGAATGGACTCGATGAACAGGTGTTTTAATGCCTATAAATAGCTATTGTGGCAAATAATGTTTCACACACAATTCCAGAAATTTATTTCTACATTCCTTGCTCTCTTCTCTCTCCATTACATTCATACAATTTCTTTCTAGTTATTTCTAAGGGAATATAATTCGGTTTTGCTAATCGAATATTTCATACTTTGTTGTATCTTGGAAGTGATTTGCCAAGAACCCTTTAGCAAACTCATTTGAGTAGGGGCAAATAACACTTTAAGGAAACGATTCAAGTCGTATCTCAAAGTCATTATTCGGATTATTCTCTATATTTCTACAATTTACTCTAACAATCTTAAAGTGTTGTTTTCGTCATGGAGAACAAGTCCAATAACATGGTTTTGAAGATTATAAATCAAGATATCTACAAGCTAGACAAATTTGATGGATCAAACTTCACCCGATGGAAGGACAAAATGCGTTTCAATCTTACTGTTCTAAATGTCATATATGTGTTGGACTCGAAATTGGAGCCTATTGGTCAACCAAGTGACAAAGACACGGACAACATAGTTGCTGATCGAAAGAAGCGTGAAAAAGATGGACACATCTTGAGCACATTATCTGATCGCTTATATGACATGTACGCACACATTCAATCTTCGAAGGAAATTTGGGAAGCACTTGAACATAAGTACACAACGAAGAAAAGAGGTACCAATAAATTTTTAATGTTCAAATATTATGAGTTTACTATGTTTGATAACAAACCCATCCTGGACCAAGTTCATGAATTATTGGTCTTGATCTCAAAGCTTCGTGAACTTAAAATAGTTATTTCGGATCCTATCATAGTTGGGGCTATTATGGCAAAATTACCCCAAACATGGAATAATTATAGAAAGAAACTTCTACACATGGTGGAAGATATTAGTTTGGAGGATTTTCAAAAGGGTATTCAAATTGAAGAGGAAACTTGAAATCGTGATAAGATTTTTGCAAATCAAGATTCCTCCAAAGTTCACATTCTCGAAGGAAACAAATACAAAAAGAACTTCAAAGTCAAAATTGACAAAGGGAAGTTTAAGAAGACCAATTCCAACAACAATCAAAAGAATGCAAATGGTGTCTGCTATCATTGTGAAAAGAAAGGCCATTACATTCGTGATTGTAGACACAGAAAAGCAAGTGAGGAATATGCCAATAAGACCAATAGAACAAATATGGTGGAAAATTCTAGAATTGATAACATTGTTGCAATGGTATCAATGATGCATATTGGCATGATTACCGAACTAAATATGGCAACGGCAATAAAATCCTTTGATTGGTGGCTCGACTCGGGGGCTACTATACATGTGTGCAATGACAAGGCACAATTCAAGACAAATGAAGCATCAACGGACAATCAAGAGGTTTTAATGGGGAATCATAATTCCGCCAAAGTTCTAGGAAAAGGAACCGTTGAACTTCAGTTTACTTCTGGGAAGAAATTGACGTTGCTTAATGTACTGCATGTTCAAAAAATTAGAAAGAATCTTGTGTCTACAAATCTATTATGTAAGAAGGGTATAAAGACTGTTCTAGAATCCAACAAGTTAATAATGTCAAAAAATGGAATGTTTGTTGGGAAGGGGTATTCTTGTGATGGGATGTTCAAACTAAGTATTAATAATAAAGTGAATTCTTCTACTTATATTGTTGAATCTTCATCTCATTTATGGCATTTACGTTTAGCACATGTAAATGTTAGATCTTTAAAATACATGCACACACTTGGTTTAATTGCTTGTAATGATGATTATAATGATAAATGTGAAACATGTATTCAAGCAAAAATGACTAAGAAACCTTTTCCAACTGCCAAAAGAAATACAAATTTATTAGACTTAATACATTCTGACATATGTGAATTTAATGGTGTTTTAACAAGAGGAGGAAAAAGATATTTTATCACATTTATAAACGATTGTTCTAAGTTCATTTATGTTTATTTATTGTCTAATAAAGATGAAGCTTTAGAGTGTTTTAAGTGCTATAAAGTTGAAGTTGAAAACCAAAAAGGAAGGAAAATTAAATGCCTTCATAGTGATAGAGGTGGTGAATATTTTTCACATGAATTTGATATTTTTTGTGAAGAGCATGATGCTATACATCAAAGAACTGCACTATATACACCACAACAAAATGGTTTGGCATAAAGGAAAAGTAGAATACTCACTGAAATGATTAATTCTATGATGATTAATACAAATACTCCAAAATATTTATGGGGTGAAGCATTGTTGACTGCATGTCATATACATAATAAAATTACATCTACAAAGACACGTGTGTCACCATATGGAATTTGGAAATGAAGAAAACTAAATTTGTCATATTTTAGAGTATGGGGTTGTGTAGCTTTTTATAAGGCACTCGATCCTAAGAGATCAAAGTTGGGTCCAAGAAGAATTAAAAGCATATTTGTAGGATATGTAGAAAATTCAAAGGCATATAGGTTGCTTAATTTAGACTCGAACACAATAGTTGAGTCTAGAGATGTCGAATTTATAGAAAATAAATTCTATAATGGCTACTCAATGTCTGGAAAAGAGAATGATCAAACATCTTTCTCTAATCCAGCTACTAATTTTTCTCAAGGTGAGAAAAGAAAATAGTCTGAAACTGTTATTGAACCAAGAAAAAGCCAAAGAGTAAGAAAAGAAAAGACTCTAAGCCCTGATTTTATTTCATCTCAATCTATTATATTTTTAATCGCAGGAAATAGAACAAAGGTTCTTAAGAAAATACCCATATTGTTGAATGTTGAGGATGATCCTAAAAGTCTAGAGATGTCGAATTTATAGGTTGCTTAATTTAAAGGCATATAGGTTGCTTAATTTAGACTCGAACACAATAGTTGAGTCTAGAGATGTCGAATTTATAGAAAATAAATTCTATAATGACTACTCAATGTCTGGAAAAGAGAATGATCAAACATCTTTCTCTAATCCAGCTACTAATTTTTCTCAAGGTGAGAAAAGAAAATAGTCTGAAACTGTTATTGAACCAAGAAAAAGCCAAAGAGTAAGAAAAGAAAAGACTCTAAGCCCTGATTTTATTTCATCTCAATCTATTATATTTTTAATCGCAGGAAATAGAACAAAGGTTCTTAAGAAAATACCCATATTGTTGAATGTTGAGGATGATCCTAAAAGTCTAAGTGAAGCAATGACTTCAAGAGATGCAACTTTTTGGAAAGAGACTATAGATGATGAATTTGAATCATTAATATCTAATCAGACTTGGGTTTTAGTAGATTTGCCCTAAGGATCAAAAGCAATAGGTTGTAAGTGGGTATTTAGAAGAAAATATAATACAGTTTATTTAGACATTTAAAGCCAGGTTGGTTGCCAAGGGTTTTAAGCAGAAAAAGGGAATAGACTATTTCGATATATATGCACCAATAGCTAGGCTCACATCAATTAGAATATTGTTTGCATTGACATCAAATGGATGTGAAAACAGCATTTTTAAATGGTGATTTGGATGAAGAAGTCTATATGGAAAAATCGGAAGGGTTTGTTCTCCCTGGGAATGAAAAGAAGGTTTGTAAATTAGTAAAGTCGTTATATGGATTGAAGCAAGCACCAAAATAATGGCATGAAAAGTTTGATTTTGTCATTTTATCATACGGATTTGGACATAACAGTGCTAATAACTACATATACTCTAAATTCACAAATGATTATAGTGTTGTTATATGTTTATATGTTGACGACTTGCTAATTTTTGGTACAAACATGAAAGGTGTATCTGAAACTAAAGAGTATCTAAATTCAAAATTTAAGAAAAAGGACTTGAATGTAGTAGATACTATCTTGGGAATTATAGTAAAGAAGCATAGTTGGGGTTATGTTTTGTGTCAGTCACATTATATAGAAAAATTGCTTCTTAAGTTTAAGCATCTACAAATAAAAGAAGCAAATACCCCTTATGACCCTAGTGAGACTTTGTTTAATAATTCTAGTAGGTCCATTGCACAGCTTGAGTATGTTAGTGTAATCGGAAGTTTAATGTATGTCGTGCATTGTATCAGGCCAAATATCGCATTTTGTAGTAAGCAAACTTTTTAGATACACTAGTCATCCAGGTACTGCTAATTGGAAAGCAATAAATAGAATTTTTTGTTATCTTAAAAGAACTATTAACTCGAGTTTAACTTACTATGAGTTTCTAGCAGTACTTGAAGGATATTCAGATGCAAATTGGATAACAAGTGCTAATGATAATAAGTTTACATAAGGATGGATTTTTACAATTGCCGAATGAGCAATTTATTGGCCTTCGAAGAAGCAAACATGTATAGTACATTTAATTATGAAATCTGAATTTATAACATTAGCGGCAGCAGGTAAAGAAGCGGAATGGATTAGAAATTTGTTATTGAAAATAAAGTTGTGGCCATAACCAATGCCATCCATTTCTTAATACTGTGATAGTGAGGCTACATTGTCTAGAGCATACAATAAGGTATATAATGGAAAGTCTAGGCATACTAGCTTGAGACATGAATATGTCAAACAATTAATAACTGATGGAGTTATTAATATTGTTTATGTTAAATCAAGTAATAACTTGGCAGATCTGTTAACGAAAGCACTTTCAAGAGCTTTGGTAGTTAGTATATCTAGTGGAATGGGGCTAAAACCCTTTACTGAAAATTAGCCACCAATAATGGTAACCCGACTTTGTCTAAAACATCACTAGTTTAAAAGTTTAATGGGTAATAACAAGTTATTGATAAGAGGTTGCGAAAGCACTGAAAATTAATATATAGCTCGTTCTAGGATGATCAGTGAAAGACTGCTATGTTTAGCAGGATGAGTTTTATCTCTTAATAAGGTTATTTGTAGTTATGTTTATAGTAGCAGGGACATGGGAAGTAACCTTACCTATATGAACATAAGAAGTGGTGCCGCTTCTACCAAGAGTTGAGTTTTCTCTTGTAAATGTTCATAAAACTAGGATGAAGCACAAGGCCATAATAGTGCTTAATTAGTTCAGAAATTTCTTTAAGAAAATAAGACATAATCATGTGTGTAGTGATTCCAGTTTTAACATAAGAATAGGTGGTTTAAACTTAGGTCACCATCAATGCCTAAAATATTGCTGATATCGGAAATATCGGTAGTCCAAAAACACGGAAATTTCGATGGAAATATCGGGATATTATCGATATCGATAAAAATTGAAAAAAAACCACGGAAATTGTAAGAAAAACTTGGAAATTTTTATTGAAACTTTGTAGGATGTTTATTTAGTCAATTATCTATTAGTTTATCACAAAAAATTGGAAGGAAATGCATTGCATGATGGATTTAACTGATTTAAGTTGATTATATAGCGAGCTGGCAAACATTGTGAGTGTAGAAAATATGTAGTAATTAATGAAAGAAGTTTAAACACACCACAATCATTTATATATAATGAATTAGTACAATATTTTACACTTTATACATTGCATAGTAAGATACACGAGTGACTTAGTACCACATAGAGTTCCTATGAGGTTCAAAATTTTCATTATCTTCATCATCTCTATGTGTAGAGTAAGTGTATTGTGAAAAGTAGTCATCAAATGATAAATCCCCAAAATAGTTTTGCATGTAATTGTTAACATGCGACCCATATGAATCCGAGATTGGTTGACGTTATCCATAAACAAAATCATTTGAAGATTGAGTCTCGGATTCTTTCCATGAGTCGCTTGATTCCATCCCAACAAGAATGGGACATGAAGGGTAGGGAAATTGTTGGTTATGAGTATAACCATATTTAATACTTCCCACTCCAACAGAGTCTGAAATTATAAATAACGAGTCATCTTCTTGACTTGAAAAAGTCCCATTGGCTCTTTCTCTACGAGTATAGTCCTTCCCTATGGCACCAATTCCTGGTCCTGCCCGCCTACTGCCATGGTCCTCATCCTGTGTTGCATGTATGAAGTTTGCCTCACCAGTGAAGCGGCTCATAAATCCGGAAGGTGGTCCAACATAGTTTCCATATCCACCACTACCTCCAACTCCACTATATCCTTCATCATTTCCACCTCCGGTAGTAGGTGAGTCTCCTGATCTTGTACTAGAGCTATCATTAGTATCAACAAGATCTTGTGGCTGTGTAGAATTGAAAGAATGTGGAATTCCAGTGTTTCTTGGTCTTGGGCGCAAAAGTTCTTCCAAAGAGTCAGCGCTGCTAGTTCCCACCTTCTCCTCTAATACTATTTTTATATTTATCCCTTCATTACGTGCTTCTTCAGCAACTCTTAAAGCTGGGTTGCCTTCATCATCATCTAAATGAAGAGGTCTAATCAATTGATAAAGTTGGTTACCCTCTGTATTATCATCTTCAACAACAATATCAAACACATATAGTGGGTCACCACAGTTGACATGATCTATTTCTGCTTCCTTATCTCGAATTTGAAGCTTCATGTTGTAATAGTAATAAACTAATTTTTCCAACCTACTATGAGCCAACCTATTTCTTTGTTTTGTGTGTATGAGTGCAAATGTACTCCAATTTCTTTCACAAGCAGATGAGGAAGCTGTTTGTGATAATACTTTGATTGCTAACTTTCTCACAGTTGGTGCATCAGTCCCATACATGATCCACCATTCAGCTATAATGATAAACAATGTTGATAAGCCTAATAACTCCAACAAATTCTATTATAAACTAATAGTGAAATATGTTTACACTCACTAAGAGACATTTTTGTTCGAGTAGCAACTGATGTTGGTTCTCCAAAAGTTCTTCTTGCATCTTTAAACCATGTTAGCTGAATTCAATAAATCGTGTTAGTTTAATCCAACAATGTAATTATTATAATTTAAGTAATTGTGTACCTCATTTCCAAATTGGCCAACTGCTGGTGATGCAGGATCTAATTTAGAGTAGACATTATGTACAACACGTATAAGGGTACCATCATCTCCAACACCGGGTCTGTATTGGTATCGAGGATTCAAATAATATGCTATTCAAAGAAACACATACTCTAATAAGATAAATAATACTTATGCAACTAAAGAAATGAATTGCAAATTATGACATAATTTATACCTGCTGCATACAAATCGTGGTATAATGTTTTATACCATCGGTCATCAATTATCTTTATGACCCACCTTGCACCATGTTTTCTTTCCGAGTCCTCCTTCACTACATGCATCAACTCATATATTGCTCCCATAGTAGGATACATTATGTGTCAATGATCCGTAAAACTTTGTAAAGAGGTTCAAACAGTTGGCACACATGTTCTGATTGAGTCCAGAAAGCATGATCAAGCACTATACTTTCCACCATACGACCTGCATTTGAGCGGCTGAAATTGTGGTTAGCCCAATCGTCACTAGTGAATAGTTACTTCAACCCTGCTTTCTTATTAAGTAGGCTGTTTAATGCAATATAGTTGGTGGCGAATCGAGTGGCAGCTGGACGAATAATTTCTCCTTTGCAAAATTCACGAATCTTTGCCAACAACCAACCGTGATTGTAAATATAATTTATGATCGTTCTAGCTTTTTTTACGACATTAGCAATATTCTTTCTCTTCCCCATGGCCTCAAACATGAGATCAATACAATGTGCTGCACAAGATGTCCAAAACACATTATGATGCTTCATTAACTTTTTTCCAGCTTTGACAAATGCAGAACCGTTGTCGGTCACGACTTAGACAACATTATGCTCTCCCATCTCCATGATTACATCCCTCAATAATTTGTAAATATACTTATAGTTCTTTATATGGTCTGAAGCATCAATGGACTTCAAAAAAATTGTCTTTCCCTTGGAGTATACCATGAAGTTTATGATAAACAATCTGGTCGGGCTAGTCCATCTGTCACACATAATTGTGCAACCATTAGTTTCCCACTTTGACCTCAACTTGTTAACATACTCGCCAATGTCTTTATACTCCATTTCCAAATATTTGTTTCTTACCTCATAGGGAGTGGGAGGTTGTACTCCAGCACCGGCATGTTGACATCCTAATACCATATTTTTGAAATGATGTGCTGATGCCCTCTCAGTAAGGACATTTTCGTAGATAAAGAACTTACTAATTAGACGCCACATTCCCTTCTTCATATTACCTCTAGTTAAATAACTCCAAACACTCTTTTGACGTGCTTTGGATGACTTATATAGACTTGGAGCTATTGGTGGTGTTGGTTGTGATTCTCTAACACTTGCTCTCCGTCTCATTTGTGCACCACCACTTGTCCCGGAACCTTGTGCTCTATTAGAAATTTTATGAAGGTGTTCTCTTTCCCATGCTGACTGTTTTGAGGCACGTAATGCTTGTTTGAAATTGTCTCATTCTTCAGATCCCATGTCATCATCACATTCGTCCTCATCGTCATCATCATCACTGTCAACCGCTTGGCCAATGACTTCTCCTCGTAGCCCAACTCGAATATTTTCCATTCCATGTGTTTTCTTTTCCTTCTGGTGTTTTTTATTGTTTTAATAATGTGGTGATGAATTCCTTCACTTCTGGGGGGACATTATCGCATCGTTGGACATTATTTCCTGGATCTAATCCACTAAGATGGTACTTAAGTCGTGTCACTCCGCCACTCTTCATTACCCGACCACAATATTTGCAAATTGTGCCATGTTTGTTTCCGTCTATTGGGTCTCCATGTTCCCAAGCTGGATCACGTTTAGTTACTCCACTAGACATCTTAAACGTACCTATATTTATTTTTCATGGAAATTAGGCAATTATTTTTTGGCCAAAAAATATAGTAGTGACGGTTATATAAGAGAACCTAAATAATAAAGTTACTCTACAGAAGAATTAAATAGGAAGTAAAGAAAATGATTGTAATAATATGGAATAATAAAACCTAATATTAATGAATAATAATCCAATTTGATAATAAAATAATAAATAACATTAAACATATTAAAATTACCCTAGGGAATAATTATACAACATTACTTAATTACTTCAAAAAATTAACATGCAAGTATTATTTGGTTCTTAGATCACATGTACGGGTCCACACAAATTTTTTTGTTGTTGTATAAATTACAATAATATAAATATAAGTTTGTAAACTTACCTTAAATATGGAACCCTTTGTGTAAAGGGCAAATAGAATCTACGTGGAGCCGTGGACTGACAATAAAATAATAATTACACAAATGTAACAAATCTGGAACTTTCGATGTCGTACGTAGCAGCAAAACCTCGACGATCCTCTGCAGCTTGCTGTTTGTGAATAAATGAGAGAGAAAGAAGGTATTTAACATTTAATTTGAAGTGGCGCGAGCTGTAGATCCATTTATTCAGTTTGAAGCTCTGAAAGGGCTCTTGAAAGGCTCTGAAAGGACTAAGGGAAGAAGAAGAAACGAAAAGGTGTAATAGAGGTTTTTTAATTTTCGAAGGGTCAAAAAAGGTGTGATAATCTGATACTCCGAATGTGAAAGAGTTGGAAGTGGCACACGGTTTTGAATATGAAACCACGGACCACCACTACTTTTTGTCTTGTCAAAAGTTGTCAAAAGTTTCAAAAGTTGGGCCGTTTGGGGGATTTATATTATATATATATTATATATTATATTATGTGTTATCATAACACACACACACACACCGACACATACACACACACACACACTGAATTATTATGTTTATTTTATCGATATTATCCCGATATTATCGATATTATCCCAATATTATCGATACTATCTATAATATCCCGATATATTGACGAAAATAAAGTGGATATATGTGAAAATATCACCCTCTAAAAAAATGATATTATCGGCAAAATATCGCCGATAATATCGATATTTTAGACCTTGGTCACCATCACATTCGTTATAACTTTGAATTACTTACACTAATTAAAGGTTTAATTTGAAAGACACATTTATTGTATGCATGATTATATCAGTATGTTTGTAGTTAATTATAAAGAGAGAAATGTTTTTATATTATTGAAATTGGGAAGGATTGTTAGAGATTTCAATAATAAATTATATATATATATATATATATATATATATATACACACACACATATGACTTGGCTGCGTTGTGAAACATGTGTGTGTGTATGTGTAGAAAGGGCAGCAACCTTACAAAAGGTTGTGTTTTATTCAACCTTTTAGGGTTGTATGTTTTTTTGAATGGTTGCAAGTTTTGGTTAAAAGATATAATTAGTTAATATTTATTTTCTAAAAAATCTAAATAGAAGACATGTCTTTTGGATCAACACTTTTAAGAAGAGTTGTATATCTTCAACTAAAATGAAAGGACTTGATGAACGGGTGCTTTAATACCTATAAATACCTATTGTTGTCACATCCCAGCCCGGGCGCAACCACCTCCCGGGCCCGCTCCACCACCGTAGCACGATATTGTCCGCTTTGGGCCCCGACCACGTCCTCACGGTTTTGTTTCTGGGAACTCACGAGCAACTTCCCAGTGGGTCACCCATTATGGGAGTGCTCTAGCCCCCTTCTTGCTTAACTTCGGAGTTCCAACGGAACCCGAAGCCAGTGAGCTCCCAAAAGGCCTCGTGCTAGGTAGGGATGAGAATATACATTTAAGGATCACTCCCCTGGGCGATGTGGGATGTCACAATTGTGGCATAATGTTTCACACAATTTCATAAATTTGTTTCTACATTCCTTGTTCTCTTTTCTCTCCATTACATTCATACAATTTCTTTCTAGTTATTTCTAAGGGAATATAATTCGGTTTTGCTAATCAAATATTCTATACTTTGTTGTATTCTGGAAGTGATTTTCCAAGAACTCTTTAGCAAACTCACTCGAGTGGGGGCAAATAACACTTTAAGGAAACAATTCAAGTCGTACCTCAAAGTCATTATTCGGATTATTCTCTATATTTCTACAATTTACTCTAACACTATATGTACTTTAGGCCACTGCAGAAAATTAACTTCTAAGATGTGACTTTTTGGCTAATAGTTCAGGTGGGCCCTGTTTACTTTCTAGATTTCTAGAGAGCCACTAGGAGTTCCTTTCTCCATACATAGGAGCTTCTAGATAAATCTCTATCTTAGGAGATTGATAAAGAACATGATTGGTGTTGATTTTTTTTTGAAATCTTCCCTAAATTTTAGTTAAAAATTCATTTAAGAAGCCGATTGAAGATGATTGCACTAACATGCGTCAAAAGAAAAGAAACTACCAAACCCTTTTTGCCATTTCCTTAGTTTATTGCGTTTTGATCGATTTTATCTGTGCCATCTTTTTGCCATTTCCTTAGTTTATTGCGTTTTGATCGATTTTATCTGTGCCATCGAGTGCTTGTTTTTATGCTTTGTTCCAAATGTGTTCGTGTCCACGTATAAAAAGCAATATGTATCATTTGTCACTGATTAACCTATAGAAAATTATTACGAAACCAAATGATTAAATTATAAATGTAAAAAAATCAAAAGCAAGTATGGAAAGGAGAAAATGTAGGGAGGATTGATGGTATAAATTTGAGGTATATGTTATGTAGGTAGGGCCGTCTCTGAGATTTCGGAGGTCCGTGCAAAATTTATAAAAAGGGCCTTTCTTATAAGACAATTTTCAAAAAAATTGAACAAAGTATTGATGCTAAAAATCACTAATGAAACAAACTTTGTGCTTCTTTTTCTTTAACAAAGAACTTGTCAATATGGATGAGAAATACCTAAATCTTCAAATTCCAACTCAAGATATTTAAATTAATAAATATCTTATTTTAATCAAAGTATGCATCACTCTGATCACTTGAATTATATCTGTGATATGAAAATTTCTCTTCAATTGCATGAAATTATGAATGAGAAGTACAAAAGAAAAAAAATCATTATGGATTAGAAATACCTAAATCTTCAATTTTCAACTCAATATATTTAAACTAGTAAATATCTTACTTTAATCGAAGTCTACACCACTCTGATCACTTGAAGTCTCTGTAATAAAAATTTATCTTCAATTGCATGAAATTTATGAATTAGGGTTTAATGGTTTTATACGATAAAGAGCAATGGAGAGAGAGGGGGTGTCAGTCTGGTGTGAGAGAGAAAAATAGATTCTAACTCTTAATTAGACCCGACAGTTTCTTACACGACATGGTGACACGACATGAAAATAACGGGTTTCGGGTCAACACGATAACTAATCAGGTCATTATCGGGTGACCCACGGATATACACGCGGGTAACACGTGGGTAACTCATTTCGACCCGTTAAGAAAAATAAATTATAATTTTAAAGTTTAATTACTAAAAAAATTATTATAAAATACAACAGCCATATTGTATATATTGGTATATTCTATATTAAATATATTTTTTGTATTATTATTCTATATAAGTTAATAAAAATTAAGTTTTATTCATTTATTTATTTTTATTATTAGAGTTTTTTATTATCATTAATAGGATAAATTTTAGTTAACATGTTGTTGTCCAAAATTAAAATCAACTAGTATAGTATTAGTATAGGCAATAACACATCCCTACAAGTATGAAAAATGTGAAAGAATATATAAACACTTGTGATTCATCCACAAGTAGACAATGGTTACCCTTACATTATCGTTTAGATTTTTAAAACCCTCAAAACCGTCATGGATAGTATTTTTTATTTGAGTGTAAAAGTAATAAAATTAATAATAATTATTGTAGAAATGTAAGAAATGTAAAATATATATATATATATATATATATATATATATATATATATATATATATACAATCACTCGTAGTGACAAACTTTACAATTTTCGTGAAAGGGTCAACTTCAAAATCCGACACTATAATCTTGTTTGGGCCTAAAATAATGGTTTGGGCCGAGCAAGAAGTGTTTCTCGGCCCAGAGGCTTAGTTGCAAAGGTGCTATGGGATATTCAGTTGTGGGCCGGCCAAGTCCTGCTAGGAAAAGGAGTTGTCCAGATGGAGATAAAGGAAGCAAAGTTTATTCATTAAACGGACGAAGAATCCCAGTGCAAAAGGGAGTATCGACGAGTCTAGGATACAGAGGCGAGTAAGAACATGGCCGGAAGAGGGGGTTAGGTTCAAAGTCCTAATAAAAGAATGAGTGGCCGAGATAAAGACTAATTGAGGTAAGGAGTCCTAGTCCGAGTAGAGTTATGATTCGGTCAAATGAGGTTCAGCTACTATAAATACAGAAGTAATGGCAACGGGAATGGGACCTCCAACTCAACACTACCCTGCGCAATTTCTCGCTCTACGCGAAACCTTTCAACACCCTTGAGATTTTTATTTTCTTTTTATGCCTTCACACCTTTAGTTTAGATAAACAACATTGTGAAGGCAACCAGTGACATCTTCAGTTTGGATAAACAGCACTGTTGTCGTAGAATTAGTCGTCCTTGAAGCACCTTCAGTTTGGATAAACAGCACTGCGTCGAGGTCAACTGGTTATCTATCCAAGTCTCGGCCGATAAGGGTTTTCGGATCCTTGTATACAGAGGTCATCTTATCAGCCTTCTCGGCGAAGTGAGGTGTTACTAATTGTTGGACTCGGCGCCTCAAATGTTGAGTTGTTTTATGATCGCATACTCACAAGGGGGTTTCAGAGTTCGGCACTTGGACGGCCGAACCACATTCACCGTCAAAACCTTCATCTGCTTTGAGTATCTGTGCCCCTATACTCTAGTATCAATTCGGCGTGAATTCACCTTCACAATACAGTTACTGTGACCGAGTCGGACGACGACAAGCCGTGAACTTTGTAATTGGTAGCCTTGTCTTCAGGCTTGAGGACCTAGAGGCCGAGATGCGTTCATTTCTCAGCCGCAGTCGCAAGACACAGGAGTCAGTTGCGCGCATCAACACAACACATCAACATTTTTACTCCCCGGCCAAGCTCGGCCGACGAGTTGGCACGCCCCGCACATATTTGAAGGACATAGTTAGCTTGTTAACTATTCGACCTGCGTGCCGTGTAGGCAGGTAGTTTTTGTAGACAACAAATCCATAAACCTTAAATTTGTATTTAATAGTCAACTGTCACTTAGGCTTTATTCTTTATATTGAATTTCATTTTTTAAAAAAAATATTTTTGAAAACATGATCTTTTAACGGTTCAGATCTTTGATGTCACGTCCTAATATTTATAGCTAATTAAAATATGAGTTGATATTATATAGTTGGTAGAGACTTTATAAACACCAATCAATATTTTCACTAACGGTAAAACTCTGAACATAATATCAATGATCTGAGCCTTTCATCTTCCTGTATCCTCTAATAGATCATGTTTTCAAAAAATAAAATCTGAAGAAAAAAAAATTGGTGAGAAAAATGAAACATAAATGTAAACAACAATCGACGGTTAAATTTTGATCTATGATTTATATGATTGTAGTGGCACATTTCAAAGTTAAGCCCTTCACGAAAGTTGTACAGCTTGTCATTATAAGTGTTTACATATATTGTTTCGATATTTTTCACACTTCTACATTAATTAAAAAACTATTAAAGACTTTGCTTAAACAATAGTCATGGGATAAATAAGAGAGAGTGCTAATGTAGAAAGCCTCACTGAAAATATCATCAATATAACTCTTGAAGACAATATATCAAGCCAGAGTTCCAATACCGTTTCTCATGGTGATTGATGAAAATTGAAGAGTTTGATGTAAGAAAATATGCAAGGTTCCAAACTTTGAAACAGAACTCCCTTAATTTTGCAAATTTTTTGAACATTTGATAGTTTGTAATATCCTAACATTTGTTTTTTTATTTATTATACTCTTATTTTGGGTATGTAAATATGTAATAATTGAAAAACAAATGCGTCTTTATGTTTTAAATGTGATAATATGGTATGTATATACTTATTTAGTATTATGTTTTTCTTTTGATTATTTATTGGTTTAAAATATATTTTCCTGAACGGGTAACAGGTCGGGTCATATTACCTACTAATATTATCGGGGTTGGGTCATTTTACCCGTTTATTTTAACAAGTCTTACATGACACACCCCGTTAAGATATCAGATACGACACGAAAACAATACGAATACGAGAAACACGACACGAATGCCAAGTGTCTTAATTGATAACCTTTTCTATTGCTTTATAATAATACTTATTTGAATCGGATTTTTGTAGGCATGTAGACTTTTTTGATGTTTGTGGGGTCTGCTAGCATTTTTATTTTTTATTTTTGCTCTGATTAGTATTTTATATGTTATTTATAGGGGTGGGCACGGTGTGGTTGGGTGCGGTTTCGAGTAAAACCGCAACCAAAACTGAAACTTTTTGCAGTGCGGTTTTGAAGCTAAAATCGAAATGAAACCAAACCGTTTGGTTCGGTTCGGTGTGATTTCAATCGGTTTCGGTTTGATTTTTGAGAAAAAAATGTACAATTTAAAATATACACCTATTATGCATAAGACCGTCAAACCTGCATGACATCTCTACCCCTAATAGACCACTCCTCATATTTAGCTTATAATTCCTGGGTGGTACGTTCTAGCCATTTGGACTTGGTGATCTTATGACAACTCTTACCATATATATCCTTGTTTGTTTTTATTTTATAATTCTTTTTTGGGTGTTATATGTTTAGGTTGAGCACCCTTCTGCATTGCGCTCATTTTATCGGATGATGAAAGCAGCAAAAGGAAAGAGGATGGTTGTTTTCCTAGACTACGATGGGACCCCTTCAAGTTTCACCAATTGTTGATGATCCTGACCGTGCCTTCATGTCCGATCTCTAATGAGATCAGTCTTTAATTTTCTTGATAACAACATTCATGTTTTTACATATGACTCAATCTACCCTAATTATATTGACTATGTTACATATGACTCAATCTACCCTAATAATTAGTGTAGTAATGTAGTTGAACTAATTAAAAGTTAGGGTAAATTACACCATAGCCCCTCAGGTTTGAGGTCTATTACAACCTCATACAACATCTTTAAAACATTTCACTTTCATACCTTAAGTACTATTTTATTTCAATTTCATACAGCCGTTACATTTTCCATCCATTGAACCGTTAAGTGCTGACGTGGCCGCCACATATATGCCACGTGGCTGCCAAATGTCTGCCACGTGGCATATAAAAATAATTTTTTATTTAAAAAACCTAAATTTTCTCAACCAAAAAAAAAATTGGGTAAATTACACCATACCCCCTCAGGTTTGAGGTCTATTACAACTTCATACAACATCTTTAAAATATTTCACTTTCATACATCTAGTACCATTTTATTTCAAAATAACATCTCCGTTAGATTTTCCGTCCATTGGTCTATTAAATGTTGACGTGGCTGCCACATTTATGCTGATGTGGCTGCCACGTGACAATTTTTTTTTAATATTTTTAAAACCCTGAATCTTCTTAAAAAAATATTTTTAAAAAAAACCTGAAATCGTCTTCCCCGACTCACCCCTTCTTCTATCCATCATCACCCCCCCCCCCCCAAAATCCCACCCGAGCCACCCCTTTCTCCCATCCCCCATCACCCACCCCCAAAAATTCCACCTGAGATTAGATGGATCTACTACAAAATGGTACTGGATGTATGAAAGTGAAATGTTTTAAAGATGTTGTATAGAGTTGTAATAGACCTCAAACTTGAGGGGGTATGGTGTAATTTACCCAATTTTTTTTTTTGGTTGAGAAAATTTGGGATTTTTAAATTAAAAAAAATAAAAAATTATTTTATTTGCCACGTGGCAAACATTTGGCAGCCACGTGGCATATATGTGGCGGCCACGTCAGCACTTAACGGTTCAATGGATGGAAAATGTAACGGCTGTATGAAATTGAAATAAAATAGTACTTGAGGTATGAAAGTGAAATGTTTTAAAGATGTTGTATGGGGTTGTAATAGACCTCAAACCTGAGGGGCTATGGTGTAATTTACCCTAAAAGTTAAAACATAACATTCAAAATATCTGGTGCGATTTCGGTGTGGTGCGGTTTTGAAAACCCAAAACCGAAACCAAATTGTTTTCTTTGCCGTGGTTCAATTTTGAAACCGCAACCGTTTCAAAACCGCAAAACCAAACCGTTCGGTGCGGTTCGAAGGCTTTAGGGCTATTAATAGAATCCAGTCTTCACAACTCCAACAAAATTAATATGTGTCATAAACTCAACTCATCCTCGACTATTTTTGCAAAATTAGTTTTGAAACTATAAATAAAATCAATTTATATCCTTTATTATTAGAATGAGAAAATTGTAGCAATGTGCAGTTATGATCATTTTCGTACTCTGTTAAAACTTCTGTCAAAATGAGTTATGTGCCACGCACATGATGCTTAATCAAAGGGCAAATATGGAAAATTAAATGAGAAAAATTGTGGTAAATGTCCCTCAATTTCAACGTAATTAGAGCAATAGTCCCTTAACTTTAACCCATTGGAACAATGATCTCTCAATTTTAACCCATTTTTAGCAATGGTCTTTCCACCATGACTTATTTTAACAGAATTCTGACAAAATTGACGAAAATGATCATAGCTACACATTTTGATGAGTTAAGAAACCAATGGTCATGGATTGTTAGTTAAATGACCATTGCTCTAATTGAGTTAAAGTTGAGAGACCATTGCTACAATTTACTCTGCTAGAATTAGTTCAACTTATCCTCGACTATTTTTGCAAAATCAATTCAATTCATCTTCTATCATTTTTGCATAATTAGACCAACCCGTGTTTGACTATTTTTTGCAGAATTAGTTTAATTAGTCATTGACCATTTTTGCAGAATCAATTTAACCCATCCTCAACCATTTTTGTAGAATTAGTTCAACCCGTCTTCGACCATTTTTGCTGAATCAGTTTAACCCGTCTTTGGTTATTTTTGCATAATCAGTTCAACCTGTCTTCAACAATTTTTGTTCAATTAGTTCAACACGTCTTCAATCATTTTTGCAGAATCAGTTCAACCCGTCTTTGGCTATTTTTACAAAATCAGTTCAACTCATCATCGACTATTTTTGTATAATCAGTTTAATCCGTCTTCGGACATTTTTGCAGAATCAGTTCATTTTGTCCTCAATCATTTTTGCAGAATCAGATCATTTTTACAAAATTAGTTCAACCTATCCTTAACCATTTTTGCAGAATCAGTTCAATCAATCCTCGAACATTTTTGCAGAATTAGTTTAACCCGTCTTCGATCATTTTACAAAATTAGTTCAATCAATTTTCTATTACAAAATGAAAATTTGAAGAACCCAAACATAAAATTTTAAAATTCAATCAATTCAACCCCCAAAAAAAAATATTGAGGTTCTTAGAGTTGTTATTTCCTAATGTTCGGGTGTGTCATCGCCATCCTTTGTTTGAATTTGAGTAAAAAAAAATTAAAGAGAAAGAAAAACGAAAAGGCCATATAAGAAGAAAGTAGGGGCAAGGAGAGAATCCACTTAATAAAATTGTTCAACGACAACAGTAAGGGAATAGAAGGAAAGTTCCCTTTTGCCTTGCAATTTCTCAACATTAATAACCCAGTAATCAACTTGCTTCAATAACTCTTCTTGTGCTTTCTTCGTATTAATGCTAATGAAGCTCTTTTCTTTTTTTTTCTTGGTATTCTAATATAAATTTGTCCAAAATATTTTCTGGTGGTCAAATGTAGAAGTAGGCTATCAGATGAGTAGAGAGAGAATGAGAAAGAAAGAAAAATCGGGCCAATATTTATGGAAGATAAGGGGGATAAAAGATGAATGAGATAGAAGTTTGAAAAGACTTTACCACTATAAAGGGCATTTTTGTCATATCCTGGCCCGGGTGGGACCACTTCCCGGGCCCGCTCCACCACCGTAGCACGATATTGTCTGCTTTGGGCCCCAACCACACCCTCACGGTTTTGTTTCTGGGAACTCACGAGCAACTTCCCAGGAGGTCACCCATCCTGGGATTGCTCTAGCCCTCTTCTCGCTTAACTTCGGAGTTCCTAAGGAACCCGAAGCCAGTGAGCTCCCAAAAGGCCTTGTGCTAGGTAGGGATGAGAATATACATTTAAGGATCACTCCCCTGGGCGATGTGGAATGTCACAATTTTCGTAACTTAAACTCCATAGAAAAAAAAGGGAACAATGTCATCTTTTACATGTATTAACTTTTATCTCTCTTTGAAACGTTTAAAAAATGTTGTCTCATTATAAAAATTAAGTATTAAAAGTGTACTGTGTGTGTAATTTTTCTAATTTAATACCCAAATAAATTAATAATATTTGGAATAATATTTTTGGCTAGTCCCAAATTAGAGATAACGTATTAAAATAATAAGTCGCTAAATTTATAAGATAGTGTATTTTAAAAATGAGAGTTTTACCTATAGAGGCAAAAACATAAAATACCTATCATATATCATAGAACTCTACTAGTTTTTAATCATTTAAAGGAGAGACATAAGTACAAACTCCAACAAACCTAGCCAAAAAACAAGCAAACCAAAATTTTAAAATTCTAGTCATGCCCCTAATAGACTTGTCCAAAACTATATCATCTATAAAAACTTCAAACTAATTTTAGATTCGTAAAAACTAATTTATACAAGATCAGTTTCACAATTCATGCACTTCTGCTAGATCAATTCATAATTTTCTAAATTTTCTTCACTTTTGCAAGATCAATTTCACAATTTATGCACTTTTGTATGATCAGTTTCAAAATTCTTACATCTCTACAAGAGTTATTCAAAATTCCAACAATTCTGCAAGATCAATTTAAAATTCATGCACTTTTGCAGATCAGTTTCAAAATTCTTACATCTCTACAAGAGCTATTCAAAATTCCAACAATTCTGCAAGATCAATTTAAAATTCATGCACTTCTACAATTACAATTTCAAAATTTTAGCACTTCTACAAGATAAGTTTAAAAAATTCATGAATTCAAAGCATCAAAACCTCAAAATCAAATACATTTAGAAAAATAATATAACTAAAAACCAAAAATTAAAAAAAAATCTTAATGCTCCTCATAAGAAGAAATGCTCATAAGTTTAGGGAACAAGGCGAAAAAGAAGAGGAGAGAGAAAATTATGAAGAAGTAGGAGAGAGAAGGAAGAAGAAGGAGGAGGAGAGAGAAAGAAAAGAAAGAGGTTGGAAGAAGAATGAGAGGAAAGGAGAGAAGTATAGAAGAAAAAAGAGGAGAGAGAAAAAAAAATACAAACTCATCTTCAAACATAAAGCGTAAAATTGTAAATTCAAAGGCAATTAAAAGGACAACCATTAAATAAATAAAAAAAACTCTCTTTCTCTCTCTCTCTCTCTCTCTCTCTCTCAATATAATCTTATAATTTGGCTTTATGTGTAATTTTTTTTAAAAAAAAGTCATATAGGTCCCACAGAATATACAATTAATAATTTCCTGATATGTAGTGCTTATGATTCGACTATGAAGCCTTCTAAGATGCAGTGGCGGAGCTAGAATTTTCAGTGAGGAGGGGCCTCTCATAAAGTTTTTTGTTTTTTTAAATTTTTTTAAGCAGATGGTATTTACAAAGCTAATATTATATATATATATATATATATATATATATATATATCAAAATCAAATGTTCAAAACAACATATGCACATATAATATTACATACTCACAAAAATTATAATTGTTCTTGACGAGTTTTTATATTTTAAAATCATTTTATTATAACCCCGTTGCCTATACTATTAAACTCAATGAGATAAATAAAAACTTTACGAACCATAACTCTCATATAATGTGTAGAATAGAGCAGAAACAATAGAGAAACAATGAAATTTAAAACTTATTTGTTGAATAAATTTCGAATTTCGGATTATAAAATGTATGAGATATCAAAAAGAAAAGGGGAATTTTTTTAAATTTTCATGATTAAAATTGAATGTTTTATATTTAAAGATCGGTGAAATATTGCTTTGAGTTTAAATGCTATTAATTTGTGTCAAGGAGATAGAAAAAAATATTAAAGCTAATTGGGAGATGGGGTTATGCTTGAAACTTGGAAAGCATAACTTGAAGCAATAGAAAGATGCATAATTCCCATATATATATATATTTGTTTTAGAAAGCAAGCAATAGAGAGATGTACAATTCCCTAATATATATATATATATATATATATATATATATATATATATATATATATTTGTTTTAGAAAGCCAGGATAGGCCCATGCAATCTCTGGTCATTTACTCCCTCCGCCAGTGCTAAGATGGGTGCATTTTTATCTTTGTTCGTTTCATCTTGAAATTGATGTCACATTGGATCTCATCTCTAACTTTTCTTAACATGATGAGAAGTTCTAGTGTGGTTTTCTCATATTGCAACAACAAATTATTCAATGTCATCACTGGTTTGAGAGTTCATTGTTTTTTTGGCGAAATGGGCTCCATAACATGGCTTTTGTTTATTTAAATAGAGTTTCTGCTTGGTTAATGCTCATGAAATGAAATAATAGTACATTAAACAATGTACAATCTATTTTTGAGATAAACAAGTAGATTTACTTGGTTAAACAAATACATAGAACTGTTAATTTATAAAACGAGAAACTAAATAAAAAGTACAATATTTAAGAAAATGAGGAACCCCTTGATAAACTAATAAGTTATTAATTAACTGATAAATTAATAAATTAGATTGATTATTTAATATTCTGGTAAAATAATAGATTATCTTGGTTTTAAGGCTATTAATTTATAGAAATTTAACGATATAAGGAATTTAACCATCGAAGGGTGATCTAGTGGTTGGAGATGAATTTAAAGCCCATATTCTACATGGCATGTCCTAGTTTCGATTTCTGATGCTAAAATGCCTCTATAAGTTTTTTCTTCCCCTAGAAGAGTGCGAAGCTACCAGCTAGTTCTATTTTTGAAAAAGAATTAAAAAAAACTACATAGAGAATGTGAACAACCACTACAAATTGTTTTTCTTTCTAAATCTGAATTTTCAAATCATTTGACAATGAAATATTTTGTCATACACAATGTCATTATAGGCATTGAAATTCCTGCTAACATAAGTAGAACTTGAAAATTTAACCAAATCTCAAAGAAACCTAATAAGGAATTCCAATATGGTTTAGTTAATGGAATGACCACTGCATTAGCAATTTGAGGTATCAATATCAGAGCAAAATGACGGAAGATGATGTAATTTTGAAGAATTTTTATAGTATAACTATCATAGTACTGTCACATACTGTTAATAATTCACAATATTTATTATCTCACATTTTCAGTTGACTTTTTTTTTCGTGACGGTCCACAATTGATTATTAATTGAAGACTAAAATCCCAACCATCCAAATATTGCATTATGAATTGTGGCTGTAGATACGATTATGAAGAGTAAAAAACAGTGGCGTGCAAAACACTTTTGCTTTATACAATTGCATGTTCTCACGATCTAAGTTGATTCCTTAACGAAGGGTTCTCATCCAAAGTGGTCGGTGTTATGAATATAGTAATCAATCACTGAATATCATTTGGTTTACGAAATTCCTAAAAAAAACAAACATAAGCTTTTCTTTTCCTAAAAGAGAGAGAATAAACAAAGCTGATTGCCCCAAAAAGAAAGACAACTCAAAGTCATGTGGCAGAATTAATATACATTAAGATTGCTTGTGGGTCGAGTATAGGCCAATCATTTAGTACTCTCAGCATTATTCTAAATAGTTGACTCAGACCTATTTCAACATTTAGAGTAAAATTCTAATTTTAGGTTTTAAACTTATTCCAATTTGCTGCAACCTTTAGGCCAAACACAAGTGTTAACTCAAAACTCATTTTGAGGACAAATTTAGACTAAAATTCTCCCTGAATTAGTGGGCCAGCCCCATTATATATGTGTATTTTTTTAGTTTTATATTTATAAATTCATTGAATCAAACAACTAAGATATAATATGATTAAATCTAACGGTAAAAAAAAAATTCCAACGGTCCAAATTTAAATTCAAATGCTAAAATAATTAAAGAAAAACATTCTTTCACAGAGTTCCACGAGTTTCATGGTGTAAGTTTTATGATTTTTCAATATTTATCAGAATCTAAATATTTTTAGGCAAAAATGTTGATAAAATTTAATTATGATTGTCTACATAATTTTTTTAAAACTACTTTAAGAAAAAAAAAATTCTAAATTCATTTTTTTAATAATCTTGGGCTAAAAATTTAACCCAAGAGGGTTGGAGTTTTCTGGGTTAAAAAATTTAGGTTTTAACTCGAGAGTTGGAGATAGTCTCAGAGCATAAAGAATTTGGTGGCGTCATTTGCAACACTCGGACGAGAGATTTTTTCATGTATGTGGAACAAAAATCGATACATTACTATGAGTCCATACACCACGTGTCGTATACTAGTAGAAAGACACTAAAAAAAAATCTTCAACAATAAAAAAAAACCAAAAAAAAAGCCCCTAAATAGAAGCAGCAAAAGGCAGCCTCCACCGCCAGCGCATCCTCTGCAAATGAAAACATTGCCTCAATCTAAAAAGAGCACCCAAACCAAAAACTGAATCTGAAAGCATTGAGCAGAATCAATCCACCAAGAAACACAACATCCACAACCACACCTGCAAGGAAGGTCACAAAACATAACAGAAGGAGGAAGAGGCCAAATTGGGTGTTAAAGGCTGATAATTAGTTCGGAATTAGTTACAATCTCGCGTTATGCACATGATTTATGCTGTGGGTCTAAGTATGAGTGGGCATCCCTTCTTGTCATGGGTTCGTCGCGCTCTTTTTACTTGGGTCCGTCTACTCTTTTATGTTTTGCTTTGCTTGTGTAAGGTTTTTTGTTTGGTTTGGATTTAGGTCTATCTATCACAATTTGTAATTTCTCCCTTTCATTAAAAAAAGTCTCTTATTTGAACAAAGAAAAGCTAATGTTATTTACATGAAAAAGATGGAATAGTATCCCTTATTCATCCATATGCAAATGACAAATCTCATTCTCAATCAAATAATAGCATTTAACACTTGGCAATTCAGGTTTATTTCTGTGCAATCTAGGTCCACAACCTTCTCTCTCCCATTATAAAGAGGATTATGTGTTTAGCCATTTGGTAGGTGCATCTAATAGGTATGGTCGATGCAGGTAACAGATCTATCCATATACAACTATATGCTATGACAATTGATAAATCAAACTTACGACCTTTCATAAACAAGTAGCTTAAATGGAGTCCAACTATACTTTTCATCATCATCTGTACCAAGGTTCTAAAAGACGCTAGGCGTTAGTTGGACGGTAAACTGAGGCCTAAAGCCTAAGCAGCTAGGCAGAGTCTAGGCGGACTAGGCAAATTTAATTAAATCTATTATATTTAGTGTAAATAAACATCTATTTATACTTAATATATATATATATATATATATATATATATATATAATTTCATCATAAACTACAAAATACACACACACATATATATTATGAGCTATTAGAACACAATAAAAACATGAGAAACAAACATATAATGTGTGTTCATTTAAGTATTTAACAAGTCTTTTACAATATATTGAAAAAAAATAAAATGCAAAATGAAAGTTCTCTATTTTCTGTCTAAGTGAGTCTCTACTAGGTGGGTGCCTAGGCGGTCTAGGCAGACACCTCAGTAGGTCTAGGTGCCTTTTTTTTAATTTTCAAATGTCTAAGAATTAATTTTTTTGGCAAGGCCTAGGCGGCGCTAGACAGAAATTTTTAGAACAGTGATCTGTACAGATGATTCCAATACAGGCTCGGGAGAGCTGATCAGCCGGTTTCTGAATCTTCGTCCTCAGGCAACACGACGACCTTCGACAGACCAACTGAACCTGGAACTAATGCCATCCCAAGATACTGCTGCACAACCAAGACTGATGCTGTAGTTGTGAAATCTGAAGAGGTCAACAAGCTACCTACAGGCCCCAGCTCCGGGCAGTCTCCCTTGATATTCAAGGCAGCAGCTACTTGACCTTCGGGCCTTCTACCAACCAGAAACAGATTGCATCGGTTAAACTCACGAATCAAATCAGTAGTTTCTGCAGCATTTCTCACTGCCCTCTCCTCATATTTGATTGAGCGGTCATTTGGAACCTTCTTCAATTCAGCAATGAACTTCTCGTTCACTGACCCTGCTGAAGTGTTGGAGGCCTCGTTTATGTCCACTTGGACTATCTCCCGCTGAAGTTCAGGACTTGCTAAGAAGTGGACGACGGTTAAAGTGTTACCCGGGTGCTCAGCCATTCGCATCCCATAAGCAAGCGCCTCACGATCATCACTACCCCCGAAGAATAGGACAACTATGCTTGAAGAAAAGTTGCTGGCAGATACATGGGTGCTTCCACCAAGGCCACGGTCCACCATGATCCCCACTGAACATGGCGCATGCTCAAGAACCCTTCGGTTGACCCCTCTGTATTCAGTTCGAGTTGTCTCCAATACCCCATCCAACCTCTGGTGCTTGTGGAATGGGACAATAATAATCGCTGCCCTTTTCCTTTCAGCCATTGCACAGATGTCCTCATGCATGCTAGAAACGGAAGAGATTGCTGTCATTGGACGGATAGTCACTCGACTCAGCTGTTCAAACATTTCAAAGGCCACAACTACTTGATTATTATCTGAATCTGGCACCTTGTTCCAAAAGGGTAGCCCATTTCTTCTCGCCTTGTGAACCATCAGAATTGCAGAAGATCTCTCATTAAGCTCCATAAGATGCATTGCATAGACACAAAGTCGTTCCTTCTTTTCAATTCCACGAGAAGCCTCGATGAGATTGATCATTGTGGGGAGGTTCCTTGTACCGTGGAAACAGGTCAAAATCTGGAGCTCAGTGTTTGGATCTTTCCTTTCAATTGTTCTGTACTTATAATCAGATGTACTCTTTCTTTTAGCTGGCTTGTATACTGCCATTACTACAGGTGTCGTAATGAAGGTTGTGAAGATAGCCATGAGAACCATGATAGCAAACGTTTGATCATTCAAAACCTGCAATAACGGAAAACTAGCACCTTAAGTTACATGTGTATACAAAAAATTACAGGGAAAGCCTTGAGAATCCCATTAAAATTGGAAAATGCTTAATTTTACCTTTCTATCTCTACCGATGTTAAGGACAATGAGCTCCACCAACCCTTTGGTATTCATGAGGAACCCGAGTGCCAGAGCCTCTTGAAAGGGCAGTCGGCAGAGGAGGGAAACAGCTACTGTGCCAAAGACCTTTCCAAAACAGGCTGTTGAAATGACCAAAACGAGGAGGCCCCATGACTGAGCTCCATGAATTGTAGCTATATCGGTCTTCAATCCACTAGAGACAAAGTACAATGGGAGGAATAGACCAGATATGAGATCCTCAACTTTTTCAACAAGAGCGCCTGCAAATGGCCCTTCCTTTGGGACAATGATTCCGAGCACAAAAGCTCCAAATAGGGCATGAATTCCAATAGTATCAGTGACAAACCCAGCTGCCAAAACTGCAACTAAAGTAGCACATACATACAATTCTTCTACTGGTTCACCTTCGGGACAACGCTGTGCCATCCATTTAAAGATTGGTCGAACAAGAAATATACAACTGAGGACAAAAGCACACCCACACAACAATACCCATAGTGAAACCAGGGGAGAACGGCCAGTGCCGGAGAGGGAAATGGCAAGAGCAAGAAGAATCCACGCAGTCACATCATTGATCGCTGCTGCTGACATGGCCATTCGGCCAATATCAGTGGTTAAAAGCTTGAGCTCGGCCAAAATACGAGCCAGAACAGGGAAGGCAGTTATAGAAAGAGCCACTCCCATGAAAACAAGAAATGGTGGTCCATCTACACCTTTAGAAATAGTTTCTTTGAGGGCAAATGATGTACCAATTCCTAAAACAAAAGGTAAGGTAATTCCTGCAAGTGCAATGCAGAGAGCCTTCTTTCCAGTGCGGCGGATGGACTTAGGATCCAACTCCAAGCCCACTATGAACAGAAAGAAGAGAAGACCAAGATTAGCTAAAGTATCCAACACTGTGAGACTTCTTTTTGGAAATATTGCTTCAATATAGTCTTTGTTGCGGCCAAGAGCTGAAGGGCCAAGTAATATTCCACCCTGATAAGAAAAAAAAGCAATACTAAGTTAAACTCTCTCCTATGCACGAGGATGTGCAGATATTTGTTTTACTTACAATAAACGTTAATAGAACAAAATATTATGTTATTTTTCATTCTCCTTTTTGGCAACGAGGAAGTATTATTGTTTGAATGGCACATATGGTTTTACTTCAAAGGCCACCGAAAACATGTGTCTTTCAGACGAGAAGTTGCCAAGGAAAGCACCAATATCTATTAACTCCCACAACATATTGTTTGGAAATGCATAGCTCCTCTTAGTCACTTGTAGCGGTGCATGATAGTTCTCCTCTCTCTCTCTCTCTCTCTCTCTCTCTCTCTCTCTCTCTCTCTCTCTCTCTCTGTGATAACATCTCAGTGATAACATCATTTGCATATTCAAAAAAAGGATTTGCAAAAAAATATTCAGCCAAAGGCAAAGAGAGAAGGGGTAAGATTTCCACACATATAAATTTGATAATACATCATGATACGATAAATTGACTATCATTTTGAAGGCCATCATATAGCATATACAGAAAACAAAAAGCATACATACTTACCACAATCTCTGCAATCACACGAGGCTGTCTTAGTGGTCGAAGAAGATAAGCAAGGATCCGTGTTAGTGTAAACACAAGGCATATCTGTAAGATGGCAAGAGGGAGAGCATAATCCAGAGGATTATCACCCTGAAAGACCCCATTAGATGTTGCTGTCATCGGTGCTGGACATGCAGTTGCAACTGTGGTATTTGTAGCCATTTTGCACCAGCAAAAGACAAGGAACTAAAGAGTCTGAGTTGAATTCCTGCATAATGTGATATACATATATAAGCACAGTTATCCTCCAATAAAATAGTTATTAGCAAAGTTTTCAAGCCATTTTCATTAGTTTTCCTTAAAAATATAGCTTCCAGACTCAATACCACCCAAAACAAAGGAAAAAAAGGAAAACAAGGAAGAGATTACAGTTCAGAATAAAGGGAGCGCCTTTGTGTTGTGTTAGTTTCTGTCGAGTGACTACTCTAAATCGTTTCCGTCCGTGTGTAAATGATTCATGGAAGAGCGATGTCTATGTTCACATTTTCTTTTCTTATAACGAACGCCAAAAAAGCCAGACAGCAACAATTATTCAAAATTCAAATCCATAACCGTTGACGGCAATTAATTTTTAGGATTCAAAGAACTACGCTAACAAAAGAAATTTGCAATTATTTTAGCAGCATGGTAACTAAGACTGACCATGAATCACGTTCAAATCATCACATTTTTTACCAAAACAAAAAGAGCAGACACAATATAATCAATATGCCACCGAAAAGTTCTACAAGGCTCATACTCTCCCTTATTACATAATTGTAAGCCACTCCAAAATAAAGGAAAATTGCCTTTCGATTCGGGTCAGAGTTTCCAGAAGTGCTCACAAGAATCCTGGGCTATATAACTGCAGATTTCCTTGAATAACATGCAAATCTTTGGATATCCGTGTTCAACATACAACTTTATGTAATCAACCACAAACTATATTAAACAAATCCGAAACCATAACCTAAGACGAACTAAGGCGGATTAAGGGCACGATTAACTAACTCCTGTGAGTAAAACATACGTATAAGAGTTGTGTTGGGCTGTTGAATATTCAAGAACAAAATGGTGTGAAAAATCTCTGGCCCTGTGGAAACTAGCTACATCATGGCAGTGAATTAATTGAATTAATATTTATAAATTGAGGACCACAAAAGCTAGTCCTAAATGGTTTGCTTGAATCAACTTCCCTCTTTTTGCTTCTGTACTGATATGGAAATTTAGACCTCCGAAAACGTGTGTGACTGACTTATATGGTCCACAAAACAATAGATATTTGTGAGATATTTATACTAAGGTATTAATATGTTATATTATCAGTCTGTTAATTCTTTTATTAATTAAGTAAAATTGATTTGTTGTGCAACTAAATCAAGTAATTTGATAATATAACATATTAAACTGTTTAATGAGATCATAAAAAACTGGCACATAAGTAATCTCTTCCTTTTCTCTCATCCACTTCCATCTTCTTATTTGTGTGGTCATGATTAAATCACGTTTTTTTGTCTTATTATCTCTATAAAAATATATATATATATATATATATATATATATAAAATATTGACGTGGCTTAACCGTTACCACACAAACAAAAAAATAATAGAAATGAATGAAAAAAAATGAGCAGAGAATCTTCGTCCAAATGAAAAATGGAGATCTGACTAGAGGTGGATATAAAAATGAGAAAAAAAAATTCAATGTGGGACCAAAATTGACTATCTCAGTACAATTATCGTCGCAACTCCCCTCATTTGTTAGGCTTTTTTTTCCTTATTTGTTAGCTAACATAAGAAAACAAAGAGAAAATAAAAAGAACCACAAAAAAATAAAAATTAAATAATGAACCCTAGGAAACCACCATAAGCTGTGGTGAACATCCATGTTAAAGTTTGGGTTGCAAAAGACAATAATCCCCTACACCACCCATCAAATTTACCCTCTCTAAAATTTCAATAATATTCCAAAAAGTTACCTTTTTGTAGAGTTTAGCTCAAAGGCTAAAACTGTCTACTAAATTCCAGATTATTTTTTCCTTCAAGATACGGATAATATAGGTTTCTCTTCGAATCAGCCAACAATTATTAATATTTCAAGCATTTGTGGACACAAAAGAGAGAAAAATATATTTTCAGAATATCCACAAGAATTATGAAATAAATAAAAAATTTAAAAAAAATGAGCTTGGGAATTAATGTGATAATAGGTCCTATGTTTAACAATTACTACATGGGATAAAAGAACTGACAATAAATAAAAATTTAGCATTTAAGCATTGGAAATGTGTACTTACACGTTGTGTAAACTTGCACTTTCGTTCTCTTCCTTTCCCCTGAGATTTTCTGGGAAACCAAGCAGAATTTTGCATAAAAACAGAGTAGAAAGAGAGGGAAAATCAGAGCCACCACAGAGTTTATCTATAAATTCTGAAAAAAAGACTGTTTCCTTAGAGAGTCTATGACACATTCTATCTTCATTTCTACCAAAAAAGGCAGAGCCTTTTCTGGGTAATTAGCTATGGACTTTCAAGAAAAGGGTAAAGAAAGAAATGGGGGTGTTCGGTTGCTGAGAAAATTTGCAGAGATTGGGACAGGGGAGGGGAAACGGAGTCGAAAGTGTAATGCCAACTGGTTTGGGACGCGACATCCCCAAGTCAATTATATATAAAGAGAGAGAGAGAGAGAGAGAGAGTGAGAGAGAGAAGAAAAGGTAAATAGTGTTTTGGTGTTACTAAGTTTCAACAAAAATAATTAGAAAAAATGCCCTAAAAACAAAAAACAAAAAACTTCAAAGATATTTCAAAATAATGCATCAAATAAGGTAAGGATATTTTTTTTCATTTTAATAATATTTTTAAATAATTAATTATTTTGTAGTTTTTTTTAACTAGCCTCTTGCCACACGCATATGCGTGTGGCAATTGACCTTTTTATATATATTTTTATTTAAATAACGAATTTACATATTTTTTAAAAATTATTAAAAAAAATGAATTAAAGACATGAAAACCATCCACTAACGTGGGAGGTTTTGTTTTTGTGTTTTTTTTTCTTCTATAATTTTAAATATTAAATTCATTCAAAATAAAAATATGGTTAAATACATGGTTAAATATTTTAGCTTCTTTTGGTTCAATTGTAATTTATGAAATTCTTAAAGGGTAATTTATGGTATTTTGAATGCTTCACCATTTTGGGCTCTCCCTTTATATATATAGATTAATACCTCACAATAGGCTAGCAATAATGTGATTAAATTTATCTATTTTTAAACACGTTCAAAATATTTTAAGAGACGTGAAATGCTGATTATAAAAAAGATCTTTCGCACGCGGATAATAATGTGATTAAATTAATTGTCAAATGATTGTTTTTTTTTTTTTTGTAACAAACGATATTATCTATACTAAGAGGGAGAGAGGTGGGCTTAGCCTTACAATGGACTAGCAACAATGTGATTCAATCAATTGTTTATTAAATATTATTTTCTCTATTTTAAACATGTTCAAAACATTTTAATAAATGTGTAATGCCAATTTTTTTCAAAAAAAAGTCTTTTGTACGTAGATAATAATGTGATTAAATTAGTTGTCAAATGATTTTTTTTTAACAAACGATATTATATATACTAAGGAGGAGGAGTTGACTTAGCCTCATAATGAGCTAGCAATGATGTGATTCAATCTGTCACATCCTGGCCCGGGGCAGACCACTTCCCAGGCCCGCTCCACCACCGTAACACGATAGTGTCCGCTTTGGTCCCCGACCACGCCCTCACGGTTTTGTTTCTGGGAACTCACGAGTAACTTCCCAGGAAGTCACCCATCCTGAGATTGCTTTAGCCTCCTTCTAGCTTAACTTCGGAGTTCCTATAGAACCCGAAGCCAGTGAGCTCCCAAAAGGCCTCGTGCTAGGTAGGGGTGAGAATATACATTTAAGGATCACTCCCCTGGGCGATGTGGGATGTCACAATCCACCCCCCTTAGGGGCCCGACGTGCTCGTCGGCACACTTCTGGCCATGGATAGGCTCTGATACCAATTGTCACATCCCAGCCTGGGGCAGACCACTTCCCAGGCCCGCTCCACCACCGTAGCACGATATTGTCCGCTTTGGGCCCCGACCACGCCCTCATGGTTTTGTTTCTGGGAACTCACGAGCAACTTCCCAGGAGGTCACCCATCCTGGGATTGCTTTAGCCCCTTTTTGGCTTAACTTCGGAGTTCCTACGGAACCCGAAGCCAGTGAGCTCCCAAAAGACCTCGTGCTAGGTAGGGATGAGAATATACATTTAAGGATCGCTCTCCTGGGCGATGTGGGATGTCACACAATCAATTGTTTATAGGTGAATAGTGTTTTGGTGTCACCTAGTTTCAGTAAAAATAATTGGACAAAAATGCCCCCAAAACAAAAAAACTTCAAAAGTATCTCAAAATAATGCATCAAATAAAGCATGAGCATTTTCATCATTTTAATAGTATTTTTTTAATAATTAATTATTTTGTGATTTTTTTTTAATTAGTACCTCACAATAGGCTAGTAATAATGTGATTCAATTTATCTAGTTTTAAACACGTTCAAAACATCTTAAGAGACGTGTAATACCGGTTATAAAAAAAAAGATCTTTTGTATGCAGATAATAATGTGATTAAATTAGTTGTCAAATGATTTTTTTTTTGTAACAAACGATATTATCTATACTAAGGGAGAGGGAGGTTTGCTTACTCTCACAATGGGCTAGCAATAATATGATTCAACCAGTTGTTTATTAAATATTATTTTTCTATTTTAAACACGTTCAAAACATCTTAAGAGGCGTGTAATATTGGTTATAAAAATAAAAATAAAAATAAAAAAGTTTTTTGCACACGGATAATAATGTGATTAAATTAGTTGTCAAATGATTATTTATTTTTAACAAATGATATTATCTATACTAAGGGGGGTGAGCTTAGCCTCACAATGGACTAGCAATAAGTGATTCAATTAATTGTTTATTAAATATTATTTTCTCTATTTTTAATGTAAATTCTATAGAGACCGATTTTATTATATAAATTTAGCTGCTTTAATTGGTTTATGAGAGGTTTTTATTCAAGCATGATCTAAGATTATTCATTTACTTCAAATATTTGACTTTCCTTTGGTCAATTTACACATATATATATATACATTTAAAATATGTAAATCGCGCGTAGCACATCGTGGTTCAAAAAATGTGCATCACGACTTCTGAAAATTTAATTTTGCCCATAATCTTTAAGGGCATTATCGTAAAACAACCATGACAAAAACGAATTATTAGAGCAAGTTCATCCCTAAAAAAATAAGCTGGCTTAAAGTCCATTTAATCCACCCAAATTAATAGTAATTGACTTGATTAAACAATAATTGACCAAGTGCATCTCCATCCCTTAAAAATGAGTTGGGCCAAAGTCTAGTCAATTCGTATTAAAATATTATTAATTTTTTTATAAAATAATTTTATTTTTAATTTCGGATAGAATTTTTAACTAATCTTGTCACGCCATGCATCATTTTTCGAAAATACAATTTTGTAAAAGATGGTTAGTTATTTATATATAAAAAATCGTTTATTTTTTTTTCTGTATTTTTAAATAATTTTTTATTAAATCAATTAATCTGAGCATTGGATTTCAAAAAGTTAACATCCAACAGCCTAAAAGCGGACACGTGGCCCACGGTGAGATTATGACAAATTTTTTTAAGTCTGGAGCGCACGCCCATGCACGTGTATCCCGTGCGCCAACCACAAAAAAAGAATCAGCCATGGCTGACGTCATATAGGCCGGTTCATGAAGTTGTCTTGGTCTTAAGTTAGCCACTTTCAAACCATTTTATAGTCAAACCACGACGAATTAGTCATAAAAAAAGGTACCATTCTCTTTGTCTCGTTGAGAAGTATGATTTTTGTTTTTGAATTAATCAATTTTGTTGAGCTTAAAGTTTACCTAATTTCCGGCGAGTTTTTCAGTTTTTCCGCGAACCAGTCACCTTTCAGGCTATTTTCTGGTCATCTCTGACAACCATTGGGCTTCCAAACAGGTATAATCTTATTCTACATTTTCCTATCTTCTTTTTGATATGTTTGGGTCGAATTTGATTAAGAAACGATTGAGTTACGAAGTTTTGAAAATTACTCAAACTTCCAGCCAAGAGTTTCAGGACACTTAACGGAGTTTTTAACGGAATAATCAAAATAATGGATGGTGGACAATCTCATGAACCATTTCTATTGATTTTTAATTTCAGAAATCAAAGTCATATGTTATACAAATTTCAAGAATTATTTTGATTAAAAAGTCAAAAAATAATAATCATTTATGACAATTCAAAGTCGTACGTTAAAATTAAAGGAAAAAAAATATGAACCGGGGAAGATATTATTTTATATATCATCCCTTCCTACACGGAGCAACCTATTTGGACTGGCGCCGCCGTCCAAAAAAAAAAAAAACAATAATGTCGCTTGACAACTTGAAATGTCGGTCAGTTGACTTATACAAATCAAGTTCACTGTTATTGTTGTGATTCAGTTTAGTAATTCATGTCATAGTACATTATAACATATATTTTATTAAACTGAAACACCACAGAAAACAATCTATACAAATCATCTTTTAACACGATAATTGCTTATCTTATTGTCTTTAAAACTTAGACGCAAAACTAACATTGCAAATATGTGACAGCATTTTAATTTTATTGGCAAACAGACTTAAGAAAGTGACACTAGTTATGACCAGTCAATGTCAAAAAATAAAATTTTCATAATAATGATGTTTAGTCCGTAAAAGGGTGCTGAGCAAAATCATAATGCTTTATTACCAAAAACATAATACTGAGCAAAATCAAAAAGGTGCTCAGCAAATTATAAAAAAAGAAAGATAGATATGATTGATAATCAAAAGGGTGCTGAGCAAGTGATCTTATTGTGGTGTCCAAGCTTCTTGTACCTCCCACACTTCATTGGTCTTGATTCTTCCCCATTTGACTTAATCATCTTAACCCTTGGTCTGTCGGGTTGTTTTCTTGTCACCTGAGGCTTGATGACAAAATCCTTCACAATATCAAGTGAGGGTTGATGGATGTCAGGAATCGGTTCAATTGGAAAAGAATATGAAGATTTATAGTAATTAGCAGTGAAATAGTCTTCAATGTAATCATAATGATAGCTACAACTGCATATGAGTAAGGGAAACTTTTAATCTGCCACTGACAACATGAACAACACCATTTTTCCAAGTCCACCATCACTGAGTCATCACTACATACTTCAAATACAAACTTGCTTGACCGGCCCAAGAAAAATGCACACAGCACCAATGCTTATTAGGGCATTTCATCGAACATGTGTTGAGCAACTTTCAAATCTTCAAAAACTCAGCACAACTTTTTCAATGTGCATCTTCTAGTGTTATAACTTTATCAATATAAATGAGCATTAAGCAGCAAACCCGCAACAAAATAACCAATCCAAATCCATTTTCAAACCTCAACTAAAACAGACAAAACTACAAAAAGGCATTAACTTTATGATAATTACCTGAAACCCTATTAAGCACTTTTATATCTAAACAACAATATATCACAATCACTATAAATGGGCTATAAGTATTTATCACAACGTACCATAGATAGCAAGGTAGACGTTGTAGAGAATCTCGATAAAACCTTCTGAACATACCAACCCCAAGCCTCTGAAAATAGAGAATATGTCTAATTATCTCACATGATATCAATATAAAATAGTGAAAACAACCACTAATTGAAATGGATAAGTAGGGATGACAATTCTAACCGTTAAACCCGATAACCGTGGATAACCGTCTGAATGGAGCGGATTTGGGTATGGAAGTTTGGATATATTCTGGATATGGGGAAAACCGTTTATATTATTCGGTTATGGTTATAGGGGTCCCCAAACCGTATCTATAATCGAATCCGACCCGATTAGTAAATAATATAATTTATATCTAATATAATAGTATAATATATATATATATATACATATATGTATATCCATTATTCACCGAACCATTACATTGAGAATACAAAAGTTGCATTTTGTAGGAAAGTAAAGTTTTGAATCAAAATCAATGTGAACTCAATGGTGCTTATGTGAGATATCAAAGACAAGCCAACATCATCAGTGTTTTAATTTTTATACGTAACAAGATTCATTCATTTGATCATTTTATACATCAAATGTTTAATGACGAAATTAATATCTATTAACTTATAATGTCTTAATTGAACGAATATATTTTTTGTATTGACGAAGATGAATATATCCATTAACCGATAGGGAATCCGTTCTCGTTGGTTATGGTTATGGATAATACTCGATGGTTAATTTGCGATTATATATATGGTTAATTTTCGTGGTAATGGGAATGGATATAGCATTTCCGTCCCCAAACCGAACTGTTGCCATCCCTATGGATAAATCCGTTCAAAATTCAAAAATGAAGATCACATAGTTCAAACGTAGGAGAAGAATTCTGGAAACACTACCAGCAAACCATACGGCTTCCTACAAAAAAAGGTCATGTAGAGAAATATATCAGCTTCAAGTGATATATATGAAATTTAATAATTAACATTTTAAATAAAAAAACACAATAATGACATGTAATGTAAATAAATATTAGAATATTAACATGACTATTGTTTAGGCGTCCAAATCAAATTTCAAAATAGAATCAATGTTTGATTTAAAGAGTATTAGAAAAGTGTAGGGGATTCTAATTCACCATATTATAAAACACAGGTGTCATATCTGGAAAATAAAATCATCAATTTATTCGGTGATACTTAGGGGTGGGCACGGTTTGGTTTGGTGCGGTTTTGAGTGAAACCACAACCAAAACCGCAACTTTTTGCGGTGCAGTTCGGTGCAGTTTTGAAGCCAAAATCAAAATGAAACCAAACCGTTTGGTTCGGTTCGGTGCGGTTTCAAACGGTTTCGGTTTGGTTTTTGAAAAAATATATACAATTTAAAATTTATACTTATTTACACATAACACAGTCTTATTTTCCACACAATACATTAATTAAACAACCCACATGAGAATTATTTTCTTTACTCTAACTAGCTAATTGCACATATGATAGACTTTGTGAGCAGGAAAAAGTACCCAAATAGAGTGTTACAACTTATTATTTGATTAGAGATTTGGTCTTTGTATCTTTCCTACAATGACTACTCTTATTTGATGCTCATTGTTTTTTTTTTTTTTTTCATTTGCATTTTTTATTAGTCTATTATATAGGCTATCATTATGAACTTGTAAATTAGGGTTCTGAGGTGCTTTTACTAGTAAATAAAATTTTCATCTTTTCCTGTAAAGAAACATTGAGATGCCAAGCTTGATGACGGATATAATTTGGAAAAAATAATCATTATTATGACATGTACATACTAAATGTATGGATTCTAACAAACAACTAATTAAAATAGGACATCTAATTTAAGGTGCGGTTTCGGTTTCGGTGCGGTTTTCAAAAGCCAAAACCAAAACCAAACCGTTTCCTACAATGCGGTTCGGTTTCAAAACCGCAACCGTTTCAAAACCGCAAAACCGAACCATTCGGTGCGGTTCGATTTGGTTCGTGTTTCGGTTTCGGTTTTCGGTTTCAAGTGCCCACCCCTAGTGATACTCACCAACACTCTTAAAAAACGCCCTTATATTGCCACACGTGGAAATGACGACGGCCCTGTTGATAATTCATCCATTTTACAATGTGAAATATACTAAATCGGGAATGGTCAATCCCACAAAGCATTGATTTTATTTTTTGAAAAAATTAAGGGGTCTTTTGATATGGATCTAATTTTACAAGTCTCTTTTGATATGGGTCCAAAATTGGAGCTAAATCAAAAGTAAGCACACAATTTTAGGCTACAAAAATTGGAGCTAAATCAAAAGTAACTAAAAATTAGACCCATATCAAAAGAGGCTTATAAAATTGGACCTATTTCAAGTTCCCCCCCCCAAAAAAAATTAATGTGCTCCCAAACTACAAACTAGAACATCCCGTGTAATATTCCTCCACTTATATTATAGGGAACTTTAACAAAAAAACTCTCGGTACTGTTCACTTTAACGAAAAACCACATTTTTACACTAAAAAGTCAATCCTGGTACTATTCACTTTACCTTTTATTTTGTCCTTATCGTTAAAACTCAAAGTTTTCAAGTCATTTTCATTAGTTTTCTTTATATTACAACATGTACATTGTATGCCACCATATATTTTTGATATACTGAAAATCTCTCATTATGTGATCACTAATTCCTTATTTTACGACACAACATGTCATGCAAACCATCTCTCTAATAGAGGTACGACTTATTAACATATGTGGGTGTCATCTCTATTAGAGAAATAGTACAAATAATATACACATATGTGATAAGAATAATATTTTTGCATCTTAATATTACTCCTAGTCTTTGAACGGTTTAAATTATTTTTTTGACTTCTAAGAAATGACAAGTGCGTGGATAATCAGTCAAAACAAAATTCCTAGCTAGGAAGGCGAATCTAGATACACATTGGCATTCAAGTAAAAGTTATACATGCGTAAACGATAACGCTTGATAAAATTTGAACATATGATATTCTCCAAGTGGGGTGCTACTAGATCAATGACCATAACATAAATATATATTGTTTCCAAAGGCAACATTTTCGTACCAGTTATATATGTAGGCATCTTTATAAATATACATCATGTTTTTAATGAGGTGTAACAATTTATAATAATTACAACTAGAGGAGAGAAATTGATGGCAATGTAAGAGGAACTAAATTTATCATCTATATCTGTAGATATATTATATTCCACGTGCTTAGGCCAACTATAGGGAGATTTGAAAAAGAAAGCCAATCAGTAGATGATATCAAAGTTTTTAAACGTTTGGTGTTTATCATGAAACACGATCTTGTCCACTTTCTTAGGAAACGACTAATGATTTCACTAAAGAAATACAGTTCCTAATGAATGGACAAACTGCAGGTTTGCTTTGGTGCACAAATATTTAAAATATAGTAATATGATTTATATATATTTTTAATAAGAAGCATATATCCTATAATTTCCTAGATTATGTTAAGTCCTAAATGATCAGAAGCTCTTCAAAGCGGCTTTTCAGATTATTAAGAGCAATTTGAAAAATACGAAAGGCATAAGTACATGAAGTATTATTAGTTGATCAGTAATGTTGTTTACATACATATAAGTTTTACCTCTATCAGAGAGTTTATCAATGAATATGTCAAGTTGCGTGTACAGATAGAATTATTGTCAATTTTATAGCTAGTTCATATAATTTGCATCAGTCCCCTCACATGTGTAAAGGGTCCCTCAAATAAATGACCCGAGCTATCTATATTTTAAACCACCACTCAAAGATCATTATTACAAGAACGAAACATCATTAAAATATTCATTTATAAGGAGAAAATTAGACGAATAGTTTGAGTGATTTTTACAAATTAGAGAGACATTTAAAGATTATTTTCGAAGGAATGCCCAAAAATTAGATAGTTTTGATCGTTAAAATATAATGATAGGCACTATAAAGCGTTCTTCAAGTAACTTATTTTGAGAGATCTCTCAGCTGAAGCTGATTATATACTATATTATCAACTTATAATATGAGGATGTCCAATTTCAATAAAAAGAAACGATCTTATTGTTGGAGTCTATTGAGCAACCCCTCTAAAGAGAAGACTGGGTTCATAAGAAGATCCTTACAAAGATGCCACCGAACCATGAAGACACATTACTATTCACCAAAGGTTAAGGCTTTCTTAGAGAAGACGGGATACAATTTGAGGTAGATTTCATTTATTTTAATATAATGGTAAGCCAGGTCAATCTGCTATTCAGTTAAAAAAAACCTTGAATTATACTTTCTTAACTTTCCAAATTGAAAAAAGCTAACAGACCATGCCCAACAAGACAAGGGATGGGCGAGGTCTCTAGTTCAAGTCCAGGATGGCTCAGCTACACCAAGGAAAAGAATAGAAGAAGCATTTGACTCCTTCACGCATGCTCCACTTGGCTCAGGGGATATAGTTGTTGCTAGAGCTCCGCTTTTGCAATTGGGTCGTTGCGATTACGGGTTCAATTTCTAATTGTCCAGGCTATTTTAATGTTATCTAATAATCTAAAATGTTTTTTTTTTTATGCAATAATCTGAAATTTTCAATGTTTAGGATTTTCTTAAGGAATATCATTTATGTTAGTTAAATAAATAAAAGATGTTTAACTCGTCAAATTGTAAGATAAACCATGTACATTAATTTAAGTTGGAAAGCTGTTGTTAAGTACCCCACGGCTGCATATAAAGTGGAACTTCCCTCAAGCATGCATTCATTTTTTTTCTCTAAATAGAGATTAGTTGTAGAGTCCACGTCACATAAAATTTTAACAATCCGTAATGTGATCTAGTTCAAAGTTTTCACGAATCTACGAGCTAAGCCGGCTTTGTCTTAGGTCAATACACAAGCTTTTTCTATATAGCCGTTGTTGGTGCCGGCTTTGTCTTAGGCCAATACACATGCTTTTTCTATTTAGACGTATAAGTTAAATCATATCCTTAACATTCAACAAAAAGTAAACTTTTGCTGATCAGTTTTGACAATTCATGGTTTCAATTTGGATTAGGAGCTTAAGTTGTCAAAGATGTATACGTATATCCTCATTGATATTTGGAGGATATGACGGAATGAGAATACGCACTAGAATTGTTGGTTTAAATATACATACCACAATATATATACACACACACACTCACGTTTTTACACATGTTTGACACGCATCTTAAAATAAAAGTATATACATACTCACATTTTTACACATATTTGACACGCATCTTAAAATAAAAGTACATCATTTTCGGGCCCTATTTTGTGTAACCTCAATTTTACCCTACTCTTAGGGGAAGTCGAATCCCCGCTGTCTCCTTGAAAGAGGGATGTCCTAAATCGCTAGACGATAGGGGTAGACTTACATGACTACCATGGCTCTCCTAAGATTCCCTCATCTAGGATCCCTGGGGAAGAGGATCAAGTTGGCCCTTGCGAACAACTTGATGCACTTTCTCCCTTCAACTCTTTGAGTTAAATGCAGCAAAAGAAAGAAAAATCCATGGACCTACCCCCATCGTCTCCACATTTAGGAATAACTACGAGATCACCTCAAATCATTTTATGGACATGAGTGTTTTATGTCGGAAAAAAAAAATTCCAACTATTTGTTTTGAAACCATTTCCATCTTAACTTATTAACTGACATAGTAGTAGAAAGAATACCATGCTGCATCTGAACTTCAAATGGTTTAGCTTTAACCATGTTAATGGTTTACATTATTGGTTGATAGAGAATCAAACTGGGCTATGCAAAATTGTGCTCAATTTCATATGCGGCAATTCCGCCAAGATCTCTTCTTCAGTTGGAGAAGAATCCGCACGAATCGGATATTTTGAGGAAGATATCGAGAGAGAATTGGTTAGACAATGTGTGGTTGTTAAACAAGGATCAGTTTTTTTAGCAAGGTACGGATTCAAATGGTTCTTGATTGTTTACATGAAGTTTTCGTATATATACTTGTATGTCGTCCTATGTTTGTATTCGTCAAGTCTTTTATTCAATTAGATGTTAAGTGCCAAATAAGTTATTGGGCATTCTTTTAATGGTTTCAATACCTATGGGATTGTTAACAGTACCTTTGTTAGAGAATGTTAATAAATTTCAAAATTCATTTCGTCGTCCCGTAGCGACAACTGTCTTTTTGATTGGTACTATAGTAGCCCTTTGGTTGGGTATTAGAGCAACACTACCTATTGATAAGCCCTTAACTTTAGGTTTTTTTTTAATTGATTCAACTGTGAAATAAAAAAAAAGTATATTATGATGTGGGTATCTAGAAGATTTAGCTTGTATGAATTGTTATTGGTTTAATACCAATAATGGTAGTTGTTTCAGTATGGTAAGGATAGATATGTATCCGCGATTGAAAATTCATTAATGGCACATTTTTCTTATATTTCACATACCATATATGGTCTGTGACAACAAAAAGATGCACGCATACATTGTCTTACATTCCATTTTGATACATGATACTCATTCAATGATATATCAATTAGATCTAGAATGAACAAAATTTTCTTATTTTAGGTCTAAATTTTTATTTTTTGTGAGTGAAGAAACGAACCATACTTTTGTATCCCCTTTCAAATGAAACCAAGAAATATAGGCATGCCTACCATCCACACCAGAATAAATGAAGTTTTTCGAGAAAACCTGTTAGTGGAGAAAGACCACCTAAGGATAAGAGACATAGGGCTAAAGAGAGAGCCAAACAAGGATCCTTTGTGTAAAAAGCCTTGTTCTTTGGAAGATCCATCTTGTGTCTGGTATTGCATGGTTCCACTCTACAAGAACTCCGAATCATTCTCTTGAAGCCCATCCTCTTCTTCTACTCAGCACCATCGAATCACTAAGGCTGATTTTTGTCCCTGCTCGACAGGTGAGTCTTGTAATCAAGCTCCATTCTGCCTTTGCACTAGAGGGCCAATCTCCATCTGGCCTGAGGAAACCTTTGCATGCCTCTGTTACCTTTTAGGAGGCCTACACCTCATAGAAATTATCTATTTAAGACTGTCCCTTGGTCCGTAGGTCATGACACGAGATTAGAATTCTAGCTTTTCCAGAGTGGTATCTCACTGATGGCTCGAATGCTCTGATGTGTTACAAAATTTCACTTTAACTAATGATCCAATCAAAGGAATAATTGGAACTATTGTATCATGCTTCTTCATAACATTATCCATTATAAATAAATTTGCTAGCATTTGACTTCGTACCACCGAAAGGTTTGGTCGCATACTAGTGAAACACAACGTTTGAATCTTTCTGGTAGAAAAGAAAGTAGTATTCCTAATTATTCATAATTTAATTGAATCATATATACGGATCATTGTAATCTCATACTTCTTACTCTCCAAGCACGTTAAAAATTCGTCATAGAGTCGCTCCGCCAATTGGAACACTTAGAGGAGCTCTGGTGTCAATCACTTCCATTCCTCTCTTTAGACCATCGCGAACAAATAATCATTGAGTCATCCTCTTTCGGACAACACATACAAAGAAACCCGCCAATAAAAAGCTAAGTAATTAGTGAACTTATGAGAGATGCTGAGAAGGAAATAAAGATATAAAATTTCTACCAAAATAATTGGACGTTCCAACCAATAAAAACCCTAATGAACCTAAAAAAAGAATAAAGCCCAATAGAAATTACTTGTTTTTCAAGACCAGAGAAACCCTGGAATTAAAAATAGGCAATCCTAAGCCAAATCTTGTTTTATGAAAATAAACTAGGGCTTCATAAACTTAAAAAAAAAAAAAAGATAGGTGCAAAGACTCAATGAAAGCTGTTCTAACAAATGGAGTTGGCTGCATTGTGTTAGTAAAGGAATCTTTCCATCAAAACTTTAGAAGGATAAAGGATAAACCTATATACATATGTATAGTACTAAAATACTATCTCAAAATGATTAATGATGACCCAAATCTATATATTTTTTTATATTTATATGACTTCTTGTGAATCAATTAAAAATTGAAAAAAGAATATTCATTGATCAAACCATTCACTCCACCGTATAAACCTTTCCTATGCGTGGATTATAAATTTCTTATGAGTCCTAATTGTTAGCTATTACCCATTATGGGGTAGAGATAAATGTGTAGAAGAAGGCAGTATGTTGATAAAGATTTTTCAAAACCAAAACAGCGATTGGATTGTAAAAATAAAGGACTTCTAACCATGTTGTTACCCTAGAATGAACATATATCAATTAGATGAAAACTTTTATGAAGTTTATTTCTTTGCTACAATTGATAAAAATCATTTTTTTGAACGATACATATGTAGAAAGCCTACCCTTTGTTTCTAGTAATTATTAACGAATTTGTTCCTTGTCTCAGATCTTGCAATTGGCCTTTATCCCCTAATATCGAGATAGTTTACATACAAAGTAAATGATTTACTTGTTACTAATATAGTCTAGCCTCTGTTCTTCTTTAGGTCCCTTGTTTCACTCCGACAGTATCATAAATTGAGTCAATGCAGAGGAAATGAATACATTTCTATACTATTTATTTGGATTGAAAATAAAATAAAAATAAAGAAGAGTTAAGTAAAACAGTCGCCTTCACAATATACTATGACCAAGAATGCGGTATTAAGTAATTCCCAAAATCCACTAGAATAAAGAATATAAAATAGCAAAAAAAATTTGATCATACATAATTCCCAACAAAAATTTGTTTATTTTTAGAGCTTGATTTTGGACAAGTTATCCCTTTCGTCACCATTTTGTGGAAAATCGTTAGGTATGAATATGTAAACACTTGTAACTCTATTGGGAAAATAGTATCTCTCTCCAAAAAAAGCTTTTTTTTTTTTTTACTGCTGCACAAAGAAAATATTTTGTTGTGAATGAACAAGATATTGAGATTCTGAAGTCAAAGAAATTATTTTATCTACTAATAGTGGACAAATTGGTGTATTACTGGGGCCTATTCTGTAATGTACTTCAACATTCCAACCATATGAACCTTGAATTAAATTTAGAGTTTCATTGTAGAAATGTATTCATCCATTTTCTTCACCACAAATAAATGTCTTAATGCTTTTGAATTTGTTTTATTTTTTGGCAATGATGATTGAAGAGTGATGATGTACTAAAATATAGACAGTTCAAATCGTTGAAATACATTACCAAGTGAGTTCTAAGAAAGGAGTGTCAGAATTAGTGTGAAAAATGTTTGTTGCCGAATTATATATGTATACGTACATGTATAATATATACAAGGGTGCTCAAGTGCTAACCAACTAATAATTTAATAAGACAGTAGCCACGCATTTGAGCCCACTCCAGAAAATTATCCGTTGATCTGAACTGTTCAATTTATAAATCTTCATTCAAGAATCATATCCAGTAAAGTTAGCCGCCTAGGACAGGTAGGTCAACAATTTTATTGTCTTAGTTCGAGCATGTGAGATGAGGCAATTGAACTCCTTGGTTTCTTCATAAGGAAATTAGTTGGGCATTGATGGTGCTTTGCTCAAAGAAGCATGCAAAATTCTTATTATTGCATATATATATATATATATGTTGAAAATACTGGTGGGTAGTGAATGCCCACAGTACCTTTGGTAAAGTTTTCAATGCCACATGCAGACATTTTCAATGCCCATGAAAATTGGGATGGACTTTGGAAACATAAGGAGTGTTTTTCAAAACATGTGTTGTAAATTTCAAACTATAAGAATCTATTTGTATGGAGCCGCTCTATAAATAGAGCACTCCGACTGCAGTTAATAAAGAGAGAGAATATAGAAAGTTCATAGAAGAGGAAGAGAGAAAACAGAGGAAGAGGAGAGGAGATAATAGAGAGAGTTATTTTGTACTCCTATTATTTTAAATTATAATGAAAGCATCACTGCTGACCCGAGGACGTACTCCAGTCACACTGACTGTAGAGGAACCTCGTAAACTTTGTGTCTTGTTTATTTATTCCACTGCACACACCGTCAATTTTACAACACGTTATCAGCACGAGAAGCTCTCATGTCACTGGAAAGCACAACGCCATAAATCAGGTGAAGCACTATCTACCTCTCACCTCTGTCAGCTAAAATCTCACAGAATAAAAGGTATGTCTATTTTTCATCTTTCCCAACGCGCCAGAAGCGCCCCACTGAATTCCAGTGAGAATTGAAATTTACAACGACCTGTAGTGGTCACGAGATAAGAAAACTCGTACTTGACAACTGGTTTCCAGAGATCCAGAAGAATCTCGTTAGACTTGGAAACCCAGATCGCGTCTTTTTCGACGGATCTCGAGAACTCCCATGAATACTCGGTTGTCTGAGATGGTGATGGTAGGACTGAATCCACATAGTCCTCACTCTCTTATACCTCCATCAACCCCGCTGTCATCTATAGGGAGGTTCTTGCTTTGTGATGCCATGTTCCCTGGGTCATGCAAGAACAACGCCAGTCTCTGGTAGCCTTTTGGGATTGAATTTAATTTGGGCAACCTCCACAACAACTCAGCTGGCCCTGAGTCTCAAGACTGGCAGAGACAGAGAAGGAAAAATGATGGTGTATCAGATACCATGTGGAAACTAAGAAAAAGTAATAAAAATAAAAATAAAAAACAAAAAGAGTAAAGACTTTTTGGATGGTGTCATACCATTTGAAAAGAAAGAAGAAAATATAAATTTATGTGAATGATGTTGGTTTAAAACACTTTCACAAGTTCTATTTACTTTAAAGCAATTTATTTATCATGAACTGTTTTACCGCCTACTGCTTTAAGTTTTGATTTATGTGAATGGTGCTGAATTAAAGCCCTTGTCACAAGCTCTATTTACTTAAATGCAATTTATTTACTATGGTTGGAATTACCGCCTATTGCTTTAATTTATTTATTATTATGATGAGTATATATAGGACCTGAAGTTCCTTGATCAGATTAGAACCTGAAGTTTCTTGATCCTCATCATATAAAAATGATTGGACCAGAAGTTCCATCATGCAAATATAAAAATGATTGGACCTAAAGTTCCATCATACAAAAAGATCGGGCATGAAGTCCCTTGATCCTCAAGATCAGGACATAAAGCTCCTTGATGAGTACAGTAAGTTTGAAGTGCCATAGTGCCTCAACTTAATTGCAATAAAAGTCATTAGAGTCTCAGTCTACAGACTATTAAATAAGGACCAGAAGTTCCTTATGTCTATACTCAAAAATGGTTTAGCAGAAGCATTTATTAAGCGGATGAAATTAATTACCCGCGCTCTGCTCATAAAAACGAAATTGCCAGTTTTTACATGAGTACATGCTTTTTCGCATGATGCAGTATTAGATGGGTTGAAATTTGTTACCAATCATCAATACTTCTCAGTATAACTCGTGTTTGGGAACCAGCCAAACATTATACATTTACGAGTTTTTGGTTGTGTTATCTTTGTGCCTATTGCACTGCCACATCTTACTAAAACGAGGCATCATCGCAAATTGGGCATTGATGTTGATTCACCGTCTATCATTCAACATTTGGAACCCGTGACTGGGGATATGCTTACCGCGTGGTTTGCGGATTATGATTTTGATAAGACAGTTTTCCCGCCATTAGGGGGAGAAAATATCATTCCAGAAGAATGATGAGAAAAAACCGTTCCAGAAGAACGAAGAGAATTTGTCTTATTTTGATTCATGAAGCGGTCAATTAAGAATAATTGAATGATGCATCGATATGCAAATCAAGTGCCAGATGCATTTAATGATGCAACGAAAGTAATGAAATCACATATACTTGCTGCAAATGTGCCTACAAGAATTGATGTCCCTGCTGGACAATATAATGAAGCAGCAAATGATTTATCTGTTGCATGCCTGAAGCATGGCAGATAATGTGGTAGTAAATGATTTATTTGTTACACGCCTGAAGCGTGGCAAACCCTTAGATTCAGAAGGTTCAGTCATTTAAAAGAAGAAGAATATGACACTACTGAACTATTGCATTCCCAAAGCATAACTGTTAACATGCCGAAAGCATGACAGTCGCCGTATGGATACAAGTCCCAGAAAGGACAATCCGCGGACATGGGAATTTTGATGTCTCATGCATGAAGCATGATAGACATATAGGTTCCAATGACTCAACTCCTGGAAGTGGAGATTAAGATCCCAACTCTATAACGCTCAAGAAGAGGTTATGATCTGCATTCTCTAAATTATGGCTATCCTGAAAGAGATAGTGTAATGCCCTTGAAGAGGCAATGGATATCCAAAGAAATGAAAAGTTTTTATGCATGCGCATGCACATGAGCATATGGGATCACGGATTGATGAAAACCAATGATAATTTTGGTCTTACAAGTAGCTACTAAATTTCATCAATGAGTTGTGTTGATATTGAGTCCCGTTCTTTTCCACCAACAAAATTTATTGACAAAAATGGAGAAAGGCAATTCCATTAGAATTTTGTAAGAACGTGGAGAAACGAACCTATATACTTCAATATAATACAAATAGCCAAAAGATGTTGAACCAAAGAGGTTACATATGGGCATTTGTAATACAGTGAAATACACTCACATGATATGACACAAGGTTACTAATTGAAACCTGAAATTATACTCATGTAAACGAGTTCATATGAATGGAGAATTATATATGAAGGGTTGTGAGTCGCCCACTTCATATCTCCATAAGTAAATCCCTCAAGTATACATGGGAGCAAAATTGCTCTGTATAAATTCCAAAGGAAAATGTGTCATGAAGTGTAGAAAATCCCTGAAGGATTCAGATTGCTTGAAGTAAATCCTGGAAGGATAAAGCATAAATTGTGTACTCAATACCAATGGATGGTATAAATTTTCTGAGTGAGTACTATCATTATGATATTGTTGCAACATATTAAAATCTCTTGCAAGAGTCGATTAGAACTCCTAAAGAGTCGATGATATTAAATTAGAACTCCTGAAGAGTCAAGAAAAGTGTTGAGAAAGATATTGTCTCGAACTGCAGATCAAACAATATGCCAACACGAATCTTATCCATGATGTTTATGATATTAAAGACTCATATGGATTGAAGATTATGAGTTGAATACTCAAATGATTTAGACACTAAGAATGATCATTTATCTTCACGAGGGTAAAGATAAATTGATATTTGGTCCAGAAGTACCACATCTTAGTGAAGTGTATGCTTTATTGTATTTGGCACAATACATTGAAAGAAATAAAGCTTATTTATTAATATCTCCGAGAAATTACAGACATGAGGAGAGATAACTTCACAAAAGTTGCTCATGTGAAGCCTCAGTACTCGGAGGTACCCCAGAAGGGGAAGGCACCATCGGTTGATTATTTGGAGGCTCAATACTTGGTGGAACTCCAGACTGCTGAGACAATGGGTGTCTTTGGAATAAAGACTCGAACCTTTGATTGTCATTTTGGGTTCGACCTTCGGATTCCAGCAGGTGGTCGAGCTTTCTTTTCATGCTCGTCGAATAATTATTTGCACGCATGTGTAACACTCTATTCTCATGCTTGAGCCCTCTAATCTCTTGTTTAAGACTTGCCACCTCAGCCATCAATGATTCAACTTGGCGAGTTCGAGCAAGTAGGCGTTGGCTCATATTAGAAACAGAGCCCGCACATTGAATACTGAGAGCCACAGAGTCTTGAACGGCCGCCTCATCTGACCGGTTTGAAAGGATTCTGTTATCCTTGGGAGTGAGAAGATTCCTAGCTACCACTCCAGCAGTCAAGTCATTCTTCATCACAGAATCATCAACTGTAAGAGCACCATTAGAAGATGAGAAAGACGGACGCCATATATTATCTTGACACGGCTCGTCGGTATCTCTCCTGAAACTTAAATCTAAACAAAGTTTAGATGAGCAAGCCATTTCAAAAATGATGAAAAGAAAAGAAGGTCAGATAAAATCTCAGAAGTGCAAGAAGGGGAAATTTCTGCAAGCATCAATTTTCTGAGTGTGTCTGAACAAATTGATATCTCTATAAAAGAAGAGGCAACAGGGTCACATATTCAAAAATCGAAGAGACACCAATTTTTGAATTTCAAAAGCCGGATTTCTCTGCATGACGTCTGCCAACATTTCTCAGACGCAATCTCAGCTCTTGGATATCACGTGCAACCTTATCAAAGATCTCTGATAAAGTTGAAAACGCGTGAATCTTACTGTTCTAATTACACCACAGTTGCTGACAAGAGTAAAAGCACAGCACTACTACCTGCTATTGGGAAATCCCTATATATGTTTACCTTCGATCTCCATGGCAAGGCAGACCTGCAAAATATCTAACTCTTCTTCCTCCTCTCCGAGAATGCATCTTCAACAAAGCATCTCAAATATTCAGTTTTCTTCCTCTCCGAGAATACCTATTCAAACATGTCACACTAGAGCAAGAGTATCTCATATCATCAGGGTCGAAAGCAAAAGTATGTCATATCATGCAATCTCTCTGTCCTTTCCTTTGCCCTTGCTCTTATCTACTAAGGCAAGGATAAGGAAAGTAATATGTCGGAACCTCCATTCAAAATTCTGCTGCCAAGCATGATGAGTCGCTGAGAAGTGATGTTCCGAAGGACCATCCAAATGCAAGGTTTGCATTCTACTCCTGCATCAGAGTACAAATACAACAAGAGAAGATGCCAAACCTGCATGGGGGAAAAACTAGGGAAATACCACTTTTGAAAAGGGAGCAAGTAAGGCAAGTGAAAATGATACATTGAAGCATGTAGAGACAAGCACAGCAAAACACATGTCCTCGACAAAGCCGAAGATCACTTGTTGCACGAAGCTCTTCATGATCCAATTTCATTCAAGATCAAGCCTCGACGATCCTTGAAGAAATCACAAGTCTGATTCAAGATCAAGTGTCCACCACCCTTGAATCAAATTCAGCTCCAGAAAAAGAAGAAGTAAATTCAGACCTTTGGAGGAAGTCTAGCAGAAGGTCCTCCAGCCCAGTTCAAGAACAAGCCTGTGGAAAGTTAACTACCAGTAAAGCACATTTGTTGGCAACTCTTCTCGCTAAGAGACCGAAGCAGAAGGATCAGCCTAAATGATTTGAAATCAGGGGGAGATACTCATCAGGGGGAGCATCCAAAAATAGATCAAGATTTTAACGAGGCAACTAATGTTGATATGTGGGCATCCAAGGGGGAGTGTTGAAAATACTGGTGGGTAGTGAATGCCCACAGTACCTTTGGTAAAGTTTTCAATGCCACATGCAGACATTTTCAATGCCCATGAAAATTGGGATGGACTCATAAGGAGTGTTTTTCAAAACATGTGTTGTAAATTTCAAACTATAAGAATCTATTTGTATGGAGCCGCTCTATAAATAGAGCACTCCGGCTGCAGTTAATAAAAAGAGAGAATATAGAAAGTTCATAGAAGAGGAAGAGAGAAAACAGAGGAAGAGGAGAGGAGATAATAGAGAGAGTTATTTTGTACTCCTATTATTCTAAATTATAATGAAAGCATCACTGCTGACCCGAGGACGTACTCCAGTCACACTGACTGTAGAGGAACCTCGTAAACTTTGTGTCTTGTTTATTTATTCCACTGCACACACCGTCAATTTTACAACAATATATATATATATATATATATATATATATATATATATATATATTGGCAGAGCCACCTTTAGACTAGGGTAGGCCCGGGCCTATCCTCAAATAATTTTTTCCTAACAACCTCTACTAACATTAATTAATTTTATAATACAACTATCAACTTGAATTTGTAATTGTATTGGTTAGTCCAATTAACTTCAATCCAACAAATACAAAGCCTTAAATTTTTTACATTAAATATTCAAAACTATAGGTTCTATACTAATATTAGTTGATCATATTCTCTATTTCTTGCCTATATACAATTTTTCCCTTTGCGTGTAGACTATTATTTTGGTTAATTTTTTATTTCCCTCTATTATATCGTCTATGAAATCAAGAAGAGAAAAATATTTCCTTTTTCAAAATTAGTACAAAAAAACCCTTCAGATGCTCTCATGTCTTAATGTTTTTAGAAAAATATTTTCTTGATCGCTGTGAGAAAATGAATGCATAGTCAGTCGATCAGTCACCTTTGAATTTGATATCAAGAATGAAAAATAAATGGATGTGCTTTAAATAATGTTTCAACTCTTGTTATAGTTGACCATTTATAATGAATAATAAATGCATCGTCACTCACTTTCAAATTTGATATCGAGGCGACCAAATGAACGAGATAGTTTCTACATGTACTATGTCCATTTTGATCTAAAGTGTGCCCTTCCTAACATGAATTTCTGGCTTCGTCACTGTATATATATAGGGACACGCTGCCCACCGTTTGACTTTAATGAAATTGTGTGATTGAGATTAAAATACAGGCCACACAATCTCAACCACACAATTTCATTAAAGTTAAATCCAACGGTGGGGAACGTGTCCCCATTTTTTGAAAAAAATGGGATCCCTTCCCTTAAGCAATTCCTATATATATATGGTGAGAACTTCCGTCGCGCAATTGTTTTAATTAGACATTGCATCTTTTGGTAAAGAAATAATGTGCTTATGCTTCACGGCTTTCATGTTAGTCATAGAAGATATTCATCAATGTCTTACAGCTCAAAAATTATCTCCAGTGCGTATTCTCACTTCTCATTTCAACCCAAAAATGTAAATTCTCAATAAGACGTAGCTATTTCAACAACAAATGTAAGTATTTCAACTTAAATGTTTTGAAATTTCCACATTAACAACGAATAGATATATAAGGCATGAGAATCATTCTCATTCGTTTGTTCATTAATAATCAAGGATTTGATAGGAATATGTATGATTCTCATTCATGTGTATACTAACAACCAATGAACGAAAAATAAAGGATCTCTGTATCTCATGTTAGATATATTTTGAGTTGTCAATTAATTTGTAAACCGAATTACTTAAGAGTCAAATAACTTGGCTTCCAAGTCATTGATTCTCAATGTGATTTGTGGTCTGATTAAAAGATTCACAAAGCCTTGATTCTTTGGCTAATTATTTGGAATGACATATGGTACATGACTTGGTAGGACAACAATTAGATTTAATAGTGGTTTATTAATAGACGGTTTTAGAGGAACCCTAATAACTATGTGTAGGATTTTCCTGCTCTCACAATAAGCTTTCTAACATGTGCTAAACCCTATTCATAGTAAGAACATATTGTTTGGAGGGACTAGAATACATTCTTATGCATGTCTTGCTGTACATATAAGTTAATTAATTGGGTTATTGTAGTTCAATTTATTGAATCTATGATCCGAATATCTTGTTGTGATTTTATAATATATTTTACATCTCATACATGAACGTACCTAAAAAAAATCAAAATATTAGATTACACGAAAGAGAATGTGATATATCCCAAACTCGGTCTTTCGTATTATCACTTCTTCGTATTCTCAGAACCATATAGACTTGGATGTGGGTGGAAAAAGAGACGTTGATTACTGGCGGATCAAATGTTTCTATGGTTTTCCAGCAGTTTGTGATAGGTACAAATCTTGGCAACTGTTAGATGCGTTGCGGGAAAATGGGGACAAACCTTGGTTGTGCTTGGGCGACTTTAATGAGATTCTACAAGCTGTCGAAGATGAAGGGGGCAACCCTCGAAGAATATCTCGAATGGAGGGTTTTCAAGATACTGTGCTAAGATGTAATTTAAATGACCTTGGTTTTGCTAGCAATAAATTTACTTGGTTTACTAGTAGGGATGGGGGCATTAAGGCCAGACTAGATCAGGCAATGGCAAACCAAGTTAGGATGGACTGGTTTTCGAGATTCAAGGTATTTCATTTAAATAAAACCACATCGGATCATATTCCGATCTTGGTATGTTGGGATGGGCGGGTTCCGTCTAGGAGAAAGAAATTATTCCACTATGAAAATTGGTGAAGCTTGTTTGAAAAGGTACCAGGCATCATGATAATTTCAATATTTTTGATAAAGGCTGAAACTTGAACAAAAATGGTTTTCAAAGAATCTGCTATCTCGAGAGAGTAGGGAGAGGAAGAGAAAGCTGTGTATTTTCTATTAAATCTCTAAAAACAATTACAGAGACTAAATATATCCTTTAAACTGGTCAAGGACCACGATCCTACATTCTAGGCAAATAGTACTCATCTCCGGCCACTAAGAGCAACGGAGGATATCATCCATCCATCTGGACGGGGGAGAGAATGCATAGTACATTTGCTTAAGACAAAATAAACAGCTGTAAACATTCTAAAACAAGAAAGAGAACTAGCCGTTAAAATTTAAAGCTCAACGGCTCTTTTCTACAATTAGCAAGTTCTTCATTCTTCAAACTTCTCAGCATCCTTCGATTTCATCTGCAGGCTTAGCTTCTGCAGGTTAACTCCAAAGCTTGTAGGCAGCTTAATTCTCAACAGCCTCTCCTAAGCTGCTTACTGGCTTCACTCCTAACTTCAGCCTTAAATAATTGAATCGATCTTTGGGTAAAGCCTTTGTAAAAATGTCTGCTAACTGTTCTTCACTTCTGCAAAATTTCACATCAATGGATCCTTGCTGCAATGCTTCTCGAATAAAATGATATTTCCTGTTTATATGTCTAGTTCTCTGATGAAAGACCGGATTTTTGACCATCGATATTGCTGACATGTTATCACAGAACAATGGTGTTGCTTCAGTTTGCATTTCACCAAAATCATCTAGCACAAACCTTAGCCAGATTGCTTGAGCTGTTGCTCCAGATGCTGAGACATACTCAGCTTCTGCAGTTGACAATGCAACTGTGTTTTGCTTGACTGAGGCCCAAGAGAAGACACCACTTCCAAAGCTAAATGCATATCCAGAGGTGCTTCTACTGTCATCTTCACTGCCAGCCCAATCTGAGTCACAAAAACCAATCAAAACAGCATCCTTGTCCCTTGTGAACTCAATGCCATAACTTAGAGTTCCTTGAATGTATCTGAGAACCCTTTTAGCTATTCCCATATGTTTCTTTGTAGGACCATGCATGAACCTTGATAACAAACTGGCTGCATACATAATGTCAAGCCTTGTTGCAGTAAGATATAAGAGGCTTCCAACTATTTTCCTGAATAAACCTTCATCAGTTAACTCACTTCCATCCACCTTCTTTAGTCTCTCACCAGTGGGAAGAGAGATTGACACTGACTTACAATCCTCGAGACCAAACTTTGCAAGTAAAGCCTTTGCATACTTGCTTTGGTGTATGAAAACCCCCTTCTCAGATTGTAGAACTCCCATCCCCAAGAAATGGTGTAGGAGTCCTAAATCAGTCATCTCATACTTCTGCATCATATCCCTTTTGAATTTACTGAGCAATGAGTCATTGCTACCTGTATAAACTATATCATCAACATATATAGAGACTATGATCAGGTTTCCTTCTTCATCAGTTTTAGTATATAAGGTGGCCTCACTGATGCTTCTTTTGAAATTGCAGCTGGTGAGATAGGTGTCAATCTCACTGTACCAAGCTCTAGGAGCCTGCTTCAATCCATAGAGAGCCTTCTTTAATTTGTAGATCTTATGACTTGCATTTTCAACTTCAAAACCCTCAGGTTGCTCAGTGTACACTTCCTCCTCAAGTACTCCATTTAAGAAGGCTGACTTCACATCTAGTTGAAATAATTTCCAACCCTTTTGAGCTGCAAGTGCAATCAAAGTTCGAATTGTATCTAACCTTGCCACTGGGGCAAAGGTTTCATTATAGTCAATACCAGGTTTCTGAGCATACCCTTTTGCCACAAGCCTAGCCTTGTGTTTTTGAACTGATCCATCTAAATTCAGTTTGGTTTTGAACACCCATTTGACTCCTATGACAGGTTTATCTGTAGGTCTTTCCACCAGCTCCCAAGTTCCATTCTTCTCAATGGTTTCAATCTCAGAATTCATTGCTTCCTTCCATGCATTGTCTTCAATAGCTTCATGATAAGTTTCAGGTTCAATAATGGTCATGTGACATCTTGCATAAATGTCCTCCAAGCTTCTCAGCTTCTCTGGTGTATTTCTTGGTGTTGAGTCATGACTTATACTGCCAATTGTGCTTCCAGGAACATGTTCTTCATCTGAGATTGAGTGTGTAGGATTTGGAGAGTCAATACTATGAGGTTCATGAAAAGGTTCTTCAGTTTCTGTCATCTCAGTGTTTTCATTTCCAATAGTGAGAGGTATGTAGACAGATTCATCTTGCTTACTTTGCCAGTTCCAGGTCTTATTCTCATCAAACACTACACTCCTTGAGAGAATAATCTTCTCTGTTTGAAGATTATAGATTCTGTAACCTTTTTTCACAACTGCCATACCCCATAAAAATTCCTTTGCTTGCTTTGTCATCAAACTTCTGTCTAAGCTTGGATGGGATGTGACTATAACAGATACATCCGAACATTCTCATATGTTTTACACCTGGCTTTCTTCCTGTGAAGGCTTCAAATGGAGTCTTGCCCTTTACTGAGATTGTAGGACATCTATTTTGCAGATATACTGAAGTTCCAACTGCTTCAGCCCAGAAAATAACAGGAATGTTCTTCTCAGCCATCATAGATTTTGCCATTTCACAAATGGTTCTATTTCTTCTCTCAGCAGCTCCATTTTGCTGAGGAGAATATGCTACTGTCAATTGCCTCTCCATTCCAGTGCTGGAACAGAAGTCTGAGAATTCATGGGAGGTATATTCACCCCCTCTGTCACTTCTCAGCTTCTTGAGCTTAAAACCACTTTGTAGTTCCACAAGGACTTTGAATTTTTTAAACACATTGAACACATCAGATTTGTTTCTAAGAAAGTACACCCAACACATTCTTGAGAAATCATCTATGAATGTTATGAAATATCTGTTGCCACCAATGGATTCATTCTGCATTGGTCCACAAACATCTGTGTGTACCATTTCTAATGGATTACTAGCTCTCCAAGCTTTCTCTTTATCAAATGGTTCCCTATGCATCTTCCCAGAAACACAACTTTCACAGATTTCTTTCATTTCAGATAGTTCAGGCAAACCAAGCACTAACCCTTCTTTCTGCATCCTTTTCAGACTTGCAAAGTTCAAGTGACCTAGCCTTTTATGCCAGATCCAAGACTCTTCTTCAATTGATGCTTTTCTGGCCACTGGATTTATAGATTCAAAAGACAATGGAAAGCATCTGTTCCCTGTCATTACTACCTTGGCTACCACATTCTCAAGGTTGTTGTCATCGAAGATCACAGCCATGTTGCCTCCAAACAGAACATAGTAGCCGTGTTCCATCATTTGACCAACACTCAACAGGTTTTCATCTAATCCTGGAACCAACAGGATTTCATTGATGTATCTCTTCCCATGCTTTGTATTTACTACCAGTGTTCCCTTGCCTGTTGCTTGAACCAAATCTCCAGTCCCCATTTTAACTTTACAAGTCACTGATCTGTCAAGATTCAATAGAAGAGACTCTTGAGAAGTCATGTGATTGCTGCAAGCGCTATCCACAAACCACACAGATTTATCTTGTTCTATTGATGCTGAGTGACAAGCATAGAACATTGTACCAGTGGTTACATCTTCTTCCTTGGCACAGTTAGCCACTTGTCTGTTGTTATCACAGTCTTTTGCCATATGACCAAACCTATTGCACTTTCCACACTTAGCTTTTCCTTTATATCTACACACACCAAAATGGTATTTCTCGCAGACTTGACACTGTGGTTTCACACCACTTTGACTATTACTCCCTTGCTTGTTCTGTGGATTGAACTTATTGTTCCAACTTCCTCCAGAGTTGTTGTTCCAGTTTGATCGACTGGTATCGCTCCAGTTCCCATTCTGAGACCAGTTTTTCCCCTTTTTATATTGAGTCCATTTTGAGTTTGTCTTATACTGAGAGCCTTTGAAATTTCCATTACTGCTTCCATTTCCTCCAACCTTGAGACTGCTGAAGGCCCTCTCTGTACCAGTGTATTTATCTCTTTCATCATGCAAGTCTTCTCTTTTATCATAGACTTTCACTGAGGCTAGGACTTCTTCAACTCTAATAATGTCCAGATCTCTGGTTTCCTCAATGATTGACACTATGGACTTATATCTCCTATTTAGACTCATCAACAGCTTTTGAACAATCCTTTTTTCTGTTACATCTTCTCCTAGAGATTTCAGGTTGTTTACTATCTCAAAGAACCGAGCCAAATAGTCATCCAGAGATTCAACATCATTCATCCTTAAATATTCAGAATCTGCTCTAATGGCTTGTAATTTCACAGCTCGTACCTTTTTATCTCCTCTGAACTCTCTTCTCAAGATTTCTCAGGCACCCTTTGCAGTCTTCTCATTTCGGATTCTGGGAAACAGCTCATCAGTGATTGCACTTTGGATGAGACTCAACGCCTTGGCATTCTTGATCCTCTCTTCCTTTGAAACAACAGGAGCTTCAACCGGAATGTGTTCCGTCTCGTTTTCTCCTTCTTCCTCAGAGCCTTCTTCTCTGGGAGTTTGTTGTTCAGGTAACCCAGCTTCAACCACATCCCATAGATCATAGGCTATGAGAATGGTTTCCATTTTAATGGCCCAAAAATCGTAGTTTGATCCATTAAATTGTGGTGTTCGTAAATCACCACCAGATGTGCTCGATCCAGCCATTTCTTGAGCTAGAATACAAAGAGTCACAATAAAAGAACCACCTTTAAGGTTTTCTGGGTTTTTTTGGTTTTTTCGGAGTTGGATTTCTCTCACAGTATAACGCCCTTTCTTCGGAATCAGACCAAGAGCTCTGATACCATGTTTGAAATGGTACCAGGCATCATGATAATTTCAATATTTTTGATAAAGGCTGAAACTTGAACAAAAATGGTTTTCAAAGAATCTGCTATCTCGAGAGAGTAGGGAGAGGAAGAGAAAGCTGTGTATTTTCTATTAAATCTCTAAAAACAATTACAGAGACTAAATATATCCTCTAAACTGGTCAAGGACCACGATCCTACATTCTAGGCAAATAGTACTCATCTCCGGCCACTAAGAGCAACGGAGGATATCATCCATCCATCTGGACGGGGGAGAGAATACATAGTACATTTGCTTAAGGCAAAACAAATAGCTGTAAACATTCTAAAACAAGAAAGAGAACTAGCCGTTAAAATTTAAAGCTCAACGGCTCCTTTCTACAATTAGCAAGTTCTTCATTCTTCAAACTTCTCAGCATCCTTCGATTTCATCTGCAGGCTTAGCTTCTGCAGGTTAACTCTAAAGCTTGTAGGCAGCTTAATTCTCAACAGAGCTCTCAGGAGGGATGCGGAGAGGTTGTCAACCAAGGATGGGCATGTGAGGTGCAGGGTGTTCCAATGTTTCAGATTACCGAAAAAATTAAAGCTACTCGGTTGAAGCTGTCTCAGTGGGCTAGACAAAATGCGCGACTGGGGCCTAACAAGATTAAGGAGATTGAGGATAAGCTTACAAGTTGATGGGTAAGCTCAATATGTTACTTGAACTAGAAGAAATGTTTTGGCGGCCACGCTCGAATGAAAATTAGTTGAAATCGAGTGATCGTAACACGAGATATTTTCATCAAAAGGCTAATCGCAGACAAAAACAAAAAAGTTTTTGTATGGGCTTTAGGATGAGAACGGTGATTGGCATGATGATAAACGAGGAATGGAGAAGGTTGTGGAGGATTATTTCTCGAGGTTATTTGATACAAATGGGGGAAAGAATATGGCCGCACTACTTGAGAATATATTGCGCCTAAAATCATACCTAAAATGAATGAGGATCTTATGCAACATGCAATAGATGAGGAAATCAAATCCGTAATTTTTCGAATGCACCCTACGAAGGCTCCAGGTCCGGACGGTTTAACACCAGGGTTTTAGCAGAAACATTGGGGGATAGTTGGTGTCGACGTCTGTAATGGAGTCAGGTCCTCATTGCAGTCAGGAAGGATGCTTAGGAAAGTGAATTTCACACACGTGACGTTAATTCTGAAGGTTAAAGATCCAAAGGAGATGAGTCATCTTCGGCCTATTAGTATATGAAATGTATTATATAAGATTGTGGCCAAGGTACTTACGAATAGATTGAAATGTATTCTTCCTCAGATTATATCGCATTCCCAAGGCGCGTTTGTTTTGGGGAGGCTTATTTTCAACAATAGTATCGTGGCTGCGGAGATTGCTCATTATATGTATAAACGTACGTCTGGGTGGAATGGTATGACACTAAAACTTGACATCAGTAAGGCATATGACCGCCTTGAGTGAAATTTTTTGGAGGAGATGATGCAAAGATTGGGTTTCTCAGATGGATGGATTCGGTTGATTATGGTGTGTATCACTTCCGTATTATATTCTTTCAAGATTAATGGAGAGCCGTTGGGCTATGTCTAACCTAAAAATGGTATTCGATTTGGCCAATTCTATTCGTAATTTAAGCGGAAGGTTTATCGGAATTGCTCACGAAGGAAGGTTGTGAGGGGAAGATTAATGGGGTAAGAGTTTGCCGAGATGCCCCCGTGATTCACCACTTACTCTTTGCTGATGATAGTTTCTTATTTGCTCGTGAGAAATTTGAAGAATGCGGTAATATTAAGCGAGTATTGAGGACGTACGAAATGGCCTCGGGACAAGTAGTGAACCTTACCAAAAACTGTGTCTTCAAGCTCCAACCTCACGAACATAAACCAGCAACTATTAGCCGACTTCTTGGGTGTGCAACGAGTGGCCTTCCATGATCGTTATTTGGGTTTGCTTGTCTTCATTCGTAAGTCCAAGAATGAAACGTTTGCTTATGTGAAGGATCGCCTATAGAAGAAGCTAAATGGATGGCGGGGTGGTTTTATGAGCAGTGCAGGGAAAGAAGTTTTAATTAAGACCGTTGCCCAGGCTCTATCGATGTATACGATGCAATGTTTCTTCCAAAAACCATTTGTGAAGAGCTAAACATGATGATCGCTAAGTATTAGTGAAACGATGATCTAGGGAAGAGGAAAGTGCAATGGTTAAATTGGCGTATATTATGTAAGCCCGAGATTAAAGGTGGTCTTGGCTTTCAAGATTTTTATGCATTCAATATCGCACTGCTATCTAAGCAGGCTTAAAGATTTTTCCAGGGTACAGAGTGTTCAAGGTAAAATATTTTTCGACAACTGATTTTTTTTTAATGCTCTTGTTAAAGCTAATGCTTCCTATTGCTGGAAGAGCATTGCGGCAGTGGGAAAGAGGTGAAGATTTAGAAAGATAGCTGGATTCCTAGGGAAAACTTCTTTCGCGTTATTACCTCATGCCTAGTAACTTGGGGATTAGAGACCACGGTGGATCACCTAATCTGCCCTGTTACGCGATGGTGGGATAGAGACTTGCTGGACACCGTATTTAACACAGAGAAAGTGGCGTTGATTCTAAGCATCCCACTTAGCTTTCGATCCACTTGTGATAGAATTATATGGCATCATGAGAAAAATGGCAAATTCTCAGTACGTCGTGCTTATCATGTTGCTCGACAAGATGTGTGTCTGATGGGTGTTGAAGCTAAGCGTTCCGAGGCTAGTAATGATGAGCAAGTGTTATAGAGACGGCTATGGGGAGCTCGGGTTCCTGGAAATGTTCAAATTTGTGTGTGGCGGGGATGTTAGGATAGTCTCCCCACACATACAAAACTAACAAGAAGATGATTGCTACAAAATATGGAGTGTGCTTTTTGTAGAAACAACCCGGAAACCATTGAACATGTGATGCAAGACTGTGATTTTGCTCCTGCAGTGTGGTTGGCGGGATTGGGGCTACGAGTCCATGAGGCACATGTAACTAGTTTCAGAGCATAGATTTTGGATGCTGCACAAAACATGTCAAAGCAAGCTTTCGACTTATGTCTTATGTTGGTGTCGTAAGGAATGCATTACTTTGGCATGGAAATTCCAACCCCCCCCCCCCCCCCCCCCCCCCCCCCCAAAAAAAGGAGATTTTGATCGCGACGGAGAGTAAGCTTCAAGAGTACCACACATGGCATTCTCCAGATGGATCAAGTAAAGCTCAAACACGACAACGGTGTACTAAACCGAACTCAGGAGGGTTGAAGTGTAATTTTGATGGAGCGTGGAATGAATGGCCGCTTCGGGGAAGATATGGTGTGGTTATACGTGATTGGGTAAGCAGTTTTATCGCTGTAGTTTCTAAGCATTTTTGCCATGTTAATTCACCCCTACATGCTGAGCTACTTGCAGCTAGAAGAGCAGCAGTGCTCCTAATGGAATTCCAAAGTGCTAGTTCGAATTCGATTTTGGAGGGAGACTTAAATGTTGTGCTTGCAGCCGTGAATCATTCCGAGAATGGTTGTTCATTATTAGGACTTATAATTAACGACATCAAAGGAGTTTTACACAGCATTGAGGGAACATCGTTGAACTTTGTGCATCGAGAAGCAAGCAACGTAGCACACAGGCTAGCTCGTGCTGGTTTGGGTGCTTCCAGTGAAGATAGGCGGGTTGAATCTCCCCCAATTTTAACTTCAGATGCTTTGTTAGAAGACAATCAAGTGTAACCGTTTACGTTACGGTAAGGATAGCTATTTGTGCGGGACACTCTTTTTCCCTTAGATCGGTTAAAATCTCGGGCAAGGTTTTCATTGAGGCCCATTTTAGCACTCTATCCTCACTTTGTACGTGTTTTTTTTCGTATTAACGAATATCGTACTTTCTTTATAAAAAAAAAAAAAGGATGAGTGTAATATAATATTAACTTTCTTACCACAAGCACTACAAGTCATTCAATCAATGGTTCACATTATAATGTAAATACATTCATTCAAAGTATTATTTGGTGTGCGGTTCAATCATGAAACACCGATTTACACTTCCATTTTTGGCAGTTAAGCATTATAAAGAGCGGTAAAATGTTGGAAGTTCATTACAATAGGCAAAACAATTATGGAACTTGGATATTACTATATGTACTTATAGCATGTAGGGTGGAATCTACATTATAGTAACGTTACTATAATGTAGGTTTCTTATTATACTAGAACGATATCACATGTATAGAAATTAATTAAATTGTAAAAAACCGAAGTGGGACAATTAGCTCATGAAAATTCAGCGCAATGACAAAGTAAAGGTCTCGAGAATGTTCAGTAGCATTCTTTTGTGCCATTTCACCATGATGCAACTCCAATTTTTTTTTTCTTCGTATTATTTGTTGGTTGATATTGTTTAATGGTATGTTGTCTTGCTCCGATGAATTAATATATATGTTATGGTCACATGTTTGTCGTACACAACACTGCTTTGCTAGACTCTTGGCACAAATTTTTGGAGAGCTCACCACCCTTGAAGGCTTTCAATGACTTTTGCATTTCTTTTGGATATTAAAGTTGAACGATTGATTCACCGTGTTCACACCAAAATGGTCTTGCAGAAACAATCATTAAACACTGTTAAATGACCGAACAGATTTTGGTGATAGGCATCCAGCTTTTGGTAGTCTAGGTAGGGCTATATAATCTTATTTGCAGATATGTTGGTCCAAGGCCATGCCACCCAACCTTTTTTAGCATTACAATTGGTTACACTTGGCCTTTCATATTCGATCATGATTCTCTGTCAAGCTTTTTAGAATCCTTGCTAGGTGATCTCTCTACTGCCATTTTGTAGATTGTCAATTTGATGAGACAGTCTTCTCGTTATTAAGGGGAGATAAGAACGTCAACATTCCTAAAAAATGACACAAATTATTTGGATGTCCCCACTATGTCTCATCTCAAGCATTCATTTTTCAAATTGAAACAATCCGAGTGGATTTGGTATCCCGTTCAGGTAAGTATTTGATTAGTTAGGGATATATAAATAAACTATTACCTTGAGTGTTCAAGGCATATTCCTAAATTGCTAGAGTTGTAGTCTATGTCAATGAAAGGAATCTCAATTAGACTCTTGATGAGTTTGAGAAAACTACCTTGCACCTGAAGTTGGAGTTTGAGATGAAAGATCTTGGAAAAAAAATTGCTTCCATCTCGACCTAAAATTCAAGAATTGTTTTAATGGTAAGTCCACCAGTCGGACTACACCCAGAAGATGTTGATTTCGAGTATACCCATGGTTGTCCATATGCTGCATGCAAATAAGACCCCTGAAGAGGTTATGGAGCTTGAAGTTCCAGATCTAAGTGCAATTGGCTTATATTGTACTTAACTCAACCCACTAGATTAGGCATCTTCTTCATTGTTAATCTTTTGGCAAGAACGGCAACTACATGCCTCTACTAAATTGGTGATGAAAGAAGATTTTTTGTTACTATGGATTTGAGCTTATTCTATCTTTATGCATCTCAAAATAGATCATACCTTCTCTAGTCTTCACAATTAGGTTTACCTTGTTAGTTTACTAACGTCAATTAGTTGTCTAAACCGCACAAAGCAAGTTTCCTATACGAATTATGTCTAACATTAGAAATACCGCAATATCTCGGATGTCCACACAAGACCTTAGTTGTGACGTCATTGAACCATGCCAAGCTCACCTCCCTACTCAATGATACATGTGTTTGTGAGAGCCTTTGTAAAAGAACATTCAAAGCACTCGCGGACCTTCATCCATCGTTGATGTCCCAACAACGATCCACGACGACGATGCCGCATGTATTGACCAGATCAAGTAAGGATACATAAACAAAGTTGACCCAAACTTATTGCATCTACATCACATCAGTAAAGTATCAGAAGATTTAAGTCAAATAGATCCTATCCCAAGACAACCTTGCCGACATGTTATATTAACTCCCATTTTTTTCCTTAGACTATCAGTTTTGTCCCTTTAGGTTTTACCATAGCCAAGTTTTGGTGAGACTATGCAATCTCTATTAAAACACATGTTTGCCACTTGTGTCGACTAGACAAGACAATTTCATCAACTGCTTCTACATTTGCCTAAATACATGATGTGCCGACTGCTTGAGTATTTACTTAATCAAGTAGATGTCGTAGTTTTTAATTAGATAGACAATTGTGCAAATCTTGGTAGATTGTGTGTAGAGATCCTACAAAAGCTAGAAGATCTTTCCTTTTAGTGTTTGCATTACTTGGAGTGCAAGTTTCTTTCTCCCTTACTAGTATAAATAAAGGCACAAAACATGAGAATATCATCACCAAATTCCTCAAGCCTTTTTTCTCTCTTCTCTACCGCACTCTCTACTTTCTCTCTCTAAAATAGGTCTACAAGAAAAAGGACTTGTTTGATTATTTTCTAGTCTATTTCTTAATGAAGCATATATAGGACTTAAGAGAAACTTAAAAATACAGACATTACTAGAGTAGTGCTACACTTACCATCTATTTATACCATTATTTATACTCTCTCTCTCTAAGACCATCTCCAACCCATGGGATAAAGTTTAAAATATAACCTTTAAAACCCCCTCAAACCATCTCCAACCACGGGCTAAAATAAGCCCTGAGGAGAAAATATATCTCTGGGCAAGATTTCCTTCAAGATTTAAGTCTGGCTTAAATTATTCTGGACCCACCAAACTGTCATATTTCAACCATTTTTTTGTTTTTTTACTTATAATCTAATATCTAAAATTATTTAAATCAAATTTAACTTAAAACTTTATAAATAGTATTTGTATATTTTTTAATTACTTATCAGAATTTAAATATTTTTAGACTAAAATGTTCATAAAAATATGACACACCTCGACTCGAAATGTCCGCTTGGACTCCGAATCGAGCTGTGCTGACCGACACCTAGAAGGTGACAAAGCCATAAAGTGTTGTGATGTGTAAAATGTGAATAAATTTAAACCTAAAAGTGCCTAAATATAAGAGTGAGATGGTGAGTGGGAATGAACCCATTTCATACGTGATGACAGAGTATAAGTAAAGTACAGTAAAGTAGGTTAAGGATTATACCATCAACGTAGCCACCTATACTGGGATTTGCCAAGAATATTCGTCGATACAGAAGCTTAGCTACTATAACCTGGAGGGGCGAAAAACAGAAGGGTGGCACAAAATAAAGGTTTATAAAATCCATTTATTTTCTGAACATACTAACTGTTGGAGTGTAATTTCTCACGAGAAGAAGTACCTCCACAGATTTGTTGACCGCAATCCACACGTTCCGAATCCGTCCTTTGGGGTGTCCCGAAGTAATCGTCCTTCGCAACTTGCCGGAGATACCTGCAAAAAATGCTCCGATGCTTAAGTCAGTTCACTACTCTCTTTCCTTTTTCCCTCCCCCATGCTGATGGGATTATTGCCCTTTTATAGGCGTTCAAGTCTTAGGCTCCAAGTTCCGCTGGTGGTTCTCCGTCACACGTCCGCATGTCCGCATGTTTTGGGAATAAGTGCCTTGACAGGATACTCCCACTTCTCTTCCGTAATTATCTTCCGGAGTGGGTAGTTAACTTAGGCATTTCCTTGCGTCTCTGGTGGGCTTTTAGGTTTTCTGCCCCGTTACGGGCCCATGAGTCGAAAAACCGGATTTTATCCTCCCACAATGCCCCCTTTTCCCCTTTTTTACGTATGTAAAATAGGGGAAAACTAAAGTTTTTCGATTATGGCCTCAAAATCACACTTCGCATGCCACAAAAGTTTTCACAAAAATAGACCGAATATCGAGTACCGTCCCATTTTGAACTTGACGTGGATTTGCGAACGAGGATTTACGGAAGAGGATGACTTCAGTACGAGCTTACGAAAGTTCGACATTACGAACGTTCTAATATTTTACGACTAACACTACTGAAACTACGAAGGAGAAGAAATGACCGACACTACGAAGGAGGACTGACATTACGAAGGAGGACTGACAACTTACGGAAGAGGATGACATTACGAAGGAGGACTGGCATTACTTACGAAGGAATTTACGGAAGAGGACTGACATTACGAAGGAGGACTACGAAGGAGAACTGACGAACGGAAAAGGACTGACATTACGAAGGAGGACTACAACAACAACAACAACAACAACAACAACAACAACAATAATAATAATAATGGATGACTGACGAAGGAGAACTGACAACTTACGGAAGAGGACTGACATTACGAAGGAGGACTACGAAGGAGAACTGACGAACGGAAGAGGACTGACTACGAAGGAGGACTTACGAAAGAGAACTGACAACTTACGGAAGAGGATGACATTACGAAGGAGGACTGACGAACGGCAGAGGACTGACATTACGAAGGAGAACTCACAACTTACGGAGGATGATATTACGAAGGAGGTCTGACATTACGAAGGAGGTCTGACATTACGAAGGAGGACTGACATGACGAGGAGACATTACGAAAGAGAACTAACGAACGGAAGAGGACTGACATTACGAAAGAACTGAAGAACGGAAGAGGACTGACACTACGAATGATTGACATTACGAAGGAGGACTGACATTACGAAGGAGGACTGACGAACGGAAGAAGACTGACAAGAACTGACAACTTACGGAAGAGGACTGACAGAAGTTTTGAAAACGCAACGCGTTCATATGATCTTTGTATGCTTCTGCACAGTTTTCTGCGCTTTTGTCTATATACACACACGCATACACACTGTTCACCTAGCAGACATCACATCTTTACCTAACTTGCACATGACCACTTATATATATACCTATTTTTCCTACGGATCTTAGACCTCTACAGGCTTTTATTTTCAAGCTACTGCATGCTTTTGCTTTTCAAACTACTGCATGCTTTTACATTTGCATGCCTTTGCATGCTTTTGTTTTTCAAGCTGCAGCATGCTTTTGCATGCCTTTTTCGTTTTTTTTTTTTTTTTTTTTTGTTTTTTATGTGTCAAAAGTCAAACTAGTCTGAAAAAACTTATCTCAAGTTGGGTGGCGCATCGAACCTGCCAACAATGGCTGTACTCGACAAACTTATCTGTATATTCAGGTATATATATATATATATTTATTTATTTACTTATCTGTATATACATATAGCGACAAACTTTTGCATGTGCCCACGCACGCATGTACATGCATATGCGCATATCCCTGCATATTGTTCATATATTCATGTATATCTCTATATGCACGCGTGTATATATATATATATGTGTCATTACCTTGCGTTTCTTATCCTGCTTTTCTTTACCTTCTTTTCTGCCATCTTTTCTGCTTTCTTCCTTTCTTTGCTTAGTTCTTTCTTCAAGCTCTCATTTCAGAGTGACCTTAGCTCACAGGTAATTTTCCATTTCTGGCCTTCTCGCAAGAATACCTCAAACTTTCCACTTACGAGCACACAAATTTTTCTTTCGTCTTATTTTGTCTTACTTCACCAATTTCGGTCGGTAAATCTCTACCTGCTTATCATGTCACGACGTGCACCCTGGTCTAAATACGGTGGTACTCCCCCGCCCTTTGAAATTGTCAAGGCTCGTGACTTGGGTCATGTTCCAGATGATGTACACATTAATCCTCTTCCCGCCGGAGTCGACATGTATTCGGGCCTCGGTGTCCCAACTGGGTCTACCATTTTATCTCCGGATCACTTAGGTGTTATCAGTTTCCCACTCCACCCCATGATCCATCTCATCTTATTCTTTACCAATACTCACCCTATGCAACTGAACCCCAACTCCTACTTGCTTATGTCGACCTTTTTAGCGTTGGGTCTGAAGCTAGGCGTGTCCTTAGGTTTTAGGGATTTTTTATATCTCTTCGACTTGACGGTCATTAAGGGCGAGACTAACTTCTTTAACTTCAAACCCAGATATCGCCAGAAATTTTTGTCACTTGGTCCCTCGAGAGCTAGAGATTGGAAGAACCACCCTCTTCTGATTTCAGGGAACTGGAAAGCTCTCGAGCTGTTTCAACTATCTGTCCCTTCTGCTTTCGGTGACAAACCTGGTATATAAACTCGCACTTATTATTTGTTTTCCATAAGTATGTGGACTTTACTTACCATGAATTTTGTCGCAGATTTATCGAATGGTCCTGACCGGGTAATCTCTACTGACCAGAAATGCTGGCTAAAGAAATTTGTGACAAGGAAGATATGGAGCTCTAGCGAACTCGCCGACTCTCTTACTCAGATCACCTCTCTCCGCAACTCCATCATTTATTTTCCATATTGTTTGGTAGACAGGTCGTTGCCCCCATACCCCTTGCTTAAATCCATCTTTGCCCTCGACCTTGATCTTCAGTTCAACACAGAGTCCTCCGTACTGGTGTCTGACTCCCAATCAGAAGGCTCTGAAGAGGAAAACAGAGGAGAAGAATACGATGAGTAAAAAACGGACCCAGATTCTAACTCAGACTATTCTCCTACAATGGCCTCACCACCTGATACTCCACTGCCCCGCCGCGTCGCATCACCTCATCGTGACCTTCCTGTGCCCAGAATTGCAAGCAGGTCGAATAAACGTCCTCAAGGAGATTGCCCCAAAAGACCTAGGGGTGGCCCACCGAATATCTTCGGCGTAACCCCTAGGCCCATGCCATGGCAATCAGCTCCTCCTACCTTCGGCTCAGCTAGCGGTGGTTCTAGTAATTCGTCTCAGGCTTGGAGGCCTGAATTCACAAAGAAAGACGGGAGTCTCGTCACCCTTGGCGAGGATCTGTGGGACAATGCGAGCGCTGCTACTGCTGTGGCTAGAGGCTTGACCCATCCTAACGATGCCAGTCGCTTCGAGGTAATGCTTGACGACGAAGTTGACTCCTACGAATCTCATTGCCTTATGAAGGTACTCTTTCATCTTCTCACGTATTTGCTTTCTGCGTAAGCTCTAACTCAACCGTTGTTTTCAGTTGGCTCTACTTCAAAAGGAAAAATCAGACAGACTGGCTGCCAGGTTGGACACCCTCAACCTCCACCGGTAGCAGGTTAAAGAGTACCAAGCTAAACTTCACGGATATGAGGAAGAGATCGCAAGTCTGAAAGGAGCTCGCGATGCTGCGGCGTCCGAAACACGCCGCACGAGGGAAGAGATGACCGAGGTCAAGCGAGCGAGAGCTACTGAGCGTGAGATGAACACACAGCAAATACGCAAGGAGATGGCGTCCAGCTTCAGATTTGGTTGGGTGCAAAGTCAGCAATGCCCGGAACATCGATTTGTAGCTGACCCCGACGCATATGACCATCACATGGGGATTGAGCCTGGTGGATATGAGTGGTACGAGGGAATGGATCCTAAAGATCAACGACACCCAGACCAACCTGCCTCCTCTGATCCTGTCCCAGGCAGCGGATTTGCTACTTCTTCTGGACCCATCTCGCGTTTAGGTTTTGGAGGTTTTCAATCCAGCTCTTACTTTGGGGCCAAGTAGCTTTCGCGTTATCCATTCTCATGGGCCAAAACCCATATATATTTATATTTATTGTATTTTCTTATTGTCTGGCGTTCAAGTGGGGCCTTCACCCTTGCGTTACCCAACCTTGGCCGTTCTTTTTTATTTTCAGTTTCAATCGAACGTGATTAAGATCTTCCATCCTTGAGTTTGAGCTTTCAAACTAAAGATTAGCCTATCTCAACAAGATACGATCACCTTAAGTTTGAGTTTTCAAAATACAGATTAGCCTAACTCAACAAGATACGACCGCCTTAAATTTTGAATTCTTGTTTCTATCAAACCTCGAACTGTCTGTATATAAATCGATGTTTGCGAGTCAATAAGTAGTACCTGGATCTCATGGCCAACAATCGAAGAGTGAAGCTCAACTTTCGGCTTTATGCTGATGTCCCCAAAAGAGGAAGTTCCCAGATGAGGGGTTCCGAGGGTTTAAAAGAACGTCATCGAGTTACGTTCTGTCTCCTCTTCTCGCTCACTAAGGAGGGCTTCTCATTCTTCTGAGGTCCCAACACTTTTCTTGAATCCACGCACCGGTCTCGAACAAGATCGGGTGAACGGGCTTTAGACTCCATTGCCGGTGGAAGGACCTCTCCAAGGCTAAATTACTCCGCTCGAGTCCATAATTCTGTTATTGATGGTATGGTTTCTCCGGGGAGGAGTTACGCAACTCGGGCTCCTAACGGCATCGCTCATTCTCCCGACCCTTATGTCAGGGATGAAGCGGGTCCTTCTCACGTACTTCCCCATCGCCACCCACACTGTCCTCGGTGCCTTGACTACTCCCTGCTTTTGGATGAGCGCGAAACTCTGAAAGGGTACTTGCAACGTGCTGAACATCAAGTGGATCGCCTCATGGGGGGATTTGATGGCTGCTGATCGCGCAGTGTCCGCTGCTCATTCGGATGGCGTCCATGACGGCTTTAAACAGGGCATTCAATATTTTCGCTCTAAGGTGAAAACGGCCTTCCCTTTTGTAAACTGGGATAGTCTCTCCACCCCGTTAGACTAGATGTCACTTTGCTTCTAATAAGTTGGACCCTTAGGTCCAACCACCGCTAGGGTTTCTCGTAGTGTTGTTGTTTTTGCCTTTCTACTAGCAGGCTTATTTTTCTATTCTTATATTTTATCGTAATATGTAACCAACATCCAAGAGGTTTTCCTCTTTTAAATAAAAGATGCTCTGTTTTACAGCAGGAAAACAACGTTCCTCAGCTTTTACTTTTGCACACGCAACGCCTCATTTTCCTTTGCAACTAGATTCGCCATCTCGTTATCGATCTCAAAACTGTTCATCTTTGAATCTACAAAATCAGATTTATTATGAGACTGTCAAAATGAACTAACCATGTCATTACTGACTCTTTATCAATTTTCACCTATTCAGTCTTGAATTTTCAATCTTAGATGGATCTTCGTCCATTCGATCACGGGTTATTTCCTTCCACCCGATCTTTAGGCTTTCGATCTTGATTGGGTCTCTGCCCATCCGATCTGGGGTTGTCTGTTCCCACTCGATCTTAAGTTTCCGATCTTGATTGGGTCTCTGCCCATCCGATCTGGGGTTGTTCGTTCCCACTCGATCTTAAGTTTCCGATCTTGATTGGGTCTCTGCCCATCCGATCTGGGGTTGTCATCTCCCACTCGATCTTAGATTTCCGATCTAGATTTGATCCTCATTCCTTGGTTTGTACTCTTTAGTTCTATTCTATAATCTAAGATTCGAACGAAGTGCAACTTTATTTATGATATAATAAGGGGATGCCAACAGACATCCAGGGATACACCCTTTGATATGCAAGGAAAATAAGAAGGAATTTACCTTTCAACATTGCTGGAAATAGAAATTTTAAATACGAAAAATATAAATAAGAGCTAAATGTGGTACTTTCTCAAATGAATTGCGTTCCATGGACGCGGCACAGACTGACCTGTTCCAACATGCTTGAGTTTATAAGCTCCATTTCCGAAGGCTTCGGTCACCTCGTATGGCCCTTCCCACACTCGTCCCAGTTTCCCTGCATTCAGCTCCCTTGTGTTTTCCATGACCTTTCTTAGTACCCACTCTCCTACCCTGAACCTCTTCGATTTTACCCGCTTGTTGAAGTAAGTAGCAACCTGGTTCTGGTAGTTCGCAAGTCGTAGTGCGGCAATTTCTCTTTGTTCCTCGACTAAGTCGAGGTTATGAGCTAGTTGCTGTTCGTTCTTGCTGCTTTCCGCAACTAATGTTCTGACCGTGGGTAAGCCAACCTCTGTGGGGATAACCGCTTCTGTACCATAAGCGAGAGAAAATGGACTTTCTCCTGTTGGCTTCCGTTTTGTAGTACGATAAGCCCATAGTACATTAGGGAGTTCTTCCTGCCACTTTCCTTTGCGTTGTTCCAACTTTTTCTTTAGACAATAAAAAATTGTTCGATTTGTCTTCTCCGCTTGACCATTGCCTTGGGGGTAACTTCTGGAAGAGAATTGTAATGTGATCCCCTTCTCGGCGCAGTAACTTCTAAATCTTCGGTTGTCGAACTGCGTTCCATTATCTGTCACGATCGCCTTTGGTATGCTGAACCGGCATATAATGTTCCTCCATATGAACCTTACAACGTCTTCTTGGGTAACAGAAACATACGCTTCTGCTTCTACCCACTTAGTAAAGTAGTCTGTGGCGAGAAGAACAAATCTGTTACTCCCGGGCGCCCTCGGCAACGGGCCTACGATGTCCATACCCCATTTTGCGAACGGCCATGGTCCTATGATTGGATTAAGTTCTTCTGCAGGTTGTCTAACAACCAGGGCATACTTCTGCCATTTGTCGCACTTCCTGGCATACTGCTCCGCATCTCGAGCCATGTACGGCCAGAAATAACCTTGAGTTAATGCTCGATGCGCTAAACTTCTTCCTCCTGAGTGGTTCCCACACATTCCTTCATGCAATTCCCTCATAACCCACTCAGATTGTCTCGGATTTAAGCACCTGAGGTAAGGTCCTGAGAATGACCTCCTATAGAGCCTGTCGCCAAGGATTGCATACCTCACTGCTTTCATTCGGAGCTTTCTCGCTTCCACGAGATCATCCGGCTGGATCCCCTTTGTCAGGTAGTTTACAATCGGCGTCATCCAATAGTCATTATCTTCCTCTTGAGCTTGCTCTGGCAACGGGTTGTCAAGTCTCGACCTTTGCCCGTCGATTTGCATCACATCTGTTTGTACCGCTCCGATACTCGGGGAATGCAAATATTCTACTTCAGTTACTCGCACGTTCTCTTGTGCGGCTGACGCCGCGTACGCTAGCTGATCTGCTATTTCGTTCATCTCCCTAGGTATTTGCTTCAGCTTGAAATACTTGAATCCATTTGCTAACCCCTTAACCAACTGCTGATATGCTCCCATCCTCGCATTTTTAGTCGCATACTCTTCAGTTGCCTGGCCAACGATGAGTTGTGAATCACTATGTACGGTAAGGCGGCTTATCTTCAGTTGTTTTGCAAGTTCAAGGCCTAGTATCAAGGATTCGTATTCCGCCACGTTATTTGTTGCGGGAAAATCCAACCGAACTGAACACTCTAAGTCTATACCCTCAGGGGAAATTAAGATGATCCCTGCTCCGGCTCCTGCCTGATTGGATGACCCATCCACGTAAAGCTCCCATGTGGTCCCACTAGGATCGACTTTCGTAGTTTCTTCGCATTCACTTTGTAAACTTTCACGAGGATAACACTCTACAAGAAAGTCAGCAATTACCTGGCCTTTGGCTGCGCTTCCTGGCCGATACTTTATGTCAAAGGAACTAAGTTCGATAGCCCACCTCGTTATCCTCCCTGATAAATCCGGCTTAGATAATATAGCCTTGATCGGTTGATTAGTTAACACAACAATGGTGTGCGCTTCAAAGTACTTGCAGAGTTTCTTTTTTGCAGTTACTAGAGCCAACACCATATTCTCAGCGAGCGAATACCTCTTCTCTGCATCAATTAGACTTTTGCTTATGTAAAATATGGGTTGTTGGACCGGGCCTTCCTCTCTAAATAACGTAGCACTTACTGCCCCTTCGCTTACGGCCAGGTACATGTACAACGGCTCATCTTGTTTGGGAATGGCCAACAGCAATGGGCTTGTGAGATACTTCTTTAGTTGTTCGAAAGCTTCCTTTTGCTCATGCCCCCACACATCTCCTTTCCTGTTTCGTATGGCTTGAAAAAAAGGTTTGCATCGATCGGATGACCGTGAGATGAATCGACTAAGGGTAGCGATCCGCCCAGTTAATACTTGAATGTCTTTGGGTGTTACTAGATCCGGCATGCTACACAAGGCTTCGATTTTTGCTGGGTTCGGCTCAATACCCTGCTTGTGCACTATGTGCCCTAAGAACTGCCCAGATGATACACCGAATGCACATTTTGCCGGGTTTAGCCGCATACGATATCTTCTCAATATGTCGAAAGTGTTGCGTAAATGACCGATGTGTTGGCACTTTTCTGGGCTTTTGACGACCATATCGTCAATGTAAACCTCCATTGTACTTCCGATTTGATTTTTAAACATTTTGTTCACTAACCTCTGGTAAGTCGAGCCGGCATTCTTGAGTCCGAAAGGCATAACGGTGTAACAATATAATCCTCACTCAGTAATAAAAGCAGTTTTCTCTTGATCTTCAACGGCCATAGGAATTTGGTTATAACCGGAATACGCATCTAAGAAAGATAATAGTGCGTACCCGGCCGTGGCGTCCACCGTCTGGTCAATTTTTGGAATTGGAAAATAATCTTTCCGACATGCTCTATTCAGGTTGGTATAATCCACACACACACGCCATTTTCCTTTTTCTTTCTTGCCCACCACCACGACATTTGACACCCAAGTTGGGCACCAGACGTCACGAATGAATCCAACTTCGAGGAGCCTATCGACATCTGCGCTGATAATCTAATTTCTTTCGGGTGCAAATCTCCTCTGCTTTTGTCGGTGTGGAGGATAACTCGGATCAACATTCAGCTGGTGACATGCCACTTTCGGGTCAATTCCTAGCATGTCCCTATGAGACCATGCGAAAACATCAGCGTTGCTCCTCAAAAACTTCAACAACTCTTCGACTTCCGCATCAGATAGGAGGGAACCCACCCATACTCGTTTCTCAGGATCGGTTGGATCCAAAACCTCTTCCTTCAGTGGTTCTAAAGTCGGGGGTTCTTGATCGTCGTTTTTCTGATCCTGTTGTGGTGGGTCCTCCGTTAATTGCTATAACGGTTTATTTTCACGCGGGTCCGTGCTCTGTTGCATTTCTCCAGTTACCACGATGTTTGTCGCCATGCTGAAGCACCTTCTGGCTTCCAGCTGGTCCCCTTTGATGTCGATTGTCGTTTGCCCATCCGCCGACAGACACCTCATTACTTGACATCTGGTAGATGCTTCACCATCCATTCGATGGATCCAATCTCTTCCCATGATGGCATTATACGCGCTAGGTGCCTCGATGATAACAAAAAGTGACGAAAAGAGTCTTACCTGCCGCCGTGACGGGAAGGGTCACGTCTCCAATAGGCCAAGCCTTAGTTCCTTCAAACGCATAGACGGGAGTTGGGTTTGGCCTTATCTCTTTCTCATTTAATTTCATCCTCTTAAATGTGCTCCAAAATAGAACGCCTGTGCTACTTCCCCCATCTATCATTATTCTTTTCACTCTTGAATTGGCAACGCGCAGCGTCACAACCAGCGCGTCATTGTGAGGGAATTGAATTCCTTCGAGGTCTTTCTGGCTAAAGGAGATGACTCCGAGGTTCTCTAATGCTTTGGATGCTTCAGGGGCTGATGTTATGTTATGTACGCGTCTAGACTTTTCAGCCTCCCGTCTCTGCGACCGAGAACGTGCCTCGTGTCCCTCAGGAGGTTGGGGTCCACCATGTATGACATTGATATCCAGCAACCTCTCGTCCGCTCCGATGTTCCCTGCTATTTTTAGCCCCCCATCGTTCTCACATTCGTCCCTTGATTCCACGCGGTACTGTGACAACATCCCCTTCTTTAGCATAGCTTCTACATGGTTCCTGAGGCTTCGACAATCATTGGTGGCATGACCAAAGTCGTTATGATGAGCACACATCTTGTTCCTGTCTCGCCCTTCTGGCGGTGTTCGAATCGGTGCCGGCGCACAAAATATTCCTTTCCCCTTGTTCTCGTGGAAAATTTTGCCCAAGCTCACTGTTAGCTTGGTGTTTGGGCGATCAAGTCTAGATCTTTCATTAAACCTCTCATTCGGACCACGCGTGAATCTTCCTTCCTGTCCTGGTTGAGCCATGGATTTCAAGGTAGGCGCAGCAGTGCCCGCTGGAGACGCAACAATAGTCGCGGTGGCCTGCTTCGATTGGACAAGTTCTTCTTCTTCTAGTCGAATGATTCCATCAGCTCGTGCCATCACTTCCCTCATGTCCAACGGTGGTGTTTCGATTATGTGTCAAAATCAAACTAGTCTGAAAAAACTTATCTCAAGTTGGGTGGCGCATCGAACCTGCCAACAATGGCTGTACTCGACAAACTTATCTGTATAGATATATATATTTATTCGTTTATATTCAGGTATATATATATATATATATATTTACTTATCTGTATATACATATAGCGACAAACTTTTGCATGTGCCCACGCACGCATGTACATGCATATGCGCATATCCCTGCATATTGTTCATATATTCATGTATATCTCTATATTCATGACACTACGAGATACCCTAGGGGTGGTTGGACCTAAGGGTCCAACTAATTAAAAGCAAAGTGACATCTAGTCTAATGGGGTGGAGAGACTATCCCAGTTCACAAAAGGGAAGGCCGTTTTCGCCTTGGAGCGAAAATATTGAATGCCCTGTTTAAAACCGTCATGAACGCCATCCGAATGAGCAGCGGACATTGCGCGATCAGCAGCCATCAAATCCCCCCTGAGGCGATCCACTTGATGTTCAGCACGTTGCAAGTACCCTTTCAGAGTTCCACGATCATCCAAAAGCAGGGAGTAGTCAAGGCACCGAGGGCAGTGTGGGTGGCGATGGGGAAGTACGTGAGAAGGACCCGCTTCATCCCTGGCATAAGGGTCGGGAGAATGAGCGATACAGTCAGAAGCCCGAGTTGCGTAACTCCTCCCCGGAGAGACCATGCCATCAATGACAGAATTATGGGCTCGGGCGGAGTAATTTAGCCTTGGGGAGGTCCTTCCACCGGCAATGGAGTCTAAAGCCCGTTCACCCGACCTTGTTCGAGACCGGTGCGTGGATTCACGAAAAGTGTTGGGGACCTTAGAAGAATGAAAAGCCCTCATTGGTGAACGAGAAGAGGAGTCAGAACGTAACTCGATGACGTTTCTAGAACCCTCGAAACGCCTTCTCCGGGAACTTCCTCTTTTGGGGACATCAGCATAAAGCCGAAAGTTGAGCTTCACTCTTCGATTGTTGGCCATGAGATCCAGGTACTACTTACTAACTCGCAAACATCGATTTATATAGAGACAATTCGAGGTGTGACAGAAACAAGAATTCAAAATTTAAGGTGATCATATCTTGTTGAGTTAGACTAATCTTTATTTTGAAAACTCAAACTTAAGGTAATCGTATCTTGTTGAGATAGGCTAATCTTTAGTTTGAAAGCTCAAAACTTAAGGATGGAAGATCTTAATCACATTCGATTGAAACTGAAAATAAAAAAGAACGGCCAAGGTTGGGTAATGCAAGGGCGAAGGCCCACTTGAACGACAGATAATAAGAAAATACAATAAATACAAATATAGATGGGTTTTGGCCCATGAGAACGGATAACGCGAAAGCTACTTGGCCCCAAAGTAAGAGCTGGATTGAAAACCTCCAAAACCTAAACCCGGGATGGGTCCGGAAGAAGTAGCAAATCCGCTGCCCTGGGTAGGACCAGAGGAGGCAGGTTGGTCTGGGTGTCGTTGATCTTTAGGATCCATTCCCTCGTACCACTCATACCCACCAGGCTCAATCCCCATGTGATGGTCATATGCGTCGGGGTCAGCTACAAATCGATGTTCTGGACGTTGCTGACTTTGCACCCAACCGAATCTGAAGCTGGACGCCATCTCCTTGCGTATTTGCTGCGTGTTCATCTCACGCTCAGTAGCCCTCGCTCGCTTGACCTCCGTCAGCTCTTCCCTCGTCCGGCGTGTTTCAGACGCCGCAGCATCGCGAAATCCTTTCAGACTTGCGATCTCTTCCTCATATCCGAGAAGTTTAGCTTGGCATTCTTTAACCTGCTGTCGGTTGAGGTTGAAGGTGTCCAACCTGGCAGCCAGTATGTCTGATTTTTCCTTTTGAAGTAGAGCCAACTGAAAACAACAGTTGGGTTAGAGCTTACGCAGAAAGCAAATACGTGATAGGGTGAAAGAGTACCTTCATAAGGCAATGAGATTCGTGGGAGTCAACTTCGTCGTCAAGCATTGCCTCGAAGCGATTGGCATCGTTAGGATGGGTCAAGCCTCTAACCACAGCAGTAGCAGCGCTCGCATTGTCCCACAGATCCTCGCCAAGGGTAACGAGACTCCCATCTTTCTTTGTGAATTCAGGCCTCCAAGCCTGAGACGAATTACTAGAACCACCGCTAGCCGAGCCGAAGGTAGGAGCAGCCGATTGCCATGGCATGGGCCTAGGGGTTATGCCGAAGATAGTCGGTGGGCCACGCCTAGGTTTTTTGGGGCAATCCCCCTGAGGACGTTTATCCAACCTGCCTGCAATTCTGGGCATAGGAAGGTCACGAGGAGGCGATGCGACGAGGGGCAGTGGGGTACCACGTGGTGAAGCCATCGTAGGAGAATAGTCCGAGTCAGAATCTGGGTCTGTTTTTGAATCCTCGTCTTTTTCTCCGCTTCCGTCTTCAGAGCCTTCTGGTTGGGAGTCGGTCACCAGTACGGAGGACTCTGCGTCGAACTGAAGATTAAGGTCGAGGTCGAAGATGGATTTAAGCAAGGGGTCTGGGGGCAATGACCCGTCTATCAAACAATATGGGAAATAAATAATAGAGCTACGGAGAGAGGTGATTTGAGTAAGGGTGTCAGCAAGTTCCCTAGAGCTCCATATCTTTCTCGTCACAAATTTCTTTAGCCAGCATTTCCGGTCATTAGAGATTATCCGGTCATGGCCATTCGATAAATCTGCGACAAAATTCATGGTAAGTAAAGTCCACATACTTATGGAAAAATAAATGCGAGTTTATATACCAGGTTTGTGACTGAAAGCAGAAGGAACAGATAGTCGAAACAGCTCGGGAGCTTTCCAGTTCCCTGAAATCAAAAGAGGGCGGTTCTTCCAATCTCTAGCTCTTGAAGGACCCAGTGACAAAAATTTCTTGCGATATCTGGGTTTGAAGTTAAAAAAGTTAGTCTCGCCCTTAATAACCGTCAAGTCAAAGAGATATAAAAAATCCCTAAAACCTAAGGATACGCCTAGCTTCAGACCCAACGCTAGAAAGGTCGACATAAGCAAGTAGGAGTTGGGGTTCAGTTGCATAGGGTGAGTATTGGTAAAGAATAAGATGAGATGGATCATGGGGTGGAGTGGGAAACTAATAACCCCTAAGTGGTCCGGAGATAAAACGGTAGACCCAGCTGGGACACCGAGACCCGAATGCATGTCGACTCCGGCGGGAAGAGGATTAATGTGTACGTCATCTGGAACATGACTCAGGTCACGAGCCTTGACAATTTCAATGGGCGGGGGAGTACCACCGTATTTAGACCAGGTGGCACGTCTCGACATGACAAGCAGGTTAGAGACTTACCGACCGAAATTGGTTAGGTAAGACAAAATAAGATAAAAGAAGAATTTGTGCGCTCTTAAGTGAAAAGTTTGAGGTATTCTTGCGAGAAGGCCAAAAATGAAAAATTATCTGGAGCTAAGGTCGCTCTGGAATGAGAGCTTGAAGAAAAAAACGAAGCAAAGAAAGGAAGAAAGCAGAAAAGAGGGCAGAAAAGAAAGTAAAGAAAAGCAGGGATGGGAAACGCAAGGTAATGACATATATATATATATATATATATATATATATATATACATACATACATACATGCATATCTGAAAGTTTGTCGCTACATGTATATACAGATAAGTAAATAAATAAATATATATATATACATACATACATACATGCATATCTGAAAGTTTGTCGCTACATGTATATACAGATAAGTAAATAAATAAATAAATAAATAAATAAATATATATATATATATATATATATATATATATATAAATATACGAAAAAGGCATGCAAAGGCATGCAAAAGCATGCAATAGCTTGAAAACAAAGGCATGGAAAGGCCTAGAATCCGTAGGAAAAATAGGTATATATCTATATTGTATGTACATATAGGTGGCCATGCACAAGTTAGGTAAGGATGTGACCATGTGGCAGTGAGTATGTGAGGGTGCGTGTATGTAGATAAAAGCGCAGAAAATTGTGCAGAAGCATACAAAGGTCATATGAACGCGTTGCGTTTTCAAAACTTCTGCTGTCAGACAATGTCAGTCCTCTTTCGTAAAGTTTTCTCCGTTGTCAGTCTTCTTTCGTAAAGTTTTCTCCTTTGTCAGTCCTCTCTCGTAAAGTTGTGCAGAGATTCGCATGTCAATACACATGCTTATGTTGGGGGTAAGAATGTGCATATATATATGCTTACGTACGCAGGTATATGTAGACATATATATATATATATATATATATATATATATATATATATATATATATTTATGTGTAGTCTAGTCAAAGATGTGATGTTTGCATGAACACATGCAGATGTATAGAGAAAAAGAGGGAAAAGCAGTGTGTGATGTTAACCAATGCTTACGTATCGACGAATATTCATGACACACCTCGACTCGAAATGTCTGCTTGGACTCCGAATGGAGCTGTGCTGACCGACACCTAGAAGGTGACAAAGCCATAAAGTGTTGTGATGTGTAAAATGTGAATAAATTTAAACCTAAAAGTGTCTAAATATAAGAGTGCGATGGTGAGTGGGAATGAACCCATTTCATACGTGATGACAGAGTATAAGTAAAGTACAGTAAAGTAGGTTAAGGATTATACCATCAACGTAGCCACCTATACTGGGATTTGCCAAGAATATTCGTCGATACGGAAGCTTAGCTACTATAACCTGGAGGGGCGAAAAACAGAAGGGTGACACAAAATAAAGGTTTATAAAATCCATTTATTTTCTGAACATACTAACCCTTCGCTATAAAACATGTATAGTTTCCAAAAAATTATACTACGTATGGGTATATGAAAATCAACAGTAAATCTAGAAGTATGCCAAATCACGATATCTCAATATTAATAGAAATAAAATCATGTGCTCAATCAATCTATATCAGCACAACAGTTGGAGTCGCCTAATGCGACCTGTACGATTAACCTAATAGCTTATCAATCTATGCTAGCACAAGAGTCGAAGTCGCCTGATGTGACCTGTACGACATGACTGAGTGTAATAATATACGCTCAAATGATACGTTCACATAAAAATTAGCAATAATCAATGTCACCTACAAGTTAGAGTCACCTAATGCAACTTGTACGATATGACGCACCTAGTTGGATCCAAGGCGGGCAAGCGTGCGGTGCTGGAGGTCAACATCATGTGAAAGACCGGCCCTATCCCTGACCTTGGCTTGGGGTGGGAGCACTAACACCAGGGTGCAGCAATGATGAGCGAACTACATGAATATATGCATGCCATAAAGATTCAATAATTCCAAACAACATAATAAACTTACATGAACATACCTGCGCATCCCATAATTATTTTAGCATTTCACAATAGTACAACATTTATAAATAGGTAGAATGCATATGAATATGCCATGACAACATCTAAATCTCAACCACATAACAGCATTTTTAAAATTAATAAAACATGGCATAAAATGCATAAATCAATTTAAAAGTATTTGTGGAAACTATAAAGTTTATATATATATATATACAAAAACAAAAATGCCCACTCACAGATTATGTTGCCGAGTTGAACCTGCCTCGTAGCATCGCAAGTCATTGCGATGCATTTCGCCTAGAAACGAAACCATTTAGGTAAATATATAACGTATCAAAGTATACATACATTTTTCGTACAAAGTACGACTATTGAAGAAACTATTTTAAAACGATCAAATTTCAAAAAACAGAGGTCGGATTCAGGTTCGGCACGTCGAGGAATCGCAGAGCCGCCGCACGCGCCTCCATGAATTGCCACAAGGTGGCTGCACAGGCAGCCACACGTGGTCATCACGATTCTCCATATTTTTGCAGATTTTTCCCTCGACTTTCAAAGCTTATTTTGAGCTCGATTCTCAACCAAATTCAATGATCCAAAAGTCAACTAGAAGCTAGGAATGTAGGGAAGAGGTTTATACTAGTTCGGGGACCAATCGTGGCCGGAGTTGAACGGGGGAACGGCCTAAAATTAGCATGATGATCACGGCCAAATTTTCCAGAAATTTGGAAATTTCTTCTCAACTTTCATAGCAAATTGCTAGTTCAATACTTAACCAAACTTGATGATTCAAAAACCATTTTGAAGTTAGAAATATAGAGAACAAAACCATACCAAAGTGGAGCCAAGTTAAATTTGGTATTGACCGGAAACATGGCCTGAAGGTGGCCAAATGGTCACGCGTTTCTCTGCCAAAACTGGGGAATTTTCTTCTTCCGAGTTATTTCAACATCAACCCTTCACCAAAACGCCTAAACTAAGTCACACATCCATAATCTTGATGAAATAAGCTAAGTCTAGTTCTCTGGGACCTTACCTTGGTCGGAATCGATGAGAACGCGTCGTGGAAGATGATGAACAGTGGCAATGGCTACTGTGCAGTGCACGCTCCACGTCTGGGTTTGATCCTCACAGTCTGAGCTTACAAAAATAAGGAAGGACAAGGCGCGGTGATGATCTAATGGTCTGGTTCGACTGAGTAGTCGGGTAGTGGTGATGTGGTGCTACCGTGTACGGAGAGTGCAGAGAGAGTTTTTAGAGATTTTGAGGGGGCGATGCAGAACAAAAGAGAGATAGAGAGGGACATGCCATGGTGGTCTGGTGTGGTAAGGATCGCCGGAGGGTTTTGTTGGCTGTCATACAGAGAGGGAAGGACACGAGAGAGTGGAAATGAGAGATGAGGGATGAGAAAGCTTGGGAGAACTCGGGGAAGAAGAAGAGGACACCCCAGAAATCGGGGAGAACTTGCCACGTGTCAGCGCAAGTGTGGTCCAAAATGTAGAAATATCTGTAATGCTAAAATTACCAGAAGGCCCCATCGTTCCGAGTTCTGTAAAATCTTCGTTTTAGCTCCAAATTGAATTTCGCTTGCGCCTACGTGTTCGTAGTGACGAGCGCTACGAGAATACACTAAATGAATGTTTTGTACATTTCCCTGTACGCAGGTCAACGAAAGTCAATACCCTCATCTCTAGAGGCATTTTCGTCAATTTACTCCTTTAAAATTTATATATAAATTTTATGTTATTTTTTAAAAAGTTACTGAAAACAAAATGTTAGGTTAAAATCATTATATAATTATCATGGACTAAAATTTTAAGCCACAAGAGTTGAAGGAGAAAAGCAATTTTCTGGCTTATGGTTTAAAATTTTTTGGCTTAAATTTTTAAGCTTTATCCCTAAGGGTTGGAGATGGTCATAGAAATAAGGCTAACTAATACATGTGGGTCCAATCTCTATTAGAAAGATGATACAAATAAATTATAAAAAATAGCACTTTTATTACTGGAATTATAGATGCTTATATATCAAAGTGATTCATGGCTTCCGGCATGTTTTATGTCCAACACAAGAGGCGGATCCACAGAGGGACCTGGGAGGTCCGAGGACCCTTCGGCAATCCAAAAATGTTGCTAGAAATTTTTCAAGGGACCCCTTGATGAGAACATGAGGTCTGTGCAACTGTGCTACAAGTTGCAGCTTGCAACGGAGAAGAAGACATCAGGGTTGCGGGGTAGAAGAAAGAAAACAGAGTTTTTAAAAAAGTTGGGCCAAAAAGCAGTGCTTTGGCCTTTTTTTTAAAGCTAATAAGACAAACAGTGCCGTTTGTCAATTGTCCATAATTCTATATGTCTTAGCCTCACATGGGCCTTCTTTCTCGACAATCCCTTTCCTTTCCCCGTTCTATTCCTCTACTTTTCCCCCAATCCCCATCTTTCTTATATTCACCCACTCAAAACCCTAAATTTCTAATCCCACCCAATCCCATATTATAATTACATTACTCCAATGTCATACCTCCACTTGTTTCAAATATCCAAGCCACAACTATTTGGTTCAAAATTCAAGTAAGTTTTTTGGTATTCTAATCTAATCTCAATTAAATTATATTAGATATTGGTGGAGATTTTTAGTCTATTATTGATATGTTTTATGTTTGCTTACTCATTTTATAATTGAAATTTAGATGGAATTTTTGTTTATTGGTTGATTGGTAAATGTTGTGTGTTTGGTTAAATGTGCAGTTTAGAAATAAGAAATATGGAAAGATTTTTCAAGCCAAAGCCGATAGTACCATTTACTTGTTCGGGTAGTTCGAGTTCAAGACAAAATGTGTGTGACATTGATTTTAATAATGTTGAAAGAGACCCGGGAAAAAGAATTCGAATGAAGGACTATCCTTCTAATATTCAAGATGAGGTCCGAAGAGCATATTTGCAAATGCGACCTTGTAGGCCTACAAAGTATGAGTTCCCATACACTTTGCATGCAAAGAAAAAACGACGATTTGTTGTTTCGTGGTTTGCGGCATTTTGTCTTCATTGCTATCTCTTTAAAATCAACTTTTCACAATTAGGAAGCGATGCCTTCACTGGGGTAGGCTTTAAGAAATGAAAGAATGCAAGAGAATGTTTTGACAAACATGTTGGTCCTATTGGTAGTTTCCACAATAAAGCTAGAGAAGTGGCTAGTTATCTAATGAACCAAAAGACACATATTGAAGTAGTTGTGATCAAACAATCAGAAGAAGAGTGTATGAAATATCGTCTTTGCTTAAATGCATCAATAGATTGCACTAAGTTCTTGTTGCGACAAGGCCTTCTTTTTCGTGGCCACGATGAAAGTGACACTTCGAATAAAAGGGGGAATTATTTAGAGCTCTTGCAATTCCTTGCAGATCATGATGAGAGAATAAAGGAAGTTTGTGTTGGAAAATGCTCCGGGAAATCTCAAGCTAAAGGCTCCTTCAATTCAAAAAGATATTGTCAATTCATGTGCCTTCGAAACTATTAAGGTTATTATGAAAGAAGTGAAATAGAGTAAATTCTTTTCTATATTGGTAGATGAATCACGTGATATTTCAACAAATGAGCAAATTGCGGTGATTTTGCGTTACGTGGACAACAAAGGTCAAGTAATTGAAAGGTTCATGGGAGTCCAACATGTGACCGAAACAACTTCAAGTAAACTAAAAGAGTCCATTAATGAGTTCTTGAAACTACATTATTTGAGCTATTCCAACCTATGAGGTCAAGGTTATGATTTCCAACTTACAGAATTAGATGATCGATTCGCTGAAGGTAATACCGAATTGCTTATTTGCTTGGCATGTTTGAGTCCAAATGATTCATTTGTAGCTTTTGATAAAGAGAAGCTTGTTCGCCTTGCTCAGATGTATCCTAAAGATTTCACAGATCGAGATAGATTGGCACTTCAAGATCAACTTGATATTTACATTCATTTTGTGCATTCTGATAATGATTTTTCTCAATTGCGAGGGATTAATGAGCTTACTAAGAAAATGGTGGAGAAAGGGTTGCATCGAACATTTGCATATGTATATTTGCTTGTTCAGTTGGCTTTGGTTTTACTGGTTGCAACCACTTCAGTGGGGAGGGCATTTTCCACTATAAATATCATTAAGGTTCCACTTCGCAACAAAATGGAAGATCAATGGTTGAGTGACAGCTTAGTTGTTTACATTGAGAAAAATGTTTTTTCATGTATTGGTAATGAAGCTATCGTGGAACATTTTCAAACTATGAAATCTAGCTGTGGACGTTTGAATTAGGATTTTATAGCTTGTAATGTTGTTTTGCACATAATTTTTGAATGAAATGTATTATATTTAACTTTTCAATGTTATTTTTATTTATAAATTTTTTGACCTTTATTATTTGGATCCTCTGAGTTTAAAATTCTAGATCCACCACTGTCCAGCACATATATGGTACAAGTGTAAGAGTGGCCACGAGCCGTGCCATTACTTAGTGCTCCAACATATATCATATGTGCACCCAACAGATAACGTGCATCATGGCAATATCTTTAGTTTTGCGGCTGATGAACTCCATCTTGATATATGACCCCAAAAACAGGAATTAATTATGCGTGTTGGTCTCTGCGAATCAAAATCATTGCCATAATATATATGTGTGTGTATGTAAGTATATGACCAGAATAAAATCCAGTTTTTGTCTGTGGCTAGGAGGAGGTGCAATTTGGTTGGCGTAAACGTAAATTAGCAAAAGTTTCTTCATGTGCATGTGCATGTGCATCTTTCCTCTTGATATAGGATGAATACATTAGAGGGTCATGTAACTATAAATTGGTCGGGCTCATTATAGAAATAGAAGAAAAAAAATCAACAAGGCAATGATGTTTTCCTCAAGGAGCATAATTTTTTTATATTTTTATTTTTTTAATAAGGATGATAATAGATTAGGCGAGTCAAGCTACACATAAGGCTTGGTTGTCGGACTACAGTAGTAGAAATTTTACTCTCTAAACCCGCAGAATGCGGAAAGAAAGAACTAAACCCCGTGATTAGCCGTCAACTACAAGTAGGCTACTTTCTTCCTACTCAGAGTGATGAGAAAGGGTTAACTCCTTGATAGAATGACCCCCCATCCGGTCCCCTATCTCCGAATTTATTAAATAAAGAAAAGTAAACAATACAAGCGGGGGGACGAAGCCAAAACCTGCTAAGGGAAAAACAAAGAAACATCAATGAAAACAAACAACAAGAAGAAACTCAAAGTCACAAGCATGGCGGCAGGCACAAAATCCAGCACGAACCGCCTAAATGAAAGTTAATACTTCTGCAACCATCAATGACCAAACAAGCAAAACCTAAAATTTGGTCATGAAGAAAGGTTATGAATGTAAACAGAAGTTGCACAAGGAGGACAAGAGTCCCAATATAAGCTCCCATAATGATCCATACCGAAATTAGCCAAACAATCGGTAACTGCATTACCCTCTCGAAAAATATGAGACACACAAATGTGCATACGGGAGAGAAGAGTAGGGCAATTAATCCAATGAACACATAGATGCCAAGGAATCTTGCGAGAAGTAGAAGAAAGAAAAAGGACCAATAAAGAAGAATCACATTCGATCCACAAATAATTCCAACCATTTACCCAAGCCAAATCCACGACATGAATAATCACATGCAACTCTGCTTCTAAAGAATAAGCAATTCCAATGGAAGCTACAAAACAGCCTAAACAATTGCCAAAATGATCTCGAAAAATACCCCCAATACCCGCTAAACTAGGAGCACCACAAGCCGCACCATTAGTGTTCACTTTAATTCAAGAAATAAGAGGTGGCAGCCATAGAACCTCATGAATACAAGGAACTTTGGCTAGACGACCTTTAACTCCAAAGGCACGAAGAATACAAAGATCAGACACATAGTTTTGCATGGTACCAGTGCTCAAAGAATCAATCTCAATCAGCTGCAACTTAATATCACAAACAATATTGAAAACATGATGAGATAATTCCTCAAAATGCATTGCATTGTGGGCCGCTCAAATAAAATAACAACCCACGCCAATCATCCCCCACCACAAATCTTGAACTTGAGAGCCAAAACCATGTTCAAGATGATAGGAAAAAAAAACTTAAAATGTCATAAAAAATTATGTCCACCTGAAACCAACGCAAACATGAAGACCAAATTTGGCGAGAATAATTACAACTGAAAAAGAGGTGAGAAGGTGTTTCAATTTTCGAGTGATAGAATGAGCATGTAGACGCCAAAGAAAATCCTCAATCTTGCAAAAGAATATCTGTGACAAGCTTACCATAATTGATAGAAGGATATATTGGTTGTTATTTATATATACAAAACTCAAGTGTTTTAGAAGCATCAATTTAAAGCCTATATCTAAAGGAAAACTAATGAAAATGACTTGAAAACTTTGATTTTTAACGATAAGGACAAAATAAAGAGTAAAGTGAATAGTACCATGTTTGACTTTTTAGTGTAAAAATGTGGTTTTTCGTTAAAGTGAACAGTACCGCGGGCTTTTCGTTAAAACTCCCCATATCTAAAGGTACTATGAATTGCTTACATGGCTAACTACATTTTGCAATTTTTTTTTTACACTACAAAGTCTTGAGATTGTATGAATTTATGTCTTTGGTGGGATTGATTTTTATATCATACATTAATTGATGAAATAGTGAATATGAAGTCCTTATATTGGCTAACGTGTATGCCCTGTCCCACACGGACAAAAATGGAATCAATTTCTAGAGGATTAGACGTTCAACTAGACAAAATATCGAAGGAGTGTGATATCTACAAATCTTTTTTTATTTTTCTCACACCTTTTTAGTTTTCGACCGTCGGATTCGTTAAATTGAAGAAGATCAATGGACATAAATTAACAAAGGGTGTGTGAGAAGTAAAAATGGATGTGTAGATAGAACACCCCAATATAGAAATACAATAGTACCTCATGGTGCAATGTGAAAAAGTTAGAACCTCAGAAATACAATAGTACCTCATGGTGCAATGTGAAAAAGTTAGAACCTCATGCTTCATTTTGAAAGCTTAAAATCTAAAGGGTGCAAAATGTAATTAACCCTTGTTTAAATACATATAATTTTATAATTTCCATTAATGTTGGCATCTTTTGTTTTTTCTATCATTTTTTTTACTAGCAACAAGATAATCTATATTAAATTACGAGGAGGGGGTTCGAACACGAGACTTCAGATGCAAGGGAGAGTACTCTTAACAACTAAACTATAAGTCACTTATATTTTTTTTTTCTTCGGTTATTTTAACGTTTGATTAGTAAATTTAGACAAAATTTGAATGTTGAGCCCATTAGGACAAGACTAACTAATCAATTAAATGGACTTTATGTCCATCTTATATTTGGTGAACTTATAAACAATGGGACTAGACTAATTAAGTTAAGCAAGTCCAATCTAGAGGACTAAAACTTTATAGAACTGTATTAGAGTCCGTCCCAAACCTATCCAATCTCGAACCGCATAAGCACTTGTTTTCAGATATAACACCAGCACAGTTTTACAACCAACTTTGTGTCGCTTGTGAACCTCAAACGACTTCAGAACGGTACAAGTACTCGTATTTAGGAAGTAAACACCCGCTAATTCGTTTTATAGTAGCCATAAGTTAACGTAACATGTTGGAACCAAAATTCCGCGTACTGTGGATTATTGAGTTGTGCAAGATCGGCCACTTACAAACAAGAGCAAACAACCGTGATTAATCTAAGATATTGGTATGGTACCTACCAAAGGTTCTCTGACAGGCAAGTTAGTTAAATCTTAGAACTCAAGCAATAGCTAAGCAAAGTATGCATTATGTGCGTTACCAGTGATATGCCCCAAGGGTTGTATTTATATTAGTAGGGAGAAAATACTTTTAGGATATTGAATCCATATTAAATCTAGAGAATTCTAAAGAATATATAGAATAAGATTATTTTCTTTTAGGAAAGTGATTGTTCGTGCTCCACGCCAATCTCTAGATTGTAGAAATATCCAAGAATATAAGAAACCAATCTGATCCATAGTCATATTAAGTTTCTATGTCTTGCGAATAATGGTCGATCTTAGCAGGGCCTATGGGCCTTGATTACCAAAACATAGCCTAACAGGATGTGGTGTCCCCGATTGGAGTCGTTAAGTCTATAACTGGCTTTTGAGGTGCTTGTATTCAGATCCACCTTATTACGGCATAATAAAATTAATGATCCTACAAATGCCTCTAACTAAGCTTCAAAAAGGGCGTTCCCTAGAGGATGAATAGTTTCCCAAGGACCATGCCGTCGAAGTGGATAAAAATAACTTACCATTCAAAATTCTTTGACACGTGTCAAATCGGTTCCTCTACCAGTGTTAGACGCTCCAAATTCGAGCATGGGACCTTGAAGGTTGTCCCTTTAAAACAATGATGATGATGGGTCGTCGCATCGTATGTGCACAAAAAAAAAATGAGAAACGGCCTTTTATGTTTTCGATAGGTTCCAACCGTCGGATTTACGAATGTCGAAGTGAATCATTCCAGATTCTACGGTCATGTGATTTTGAAAAACCTCTATAAATTTTCCCTTCTTTATCCTCATTTTCTTCGTATCTGTTAGGAAAATTACAAGGAAATTATGACAAAAGTTACAAAAAAATAATATTCTTCTAAGAAGCACATAGACAATTAGGCTAAGGTGTAGGTATCTCGCTTTTTTTAAGAAGATTCAAGCCCATTGCAGGTTGACAAAGTTCACAAGCCCGTGCAACAGAATATTCCTTGACTTGTTCCCTCTAGGATACAACACCTCAACTGAATCGTTGTGTGACTCAAACCTATTTGTATAAAAGGAAGAGTCCAAAGCTCCACCACACGAACACCGATTTTGGCCAATAAGTAAAAATGAAAAGATAGAGGAATGGCGAGAATAATTGTTGCAGAAGAAATTGTGTACTAGGATAAAATAAACTGATAATGGAAAAAAGTGCTATTAATTATAGGTTTATTAACCATTAATGAATAGATAAACACAGATTAACAAGACAAAAGTTACAGAGTTACATAAGATGAAAGGTTAAAAGACTCCATCTTAACTTCCCATTAACGACAAATAATGGCAATTATAAGTAGTTTGTTTAATATTAAAAATGCACAACATACTCCCACTCGTTTTTAATTATTAATTGAGAAGAAATAATGAAAATAGTATTGACCAAAGACGAATCATTATGCATCATGAAGGTGTGGTTCTGCATTGAACCTCCATTAGTGAAACAATACTTCCTACTCTAGAGTTGATAGTGGTCTCAGACTTAAACTACAACTACTTAAGGGAAAATAAGCTACCGCTCACGCATAATAATCCAGGTGTTAATTTGAGCTTTAATAGTTGGCACGTTACAGCCTTATGCTAATCCTCATAGAAAGTGGACCTGCTCTCACACTCATATAGGTAAAATTTGTCATGGATGGTCCTATAATTGTAACATCTCACTCAAAACCAACTACAGATTTATTAATAATTTAAATAAACTCAACCTTCATAAAGTAATTAGAGATCCTTAGAACTAGTTTCAATGGAAAAAAAAGAATGAATCATACGATGACCGTAAGAGATGCACTATTATATTTCTCATCCTTATGGTGTACGTGCACTGATCCTGTAATGTTTTTGGAGGTTGAGTTTATTTAAACTATTAATAAATTTGTAGCTAGTTTTGAGTGAGATGTTACAATTATAGCACCATCCTTGACAAATTTTACTTCTCACACTTATATAGGTAAATTTTGTCAAAGATGGTTCAATAATTGCAATATCTCACTCAAAACCAGCTACAGATTTATTAATAGTTTAACTAAACTCAACCTCTAAAAACATTACAGGATCAATGCATGTACACCGTAAGGATGAGAAAAATAATAGTGCATCTCTCACAGTCATCGTATGATTCCTTTTTTTTTCTTTTTCCATTGAAACTAGTTCTGAGGATCTCTAATTACCAAGTTGGGTGTCCCCAAACATTGCTCATGATTGTATAGGCTTTAATCCCATCCCCTCGATGTACTCCAGACCCTTTCTCTTACAAGGCCTTGGTTAATGGAGCTGCAAGATTAACCCCAAATTTAATATAATTCACAGTAATGGTATCATTGCTCAAATGAGATCTCATAACTCTATGTTTTCTTCTTATAGGTCTAAATTTATCGTTGTAATAATGATTTTTACCAAGCCAATACCAGTAGTGTTATCATAGTGATTTACAATAAGTGGTATTGTGTTTTTTTTTTCTTTTCCAAAATGGTATCTCATATAAAAAAATCTCTCAACCATTTTGCTTCTTGAGTGGCTGATATCAAAGAAATAAGTTCAGCCTCAATGGTTGAATAGAAATAATAGTTTGTTTCTTTAGTTTATAACAAAAAGCACAACCACCTAATGCAAAAATATAACCAGTAGTAGAAAGAGAATCACAGAATATGTTTTAATCAGCATTACTGAAATCCTCAAATACTAAAGGCACTGTTCTAAAAATCTCCGTCTAACACTACCTAGGTGTTTGAAAATTAAGAAAGGACGCCTAGACCTATTGAGGCACTCGTCTAGACTGCCTAGGCACCTGCCTAGCCCGTGTAGACCCGCCTAGAGATTCACTTAGGTTGCGACTCACTTAGACAGAAAATAGATAACTTTCATTTTGCATTTTATTTTTTTAATAAACTATAAGAGTCTTGTTGAATACTTTAATGAACACACATTATATGTTTGTTCCCCATGTTTCATTATGTTCCAATGCCTAGGCGCGTAGTTTATGATAAAATTATATGTATATATATATATATATATATATATATATATATATATTAAGTATAAACAAACATTTATTTAACGAAATATAATAGATTAACTTAAATCCGTCTAGTCCGCCTAGGCGCGCCGCCCAACTAACGCTTAGCATCTTTTAAAACCTTGATTAAAGGATATATTTTTATAAAATAAACTATAATTCTTAGTGCTAAGTAAATACTTCATTACTCTTTCTATCGCATGCTAAGCACTAACTCCATATGCAATGTCAGGTCTACTACAGTCAGTCACATATCTCAAACTACAAATTATGCTAGCATAATCCCTTTGATTAATCACATCATTTTCTTTTTCAACTGGAAGTAAGTGAACACTTGAATCAAAAGATGTGGAAACATGCTTGCAATCAATATAATTATAGCTCTTTAACATTTTCTCAATATAGTGCTATTGGTCAAGAAAAATATCATCATGTTTTTGTAATTTCATGCCCAAAATAAAATTAGCCTTACCGAGATCTTTAATATCAAACTGGCTCTTAAGCATATTTATTGTTTTATTAATCACAAACAGATTTGAGCCAAAAATTAATAAATGGTCAACAAAGAGGCTAATAATAATATGTGAATCATCCATGATTTATAATATATCCACTTGTCTCTTTTATTACTTTTATAACCATTATTGATTACGTAGGAATCAAAATTTTTATGTCTATATTTAGGTGCATGCTTTAAACCATAAAGAGCTATAGTTAACTTACATACCTTGTGCTCTTGACCAGGTTCAACAAAATCTTCGGGTTGGTCCATATAAATTTTCTTCATCTAAATTGTAATTCAAAAAAACTGTTTTCATATCTATTTGATGAATGTTACTCTAGTAAAGTATCAAAGAAATCTAGATCAATTTTTTGTTTAAAGCCCTTTGCAAAAAGTCTGGTTTAAATTTATCTATACTTCCATTTGTTTTGAGTTTTTTTCTAAGGACCCATTTACACTCTATAGTTTTACAACCTGGTGGTAAATCTACTAGTTTCCAAGGACTATTGGAAATTCGTATTTATATTTCATTATTGACAGTTTCTTTCTAAAAATAGTAGCAGGTGAGGATAGATAATCTTTCATAGTAAGTGAATTTTTCTCAACATTATAAACAAAATAATCTGGGCCAAAAAGGCTAAACAACCCCATGCAAAGGTAAAATGAATTAATGAAATATTAATTTTGTTTTAAAAAATTGCAAATTAGCATTCTTATGTACTTCAAGTGAAAAACATCAAATTTAACTATTGCGAATGACGAGTTTAAATTAAATATAATTAAGTATGGGTGGGCATGGTCTAGTTTGGTCCTGTTCCACTCTAAAATTGGAATTAGAACCAGAAAAATATCAGTTATTTAGTTGAGTGCGGCTCTGTTTAAAATATCAATTATTCAGTTGAGTTCGGTTCATACTGATTTATGATTCTAACTGAAATTATATATACATATATATATAGATATATATTTTCTAATCTAACAAAAAAAGATTGAGGGGAAGAAGAGAAGCAGCCTTCTTTTTTAATCTGTCAGCCTTTTTTATTCATAGTTTGTGACTAGGGATGGGCAAAGTTTACCCGTAAAATTTAAATGAGTGGTTATGTTGCCCATTTATTTTATATATGTAAAATTAACACAAACCATGTTCTCTAGCGGACAAAACTTAGATCAATGATACTGACTATAGTGCATGGTTTATATAACGGGGTTTTAATTAATTAAAAAGTAATAAACGATAATCCGTAAAGAATTTCTATCCTTAAATTAAATAAATCAAAAGAAATTTAAGTAAGAAAAATAAACGGGACCGCACTGAAATCATTCCCTTGCACTATGCATTAGATTTAGTTAAGATGTTAGTCAAATTACCAGTGGAATTGTAGGGTAGAGCCTCTGTGTCTCAGTCAAAGCTGCTTAAGAGATACTGCATTTTATTAAGCGCATCTTCACTAAAACAGTCTGCAAGTTCAACAATGCTTGAATAATCTTTCAGATTTGCTGCTTCTTGAACTTCCGTTGCAACCTTTTCTTGCATACGAGGGTGCATATAAATAACCCATGTAAGAGTGCCCGTCGTTGGGTCTTTGCCGGCAATTATTTCAATTATTAGAATGGTATAAGGACTTAAAAAATTAAAATATGAAAATGTATGATGAATGTACCTTTAATTGTAAAAAAAGAAAATTATGACATTTTTTTTAATTTTCAAGTTGTTAAAAAACATGTAAACGGGTGAAAAATGGGTAATGGTAAATAAAATAATAAATAAATAAAAGAAAAAAAAGATAAACGGGTGAAAAAAGATAAATGGATAAACGGGTATTAAACGGTTACGGTTAAATGGGTATGGTTAAACTGTTTATAAATGGTTATTTTTATAGGTATAACTGTTTAAGCAATTATCCAATGGACAAACGGTTATGCATGTATGAGTATAAACAGTTATGGATAAATAATTGCAGTTATCCATCCGTCATAACCGTTGCCCATCCTTATCGTGACTGTTGACTGAAGGGGACACATATGACCATTTCTTAGCTCATTACTGTGGAATCTGTAAGGGTATTTTTTTTAATTTTTGGTTATATGGATATTTGGATTGGGCAATTGAATTAATGAAATAGGTCTAATAGAAATGACTAGAAAGTGATGCCCGCGCGGTGCTGCAGGTTTAAAAAATTATACGAAAAATTACGTGATCAAAATTTTGTGTGTTTTCCTTTGTGATTTATTTTCTTTGACTATCTTATATGTATAAGAAAGATTGAAAAAGAGAAATGTTTATTAGATAAAAGCTTGATGAAATGTATGAAAAAAATATTGGTTAGTAGGTTAGTAGAACTATGTCACTGACAGTATGAATTTATAAATTAGATATACTCACAAATCAATAATGATTTTAGTATTTGCAAAGTGTACATAAGCTAATCTTGAGGCAAAATTTATGGTATTAGTCTTGGAACCTGTAAATTGGCAACAATTTGTTAGGGCATATATTGGTATTCACTCTTCATAGCTAAAACTTTGAGAAATGCATCACGCAAAATGATATTTATAATTTGAAATAAAATTCTGTGTAGTGAATTGAAGAAAAGAGTTTAATGTTTTAAATTGTAATTTAAATAGTTAGAATCAGAAATAATACGCACCTTGTCGCTCTTCCAATGACTTCACTGATGACATTGTCTTTATGTATTCAATCACATCTAGTCCCAATTCTTCCTTCTCCTTGGCACAGTGTTTTTATATCAATGACATCACTCCTGTAGCACAAACCCACATTTTAAGTTCTTTCAAGATTAGAAATCAAAACCAAGGTTGCTGTTTATTTGGTTAGATCATGTTCTCAAAATTTCGTTGTATAATGCTTTATCCCTTATGAGCAAAGTTGAGAAAAGCTTTTTCAGCAAAATGGTAAAGTCTTATTGACAACAAAAATCATGACTACCCAACCACTGTGCTTACTGTCTAATCAACTGAGAAAACAGCAAGGTTGAATGGAGGCGTTTCTTTCTCCGCTTATCATTCCAGATCTCTTCAAGTGTCATTTCCTATGGTGTATCTTAGAAAGATATCAATCACAAAAGGCCAAACATAATTATTATTGGAAAAAAAATTACATCATCCATGTAAATGAACAAATAAAAGCCTTACCTCTGCATGCCGATCAGAGTAATTCTTCAATAAAGAGACATTAAGATCATCTGACTCCGCCGTTTTCAAATGCTTTATCTCATCTAACTTAGTTGTTTCCAAATTCTTTATGTTTTTTCTCCTCACGATGAAGCCTTTTTGTCAAAGTTCTTGACGTCATGGCACTTCCTAATCCTATAGAATCAAACTGCACTTCCAAACAAATCATCTCATCAGTCGCGTTGTTATGAGCCAAATGCAGCATCTTTCACACACCGGTAAATAAAGCAATACGTGATTTTTTCGAAATGTTCATTAAAACTAACACATACATATCGATAAGCATATTACTTACATTCTAACCACTAAATAAGTGCAATTTCACACTAATCGAAAACTTTTGGAAACTGAAGCATAAAAGGATTGAAAATTTTGGAAAAAAAAATACTTACAGTGATGAACGGCGGAGGACAGAGGTGCAATCGCGGCTCAGAGAAAACCCTAGCTTGATCTACTCTGAAAGGCAAAGTTTTGAAATTACATTTGAAAAATAAATGAGTGAGAAATATGATTAATTCTTCGTGACTTGATTTATTTGTTCCTGTAACATATAATTTAAAGGGAAAGAAGAGCACTGGTTTCTAGGATCAAGACAATGATATTTTTGTAAGTTTTACAAATTGCATATTGTGTTTGTTAAATTGTAAAAAATGGTATTAAAACCTCAAATGTAAAAAACTGGTAAAATTATTTTAATTACCTCTAAATGTGAGTTTTAGATTTCTTTGTTCAATTGCGTTGAGAGCTGGAAGTGCAAAAGAGTGATTGCAAACTTGGTTCTTATAAATTTTAATTGAAATATGATTATGCTTAAATTTTTTATTAATTAATAAGCTTTTTTCAACTATAATACATTGTAATAAAATGATTTTCTCACCAATTCAGGTATCCATTGTGAGCATTTGAATTGGTTCAGGAGAAACTTTAAGTTATGAATTGGCACGTCGCTCATTGTCTTGTAAACCTGGAAGCATAATATACATATTGTTAGGAAAAAAACTGTCTATTTATCAAAATGTATAAATATGTAAGTTTTTAATTGTAGATGTATGCAAGCTACAACCTGATGTTAAATTTTGCAGAACATCTTTGTAAACTATATTTTTTGTAAATGTATTTGGCATTTCATTGTTGTTTGCAATAAAAACTTTGAGGCCCTCTCTTGATGTAACTCTAGATAATGCAACATATAATTGACCATGAGTGAAAACAGGTTGTGGTAAATAGAGTCCCACTTGTTTCAATGATTGTCCCTGACTTTTGTTAATTGTCATTGCAAAGCATGGCCTTCTTATTGGAAATTGACGCCTTTTAAATACAAAATGCCATTTATTTTCAGTTGCTGTCAAAGTTATTGTAGGAATGAAAACTTTGTAATTAATGTTGCTGCCGGCAAGTATTCTAGCTTCAATAATTCTATCAAATAATTGAGTCACAACCAATCTTGTTCCATTACACAAACCTAAAGATTGGTTTAAGTTTCGGAGCAACATAATAGGCATTCCAATCTTTAAAATTAACTTGTGGGAAGGCAAGCCATTGAAATCAAGTGTGTTGAGAAATTCTGTCGGACACATTGTACTAAGACTCTCAAAATTTCCAGAAGATGAGTATAAAGAATCAGAGCTTAAATAAATGCGTTTTTGACCGGGTAACAAATTTATTGCATAATCATTTATCTCTACTACAATATTATTTGTTGGCGTAATAATAGCTCGCTCTCGTAAATATTCAAAATTGGCAAAATTATTTTCAAAGTCTGGATAAGTTGCTAAAAAAATAGAATGAATAGGATCAGAGTATGAATGAATGAGCAAATCATCTGGAATTTCAATCCAACATGAATCTTTGTCATTTGAATCAAATGTATTCCCAATTTGGCCATCACCTATCTGTAAAATCCAAGTTGCAAAATCAACAAGTTTTTTCTTTTGGTTATTGTTTAATGCCTTTTGTGAAAGTCTCATATTTTCCTTCAACTGAAATACTTTGAAAAAAGGCCATAGATAAGAGTTATTTAAAGATGCATCTATTATCTCTTCTTTTGTTCCACCAGGAATAACTGGTAAAATTTGTCTAAAGTCACCACTTAATAAAAAAGGTTTGCCACCAAATGGAACACCTTTATTTGAATCGTTTGAATGTGATAAAATATCAGAAAGTGACTTGTCTAATACTTCAAAACAATGTTTATGATTCATAGGAGCTTCATCCCAAATAATAAGATCTGCTTTTTCAATTAATTTAGCAAGATGAGTCCCTTTCTTAATCTGACATGTTGAGCAATCTGTAACTATGAGAGGAATTTTGAATCTGGAGTGAGCAATTCTACCACCAGGTAAAAGTAACGAAGCTATTCCAGATGAAGCAACTGCTAAAACAATTTTTCCTTCAGACCTGATTTTACTTATTATTGTATGCCATAAAAATGTTTTTCCAGTTCCTCCATGGCCATAAACAAAAAATAAACCTGACTTTTTTTTCATTCACAGTACTAATAACACAATCATAGACAAATTTTTGGTTTTCATTAAGTTGTGTTACCAAAACAGAATGTTCTTGACTTAAATCATCACAATTGTAATTTAATTCTTCTCTCAACAATTTGTTTCTAATTTCTGACATTTTTTTTTCATCAGGCATGGGCAAATTATGATCTTTTAAAGAGCTAGATGATACATTGAATAGTTGCTCTAATTCAAACAGAAGGGAATTTTTTAATTCCAATTCTGACAAATTCAGAGTTGGCATTGCAAAAGATTTTCGAAGCTCATATAGAATGTCATCACACATATGTTGCCAATGACTATTAAAAAGCTGTTGAGGATTTGCTATTTCACAAAATAAAATCATTGTAACAAATAATTGCCTCAACTCGCGAGATGTTGCAATATTAACTGCATTTCCTAAAGCTTCAATCCACTCTTTGTCATCCCCTAGTAAACCCAAACACTTACACGCATCTTGATACGATGGTTGAATAATGCCATTCACAGTTTTAATGTCATCAAAATTGAGAACACCTTTTTGAATATTGAGAAGCATTCTTAAATAGTATAACTCACCTGATGCAGGATGCACGTAGGCAATTCTACCTATGGATCCTCCTTTTCTTTTCCTGGGCTTCCAAATCATATGTCGAGATTCCCATACAAATTTCAACGGCAATTCTGCATAAGTTAGTGTTCGCGCTTCAGCAAAAAATTTATTTGTTTCAAACCAGCTTGTCAACATTGTGTGTTCAGAAGTTTTTTGATTAACAATTGATTCAAGTGATTGATTACTATTGAAAACAATAGTTTGTTCCAAAGGAAGATGTACTGGTAATCGCTCAACAGGAGGTTCTCTCATATGAATTGGATACTCAAACAATCTCCAAACAGCTTCGTATGGAGATATATATCTACAATTTAGATAAGCAATAATTTCGTTGTTTGAATTCTCTTCAAAAACAACTCTTGCTCGATCAGAACCTTTGTTTATGTATTTGAATAGATATTTTATAAGCATTGATTGACAACATGACTCAACATTTATATGGGCATTGTATCTCAATAATAAATCTGAATTGTAAGGTACAACAAAACTATTATCAATTTGCATCCCATTTTTAATCACAAATTTTGACGGATCATCACGACGCCTATACATAGGAAAAGCATTTGTTTCAAAAATTGTTTCACTCTTGTATTGCTTTGGAAAAAACTTAGAACATTTTCCCTCTCGCATGCACGGAGAATTTTGATTAAGTTGTCTGCAAAGACCATGAATCATGAATTGGTTGACAATTTCATAAAGGATAGGATCTGAATGTTTAAGTTGTCTGCAAAGACCATGAATCATGAATTGGTTGACAATTTCATAAAGGATAGGATCTGAATGTTTATTTGGTATTTCAGCTGAAATGATGGAATCTATGTCATCAGTAGAGCAGCATTTGTAAGGCTTCTTTAACCAAATTAAGATGTGAGCGTGAGGCAAGCCTCTTTTCTGAAACTCGATTGTACAAACATCTGTTTGCAATCAAGTTAAGAAATATAAAAACCATAGTGAGTTTGATTATAAAGGCAAAATCAAAGAAATTGAGAAAAATATTTATTTTTTGATACTCGCTTCAATTTCTCCAAAAGGTTCTCCTGATTTTATGTAGCTAATCATATCACCAAGTTTCATCTTAAAAACTCTAGAAATGATATCTAGTCTATCCTCTGACTTGTATCCAATTTTTATAGCAAATTCTCTCACAATTTCAGGCCATTTGATATTGCAAGTGAAGGTTATGAACAAATCAGGATTACCAAATTGCCTACAAATAGCCATGGCATCTTGGTAATTGTTAAGCATATATCTAGGGCTTCTTGTGTATGAGCTAGGTAATATTACTTTCTTTCCTATGTTATCAGCATCACGATCACCTTTTGATACAACGTCATAAATGCCTTTATATACCTCACTTCGTAAGCTTTTTTGATTTTTTCTAATGTAATCTAATCGATCCTCTTCAAGTGTTGCATAAGCATCTACCAAAACTAGTTGAAAGAGTCTTCCTCCTTTTAACAAAGTATCTAATTCAAACTCCCTTTCTTGAATTTGATAGGCTATAAATGCTCTCATAGTCACTCTACCTCTTTTACATGGTTGACTGTTTGAGAGAATATTTAATTTCAAATCAGGTCTGTAACCATCTTCACCATATGGAAAAAGAATGGGAAATTTTGGATTTAATTTCGTTTTAGTTCACCATTTTTAAACTCTATGACAATATCTCTATTTGAGTCAAATTGACCAATATCACCCACTATTAAACCAGCAATTTCATCACATACAGGTTGTCCATATTGTTTATCATCATTTAATTGCCTACCCAATATGGTTATCTTCAAAGAATTGAGAGAATTGTTCAAGCTTCATAGTTGTTTACAATTAACAGCATTGAGACGATTTCCAATTTCATTAGCAGTGTCATATACATATAGTTGAGCAAACTTTGGACATTCACCATCAGGGGGCAACAAAGAACCCATTAAATGATACACTTGACCACTAATTTTAAAAATGTAAGGGCCTGACTGATTGTTAACTGTGTGATCAACTTTAGCTCCCATTGAAGTAAATGCAAACATGGAATTATAAACTCTGATGTTCTCTCTAAACAATAAGCTTTTTTGGCCTTTAGTTGGGTCAAGCAAATTTTCTAAAAAATTAGGAGTTGGTATTGGACGTGGGAACTTGACTTTTCCTTGTTGGCAACAAAGAGAATAAATGGGTTCATTATTCTTCGACTTCTGTTTTAGAGACTCTTTTATCCAAAAAAGTGCACCGCAATAGATGCACTTATAATTCTTGTCTCCCAAATCCACATATTTTTGAACATTTCCTGTAAAAAAAATGTGAAAAAGAAAGGGAAAAAGTCAATATATTAGTAGCAGAGTCATAAATACATAACCAACTTAAAGAAATTGCATGTTAAAAAGATAGTTTACCTTTTTTATTTTTTTGAAAATTTGCTTAACCTTTACTAATTTGATTCGGATTATTAAATGTAACGACATTAGCACTTGTTTGAACTATGTTTGTACTTGAAGACACATTCTCAACATTTTTTTGTCTTTCATTTTGAGATTCAAACTCTGGTTTATCAAAAACTTGTATGCCACTGGAAGAACCAACAATATGGCATTTTTTTCGTCTTTTGTTCTGAGGTTCCAAGCCTGATTTATCACAAACTTGTATACCACTGGAAGAACCAACAACATGGTCTTCTTGTATCATTCTATTCAGTTTGCTATATCTAGATTTTCTTAACATGGCTTGAAAAAAGTTCAAACTCCAAACAACAGATAATGGCCAGAGAACCCTAGCAAAAACGTCAATTATTAAATAGTTAACTATATGTAATATACAATCAACCAAAACAAACACATAAAAGTCAAATTTTAAAACTATCATATGATCGGATCATATTTATATATATTTTTATATCAAATTCACTCGTCTTTTCTTAGTTAGTTCGTTATATTTTGAGCTATTTACTTTGTTTTTGTGTTTTATAGAATTTATCTAGTTAAGAAAATAAAAATAGAATAAGTGAAGTGTTAAGTAATAATTTCGTCTAAACTATCTTGCTTGTTGAATAGAACTTATCTTTTGAAAAATAATATATATATATATAAATATAATGTGTGTGTGATAACAGGCTGGAAGTGCTGGGGGAAAGGCCGGGAGGCAGTCAACAAGGAAACCCAAGGCAAGTTGCCTTTGGCAGCTTGAGAAGTCAGAGGAGGCGCGCTGACAAGTGGCAGCCAGAAAACAGAAATCAGGCAGCCACACACGCACAGAGAGTTTGCTTGCACACTCTCTTTTGGTTTAATCTCTCCAAACTCAGTTTTATTTCTGTTTTAATTTATAAATAATGTGTAATTAATTTGTTTTGGCTAGAGATTAATCCAAAGCCATGGATATATTTGTAATTTGAATTGGTACCTTCAGTTGTGATTTCTGAGTTGTGATTTAATTTGCTTAACTGCTTGATTAATAATTTATTTGTGTATGTCGATTAAGAATGCATACTTAATTTACATGCATGAATTTGATGCTAGAATATAAGTTCATAACGATTAGGTGAAATTCACTTATATTCTAGCATCAAATTCATGCATGTAAATTAAGTATGCATTCTTAATCGACATACACAAATAAATTATTAATCAAGCAGTTAAGCAAATTAAATCACAACTCAGAAATCACAACTGAAGGTACCAATTCAAATTACAAATATATCCATGGCTTTGGATTAACCTCTAGCCAAAACAAATTAATTATTATTTATAAATTAAAACAGAAATAAAACTGAGTTTGGAGAGATTAAACCAAAAGAGAGTGTGCAAGCAAACTCTCTGTGCGTGTGTGGCTGCCTAATTTCTGTTTTCTGGCTGCCACTTGTCAGCGCGCCTCCTCTGACTTCTCAAGCTGCCAAAGGCAGCTTGCCTTGGGTTTCCCTGCTGACTGCCTCCCGGCCTTTCCCCCAGTGCTTCCAGCATGTTATCACACACACATTATATTTATATAAATATATATATATATATATATATATTATTTTTCAAAAGATAAGTTCTATTCAACAAGCAAGATAGTTTAGACGAAATTATTACTTAACACTTCACTTATTCTATTTTTATTTTCTTAACTAGATAAATTCTATAAAACACAAAAATAAAGTAAATAGCTCAAAATATAACGAACTAACTAAGAAAAGACGAGTGAATTTGATATAAAAATATATATAAATATGATCCGATCAAATACCCCCACACTTAGCTTTTTGCTAGTCCTCGAGCAAAACAAAGAAAACATGAAAAAGTAATAACATGAAAAACATTAGCTTCCCCCTATGTGACCCTCATAGAATTTCATTCGAGAACATAAATCATCAAGAACCATAGCTAGCACCAAATAAGCTAATCCAAGATCATCTTCCTAATTCAAATATTAGCAGTAATTTTTAAATCATCCTTGAAGTGTAGTGTGTGAAATAGCCATGCTAATGCAATTTCAAGTTTTTATTTTTAAAAACATCATATGCAAACTAGCAACCTTCTCACGGGATATGCACTCAATCACACATGTGTTTAGTTTTAATGTGTTTCGCTCAAAGAAACAAATGTGAAAGTTCTACCATAAGCTTGAATAAAGATCACTTATCCACAATCATAATTGCAAAACTTAAATCAAGAGGACTTTTATTGGATGTAATGAGGCTTAGGGATAGGGCTATTGAAACGAAAGAATAGGAAAGCACAAGTTCTAAGTTACACTGCAAGCAATTCTTTTGTTGAGATTTATAAGAACTCAAACTTTCAAACGATTCTTTTAACACCTCCAACCGCACCCTTAAACTGAAACTTTAAAAACTTTTTATTTTCTTCGTATACAATCTTTTTTTTTTCTTTTTCTTTTTCTTTTCTTTTTCCTCTTTTTTTTTTTTTTATAAATTATACAAACATGAGATACCCCCACACTTATTCTTTTGCCAAACTCCTTCCAAGTACTTCACAAACATTTCTCATAAGACAGTCTCAAATTGCTCGCTTGGAAAGGGTAAGGAAACATGTTTGAGGTATAAGGGTAGACATATCTGGTGATAAGAAATAAAAGGCTCAACATAATGGCTCAAATTGGCAATCTAATGATATCATTTTTTTCTTTGGGAAATATGGTTATTTGGGTCATGGTGGTAAACCTAATGCCTCTATCATTTTCAAGTTCATGCAATCAATGACAAATATTTCGAAAGATCATTACGCAAGTTCTAGAGATGTATCTCACATAAGTTCATCACACATGAAAGAATAGGAGTGTATGAAAAATGCACACACTTTCAATAGGCTCAAAAACTCACATAGGATGTATATGGTCACTAAATTCACATATGAAGTTTTAATTCATGCTTTAGTTTCACATCAACAAGGCTATGTGCATTTGGTTTTTTCAAAGATGATCATACATGTACAATACTAACAAGAGAATTAGGAATTTCACATAACACATGTTAACTAAGTTCTTGATAATCATGGTTCAAATTTAATCCAATTATATCATTGGGTCGGAAAACTAACAAAAATCTAATTCAAAACAATAAGGAAAACAAGACAATATTTTTTTGGATTTTTAAATTTTCTGAAAAAATTTAATAAATAAAACTAATTAAGAAAACAAAAAGCAAAAACAAGGAAACAAATGAAACCAGTTCGTAGTCGAAGGTATAAAAAATTTCAATTTGGTCATTTTTTTTATACTCTTGATACCCCCGCACTTAAACTAGACATTGTCCCCAATGTCAGAAAACATTAATAAGCAATTAAAAATATAAAAATAAAAATAAAAATAAAATTACTAAATGAAAAGAAACAAAATAAAGCAATAGGACTGAAAACTTCCCTAATTTGCAGAAAACTCAATCGATGACCCCCAAGCTTAAATTCTGCAATCAACTTCAAGGGTGGAAATAATCAAAAATTCCTGCAAAGAAAGAAAACTAAATCAAATATCAAAAGTAAAAGACACAAACACAAATATAAACATAAATACAAACAAAAATAAAGGGATTAGCAAAGTTGCTAATCCCCGGCAACGGCGCCAAAAGTTTGACGGGAAGTAAAATAAACTTAAATAAATTACAAATTTGACAAAAACATAAAATAAAAGTGAATGGATGGGCGACGGACTGGCTAAAGGGTTCTTCTCCACACATGACACATATGCAATCTAAATTGATTTTCAGTTGTTCTTTCAATAAGTTATAAATCTCAATACTCCAGATTAACCATGAACAGCACTTTTTTAATCTTCAAGTTTTCCTTAAGTTATTGAATTGGATGAACAACATACAACAATTCAACACATTCTCTAAAAGTCCCCTACGTGAAAAGCACAATAGAGATACAATCAAAGATCATTAAACTTTGTGAAAACTATAAATACTGACGAAGCATTCGTAACTATGAAAAACATGATACTCCTGCCAAGAATTCACTTAACGCGATTGTGACTAGCAACCTTCACTACTCATGAATATAAGTTCATAACGATTAGGTGAAATTCACTTATATTCTAGCATCAAATTCATGCATGTAAATTAAGTATGCATTCTTAATCGACATACACAAATAAATTATTAATCAAGCAGTTAAGCAAATTAAATCACAACTCAAAAATCACAACTGAAGGTACCAATTCAAATTACAAATATATCCATGGCTTTGGATTAACCTCTAGCCAAAACAAATTAATTACACACTATTTATAAAGTAAAACAGAAATAAAACTGAGTTTGGAGAGATTAAACCAAAAGAGAGTGTGCAAGCAAACTCTCTGTGCGTGTGTGGCTGCCTGATTTCTGTTTTCTGGCTGCCACTTGTCAGCGCGCCTCCTCTGACTTCTCAAGCTGCCAAAGGCAGCTTGCCTTGGGTTTCCCTGTGACTGCCTCCCGGCCTTTTCCCCAGCGCTTCCAGCCTGTTATCACACACACATTATATTTATATAAATATAAATATATATATATATATATATATATATTATTTTTCAAAAGATAAGTTCTATTCAACAAGCAAGATAGTTTAGACGAAATTATTACTTAACACTTCACTTATTCTATTTTTATTTTCTTAACTAGATAAATTTTATAAAACACAAAAACAAAGTAAATAGCTCAAAATATAACGAACTAACTAAGAAAAGACGAGTGAATTTGATATAAAAATATATATAAATATGATCTGATCATCATACAAAAACCAATGCCAATAATGATTCAGAAAATCTTAGCTGACAATCTTTTACAATTGAAACTACGCTATAAAATGTTAAATCGTTATGTAAACATGCAATCCAAAACGAAGACAAATTTGAAACATTTGAGTCTTACCTGACCACCGATGAAACCAAAAGTGTAGAAATAAGATATGCAATTGGATTTCAAATGTGGCAGCTACTGCTCTTTAAATTTGAAGCTGGGAATTGAACAAAATAGAATATAATTAGAGTCATGCAATTCAAATTTCAAACAAAGAGCTAAATTCTCAAACATGCAATTCAATAATTAAGATTGTACTCACACATTATCATAATTTGATTATCAAAATAGTATGGTAAAGTTGTAAATAAATAGATTGCAACATATTTAAAAAACGTTCAAAAAGAAACAATTTTAAACGTTAGCTTTTATCAAATCAATTTCTGATCGATATTTTATTATTTAATTGGAAAGAAGGTTTTAACAGAACATGACCAAACTTTGCTTGGAAGAGCTTTCAGACAACATATGTGCATTATCAGCATGACAAACATTTTCATTTAATATTTCTATTCCATTTGAATAGTCAATCGTATGATCTTCTTGTATCGCCTGATTTCTTTTGCTATATCTTTTTCTTTTTAGCATCATGTGCAAAAAAAATAAAAACGCCAAACTACATATTGATAACTGGCAAGTAGTAAAACGAAACATGCATAAATTCATTTGTAAAATATTCATAACTCTTAACTTTAAATTAAATAAAAGAAATACATAATAATCATATTACAGTCACAAAAGCAAGGATTTTCAATTATTTTTGTTTAATGAAATTGATTACCTATAATTTCACGTATGCAAGAGATGTTAAAAAAAGTCAATAAAAAATTCCATTTTTTCTCTGTTTCTCCTCAATTTTTTTAACTACACACAGAGAAGCCGCAATAGAAGAACTACAATGACCTAATCGATTGACACCCCCACGTTAAGGTAGGCAAAATCATTAAGCAACCCAACCGAAAACAGCATGGATCAAAACCACATGCTCTCCAAAAATGCAATCAAACATATCCTTAAGGAAAAAGAACAATACTTTACAGACCAAAAAGAGCAAAAACAATCCGAAATCGAATCCCGGTAACCCCAGTTTCACAAACTGATACCTCAACTCCTATATCGAACTCCAAATCCAATTGTAGCATAAACACCCACCTACATGTATGTTACATGCATGATATTTACATCTCCAATATACAAATCCCAGATCAAACAAATCAAAACAAATCAAATAAATAAAAAATCCTAAGGCTTTTACCTCTGCAGTTATTGCCGACTTGCAGTTTCCCTGTTGACTGAATGAAAATAGGACATCAAAGAATTCTCAACCTCCTTAATGCACAACCCCAAAACCTAATAACCAATTCTCAACTTATCAAAACTATTCAGTTCAGAAAATTATAATGAAACCAAAATTTAAAAATCTAAACCCAAACTCTGATTTGAGTACAATCAGACAACAAAAATGCAAATTCAGAGCCTTTCAAATATTACCATATTTTTGCTCCAACTGACAGAAAATTTTGGACATTTTAGAAGATAGGTTTTGCTAAAAAGTAAAGATTTTTGTCGGTGTGTCTATGATTTCCTCTGACCTAAACTAACGACATGCCAAATGTTTGAATACAGAGACAAACATAATTCCAAGTAGTGAGATAAAACAATTAGTGTCTTAAACTGCTCATCCATTTGCTAATAAAGAATTAGAGTAAACAACATAGGGAATTAGCTGAATAACCTTCATTAGCCAATGTTGAATAACATCCAAAAACATCTCAAATTTTGATAACGACTGGCTTAAACTCAAAAGACAAAAACAGAGCATCAACTAACATCAGATTTTCTCCAGACTTGCTTAGTAAGTTGAGTAGATTGTTTTCTAATGCAAAACCATAAAGTGAGTTCTAATCTAAAGGATCCTACCTTAAAATTGAACGAATTTATCAAATATATCATTTAATAATCTTCACACATGTAATTATCCTAAATAATCAAATGCGAAACCATTTACTTGGTCACATCTTATAATTACTCAGTTCCTTTTTTACTTTCCAAAGCCAAACCACTTAGAAACATATATATCATAATCTTCGATTGGGAAATTCACTTTGATTTATGGGGTTTTCACTATTTTCATAATGAATATCAAATTTTGTAAGGAAGGGAAACGAATTTACCGTTGGAAAACTCTAAACGGTTACAGCGGTTGGTAGAATCAAACTGAGATTCAACTTATGAACACTTTAAGGCACAATTGTTCCTTCTTAACTTTAGCTACTTGAGCTACATAATCCGAAAAAAATAATTTAATTATAGTTAACCCAGAAATTAATCAAAAAGCTTCAAAATTTCAGATCTACAATTACATCTCAGGCTGCAAGTAGAATAAAAACTATGGAATTTCAAAACCACTCACCTTAAACACAGAGATCTTCGCAGGCTTCAAAGGAAATTCACAAACTCCAAAAACCCAATCTCCTGAAATCGAAAAGAAAACGAAATTACCCATCATCACCCAGAATTGAAGCTACAAAAAAAAAAAAAAAAACGTTTTTGTTATTATTATGTTTTTTTTCTCGGAAACCAAACGATGGGTTAGAAAAATCCGAAAAAGGGCCAAATTGGGAAGCTTTGACGGCATCGATGGTGGTGAGGACGAACCCAGAAAATTAGTGAAACTTTTTCTAACCGTTACCTGTGGTGATGAGGAATAGATGATGATGAAGTGGGTTTTTTCAATTGGAAAGATTTGGAGCAAAGTTGCTATTGAAATTTGGGGAAGAGAGCTGTAGAAGGTTTTTAACTCGAATAGAAGTAGATCAGAAAAGAAGAAATCATAGAGAAAGCAGAGATGGAAGAGATGACGGAGCAAAGATCAAACGACGCGAAGCAGAGATCGAAGAGAGAAAAGTGATCTGAGAGATGAGGTTTGGGTGAATTGGTGGCAGCGGTGATTGAAACTTGACAGGGATGTGGTTTAAGTTTTTCAGCGGTGAGCGACAAAAGAGATGAAGAGGGATGAAGGTTTGCCAGATGAGGTGGGGACGAAGTGGGGAAGGAGGAAGGAAGCGGTCGAGGATCCACGCGTCGCCGAAATCGTTATTCATTTCACAGCAAAGCAATCAGGGCAAGGCTGTAATAAAAGAAAAATGGGCGAGGGCAAAATCGAATATACACTGTAGAATGAACAGTGTTTTAGGCAAAGTACTCTTTTAGTATATATATATTTTATTTAATTTAATTTGGGCTTAGGAAGAGCAGGATGGACTTGGCAAAGCAGTGAATAATTAAAGTTGTGCTTAAAATATAATAAAAACCATACATATATCATAACGATTCGGTTCGAACCATTTTTTACAAGCCATAATTGAACCGGAACCGTCTCAAGACGGTTCGGTCCGGATTTTATTCAAATTGTGACCAGCTCTGGTCAACACGGTATTTTTCAATTTCCGCGGTTCCCTTTTTTATGGTCCACCCCTATAATTAACCCAACCAATATTGCAGCATCTAATAAATTATAAAATTTGAAGAAAAAAATAACCCTGTCGACCACCAAGAGGACCCATTTTCTTGTCAACCAGAAGTAACACACTGTCCCCTCCGAAAGCAGAGGCCTCAGTTTGTTTTTGTTCTTGGTCCAGTGACTTTGAGTGCAGAATTTAACATATAGAATTAGGTCAGTCAGTATACAGTAAAATAGGTGTCTCTATGAAGAGATTTTTCAGTGTGACTCGAATACGGAGTGATACACTACGTTTTATTATACCAATAATAGAATATGTGTACTAAAAAAATTTAATTTTTTCATTATTTATATAAAAATACGTAATATATGTCCCAATAAAAAAATTTCTTTAAGTGTAGAGTGAAAACTCCAACACGCCACGGAAAGGTATAAAAACGCACGCAACAGATATGTTCTCTGCCCCAATCTGCACTCCGCACCGCTGGAAACCGATTCGACTTAATTTTACTGTTTCTGCAGACTTTTCTACTCTCATGTCGAAGTTTGTGACTTTCAGACCTAAAATAAAATGAACAAAAGAAAGAAAATATATGTCAGAATGACCATTTTACAAATTTTAGTTTCTGAAATAATGAATTTTGATTAGGTCTTTTCTGCTTTATTAATATATTTTTGGTATTTAATTTTGTTGTTCATATTTGATGTATATGTCTTATTTCATTAAATTACAATTGATTATGGTCGAAATCTTGGAGAAGAACGTCATAAACAAGTAAGATTTTTCCTTCAAATTACCTAACGAAAATTACTAAATAAAATATTCTTAGCTAGATGATGGGCAACACCGTTAAAATGACTGCAAACCAAAGCAAATTTCACCTCCTATAACAAGAAAGCCCAAAACTTGAATGTGTCTTTAATATTTTATTTTGATAAATTTAACAAGTAAGACTTTATTTTTAACCATTGAAGCCAATTTTACAAAGAAAAATGCAAAGAATATTCAATTGTGAATTATTCATAGAAGTAGCAGTATTAATGAATTCAAATTTTTTTTTGGGGGGGGGGGGTGAAAGATATGGCCATTCCAAGACACGGATCCCTATACGTTGCAGGCAGTAAACCCTCATGCTCAATGAGGGTCCTATTTGTAGTCGGAAGATTTGAGAGAGAGAGAGAGAGAATCAAGTATAAAACATTGTATTTTGTTGATAAATTGAAGCTGTAATTTGTGTATAAATAATTAAATACTATACAATAAGGTTTTGGGTTCTTATTTTCCTTTCCTTTTAAGTGTCAAGAATACAGTAACAAAATAGTTTTTATGAAACATTTCTGCAAACAAAGTTGTGCATGGAAAGAGTTGTAACCAATGGTAAAGTAAGGAATTGTTGAGAGAAGAGTGAAATTTGAAACAGTAAAGGTCTCAAAAAATGTAGACAACCCAATCTTTGTAGATAATTGACACACCCCGACCCGAAAGTGGGGCATGCTGGCCGTCACGTGAGTGTGACGTAATCATGTGCGCAGTGCGGAAGCAAGATTCATATTAAGAATACGAACGAATTTAAACCAGACCACTAGCAACCTAAGAAGATAGTGCGCTAGAGTGCGAAGTTATAGTGATTATACAAATTCAGAGCAAACTAAGTCAATGCAGTCAAGCATGAAATATTATATTCGAATAACCCCAAAGGATGCCCTACATAATGAGAAGTCTGTCAGAACTGCCAAATGATCCTCGTTAGCCACCAACGATACTCTAGCTACCTAGAACCTGGAGGGGCGAAAAACAAAGTTGAGTGGGTCAGCAAAACAAATCTTTTCAAAATCATTCTTTTCTAAAAAGTATAACCCCTCTCTGTAAAACCTATATAAATTCCTAGAATAAAGTATATACTCATATACAGATATTCTCGAAATCTTGCTGGAAAGTATGAATGTATGTCATGCCAAAGTATCACAACTGAAACTAAATCATAACTCTGTGGATGTGAATAAATGTCAGGTAATCATCTCGGCCCTCGGCTGTATATATATCTCATAATCAATCTCAATAATCATCTTAGCCCTCGACTGTATAATAGCTCATAATCAACTCATCATATCATGTGTATCAATCCTGCACACCAATCAATACCACCTCTAGTGGTCTACACATCATCACTAAATATAAAGTAAGTATGCTCTAGTGCTACAATCATGTGAAGACTATGCGAAGGATTTGCGGGTCACCTACGAGTCGAACCCACTTATAGTGGTTTATACGATAGGACTGTGCACCTAACTTGGATCCAAGGCAAGCATGCGGTGCGGGAGGTGAACAACACATGAAAGACTATGCCTCTAACTCTGGGCGGGAGCACTAATATCAAGGTGCAGGTATATGAGCTTTAATCACATCACATCACATCATTCTCATCATAACTAATATAAAACTCACCTGACACTTACCTGTGCGTCCACAACACCAATCATAATTATATGCAATCATGAATGCATAAATAAAATAAATAGATACTTTGCATGGCATTTCAAATCCTTTAAACGTTCAATTTCATTTTCTGGGAAAATAGCAATATATATAGGTATATACGGAAAACAAACTGCCCACTCACTGGTAAGTAGCCGGGTCGTAGCCCCCACGTCTAGCCTGGCTATGATCGTCCTCAGGATAAGTCTCACTTATATGAGAATTTACTGAAATAACGTTATTTAAGCACATATACAAAACTATGGAAATAACTTTTCATACATAGCTCAATTTTGGTATTTGAATATACCAACGTGACCTACTCGACGTCACGAACCTGTAGAAATTTTTAGAAATTTTTTTGAACCCTGCACATGCCGGCCACGCGCGACACATGCCTGGCACGTGTAACGGAAAGGCAAACGGCGTCAGGAATATTCTGTTAACTTCTAATAGGAACTATCCAAACTAATTGATGGCGTTAGCAGATTCCGTCAACTCTGACGAAATATGCCGTCATCTTCAACCTCTAGCTCCGGCGACCGTCACAGGATTCGGAAACTGGGAAAATTTTCCAAACTTGATTTCTTACTTGATTCTACACCATTTGTCACGTAATTGGTACCAAAACGAAGCTAATAACATGTAGAATCACGTTAGATAAGTTTCAAGGCTTAAAGTTCACTAGATTTTCCCCGAGAAAGCTCGATAGTTCGGCTTACCTAGAAACACGTCGATCTCGGCCCTCCGACGTCCAATTCCTTCCAACGAAGTGCCCCGAGACTCATGGAGACGTCAAGAAGCTTCCTATAAGCTTAGAATTCCCTAAAAATCACGTATATGAAAATGCATGAACAGTGATAATCTCGGATGTAAGTGGTTCGACGTGAAAATGACATTATCCTTACTTGCAATTTGTATGGATGAACTCGTATTGACAAGATAAAGACGATGTTGGTCTTTGTTTCCTCAATCTGTGAGGTTTAAGGTGAGTTTGAGTGATGTCCGTAAGATGAGGAAGAGAGAAAGAGTGAGTTCGAGAGTTATAGAGAGAGTGTGAGTCTGAGGGTTTGAGAGACTGAGAGAGGGACACGGGAGTGAGGTGAGAGAGGGGATGAGTGTGTGGTTGTGTGGTCTAAAAGCCACCAATCAAAACAAAATATCTTCTAGTTTCTCATTGGCCCCAAAAGCTTTGGAAATTATGTAATTGGCCAAAATTTAAACCCATGCATAAACATACACCCGTCACTCAAGGGTATATATGTCAATTCATATTATCGAGAATTAGAAATTCGAGACGGGCTGTCACAATAATAGACAATATTAATATCGTTGATAATTTAATAGTACAAACAAGTTATTATTGTTGTCGGTCATGTTTCATGTCATGAAAACGTCACATGTTAGACTCATTATCAACAAAACAAAAAACATCTCTTTCAATGCAAACAACTATGCTATCACTCAATCATTGATCTCTCATTTTGTTATGCAGTGGTGTTTCACAATATTCATAACAAAAAACGTTCTCTTCAAAAAAGCGGTTGCAACCGGTAACACCAAAATCTAATGTAAGAAACTTATACATTAATTTGTTGCTTTCACACCTCCTGCTCTTCATCAATTCCTTTGAAAGATCACTAATCCATTATGTGGGACCATGATTTTTCAGGGCTAGAATAAGGTAGATTGAAATACAATTACCTTTGAAGTTCGGTCATGGACTCAACCTCTCTGGGCAAAGCTGGATTAACATAGCAGTGAGGCCACCATCCTCTTGTTTTGGAGCAGTGTGTGAAGTCCAAATGACTTAAGTGAGATTGACCATGTTTGTTCTGCAAGACACGTGAACCTGATCCAACACAGAATCAACTAGGTATCCTATATTATTAGAGTGCTTACAATCTAGGAATTGGTGTGCGCGGCAAGTAATCAAACTCCCAAGAGCATGCAATATATGCTCCTAGATATCCTCTAGATTCTCTAGGTTTAATACATGATTATATTCTAAAAGGGCCTTTCTCCTGACTACTATAAATATACCCTGTTAGGATTCATGTTTAGTATCACAATCATCACACTCTAATTCTCTTGCCCACTGCTTAAGTCTTATACTTTCTTACTAACTTGATTGTCGGAAAACCTTTGCCGGCACAAAGATCAGGAATTCAATATAGGTGACAGTGTATTTCAGAAATTATCACCATGAAAAGGGGTGGTGAGATTCGAGAAGTGAGAGAAACTATGTTCTCAATACATGGATCCTTACTATATTATTAAAAGAATTAAAGCTCTTGTGTATCTTCTAGATATGCCAAAGTTACACTCCCTATTACAAGAAAAACTCTCTTTCTCAACCTTCGCGTTTAGAAGTAGTGGATAAAAATACTAAGTCTAAACCATAAACTAAGATTTCCATCAACACATGTCTACTACACTTGTTGGATGAGGTACAATGGACTTCATGAGTAAGGTTTTATCTCAAAGGTCTTGGTGTAATTAGTGGATTCACACTTTTTAAGAGTGACATGGTCATGGTGTTCTAAGGAGAAGAACTTACATAGAACAGGTTCATTAACATATGGTGTTTTAAATCAATAATGTATCATCATGTATAAGTTTCTCTCCACATGGCAATGTATGAATTGAGATGTCACAATTATGGTGAACTCGTTCCATATAAGTTATTTTCCACCTTAAAGCTTTTTATTGGCTTTCCTCTGTCTTTCCCCTTGGTTGGAGGACATATAAGTTGTAGGAAGTGTGCGATAATAAATTAAAGACATTGATGCAACTAGTAGTGGACCCACTTACATTATAATAGTGATGTCTAATGCTCAAGAAATGTATAATCACTCACTGATTAATATGATAGCAAAGGTGTAAATTAAATAAATGTACTTTTGACGTTTTAATCTCAACATCTTGATAGCAAATCTAATAATGAATGACCATACATTTTGTAGTTATCAAGTGACTAAAAAAGCTTCACTCTATACAACAATGTGAAACTTATACTAGTTGATATTTAGAGCAGTTTCACCTGGGAGTCTTTAGGCCAGCACCCAGCCAATCCACTCCAGCCTATTAGATAGGCTGGCACTCAGCCCAAGCTGGTCTCCAGGCCAGTCCAGAATCGACAGAACCATAGACCGGCCCATCTGATGTTTGACGTTAGGGTGACGTCGACCACCTTTTATTTTTTTTTTTTTTTTGCAACAGAGAGGGAGTTGTTATGAAGGCTGATGAGCGGAGGGAGGTTGATGCAACGAGTTGGCCCTTTCCATCTCGATACTTGCAAAGTTGAAGAGAGAAGCAATGACGAGTAGTGCAGAGCTGAAGTCGGAGAACTTACTGGAGCTGATGAAAGAGGACCTGAAAACCGACGTCGGCAAAGAAATTACCAAGAAAATCAGACTCGTCTATCAGATTAACATCGCACCCAAGGTAGGCTTCACCACTTGTCGACCTTCCTCAAATTCTCTAAATTTGATAAATTCCCAATTTTTCCTTGACTTTCTGAGTTGAAATCGCATAAAATTGGATTCAATGAGGTGATTTTTACTATTGATCTTAAGAAAGGCGAGGTCAAGAAAGGAGAGAGAGATGCAAATAGAGGTTAATGTGAGTTGATGTTTGGCAAGAATTGGCGTTGGGAGTGGCATTTGGCGTTTGGGGATGTAGAGGAAGAGTATAGAGGGTTCTAATGGAACTATGGAGGTTCCTAACTTATCTTTTTTTTATTTCATATAATAAATAAAATTATTATTTTATAATAAAAAATAATAATATTTTAATAAAATTGACTAGGCTATTTTTTGTTAGGAGTGAAGATGCATTTGGTCTATTACTGTTCATTGGAGTCTATCACTGTTCACTAAGTGGATTAAATAGTTTGGGTGCTGGTGCAGTTTTTTAGGGGTGGACTTGCTCTTATATCACACCAACTTACACGAACAGTATGGAAATAAGTCCATACTTATACAAAGCAAGTATTTTTTTTCTTTCGAACAAACGATGTTATCTACACTAAGGAGGTGAGAGAGTATCCTAAGCGTCACAATGTGTTAGCAATAATATGGTTCAAATTCACTTTTGATAAAAATCAAACTTCAAACTTCTTACTTACTAATGAAAATGAATACCACTAAACCTTAGATTTATACAAGTTAACAAATAGTAAGTGGCTACTGGGCAAGTATTTTGATAAATAAAAAAACATATAATAAAAAAAGAAAGTGCACACTGTGGACTGCACAACATTCTCAATTGTAGTTCCCAATCCAAAAGGAATTTTTTTTTATTATAAAAAAGTAAAAAATAAAATAAAAAGATGAGAGAGAAAGAAGCATTGGGGAAAGGAAGCCTAAGACCAACTCCAACAATGACTTATAACCTAAAATTCCCCTTTCCCCCTCCCCTACCCCCCAAAAAACCCATTTCCAACCCATGACCTAAAACTAACCTAAAACATAAAACTTAAAACTAACCCAAATTTAGGCCACAAAGCAAAGTGAACCCCAACAAAATGAGATTGAAACTGGGCTGTGAAGCCCACTGCCCAATTTGTGCCTCGCCCAAATGCCCACGCGCCAAGGCCTTCCAACCAGAAAAATAGACCCACATGGGGGCTATTTCCTCGGTGTTAGATCCAATAGTAGCCCAACAACTAATTTTCTTCATCCAACGGCTCCATTTAAATGGGATGTTGGTTAATCCAACGGTTCAGGTTCAAATTATTTTTTTTGGTTTTATATTTATATATTATTGAATCCAACGATTTAGATTGAATATAATCAAATCTAACGGTAAAAAAAAGATCTAATGGCCCAAATTTAAATCCAATGGCTATAATGTGACAACCCGTCCCGACATTGTAAATTATGGGATATGAAATGACGGAATTACCCTTACGGGGATTATTTACGTGTGCATGTGTGTGGTGTGAGGATGAAAGTGACCCTCAAATTATTGAAGTTATTTTATGGTTAGTGTTAGACAACTAGGACCACCACTCAACCCTCACAATCATCTCATTCCCGTCACTCTCTCTCTCTCTATCATTATTGGAAAACATTCTCTCTGTCTCTCTCAAATCATTCAGACTCTCTCTCTCTCATCCCACGACTGTCTCTCTCTCTCTTGTTCTTCACACACGGCTCTAAGTCAACTCTCACCAAAACTCATAGATCGTCGAAACTAAATACATATTTGGACTCGTGAAGATCATACGAACACAACGGTACCATTTTCAGGTAAGGATCCTTTCGATTTCACGTCCAAAACTCGATGTTCTTATTTTGCACTATTCATCAACTTTTCATACGTTGTGTTTTAGGACGATCTAAGATCACAGTGATCCTTGTGAGGTCCCAAGGAGGCTCGGAGTAGTTCGTTGGAGGTGTTTGGACGTCGGGATCACGTGCATCGAGAGTGGCCGGTTTTGGAGTTTGTCCCCGAGGAATTTAAGGACCTTTTTCAAGGTTTTTGAAGGTATATTAATGTTCTACACTAAATTTGGAGCACATAGGAAGAAAAATGGGTCAAAAAGGATGAAAAATGAGCAAGATATGACAATTTGAAAATTACCCAGAAAACCGGCCAAACCAGTCGCCGGAGAAGAAAGCCGGAACGGAATATTCCGGCGACCTGACGGAATATTCCGTCACCGTTAACTGACGCCGTTAAATCTGACGGAATATTCCAGGAATATTCCTGACGGCGTCAACTGACGCCGTCACTGTGCTCGGCGCGTGGCCGCGCGTGGGTCCGTGCCACGTCAGGCGCGTGGGGGCGCGTGGGACATCGAAAAATTATTTTAAAAATATGGGGATGTTCGTGACGACGAGTAGGTCACGTTGGTATATGCAAATACCAAAATTGAGCTATGTATGAGAAGTTATTCTCGTAGTTGTGAGTATGTATTAAATAACGTATTTACGTAATTTCTCGTATAGGTGATACGTATACCGAAGACGACCGTAGCCAGGCCCGACGCGGGGGTTACGAGCCAGCTACTTATCAGTGAGTGGGCAGTATTATTTTCCGTATACCTATATATACTTATGATTATCCCAGAATCACTTTTTAAATGGAAATATACGTTTTATCGACTTACATATTAATTAATTTGATGCATGAGTATTTAATTATACATTTCATGCATATGTTGGTGCCGAGGACGCCAGGTAAGTACCAGGTAGGTACATGTATAGTTGAGATATGTTATGATATAATTGAAATGAGATTGAGATACAATTGAGATATTGTGCTGATAACGGTCATAAGATATGATGAATTATATGATGAAATGTGATGAGATATAATGATGATATCATGAATTATTAGCTCATAGATCTGTACACACTGTTAGTGCACCCGCCCAGAGATAGGGGCATAGTCTTTCACGTGTCGTTCACCTCTCGCACCGCATGCTCGCCTTGGATCCAAGTTAGGTGCATAGTCTTGTCGTATAGATCACTTTTGAGTGTTACGACATGTAGGTGACCCGCGTTCATTCGCATAGTCCTCACGTGATTGTAGCACTAGAGCATTTACTATTGAAACAGTGTTGATAATGATGATATGATGAGGTTATGATGTGTGTACAGGATATATATATGATTATGTGATTGAGAAGTTACGAGCTATATTTACAGCCGAGGGCTGAGAGGACATATGTTAACGATATGATATGAGATGCATTGCACGGCATACATTGAAATACTTTGAAAATGTTTTATGCTGAGAAAAGATTGAGATATATGTATGTATTATTTTCTGGGAAATTATACAGGTTTTACGGAGAGGGGCTAGAACTTTGAGAAAAGAATGATTTTGGAAAAAGGAATCGTTTTAGCTGACCCACTCCCTTTTTGTTTTTCGCCCCTCCAGGTTCTAGATAGCTTGAATTCTGGGTTGACGCATCGAGGATCTTCCGGCACCTTTCTGACAGATTTATCATCATGTATGGCATCGTGTGTGTATTTTAAACATCTTTTATTCGTGTTTGACTGCACCGACTTAGTACGCTCTGAATTTGTAATAAGTGTCGAATTGACTCTAGTACACATTTCTAGACTTCGATTTGAATTCATTCGTACTTCGTTATTGATCTTCGCTTCCGCACAGCGCACATGGTTACGTCACACTCACGTGACGGCCAGCATGCCCTACTTTAGGGTACGGGTGTGTCAACTTGGTATCAGAGCCTAGTTTGCAGTCTTGCATATTTTGCGAAATTTCTAACGACTTGATGTCTTCTGTCAGAACTATGCCGCCTCGTCGTGAGCCGCGTCGTACTACTGAGACTATGCTTCCCGATATTGCCCAGCTGGGGGAAGCGATAGCTTATGCCTTCCAGAATATTATTCGTCCTCCTCCACCCCCTCCTCAGCGAACACCTTTGGAGTCGGTGAATAATCTGAAGATAACTCAATTATCGGGAGGTGAAGAGCCCGAAAGTGCAGAAAGATGGTTTCTTCATATTGATAAGACTTTCAGTATCATGACGAGTCAGGGGAGTCTTCAGCCTGATAAGTGGGTTGAGATGGCCAAATGGTTTCTAGCTAAGGAGCCTGCTTCATGGTGGCATGAGTTGGCTATTCGAATGCCTGATGAAGAGGCAAATGATTGGGAAGTGTTTAAACGTCATTTCTACAGAAGATTTATTCCTAAAGCATATCTCGATGGAAAAAAGCAAGAATTCACCAGTCTTAAGCAGAAGAAGATGTCTGCTAGCGAATATTATCGGAGATTCACTGATCTTGCTCGATATGACCCGGATACAGCTGCAAATCCGGTAGAGATGTTGCGTCGTTTTAAATTGGGTACTAAGAAGAAGTGGCGTACGATTGCAACAGGGTTTCAGTGCTCCAATTACCATGAGTTTTACGAGATATTGCTGCAGATCGAAGACTCGGAGAACTTGCCGAGTGATAGTGATGATGAGGATACTCAGAACAGGACTGGTAAGGGTAAAGCTCCTTTTGTACTTGGACCACGACAGAATCAGAACTTCAAACGAAGTGGGGCCAATTCGAGTGCATCAAGTGGAGGTTATAACGCCACCGGTCAGAGGGGCGGTGGTAGATTCTTCAACGGCGGTGGAAGTCAGAGACAGGGGAACTCTGGGAGGAACAATATTCCGTTTTGCCGTAGGTGCAATGGTCGGCACTATGGCGAGTGTCGTCGAGGTACGAACGGATGTTATACATGTGGTCAGGATGGGCATCATGCCAAGAACTGTCCCCAGAGCCAGCAGAGGTCTCAGCAGTCTGCTAGGCCACCACCAGCACCAATGCCGCAGTATTCAGGTCCTAGCGGTTATGCTCAGCAGGGACGTGGTGGAGCCTTCCACTACTCAGGAGACCCTATGCAGTATCCTACGGACCAATACCAACCGCAGCAACCCATGGATCCCCATCACCAGACCGGATACGGACAGTACTCCGGAGGATATATGCCTCCACAACAGCAGTATTCCGGAGGGTATATGCCTCCTCCGCAGCAGTCTTTTAGTGGATATCAGCCCCAACTATTGGATGCATCAGCTAGTGGTGTTGGATCATCTCGACAGGCTGGACAACCTAGTCAGGGGCGGAATGCCCAGGGGCGTGGAGTGCACGCAAACCGAGGTCGTGGGGGACGACAGCAAACTCAGGGTCGCGTGAATAATGTATCGCTGCAGGATGCTCAGAACCATCCAGATTTAATCATGGGTACGTTAATCATTCTTGGTCATTATGCTAGAGTCTTAATTGATTGTGGGGCCACACACTCCGTAATTTCTCATACATTTGCTCAACTGACTCAACCTCAATCTTCACCTCTTGGGTATGAGATGGAATTTGCTATGCCACGAGGGGAGAAATGTTATGTGGATTATGTATATCCCAAATGTTCTGTAATAGTGGAGAATGTAGTTATGCCTGCTAATCTCACTCTACTAGATATCGTTGATTTCGATGTCATCCTTGGCAATGATTGGTTGCATTACTATCGTGCCAAGATTGATTGCTACGGAAAATCAGTGACCTTTCATCGTCCGGGATTACCGGAGATAACTTTTGTTAGTGAGCGTAACGGAGTTAGGCATGGTGTTATTTCGGCGGTAAGAGCTAAGAAGTTGTTGACGAAAGGTTGCCAGGGATACTTAGCTCATGTAGTACTTCATGATGATGCTCCTGCTAGCGTGGAGAATGTTCGAGTGGTTAAGGACTTCGCCGACGTATTCCCTGATGATTTGCCTGGATTACCACCAGATCGTGACGTGGAGTTTACCATTGATTTGCTACCAGGAACTAATCCTATCTCGTTGACTCCCTATCGAATGCCACCTGCCGAGTTAAGAGAGTTGAAGATTCAATTGCAGGAATTACTGGAGAAGGGGTTTATTCAGCCCAGTACCTCACCTTGGGGAGCCCCAGTCTTATTTGTTCGGAAGAAGGACGGTACCTTGAGATTGTGTATCGATTACAGGCAGTTGAATCGGGCGACGATTAAAAACCGTTATCCGTTGCCGCGTATCGATGATCTTTTCGATCAACTTCGAGGTGCCTGCGTATTCTCGAAAATTGACTTGAGGTCAGGTTACTATCAATTAAAAATCAGAAATGATGATGTTCCTAAAACTGCCTTTAGGACTCGTTATGGGCACTACGAGTTTTTGGTTATGCCATTTGGTTTGACTAATGCACCAGCTGCTTTCATGGGATTGATGAACACGGTATTCCAGCCGTATCTGGATAGATTCGTTATTGTCTTCATCGACGATATCTTGGTGTATTCTAAGTCAGGGGATGACCATGTTCGACATTTGTCATTGGTGTTGAAGAAATTGAGAGAGCATCGATTGTATGCCAAGTTCAGCAAGTGCCAGTTTTGGTTGGACGAAGTAGCATTTTTGGGGCATGTCATTTCAACTCAGGGTATTCTAGTTGACCCTCAGAAGATTACGGCTGTAGAGAATTGGGAACAGCCACGAACTGTCACCGAGGTTAGGAGTTTCCTTGGGTTGGCAGGTTACTATCGGCGATTCGTTAAAGACTTTTCGATTTTGGCGCTACCATTGACGAAGTTGACCAGGAAGGATGTCAAATTCGAGTGGGATGAAGATTGTGAGCAGAGTTTCCAACAGCTGAAGTATTGTCTAACTCATGCTCCTGTTTTGACGCTTCCTGACGAAGAGGGTAATTTCGAGATCTACAGTGACGCATCGTTGAAAGGCTTGGGTTGCGTGTTGATGCAGCAGGGTAGGGTGATTGCTTATGCTTCACGCCAGTTGAAACCTCATGAGAAGAATTACCCTACACATGATTTGGAGTTGGCAGCCATTATTTTTGCCTTGAAGATCTGGAGACATTACCTCTATGGTGAGAAGTGTAGGATCTTCTCAGACCATAAGAGTCTCCAGTACATTTTTACCCAGAAGGAATTGAATCTTTGCCAGCGTCGATGGATTGAGTTACTAAGCGACTACGATTGTACGATTGAATATCACCCTGGTCGTGCAAACGTGGTAGCTGACGCTCTTAGCAGGAAATCCCAGGGCAGAATTAATGCTTTTCGTGCAAGCCGAGTTCCTCTTCTTACCGAGTTGAGATCGACTGGAGCACAATTGGAAATTGAGAATCCGACAGTGGATGATCAGGAGAAAGCTTTACTTGCTAGTTTCCAAGTTAGACCAATCCTAGTCGACAGAATACTTGGAATTCAGACGAACGATGAAGAGATTCAGGAGCTTATTCGGCTAAGGAATGATGGTAAGAAGAAAGACCTGCGAATCAGAGAATCAGACGGTATGCTTATGCAGGAAAGCAGAATGTATGTGCCGAATAATGCCGAGTTAAAGAAGGATATCTTAGATGAAGCGCATATTTCAGCTTATGCGATGCACCCGGGAGGCACGAAGATGTACCATACCATTCGACCATTCTACTATTGGCCGGGTATGAAGAGAGAAATCGCTGAGTATGTAAGCAGATGTATCATATGTCAGCAGGTAAAAGCTGAGAGGAAGAAGCCGTTTGGGTTGATGCAACCGCTACCCATTCCGCAGTGGAAATGGGATAATATAACTATGGATTTCGTGTACAAGCTTCCTCGTACTCAAAATGGATATGATGGAATTTGGGTGATAGTCGATCGACTCACGAAATCAGCACATTTTATCCCGGTCAGGGAAAAGTTTTCGTTGAATCGATTGGCCGAGTTATTCATATCGAAGGTCGTGAAGTATCATGGTGTTCCGGTGAGTATTATCTCTGATCGCGATCCTCGATTCACCTCTAAGTTCTGGACTGCCTTCCAGAAGGAGTTAGGTACGAGACTTTTGTACAGCACAGCTTATCATCCTCAGACAGACGGTCAATCTGAGAGAACTATTCAGACTTTGGAAGATATGTTGAGATCCTCAGTGCTGCAGTTTGGCGACTCATGGCATCAGTGTTTGGATTTGATGGAGTTCGCCTATAATAACAGTTTTCATTCTAGTATCGGGATGGCACCGTTCGAAGCACTTTATGGGAAACCGTGTCGTACACCCTTATGTTGGTCAGAGGTTGGCGAAAGAGTTCTAGTGGGCCCTGAGATAGTTGAGGAGACTACTCAGAATGTTCAGGTTATTAAGGCTAACATGAAAGCCGCCCAAGATCGCCAAAAGAGTTTAGCAGACAGGCATGCGACTGACCGAGTGTATAATGTTGATGATTGGGTATTTCTTAAGTTATCACCTTGGAAAAGTGTGTTTCGATTCGGAAAGAAGGGTAAGCTGAGTCCTAGGTACATTGGACCTTATCGGATCACCGAACGAGTCGGTGAAGTAGCTTACAAGCTTGAATTGCCGTCGGAGTTATCCAGAGTTCATAATGTGTTTCACGTTTCGATGCTCCGACATTACATTTCAGACCCATCACATGTGATTCCTCTGCAACCTCTAGAGATTAATCCAGATTTGACTTACGATGAGGAGCCAGTGACGATACTGGATTGGAAGGATAAGGTGCTCCGAAATAAGACTGTACGATTGGTGAAAGTTTTATGGAGGAATCATGTAGTGGAAGAGTCTACGTGGGAAGCCGAGGACCGGATGAGAGAGATGTATCCGAGGTTATTTTTATGAGTATTTGTAAGTGTGGGTGTTGTATGAAATTTCGGGACGAAATTTTTATAAGGAGGGTAGATTGTGACAACCCGTCCCGACATTGTAAATTATGGGATATGAAATGACGGAATTACCCTTACGGGGATTATTTACGTGTGCATGTGTGTGGTGTGAGGATGAAAGTGGCCCTCAAATTATTGAAGTTATTTTATGGTTAGTGTTAGACAACTAGGACCACCACTCAACCCTCACAATCATCTCATTCCCGTCACTCTCTCTCTCTCTATCATTATTGGAAAACATTCTCTCTGTCTCTCTCAAATCATTCAGACTCTCTCTCTCTCATCCCACGACTGTCTCTCTCTCTCTTGTTCTTCACACACGGCTCTAAGTCAACTCTCACCAAAACTCATAGATCGTCGAAACTAAATACATATTTGGACTCGTGAAGATCATACGAACACAACGGTACCATTTTCAGGTAAGGATCCTTTCGATTTCACGTCCAAAACTCGATGTTCTTATTTTGCACTATTCATCAACTTTTCATACGTTGTGTTTTAGGACGATCTAAGATCACAGTGATCCTTGTGAGGTCCCAAGGAGGCTCGGAGTAGTTCGTTGGAGGTGTTTGGACGTCGGGATCACGTGCATCGAGAGTGGCCGGTTTTGGAGTTTGTCCCCGAGGAATTTAAGGACCTTTTTCAAGGTTTTTGAAGGTATATTAATGTTCTACACTAAATTTGGAGCACATAGGAAGAAAAATGGGTCAAAAAGGATGAAAAATGAGCAAGATATGACAATTTGAAAATTACCCAGAAAACCGGCCAAACCAGTCGCCGGCGGCCGGCGAAGTCGCCGGAGAAGAAAGCCGGAACGGAATATTCCGGCGACCTGACGGAATATTCCGTCACCGTTAACTGACGCCGTTAAATCGGACGGAATATTCCAGGAATATTCCTGACGGCGTCAACTGACGCCGTCACTGTGCTCGGCGCGTGGCCGCGCGTGGGTCCGTGCCACGTCAGGCGCGTGGGGGCGCGTGGGACATCGAAAAATTATTTTAAAAATATGGGGATGTTCGTGACGACGAGTAGGTCACGTTGGTATATGCAAATACCAAAATTGAGCTATGTATGAGAAGTTATTCTCGTAGTTGTGAGTATGTATTAAATAACGTATTTACGTAATTTCTCGTATAGGTGATACGTATACCGAAGACGACCGTAGCCAGGCCCGACGCGGGGGTTACGAGCCAGCTACTTATCAGTGAGTGGGCAGTATTATTTTCCGTATACCTATATATACTTATGATTATCCCAGAATCACTTTTTAAATGGAAATATACGTTTTATCGACTTACATATTAATTAATTTGATGCATGAGTATTTAATTATACATTTCATGCATATGTTGGTGCTGAGGACGCCAGGTAAGTACCAGGTAGGTACATGTATAGTTGAGATATGTTATGATATAATTGAAATGAGATTGAGATACAATTGAGATATTGTGCTGATAACGGTCATAAGATATGATGAATTATATGATGAAATGTGATGAGATATAATGATGATATCATGAATTATTAGCTCATAGATCTGTACACACTGTTAGTGCACCCGCCCAGAGATAGGGGCATAGTCTTTCACGTGTCGTTCACCTCTCGCACCGCATGCTCGCCTTGGATCCAAGTTAGGTGCATAGTCTTGTCGTATAGATCACTTTTGAGTGTTACGACATGTAGGTGACCCGCGTTCATTCGCATAGTCCTCACGTGATTGTAGCACTAGAGCATTTACTATTGAAACAGTGTTGATAATGATGATATGATGAGGTTATGATGTGTGTACAGGATATATATATGATTATGTGATTGAGAAGTTACGAGCTATATTTACAGCCGAGGGCTGAGAGGACATATGTTAACGATATGATATGAGATGCATTGCACGGCATACATTGAAATACTTTGAAAATGTTTTATGCTGAGAAAAGATTGAGATATATGTATGTATTATTTTCTGGGAAATTATACAGGTTTTACGGAGAGGGGCTAGAACTTTGAGAAAAGAATGATTTTGGAAAAAGGAATCGTTTTAGCTGACCCACTCCCTTTTTGTTTTTCGCCCCTCCAGGTTCTAGATAGCTTGAATTCTGGGTTGACGCATCGAGGATCTTCCGGCACCTTTCTGACAGATTTATCATCATGTATGGCATCGTGTGTGTATTTTAAACATCTTTTATTCGTGTTTGACTGCACCGACTTAGTACGCTCTGAATTTGTAATAAGTGTCGAATTGACTCTAGTACACATTTCTAGACTTCGATTTGAATTCATTCGTACTTCGTTATTGATCTTCGCTTCCGCACAGCGCACATGGTTACGTCACACTCACGTGACGGCCAGCATGCCCTACTTTAGGGTACGGGTGTGTCATATAATAATTTTAAAAAATTATTTAACCTAAAATTCAACCAAAAACTCTATAAATACCTATGTATTTGTTCAAACATCCACACAAAACTCACCTTTCTCCTACAATTCTTCCAATTTTTCTTTCTACCATTTCTTCTCATTTATAAAATTTTCAAGATGACAAAAAAGCATGTTAGAGGTCATAATTGGACCCTTGACGAAGATATTGCTTTATGTTTGGCATGGATTTCTGTTAGCGAAGATGGTATCGTCAACATCAATCAAAATAGAAAGGTTTTGTGGGGTAAAATCATTGATAAGTTCCATGAAAACTCCAACGCCAGTCGAAGGGAAGTTGGTGGTGTTTATGATCGGTGGAAGATTATCATCAAAGCGTACAGTTTGTGAAATGGAAACTTGGAGAAAGTCATGGTTGACATGCCTAGTGGAAGGGGCGCCTCAGAAATTGTGAGTTTCCATGTACATAATAGTATTTTGCAACTAATTGTTTTTATGTATTTATTGCATAGGGTAGGCCTGGCAATTTCTGACACGACACGATAACACGACACGACACGACACGAAATTAACAAGTATTCGGGTCGACACGATAACGAATCGGATCGTTATCGGGTAACCCGATAGCACCTGTTAAGATAACGGGTAAATTCGAGTATACACGTGGGTAACACGATAAGCAGAATATTAATTTCATAATTTTATAACCCTAAAAAAAATACTAGTATAATTACATATATTAATTTAACAATTTTATACCCCTAAAAACTATAATATATATATATATATATATATATATTAAATTAAGTTAATTAACTATAATAAATAAATCAAAAAAATTTAACTATAATAATTATACCCCAAAATATTAATCATCTATAATAATTATATATATATATATATATATATTAAATTTTATAAAACTATAATAATTATTAATTAATAATATGCATGAATCGATGAGCAATGCATGATGCATCCAATATTCCAATCCAAGTTCAACCATCGGACAGACAATCCATTCATTTTGATTCCATTTAAACTTTAAACTGCCGCCCTTTTTGAAGAAAAAAGGAGGGAAAATGAAAATGATAAAACAAGTTGAAAATGAAATAAAAAGGAGAGGGAATTATGAAAAGATGGGTAGGCTACCGGAGGGAAAAGTGAAAATTATAAGAAAAGTTGAAAAGAAAACAAAAAAGAGAGGGAAAAATGAAAATTAATAAAAGTGGTGAGAATTTTTTTTTTTTTTAAGTTATTAACTTTTTATCACACATATATCATATCCCACTATTTTTATAATGATTAACACGTGTTAATTTAATTATACGTACAAAATAAATGGATTTAAATCTACTTAATATATATATATACACACACACACACACATCACTAACACATAATACACACTATTGATTCATTGAAACTTGATGGGATACGAATTCTCCAAAACTAATTTCAACGATCGCAACCGTCAAACTTGTATGTATATGCTTCGAGATCACATCAGCAAAAAATCACAAAAACAAACATTCAGAGATCAAGTAACGGGACAAAGCTTTTCGACGGTTATAAACTAAAAATCACGATTTAACGGTTATTTTAACTTTGATTTTGATGATTTTTTACAGATACACTCCTTGATCCTATATGAATACAATGAATAAATTTGATCTTCAATTTAAAATATTTATACAAGTAGATCAGTATCGAAGTTCATTGTTACTAGAAACAGTTCAAGCTTTGTTGTGCACACGAGATTGGTTATTTGGAAAAGGAGGTAATATATTTTTATATGGTATAGTACTATTATTTTATTTCTTTTCATAATTATTTATTTTGTTAAACTTTTTATAATTTGAATGATTTTTAATGTTTGGTTTTTCTATACTTAGTTTATGCGGAAGAGAGTTCTGACGTGGAAAATCTTACTGAAAACATCATCAACATAACTCTTGAAGGCAATAGATCAAGTCAAATTTCCAATACAATTTCATGATGATCGATGTAAATTGAAGATTTTGTAAATTGAGGTTTAAACTTTTGAAAAAGACTTAGAACCTTGAAAACAAAAACTCTTTCATTTTGCATATGCTTGCACATTTAATATTTGTAATAAATTAGTAGTGTATGTATTATTTTTTTATTAGGTTCTTATTTTCGAGTGTAGATATAGTACTTAAACGACAAATGTTTTAATGTTTTGAAGTAATAGATAATAATATATGTGGTATGTGCAATTTTTTTAAAAAATATATATTTTTCTTAACGGGTCATAATGGGTCGGGTCACTTTACCCGTTGGGTAAAGTGACACGACCTGTTAAGGACCCGTTAAGATAACGGGTGTGACACGACACGACCCGTTAAGATAACAGGTGTTACACGAAAACGACATGAACACGACAGACACGACACGTTTGCCAGGCCTAGCATAGGGTGACAAAGCAATGGCAATTTACAAGACAAGAACTACACCAAAAAATCAAGCTTTTAAGTTGTATCATGCTTGGAACATCCTCAAAGATTGTCCGAGGTGGGTAACCGATGCGAACCAACAATGTGGAAGATTATTTCATAGTGAAGCCCCACCTCCAAATGATGTCAATGAAAGTGTGAATTTTGCCGACAATGAAGGTATCAAACAAATGACCCCAACTTCTTCTTTTGCAAGACCCCCGGGTAGAGATAAGCAAAAGGAAGCAAATAGAAAAGGGAAGTCCCAAGATCCGATTCGTGCACAATTTGATAGCGAAATGACAAGAATGAACGAAAACCAGTGTTGTCAGCAAGAAGAATCGGCCCGAATGCGTTTGGCCATGAAGGAAGAAGGGGATAGGGAGCAAGAAAGGTTCAAAGTTAATTTGATGATGGAGGACCTCGACAAATACACTCTAGAGAGGAAGAAATACTTACGTGGTAAGCAAAAGGACATTTTAGGAAGAAATGCCATAAGGAGTATATTTCAAGATGATGATTCATCTCAAGACTATCACCCAAGTCTATCACCAAGTCAAGATGGTGGATATCATTATTAAGTTTATGTAGTTTATGAGTTCTTGATTGTATTAAGTTTATGTGGTTTATTAATTGTTTTTTTTAAAAAGTTTATGTGGTTTATTAATTGTCATTTGTATTAAGTTTATGTGGTTTATTAAATGTCGTTTGTATTAATGTTATGTAGTTTATCATGATTTTCATGTATTGATTTAGTGATTTTTCAAAAATTACCAGAATTTAAATATTTTTAGGTTAAAATGTTCATAAATTAATTTAGGATAGTCTACATATTTTTTTTAAAAAGTTAATTTTAAAAAATTAGCCTTAATTCATTATTTGATAATCTCAGACTAAAATTTTAGACTAGAAAGGTTAGAGTAAAAAAACTATTTTTTTGGCTAAAACCTAAATATTTTTAGGCTTTAAGTCACCATTGTAGATAATCTAAAAGAAGTAACAGATGAAAAGGGCAGGAGAAAGTAGGGAAGGGGGAGCAGAAAAGGAGGAAAATTTGGGAGAACGGTTGACAGTAAGGAGGGCAGGAGTATTGATTAGAAAAAGCACAGGTGGTGGCCCAACCATTCCAGTAGCGTTCTCATGGAATTGTAGACCTTGTTGCCCTTTTGACCTTGATCCCATCATTAAAGACTCCCCCTTTACCATTGATACCAGATCCTCCTCCTCCTGTCTCTGCTAGAAAGCTAGCTGCTGCTCTTTGGGAGTTTCAACACTTCCAATTCCTTCCAAAGATGCACAGGGCTTCTCACACTAATGGTGGTGGCGGCGATGGCGGTGGTGGTGCTCCACCTCCTAGGCTGAGACACCTTCAGCTCCATCACCACCACCCGAGCAGAGACAAGAAGGCTCTTGATCTTTCTCACTTTTTGGCTGATAATTGTCCTAGTTCTCCTGACCAGGTCTGCTGCTGAATTTCTTTGTTTTGTGTGTATGGAGATTTTTGTATTCATCAATTGGCTTATTGGGTTTTTGCAATTTTTTTTCCTTTATATCCGATTTAATGAAAGTGGATTTATTTCTAATATTTGTTTTTGTTTAATTGTGTCTTCTTGGTGGCTACTACATGTGCTTTTCTGTTTGCCTTAATTTATTGCAATTTTCTTTTTTTGGAGATTTATGGAGCTTTTGATGATGGTTACTTGTGAGTGATGATCTCTGATTATTACATTTATTGTTATTATTATTTTCCTTAGTACTTCACTTTGCAATTTTCATTAATAGATGTCAAGTCACTAGCATTATAGATGCCATGGTTCTTTTAGTATTCATAAGAATCAGATGAATTCCATTTAGGTTGCATTGTTTTGATTTAAGATCATATGGTTTTTGTTTGTAGATACTGCATTCAAATTAGAGCCCTATCAATGACCATGCATATTCATTGATTTCTGTGCATGTCATAGAGGCTGCTATACCTTAATGTTTGATCAATGGATTTTGAAGTTGCCCGGTTCGAATCTCCACTGATTTGTATCTCATTACTTATGCCAGCCAGAAAGTGCAAGCAGTTTAAGGAGGCATATTGCAGCATCGTTGATGCAACATCATCGAACGATTGAAAGGAACAGACTGAACAATCACATTTTGCAGCCTGCATCGCCTGCAAGCTACGGTAGTTCACTGGAGGTAAGCATCTGTTTACGCTTAATCATATTTTTTCTTTTCCCTGTTATTTTCGTGGAGATATAAATTGAGACCACAAGCAAAATCAAATTCTAACGTAGACACAAATTAGTTTTTCTGATAATGTATACTCTGTATTTGAGTAGAAACAAGGCAGAATTGCGGTTCGCTGATTACTCACTAGGGTAAATATGATTTGATGCCCACAAACTGAGAAGTTATGGACTGAGATTTACAGTCATAGTATCTGGAAAACAATGGACTTAATATTCCCGAAATTTCAAGAAACTGCATCCTTGATATATTGAATCAGTAATGAAAAGAAACAATATGTAGGCACAATCTGTAATTATGACTGATGTGGGTTGTGTTGTAGTCATTCCCGATTACAAAGATAAAAAATGTTAAGTATGGTTTCAAATTTTCCAAAACTTGCATTACACTTTCTAGGATATCTTGTATTGTTCGGTCTATAGAGTGTTTAACATGATGGAGGCCCTGTCTTGACATCTGTGGTTATGAAAATTTTGTCTTTCAGTGCGCCATGTACAGCATATCTTTCCATGATATGATCAAGAATTTCATTCCACTTGCTTTTCAGGTGGCTCCATATAACCCAGCAGTCACCCCTAGCAGTTCTTTGGACTTTAAGGGAAGGATTGGCGAATCACACTATAATCTTAAAACATCTACAGAACTGCTAAAAGTTTTGAACCGGATTTGGAGCTTGGAGGAACAGCATACATCTAATATAGCATTGATAAAAGCGTTGAAAACAGAGTTGGATCATGCTCGTGTTAAGATCAAAGAGTTGCTTCGGGTTCGGCAAGCTGATCGACATGAGCTAGATGATTTGGTGAAACAAATGTCAGAAGATAAACTACTTAGGAAGAACAAAGAACAGGATCGAATCCATGCTGCAGTTCAGTCGGTCAGGGATGAGCTAGAAGATGAGAAGAAGTTAAGAAAGCGATCAGAAAGCCTACACAGGAAGTTAGCGAGGGAGCTTTCTGAGGTCAAATCTTCTCTTACTAATTCTGTGAAAGAGCTTGAAGGAGAGCGGAAATTAAGGAAGTTGTTAGAAGACCTATGTGATGAGTTTGCTAAGGGAATAAAAGAATATGAACAAGAGGTGCATTCTTTGAAACAGAAGACTGACAAGGATTGGACTGGAAGGTCTGACCGTGATAGATTTTTACTCCATGTATCTGAATCGTGGTTGGATGAGCGGATGCAGATGCAGCTAGAAGAAGCCGAGTGTGGCGGTTCAGGAAAAAACTCAATAGTGGACAAGTTAAGCCTTGAAATAGAGACCTTTCTTAGAGCTAAACATATGAACACTCTAAAGAATACTGAAAATCTGCTGACAAGAAACCGTAGGAATTCAATGGAATCTGCCCCTCTGAATGAGGTTGTGAGTGCGCCTCAAGACGCAGGTGAAGAAGAAGATGATTCTTTAGGAAGTGATTCAAATTGTTTTGTGCTCAATAAGCCGACCAACAGTGACTTCACATTGCTTGGGGAGGAAGCTGTCAATAATCATATCGAGGAAAAGGTTAGATTGGATCCCTCAAAGAAAAACTCGGTCTCTTCTGACAGGGTAAGAAGTCGGAGTCCCTCCCGCTTGCAAGTGAAGTTTGAAGAACAGATGGCTTGGGCCATGTCATGTAATGGAAATAAGAAGTCCCAGATGGAGAATCCAGAGCAGGGGAGAACTGAAGAAGGGAAGCCCCCCGAAATAAGCACATCCCAGAAATCTGAACGTTGTCTAGCCACTGAAGACACCGCTTACAGAAAAGGAAATAAACAAGATGAAACTCATGTTTCAAATTCGAATCACATGGCTGAAAACCTTATAAGAAGTCAACTAGTGATGTCGGATGGTGGGGGGAATGTAAATGAGGCTTCCTGCAGTAATACTGGCTGGAGGAATCAGGCTAGTCCGGTAAGACAGTGGATGGCTAGACTCGCATCACCTGTTTGTGACATGTCCGAGTCTTCTTCAAAGTTGCCTCCACGGATAAGGGAGAACACCCTGAAGGCAAAGCTTCTTGAAGCAAGGTCAAGGGGACAACGGACACGTTCAAAGGCTTCCAAAACCACATCTAAATCATCCGAAAAGGTTAACTGATCCTGCATTGCCTGCCGGTTGGAAGTTCATATTGTGAATATTGCCGTGGCACACAATCTTGGGAAATGAATATCTATGGTTTCACTAGGGTTCTCTCTCTCTCTCTCTCTCTCTCTCTCTCTCTCTCTCTCTCTCTCTCTCTCTCTCTCATAGTTTTTGAATTTTTGAAAAGGCAGTTTGTAAATGAGTGTAATGTTAAGAGTTGAAAGACCAACAACAATTTTGGGTTATGCTATTCTGGGCACCTAACGTGCCACGAATGTAGGTTTGGAAAGAGAGTTAAGGAAAAGTAGACATTTCTAGTAATTGTAGCCTCTTCACTCCAAATTGTATGTTCTACAAGTTTTATTGGACTCGGAGTGTAACATTGTCACCCATTGATCTGGTCGGTTTGGTTTGGTTTGATTCTGACAAATGACGGACAAACAAAATCATTAATGTGACAGTCATACCATTGCATCTTTTAGTTTCTACATAATTTATTCAAGAAGATTAAAAAACGAGCTTTGACATCAAGAATCTCATCAATTTTCTGAAGAATGTAAAGGGTCAAAGGAAAATGATGATGGAGTTGACTTGAGTCTACCATGAAAAAGGGAAGACGATGAAAACCGAAAAATGGGCTTTCTAAGCCTCTCTCTCTGCAACCCGCGCCTCCGAACCATAGATCTGTACCCCGCACTTATAACTAAAAACTAAAACCGAAACACGAACCAAATTGGACCGCTCCAAGCGGTCCAATTTTGTAGTTTTGAAACCAAATCGCAAAGTAGAAAATAGTTTGATTTAGCTTTTGGGTTTTAAAAACCGCACTAAAATCTTAAAAACATTTAATTAAATGTCATGTTTTAATTGGTTTGTTAGAGTCCATACATTGAGTATAAACTCAACCACTTTGGAATATCATCATTCAGCACTTTCTTTAGTCTTCGACATAATATCATCAATTATCAGTAGGGGTGGGCACTTGAATGTATTGTCCTACACTGGATATGTGATCAACGGGTAAATGTTCCACACAAAAGGCTTTGAGAAATCGAAATTGTAAGGGAAATAATGCACAGTTTCCTCATAATTTGAGGGTGCAATTTGCTGGACAATTATAATATACATTTGCCATGACATTGGATCATTAATAATGTTATCTACTGCACAGAGTATGCATGTAAAGTTGCATGGCAATTGGTACCTAGCTAGCTAATAAGGTTGCTCTGTGAGGACTTTTTATTAGTTTTTAATGAGGGATTAGTTTCATTTTTAATATGGATTATGAAATTTTGTAGCGGTTCGATTAGCTACTGCTTATTTTAATTTGTACCCTTTAAGAGCACTTTCTATGATGTCCAGATTGGGAAATGCTAATTAATATGTTCTAATGTATGATGTCTTTCATTCTAAGTTTTGATTTATGATCCCACTAGAAACTACTTTTCTTCTAGATAAGTTAAAAAAAAAAAAAAGTTCTTTGTTGATTGTATTCACTGTAAAGCTTGAGATAACGAGTATTTCGTATTTTAAATTGTATATTTTTTCTTAAAAACTGAATCGAAATTGTTTGAAACCACTCTAAATCGAACAAACTGTTCGGTTTCATTTCAGTTTGGCTTCAAAACTGCACTAAATTGAACCACAATAAGTTTTGGTTTCGGTTTGCTCAAAACCTCATCAAACCGAACCGTGCCCACCCCTAACTTAAACTGGGAGCAGATAGTGGTGAGCCCGAATCTCGAATTGCGATGGTGGTGGGCCTGAGCTCATTCTCATATTGGTGATTCGTCCCCATATTTTTTATTTTCCACTCACCTCTAAGAGCTTTTCAGTTTGCTGCACCAGGTTTAAATTTGTCCCAAATTTATGCCTAATCCTTGACCCAAACAACTACTTAGATCACCTTTCTTTGAGCATCACACGAGAACTCTCCTCTACCCTCCTACTCCTCTGCCTACAAATCCTCAAATTGCCTGTTAGATGCTTGCTTTTGATTGAGAAGCCTTTATTGGCCATTGCGTTTTCTACCCACCTCAAGAGCAAGTTGTCGCTCACTTAGATAAGTAGTGCAAAACCGCTTTGCAGCTGGTTTGGGTCTCTGCACAACCTCCTTCTACGGTTCTGATGGTGTTCAATCTTCTTGCTTTGTTGGCAAGAAAGTATTCCCTTGCTGGTCCTCAGGTGGTGGAAGTGGTTGTTGGCTATAGCTGCTTTTATCTTTTGTTGAGCTTTTTAGAGGCAAATTTATGTCTTCATTGTGCATCTTTGTAGTTGCTAAGTTAGGTATTAGATCTGTTAGTTTTGGTCTTGTTTGCATATGTGGTTATGTATTTTAGCCCTTGTGTTTTGTCGGTGTTGACTGCATATCGACTGACCCCGAACGACAAATTGGTGAGGTACATAATGTTAATTGGGCCATCATGTGCTTTGCATAGGACTCTTTTTTCCTAGGCTTACTAGCAATTTTTATATAAGTTTATCACTTATAACATTTACTTCCATCAATGAATGTTTGACGAAAAAATGGTTTATGGATTTTGAGTGGGGTTTGTGTTATTAAGTTGTCAAATATTTTAAGTTTTTGGATCTAAATTAATATAATCTTATGAGCAATATGAATTTAATCCTCATGTGTCCTCAAATGAAGACCTTAGGTAAGCATGTATGAGCTAAGGTTATCAGCTTAAATCCTCCTTATTACACTTGAACAAAATTCTAATCAATTAAAAAAAAAAGAAAAAAAAGAGAAGAAGGTTGCAAACTGCAAAACCCATCATCCTCGTTTGCATATCTAAACAAACATAGAACTAATGAAACAAAGTGTAAAAGCCCCAAAACCCCAATTCCATAAAAACTCAAATAACTTTACAACTCATTTCAATCGAATCTTTCTTCAAGACCTAGACAACCAATTACACAATTCAACCAGTTCACATAAACGCAATCCCAATCCCACAAATTCAATGAAATTCAAAACTCAACACACAAAAAAAAAAATGGTATTGATGAATTTTGAAAATTGCTTTACTCTTTTGCATCACAAAATCCTATTGGACTGTGTAATGCCACATGTATCTTCCCAATATGTCGTCGTTGTAGGGCTAGGTTCAGTACGAAACGGTTTGGTTCATTTTTTTTTTTGGTTTTTTTGTTGGTTCGTTTTTTTGAAAATGAACAAAAATTGAAATATAAAATTTTAACATCTCCAACACAATCATAACATAACTACATAAGCATTCCTACACAATGAAAATAAATATTTTAAGTTCAACTAGAATCATCAATCAAATCTTCCAAAGTTCAAACTTAAAAAAAAACATCAAAGTTTAAGTCTTCAAAAAGTCAAAATTTAAAATAAACATTACACTACTTCAAGTCTTCCACACCTAAAATAAACATAACAAAGTCCAAATTTTACAGAAATATTCCACTTAACTAAAATCATAAACTCAAATAAACTTTCAAGATTTCATGTCTTCCATGCACTTCTTCTCTTCAACTCCTCAAGCTCAACGGTTAGGCGACCTAGGAGGCAACATAGTAGATTAACAATGCAACCATTATCTCACTATGTGGTTAATCAGCATATATATATATATATATATATATATATATATATAAGAGGGAGGTTAACAATGCAGCCATTGTTATGAAAGAGAGCTCTATTTTAAGTTTGTAAAATTCACAAGTCAATATAAACGGGGAAGTCGTACATTGTACATGTATTTAAGTTTGTAAAATTCACAAGTCCAGAACTGAAGCATGGTGAATACAGATAAACCATTTAATCAATTTTCTCAAACACATTTGTTGCAAACTGTCCACCCCGTTAATCATCATACATGTATACTGCAAGTGTCTATACATGTACAATGTATAGAGCTCTACTTCATTAGTGGGGGATCAGCCTAAACTTGACTTATTTATAGAAACTAATTAGTCGACAATTAACTGTCTAGGTTTCTAATTAGGGAGTGATCCGTTGCCCAATTGTTCTAGCTCTCCTAGTGGACTGGTAGTACACTCAAACATGACAAACAGATACTAGTTTGCTAGCAAGATTAAAATCCAGTTGCCCAGTTCTAGCTCTCCCATTGCCCAGTTGTTCTTTAGCCTACTATTTTTTAATTTGCTAGCAAGATTAAAATCTAGAAAATAGAAAAACAATCACATTGAATTTTAAAGGCAGATATAGAGTCACAGAGTCCTGTCATTGTAACCATAATTCGAAATGTGAGTAGTAACGGTAGAAAGAAACCCAAAAACAATCACACTGAAAATGAGCACATTGTGTGAAATTCACAAGTCAATAAAATTCCAGATCTGGAAGAATCGGTAAACAGAAGCCCAGAGTAAGCAGAAACCCAGATACATGTGCTTTCATTGATCTCAGTCACTTCATAACACTAATAACTCTAAGAGTAAGTAGTAAATGCAAAGTATGAAATGAATCCTTCTCTAATCAGAACCAATTTCAATAGATAAATAGAATATAAAATTAAATACCGAGAAATGAAAGTATGAGACTAACCTTTTGCAGTCGAGACTCAAAACGACAAGAAGGGTCGCACCATTGCGGGTCACCTGGGATTCAAGACTGAGAGAGACAGAGAGTGATTGAAGTTGAAGATCGAGAGAGAGATGAGGCTAATCTTTGCTGTAGAGACTCGAAACGATAAGAAAATGCTGACGGCGAGGGCGAGGTGTGAGAGATTGAGAGTGAGAAGGGTTGCGCCGTCGTGGGTTGCCTGAGAGATTGAGAGAGACAGGGCAATTGAAGTTGAAGACTGAGCGAGAAAGAGAGGAGGCTCAGGCTGTGCGAGAGGGTTATTGGGTTAGGGTTCATGAAGGGAGTCTGGAGGCAAGAAACGAGAGAGAGAAGAGGGGAATGAAAAATAGAAAAGTGTGGCTAAGGTTTTGTTGATTCCTTATAAAAATTAAAAAAAATCTCAAAAACCATAGAGGCATGAGGGTTTGAACCCATGCGCTCCAACTTGAAAAGTTTCACTAAAACCAACTTAGCAACATGTTTTGTTTTGTTATGATTGTATGACTAAACTATTTATAAATATTGAAAAAAATAATTAAACAAATATCTATATATATATCGGTTCAGTTTCTGAACCTCATAAACAAAAACCAAACTAGCCAGATTCGGTTCGGTTCGATTTTTTTCGGCTTCGGTCCGGTTTGGTTTTCAGTTTTTTGAACCCACCCCTACGTCGTTGAATGGATGAACCGTATTTAATCTTCAGTTTAGAGTGGAGAAACATGAGATGGGTTGCCACTGAATCTAATATATGAGTATGAGCCAAAAATCCAATAGAAACGAATCTAGTTACAAATCAAAAATCCAAATTGATACTTCCTCTTCTATAAATTGATAGAACCCATGTTTGTTCCAGAAATTAGATTACCAAAATTAAACTAATTAAGTCTCGAATTTTAGTGCTCGCAAGTATACGATTCGAATGATAAAATAGCATATAAGCACATATATCATCCCTCATAGATTGAATTGATTCTAGAAATCTTATTTACTATATTGAAACACATTATAATTGAGAAGCTTTAACGAAAAAGATAGAAAATTCTGAATTAAAAAGTAAATTAAATTAAGCATTAAACTAAGCGCATGGAAATAATAAAATTGAAAAATAAGATATGATATAGAGCTTCTGAATTCACCGTAACCAATTATACTTAATACCCTTAATATGTTATGAACAAATCCCCATATTAATGGTCGATTTTCCTTAAATTATTCAATGGCCATGGCATCTGGGTCATCAAAAGTATTCATACGTGTCAATTCTCTATGGCATATAGACGAATTTAAACAAGTAAGAATCTATGTGCTATGAAAAAAGTGTTGGAAAATCACATAAACCTTCAAGTAGGAATTCATGGTATCGATTGCAAGAAGCTAAAACCCAAGTTAAGTATGCATCAAATCAACTTAATTAAAACCTAAATGATGATCAAGCATTTAAATATAAACCAAGCACATTACAAATAACAAAAGATACTCAATAAGGAAAAAAAACTTGATAATGAGAATGCCAAAAGAAAATTAAGTATTCATGATCAAGCCACATCATAGCCTTAGCAAAGAAATTTTTTTGATCTCTTCCTCCCTGCCGCAACCTTCTTTTCCAATATGATGTGTTAGCTTCTTCCATCACAAGGATAATTAATCAATCTCCTTATATAAAACTTATGTCCAATGTGCTAGCAATTATGTGGTTCAAATTCACCTTTAGCGAGAATCAAACTTAAGACTTTTCACTTACTAGTGAAATTGAATACCACTAAACTATGGTACTAAGAGCAAATCCAGAAGAGGAGTTTGCTTGGGGGATTGGCGAGGAAAAAGAGCCCGAGAGCTCGGAGGACCAACTCCAGCGTGGGCAACCCGAGGGACAGTGGAGGCCTAAGGGATAGGCTCGTTAGGAATTGACAGCTCGAGAGCTCGAGTGGGTGTGATGCTAGGGTTGACATCATCCTGGCATCAACCCAATTTTTTTTTGTCAGGCGCATGGGGGCACGTCAGCCGACAACTTTTCAGAGCATGGGGCCCTCGCGCAGTATGCCGATGTTACCGTTGGGAAGCCACGTGGCTTCCCATGGTCCCTTCGATCTCAACGGCTCTTTAAACTAGACCGTCCGATTTGCAATGGTAATAAAAATAAAAAAATCTTATTTAATATCAACCGTTGGATCTCAGATCAACGGTTGATATTATTCTCCTTTATAAATTAAAAAAAAAGAAAAAATAGTTCTAAAATTCAGAAATGTTACCGTTGTGACACGTAGCACAATTTGGAGTGTTGGAATTCAAATTTTTTTTTTTAAATCCAACGACAGAGATTAATTATTTGAATAAAAAATTGTAAAAAATGAATAAAAATCAGAAAAAAATGTAAAAAATTAAAAAAAAAATTCAACTTTTCTATAAATACCTTGTCATTATCATCTACCTTACACCACAATTCCAAATTTTCTCAACTACTTTAAACCACATTCGTATCTTTCTCTCAAAGTTTGAATCCATTTTTTTTCAAACAAAATGAGAACTGCTGCAGGTACAAATTGGACGCTTCTTGAAGATGTTGTGTTGTGTGCTACCTGGGTTAAAATTACTCATAATTCGCTTTCGGGTAATGAGATGCAGTTGCGAGAAATGTGGAATCTTATTCATACCTCTTATCTTGAGAAAATTGGTGGGCAAAGAACCAAAGATTCGCTATCCAGTCGTTGGAAATTACTTAATACATCGTTTAGTACATGGAGAGACGCCTTGACACAAGCTAGTGCCAATCTTCGAAGTGGGGCGGATCAGGTAACAATATATTATTTATTTGTTTGTATTATTTAATTGTTAGCTACTTTCATTATAATTATTGTTAGCTACTTTCATTATAATAATTTGTTTGTATTATTTATTTGTTACCTATTTTCATTATAATTATTTGTTTGTATTATTTAGTTGTTACCTATTTTCATTATAATTATTTGTGGGCGTCGGTTCTTAAAGCTCGATATTTCCCAAATTGTTATTTTTTTCGATGCTAAGCGGGGTGGAAGAGCTTATTGGGCATGGTTAAGTCTCTCCGTGAAGGTGCTCACTGGCAAATAATGAATGGAAATGAGGTTCGAGTGTGGGTGGATCGATGGCTTCCATTTATCCCCTCGGGTCGACCCTTTCCCTTGGGTACGTCCCATGTCTCTCAGAATCTCAAGGTCAATTCTTTGATCGGCATGAATAATGGGGCGTGGGATATTGATTTCCTGAAACCATTTATGGTGGAGGAGGAGTTTAATGTGATTTTAGAGACTCACATTGGAGACCTGAACCTGAAGGACAGGTTGAAGTGGCCTTTCGAGAAAAAAAGGGTCTTATTCGATAAAGTCGGGATATCATTGGGCTTTGACTAGGTCTCGGCTTCAAGGTAATGGTTACCCCCATCAGTCTGCCCTTATCCCAAAACACGTATGGAAATGTGTGTGGAAGCTTGAGGTACTGCTGAAAATAAAATGTTTCATGTGGAAGACTTTACAGGGTGTTGTGACAATGAAGGCTAATTTGTTTAAGCGACGATCTTCTCCTTCACTTATCTGCCTTCTTTGCAACTTGATGGAAGAGTCAATTAAACACCTTTTTCTTCAATGTCCGTGGGTGGAAGAGGTGCGGCTCGGGGGGTCACTGATTAGAGGCTTACATAGGGATGAGGTTAAATCTTGGGCGAAGTGGCTGGGTGCTATTTCTGATTCGGTACTTGGTCTGAAGAGTGCTAGAAGCTGTTTGCTTTCTTATATTGCTATCTCTTGTTGGCATATTTGGAAGTCAAGATGCAACTTCATCTTTAATCAACAACCTATTTACCCAGGGAAGGTCATTGCTGTTATCAAACATTCGGTGGATGCTATTATGGAAGCCAATAAGGTTTCGGTCATCAGGCAACCGACCTTTATCCTAGGTTCGGAAAATGTTATCCTTTGGTCTCCTCCCTGCTCAGGTTTTACAAAAATTAATGTAGATGCTAGTTGGATAAGGAACATGGGGTCGGGTTGTGTGGGTGTGGTGGCTCGGGATGAAGCAGGTGGGTTTGTGGCTGCTGCCAGATATATGGTAAATGCTTCAACTGCGACTGTGGTGGAAGCATTGGCTATATTGCATGGATGTAAGCTTGGAAGGACTATGGGTTGTAATAACATCATCGTGGAGACAGATTTGTTGGAATCTGTTTCATGTCTTTGTGATGTGGATACAATGGGCAGTTGGGAAGCTTTCGCAATCTTAGCTAAGTGCAGAGGATTGGGAGAATCTTTTCATAATTGTCGCTGGTCTTGGGTTCCAAGATCGGCCAATATGGCAGCAGACCTTTTGGCGTCACGGCAAAGTAGGGAGCTATGTGATAATGTTTGGGTCAACAGACCCCCATTCTCCCCTGTGCATGTTCTAAGTAATGATGGTATTCCTTGTCCCTCTTAATTTCTAGTTAGTAGCACGACGAGTGACACTTTGAGCATTAGGTGCGGTGTCGTTTGTACCTCCTTGTACTATTTCTTCTTTGTTGCTATATTTGGGCCTTTGGGTAGGCTTCCTTGTTTCTTTGGCATTTTTGCCCGGGTAATTTATTATCTTGTTCGCCAAAAAAAAAAAAAAAAGATAATTTATCAGGAAGATGCTACTTGTTCCAAAAAATTGTTGATTGATTAACACGTATAGATGACTAAACGATCACTAAATGAAATGATTTTTTGCAAGTATGATTTTTAAAATGATGATAAAGTGAATGAACAGTTCAAATTATAATATCCGTACTGTAAAGATAAAGATGACAAATAGGTTTCCCACTGGGGAAACACAAGTATTATCCTGATTTTTTTATTGTGTCGCCAAACGATAGATTTTGTTAAATTATATGTTAGATTAAATACTAACGGAGTTTGAACCCACACTGTCATGTAAGGGCTCACTTTTCTACCACTACTGTAGTAAAGAGCCAATTGCCAAGTATTATCCTGATTTAATTACCTCAAGATCTTCATCATATTTATTTACTAAATATTTTACGTTATATTAACTTACCAGTCTCCCCTGCGACAGAGAGATGGCAGCAACGGCGTCATTTAGGTGGATGCTGCGGCTGCACAAGGACGTACCGAAAGCTGCTCGGTTTTATGCGCAAGGCTTGGACTTCACCGTCAATGTCTGTACTCTTCTCTGGGCGGAGCTGAAATCCGGCCCACTCAAACTCGCTCTCATGCAATCCCCCAAGTACTGCACACCACCTGTTTGATTATTTGCCTAGCAGAGTTGTTTCTCACTGGGTTTTAATTCTGATCCAAAAATGTTTTCAATTTTTGTGATTTAATTTTAAAATAATTACGTTTGTGGAATTTATCTGCAATTAAAAGAAGGGGGAGATGCTAAATTGCTAATTTAAGTTTACAGTGATCATGTAATGCAGAAGGAATGGGAAACTCTTCCCTTCTGTCTTTCACAGTGACTGACATTAATCAATCAGTGACGAAATTAATGGCATTAGGCGCTGAACTAGATGGTCCAATCAAGTACGAAATCCATGGCAAGGTGATGACCAAAATTCCAACAACAAATTTAATATACACTTAAATTGTTTACTGTTGTTACGGTGGGTGCAATGTGTGACCTAATAATATCTTGTGTCCAGGTTGCGTCAATGCGCTGTATTGGCAGGCACATGTTAGGCCTCTACGAACCTGCCTAGGAGCTTCATGTCTGATTTATGCAACTAGATGTAGGTAGGCTGCTTGAAACTTTTGTTATGGCATCTTGAAATCTTCCGTGCACGTAGAGAAGATGTGAGATATTTTTCCTTTTCTCGGGTTCCCTTCAACTATCGACAGTGTTTGTTCGTCCAAGTCTATCACGGCTGTGCATAGTGTATAAAGCAATGGACCTGGAAACTCGGCATACAGTGTTACCACGAATGTTCTGGAGGAAGGAGAAAAAAGGTTTTAGTTTTTGTTCCACATTACCTATCATGTAGATTGGATATTTCGGGTCATCCGTATCTCCTAGGAGTGATAGGAAATTGTCTTTCGATCTTTTACGTAGCGCAGCTGCTCTGCTTTGCCTTGCTATTGAGTTTTCATCTTGTAACTTCATTGAAACAACATGATACTTTGTAAGAACTGAAGAAGGTTGAACCATCAGTTTTATAATCTTTGGTGACCCTTCTGTGTGCTAGAATCTACTGCACTACACTGCCAATGCAAGTAAATAAGCTGAGGTTCAAAACATAGCTTCATGCAGTTCTTACCTGATTAACTTGGAGATGGAGATACATGTTTGCATGGAAGAATGGTGTTGCTCCAACCTCATAAACCGAAACCCGTTTTCTTGAAGCAGTTTCTACGTTCATAATTTTGCGTGTCCTCGTCTCAATCAAATTGTAACTATGTCCAACGGATACTTCCGATGATTTAATTCTCTGAAAGTGCAATCCACACTATTAAAACCTCGGATAATCAAGTGAACATGGTTTTGCAAAGAGCACTCAGACTAATGCGCCTTACACATAATGCGTCGTGGATGCTTGATGCTTCAAGGAGGTCTCGTGAAACAAAGTTCCTCCCAATGCCTCCGGCAACAATCTCATTTTCCGATGGGGGAACTGAATTCAGCGTAAAAGCCTGCATCATTTTTCTTTAGTAGGAACAATTTTATTTAACTGATGCTGGAACAATTTGTTTCGGTCATTTCTTACCAGTCCATGAGTGTTGAGCCCAAATGCACAGCTAGGGAGCTCTCCTGCATAAGTGTAAGCAATGAATGATATCCCATTTGACAGAGTCCCCTTTATCAAATAGCTGCAAAATTTCGCAAATCTCATTAGCTTTGCTGCTGCAATTTCCATTTGTTTTTAGATAAATAGTTTGCTGAGATTTAAAAAATGCAAGAGAGCATACGTGTGGCCAACCAGGGTAACATTTGCATCCTCATTGTGTGCCACAACTGCCATGGAATCACTAACAACAAGAACATCCGAGCAGTCATCCGGCGTATCAATATTCTGATTCATCGCCGTGGTCTTTGGAAGAAGCGGAAGAATCTCCTTTCTGAAGTTGATTAGTATTATCTGCACACATGATAATCAAACAATCATAATGCCACCAATAGAATTAATGGGACAATTAAAATGCTACCGACACTCCAAAATAGTCATTTTTTACTCTTTCCATGAAAATACCGGTACAAATACCCATCGAAAATAAATGAGATTAAAGAGTCCGAGAATAAGTGCATAAGGACTATTTTGGAGCGCCAGTAACTCCTGTTATCCTCAGAACTCGCCGAAGTGTGTATTGTTATTACATCAAGAACTGGAACTCCACTTCCATCCGCAGTGCCAAGGAGCTCCTCCCAATATCTCGGAAACTTGTTTCGGTTATTTTCTGTTAGAGACTGGAGAAGAGGCTGACACTCTGGGGTTTGAGCAAAAGGGAGGAGTTGGTGGTGAAGAATGAGGTCTGAGGCCAGCCTGCTCTTTATCATGTCTGAAAATCTCTGGCCAATTAGGAATCCCATTGTGTAAGCATCTTCACAGGGTCCAACTTCAAACATCTCCAACCCTAGTTTTGCAGAGCTCCCCATTTTTCCGCTTCATGCAAAAGACGATTTTGGGAGGAGCTAGCAAGTGGATAGGGCCTTATCCTCTTTGATTTTCAACCCCCAACGTCGTCTGTTGGCTCTGCAGTTCCATTGTCGTATATTTTCTTTCCTTGTCGTACAGTCAGTGTGTAGAAACGACATTCATTTTGTTGATTAATGGAAGAACAATCACGGATGATTACTTGGATTATACGAGGGAGCTAAAGAATGCACTGAGAAGAGAATGAAACAGAACACACAGAAGAGAATAAAACTCACTGCACCATTCTTAACATTGCAGAATGATGCCTTTCATATATATGTATTCTTATCACCTTACATCAGTCATCTTAACCATTCAAATACTTTGTGATTATGACACATGACTCTTACAAAGGCCTGTGAGCCATTGATAATCAGAAATGATCAAGACCTTACACTTGGCATATAAGCACAAGGTATCACAGCAGAAAAAAAAACAATTACAGAAAGAGTAACAATGTATTGACAAGTAAATCAACTACTAATGAGAAATTAGAGAGCAATTTACTTTCCAACACTCCCTTCTAAATTGCTAATTAATTTCACACCAAGAGAGCTTCTTAAGAAGTTGAATCTGTTCTTAGAAAGAGCTTTGGTGAAAATATCAGCAATTTGTTCTTCACTCTTGCAGTAGACCAGATTGACTATACCATCTTGAATTGCATCTCGGATAAAATGGTACTTTCTTCCAATGTGTTTGGTTCTTTGATGAAATACTGGATTTTTAGACATGGCTATGGCTGAGGTATTGTCACAGAATAGAGTAGTAGCAACAGATTGTTCTTCTCCAAAGTCCTCAAGAACACATCTTAACCAAATAGCCTGAGAGGTTGCTTCAGCTGCACTAACATACTCTGCTTCTGCAGTTGAAAGAGCTACACTGTGCTGTTTAATTCAGCCCCAAGAGAAGATTCCACTCCCGAATGTAAAAGCATACCCTGAGGTGCTTTTCATATCATCCTCAGATCCACACCAGTAACTATCACAATAGCCAACCAACTGAGTAGATCTTCCAGTTACATACTCAATACCAAAGTCAACAGTTCCTTGAATGTATCTTAGAACTCTTTTGGCAGCACCATAATGTTTCTTAGTGGGCTTGTGCATAAATCTTGCAAGTAGACAGACTGAGAACATAATATCAGGTCTAGTGGCTGTTAAATACAGAAGACTTCCAACAATTTTTCTGTACTCACTCTCATCTGTGGGCTCACTTCCATCTTCTCTCTTTAGCTTATCAGTTGCAGCCAAGGGGGTGCTCACTGACTTGCAGTCTTTGAGTCCAAACTTATTCAAGAGAGTTAAGGCATATTTTTTCTGATGAATAGATATACTCCCTTCAGTTTGTGTTACTCCCATTCCAAGAAAATGGTGAAGCAAACCCAAGTCTGACATTTCATATTTGCACATCATCTCAGTTTTGAACTCTTCCATCATTTCTGCACAGCTCCCTGTGTAAACTATGTCATCAACATAGATTGACACAATCAAAGTACCAGCACCTTCCTTGTTTCTCACATATAAGGTTGCTTCACTTGAGCTTCTGTGAAAACCACAGTGAGTTAAGTAGGTATCAATCTCACTGTACCAGGCCCTTGGTGCCTGTTTTAGACCATATAGAGCCTTTCTCAATCTGTACACTTTGTCTTCAGCTCCTTCAATTACAAAACCATCGGGCTGATCTACATATACTTCTTCTTCAAGAATACCATTAAGAAAAGCAGATTTAACATCTAATTGCCACAGTTTCCAGCCTTTCTGTGCAGCAAGAGCAATAAGAGTCCTAATGGTATCTAACCTTGCCACAGGGGCAAAGGTTTCATTGTAATCAACCCCAGGTTTTTGAGTATAGCCTTTGGCTACAAGCCTGGCTTTATGCCTTTGAATGGAACCATCAAGGTGGAGCTTTGTTTTGTAAACCCACTTCACTCCTACAATTGGTTTATTGCTGGGTCTGTTAACCATCTCCCAGGTTTCATTTTTCTCTATCATTTGCATTTCTTCTTGCATAGCCCTTTTCCAAGCTTCATCTTTAATTGCTTCATTGAAGTCTTTAGGTTCTATTATACTCATTTTGCATTGAGCATATACCTCACTCAAACTCTTCCATTTCTGTGGAGTGTGATCAAAAGTTTCAGAATCTGATGCTGGAGAATTATGAGAGTCAGATTCATGAGATGCTTGTAGATTTTCAACTGCTTGTAATCTCAGAGGAGATTGTGAGAACTGAGAAGAATTACTTGTCTCTGGATCAATTTCAGATACCCTTGTGCTTCCTTCATCACTCCAAGGAACAGAAATCTGCACAGATTCATTTGATTCCCAGTTCCACATTGCTTTCTCATCAAAGACTACACTTCTTGACAGTTCAACCTTTTGAGTTCTCAAATTGAAAACCCTATAGCCTTTTTCACAATTTCCATATCCAACAAAGACTCCCTTCTCACCAGTTTCCTCCAATTTGTGCCTTTTCTGTGAAGGAATGTGTATGTAACATAAGGAACCAAATATCTTCAAATGCTTAACACCAGGTTTCCTTCCACTAAAAGCCTCAAATGGAGTGATGTTGCTTAGAGCAGTTGTTGGACATCGATTTTGCAGATACACTGCTGTGTTCACAGCTTCAGCCCAAAAACTCAATGGGATCTTCTTTTCAAACATCATAGTTCTTGCCATTTCAATCACAGTACGATTCTTTCTCTCTGCCACACCGTTTTGTTGTGGAGAGTAGGCAACAGTCAATTGCCTTTCTAGTCCCATATCTTCACAGAACTTAGAAAACTCTAGGGATGTGTATTCTCCACCCCTATCACTCCTGAGTTTCTTAATTTGGTAGCCACTCTGTAACTCAACCATAGACTTGAACCTTTTGAAGAAATTAAACACTTGTGACTTGTGTTGCAAGAAAAACACCCAACACATTCTGGTGTGATCATCAATGAAAGTCAGGAAGAATCTGTTCCCTCCAGGTGTAGTGATCTGCATTGGACCACAGATATCAGAATGAATAAGTTCAAGAGGTTGAGATGCTCTCCAAACATTCTCTCTGTCAAATGGCTCTCTATGGCCCTTTCCCGTGGCACAACCAGAACATACATGCTCAGAGGCTTGCAACATAGGTAAACCCTGTACCATATCTTTTTCTTGCAGGAGCATCAAACTGGTGTAGTTTAGATGCCCATATCTTCTATGCCATAACCAGGATGACTCTTGAACAGTTGCTTTATTAACCATAAGAGAGTTGGCACACTCTAGACTTAAAGGAAAGCATCTGTTCCCTTTCATTTGGACACTTGCAATCAGATCTTCCATCTGTTTATCTCCATAAATATCTACCATACAATCACCAAACACAAGCCAATATCCATGTTCTACCATCTGTCCTACACTCAACAGATTTTCATCTAAACCAGGCACAATCATAACCTCTTTAATGCATCTGAGTACCCCTTGAATTTCTACAACTAAGGTCCCCTTTCCTATTGATTGCACTAAGTCACCAGTGCCCATTTTAACTCTACATTTCACACTCTTATCAATATCAATAAGGAAGGATTCATGAGAGGTCATATGATTGCTACATGCACTGTCAATATACCATGTGTTCATATTCTTTCCAATAGTAGCAGAATGGCAGGCATAAAACATGGTTGCAGGTTCTGTTACCTCATTGGCAAAGTTCACAAGTTTTCCACTCTTGTTTGATTGATTGCAGTCCTTGATGAAATGCCCAAATCGATTGCATCCATGACATTTTGGTTTCCCTTTAAACCAGCATTCACCATAATGTAGTTTATCACAGTGTTTGCACTTCCCCTTAGCCTGATCCTGTTTTCCTCCTTGATCATATTTACCACTTTGATTAACAGTGGTCTGAGATTTAGAGTCCCATTTCCTACCCTTCGATTTCCAATTCTTCTTTGGCTTAAAGTTACCAAATGAGGAATTTAGCTGAGTTGCCTTTGGATTCACACTCATACTACTGAAGGCTTTCTCAGTGGTATTCTCAGCATGCCTATCAAGGCGCTGTGCAAATCCCCTCAGTGCAGCAATTACCTCCTGTACTTCAATGGTTTCAATATCCTTAGTTTGCTCAATGACATAGCAAACAGGATCAAATTCTTTGGTCAGGCTAATAAGCAATTTCTGAACCAAACGCTCTCTGGGTAAATCTTCCCCATAACCCTTCATCTGATTCACCACTTCGAGAAGACGAGTGAAATACACGGATAAGGTTTCATCATCCTTCATCCTTGTATACTCGAAGTCACGGCGTAGACCCTGTAGCTTGATGGATCTCACTTGTTTATCGCCGTGAAATTCCTGGTGTAAGATATCCCAAGTACCCTTTGAGGTTTCTTCGTTTGAGATTCTGGGGAAAATGTCATCCGAGACAGCGCCTTGGATAATACCCAGTGCCTTAGCATCCTTCATTAATTTTTCATTCAGAGATCCTTTATCGGATTCCGATGACTCTTCTTCATCAACCTTCTTCCCTTTCGATTCTGAGATTCCAATACCCTTTTCAACTAGATCCCAGATGCCATGTGATTTGAATATAGTTCTCATTCGGATCTTCCAAAATTCATAGTTATCACCATTGAATATTGGAGCCCGAAGATCACCTCCTCCTGATCCAGTCATTTGAGACGTAGATCGACAAACTGAGTCGAAGATTTCACGTTGGATCTCCGAGCGCAGCACACACAGATTCGACGCCCCGATTCTAGATAGAACCTAGGCTCTGATACCATGTTGATTAATGGAAGAACAATCACGGATGATTACTTGGATTATACGAGGGAGCTAAAGAATGCACTGAGAAGAGAATGAAACAGAACACACATAAGAGAATAAAACTCACTGCACCATTCTTAACATTGCAGAATGATGCCTTTCATATATATGTATTCTTATCACCTTATATCAGTCATCTTAACCATTCAAATACATAAGCCATTGTGATTATGACACATGACTCTTACATAGGCCTGTGAGCCATTGATAATCAGAAATGATCAAGACCTTACACTTGGCATATAAACACAAGGTATCACAGCAGAAAAAAAACAATTACAGAAAGAGTAACAATGTATTGACAAGTAAATCAACTACTAATGAGAAATTAGAGAGCAATTTACTTTCCAACACATTTAGGGCAGTAGTCATATTTTTCGTAAATCTATGAATACCTTGTTTGCAAACACCAGATCACTCTGAACAATATTTTTCCTCTTCAACTATAAATTTAGTATTCCTATGTAGCCTAAGCTGATGACTTAATTCTAATATCAAAATACTTTTTAACTTCAAATGAAGTATCCCATGAGAACTCTCGAGTGATGAGAGATGAGCATTTCTAGTGTCAAAGGCCTTGTTTCAGCAATCAGCAAAGGAAAAGTATAGTCTATAGCAAAGTATAAGATCTTGAGCCTCTCGATTAAGTTGACTACTTTCAAACAACGCACTCACCAATCTACCTAGGATCACACGTCAACGAATTCACGGGATTAATGGGACTTGACGGACATGGCCAAGACCTCGTGACCGAGGCAAACATGGTGCATGCTAAATGCCTTACTGTTAGTGCTCATCGATTGTAATTGGCATTTTTCTAGCCTAAATCTTTGGGTAAGTTGAGTTTTAGCTGTTAGGATTGGTTCTCTCAGTTGTTGTAGATCACACTAGGAAAAGAAAAAAAAGAACCTTTCTAGACGAAATAACTTTGTCGAGCCAACTATGTTTTCATCGCTCTAATTTTACCCGACAACATTCCGTCGAGCAAAGTTCATCGCGCAAAACCCGTCTCTCAAATGCTTGCCTGAAGAAATTTTAGTATTTGTCAGGCAAATGGTGTTTGCTCGACAAAATAATATCATCGAGCAGAGAGCGTTTGACACACCCCGACTCGGAATGTCCATTAGGACCCCGAATCGAGCTGTGCTGGCCGACACATGGGAGGTGACGAAGCCATAAAGTATGATGTTGTAGAAAACGTGAATAAATTTAAACCTAAAAGTGCCTAAATACCAGAGTGCGCAGGTGAGCGAGAATGAATCCACTTCACACGTGTCGTCAGAGGTAGCCACCTATATTGAGATTCGCCAAGAATCCTCGTCGATACGAACTTTTAACAGTTAAACCTGGAGGGGCACAAAACAGAAAATGTGAGTGGGCAAAACAAAACTTTGAAAACATCTTTCTTTTTAGAAATGTAATAACCCCTCACCGTAAAACCCGTATAATTTCCCAGAAAATAGTAGTATATACGTATATAAGAATCATGCTCAAAGTGGTGGAAATCCAAGTATATGCCGTGTCTGGTATCTCAGAAGTAAACATGTAAGCCAGGTGGAGTAAATCAATGTAAAATGATATGTCCACTGAAGTCACCTAACGTGACCTGTACGGTTGAACCTATAGCTCATCCATCCAGCCAGAGTCACCTAATATGACCTGTACGGCTGACCCTCATCCATCAATAGTACTGTGTCAACCGAAGTCACCTAACGTGACCTATACGACTGACCTTCATCCATCAATAGTACCATGTCAGCCCGTAGTCACCTAATGTGACCAGTACGACTGATCCTCATCCATCAATAGTACCATGTCAGCTAGAGTCACCTAATGTGACTTGTACGACTGACCTTCATCCATCAATAGTACCATGTCAGCCAGAGTCACCTAATGTAACCTGTACGACTGACTCTCATCACAACTGTACTCACTGCAATTTCTATCATCAATAAGTACTTACCTGAAGCTTACTTGAGCATTTGCAGCGTCATGCAACATTATGCATATCTATACTAATGCATATACTAAAATGTAATTCCGTTTAAAGTAGTTTCTGGGAAAACGTAAAACATATATACATATATATAGAAAACTAAAAGCCCACTCACCTGGAGTCCGCGCTATGACTCCTTAGTACCAACATCGAGGCGTCAAGAAAGATCGGCGCCTAGAACAGTTATCAAACCACATCTCAGAATCCTTATCAATAGTATGCATAACTTGCATAAAACATCCCAACGTAATTCGATCCAGAAGATCCGTATCACAGATTTCCAATCCGTTACTTCCAAAGATCCACATTATACTTTTAGAATATCATACTAAAGTTTCATTATGATCCAACGGTTGGATCTCAGCCAATTGCCAAATTCAAGTGGCAGTTAACGTTTTATTTTATGAACTTACAAATCCAATTCGGGAAGATTCGTACTACGGATTCCCGATTCTTAAGTTCCTATGGTCCTCAAATATTATGAATAATAACCTATTAAAGTTTGATGACGATCCAACGGTTGGATCGTCGGTTCATATAATGACCTATTGTTGTAGAGAATTTAGGTTCTAATGATCAACCTACGTCATATTATTATCAGAACTGAACTCAAGGCATCTAATTTGGGTGAGCTTTGATTCGCCAAATTTGCAAATCCACTGTCCCCCAAACTTGTTTGGACCTTGCTTCTAACCTCCACAGAAGGTGAACGAGGGTGATGGTCGATGGTGACGGTTGCAGAATCGGTGGATCATCGCCGCCGTGGCTTTGGGACACCCACGATGAAATTCGTCGTGAAATAGGACCTTATCTGCTCGAATCGTTGGTGATCAATAAAGGAGAAGGGACGCGAGGGTGTTTGTAGGTGATGGGGAGTCCTAATTCACTAGAAAAAGGGTGTGATTTCACCGGAAAACTACTCGGGGTGTTCAGGTCTAAGTCTGGTCGAAGGCTGGGATGAGGGGATCCGGCCTTGATTGGCTGCTTTTCCTCTTCTTTCCTTTCCTTCCTTTCTTCTGTTTTTGATTGGGCAGTTTCCTTCTTCCCCGTTACAGCCCTCCACATGGCATAAAATGTAAAGGGAAGGCTCCCAAATTTCTGGACCCTTCCAACAAATAAGACAAAATTACCATTTTAATCCTAACTTCGATCGTTAATAACTCATTTGTTATAACTCCGTTTCACGAACGGTTTGCGCCCACACATTCGTAGCGACGAATACTACGAGGATACACCAAGAAAATAGATCTTACATAACAAGACAAGGCGTCAAACAAAGTCAAAGCATTTTCCTTGAAGGGCATTTTTTGTAAATTCACTAGTTAAAATTATAAATACTATAATTTTTAAGGACATGTCATTATAGCGTTGACTGACTTGATCCGATGAATGAAACTTGCCCGACACCATTATAATTTCGATAAGTTTTTGAAAATTAAAAAATATTGGTTTCGACGAAATATTTGTGGGCCAATTAATTTAAAGTTAAAATATAAAAAAAATACAAGAAATACATGCTCGACGTACGTATTCTCGGGCAAAGTGTTTAAATATTTTTGAAATTAAAACGATATTTATTTAAATAAATTCTAATTATATTAACCTAAAATATTAAAATAAATCACAATAGTAAAGAAATTTATTTAATTATAACAACAACTAACAAACCTTATTCTACTAAGTGGGCCCGATTGTTGTTGTTAATTATATTAAAAATAAAATATTTGTACAATTGTATGTAAAAATACTAAACTAATTACAACTATTAGGGTACCTGGTGGGTTAGCGGCTGAAACTAGGTCAGATGATCAGGTAGGCGAATGACAGAGGTTGACATTGCTTGGGCTAATTCCATAATGTATCATAAAAGGCCCTTATCTCGTTGGCGCACAACTGCTTCCCGAGCTTCTTCATTAGTACAAAAAACAGTTTGCGCGACACAGGTACCTTCATCGCGCAAAGTAAAAAAATGTTGCCTAAAAATTAGCTCGACGACATCTTTATCGCGTGCAAACCGTCGCACAAAGGTCGTGAAAGTAGGGTTTACGCAAAAGGTCTTTGCGTGACGCAAGTAACTTGCATTGCGCAAAAGGTCTTTGCGCGACGACAGAACCTGCGTCGCGTAAAGTCCTTTTGCGCAACACAAGTTACTTCTTCGTTGCGTGAAACTTTTTTTTTTAATTGTGTTTGGCAAAATATTTTTTATTTAATTTTTTATAAATATTGTAATTAAATTATAAACAATAATTAATAAACCAAGAAAAAGTATTTAATTATAAAATATATGAAAATGCAGATACAAGATGTCCAAACATAAAAGAAAAAACTACAAGTAGTTGTCTGGGTTTGATGCATTAGGGTACTGGGTATTGGCTGGGTGAAGTGGCTAGGAGGTCGGAGGTGGAGCAAGATCAGGTGCTGGCATTGGGATTTGGAGGCTAGACATTTGTAAGGCTGATCATACTCATCTTCTCGTCCTGGGCCGAAAACTGGGCTACAATTTGGGCTTTCTGGGTCGTAATCTTACCCTTTAGGGTTTTCACTTCCTCCGTCAGGGCGATAACCTGTCCTATAGTCGGTCCGGAAGAGGAGGCACCTGTCTCACAAACCCGCGCCTTCCACATATGACCGAGCTTTTGATCCAATATCTCAATTAGGATTTGAAGATCTGCATCCTCGGGTACAGTGACGTCCTCGATCAGGGTCTCCAGGAGAAGTTGTGATGCTGGTTCTTGGAGAAAGAAATAAGTGCAAGACAAGACGGAGAATTCTGCACCTTAAGAAAATAACAATCTAGAACGCTCATAGGGTGAGAAACTCTCATTGCAGGGAGGAGAAGATACCAACCAAGGTGGATTATTAGACTCTTACATCCTGGAGAAACTACCCACGAAGGAGAACATTAATAATCCCCCGAACAACCCTCTCCACCCAAACCCGCTCTGCCCTTCTCAAGTTGGTAAAAAGCTGTATGACACAATAGGTGTAATAATTTTACCTTTCAAACGTTTAAGCTCAGCTTTGCATCCAAGTCACGGTGGCTCTGCAGTTCCCTTGCCAATGTTCTGTGCTTAAAAAACATATCGATAAAGGCCAATCTCAAGTTCTTAACTTCATTTTAAAAGTCAGTTGATGTCTTCTATCTACTTGTGCCTATCAAAAGGAGCAGTATACAGAATATATGAGGAGTATGTTTCAAAGGAACTAGATCATAACACAGGACATTTGAAAGACATCTAATCTAAACTCTCACCATCTTCTAGAAGCTCTTTCTCAAGTGCATCATGTAATGCATCCTTCCTTGCATTTTAAACTAATCAATTAGCAGCCAAAGTAATATCATATCATTTCTTGCATTTGTTCACATATATAAAAAACAGTATTGCAAAGGTAGAAACAATACTAATTCAAAAGTAGTTTTGGTTGATCAACTCCAAACACATGTTTTACTTGAAATACCTGAAACAATAAATATAAAAATATACACACATATGTATAGTTTCATATCCTTTTTTGGCAACAGAAAATCAAAACGACACGTAACAAAAGTGAAGAACCTTACCTCCAATCTAATTGAGCTAATCAAATACCAATTAAACTCTAACAACCTCAATTAAGCCGAAGAACATGAAAAGGATGTACTACCAAAGCCAATGGGATTATCATATAACTCTCAGACTCCGTGGATGGTTATTTGAAGGTTCTAGATTTTAGTTGGGAAGAAAATTGTTAAACAAAGCAATCAAACTTTTAAGCCAACATTAAAAGCCAATAACGTGTACGATTTTGAAATAACGTACATGGCAGGCAAAACAAACCCATTAGAAAACCTTAGTGCAGTGATGAGTAGATTTTATATTATATATTTAACTCTATTCTTAGTGTATTTTGGTTAATATTTTGGAAAAATTTTGATACTTTGAATTGTATTTTTAATATAAGACTTTCGATATCCTCTAGAGCAAAACATGATCAAACGGATAAATTTTGGAGTAATTTCAGTTGGAGGACGTTCGTGAGTCACTTAGATTGATCATATCAAAATATAAGGTTTTTCTACCTAGCGGTGATTTTCTAGCAATAAAATAAAGGAGTGATGTGTAGTGCTGGAAAAATACCATTTGGGGCTTGATTGCGTTTTTAATGTCCAAGATGACCTTTTATGGGTTCATGGCCTTTTGGAGATGTGTTTAGAACATCCTGATCTTCAAAACAAGCTATTATAGCCCGGATTTGGAGGATGTGTGAGGCTAAAATGTGGCTGGACAAGTACTTGGTATATTCTCCTAGTTTAATTAGGACTTTATTTTCTATGATATTTTATTTATTATTTGGTTTCCTAGTTGGAACAAAATACTACATTTTAGGGTTTGTGCGATGGCATAGCAACATATATTGCTTTGCGTTCTTAGTTTTAGATATGCTTTCTGTTATGCAATTTGGGAGACAAAGAGACTTGCTAGGGTTCTCAAAGGCTTTTAGATTTTCTAATTCAAGGTGTTTTCAATCTTATTCATTCTAATAATATTTTCTGTGATTTTAATTATGAATATACGTAACTAATTCGTATTGCTAAGGAGATACCTTGAGCCTTAACATGAATATGTGATTTTATTAATTTGATTATGATATTATGCATGTATGTTTTGAATTATTAATCACCGTTTTAAACTATCTAACTGTCTTAGTGATTCGTGACCATCAGGGTATTTAGAAAATTAATTTGATACAATTTTGGTCGGAAGGTTCTTTGAAATTGGCATTGGCTTCTTGTGGTTAATAATTGTAATCACACTTAGGACGAACACCACATCTTAAGGGTTGCATGGTTTTTCAAAGAATTTTCATAAAGCATAATGAGTCTTTCATGTTCAAATTTGATCTGAATGTCCGTACGAGTTGCATGTTAGATATACGTTCTATGTTAGAGATTCCAAGTAAAACAAATATTAGGAAAATCTAACCTTCAAAGTGGCATTTGTAGATCATAAGTAGTTGGTAAAATTTCATAAGATTGCTAGGTGATGATGAAACCCTAATGCTTTTATAAATTGGTATTTAAAACTCTTTTCTTTCATCCTATTTGTTTTTAATTAAAATTCGTTTTTAATATTACCCAAAATCAAAATCTCTTTTCTCAATTTTTAATTTTAAGTAGTTGATTAGGAATTGATTTTGCATAAATTAGTAAAATAATTCTTGAGGAGAGCGACCTTGCATGAGAATCTTGTATTCTTGCAAGTATTTCATGTGAGTTTGACCCTATTTGCATAGACAATAAAAATCATATTATGCAACACATTCAACTTTCATATGAAATTCCATTAGACTGTATAATCCACTTACATATGAAATATAATAATCTTCTAAAAGCATTCAATCATCTGATTATTTTCTCTTCCAACTTGCTCAGCAACCAAACGGGAAATTGAATAGGCTGTCATACAAGGTTAAAAACTGGTGTCATATTTTTTATTGTGCACCAACAGAAAAAGGGTAAGCATTGTGTCTTGGGCATGTTGTGCTCAGTTTTACCAAACACGGGCCAAATAACAAAGAAACCAATTGCCAATGAACAGGCTCTAATTCTGAACATTCTACAATCTCACTATCTTCACCAAGAAAGCAGTCTTCAACTGGCTTCCACATGAATCCTTGTTTATTACACGAACTTTCAGATCCATCATAACCGCAGCCTTTGTACAAAGAAAACTAAATAACAAACAAATCAAACTCTCTGCCAAAACCATAGTAGAAATCTCAAAACTTGTCACTTTGTCAACCAAAACCACCCCAACTACTCAGATTACCAAATCCCAGCTCACAAATCTCACCCTAACAACAAACTGTTTGGGCCGACTAAATTGGAAAGGTGCTATGGGATATTCAGTTGATGGGCCGACTAAATTGGGTTGACCAAGTCCCATTAGGAAAAGGAGTCATCCAGATGGGGGCAAAGCAAGCAAAGTCCATTCATGAAACGGACAAAGAATCCCAGTGTAATAGGGAGTCTCGGCAAGTCTAGGATGCAGAGGTGAGTAAGAGCACGGCCGGAAAAGGGATTGGGTTCAAAGTCCTAATAAAGGAAAGAGTGGTTGAGATAAAGTTTGATTGGGGTTTAGCTACTATAAATACAGAAGTAATGACAATGGGAAAAGGACCTCCAACTCAACACACAAATCTGCCCTGCCCAAATTCTCGTTCTACGCGAAACCTCTTAACACCCTTGAGATTTTTATTTTCTTTTTTCGCCTTCACATCTTCAGTTTGGATAAACAATATTGTGAAGGCAACCGGTGGTATCTTCAATTTGGATAAACAACACTACCGCCGTAGAATCAGCCGACCTCGGAGCACCTTCAGTTTGGATAAACAGCACTACGTCGAGGCCGAATGATTATCTATCCAAGTCTCGGTCAAGAAGGATTTTCGAATCTATTTTTGCAAAAGTCATCTCGTTAGCCTTTTCGGCGAAGTGAGGTGTTACCAGATTACTACATTCGGCACATTGAAAGCCAAATTTGATATTTAACTTTGTAATTGGTAGCCTTGCCTTCAGGCTTGAGGACCCAGAGGCCGAGAGGTGTTCCTTTCTCGGCCGCAGTCGCAGAACATAGGAGTCAGCTGCGCGCATCATCACAGCACATCAACATTTTTACTTCCGGCCGAGCTCGACCGACGAGTTGGCACGTCCCGTACATGTTTGAAAGACATAATTAGCTTGTTAATTACTCGGCTTGCGCGCTGTGTAGGCAGGTAGTTTTTAGAGTCAACATTTTGGCACGCCTAGTGGGACCTACTGCTAAAACTACAAAGTTCATGCCTGTTGAAACTCGGTCGGTGAAGAAGAAGACAGGGATGGGAAATTCTATTACCACACCAACGATCCAGAATACAGGCCCTGAAGGTTTGTCACAGGCATAGAGCACCCTTGCTGTGACATAGACTCACACAGAGAGAGGGAAATTATCCTCGGCGAACCACTCTATAATGCAGGAGTCCTCACTAAGGTCACGAAAGAATCTTTTATCGAGGGGACGGTAGAAGACTGCGACGAGGATGGTGGTGAAGCTTCTGATCCACCATCTAGGTCGTTTTTTAGAAGACAACTGGAAGAACAATCTCGGTAATTTGAGCAAACGTTTGGCCGAGAAATAAGAGGGATCCTATAAGAAGTACGCGGATAAGGCGCTGTGCAAACCAGATTGCTCGAAGCTTTGGTCCAGAATACCCAGAATTTGGGATTTGCTGATCGGTCAAGACAATCCCTGCCTAAGCATAATGTAGTACCCAAGTCAATGACCGAGACAGGATCTGCTCGGCTTAAATCGATCGATCAAGAGAGAAAGAGCGGATCGACCAGTACAACGAATGAATTCAAGCCCGACACACCCGCTGTGAGTGTCGTAGAGATCTAACGAATGATTGATTCGGCCTTGAAGAAGAGACCGAAATTCCCCAAATTCATTCATTCGTACCCAGAGTATGTCGAGCATTTTAACTATTCGAAGGGTTTTAAAATCCCAGATTTTAGCCTGTTTACGGGGGAGTCATCCCTATTTTCTCTAGAACACGTGGCTCGTTTTACCGCACAATGTGGGGACGTCAACAGTGACTATTACAAGTTACGATTGTTCAACTTTTCACTGACAGGCTCTGCATTCGCATGGTACATAAATCTTCCCCCAAATTCTATTCAAAGTTGGGAAGAGCTGGTCGAGAAATTTCATGAACAATTTTATCGGCCAGGAATGGAGATGTCAGTATCTTCGTTGGCCAGGATGGCTTAGGCATCTGATGAGTTGCCAATGGAATACTTAATGAGGTTCAAGTCGGCCAGGAACTAGTGCTGAGTACCTATCCCCGAAGTCGAGTTCGTGAGAATCGCTCTGAATGGCCTAGACCTGGAGTATAAAAAGAAGTTCCTAGGGGTGAATTTTCGAGATATGTATGAACTGGCCCATCATGTTAAGCAGTACGAATACTTACTTCGAGAAGAGAAGGTATCAAAATCCCCGGCCCGAGGAACTATATACAAAAATCCTTTGGTTAGTTATGCGTCGACCGAAAGAGACAACTCCTAGTATGTCAGTATTGACGCGACCGAGATTGCCATTGATAAGCCATACATTTGCAAAGCTTTGGCTCAATATAAAGACGCCAAAACTAGCACAGCCCTTGAGGACACCGTAGCCAAAACATCGGAGGTTTATACCTTTGACATTACCAAGGCCGACGCTATCTTCGACCAGTTGTTGGTAGCAAAGATTATCAAGCCTCGGCTAGGGTATAACATCCCCAAGGCCGAAGAGTTGAAAGATAAAATATACTGCAAATACCACAACTCGAGTAAGCATACGACCAACAACTGTGTGGTGTTCTGCGATGCTATTCCAAGTTGGATCGATAAGGGCAAATTGAAGTTTCCAGAAAAACAGATGGTCGTCGATGATAATCCCTTCCCTTTAGCGACAATCGGCATGGTAGATGCCCATCCGCCAAAAAATAAAGGTAAAACAAAGGCCGAGTTCGTGCCAATGCAGCACGTTCTAAAACAGAATTCTCGACCGCGGCTCAAGATTGACCTATTCTCTAATGAGCCCCCAACATAATTGACAGGACTTGTGATAGTTGAAGCTATGTCAGGATCTAGCGAGGAAGAGTCTAATAGGCCGATAATATTGTTCAGCCATTGCAAGACACGAGTGGTCATAACCGAGCCGAAAGAGAGACCACCTCAGGTGCCGCCACCACTGCAGCCGCTAACAAACACGACAGCGGCCCGACACCCACCCATTGTCGCGACAACACCACCAAAGGTACTCAGCTCGGGCCAGCGCCAAAAGGTGTTCGACAGGTTTGGCCCCCAGCCACGAGCCGATGGATCATCTTCGTCTAGATGACGACTTGACTTCGACGCCTTATTTTATAATTAGGATTATTACGCGCAAAATTCCAGTAGTTCTGGTTCGACGACGAACCAAAAGACATTCAAGCCGCCGGAACCACGTGACCAACGATGGTACACTTACAACTCTCCAACCGACGTGTATACTGCCTTGTCAAAATCTCAAAAGCATCGTCACCAATGGATAGATTGCATGGCTCGACGACAGACAGCCCACGCTTCTTCGGCTCCCAAGTGGCAGCCGAAAGAAGTAGTAGAGAGTGGTGATGACCGACAATCCCCAGCAATCATGATTGAATTACTTCAAGGCAAGAAGGCCACTGATCGTGACATCGAAACTGCATTCGACGAGTCTGAGAAGCGAATCAAACTCCTTCTTCGACCAAGGGAAATGAAAGCTCATTTTGAGCAGTTCAGAAAGGAATCGGAGAGTAAACTCCCCACATTGCCATCACCAAAGCCATTAATCAAGATACGACGAAATCTTTATCATTCTTTCGTTGGCGAAGCCTTAGAATACATGTTGAAATTTCATAAGACACATTCGACGAATGATTTATATGGCTTACCAAATGAGTGTCAATAAGCCCTCGACTTGGCCTTAACCTCCCAGATGCCGAGCAGATTATCCAGAAAACCACAGATCCGGCAATGAAGGCCAGATTTCAACACATACGCAAAGCTCGGGTACTTGGCTTTGAGGTCGATCCATACACTGATATAAACCCCGCCGAGCTTCATTTTTCTCTGCACGACCTTCAATATTTAAGGTACCATTTCGAATGGCAGTAGCGCTCTTTGGCCTTACAGTCGATGAGAACAAACGTGTGGCGCGACTAGATACGTATCTTGATACAATAAACGCTCAAATTGCTTATCAAGAGCAAACCCATAGAGCGGCACAAGTCCCAACGACAAGTGAGCATGAGGGTGGCACCAGTGATGCCTCGGCGCACACGGATGATTCGTAGCCCGTCCTTAAAATGACGGATGATCAAGTTGAGGATGGTAAGGCACAAGATACTTCGACCGATAACCTAGGAGCCGAGCATAACCCAATGGGTCATTCTGTCCTTGATAATAGAGAGATTAGCATGGTTTACGTTCTACCTGCCGAATTTCAGACAACTACTTCCCAACCAATGTCCCTGAATGACGATGTAGTTATCGAGGAGGCAACACAAGTTGATTTTGTCACTACCAAAAAAGATGGGCTAGAACTAACCAAGATAAGCTTACAGCAGCACTCGCCGTGTTGTTTCCTCGATCTCCCACCACCAATCTGCAGCATCTGAAGCCGTTATATGTTACGACTCATATCGAATGATATCCCATTTCCAAGGTTTTTGTCGATAATGGGGCAACCATCAACGTTATGCCCTTTTTTTTTCATGTGAGCCTTACGACAGTCAAATGACGAGTTCATCCTATCCGGAATTACCATGAGCAGCTTTGTGGGTGACAAATCCAGACGAAGGGGGTGCTTCCTCTGGAGGTGACCGTTGCCGGCCGCAACCACATGATTACATTCTTCATAGTGGACTCAAAGACCGAGTACAACGCATTGCTCAGCCGTGATTGGATTCATCAGACTGGCTACATTCCATCATCATTGTACCAAGTCCTTGTTTTCTGAGACTGAAAGTCGGTCGTAATCCATCCGGGCGACACCCAGCCATTTGAGGCTAACATGATTCAAGCCTGTTACGATGATAATCATTTCGGCTACATCACCTTTCAAGGCTTCAATGAGAAAGGGCGACTGACTCAGATTTCAGTACAGAAGGCCATCGAGGTTGCTGCCGATACTGTCTATCAGGATTCAGCGAGACTTGGATTGGCCAACTTACTCACTGATTCTGATGCCTGACGTCAGCCAAGAAAGGTGCAGGGCAGCGGTTTCATCAACCAGGGAACGACTGCTGGCCCATTGGTATGCTGTTTCCAAGCAACCAAACTTGGGATTCAACTTGATTGAGTTTTTGGCCGAATGAGAGAACGACCCAGCTCTATCGTTGGATAAAATTTAGGCTACACCGGCCAAACTTGAAGATAATCGACCGCAAGTCAAGGACCATTTGGAAAAAATAAATGTTGGGACGGTCGACGACGCACGACCTTTATTTATTAGTGTTTTGTTACCCCAAGCTATGAAAAACGAGCTTTGTAATTTAATCAAGGAATTTAAAGATGGTTTTGCTTGGAGTTACCATGAGATGCCTGATTTAGATAGAACGCTCGTTGAACATGAGTTGCGCATCAAGCCTGGATGCAAATCGTTTTGTCAACCACCTCGACAATTCTCAATCGAAGTACAACTCAGCATAAAAGACAAGATTGTTCGACTTTTAAATGCCGGTTTCATTCGGACAGATCGATATGTCGAATGGTTGGTGAATATAGTCCCAGTTCTAAAGTGAAATGATGCCTTGCGAATTTGTATCGATTTTCAGAATATAAATCTGGCAACTCCCAAAGATGAATATACAATGCCGATTTTGAATCTATTAATCGACGCAGCAGCAAGTCACGCAATTTTATCCTTTATGGATGGATATGCTAGTTATAACCAGATTTTTATCGCCGAGGCCGATGTTCACAAAACTACTTTTCGATGCCCGGGGGCACTCGACACATATGAGTGGGTTGTTATGCCATTTGGCCTAAAGAATGCAGCGCCACGTACCAATGAGTGATGAATGCTATTTTTCATGATCTAATTGGGACTCCAGTCGAAGTATACATTGACGACGTTGTAGTAAGTCAAAACATCGGCAAACACACTTGGAGGATCTTCGCCAAGCTTTTTTACGCATGCGTCGGCATAACCTCAAATTGAACTCTGCTAAGTATGCCTTCGGCGTATCTGCTGACAATTTCTTAGGATTCTTAGTACATCACTAGGGTATTGAAGTCGACGAGAACAAGGCTCGTGCGATCAATAACGCACAACCACCAGCGACAAAGAAACAAGTACAATCGTTGCTCGGTAAGATCAACTTCCTCTGTTGATTCATTGCAAATTCGACAGGGAAAATGCGAGGTTTTTCCACACTACTCAAACTCAAGGACTTCGACAAGTTTGAGTGGCGTGTTGAGCATCACGAGGCCTTCACACAGACCAAGGTGGCTCTTTTGACCTTACCTGTCCTTGTTTCGCCTCGACGAGGCCGACCTCTTAAGTTGTATATCCCAGTTGCCGAAGAGTCCATTGGTTGTCTTTTAGCACAAGACAATGACGCTAGGCGCGAGCAGGCTATCTTTTACCTTAGCCGCAACCTTAATGCTCCTAAGGTCAACTATTTGACCGTCAAGAAACTCTATTTAGCTTTGTTTGTCGTTGCGTCTAAGCTCAGGCATTACATGCTCTCATCCGTCACTCAAGTCATCGCTCAGACCGACGTCATCCGCTATATGCTCACTTGGTCGATTGTTAAAGGCCAAATTGGGAAGTGGACAATGGCGTTGTCTGAATTCAGTTTGCAATACGTACCTCAGAAGGCTGTCAAGGGCCAGACACTGGCCGATTTCTTGGCTCAACACCCGTCTCCATATGACTTTGGGAGCAATGATGTCGAAATCGGCACAGTAGAAACCCGAGATAATTATTGGACAATGTACTTTGATGGTTCGAGCACTTTCGTTTCGGCTGGGGTTGGCATAATCATTTAGTTTCTTGAGCACCGTTGGTGGTACTTTTCTCTAAAGTTGGACTTTGACTGTTCGAACAACTAAGCTGAGTATGAGGCCCTCATCATCGGCCTCCGTATCCTTCACGACTTATGGGCACCTAGCGTCATTGTCCTAGGTGACTCCGAACTTGTGATTAACCAACTCAATGGCACTTTTCGTTGCATGAGTTGTACTTTGGCTCCTTATCACATAGTCGTCAGCTATTTAGCCGAGTCATTTGGTGACATCACATTCATGCACGTTTCTCGGGTCCATAATATTGATGCAGACGAGTTGGCCCAAATAGCCTCCGGTGCGCAACTCATGGGGGGCAAGATAAGCCTGGAGATACCCATAATACGACAAGCATACCCGGCCCTGGTTAATCAACAAGTGCTCGAACAAGATCATGTGATCCGAACGCGAGTCGTGTCCTTACCTTCATTGTTAGAACGAGAAGATCTTGTCGATGTTTGCGTAGTCGAGGCATTGCCAGATGATTGGAGAATGACGATCATGCGATATCTCGACAACCCTAACGGAAAACACGACCGTAAGACAAAGATGCATGCCACAAATTACGTGTTGTACCAAAATGTGTTGTATAGGAAGGGCGAGGATGGCCTGTTATTGTTGTGTCTCGACCCTGAAGAGGCTGCCCAGGCAATGGCCAAAGTCTATGAAGGGATATGTAGGGCTCATCAATCCGGTCAAAAGATGAGATGGCTGCTTCGCCAACACGACTTTTTTTTGCCAAGCATTTTAAAAGATTGTATCAAGTTCGCACGAGGATGTGTACAGTGCCAGATCCATGGCCCAATACAGAGAGTTCCGGCCGAAACGTTGCATTCAGTCACCAAACCATGGCCATTTAGAGGATATGCCATAGATATAATTGGCAAAATTACATCGTTTTCCAGATCGGCAAAGCATGCTTGGATACTTGTCGTGACAGATTACTTCACCAAATGGGTCGAAGCAAAATCATATGCCGAATTGCATCTAAGGAAGTTTGTGATTTCGTCGAGGAAATAATGTGACCCGATTCGGCGTACCAGATATAATTATAACGGATAATGGTACGATTTTCACATCCGACCGGTTTAAGGAATATACGGCGAATCTTAAAATTCGACTAGAGCAGTCTACGCTGTATTACCCACAAGCAAACGGATAGGCCGAAGCAAACAATAAGGTTTTGATCAGCATCCTTGAAAAAATGGTGAGAAAAATGCCTGGTATGTGGCATTTAAAGTTAAATGAATCGCTCTGGGCCTATCGAACCTCACCACGATCAGCCACTGAGACGACTCCATATGCGTTGACCTATGGACATGATGCCATGTTGCCAGTCGATTTAAGCATAAATTCATTGAGAATGATTGAACATAGTCGTTTGTTCAGTGCTGAGTACAGTCAAGCCATAAGACAGGAGTTAGAGGACTTATAAGGAGGTCGTCTTGATGCTTACAACTTATTGGTAGCACAAAAGAAGATTGCCGAGTGAGCGTACAATCAGCAAGTTAAACAAAAGACGTTCGGCGAAGGAAAGTTGGTTTGGCAAACAGTGCTGCCAGTAGGAATTAGAGACCGTAGGTTCGGCAAATGGTCGCCAAATTGGGAAGGGTCGTTTGTTATTCATAAAGTCCTCAGCAATGGGGCATATCATTTCAAGGATCAGACTGGCTTAGTTCACAAATTGCCAATTAATGGAATTTTTTTAAAGAAATACTACCCAACAAACTGGGAAATGCAGGAATAAAAGTATTTCATTAAAGTGGCAAAAGTTTACAGAAAAGATTACAGCACAAAAAGTTATAATCCTAGGGGGTCGAAGGGAGATGAGTCTCAAGAGCAGCTTTAAGCTCCAGCCACCTTACTTCACCCAGTGTAACTTCGGCTTAGCGCATTCTCTTCTCCAACTTCATCTGCTCAACCTATTGCGTGTAGGCTATAAACTCCGTTAACTTAGCGTTGTTCGACTCTAATTTTTCCTCGAGAGCGGATGCAACGACTAATCTTTGACGTTGGATTCCTGCGATTTGCTCTGTTGCTTTATTGCCTCGACATTCGGTCGAAGAGCCTCCTGGGTAACCGTTGTAGCCTTCAGGTCATCCTCTGCTCGAACAGCCCTCTCAAAAGTTGGAAAATATTCTCGAGTTTTCTCCAAGATAGAGGATAATTGAACAATGGATTCATTGTTCAATCGACCCTCTTCTACAAGGGTGTTCAGGAACTCATCGACGAAATCGAGGCCGTTGCGCTCTAGGATCTGAGGAGCCGAAAAAGACAGGAATTCCTGCAGCTTAACAAGAATAGTGGATTCGGCCGCGATAGAAGAGGGCTGGGCCGAAGAAGCAGAATGACCTGCTGTGCTGGAAGCGCTGGTGAGTAAGGTGTCAAGCTCGACCTCCCAGGCAGGCTGCACCAAAAGGGACTTGTCAGAACAAAGTTAACATAGGAGGAGTTGGAAAAGCAGCAAAGGAACTTACGTGATCCGAAGTAACTTCCTGAGGGGCCTGAGGAGGGATCACAAAGCCATCACCTTGCGGATAGACCGGTGATTCCACCGACGATTTAGGCTCGGTAGAAAGCTTTTTCCCCTTATCCACCATAGGAGGGTCGACCGGGATATCCTCAGCTGCTGGAGGAGGATTTAGGGAAGGTGGTCGAGCACGGCTCGTTAATGGAATCTCGTCGATCTCATCACCCTAAGACAAAGGTTATTAATACTAGAAAGATCAAAATGAACATTAGAAGAATTACCAACAGCAGAGTTATACCTCTTCCTCTTCCAGGATGACTTGTGATTATTTTAGATGCTTGGGGGGGAGATTTTGCGATCGAATGAGACGCCTTCTCTAAGATTGGGGTAGCAGACGACCCCTAGAATATAGGAGCCTCGACCCGTGGAGCAGTCGTCGGCTCGACCATGACCTGATAAACAAGTCGAATGGTGAGTGAAGGCCCGGCAGAGTGGATCCTAATTCCCTGAGTGGCTGAGGTCAGCCGCTTCGTCGTTGGAGCTTGGGCGACAGAAGTAGAAGGAGTGACAGTGGAAGTAGTTGCTCCTGTCGACTGGCTAGAGGTGACACGAATCTCCCGCTTCATTTTCTTAGCCAATTTCTTAACGCATGTTTGAGGTTGGGGAGTTTTTTCTGTTGTCCCTGCTTCTTGACGAGGCTGTTTGTTCGACGGTGCCAATTCGGCAACAGCAGCACAGGGAGATTCACTAGTCGCCTAAAACCCCGGGTGTGGCTGCTTCCTCTGCAAGGCCGCGGCAATGATCGCAGCCTTTTTGGAGGGGAGGATAGTTTTCTTTTGGGCCGCGGCAATAATAGTGGCATATGCTGGCCTTGGCACACGACCGCCTAAATAAATAAAGGCAGGTTAGACAGTTGTGTTTTAAGTAATCAAAAGAGTTGAGAAATATACTTTCGGTCGTTTCTTTGAGGTGGAGGGTAGAAGTCCTCTTGGGTCTGTCGCCAAAAATCTTGATGACGACGTCTTCGACTGATGCACCGAAGAAGTCCTTGGTGAATCCCTCCCACCAATCACCAAAAGTGTCGATGCAGAGGGTTTTAGGGACGGCTAGTCGAAAAAGGAGCTTGATGCACCGCTTTTGAAAGTCCTTCTCGGCGTCCCTATACTCTTTGTCAAGGGAGCCGGAGAGGCGTCCTCGGCTTAGGAGCGAGCAAGAATAAAGGAGGGGCACTAGAGAGCCCTGGACGAAATAGAGCTGCCGAGCAGTAAAGTGGGGGTAGTAGACTTGGGGCAGTAAAGTGCCGAGCAGTAAAGTGGGCGGAGGACGGCATCATCATCCTCACTCCACGATGATGTCGGGAGCTGGACCGACTTGGGGTATTCTAGACGACGGCAGACCAGCAATTCGTAGTCAGAGAGGGCGTCGAGACCGAAGAAATGTTAGAAAACTTCTTCGGCCCTGTGAGGAGGCGATGGTCGAGAAGCCAGCTGAAGGCCGAGGGCGTAGGAAGGAGAGAAGTAGACGTTCTCTGACCGAAGTGTGGAGAAATAAACCTGCAGACAGAGCTGGAACACCAGAGGGGTCTATTCTGGTGCGGGTCAACCTTGTGAAGGGTTACCTCAGCCAGGCAGCAAAACAGGTTGGCGAGAATGGTCGGGCTGAGTGTTATGATGCGACCGCTTGCCAAGGCCTCGGCCACTGGCATATTCTTGACCAAAAACTTGTTGGACTTGGTACATCAAATGAATTTGTTGTACCAGTAGAAAAAGAAGGCTTCGTGTTCTCCCTTCCGATGGGTGTCCTCCCCTCGACTAGCAAAGTGGTAGATAAGGGTGTTGTAGTTGAAAGAGTTCTTGTGTCGTTTCTGGACTTCTTTTTTTGAAGTTTCTTTTTTTTCCTCTTTTAGGGATTCGACGGCCTGGATGTCGAAGAGCGCCTTCAAGTCTAGTTTCGACGGATGCCCAAAAAGGGTAGTGTCGATCGGAATACCAGAAGGGGAGGTCCCCAAGATGGCGGTGACATCAAGAACGGTGGGGCTGGCAGGGTTGAATGGGAGAACCATGGTGTTGGTGGCCGAGCACCAAAGACTCAAGGTTGCCATAAGTAGCTCTTTGTCCATGGTGATTTCCATGGATAAAAGTCTGATGGTATCATAGATGCTAAGAGCCTTCCATTGCTCATCGAAGAGCTTCTCTATTTGGGCAACCCAGACTGCCCAGGTTGTTGTGGTTGAAGGCCAGGAGCCTTGGGGCTTGGCCGAATCCCATTTCGACCACTCAAACCCTTGCAGCAAGGGCAATAGGCAATGGTCCTTACAGAGGTTGATGATGGATGGAGGGACTGCATCCCTGAAGAGTGGTTCGAGAATTTGGTGGGTGACACTCATGTCGCTCTCGAAGCGCATGATTTTGATGAAGAATCAGTCAATGATATTCTTGCACTTGTTGCATTCTTCTGAAATTTGGGAAATGAATGAGGCCATTAGAGAAGTTTTTAAAGTTTTTGGGTGGAAATTTGAAGGGTTGTTGTAGAAAGCTTAAAAGAGTTCTTGGATTATTTGAAGAACTTGGAGAGGGTTTTGAGGAGTAAAAGCAAGAAAAGGATTGAGAGTTCTGGAAGCGTAAGAGTGCAAGTGAGGGAAAGTTTGGGAATTTATAGGTGTTTTGGTGGGAATACCAGGCATTTGATTTTCAAAATTGAGATAGAATCGACCAGGAAAAGCGCCAATCATTATGAATATTTGAGGGAATCTAGGTGAAAAGACCAAACGTCTTGCAAATTAAAAATGCAAGATTGTGTGTGGCGGCGAGCAATAATGGAGAAACGTTTCAATAGCTGCGCATTTCAAGAAACATCATTAGGGCTGGTAAGAATACTAAGGTGTTGCCACGTGGCTGGGATTTAATGAGGATAAAGACCAACAATTATGCTTTGTAAATACGCATGATCGAGTGTTTCGAGGTAAAGAAAATGGTTTCGCTTTTTCAAGGTCGACGACCTCAGAAGCGAGGGGGTAATGTTTGGGCCCAAAATGATGGTTTGGGCCGTGCGAGAAGTATTTCTCGGCCTAGAGGCTTAGTTGGAAAGGTGCTATGGGATATTCAGTTGGTGGGCCGACTAAATTGGGTCGGCCAAGTCCCGTTAGGAAAATGAGTCATCCAGATGGGGGCAAAGCAAGCAAAGTCCATTCGTGAAACGGACAAAGAGTCCCAGTGCAATAGGGAGTCTCGGCAAGTCTAGGATGCAGAGGTGAGTAAGAGCATGGCCGGAAAAGGGGTTGGGTTCAAAGTCTTAATAGAGGAATGAGTGGCCGAGATAAAGTTTGATTGGGGTAGAAAGTCCTAGTCCGAGTAAAGTTATGATTCGGGCGAAGTAGGTTCAACTACTATAAATACAGAAGCAATGGCAATGGGAAAATGACCTCCAACTCAACACACAAATCTGCCCTCTGCAAATTCTCGCTATACGCAAAACCTCTCAACACTTTTGAGATTTTTATTTTATTTTTTTCGCCTTCACATCTTCAGTTTGGATAAACAGCACTGTGAAAGGTACCGGTGGTATTTTCAGTTTGGATAAACAACACTACCACCGTAGAATCAGCTGACCTCGAAGCACCTTCAGCTTGGATAAATAACATTGCGTCGAGGCTGACTGATTATCTATCCAAGTCTCAATCAAGAAGGTTTTTCGAATCTTTTTTGGCAGAGGTCATCTCGTTAGCCTTCTTGGCAAAGTGAAGTGTTACCAGGTTACTACATTCGGCACATTGAAAGCCGAATTTGATATTGAACTTTGTAATTGGTAGCCTTGTGTTCAGGCTTGAGGACCCAAAGGCCGAGACGTGTTCCTTTCTCGGTCGCAGTCGCAGGACACAGGAGTCAGCCGCCTGCATCAACTCAGCACATCAGCATTTTTATTCCCCGGTCGAGCTCGCCCGACGAGTTGGCACGCCCCGCACATATTTGAATGACATAGTTAGCTTGTTAATTACTCAGCTTGCTCATCGTGTAGGCAGGTAGTTTTTAGAGTCAACAAAAACCCACCATAACCCACTTCCCCAAATCACAAAAATCATCCACTCTATCAAAATCAAAACCCTAAGATCCCACCAAAAAAAAACAACCCACCAATTAAAAAAAAATCACAGATTTGCAACCATTCCATTTCGAACTAAATCACATATTTGCAACCAATTTAAAAAACAATAAGAGAGAGAGATGTGAAAGGACCTTCGGAATTGAGGAAACAGCGAGGAATTCCGGCAGAGGTTGGAGCGGAGGAGGAGCAGATGGGTGGGTAGTGGCTGTTTTCTTCCTTCATCTTTGTCTTCGTCTAACGGAGTGGGAGAAAAGAGCGAGAAGGAGTGAGAGAGAGGGTGAGATGAGCGAGAAGGAAGAGAGAGACCGATCAAGTGGCTGTTGTCTAGACTCTTTTCTTCAATTGCACCATTTTTCTGTCCAATTAGAAAGAGTAAACAACGCCTATTTTCTTCAATTGCACGGCCAAAATTTAAGGGCGTGAAATTTGGACATTTTAATGGAGTCTAATTGATTTGTAGAGATTTTATGTAAAATTTTGATTCAATTCCCTCAAAATCTCTTGGGGAGAGGTGAGATTTGTGGATGCTTAAAATAAACTACAAAATCTCTTCAATTTCCTCTAATTCCTCAACTTTTTCAAATTCTTTGAAATCAAATTATAATTGAATACACTTGGAATGTTATAAAAAGACTTGGCAATTCTTGACACGACCCGATAACCCGACACGAAATTAACAGGTGTTCGGATAGACACGATAACGAATCGGGTCATTATCGGGTAACCCGATAAGCACCTGTTAAGATAACGGGTTGATTCGGATATACACGTGGGTAACACGATACACGATAAGCAGAATATTAATTTTATAATTTTATAACCCTAAAAATTCTATAATAATTATATATATATATATATATTAATTTAACAATTTTATACCCCTAAAAACTATAATATATATATATATATATATATATATTAAATTAACTATAATAATTATAATAATTATATATACTACAATAATTATACTCCCAAAATATTAACTATCTATAATAATTATATATATATATATATATTAATTTTGAATTAAATTTTATAAAAACTATAATAATTATTAATTAATAATATGTATCGATAATCCATTGATTTGATTCCATTTCATTCTCAGTGCCACCCTTTTTGAAGAAAAAAGGGAGGCAAAATGAAAATAAAAATGATAAGACAAGTTGAAAAGGAAACAAAAAAGAGAGGGAATTAGGGAAAGATGAGTAGGCTACCATAGAGAAAAGTGAAAATTATAAGAAAAGTTGAAAAGGAAACAAAAAAGAGAGGGAAAAATGAAAATTAATAGAAGTAGTGAGAAATTTTATTTGTTTTAAGTTATTAACTTTTTATCACACATATGACATATCCCACTATTTTTATAATGACACGTGACGTGATGTACTACTCCGTGTACCGGTTAATTATACGTACAAAATAAATAGATTTAAATCTACTTAATATATATATATATACACACACACACCATTGAACTTGATGGGATGCGAATTCTCCGAAACTAATTTCAACGATCCCAACTGTTAAACTTGTTTGTATATGCTTCGAGATCACATCAACAAAAAATTGCAAAAAATAAATATTCAGATATCAAGTAATGGGACAAAGCTTTTCGACGGTTATAAACGAAAAATCACGATTTAACGGTTATTTTAACTCCGATTTTGATGATTTTTTACAGCTATACTCCTTGACCCTAAATGAATACAATGAATGAATTCGATCTTCAATTTAAAATATTTACACAAGTGGATACCACAAAATGTTATGTTATACTTAATGAAAGTATAAATAAACTCTTAAGTGTTAGTGAATCTATCGTTTTAATGGGATACGAATTCTCCGAAACTAATTTCAACGATCCCAACTATCAAACTTATTTGTATAAGCTTCGAGATCACATCAACAAAAAATCACAAAAAACAAACATTCAGAGATCAAGTAACGGGACAAAGCTTTTCAACGGTTATAAATGAAAAATCACGATTTAACGGTTATTTTGAATCCGATTTTGATGATTTTTTACAGCCACACTCCTTGACCCTATATGAATATAATGAATCAATTCGATCTTCAATTTAAAATATTTACACAAGTGGATACCACAAAATCTTATATTATACTTAATGAAAGTATAAATAAACTCTAAGTGTTAGTGAATCTATCGTTTTAATGGGATATGAATTCTCCGAAACTAATTTCAACGATCCCAATCGTCAAACTTGTTTGTATATGCTTTGAGATCACATCAGCAAAAAATCACAAAAAAAAAAAACATTCAGATATCAAGTAACAGGACAAAGCTTTTCAACGGTTATAAACAAAAAATCACGATTTAACGGTTATTTTAACTCCGATTTTGATGATTTTTTTATAGCTACACTCCTTGACCCTATATGAATACAATGAATGAATTCGATATTCAATTTAAAATATTTACACAAGTGGATACCACAAAATCTTATATAATAATTAATGAAAGTATAAATAAACTCTAAGTGTTAGTCTATCGTTTTAATGAGATACGAATTCTCCGAAACTAATTACAACGATCTCAACTGTCAAACTTGTTTGTATATGCTTCGAGATCACATCAGCAAAAAATCACAAAAAATAAACATTCAGAGATCAAGTAATGGGACAAAGTTTTTTGACAGTTATGTGGCAATGTGTGGTATGTGCAAATTTTAAAAAATATAAATATTTTTCTTAACGGGTCATAACGGGTCGGGTCAATTTACCCGTTGGGTAAAGTGACCCGACCTGTTAAGGAGCCGTTAAGATAAGGGGTGTGACACGACACGACTCGTTAAGATAACAGGTGTTACACGAACACGATAAACACGACCCATTTGCCAGGCCTAGTTATAAACTTCTTTAAAATCTTAATTGAATACAATTGAATTTCTAAGGATTTTAATAAACTAACTTAAAATCCTGATTAAATACACATTGAATTTCAGAGAATCACTTAAATTCCTGATTGAATACCTCATGATTCATTAAAAGAATTAAATCCCTCGAAATCCCAATTGAATACACACCCCTTAAAATTATATGAAGCATGTATGTATTATAACGTCAACGACCACACTGTGGGGTTGAGACAGTTATATTTTTCAAAAAAAAACAAACTACAAAATTGACTAAAAATGTGACTTTACTCTGTTCAAATTCAATTATTTTTTTTTCATAAAACCCACAATAATATATTTTTCTAACAAAAATCTGATTCGAACTACAATAATAAATTTAAAGCTACTTAATAAATATACATATCATTCAATTTCTTAAATGTTATACGTACAAAATAAAAAAAAATTAAAGCTACTTAATAAATATATAAATAAATAAATATATATATATATACACACACACCATTCAACCTGATGGAATACACATTCTACGAAACTAGTTTCAACGATTCAAGCGTCAAACTTGTTTGTATATACTTCGAGATTGTATACGCTAAAAATCCTAAAATACAAATATTCAGAGATCAAGTAATAGGACAAAACTTTTCGAAAGTTATAAACGAAAAATCACGATTTAAAGGTTATTTAAACCCCGATTTTGATGATTTTTTTTTACAGCTACACTCTTTGACCTTATATGAATACAATGAATGAATTCGATCTTCAATTTAAAATATTTACACTAGCAGATACCACAAAATCTTATGTTATACTTAATGAAAGCATAAATAAACTCTAACTGTTAATGAATCTATTGTTTTGATGGGATACTCATTCTTCGAAACTAGTTTCAATGATCCAACCGTCAAGCTTGTTTGTATATACTTCGAGATCTCATACGCCAAAAATCTTCAAAAACAAATATTCAGATATCAAGTAGTGCGACAAAATTATTCGATGGTTATAAACGAAAAATCACGACACTTTTCAACGATTATAAACAAAAAATCATGATTTAACGATTATTTTAACTCTGATTTTGATGATTTTTTTAACAGCTACACTCCTTGACCCTATATGAATATAATGAATGAACTCAATCTTCAATTTAAAATATTTACATTAGTGAATACCACAAAATCTTATGTTATACTTAATGAAAGTATGAATAAACTCTTAAGTATTAATGAATCTATTGTTTTGATTGGGCACACATTCTACGAAACTATTGTCAACGATCCAATTGTCAAACATGTTTGTATATATTTCGAGATTGCATACGCAAAAAATTGCAAAAAATAAATATTCAAAGATCAAGTAACAGGACAATATTTTTCAACGGTTATAAACGAAAAATCACGATTTAACGGTTATTTTAACTCTAATTTTGATGATTTTTTAACAGATACACTCCTTGACCCTATATGAATACAATGCATAAACTCGATCTTCAATTTAAAATATTTACACTAGTGTTAGTAAATCTATCGTTACGATGGGATACGCATCTTACGAAACTATTTTCAACGATCCAATGGTCAAACTTGTTTGTATATGCTTCGAGATCGCATACGCCAAAAATCACAAAAAATAAATATTCAAAGATCAAGTAACGGGACAAAACTTTTGGACGGTTATAAACGAAAAATCACTATTTAATGGTTATTTTAACTCCGATTTTGATGATTTTTTACAGCTACATGACTTGACCCTATATGAATACATTGAATGAACTCGATCTTGAATTTAAAATATTTACACTAGTGAATACCACAAAATCTTATGAAGTATGAATAAACTCTTGTTAGTGAATCTATTGTTTTGATGGAATACACATTCTACAAAACTGCTTTCAACGATCAACCGTCAAACATGTTTGTATATACTTCGAGATTGCATACGCCAAAAATCGCAAAAAACAAACATTTAGTGATCAAGTAATGGGACAAAAAAATTCAACGGTTATCAACGAAAAATCACAATTTAACGATTATTTTGACTCCGATTTTGATGATTTTTTACAGCTACATTCCTTGACCCTATATGAATACAACGAATGAACTCAATCATCAATGTAAAATATTTACACTAATGGATACCACAAAATCTTATGTTATACTTAATAAAAGTATGAATAAACTCTTTTAGCGAATCTATTGTTTTGATGGGATACGCATTCTACGAAACTAGTTTCAACGATCTAACCGTCAAACATGTTTGTATATACTTCAAGATCGTATACGTAAAAAATTGTAAAAAAATAAAGATTTAGAGATCAAGTAACGGGACAAAACTTTTCGACGGTTATAAATGAAAAATCACGATTTAATGATTATTTTAGCTTTGATTTTGATGATATTTTATAGCTACACTTCTTGACCATATATGAATACAATGAATGAACTCAATCTTCAATTTAAAATATTTATACTAGTGGATACCACAAAATCTTATGTTATACTTAATGAAATTATGAATAAACTCTTTAAGTGTTAGTGAATCTATTGTTTTCATGGGATACACATTCTACGAAACTAGTTTCAACAATCCAACCGTCAAACATGTTTGTATATACTTCGAGATCGCATATGCTAAAAATCGCAAAAGAGAAACATTCAGAGATCAAATAACTGGACAAAACGTTTCGACGGTTATCAACAAAAAATCAAGATTTAACAGTTATTTTAACTCCGATTTTGATAATTTTTTTATAGCTACACTCCTTGACCCTTGATGCGGTTTAAAACAACACTCAAACTTATAGCTACACTCCTTGACCCTTGATGCGGTTTAAAACAACACTCAAACTTAAACCCTATTTTTGACAATTGTAGTAAAAATGTAAGTAGGGATCGTTCTAGGCCGGGAATTAGTTAGGGATGCTAATCAACACAAATTAAACTTTAAAACAGAAAACTAGACTCTAAAACAGAAAACTAAACTCTAATAACTCAAAACAAGCTAGAATGACTCAAAACAGCACTAAACAAAAAAATTGACTCAAAACAGAAACTAGAAAGTGATTTGGATGAAAATTGACTCAAAAGACTTACTAGAAACAAGTTAAAATAGATTCTAACTCAATTGACACAACTTAAATATGGGGATTTGTTTTGCACGGAAATTAAAACTAAAACTAAGTAACTTGCTGAATGTAAACAAAGACACAAAATTAGACTAAATCGAGGGATAAAAGGCTAGCTAGAGGGTTCTTCTCCACACATGACACACTTGCACACAAATCAATTTCTAGTTGTTTTTCCAACAAACCATGAATCTCAACACCCCAAATTAACCGTGAACAGCACTAATTAACCCTTAAGTTTTCCTTAAGTTATTGAATTGGATGGAATACGCATCGGCAACCAAATTATTCTTCAAAAGTTTCCTACATGAACAACATAATAGAGATACAATCAAAGATCATTAAGCTTTGTGAGAACTATAAGCATTGACAAGGCATTCGTAACTATGAACAGCATGATACTCCTGCCAGGAATCTACTTAACACGATTGTGACTAGCAACCTCCACTACTTAGGAATATAAGTTCGTAACTATTAGGTGAAACTCCCTTATATTCTAGCATCAAATTCATGCATGCAAACTAGGTATGCATCCTTAATCAACATACAAGAATAAGTTTTGAATCAAACAGTTAAGTAAATTGCATTCACGATTTATGAAATCACCACTGGAAGTAATCAATTCATATTGCAAGTATGTTCATGGTTTTGAATTTCCCCTTAGCGAAAACGAGTTTAGCTCCTCATGTTTGCAAAACAAAGATTAATAAACTTAAACATTGAAAAAGAAAAGATGGATTACACCTAAGAATGTTCCAGCAATCCAAACTTGAATAGCAAGCACGTCCAAAGGTCCTCCTTCTTCTCCTTTGCTGCCGCACAAGGGTTGGGTGAAGGTTTTGGGTGTGAATTGTATGGAAGAATGGCTGAGAATATGAATGGTAGTGAATGGGTATGTGCGACAGAAAGAAATTTTGTGTTTATAAGGTTAAAGGCACAGGATAGGTATAGAAAATGATCAATACTTAGCTATTTTGTCCTATAATAAAAAAAAGAATAAGTAAAGAATCAGAGATTAATGAGAAATAAGAAAGGAAGGTGTGGCAAAGAATAGGCAAGTGAATAAATGTCATAATTCAAGAGGAAAAGTGTAAGGGATATGTGGCAGGATCTTTAGAGAAAGGGAAATTGGTTTATGGTAGAAAATAGGAAAGGGAATGGTCTCCCTTGTGCGGCAAGGAAGGGGAAAGGTCTAAGGACGTGCGGCAAGCTTTAGGGAAGGTTCTAGGACTTCTAGAACAATGTAATTAAGTGTCCTAAAATATTTACAATACCCCTTTATAGCTGGAACTTAGGTGAATTAGGATTAGGAAAGGTTTAGGCCAAATAAGGAAACTTTGGCTAGCATTCCTTCTTTCTTGCTGAGTTCTTTGACTTCATTTGTCTTGAATTTGTTTTCTACTCTTTGCTCATTCCTAGCCTCCTTTGGTCTTCAATTTCATCCATCCCCCTTGCTCTAAGCATAAGTTATCCAATCCAAGCCCAAAATTGCTCCAAAATGCACTTTCTTGCCACCTTAGCTCTTTAGACCTACAAACACACGAAAATAACTCAAAATACTAAAATAACTAAGAACTAACAACATAAATGCAAAAAAAACAAGCTAACTAAGTCACATAAATATGCTCTTATCAACCCTATATGACTACAGTGAATGAACTTGATCTTCAATTTAAAATATTTATACTAGTGGATACCACAAAATCTTATGTCACATCCCGGGCCCAACCTTCGCCGTAGCACGATATTATCCGCTTTGGGCCCCGACCACGCCCTCACAGTTTTATTTTTTGGAACTCACACGAGAACTTCCCAGTGGGTCACCCATCATGGGAGTGCTCTCGCGCGCTACTAGCTTAACTTCGGAGTTCTGATGAACTCTGAAACCAGTGAGCTCCCAAAAGCCTTAGTGTTAATTGGAGATGGAAATGTACATATAAGGCTTATAGGATCCTCACCTCTGGGCGATGTGGGATCTTACATCCACCTCTTTAAGGGGCTCGACGTCCTTGCGGCACACTTCCGGCCAAGGAGTGGCTCTGATACCAAATTGTCACATCCTGGGCCCGACCTCCGCCGACGATATTGTCCGCTTTTGGCCCCGACCTCGCCCTCGCGGTTTTGTTTCTGGAAACTCACACGAGAACTTCCCAATGGGTCACCCATCATGGGAGTGCTCTCGTGCACTACTTGCTTAACCTCGGAGTTCCGATGAACTCCGAACCCAGTGAGCTCCTAAAAGGCCTCGTGCTAATTGGAGGTGGGAATGTACATATAAGGCTTATAAGATCTCACCCCTGGGCAATGTGGGATCTTACATCTTATGTTATACTTAATGAAAGTATGAATAAACTCTTAAGCATTAGTGAATCTATTGTTTTGATAGGATACGCATTCTATGAAACTAGTTTCAATGATCTAACCGTTAAACATGTTTGTATATACTTCGAGATTGCATACGCCAAAAATTGCAAAAAACAAATGTTCAGAGATAAAGTAACGGGACAAAACATTTCAACGGTTATAAACGAAAAATCACGATTTAATAATTATTTTAATTCCAATTTTGATGATTTTTTTACAGCTACACTCCTTGATCCTATATGAATACAATGAAGTGATTTGATCGTCAATTTAAAATATTTACACAAGTGAATACCACAAAATATGATGTCATGATGATCCATTAAAATTGAAGATTTTGTAAAAGGAATAACATGTAAGCTTTGAGTTCCATTGGAAAGGTTTAAACTTTTGAGAAAGGCTTCACAACCTTGAAAACAAAAACTCTTTCATTTTGCATATCCTTGCACATTTAATATTTTGTAATAGACTAGTAGTGTATGGATGTTTGTTTATTAGACTCTTATTTTCGAGTGTAGATGTAACTTCAACGACAAATGTGTTTTAATGTTTTGAAGTGATATTTATGTGGCAATGTGTGGTATGTGCAAATTTAAGAAAAAAAATATAATTTTTTTAACGGGTCATAACGTGTTGGGTCACATGTTAATGACCCATTAAGATAACGGATGTGACACGAAACGACCCATTAAGATAACAGGTGTAACATGAAAATGACACGAACACGACATACATGACCCGTTTGCCAGGCCTAGGTACACCTTTAAAATTTATTAATTTTTATTTAATTTCAATCTATTAAAAGATCATCTAATTTGATGATCATGTCCCTTTAATCTGTGATTTTACTCTCAATTAGCGTCCTTACAAAATCATCAAAATCGTAGTTGAAATCACCATTAAATCATGATTTTTCATTTCTAACCATCGAAATCCCGCTACCTAATCCTAAAAGTTTATGTTTGGTGATTCTTAACCTTTGTGATCTCAAAAGTATATACCAATAAGCTTGATGACTTGATCGTTCAAATTAGTTTCGTAAACTATGTATCCCATCAAAACAATAGATTTAACAAACACTTAGAGTTTATTCTATACTTCCATTAAGTGAAACCTAAAATTTTGTTATAATCACTAGTGTAAATATTTTAAATTTATGATTGGGTTCATTGTTTGTATTGACACAACCCGATCTAAATCGAGGCATGCTGGCCGTCACGTCAGGGTGACGTAGCTATGTGCGCAGTGTGGAAGTGACGGTGATATGAAAATATGAGTAAATAAAAACCAATTTAACTAATTTATACTAGGGACAAATATACAAGTGTGTGTGAAGGTGTTTAAGGTGGTAATACACATATCAGAGCATATATGTCCTAGGAGCAGTCCGGCATCAAATATTAATTATACAGAATTTGAAAAGAAGTCCCTACATATTTGCAAAGCTGTCAGAACCGCCATGAAGTCCTCGTGAGCCACCAATCCGAACGTCTACCTAGAACTTGGATGGGCACAAAACAGAAAATGTGAGTGGGTAAAAACAAAGTTTTGAAAACACATTTCACTTTTCAAATATAATAACCCCTCACCGTAAAACCTGTATAATTTTCCAAAAGGTAAATATATATATATATATATATATATGTATTTAGAATCATGCTCGATAATGAAGAAGACCAATTATATGCATGTCAAATATCTCCTAAACAAATATGTAAGCCAAGTGATGTGATGTAATGTAAAAGTAATGTGTTAGCCAGAGTCACCTAACGTGACATGTACGGCTGAATCTACAGCTCATAAATATGTATTTCTGTGCACGAGTTGGAACCACCTAACGTGGTCTATATGATAGGCTGGGTGTAAATAAAAACGATCAAGTGCTACGATCACGTGAAGGCTGTGCAAAGTATATCAAGTCACCTGCGAGGCGGAACCACCTAGTGTGGTCTGTATGATAGGCTGGCACCTGCCTTGGATCTAAGGTGAGCGTGTGGTGCGGCAGGTGAATGATCACGTGAAGGTTAGGCCCTAGCCACGAGTAGAGCACTAGCACCAGGGTGCAGGATATTGAGCACTAATTGCTTCAAACGTAATCATACTCACCATAATCACTAACATTATGATGTACTCACCTGGAACTTACCTGGCCTCCGCAGCATCGATGAATAATATGCACATCTATACTAATGCATGTATTAACATGTAATGCGATTGACATGGCATATAAAACATAAATCCGTTTAAAACATTTTTGGGAAAAATGGAAAGCATATATATACGCATATATAGAAAACCAAAAGTCCACTCACTGATATGTAGCTGGGTCGTAACCCCCGAGTCTCACCTGGCCGCGTTCGTCCTCGAGATACGTCTCACATATATGAGAAACCAATGATTTAACGTTAATTATAACGCACATATATGAAACCTAGGATTAATTTCTCATACATTTCTCAATTGGGGTGTTTGAATATACCAATGTGATCTACACAACACCACAAACACCCTTATATTTTTAAAATAATTTTCTGAGCCCCCACACACTGACCACGCTTGGCACGTGCCTGGCATGTTGGACGGAATCCCTAACGCTGTTAAGGAATATTCCGTTAAATATTAGAATATACCGTTATATATACCTGACACCATTAGGAATATTCCGTCAAAGTTTACAGAATACGCTTCATCTTTTCCAATGATTCGTCGGAATTCGGCGCCGGTTACCGCTGCATCACCGGTTTCTGGAAATATTTAAAACTTCAATAACTCTTTCATTTTTCCACCAAATCTCACAAATTTTATATCAAATTGAAGCCCTCAACAAGGTGAACAAATATTTACCTCTTAGAAATCCTAAAACAGATGAAACACGGTTGGAAAACTTCTTGGAATTCTGGCAAAACTTGCAACTTGAGGTACATGCCTATCCCGACGTACAAAATCTTCCAAAACTGTCCCAAATTCCTTATGGAGTTGTTTGAAGACTTCCTAAAGCCTTGGAACATCGTGAAACTCCCACGATCACGTCCAACTAGTTTATCTCCTCGCCGGAGTTTATGGAACTTCGGATTTCGAAGTCAAATCATCCAACAAAAGGTATCCCTAGATTCTAGAGCTCGAGAAGAGTAGGAATATGGAAGCATCAAGCTTGATCCATGTGGTTTTTAGTGTGTTTAAAGGTGTAATCGTACAGAATGTACGGACATGGAAAAATCGAGAAATTGAGAGAGAGTGAGAGAGAAAGGGTACCTGTGTGCACATCTGTGGGTATGCGTATATAAGGCCACGGATTGGCCAAAATAAAAGGACAAGGCCCTATTGGGCTATAGAGTTAAGGGCTTAACTAGTTGGTCCACCAATAAAATAAAATCCACCAAAACATTTTAATTGGGTCCAAAATTGAAGGAAGAAAGGTAATTGGTGGATAGGTTTTGATTTCACATTTTTAGCCCAATCATATTCTAATGTTCGTAACATTTTCATTATGAACCCAATTCGACCCTAATTCACGTCAATGTGCTCATGACGTCGAGCACGATTTAATTACGTCAGCGCTAAAAATAATTTAATTCTACATATGTATACCCACGTCACTAAGCCTCGAGGGAATTATCGTCATTTTACATTCTCGGGGATAAAATATATACAAATTTAGGATGGGTTGTCACGGTATTCTTCTTGAGTCGAGGACTGTGGTTGTAAAAAATCATCAAAATCGGAGAAGAAATTACAGTTAAATAGTGATTTCCAATTCTAAATGTCGAAGGATTTCATCCCATTACCTAATCATATATATTTTGGTTTTGGTGATTTTTGGCGTATACAATCTAGGAGCATGTACAAACAACTTCGACGGTTGGATTATTGAATTAGTTTTGTAGACTGTGTATCCCATCAAAACAATAAATTTAACAAACGCTACAAGCTTATTCTATACTTCCATTAAATAAAACGTAAGGTTTCGTGGTAACCACTAGTGTAAATGTTTTGAATTTATGATCGGGGTTCGTTCATTGTATTATTCTTGAGTCGAGGATTGTCGTTGTAAAAAATCATCAAAATCGGAGCTTAAATTACCATTAAATCGTGATTTTCTATTTTTAACCGTCAAAGAATTTTGGCTAGTTACCTAATCCTCGAAATTTTCTTTTTGGTGATTTTTGGTATCTATGATCTCGAAGTATATGCAAATAAATTTGATGCTTGGAACGAAGAAATTAGTTTCGTATACTGTGTATTCCATCAAAACAATAAATTCAACAAAAACTTAGAGTTTATTCTATACTTTCATTAAGTAGAACGTAAGCTTTTTGCGGTAACTAGTAGTGTAAATATTTTAAATTTATAATCGAGTTCATTCATTTTATTCTTCTAGGGTCGATGACTATAGTAGTAAAAAATCATCAAAATAGGAGTTGAAATCATCGTTCAATCCTTATTTTATGTTTTTAACTGTCGAAGGATTTCATCAATACCTAATTCCCGAATTTTTTTTAATGATTTTTGGTGTATGCAACCTTAGTATATATAAACAAGTTTGACGATTGGATTGTTAAATTAATTTTGCAGATTGCAAAAAGTATCAAAGGAATTGAATATGCCAAATTGTCCCTCATCTTTGGCTGATGAAATAGTACATTTTTTCCAGCAAAAAGTAAATCCTAAATTCTAAACCATAATTCATAAGTTTTACTTTTGCCTCACGAACCTTGAATTGTTCGTCATGCAAAAGATGCCATGTTACGTAGAAATTTTTTCCCTTAACGTGAAAACTTCACACAATGAAGAACACTTTTCCTGCCGAACGACATTCGTCGGATAAGGCGTCTGAAGGAACCAAAATGTTGACCATATTTGCCCGAAGAACGTTCATATTCCGTTGGGTAAAGTATGTTTGTTCGACGTATAGTATCAAGCCCAACCAATGATTGTTGTTCTACGATAACTAAGTCACAAGCTAAGTTTGGGACGATAAGTGAAACTTAGATACCACATGCATTCTTGGGTAGCTTGATGCATACAAATGTTTTTCCGCATGTATAGGATTGAAGTGTCGTTTCAGTCCTATGGTATCTGCAAAGTAATTATGTCTTATTTGAATTAAGCTAATTAACTTATTTTATATAATTATATTAGCTATCCTTATTAGACTAAATAGAGAGCATAGATCATAAATATTGACAGAACTCTCATATGTTTTGGTAAGAAAATACTTTGAATGTGTTAAACAGATTCTGAGTGAGTTCATATGCATATTATGTTCCTAAAAGATCTGCTCTGTGTTTCAAATCTTTCTACGGTTTCATCACAATCCCATATCTTGAGATTGTGTGCAAGATTTTCATCGTGGAGAAAGACAATGTAGCAACTTGTAAGTCCTAACAGTCTTGGAGGGTGTTCTTGGGTGCTAGGCTTAAGTTGCGTCATGATAGGAGTATATTTATACAACTTAGTTAGCTTGTTTCCTTGCATTTAGATTGTTAGTCCTTAGTTATTTTAGTATTTTAAGCTATTTTCGTGTGTTTGTAGGTCCAAATGACAAAGTATGCAAGAAAGTGCAATTTGGAGCATTTTGGAGCATTTTTGGGCATTGGATGGTTAGCTTATGCTTGGAGCCAAGTGGATGGATGAAATTGAAGATTAAGGGATCCTCTCCTTTCCTATTTTCTGACCCAAAAACACATCACACTCACTTATTTCACCTACAACATCCACTTATTCCACCTACAACATCCACTCACTTCACCTAAAATCCACACCCACTTCACCTACAACATCCACTTATTTCACCTACAACATCCACACTTACTTATTTCACCTACAACATCCACTTACTTCACCAATGGTGATTCATTTTCAAAATCTATAAACAGACTTCTCCATCACAAGACAAAGGACCAATTCACATCTACAACACATTCCATAAACAACACAATTTCTGCCGCAAGTTTCCTTCTTCCTCCATCCATTTCCATCCACATCTTTTCCTATCCATCCCCTACCACCCTTCCATACTCTCTCAACCTATCCAATCTCTGCCACATCCCCTAGACCATCCAAACACCACACCCACCTTGGTGCCGCATATTTGCAAGAAATGAGGAGGACTTGGAGTTGTGCTAACCATTCAAGACGTTGGATTGCTGGAGCGTTCTAGGTGTTTTCTACTTTTGTTTATCATGTTTAGATTCAATTATAGTTGTTTAATTGCAAATATGTGGAACTAAATTCGTTTTGGCTAGAGGTTGATTCAAACCCATGAACATATTTGTAATATGAATTGATTACCTTCAGTTGTGATTTCATGACTTGTGAATTCAATTTGCTTAACTGCTTGATTTATAACTTATTCTTGTATGTCGATTAAGGATGCATACTTAGTTTGCATGCATGAATTTGATGCTAGAATATAAGGGAGTTTCACCTATTCATTATGAACTTATATTCACAAGTAGTGGAGGTTGCTAGTCACAATCGCGTTAAGTGAATTCTTGGAAGAGTATCATGTTGTTCATAGTTACGAATGCCTCGTCAATGCTTATAGTTTTCACAAAGCTTAATGATCTTTGATTGTATCTCTATTTTGCTGTTCACGTAGAGGACTTTTGAACAATGTTTTGAATTGTTGTATGCGCTTTTCCGTCCAATTCAATAACTTAAGAAAAACTTGAAGGTTAAAAAAGTGATGTTCACGGTTAATCTGGGGTGTTGAGATTCATGGTATATTGAAAGAACAACTGAAAATTGGTTTGTATGCAAGTGTGTCATGTGTGGAGAAAAACCCTCTAGCCATCCATTCATCCATTGATTTACTCAAATCTGTCTTAAAATCTGTTTTACAAAGTTTACTTAGTTTTTGTTTAAATTTGTCAAAACCAAACCCCTCATTGTTAAGTTGTATTCTTTAGTTATAATCTGTACAATTTGATGTGTTTTGAGTATTTTGAGTTTTTGTAATCCCAAATTCGTTTAAATCCATCCCTAGTATCTGTTTTTATTCAATTTGCTAGTTTTGTGTTGTTTTGACCATTCTAGTGTGTTTTAAGTTATTATAGTTTAGCTTTCTGTTTTAGAGTTTTGTTTTGTGTTTTTGAGTCTTGTTTAATATTTTTAAGTCAGTTAGGTGCATTAGCAGTCCCTCCTAATCCCCAGTCTAGATGTTAGAAGTAGTGGTTTTACCCACTACGTAAGTTTAAGGTTAATTATGTAAGCAGTTTCAACTGCATGGTGAAATAAACCCTAGAATCTAGGGATCAGTTTTTCCTTCAGACTTAGTCTTTTACCACGTTTAGGTTTATGTTCAACGTGGACTGCATGTTTTTCATTCAGTTACTATGTAAGGCTTATATAAAGCCTGTTTGTTCTTCGTTTAATATTAACGTGATTTCTCATAGCTTGCAAAAGATCTCTGTTGATAAAACTCAGATTTAACATTTGGTATCAGAGCCCCAACCTGGGGTTTCTGATTAAAGCTTGAGAGAGACTAATTTTTGAGTGAAGATATACGAGAATATGGCAGGAGAAGGAAGTGGTTTTGTGCAAGCATCCATTCCGAAACTGGATGGGCATTATGACCATTGGGTGATGCTTATGGAAAATTTTCTACGTTCAAAGGAGTATTGGAGCATTGTAGAGCATGGAATCACTGCAGTAGCAGAAGGAGCCTCACTCGCGGAGGGGCAAAGGAAGGTGCTTGAGGATCAAAAGTTGAAAGATCTAAAGGCTAAGAATTATTTGTTTCAAGCAATTGATCGAGCTGTTTTGGAAACAATCTTAAACAAAGATACGACTAAGGAGATTTGGGATTCGTTGAAGCAAAAGTATCAAGGGACTGCTCGTGTCAAGCGAGCACAGTTGCAGGCACTTCGAAATGAGTTTGAGATGCTTCACATGAGGACAGGAGAGACTGTGAATGAGTTTTTTGGTCGAACTCTGACCATAGCCAACAAGAGAAGAATCAACGGTGACAAATTGACAGATGTAGAAGTTATTGAGAAGATTCTGAGATCGATGACTCCTAAGTATGATTATGTGGTTTGTTCAATTGAGGAATCCAAAGATTTAGATCTTCTCTCAATTGATGAACTGCAAAGCAATTTGTTGGTACATGAACAGCGGATGATCGGACATGTTGTGGAGGAGCAAGCACTAAAGGTGGTCTATGAAGAGAACTCTGGAGGAATAAGACGTGGTCGAGGAACCTTTCGTGGAAGAGGCAGAGGGAGAGGTCGACAAACCTTTAACAAGTCAACAATTGAGTGCTATAATTGTCATGAATTAAGGCACTTTTAGTATGAGTGTCCTAAGAAAGACAAGGAAGCAAAGGTCAATTATGCTGAGGTAGTGAAGAGATGTTGCTAATGGGGTATGTAGATGCTCCAGAGGTCAAAGAAGATATTTGGTTCCTCGACTCGGGGTGCAGCAATCATATGTGTGGTAAGAGGAAGCTATTTTTTGACTTTGATGAAAGTTTTAGAGAAAGTGTGAAACTAGGGAACAATACTAGTATGACTGTTTTGGGGAAAGGAAACATTAGACTACAAGTAAGTGGGATGACTTAGGTGATCACATGGGTTTTCTATGTGCCTGATTTGAAGAACAACCTTTTAAGCATTGGTCAGCTTCAGGAGAAAGGTCTTGCTATTTTCATTAAACATGGAAGGTGCAAGATCTTTCACCCTGAAAGAGGACTGATCATAGATACCATTATGGCTGCAAACCGCATGTTTATTATTGTTGCTCAGCATCAACTCAATGTCCAGGCATGTTTCAATGCTCTCACAGATGATCCAGTTCAGCTGTGGCACTATCGTTATGGGCACTTGAGTCTTGGTGGTTTAAAGACTCTCCAACAGAAGCAGATGGTGAGTGGACTGCCTCAGATAAAGGACTTCTCAAGAGTGTGTGAGAATTGCATGGTAGGCAAGCAGCCGAGATACCCATTTCCAAAAAGGAGTACCTGGAGGGCTTCTCATAGTCTACAACTCATTCATGCAGACATATGTGGACCAATAAAGCCTGCATCCAACAGTAAGAAGAGGTATCTACTGACCTTTATTGATGATTTTACTAGCAAGACTTGGGTCTATTTCCTAGTAGAGAAGTCAGAAGCTTTTCGATTTTTTAAAGTCTTCAAAAGTCTAGTTGAGAATGAGACTGATGCAAGCATTAAAAGTCTATGCACAGATCGGGGAGAGGAGTTTACATCTCATGAGTTTGTTGAGTTTTGTGTTGAGAATGGGATTCAACAATAGTTAACTGTAGCCTACACCCCGCAGCAAAACGGAGTAGCTGAGTGTAAAAATCGAACCATTATGAACATGGTTCGAAGCTTACTAACCGAGAAGAAGATGCCAAAGACATTTTGGCCTGAAGCAGCAAACTGGACAGTTCATGTGCTCAACAGAAGTCCTACACTTGCAGTAAAAAACAAAACACCAGAGGAGGCATGGAGTGGTACGATACCGTCAGTAAGTTATTTCAGGGTTTTTGGGTGCATTTCATATGTGCACATCCCAGACAACAAGAGAACCAAGCTGGATGATAAGAGTATGAAGTGTGTGCTACTTAGGGTTAGCGAAGGGTCCAAAGCCTATCGGCTATTTGAACCAGTCTCACAGAAGATCATAATTAGTCGTGATGTTAGGTTTGATGAGAACAGTAGCTGGGTTTGGGATGAGCATCATCATGAAGCTATCATAGTAGATTTGGAATGGGATGATGATGAAGACACAACAAGTGAAGCTAATGAGGTTGACAGTGAGGGAGAAGATGAAGATGGATTCGATGGAAATGACAATGATACAAGCAACATTAGTGGATCAGATGAAGTCTCAGAAGCAAATTCATCCAGTTCAGAAGAAATAAGACCTAGAAATCCGCCAGTATAGATGCGGGATTATGTGACAGGAGAAGGTTTATCTGAAGAAGAGTAAGCCACGGTGCATTTGGCTCTTCTTGTGAGTAGTGATCCAGTTCATTACAATGAAGCTGTGAAAAATGCCAAATGGAGGAAAGCTATGGATTTGAGGTAGCAGCTATTGAGAAGAACAACACTTGGGAATTGACAGATCTACCTCAAAGAGTCAAGGAAGGAAGATAATTGGAGTTAAATGGGTTTACAAGACTAAACTGAATGAGAATGGAGAGGTGGACAAGTACAAAGCTCGGTTGGTGGCAAAGGGGTATCCTCAAGAATATGGGGTTGATTATGCTGAAGTTTTTGCTCCTGTGGCTAGGTTAGATACCATTCGAATTGTGATTGCACTTGCTGCTCAAAGGGAATGGACAATTCATCAAATGGACGTGAAAAGTGCTTTCTTACATGGGGAAATCAACGAAGAAGTATTCGTGGAACAACCACCTGGGTATGTGCAGAGAGGTAAGGAACATAAAGTTTACAAATTAAGGAAAGCTTTATATGGACTTAAACAAGCCCCTCGTGCTTGGTATAGTCGTATAGAAGCTTATTTCTTGAAGGAAGGGTTTTTGAAGTGTCCCCATGAACACACTTTGTTCATCAAAGTAGGAGATGGAGGTAATATTCTCATTGTTTGTCTTTATGTTGATGATCTCATTTATACTAGCAATGATGAAAGCATGTTCAGTAAGTTTAAGCAGTCGATGATGAATGAGTTTGAAATGATTGATCTTGGTAAGATGAGATCCTTCCTTAGAATTGAAGTATTGCAGAAACCAGATGGAATATTCATCTGTCAAAAGAAATATGCTCAGGAAGTGTTGGAGAGGTTTAATATGGGGAATTGCAATTCAGTGCATAATCCTATTGTTCCAGGTACCAAGCTAACGAAAGACTTGACTGGTGAGAGGGTCGACAGCACTTACTACAAACAAATTGTGGGGAGTCTCATGTATCTCACAGCCACTCGGCCTAACACTATGTTTGTGGTAAGTTTAATTAGCAGGTTTATGGAAGGTCCAACAGAAATGCACTTGGCAGCAGCAAAAAGGGTTTTGAGATATGTAAAAGGCACGATCGGCCTTGGAGTTCTTTACAGAAAGGGAAAACATGTTGAGCTCAGAAGCTATACAGACAGTGATTATGCAGGTGACTTGGACGATAGAAAGAGTACATCAGGATATTTGTTCATGTTAGGTTCAGGAGCTGTGTGTTGGTCTTCCAAGAAGCAACCGGTGGTTACACTATCAACAACTGAAGCTGAATTCATTACAGCAGCTTCATCTGCTTGTCAGGCAACCTGGTTAAGAAGGATAATGAAGGATTTAGGTCAGGTTCAGCAAGACTCTACAACGATTTTCTGTGATAATAGTTCAGCAATAAAGCTCTCCAATAATCCTGTGCTGCATGGTCGAAGCAAACACATAGATGTACGGTTCCACTTCCTTCGTGAGCTGACTAAGGATGAAACTGTGCAACTGGTTTATTGCAACACTCAAGAGCAAATAGCAGACATACTAACCAAGCCATTGAAGACTGATGCCTTCCCGAAGTTGCGGGAGTCTATGAGAGTGTGTTTGGAATCAGATGTAAACTGATTGCTTAGCAGTCAGTTTAAGGGAGGATGTTAGAAGTAGTGGTTTTACCCACTACGTAAGTTTAGGGTTAATTATGTAAGCAGTTTCAACTGCATGGTGAAATAAACCTTAGAATCTAGGGATCAGTTTTTCCTTCAGACTTAGTCTTCTACCACGTTTAGGTTTATGTTCAACGTGGGCTGCATGTTTTTCATTCAGTTACTGTGTAAGGCTTATATAAAGCCTGTTTGTTCTTCGTTTAATATTAACATGATTTCTCATAGCTTGCAAAAGATCTCTGTTGACAAAACTCAGATTTAACACTAGTACGATACCCTACTTACATCTTTACTACAATTGTCAAAAATGGGGTTTAATTTGTGTGTTAGCTTATTTTCGCATCACGTCATGGTGTTTGTGTAAGTCTATTAGGTGACCCTTGTAAAGTTATTTTTCTCATAGTGAATTTGTTTCACTGGTTGTGTGTTCAAGACGATTCCCCATGTGTTGGAGTTTTACTTCGCTAAATCTTGGTGCATTGTGATTTAGATTATTGCAGTTTACTTATTTGTGTAACATAATTGATATTTGCATTCTGTCCTACAGTCTGATTATTACATGTATTCACTCGTTACACTTGTTGATCAACATATTCTTTTTGTTTTCATTGCATACTTGATCAGCGTGATTAGCAATTGGAAAAATTAGTATTCAATCCCTAGACACTAATGATTCTTGACAAAAACATTATTGGTTTTAAATTTTTGATTGCCGTTCTTTGATTTATATCCATGCCATATTTTAAGATTAATCAAATTCCATATAAGAGTTTACTTTTTATTATAAAAAAAATTAAAAAAAAAACTCATTTATTGATTTCCTTTTATGTCACTGATTCTGTTTAGGATAACTGATTATTTGCATAATTTAAGAGATTTTATTGCGGCTAGATATCCCTAAATAGTTTCGTCTCGTTTTTCTTTTGATTGAATTAATCCATCTTTTATTAGAATCATGGGTATTGTTGTAAACTTTTCTAGTTTAAATGTGATTGTATAAATCCTAGATTATATTTGATTCTAGTTATTCTTTCCTATATGGACTTGTATTCCTTGGGGATGAAGGATTTCTTCTCCCTCTTATTACTATAAGTAAATGCACTACGTAGGAGGGAATAACGCACACATTCCCCTCCAATTCTACAAACATCATATCTCTCTCTTTTCTCTCCTTGTCACCGGCCCCTTTCCCATTGTCAGATAAAATAGGCTACAACACGTTATTAGCACGCTCCTACCGTTGCGCTTAGGAATCTGATGTGAAAGTTTTCTGCATCAAGCCAGTTCATCCATATTATCAAGCAATTAGGTTCTTCCAAAATAATGGTTTTTATCTCGATATTTTTGCAGCCCTGATAACATGAGCATTCACCATAATATATGACCAAACTTTACGTTTTTCAAATTTTAGATTCTACATAAATTGTGTATGCATTATATTCATAATTGTGGAATTATGTGAATTTGATATTGCCGTGAATTGCATGAAATATATGTTCATTCATTAAACTACTTGATTAAATATGTATGTATTGAATTAAAATTCCATAATTTGGAATTAAGAAAAAAAAATCGAATTAGGGTTTTGTTAGAACCAGGATAAGCCATCAGCGTCCACAAGCTGCGCCATCGCTAGCACTAGGCTAATAGCCTACTTTGGCTTGGAGAGCCTAGCCCAGCCATGAAACTCAAGGCTGCAAGGCCAGAATCGAAACAATGCGTTTAAGGCACCATTGTCCCAACCCTCGGCCTGAAGCCTAGGTCTTCCCCGTCGATTTTTCTAACGAAACACAACCGGCAGTGGTGTGATTTAGACGATACTCATTATTTTCACCTACAATTTTTTGAAATTCCAAAAGAATTTCGTGGTGAGTTTTTTTTTTTCTAATCGGGTTCAATCAAATCCTTTCGGTTTCCCTCTTGACATTGAGATTCCACCTTTATTGTTCAAATTTGGTTCTTCAATAAACTAACTGCTTGCACTGACCATGGAACACCGCCTGAAGCGGTGTCGTCAACTAGTTATGGCGAATCCCCACACCCAATGCCACTGAGGTGACCTAAAGATCCCACCCGAGCCCTAATGGGCCCCGGATTCCATTCGGTCCATTCACACAACACCCTTGTTTTTGGGCTTGCTTGTGCCAAGAGTTTTGACCCACATCACCAGCCCTTTAGGTTTTGGTGATAACCCGGCCTAAGAACCAGTTAAGCCCATATGGGCTCTTACCGTTTCTCACATGCACTGCATAACACAAGATCCCAGCTTCTGTTGGTGTATGTGTATGCCACACTAGATCCTAGATTTGCTGAAGTATCCATGCTCTTGTGTCTACATCATAGCTGATCTGTGCCCTTCACAGGCCCCTATTTTGGGCTTCTGCATGCAGCCCACTTATTTTGTGATGTTGGGCTAGCCTGCATGCTCGACCCAAGACCAAACCTACCCAATATTTGGGCCTAGGATGCACGTCACCTATTTGATTAGCCCACCCGTGTAGTGGCAGAGCCAGGAATCTTACCACAATGGGTCTTAGTGTAAAAGTCCAAATAAAAATTTAGGATGGAAAAACATATTGAAAATGAAATCATAGTACTTTCATTCATAATTCATAACTGAAACAATATTACAAGCTATAATTGTCCACAACGAGGTTTCATATTTTGAAAACGAAGCATTATATATTCATTTTTAATACAAGCAAAAATATCTCTCTTGATATAAACAAGCAAGCTATCACTCAACCATTGATCTCCCATTTTGTTCCTAAGTGGACCCTTAACAATATTCATGACAGAAAATGCTTTTTCCACTGAAGTAGTTGCAACTGGTAAAACGAACAAAAGGGATAGATGAGTGAAATCTGATACATTTTCTCGTAACTCAAATGCGTAGTTCCTTCTTTCAAATAAACATATTTATCAAGAGAACCGTTAGGCATGAAGTCATAGACTAGACAACCGTTTGATCCCTCGACACAACAACCAACAAGTTGCACCACATTAACATGGTGAATCCTCCCAATGGTAGCTACCTCGCTGACAAAATCTTGTCCATTAGCTTTAGATTTGCCCAACATCTTAATAGCTCCAAAACAACCATTGCGCAAATTTCCTTTAAATACACAACGATAGCCACCTTCACCCTGTTTATCCTTGAATTTATTAGTCATCTTCTTAATGTCCGAGTAAGAATATCTTATTGGCATAAAACTGTGATTGCCTTGTAGAAAGTCTTCTATAGCGCTATACATTGACAAATTCCTTCTCCGCCATTTCAAGATCAAAAGCCAACCAACACATGGAGCTCCAAATATCAACATTACCATTCCTAATAGTCTTGCTCGGGAATTTTAAAACAAAATCATAAGAAAACATAAATCATATTACATACCAAACTCACGATGTTTTCCATCTACGAAGAAGACAAATAGCTTACCAATGTCGATGATCACTTTTGCCAAATATTCTGCAAGAAATATAATCAAAATGAACAAAATCGAAAGACATGCTTCTGAATCTTACCCCCCAACTTATTCCATTATTATCTTCGTAATTAACTCATGTTCAGAAAGTTCATCATATGATGATACTGTATATTCTTTTTAGCAAAATTAAAGTTAAAAGAAAAAGAGAATACATATATAACTCTAATTAGTTCACAAACCTGTGTCATCTATGAGAGAGTCAAGAGAATACTGAAGCTCGAAGCCATACACTAGAGCATTGTGTATGTAACAGTAAAAAGTTGCGTTTCGGTGATTTTCAGTCCGGGAACCCAGATTCGAATTCGAAGAATAGAACAGACGGACGAAGCGGAGCTACAGAGCGGAGGGGCTGGGTTCCGGGAGGGGAGGGGCTAAACCTTCGCTGTCACTGTGTTTTCTGGCGAGGGGAGTGGCTTCGCCACTACCTGCGAGCAAACTCTTTCTTCTTCTTTCAGACATTTCGTCGACCACGTGGTGTGCAGCTCCAAGAGGTCGCACCAACAGCTCCAAGGGACCTCTAAGGTTATTTCCATGGCTTCCAAGAAGTCGTGTGACCCCATTGACCCCACTGTGGCTCTGCCTCTGCACCCATGGGCTTTGGCCTATTATTTTAGGCCCCGAGTTTATTCGCCTAATTATTTTAGGCTCATTGGGTTTTATAATTTTTCACCCACACTTTAAATTTGGCTCGAAGTTCAAATAATTAATTCAATTATAATCATAGACCTGAAGTTCTATTTGCATATTTTCTTGTTGCATATTTTGTGTATATATTTCCGTTTGTATGCAAGAACATATGAACCCGAAGTTTATATCGAAACCTGAAGTTTCTAGAAACATGCCTTGTTTGAAAACCTGAAGTTTTCCTTAAAAACATTACCTATGAAAACCCTAAGTTTTTTCATGCGAATTTTAACCAATACATCTCTATTAGAACCTAAATGTTCTACTCATATGTGAATGGATTGATATTTTTCTCCATTGCACTAACCACATCTTCTCCATCTATTTTGTGATACGAATATGTAGAATTTGAACAAACTCGACTTCACCACTTTGGAGGTCTCTGGAAGGAACTACCTCAAGTGGGACTAAGATGTGAAGCTCCACCTAACTACAAAGAATTTGTGTCCGCCATTGAATATGAGATGGACAACCCAGTTGGCAAAGCTGAGAAAGCCACTGCTATGATCTTCATTCGAAGACATATTCATGACGCCCTGCAAATCGAGTACCTTGCTGAAGAAGATCCACGAGCATTATGGGTTGCTTTGGCCGATCGTTTTGATCACCAAAAGGACATCTTCTTACCTGAAGCAAGACATGACTGGCAACATTTGCGCTTCTAAGACTTTAAGTCTGTGAATGAATATAATTCTGAAGTTTGTCGAATCCAATCACTTCTCAAGTTTTGTAACGAGACTTTGATCGAAGAATATCTTCTAGAGAAGACATATTCGACCTTTTTAGCAGCAACAATATAGAGCTCAAAAGTTCACTAAGTTTTCATATTTGATCTCTGTTTTACTTCTTGCTGAAAACCAGAATAAGCTGTTGATGAAGAATCATCAATCTCGACCTACTGAGGCGACTGATGCGCCTAAAGCACACTATAATATGAACCAGTGCCCAAACAACCAAAAGAGGATTGGTAGAGGCAACCAAGAGTCACCCCGTCAAGGTTAACAGAGTCAATGCCCATCTAAGGGAGGAAACAAAGCCCAAAAGCGCCCTAAGCTTGCTCCCAAGGTCCCAAACTTTAAGAATAAGAGCAAAGCACTTGAAACCATGGAAGTCATTCTCGTCATAAGAAGTTTGAATCAAACTTTGTGCAAGTGGATGAACCGAAGAGTACCAAGATGTAGGTTTGTAACTTTCAAGTGGATACTACCCCTATGGAAGATTAGACATAAACTATTTTTTTTAGTTGAAATAAACATTGAGGCTGAATTCCATAGTAGTGAACCCCCTTGTGTTTTTGGTTAAATTTTGAACAATTTTCCTTTGTGTTTAGATTATTTGTTGGTGATTTGTTTTTGGATATTAAGTTTTTAATTAATATCCATCCTTGAATACTTAAAATTATTTTGAATGGATATTTATTTTAAGAACTTTTATGTATGTGACCGATTCAAATTATTTTTTCATTCTAGGTATGACTAGTAGGGAAGTTAGTTGTCTGTCAAATAGTGCAACCACGTAAATCAGTTTGCTTGAACACATCTATTTCACTAACTTCATACCTAAGAATGCACATCTGACAACCCTCTCAAGCCCATCCAACCTGATCGAATGATACAATGAGACAAGTATAATGTTGTCCAATAGTACAATTTTGACCATTGATGAGGCACTTTATTCTTTGCGTTTCGGAAGAATGTTGTTGAATTTTAAGGACATTAGATATATTAATTACCACGCTGAAACCTACATAGAAAACGAAGTTGAATTTCTATGCATAACTTCCTACGAATATGGCCAGAAGTGTATTCTAGAGAAGATGGAGCATATCCCGAGTAGTCTGTGTATTACAATCGTACGCCCCATAGAGAGCCACTATGTGGCTGACCTTACCTTTGGGATCGCGCATGAAATTACACTTTGACATAATCGTTTGGGACACCTTGGACAAATAGCGATGCATTGTATCTTGAAATCATCACATGGGCATCTACTAACCCATAGTTAAGGTTCAATTCAAGGAATCGCATGTCAAACATGTTCTATAGGGAAGCTTATTACTAAGCCTTCTTATGAAAATATTCATTCGAATCCTCCCATTTTCCTACAAAGGATTCCAGGGGACATTTGTGGACCGATTCACCCTATATGTGAACTGAGTAAGATATTTTATGGTCTTGGTTGACGCTTCCACACGTTGGTCACACGTGTGAATGTTGTCCACAAGGAACGCTACATTCTCCAAATTGTTGGCTCAAGTTATCAAGCTCGTGGCTCACTACTCTGATTATCCAATCAAATCTATTCGATTGGATAATGCTGGAAAATTCACATCTAAAACTTTTAATGACTATTGCATGTCGGCTGAGATTTAAGTTGAACATCCAATACCCCATGTTCACACCCAAAATGGCTTGGCAGAGGTATTCATTAAGCGCTTACAAATGATTGCTCGATCGTTGGTCAAACGTACCAAGCTCTCAATTGCTACTTGGGGCCATGCAATATTACACGCAACCATGTTGGTCCGCTTGAGGCCTGTTGTGACTCAACCATATAACACCCTTTAGTTAGTTAACGGTTACGAACCCGACATATCGCATCTGGGCATTTTTTATTGTGCAGTCTATGTGCCGATTTCACCTCCCTTACGTACAAAAATGGGGCCTCAGTGAAGGATGAGAATCTATGTCGGATATGATTCTCCTTCAATCATTCGTTACTTAGAACCTTTGACAGAGGATCTATTTATCACTCGTTTCTTAGATTGTCACTTCTATGAGACAGTCTTCTTGTCGTTAGGGGGAGATAAGAACGTCAATGTTCCTAAAGAACGATGTAAATTATCATGGACGACTTCCACTTTGTCTCATTTAGATCCCCACATAGCTCAGTCTGAAACTGCGATTGTGCCTGCAAAGATCCCATATTACAGTTGCGAATGTGTCTGCAAAGATGGATGTACCAAATGTACGACAAAATTCCCTCTTAGAGACCTGAGATGACAACTTTGGTGACCCACATACATTAGCGGTTAGCCAATCATTTGCCTCTACACACAAGCGTGGTAGAGACAAATCGACCTCCCGGGAGTTGTGAGATTTCGGTCTATTAGCTAACTTAGATGATGTATGGTGTAGGAATAAGATGATAATTGATGATGCATTAGCTACTGAGATTATGTTGAGCAATGGCATTGAACCTCGTTTTATTAATAAATGTCGATGTAGAACCGATTGGTCAAACTGAAAACAAGCAACCCAAGTTGAACTTGATTTGCTTGCGAAACGTAAGGTGTTTGGACCTATAGCTCCTACTTCTCCACATGTGAAGCCCATTGGCTACAAGTGGGTTTTCTTTCAAAAGCATAATGAAAATAATGAAATTGTGCATTACAAAGCTCATCTTGTTGTGCAAGGCTTCTCACAATGCCCCGGGATTGACTATGACAAAACTTATTCACCCCATTATGGATGTGATTACTTTTTGCTACCTTATCAGTTTGGTAGTTTACGAAAAAACTGAGTATGCAGCTGATGGACGTAGTAACTACGTATATCTGTGGAAATATTAATATGAAAATTTATATGAAAGTTCCCGAATGACTTACATGGACTGGATCAAATATTTCCAAACCTCGGAACACGCTTTAAATTTGGTTGAGGCGTTCACTCTACGGTCTGAAGCAATTCAGAAAAATGTGGTATAACCGTTTAAGTGAGTATTTGACTAGTCAAGGATATGTGAACAACGAACTATGCCCTTATGTGTTCATTAAGAAGTCGCATTCCAGTTTTGCTATAATTGTAGTATATGTCGATGACATGAACCTTATCGGAACTCCTGGAGAGCTTGCGAGAACTGTCACGCACCAAAAGTCGAAATTTGATATGAAAGATCTAGAAAAGACCTGATACTGTCTCAGTCTCGAGATAGAGCGTTGTTCTGATGAAATCTTAGTATATCAATCGAACTACAGCCAGAAGGTGTTGCGCCGCTTTAACGAGGATAAAGCGAAGCCTTTGAGTACTTTGTACTCCTATGGTCATTCGATCGCTAGATACAAAACGAGATCCTTTCCATTCGAATGAGGATGATGAAGAGATTTTAGAGTCTGAAGTTCCTTATCTAAGTGTGATAGGTGCTTTATTGTACTTAGCTCAATGCACTAGACCCGACATCTCCTTCTCTGTTAATCTTTTGGCAAGATACAATAATGCACCAACACGCAGACATTGAACTGGCGTTAAAGACATTTTTCACTACCTTAAGGGTACTGCGGATTTAGGCTTGTTTTATCTTTATGGATCCTCGAGTGATGTCGCACCCCCTATTTCTCGAGTTGATTCTCTCCTTATTGGTTATGCTGACGCATGATACTTATATGATCCGTACAATGCGCATTCTCAAACAGGTTATGTCTTTACTGTTAGAGGCACTGCAATCTCTTTGAGGTCAACTAAACAGATCTTAGTTGCCACTTTGTCTAACCATGCTGAAATTCTCGCCTTACACGCAGTAACTCGAGAATGCTTTTGGTTAAGAGCAGTTGTGGGCCATATTCAAAGGTCCTGTGATCTTTACCCTGTCGTTGACGTCCCGATGAAGATCGATGAAGACAACGCAGCATATATCGAATAGCTCAAGAATGGTTACATCAAAGGAGACAACACCAAGCACATTGCGCCGAAGTTCTTCTTGTCACATCAACAACAAGAGCATCAGAAGATTGAAGTCACGCAAATCCGTTCACAAGACAATCTGGACAACCTCTTCACCAAATCACTACCGAAGGCGATGTTTCAGAAGCTTGTTCAAGAAATTGGTATGCTTAAACTTTATGAGTTGTAACATTGCTAGTTCTCTTTGGATTATGTCAAACTCAGGAGGAGTATCCTGAAGTATACTTGCTTGATCTTAATGTACTCTTTTTCCCTATGATTAAGAACATTTTTTCCACTGGGTTTTTGCTACCTAACTATGTTTTGAATAGGCACCCACCTTGGGTTGATGATATCCCTGATGACGTCCTGTAAACGTTTCTTTTGACTTTGCATTACTCACGCATTTTTCTTAGACTATGGATTTCGTCCCTACTCAGGTTTTTGCCATAGCTTTAGGTTTTTTTAGTGAGACTTACTTCCTTATGCAAGTTCCTATCTTATTGAGAATAGCAGTGTTCTTAGAATCAGTGTCGATGAGTCGACTTCCTCAACTTCTACATGATGCTAAATCTACTTTGAGTATTTATACACTCAAGGGGGAGTGTTGTAAACTTTCCTAGTTTAAGTGTAATTGTATAAATCCTAGATTAGATTTTATTCTAGTTATTCTTTCCTATATGGACTTGTATTCTTTGGGGATGAAGGATTTCTTCTCCCTCTTATTATTATAAATAAAGGTACTACGTAGGAGGGAATTACAGACACATTCCCCTCAAATTCTACAAACACATCTCTCTCTTTTGTCTCCTTGTCGCCGGCCCCCTTCCCCTTGTCAGATAAAATAGGCTACAACATGTAATTATAATTTCTAGAACACATATGGGTACTTTTTTTTTATAATCTAAATGGGTACATTCTTTTGAAATTTATAAGTACGAACAATTGTAGTCATATAATTATACATATACTTTGTTTTTATTAAATTTTTTTTAGGGGTACATACATATTTAAACATTTTTCTTTTGTAAAGATGTTTTAAGTGTACCATAATTATACATGGCAAATATATGGGTACATTCTCTTAACAAGTAGCTATTATTTTATCATCCGTATCAATGTAATGGGTACAATTACATTTGCTTTTGATGAGTTTAGAATGTACCCATGTATTAGTTGAATGCATTTTTCAGTCTCATGGATATACTTCTATGCAAAATGGACCAATATATGTATTTTTGTTCGTTTGCAATTTTCGTTTTGGATATGTGTACATGAGGACCCAATTATATGTGTACATTGTTTTTATGTGGGAGTCTTGGGTTCGGTGCTTCGTGTTTGTGAGTTTGTTTGAATGTGGCCATGAGTAGGGTGAAATTTCTCATAGCCTCTTCGAGCCCGGAGGAGGTGGATAACGGTGGCTTAACACTAGTTCTCCCTCTTTTTTGAAAAAAAAAAATTATATGTGTACATTGTTTTTATGTTTTGGATGTAACCGCTTGATTAATGGTAGATTAATGTTTTGTTGGTTTCAAATCTTACTATATATTGTGTTTTTATACTTTTGTTAGGAAATAATTTAATTTTAAAAAATTTAAAAATAAATAGCTTTTATGAAAATACATTAATGTCAATATAACGAGATGTACAAAGTCAAAGAACTTTGATAAAAACAAATGAAACTAATACGATTTCAATCAGATAATATTAGTGATTAAGGACTGCATCCAAAGTCTGCCTTAACACTTTTTTTTTTTTGAACAAACGATATTATCTATACGGAAAGGGATAGGCTTAACTTCACAATGGGCTAGCAATAATGTGCTTCACTTAAAGTGGCAAGAATCGAACTTAAGACCTCTCACTTAAAGTTTGTGAAAATTGGATCAAGCCTATTTACCCTCCTTTAAACTTGTGTGTAGAATTTTTAGAAAGACTGGCTAAAGGCCCACTGAGGCCAAGGGGACCCACCCATCACGTGGCAATACTAACCCGCTCCCTGACTCTGATATAATGTAGAATTTTCAAAGAGACGGGTCAAAGGCCTACTTCCAACAACATCGATTTTGTCTCCAACTTGTTATTTACCACCTACAAGGTCGACAGGTGTGAAGTTTTATCACAAAATGTCTCAGTATTAGTTAGAGAGATTTTAATATTTAAACTCTTCTTTTTTCAATTATACGGTCGATATAGGATACTTCAACGTTATGTTGCAACCTGTAGCTTTTTCACACATCCATGACAGCGAGTGTGGATTATGGAGAGAAATAAGGATTATGAGACTTATACAAGAGCAACTCCCATATAAGGTTAACTAAATTCACAAACAATATGGAGGACAATATTTCAAACTCTACTGGAATTTGCTTGAACGCTTACTCATCAAATTGAGAGAATATTTTCTCGCATGTACGCTCTTTTTCTTTATTGCTAACAAGTGAAGGCAGTGTCATACTTCTCTAGAAGCATATATATTATTAATTATGTTTAAATGGCCCAAAAATTTAACATATTGCCCGTTAATTTTTGTATGTTTTTTAAAGTAAGCATACCAAATGATGGTCTATCCGAGAAGGTTGCTGACTGTATGCAAGTGGTAAAGGTTGTCAATGCATTGAGACCTCCTTGCAAGTTCATCGTCATCGATATTTGGAAGTTTTGTATTTAGTGTCTCAATCTATTTTACCGTAGATGTGACGAGCTCCTGAAAGATCTTAATCTGAGTTGCCGTGGTAGGATCCATGACCAAGATTGTAGTGTAGATGATGGCAACATTGAAGGTTTGATGCAGGAACCTGACATTGTGTGTAAGATCCCACATCGCCCAGGGGTAAGGATCCTGTAAGCCTTATATGTACATGTCCACCTCCAATTAGCACGAGACCTTTTCGGAGCTCACTAGCTTCGAAGTTCGTCGGAACTCTGAAGTTAAGCGAGTTCGCAGAAACAAAACCGTAATGGTGTGGTAGGGCCCAAAGCGGACACTATCATGCAATGACGGAGTCGAGCTCGAGAAGTGGTCGAGCCCGAGCCGAGATGTGACATTGTGAAAATAAGATTCAATTATCATAGGATACTTAAGGTAATAATGGGGATTTTGGTACATGACCAGGAGATAAGCTCTATGAATTGTAGTTTCTATGGGTTTATAAATTCTATCTCTAATTTTTTTTATCTTTAAACAAAATGAGGATAGATGGATAGCTACCTTTAGCATTAATTTTATTGACTCTATGTTTGGTGATGATGAGTTCTTTATTATGTCATGTGACATGATATATCCATTGTTAGTATAATTTCTTCTTCTACGAAATATATCCATTGTTCTGTGAAGGACTTAGTTACTAATTTAGAGCAATTAGTTACTATCATTTATGCCTTTCCCCAAAAACATTTGCAGTGTGACCTTCTGGAAGAGGTCTTCAAGTTAGATCTAATTCATAGTCCTTGGTGCTTAGTTAGAGATTTTAACAATATTGTTGATCTTTCAGAGAAGACTGGAGGTAATCAAACCCATACCACGGACATGAACAATTTTATCAGTTTTCTTAATTGTGGCAACCTTTTGTCTTTTAATGCGTCTGGAGTTCCTTTTACTTGGAACTAATTTCAAGAGATTGGATAGGGTGGTGGCTAACCTTTTATGGCTAAATATGTTCCCTAATTATCATTTGCATAACTATCCTATTTTTGGTTCTGATCATAGTCCTATTTTATTATCTCTAAATTCTAGTGAGGAGAAGAATAACTACCTCTCGTTTAAATTTGAGGCTATGTGGCTTAATCATCCTCAGTTTAAATTATTTGTGCAAAATTATTGGCATTGTGACCCTACATTAATCCTAAAGATAAATTCAGAGTGTGTGTTGGTAAATTTAAATTTCTTGTTTGTACATGGAACAAGCACACTTTTGGCAATTTAAAGGAGAAAACGAAAGAATTGTTAAATGGAATTGATGAGCTTCAAAATCAAAGTATAAGTAACAGCTCTATTGATTTAATGATGAAAGAATCTCTTTGAGATGAATTGAATCATGTGTTACTTTGTGAAGAAATTATGTGGGCCCAGAGAGATAAAACTAATTGACTACAACTTGGGGATAAGAATACTAATTTCTTTCAAACTGTGGCTACTATTCGTAAGAAAATGAACGAAATTACAAAATTCAAAGATAAGAATGACCTTTGGTGGTCTGTTGGTCAAGGCCTTGAACGTGTTTTTGTACAAGATTTTAAAAAGCGCTTTTCCTGTGACAGTCCTCCCTCGTGTGCTGTTCTAAGTAACTTAGCAAATATCATTCAACCTTGTGTTTCTAATCATCATAATGAAAGTTTGTTGTCTCTTGTTACCGCTGAGGAAATTTGGGATGCTGTGAATAGTATTAGAGCTCTTAAAGCCCCAGGTCCTGATGGTTTAAGTGCGGCCTTTTTTCATGGTTGCTGGGACCAAATTAGGGACTCTGTTTCTTGTTTAGTCAAAGATTTTTTCAAATGGTTCCAGCTTAAGACTCATAAATCATACTAACATTGCTTTAGTTCTTAAAATAGATAATTCGGAAACTGTTAGTAACTATAGGCCTATTAGTTTGTGTAATGTTAGTTATAAAATTATCACAAAGATCATCATTAAGCGACTAAAACTTCTGTTGGATCTTTGCATCTCTCAAAATTAAAGTTCTTTTGCTCTGGGTAAAGCCATTCAGGATAATATTCTTATTGCTCACGCAATGTTTGCTAGTTTCAATAGGATGAAAGGAAGAACTAGTGCTATGGATGTCAAGCTAGATCTGGAAAAGGTATATGATTACTTAAACTGGAATTACATTTGATATGTTCTTCTTAGATTTGGTCTTGATAATCGTTGGGTTGAATTAGTTATGGAATGTATTACTTCTCCTTCCTTCTCTGTGCTTATAAATGGGAGACCTCATGGTTATTTTTATCCGAAGTGGGGAATTAGACAAAAGGACCCCTTGTCTGCTATATCCCAGTCCACATAGTAAGATATTATCCACTTTGGGCCCGGCCAGCACGGTTTTGTTCTTAGGCTTTCCCAAGGGTTCACCTATCTTAGGACCGCTCTCGCCCAAACTCGCTTAACTTCAGAGTTCTTATAGGATCCAAAGCTAGTGAGTTTCAAAAACGTGTCTTGCTATAAGAATGTGGGTATGTACATATAAGGCATAGAGGATAGTCTCCCCAGAGTGATGTGGGACATTACAATCCACCCCCTTAGGGGCCCGATGTCCTCGTCGGCACACTTTCGGCCAATGAGTGACTCTGATACCAAATTTTCACATCCTAGTTCGCATAGCAAGATATTGTCCGCTTTGGGCCCAGCCATCACAGTTTTGTTCTTGGGCCTTCCCAGAAGTCACCCATCCTAGGATTGCTCTCGCCCAAACTCGCTCAGGGGAGAAGATCATATATGCCTTATATGTACATGTTCAGCTCCCTATAGAAAGACACGTTTTGGGAACTCATTGGCTTCGGATCCCATAAGAACTCTGAAGTCAAGCAAGTTTGGGCGCGATTGGTCCCAAGATGGGTGACCCCTAGGAAGGCCAAATAACCCAAGAACAAAACAGTACGGGCCAGGGCCAAAGCGAACAATATCTTGTTATGCGGATTGGAATGTGACAATTTGGTATCATAACCACTACCTGGTCGAAAATGTGTCGACGAGGACGTCGGGCCCTTAAGAGGGTGGACTGTAGTGTCTCACATCGCCCAAGTGAGAGGATCGTTTATGCCTTATATGTACATACCCACCTATCTATAGCAAGACGGGTTTTGGGAACTCACTGACTTCGGATCCCATAAGAACTTCGAGGTTAAGCGAGTTTGGGTGAGAGCAGTCCTAGGATGGGTGACCCCTTGGGAAGGCCCAAGAACCCAAGAACAAAATCGTGCGGGCTCCGTCGGGCCCAAAGCGGACAATATCATGCTATGCAGACCCTTCACTATAGAACCCGTATAGTTTCCAGAAAATACTACTACGTAGATATGAAAAACCAATGCACAAGACCAGTGAAAAATGAAGTACGCCATGTCAGTATCTCAACAGTAAATATGTAAGCCAAGTGTGAATCAATATAAAATAGTGTGCTAGTCGGAGTCACCTAACGTGACATGTACGACTGGAATCATAGCTTATCAATCTAGGCAAGCACATGAGTCGGAGTCACCTAATGTGACCTGTACGAAAAGCTGGGTATAAATATGTACGCTCAAGTGCTACGATCACATGAATGTTGTGCAATAAATCGCGAGTGACTTACGAGTTGGAACCACCTATTGTGGTCTGTACGACAGACTGGCACCAGACTTGGATCCAAGGTAAGCGTGCGGTGCGGGAGGTGAACAATCATGTGAAGGCTGTGCTCTAGCCCGGGGCAGAAGCATTAATACCAGGTGTAGCCAGGATGAGCTCTAAATGCATCAATGTACAACAATATGCAATGCAACTAGATTCAATCACATAATACTCACCTGAAGCTTACCTGAGCCTCCGCAACATCATTCAATATAAATATAATTTACACTAATACAACACTTAAAGTATAACACAATTTAGACATGGCATGCAAGGCATAACTCATTTCAAAAGCATTTGTGGAAACTATCACACACACACACACACACACACACACACACACACACACACACACACACACACACACACACACACACACACACTATAAAAAGGAAAAGACCCATTCACCGTTGTTTTACGCCCCTCCAGGTTTTAGCTACTGAATGTTTGTACCGACGAGCATTCTTGGCGAATCTCAGTATAGATGGCTACCTCTGAGGGTATAATCCTTACGATCTACTGTACTTTACTTATGCTCTAAAGTCACATGTGAAATGGGTTCATTTTTGCTCACTAGTGCACTATTTCATTTAGGCATTTTTAGGTTTAAATTTCTTCACATGTTCCACATCACTACACTTTATGGCTTCGTCATTTTCCAGATGTAGGCCAGTACAGCTCGATTTGGAGTCCTAGTGGACATACCGAGTCTGGGTATGACATTGTCCCCTTATATTTTCATGATTTGTATGGAATCCTTAATTAGACACCTCAATACCCTAATAAATAATCTGAAGTCTCGTATTGGTATTTTGTCCTCACCTAGAGGATTTAAAATCTCAAATCTAGTGTTTGTTGATGACTGTCTCTTATTTGCTAAGGCCACGCCGAAGGGTGCAAGGAATATTCTTGAAATCCTTAATATGTTTTCTAAAGCGGCGGTCCAACTAATAAACTTACATAAGTCGTCCTTTTATTTTTCCAATAATACCACTTCTCCAACTAGAATTGATATTGTTAATATTTTACATATTCAACATAAAACTACTATTGGTAAGTATCTAAGAATTCATAATATTATTTTCAGGAAAAACCAAGTTAATGGTAATGAGCTACTTAAGAGGGTTAAGCAAAATTTAGCTAGTTGGAAAGCAAGCACTCTTTTGAGAGCGGGGAGGCTTACTTTAATTAACTCTAATCTAACAAGTATGCTTAATCATGTTATTTTTTGCTATAAGCGTCCTGACAAGATTGTCAATAAGATTAATAAAGAGTGTAGGGATTTTTTTGGAGTAGGGACAAGAAAATCTTTCCAGTGGCTTGGGATTCGGTCTGTGCTCCTAAGAAAATGAGAGGTATGGGAGTTAGAAAACTTGATCAATTTAATAATGCTTGTCTCGCTAAGTTGGGTTGGAAGGTAATGACTGAGGAGGATAACTGGTGGGTGAAGTTAGTAAAAAGTAACTTAGAAAGGAAAATTATGTAGATAATAAAATTAGACAAAATCATTCTTTTGCTTGGAAATGTATCTTACAAAGTTGGGATGTTATTCTTAAGGGTATGAGAAGGAGAGTGGGTAATGGTAAGAACATTTTGTTTTGGTCTCACAATTATGTTTTTTCTTACCCGTTGTTCCATCATTTACCCAATATTGACAACCAAAACGTTAATTGGGACTTGAAAGTTAATGAATTTATTGATAATTATTGTTCGGCTAGAAGAAAGCTTTCGCAAGTGGTTAGTAATGAGATTGAGAGGAAAATTTGTAATATTACAATTCCCTTGTAGGATTCCAAATGGTAAGTTCTCTGTTAAATCAACTACTTGGATCCAAAAAGGGACGTTGACTCAATCTACAAAACATAAGTTAATTAATAAGATGTGGAAACTTAATATTCCTCCTAAAGTTAAGATGTTTGCGTGGTTGTTCATTCGTGATAGACTGCAAACTAGAAAAACATTGTCATATTGTAATTAATAGTGATCGGATTTGTCTTTTTTGTAATTCCATAGATGAGGACCAAATGCATTTATTTTTTAATTGTGGTGTCACTAAATTTATTTGGGACCTTTGTTCAATTAAGTCGGGCAATTTCACTAATGTTAACTTCGACTTGGCAGTAGACTGGCTAAATTCTTTAAAGCATGTTGATAAGGAAGTTCCTAGTGATCTGAGCTTGTGTTTGCTCCTTTGTTGGCAAATTTGGACTGACTGTAATAATATGGTGTTCAGGAATGTTTTGCCTATCCTGGCAAGATCTAAGTTATTGGCTATATCTATGGGTGAGTGATATCTTAAAGCCAATGGTAAAGTTTTGAGAAGAAATACTGATAATACTTCCACAATTGTTAAATGGCATCTGTCGGATAAGAGTTTTGTTAAGTTAAATTTTGATGGTTCGATAGCTGGGGACAAGGCGGCGGCGGGATTTGTCTTAAAGAATCATAATGGGCAGATTATTGGAGGTGGAGCTTTAGGGTTTAGGGCTCTCAGAGAGGGCCTTCTTTTTGCTCAGAGAAAGGGCTATACAAAGATTATGGTTGAATGTGACTCTAAGTTGGTCATTCAGTCAATGTTGGACCGGGGTGTGACACCATGAAATTTGGTTCTTACTATTGAATTGCATTGACTAGAAACATATTTATAGAGAGGCTAACTTTGTGGCGGATGCCTTTGCTGGCCAAATCCTTCTTATTGCGGATTGTCATATTTGGGATCATTATATTCCTTCATATGCTATTCAGTTTGATTCTATAGAGAACAGTTGCACTGGTGGGTTTTCCCTTTAACATATTTTTCTTGATTAAAAAAAAATGATGATCTATTGTCTATTCTGAGAAGACAAAATTCATAAAGATTTGATCGAATAAGAGAGCACTCAATGAAGATTTGGTTGTGCTCAGTTATATCAAAATACAATGAGTGGATAGGTCCTGCACCCATAGCTAGTCTTAACTACTAAATCCACATTATTTATCAACTCTACAAAATTCTAATCCGCCTTACTCTCTTTGTATTCATAACTATTAGAGATTAGTACTGATTAGATTGGATTCTTCCACAGCTGCTGATTAGGCATGTAAACCAAGTTGAATAAAATAAAACAAACCTATTAAGATGTGCTCTGAGCGAATTAACTAGAAGAAAAAAAGTAATATGTTAATGTTTAAATGCATTAAATATAAATTTTTAAGTTGCATGTAGCGTTTCTAATATTTGAGAATCCTCATCATATAGGCAGAGTATCCCATCATAGAACAAAGACAGAAGCATCACTATCTCATTGTTTTCCAGAAAGATTTAATTTGCTTCAAATCTTAGGAGATGCTAATCAACCAATTAGTTGTGATTAAGAAATCACCAACACTAACCCTTTTCCATATGGGTTGGAACATCCAGGACCCAGAGAATAAAGGGAAGATAGTACTTTACAATACTTGGGATTTTAATAAAATGCATAATTCCTCTTCTATTCCAAACTATGAGCGCAAAATTTGGACCCCTTAGAAGCATCAGTAGGCAATTGGCACGTGGAAAATTCCCACTAATTCACCAAATATGTACATTCCATTAATGAAAAAAATAATAATGAAAAAAACAATGACAAAAACAAAGGCACTACTTTGTTTGTTAAAGATGGTGCAATAATCAATAAAAGCACGAGAAAAGAACCGTTGGATTTTGAAAAAGGGGTTGAGATAAAGAGAGCGACAAGTAAAGCTTGTATTTATACTTGGAGTTGGAGAGGTAAGAAAAAAAAAGAACGGGAAAAAACAAATGACAGGCAGCTCTTGCACTGTAGAAACATCTGTGATTGGGACTTGGGGAGTATATTTTCTAGGAGGAGGGTTGTCTGCCCGTCTCTTTTTCGTGCTCTTTTGTGCCCTTTTGTTTTGTGTGGTTACAGTTAAGTTACGTCAACATTTTATATTATTTTTTTATAAAAATAATAAAACAAAAATAAATAGTAATATAAATATTAACGTGATTTAACCGTGACCACACAAACAAAAAAAACACGGAAAAGAGAAGCGCAGACAATCCTCCTCCAATTTTCTATTCGGAGATTCGTTGTCGGGAAGGTAAGTGTAAGCGCAGATGAGGCACCTGTCACTCATTTGCATGTAGCTAAGCCAGGGCCCTGTTACAAAGTACTAGATGAAATTACCCTCCTCGAGCCAAATAAAACAGAAACACATGAATCACCTTAATTCGATCAGTGTTGCGTATGATTTGCCGAATCTCTTCAAACAACATTTATTTTTCCATCACAATTGGATTTGTAATTAGTTTCTTGTTTAAATAAAACACATGCATCAACGGATCCTTTGAGAAAGATTTTAAGACTTAAATAAAATGACTTTAAATTATAATTCAAAGAGTTTTGTAATTCTAAATTTGATCATTCTTTTAAAAAAAAACCAACGAAAATGGTTTGAAAATTTTTCTTTTAACAAAAAATCACTTTTAGAAGTATAGTAAATTAGTGACAATTAAAGGTAAAAAAACAGTTTTCCGTTAAAAATAAATAGTACCAGGGTGTTTTATTAAATCTCTCTTCTTTTAAATGATGTCAATATTAGATTTATGGTGAGATGTAACTATATTTCAAACAAAGAAAAAACAATTAACACCATACTTATATCAAACATAATTTTTGCTTCGAGTGATTAAGCGTTTTCTATTTTTTCTTTTAACAAAGTTTTGCATTGTATATTAGTATAAGTATCATAATGTAGGTATATTCATTAGTCTAGGTGTCATAATGTAGGTACAATAGTCCAGGTACAATATTGGCTTATTCGGGACATTAGTTTGCTACTGTAGATACAATCATACTTACGTAGAATTTCTCTTATGATTGAAATATAATATGTTTTTTACATGGATTGACACAGTGAGCCGAATATAAAATGGATTAAATTTGGAAGGAGGATCAAAAGTAGTTTAGTCGATGCTCAAATATGTGAAGTTCAATCTAATTAACACAACAAGAAATGAAGCTATGAATGAGATTTTGCAAGAGTAATGTTTTTTTTTTTAATGAAAACAACATATTTTTTAAAATGAATTGTAATCTTGATCAAAAAAAAAAAAAAAAAAGAACTGTAATGTGAAATATGAATGCTGACATAAATACAGGGTCAAATGTCAAAGGATTATATTCAACTTTTTATCTTACACAAGGGATTTATCTAAGTTTGAAACTTTCCAAGGATTATAATCTAGCTTTCTAAGTTATATTATAGATCTTGACTATTGAAATGAAGACAGAAAGAACACATTCTGCACCGTGTATAGTAGAATATATAGGCAATCAATATACAGATATTATAAATCTTGACTTTTTTTTTTATTTTAGTCCATCGATACTTTTATAATAAAAAGATAAAAAGTTTGGCTAAGCCTATTATAGATCTTGACTATTGAAACGGAGATAGAAAGAACACATTCTGCAGAGTGTATAGTAGAATTTATAGGCACTCAATATATACGTACTATAAATCTTGACTTTTTTTTATAAGTACATCGATATTTTTACACTAAGAAAATAAGGAGTCTGGTTAAGCCACACAATAGACAGCCTAATATAGTATCGAATTCGTTATCCACAAGATTTAAACTTAAAACCTCACTTTCAAGTGTAGAAGAATACTATCAGACCGTAGTTTTAAGTGAATGTAGATTTTGACTATTAAAACAAATATATATATATATACACACACACACACAAAATTAAAACCCCATGAAATTGTGAACATTATTTTTAACCATTTTCTACCGTAGTTTTAAGTAACTGTAGATTTTGACTATTAAAACAAATATATACACACACACACACACACAAATTAAAACCCCATGAAGTTGTGAACATTATTTTTAACCATTTCTAGCCAGCTCAATATAAATAAATATATACACACTTATATAAGAGGACATTTTGGTAACTGGAGTACAGCCTCTGGGAGACATGTCTGGGAACTCGTTGCTGTGGGAAAGCAAGAACCAAGAAGCTAATGTTGTAAAGCGTGTGAGCGTGTGAGCTTTGTAGGTTTCCTCTCTTCTTCTTCATGCCTTGCCTTCAATATTTTAATCCTCTCGACTGCAGTCCACTGATTAGCAGCATCATTCACAAAACCCTAACTGCAAAAGAACTCACAGATACATAGACTTTCTGGGAAGAAAAAAAAGAAGGAAATTACAAGTGCTTATTTGTCGACCAATGTGTTGGATTTCAAGTTAAGAAAAATAAACAAACATATATGGCATAACCCTAGCTTAAACTGAAGTTAATGATTACTTTATCCATATAATCAAAGCTAGGCTATATATATAGATACATGAGTAGATAGCTAACTAAACTAATTTATATAAGACAGTAATAAATATAGACCCTTTTTTAGTTAGCCGACAAGATAAACATAAGCAAAAAGTCAAGCTAATCTAGATATGGGCTAAGGCACAGTTGAGAGGATAAGTTCAAGCTCATTAGTCATGACCTTATCTCAGCTTTGAAATATATGAGTAGGGATAGAGGTAATGAGCTGAATCTTTCCACGGAATGATTAAACATGTTATAAATTAGTAATATACGCTAAACAGATAAAAATTTAAAGAGGAATTGAAATAATTAATCATGTATATATACTAATTAAAGCATGGTAACAAGTTAACGAAAGAGGAACTGAAGTAATTAATTAAGGGAGCTCCCTTCAGTCCAAGTACAGGAAGCTTAAGATCCAATTTGTCTCCCGCTTCATTCACACATTTACTGGATGCCATCCTGCTAATAACCCAGTATTTGGATGAATGACTCGGCAGCTAATTAAATCCTACCGCCACCCATGAGTGGACTGAAGAAAGCTCTCTTCACCACTGCTATTAGATTAACCATAAAATGAAATCTGACGATAGAAGATTGCCCATGTCTCATAAAACCCTAGCTCAGAGAGCGAGAGAGAGCGAGAGAGAGAGAGAGAGGCCTAGGGTTGAGGGGTCGTGGATATTTGTACTAGCTAGGGGCTTCTACTATGACTTTGCCACCTCAAGCAAAGAAGTCATGGATCTTCAATTGGAGGAGAATGGCTTTATATAAGCAAAAAGAAAGGCTGATATCAGACTTGAAATATTTTACAATTGAAAGGAAGCTATTCATATTCTTTTTTCCCTTCATCTGCCATGTATTAACAGTTCTACCAATCCCTTACATCATGAAAAGCGCATCACTTATTTTTAGTTATTCGTCAACATGCGCCCTAGATTTTTTTTTCTTTTTCTAATAATTTCATTTTAATTAAAGTTGAGATCAATGGTGTTTTCACTATAGTATACGACTTGAGGTGAGCTGGTTGAGTTTTGTTGAATCTACTATTAAATGGTACTTCAAGATTATAAAGTGATTTGGAGCTTTGATAGCCTTCTTCGTAGAGTTCAGATAGACGCATAGCATTTTTTTGGTCTCACAATTAATTGGCTCCAGAGCTTATATATATCTATCGTTTGATCTCGTAGTACGAGAGTTATTGGCTCCCACGGATCTTTCATCACTTTCAGTTTCTTGCATATGTTACAGCTTCAGATTTTTGTTTGTAAGTACCCTCCTATTTGATCCATGTTCTTCATTTGTATTAGGTTTATTTTTAGTTACGTCTTTTAAACTTTTATTTTGTCTCGTGTAACTTAAAAATCATCACTTTACTTTTTGAAACTCGTTTCACTTTGACTTGTGAACTCTCTCTTCTTCCTAAAACTTATAAGTGGCCTCTGGAAACGTTGTGAGATTCAACACCCAATAAGACTATGTCAGATATGTAATAAATTTGATTATAAATCTCCATTATGCGTTAAGATTCAACAATCAGATAATATTAAGTTTAAAAGAAATTGAAGAGTTGAAAAAAATTATAAAAAAAAATTGATTAGCCTGGGTCACCTAAATCAAACCCACATAAGAAATTAATAGATCTAAGGCACTATGGAGCGAATTTTGAGTGTTTTTCGTTAGTTTTTTTTTAAATAAGTAATAATCTTGACAAGATAGATGCAAAAATACTTTTAGAGGTAGATTGGTTTGTGTTTTATTTTGCAGGACAACGAAGCTGTTACTTTGGCACCCATTGATTTGATAGCAGAGCATTTCTTACAAATTAACAAAAAGAAATTATTCAATTACTGTACTTTATTCATACTGTAATGAAATCTGAAAACATACGTGATCGTCAAATACTAATGGTATTATGTACTTGTAAGTAAGTACGGTAATTAGTCTCACAAATAATATTAATAGAACAATTTTATATGGGAAGAGAAAAGGGTAAAAATGCATGGTTCAAGGACACCATTTAAACGATTTTTTTTACGATAAGTCTCAGTTTACTATTTTTAAATTTCGTAGTTTTTAACATTTGGTACATAAAGTTTTTTTCATTTCAGAATCATACCTAAAATGTTAATTTTAGTACAACTCATACATATATTAATCTAACTGTTAAATCAGCCGTTAACTTATGACGTGGCGCCCACATGTTAATATAGAATTCACATAAATATGAAAAATATATATATATTAAAATATTTAAATTATTTTTTTTTTTGGGTAAATTACAAAAAACTACCTCAACTATTGGTGTCACGACACTTTCATACCTCATCTTTAAAACGTGACAATGTCATACCGCATTTTACGAATTTGTGACAATCTCATACCTCTGTCAATTTTTCTGTTAGTTTTTCTGTTAAGTGCTGACGTGGCAAGAGATGGGGTATAAAAAAAAATTTTATTTTTATTTTAAAAAAAATTAAAATTTTTTATTTTTATATTAATATTTTTTAATTTTTAATTATTAAAAATATATTTAATTATTTTTTAATCCAGCTGTATTAGTGAGTGGTTCCCATATCTTGCCACGTCAGCACTTAATAGAAAAACTAACAGAAAAATTGACTGAGGTATGACATTGTCACAAATTCGTAAGATGTGGTATGACATTGTCACGTTTTAAAGATGAGGTATGAAAGTGTCGTGACACCAATAGTTGATGTAATTTTTTGTCATTTACCCTTTTTTTTTTTTTAAATTATGGGATTCCCCCTCTCTCCCTTCTCTTCCCTGCACCTATGCTCCCCGCACACCCACCCATTCCCCTGCTTCTCCCTCCCTACTCTTGGGTTTGCACGACGGACCCGATTCCCAAACCTCGATCCCTGTATCCACCCACTTATTCGTCGTCCGATTGGGTTTGCTCCCAAATCGATGGCTCTCAATGCGCCTCGCTCTGACCCCCAATCGGCTGCCCAGAAGGCCGTCGCGGTGATCAGGTCTGGGTACGATCTCTGCAACAACATCCGGCTCACCGCGTAAAAGCCCATGCTCATCGTCCTTGACCCGACCCGGACCCGCGACCTCGTCATCCCTGGCGGGCCCGTCGTGCCGGACGTCTCCACCTCCATCAGGTGCAATAAAGGCGACCGCATCAGGTTGCGCTTCGACGTCGTTTGGGTGCAGGGAGAATGAGGGAGGGGGTCGGGACTCGGGAGAGAAGGAGGGGGAATGCCCAGATTTTTATTTTTTTTTATTTTTTAAATATTCATGTGGGCCACGTGTGTCCAGTCATTGTTCACGTAGATGCCATATTATCAGTTAATAGTTGATTTAACAGCTAAACTAACGGATGTGTGATACTGTTTCAAAATTAATATTTTAGGCATGATTATGGAACGAAAAAACTTCATGTACTAAATATTAAAAACAACAAAAATTGAGAATAATAAATTAAGATTTACCCATTTTTAAAATATACTAAACAAGAAAATTAGGTTGTCTCACAGTGCCTTCAAACCAAAGTTCTAAAAAGTGCCATGCGTTAGTTGGGTGGTGGGGAGGGACTTAGCACTTAGGTGTTTATATTTTTTTTAAATTTTAATTAAATCTAGTGATTTTTTAATTTTAATCTTTCAAGAAGATTAAAATTTAAAAAAAAAAACCTGGTGTTAGATTGAATATTGATTTTAGTCCCTAATGTGTCCTTAATTCAAAATATTTAATGTGCATTTTATTTAATGTCTCCCATTAAATATTTAAATTTATTAATACACAAATTTTAATTTATTTTTTGACCAAAAGAAAGTTTTTTAATTTCTTAATTTTATTTAACATTCTTCAAATTTGAAAGACTCAATTAATGTACCTAAATGTGTGTACCGAAATGTATTATATTGAACTAATATATTTAAATGTTAGTACCGAAATGTATGTACCGAAATATATGCACCGAAATGTATTAATATTAAATTAATGTACCTAAATGTGTATACTGAAATTTATTATATTGAATTATTGTACCTAAATGTTTGTATCGAAATGTATGTACCGAAATGTGTGTGCCTAAATGTTTGTATTGAAATGCATGTACCAAAATGTGTGTACCTAAATGTATGCACCGAAATGTATTATAATGAATTTAATGTACCTAAATGAAGAAGATAAAGTACATCGAAATATATTGTATAACAAAAATTAGTTTATCTAAATGTTCACAACAAAAAATATTACGATGAATGAAATGAAAATGAAAATTATAATGAAATAAAATTAATACATTAAAACTTAGAAAGAAAAAGGATAAATAATTAAAAAATCAAAATATAATTAATAAATGAGGTTATTAATGTATCAAGTGACTAAAATTATATTTTAATCTTACTCATGATTTTTATCTAAAAGACATCTTTACCAAGGATTAAAATGAAGTTTTCTCACAATATACAATAATGTCTACTTATACTTAAAAAAATACATAATTATATTAGAATACATAAATTATAAATTGAATGACACACACACACACACACACACACACATATATATTAAGTATTCAACAAATTTCATAGAATTTATTAAAAAAATAAAATGCAAAATGAAAGTTATATATATATATTAAGTATTCAACAAATTTCATAGAATTTATTAAAAAAATAAAATGCAAAATGAAAGTTATTTATTTTATGTCTAAGTGAAAGTTTCGACCAAGGTGGGCTAGGCAGTCTCCTAGAAAAGTCTAGGCATCGTTTTTTTAATTTTCAAATACCTAGATATTATTTAATGCGGTGGTCAGCTGCCTAGATAGTGTTGGGCGAGAATTTTTAGTATAATACTTCAAACATACGTAAATCTTTCTTCTTCTTTTTTTTTTCAACAAAGAAAGCATCTGTTCGTAGAGTGGGACTTATAGCTAGATATTCATGTAAAACCCTATATCTGCTTAGTTAGGGTTTCATGGATACAAGCCTAATTGACAAAATCCTAGTATACATTTTGTTTTTTAATACATGCGCGGGTCCGTCCGACTTGGTGGATTATATTATATAACCATGAAGGGAGTTAGGATTTTTCTGAATAGGTGCATCTTAAAACAACAAAATTGTTGCAGTCCTATTTAGTATAGGAATGTGATTGTGTAAATCCTAATAGATTAGGAATGTATCTTATATTCCTATTAGGAGTAGATTACTCATTAAGTATTGTAATCCTTATGGGAAAGGGTTTGTCCTTTCTACCACTATAAATAGAGGCACAATGGGGTGAAGTAAAACACACCTCACAATTACACATCTCTCTCTCATCTTCCTCTCTATGTGCCGCACCTCTCTCTCTCTCTAGGCCTCCATAATTGTCCAGTAAATTATACCTACAACACGTTATCAGCACGCTCTTGACGCTACGCTAACAAGAGAGTTTATTCTTCAATTAGGGGAGTATTACGTTTTAATTATTCTTTTTGAGATTAATTTATTATTATTTTGAATTAATCTACCTGATATTGATTCAATTTAATTTTTCTTTGTTGAACGTGATACAACGCATTGGAGACGCGATTTCGGCTTTCTGAGAAGGATCTTCTACAAATTCAAAGGCTTTTGTAAATTTTCTGCCAATCAGGTACGCTTAAAATAAAGTAAGATATTTGAAACGACCTTGAAGCATGAAAACATTCCCCATGATGCATGAACCCCCTACATTTATATTTACCTTCCGATATATATATTGTATATGTTCATATATGTGTCAATATATATATATATTTGTTTCATGCATTACGCAATTATATTTTGCTATGTGGAATTTGTGAGTCAAAGAATCGAATTAAATTAGAAGCAATTTAGGGTTTTTTTAACCCTAGGGATGTCGAAAAAGAAAACAAAAACTGTGCGCTTGCTGCCATCACACCACAACCAGGTCTCGGCCTGAGTTGAACTCACATGGGCCAGAAGTCCTATGTCCAAAATCGAAGCCCACAGCCAACAAGCATTGCTTGCTGGGTTCCCCTGTGTCGGCCCGTATCTCCCATATGCGACTCGGCCTGTTTTTTTTATATATTTTATATATATTTGCAGCCTGCAGCTGCATCCCTTACTCGGCCGCTGCTGGGCTTCTGTTCTCTAGCCCGTGACAACAAACAAGCCTGCCAACTTGTTTTTTGTAGGATATTGGGCTGCCGCAGCCTTACACAAGCCAAGCCCGCAAGGCATATAGTCTAAAACAGTAGCCATCAATTTTCAATGCTGGGCTGCCTCTCACCTATATTTTTTATGCCATACTCACGGCTCTCATGCCCACCATGTTTGGGCTATGATTTTTCGAATCCAACCCTATTATTTTAGCATTATAAATAATTTTAACCCGTATGTTAATACTATTTTGCTTCTACAATCGACCCTGCATGGTCCCGATTTATTGAATTAATTAAAAGTGACCAGCAGTCCATTAATCTGATAATGAATCCAAAATTATTGACCTGAAGATCACTTTTGGACATTAACGATTCAATAATTTATTTCTCTTCTTTGAACCGTTGACTCACTTTCGTAGTCCCGAAGCACTCACACATGAGTTCCCGAAGAACCTCAAAATCCACTACACTTAGTTGTATATTGCATTCTGTGTTCTTGCAGGAACCTCTCTTTTATGAACTAAACGTTCATAAACTAAATCGAACCTGTAGTTTCGAATTTAGTGCCTTTGAAACCTGAAGTTTTCATAAAACAATACACCCATGAAAACTTAACGTTTTTCATGAAAACCATGTCTTAGAACTCGAATGTTCTAACTTTGATGCTTATGGATGACTCATTCCCATAGCACCAATCACAATCTTGTTCCCTCCAAATTCAATGGATTGTCGAACCGTCACAAGTTTGATTTTCCTGATTTGGACGTTTCTAATAGAAACCACTTTATGTGAGGTACAAGACGTGAATCTCCACTTGACTATTAAAGCTGAGAAACCATTGAAGCCAACAATGGCATGGAAGAGCTGGATAAGCCTCCGCCATGATCTTCATTCGAAGACTTATGCCCGAAGCATTACAAATGGAAATACCTCCGAACGAGGATTCCATGGCTCTTTGGCTCACTTCTACGGACTGTTTAATCATGAAAGATATTGCCCGAAGCATACCATGATTACGTCCATGAATGAGTACAATTTTGAAGTTTATAAATCCGATTGAATTTTGACTAGAGAATACTTTTCTCGTCATTCCTTGTTTCTAACTTGCTCTTGAAGCAACAAGTGTAGAAAGCGGAAGTTTACCAAATTCTCGGATCTGATTACTACCACAATTATATGATAGAATCAGGGCCTGCCAAGGTGTGGCATCATGCACGAAGCGTGATCCTTGGCACTTAAGACCTAAAACTTCAAGAATAAGGGATAGTATTCCCAAACCTTAACCCTACAGAATCTACTTCCATCTCGATGGAATAGATCATTGGTTATGCACCTGTTCGTGCCCCTACTAATGTTGTTAAGGAGTACCATTCTCGTAGTCAATATGTGAGATTAATTTTGCTCCACCAAACACCGTTGGAAGAGCATAATTTTGACATGGATGACCTTATTGGCTGAATTCCCTTAGTAAACCATTTACTTTGTGAACATTTTTCCATGTTCTTGGATTCAAGTTTGGTGTATGTTTTACTTATGGATAATCTTATTGATATTGTCCTCGAATATGAGTTAATTGAATCATGTTTCTTAGTACATGTGACCGATTCAATTAAACACGTGATTAGGTAGGAATGTGGGGAAGTTAGTTGTCTGGACGAATACGTACTACGCACACTAACTTTACACCTAAATCACATCTCTAACAACGACTTCAGGTTTATCCAACCTGATTAAGAGCATTGGCACGCTCCTCGTTGTATGAATGGTACTACATCACCATTTAAGGGACCTTAAATTTTCCCTGACGTTGAGTTTTTAAGGATATTCGAGATGACAATGATCATAAATGAAACCACTGAAGAAAATAGAGTGAAATATCTTTGCACCACCTCCAAAAATGAGCCTGAAGCTTCGATTTGGGGCCAATGGGTTGTCTCCCAACTGGGAACACGCCACATGTGGCCGGCCTAGAGCTGGGTGATTGAGCAGTTTCCTTACTTTGGCATGACCTTTTGGGACACTTAGGTCGAACAGTGATGTTACGACGCATCTCCTTACCCGAAGTAAGGATCTTGTGCCTACAAGCACACTTTGCCAAGCCTGCTCATTAAGGAAATTGATACTTTGTATCATTCCTCGCAAAGATGCGAAATCACCTCTTTTCCATAGTGGATTCAAGGGAATAATGTGGACTAATCCAATCAAAATGCGGACTATATAAAGACTTATGGTTTTGATTGATGAATCGACAAACTGGTCACATGTTTGTCCACACACATTACTGCTAAACCTCATGGCCAATTATGGGTTCACCACCCTACTTATCCCTTAAGGTCCTGGAGACTGGATAATGCCGGAGAGTTTATATCGACGGTTTTCAATAAAGTATTGCATGTTGTTTTGGGTTTCTAATTGAACATTGAATTCCCATGTTCACCCCAAATAGCCTCGCCTAGTGATCATAAAGTGCAATTTAAATGATCGCCCGAATTTTGGTAAAAGTACCAAGTTTTCGGTTTTTCTGCCTAGGGCTATGCAATCTTGTACGCAGTTATGTTGGTCCGCCTTGAGGCCCATTGCCACTCAACCTATATGACGTTACAGTTGGTTACTGGGTACGAACCTGATGATTTTCGTATTTACGCATTTGGGTGAGCATTCCATGTGCCCAGTTGCGCCGCCGCAACGTACCACCATGGGTCCTCAAAGAAGGATGTGTATCTTTTGTCGATCATGATTCTCCTTCACACTCGCTCTATTTGAGCCCTTGCATGCGATCTCTTTACCGCTTATTTGCGGGTTGTCACTTTAATGAGACAATCTTCCCGCGTTAGGGGGAGATAAGAACGTCAATGTTCCTGTAGAACGACGCGAAGTTGCGTGGACGTTGCCCACTATGTCTCATCTCGATCCCCATACCGCACAAGTGTGATAAGCAAGTGCGATGAATTCTAGATTTCAAAATGTTGCTCCAGACGCATTCCTCTGATCTAGCTAAAGTGACGAGATCATATACCAGCTGCAAATATGCCTGCAAGGATAGAAGTACTTAACAGACGTCGAGTCAACATCCCTGGAGGGTGTGCCGCACCTGTTGGACGGTTTGGATGCCCCTGTTGGACGGTCTGGTACAACGGCGGATAGCCAATCAATCTGTCTTGGCCTGGAGCACGACAGATCATTCGGTTCGTAGGATTCACTTCCCTAGAAGAGGAAGACACGGCACAACTATGAATCTAAATTCGATCGCTGTCTCAAATCATTTCCCATCTCATGAGATTAATCCGGATTACTCCCGAGACATGAAGTTCTTGGTCCAGTATACTAGTTTGGATGAGAAAAATGGAATTGAAATGAGATTATCATCGATGATGTTTTCACTTATATGGTAGCTACCGACATAAATGAAAAGCGACGATATCGAACCGTGTTCCGTTGATTAAGTGACAACGTAGAACTGATTGGACAACTGAGATTACAATCTAGGTCAAATTCCTTACCAAAGTGTGTATTGGACCTGTCGTTCCTACACTACCCAAGGTAACCTTATTGTGTTACAAGTGGAAAAGGAAGCGTTATGAGATGAATGAAATAGTGTGATATGATGCACGCCTTATGGCGCAAGGTTTATCTCAAAACGTCCTGTGATTAATAGCAGCATTATGAAATGTGGTTAGTGTTTCTCCATGGGGATATAAATATGGAGAATGACATGTAAGTTCCCGAAGAATTACATGGACTGGTTCAAAAAGTTCCAAAACCACGGAACACCCTCTTAACTTGTTTTGAGGCGTTCACTTAAATCTGACGAATGTGGTATACCCGTTTAAGTGATTGTTTGATCAGTCAGGGATATGAATTATGCCCTTGCGTGTTAAACTATGAAGTTTTATTCCAAATTGCTAGAGTTACAGTTTATGTCGTTAACACGAATCTCACTAAGACTCTGGAAGAGCTTGAGAAAACTGCCTCGCACCTGAAGATGGAATTTGAGATGAAGGATCTTGGGAAAACTCGTTTATGCCTTGACCTGAAGTTTAAGCGTTGCTCTGACGGTACCTTGGTCTACTAGTCGAACTACACTTTGAATGTGTTACCTTTGAGTATACCTTTGATCGTCCATACGTTATATGCAAATGAGACCCTTGAAGAGGTTATGGAATCTGAAATTCCATATCTAAGTTCAACTTTGCGCTTCGTTGTACTTAGCTCATTGTATTTAGACAGGACATCTCCTTCGCTGTTGATCTTGGTAAAGATGCAGCACCGCGCCTACACGCAACCACTGAATTGGTATTAAAAGACGTACCTTGAAGGTATTACGAGGGCAAATCCCAACGCATCTTAGCGGATCCGACCCCCCTGATCCTCGAAATGATGCTTGCCTTGTTGTTATGCTGACGCTGGTTACTTATCAAACCCGCACAAGGCAAAATCCCCAAATGGTTATGTCTTTACCGTTAGGGACATCGCAATATCTTGGAGGCCCATGATATGACCTTAGTTGCGAAATCTTCGAATCGTTCCAAGACTCACCTCACTTCACTACGCCACAAGTGAGACATGGTTAGGAGTTCTTGTTGAGCATGTTCGTAGTACTTGTTGTGTTTTCATTCATCGTTGAGTCCTGACAACGATACATGAAGACTATGCCGCATGTATTAACCCGACCAAGCCATGATACATCAACAAAGTCAACGCCAAGACATATTGCGACTACATCTACATCAGCAAAGCATCAGGAGATTGAAGTCATGCAAGCCGATCCCAGACAACCTTGCCGACCTCTACACGACGTCACTGCCGAAGTCAACCTTCCAGAAGCTTGTCCGAGGAATTGGTATGCCTAACTATTATATGCAATGCTTGTAGTTCTCATTTGGAAATTACGTCAAACTCAGGGGGAGTATCCAGAAGTATACTCACTTGATCTTAATGTACTCTTTTTCCCTACGATTAGGAGCATTTTTCCCACTGGGTTTTTGCTACCTAACTAGGTTTTAACGAGGCACCCATCCTGGGCTGATCATACCCTTGTGAGCTCTTCTACTTGCGTCCAAAAGACGTATAGTTTTGACTTAATGCAACTTCTCACTTTTCTCCTTAGACTATGGGTTTTCCCCACCTTGGGTTTTACCATAGCGAGGTTTTGTGAGTTTTACTTTTTATGCATTCTTCCATTGATTTGAGACTCGCATTCGCCCATTGTGCCGACGACTTCATCAACTGTACCTGCTTCATCATTGAAGACCTGATGCGCCATTTACTTGAGTATTTACACACTCAAGGGGGAGTGTTGCAGTCCTATTTAGTATAGGAATGTGATTGTGTAAATCCTAATAGATTAGGAATGTATCTTATATTCCTATTAGGAGTAGATTACTCATTAAGTATTGTAATCCTTATGGGAAAGGGTTTGTCCTTTCTACCACTATAAATAGAGGCACAATGGGGTGAATTAAAACACACCTCACAATTACACATCTCTCTCTCATCTTCCTCTCTATGTGCCGCACCTCTCTCTCTCTAGGCCTCCATAATTGTCCAGTAAATTATACCTACAACAAAAATAAAATTAAAACGTGCAACTAATACTAAAAACGAAACACTTAAATGTTAATTCTGTTGTAGGTATAATTTACTGGACAATTATGGAGGCCTAGAGAGAGAGAGAGGTGCGGGAATAGAGAGGAGAAGAGAGATGTGTAATTGTGAGGTGTGTTTTATTCACCTCATTGTGCCTCTATTTACAGTAGTAGAAAGGGCAAACCCTTTCCCATAAGGATTACAATACTTAATAAGTAATCTACTCCTAATAGGAATATAAGATACATTCCTAATCTACTAGGATTTACACAATCACATTCCTATTCTAAATAGGACTGCAACAAATTCATAATATCTACGTGCTATTATTACAAGTTTTCTCCATTTGCTTAATATTTTAAGAACAATCCAATGTTATTAAATATCTCTTTCCCTGTATTAAACCATAACATGGTTATAGTTTAATTATTCAAAGAACTCATCACAATATATCATGCTGATTATTTTACTTATGTATGTACCTTTGATGTCACTGTCCGTTCCCGATATACGTTTAGAATTGACATACAATGCTCGACTGTACATGATGCGAGGAAACACAAACAAGAAATACTGAAATTGAAATTAACAATATTTCTAAGGTGGTGGGGTCTCTGCCACAAATATATAACAATTGCACAAAAAAGCAACTAACCGTCATTAGGGTGAAATGCCCGTAGGCTCCCAAAAGAAAGTACAAAAAAAAAAATATAGAGCTAACCTAACCACTCTAAGCTCTTTGACCTCTGTTTGCTACCCCAAGGGCTCCTCGTATCACTAATCCCTGTCATCTGCACAATTGCCCTTAATTGTGGGAATAGTGCACCAGGCAAAGCAACAACCCGGATAAGCTGCGAAGCTTGTGTGAGCAACAATAATCCTACGTATGTGATAATAATAAAACAAATCCATTGATCATAGTTTATAAACATAATTCATAAAATCATACTTTTTAAAATCATAATCAAGCTCACCAAAAATCCCAAAGGAGTCACCTTTATAAAATCATAACAAACTACTGAAAATCCTGAATGAGTTACACATACATCCATGGGCCTTTCTAAACCAACCACAAAGGTTCTCAAGTATATCGTTCATAAATACATTGAAAACTAGGGATAGAGTGACTGAGTTTGGTCGAAGCCTGCATCTTCTAAGTTTTCGCATTCTAGACCGAATCCAAGGAATCAATGAACTAATAAAGACAAAGGATGCAATTTTGAACCATTGAATGAAATCCAACGAAACATGTTACGAACTACTCAACGGAACCAAACAGGATACCATTTCAGACCACTCAACGGAACCGGGGGAGTATGAAGGATTCCGGACCACTCAATAGTATCCGAACATGATACACTTTCGAACCACTAAATAGAATCGCAGAGTAAGAGGGATTCTAGACCATCAAATCATGTTTCATAAAGTAGATCAATGGCATTTAAAAGCAACAATTTAAATAAAATACATTTATAAAACCATGTCATATCCACTAAGGATACTAACATGTGGATTTTCAAGACAATAACCGTTGCCACATATATTTTAGTCCCTCACATGGAGTCCACGTTACGACTCCCTAGCACAAAGATCGATCTGTCGTCATACGATCATCGCCTAGAACAAATTATAAGTCCCATTTAGGTTGTACACATCTTCTATGACATTCTAGAAGGTTCAAGACATGTTAACCAAAAGTCCTTTCTCTATCAACCGTTAACAGTAGGGTCTACAACCCTCAATCTGAAAAATCCACAATTCAGATTTTCAATCTGTAACTTTCTAAAGGTCTCATTATGCTGCCAAAACAACAAACTAAAATTTCACGACTATCCAACGATCAAATCTTCGCCAATTGCAATTTTAAGCGGCATCCAACTATGGAACTACGTTAAAACAATGGGATTCCGTTAAACAGATACCAAAATCGAATTCAGAGCATCAAAATTAGCCTAGGATAATATTTTGGGTTTTTGGCCCCAGTCTGCCACCATGCATCGCCTTGTGCCACCGCAGGAGCCTATACGTGCGGGTTGGGATTTGGTGGGAATATTTTGCCCACGGACAAAATTTCCATTAAAAGTAATGGAATATTATGGAATATACCTTAACGATGTTACGAAATATTTCAGAGGTTAACGAAATATTCCTTTTTCTTCTCCCTTAGTTTGGTCATTGACGCCACTGCCTGGTGCCGTGAATCTCGCCGATTTTGCATAAACTCGAGGTTTTCTAGGTAATTTTTACATACCAAATGAAGCTAGAGAAGAGTAGAACATGATTTTACATGCTTAAAATCAAAAAAAAATTGGAAATGGTCTAAAATTGACGAGAAGCTCTCGGTTAGTTTTGAAGCTCTAGAACCTCGATTTCTCTTCATCTTTTCATGAAACAAAATCCATGATTGACACAATCACTATAATGCTGTTTGTATGTCAAATTTCACCGGAAAAGTATACCGGTGATGGTGGTGTTTTATTGGCAAAGTGGAGAGGCTAGAGAGATGAGAGAATTGGAAAAAAAAAGGGAAGAAAATGGAGAGAGAGAGAGAGAGAGAGAGAGAGAGAGAGAGAGAGAGAGAGGGAAGGCTCCAGAAAGGTGGGGAAGGACCCTACGTGGCACACAAACGAATATCTAAAATAAAACCACGTGTCTAAATAATGGCAAATTACAAAATGCTCCTCGAGTTCCAAGCTTCGAAAAATCTTCGTTCTAGCTCTAAATTTTATTTCACTTGCATCTACGCATTTGTATTGACACATACTATCTAAATATACTAAGAAATATGAAAAAACAGGAAAGGAATCAAATACGTCCACGTGAAACTTCAAGTAATTTAACAGGGGCATTATCGTCCTTTTACTCATTGAAAAATTTCTACTCTATAAATATAAATGTGTCGTAACTATTTTCAAAATCTCACAAATTATTAACTTTAAACAAATTCAAATAATATTATTACAATACAATAATTACTTTAAAATCAATAATAGAGTAATATTGTCCTTCACATAGTTATAAAAAATAAAAAATAAAGTACCCATGCAATTATTTATATTTTAACTATTGATATATTTAAAACATAAAATAGCATGGGTACATTCACAAAAAATAATGGTACAAACTAAATTAAATAATATGGGTACATAGTAAAGTTTAAGAGCTCGTCTGGATGTGCTTTCAAAATGACTAAAAATGCTTTCAGAGAAATTTTTTTGTTTGTTCCAAAAGCACTTAAAGTGATTTTTGTAAGAAAAACCAGTTATGTGCTTCTTCTAGTAAGCACTTTAGGTGCTTTTCCAAAATTTACTTGTATTTTTACCAAGAATTGGTTTAAAAAAATATTTTCACCAAAAGATCATTCAGTCATTTTAGAAGCACATCCAAACGAGCTCTAAAATTATGGGTGCAAAATAAAACTAAAAAGAATATTGGTACAAATTAAAATAAGGTTACACATTAAAAATAAAAATATTTTAAATTACTAAAATGATATATTTGGAAAAGATTAATATGTTTAACATTTTCAAAATTGGCATATGTTGACATGTAAATAATTTATATTCAAATAATAACATAGACAATAGTCAAAGACCTTGATCAAAAATGAAAAAGAAATAAGGGATGGAAACTTAATTTATCCCTTCCAAAATAATTTTTTAGATTGCTGGAAAAGTGGCTGGTCACCATAATATTAATCAGCTCGTTGTCGGAAAGTTCGCCAAAAACTCACTGGAAAAGTTGGTAGGGTTGAGCGGCAAAGACGTGATTATATTGAAACATAATAGTAAAAGGTTTTAGATTTGATTCTCGCCTAGGTGAATTTGAACTACATTATATGGCTAGTCTAGTGTGAAACTTAGCTCACTCACCCACTCTCTTAGGGTAGATAATATTAGTTGTTCAAAATAAAAATAAAAAGCTTATTATTTTACCTCCAAAGAACATCCATGAAGAAAGTTAGTTAAATTCGAAATTGCTTAGTTTTCTAACAATTATCTAATAAATAAATGAACCATGTTCTTTAGTTAACATACTATATGACACACCCGTACCCGAAAGTAGGGCGTGCTGGTCGTCAAGTGAGTGTGACATAGCCAAGTGTGTTGTGCGGAAGCGGAAACATTAACGAAGTACGAACCAATTAAAATCAAACTACTAGCAACCTAGATAAGATAGTGTGCTAGAGTGATAAAATACTTATACATAACCAGAGCGTACTAGGTCGAGTGCAGTCAAACATGAATTAAATAAGTTCAAATACACCAACGGTGCCCTACATATAGCAGGTCTGTCAGAAATGCCAGAAGATCCTCGCTAGCCAACTCAGGTACTCAAGCTATCTAGAACCTGGAGGTACGAAAAACAAAATTGAGTGGGTCAGCAAAACAAATCTTTAAAAATCATTCTTTTCTCAAACGTATAGCCCCTATCCGTAAAACCTGTATAGTTTCCCTGAAAATAATACGTACATATATATCACAACCTTTCTCAGCATAAAACATTTTCAATGTATCTCAATATATGCCGTGCAATGCATTTCAATGCCAGTCTGAATCTCATAAGTAATGCCATACTATGCATTTCAATAATCATATCGCTACTAGATATCAACTCAGCCCTCGGCTGTAAATATAGCTTATAACATCTCTATCTCATCATCATATATACACAGCACATACATCAATATCTTCATCATATCATCATCATCATCACTGTATCAATAATAAATGCTCTAGTGCTACAATCACGTGAAGATTGTGCGAATGAACGCGGGTCACCTACATGTCGTACCCACTCAAAAGTGGTCTATACGTGAAAGACTGTGCCCTATCTCTGGGCGTGAGCACTAACAATATGTGCAGGTTTATGAGCTAACATATCACATCATATCTCATCGTTCTTTCTCAACTATGCATGTACCTACCTGGTACTTACCTGGCGTCCTCGGCACCAAAATATGCATGAAATGTATATATGAATACTTATGCATCAAAATCAAGTTATATGCATGTCGATAAAAACGTACTTTTCATTTAAAATATGATTCTAGGAAAATCATTATATATATATATATAGGTTATACAGAAAAATAGCTGCCCACTCACTGATAAGTCGCTGGGTCGTAACCCCCACGTCTAGCCTGACTACACTCGTCCTCGGAATACGTCTCACCTATATGAGAAATTACTAAAAATACGTTATTTAAGCACATATACATAACTACGGAAATAACTTTTCATACATAGCTCAATTTTGGCATTTGGATATACCAACGTGACCTACTCGTCGTCACGAACATCCCCATATTTTTTAATTAATTTTTCTCGGCCCCACGCGCCGGCGACAGCACGGACCCACGCGCCGGCCACGTGATCTGCACACTGACGGCGTCAGTTAACGCCGTTAGAATATTCCGTCAAAACTGACAGAATATTCCGTCATCTTCTCCGGCGAGTCGCCGATCGCCGACTACTGTTCGCCGGAAATCTGGGAATTTTTCAAATCGATGTATCTCACTCGTTTTTCATCCATTTTTCATGTCTCTTATACCAAAATGAAGCCCTCAACATGTAGAACACATTCATACTAATTTAAAGCTCTAAAATTCACGGAATCTCACCGGAGAAAAAGGAGAAAATCCGGCCAAACTTCAACCTTGTGACCCCGACGTCCAATTCCTTCAAACGAACCACTCCGAGCCTCCTTGGGACCTCACAAAGCTTCTTATAAGCTTAGATTGTCCTATAAATCAACCAACAAAACGTTCATGAATAGTGCCAAGATCGGACCTTGCGATTCCGACGTGAAAACGACGTAGAACTCACCTAAAAATGGTACCACCGTGCTCGTATGGCTTCCAGGAGTCGAATGGTGGTGTTGGTTCGTTCGATCCGTTGAGTTTTGATGGATTTGTACAAGGTGGCGAGAGAGAGAGCGCTCATGAGTGAAAAGAGAGAGTGAGGGTCTGAGTGTGAATAATTGACAGAGAGAGAGAGAGAGAGTGACGGGAGTGAGGGTGTAAGGGTTGTGTGGTCCAAAAACATCCCACACAAATATCTCATAATCCATGGTTCCAATTATTGAGGGCCACCATCCATTGGTCCTCACACAACATACATGCACACGTACATAACCCCGAAGGGGTAATTCCGTCATTTCGTTACTAATTAATTAATATAATCGGGACGGGTTGTCACACTATAATTATTATCGCTTTTTGATTTAGTTGATTTTGTAAAGAGTTGATCTTTTATTTAATTGATTTTGTAAGGCCATCTCCAACCGAAGGGTCCAGAGGGCCAGAGGGCCGAAAATAGCCCTAAAACCGTCTCCAACCGAGGGCTAGGCCAGAGGGCTCTGGAATCTGGGAGGGCCCCACGGGATCGGAGAGGGCTAGAGGGTTGGAGGGCTGGCTATTTTTTTATTTATTATTTTCTTACTGCTGTCGGTTGTAACCGACAGCATTAATAAAGGTTTTATTAATACTGTCGGTTATAACCGACAGTAATAAGGATTCAAGGCAATTTTTTTTTTGAATTACTATTAGTGTCGGTTGTAACCGACACTAATAGTTTGAATTTTTTTTTAATTCAACGGCTAGTAGTTTCATATTTTTTGAAAATTTCATTTTTTTTCGTATAACTTCTATTTCACAAAATTTGTTTCATATTTTTTTTTTAAATTCCATTTTTTTCCTATAACTTATATTTCACAAAATTTGATTAATATTTTTTTTCATATAACTTCTATTTTACAAAATTTGTTTCATATTTTTTTTAAATTCCATTTTTTTCCTATAACTTCTATTTCACAAAATTTGATTAATATTTTTTTTCATATAACTTCTATTTTACAAAATTTGTTTCATATTTTTTTTAAATTCCATTTTTTTCCTATAACTTCTATTTCACAAAATTTGTTTCATGTTTTTTTCCTATAACTTCTACTTCATGCTGACGTCACTTAGCCGTTGGATTTGAATTTATTTGAATTTAAGTTCTAGTTTTTAAATAATAAATTATGTTTGGCCTTATGGCCCTTTGGCCCTCGGTTGGAGACGGTTTTTTGTGACAGGGCTAAAACGAGCCCTCTGTGTGACAACCCGTCCCGACATTTTAAATTATTGGATATGAAATGACGGAATTACCCCTACGGGGATTATTTACGTGTTCATGTGTGTGGTGTGTGGATTAATTGAAGTGGCCCTCAATTATTAAAATAAACTATGATTATACTTAATGATGGACAACTAGGACCACACCCATCATGCCCTCACAATCATCTCATTCCCGTCACTCTCCCTCTCTCTATCATTATTGGAAAACATTCTCTCTGTCTCTCTCTCAATCATTCTCTCTCTCTCGACTGTCTCTTTCTCTCTCTCTCTTGTTCAAGGCACGGCTCAAAGTCAAACTCACACCAAAACTCGTAGATCGTCGAAACTAATTGCATATTCGGACTCGTGAAGATCATACGAACTCAGTGGTACCATTTTCAGGTAAGGATCCCTTCGATTTCACGTCCAAAACTCGATGTTCTTATTTGGCACTATTCATCAACTTTTCATACGTTGTGTTTTAGGACAATCTAAGATCACAGTGATCCTTGTGAGGTCCCAAGGAGGCTCGGAGTAGTTCGTTGGAGGTGTTTGGACGTCGGGATCACGTGCATCGGAGTTGGCCGGTTTTGGAGTTCGTCCCCTAGGAAATCTAAGGCCTTTTTCAAGGTTTTTGAAGGTATATTCATGTTCTACACTAAATTTGGAGCACATAGGAAGAAAAATGGGTCAAAAAGGATGAAAAATGAGCAAGATATGACGATTTGAAAATTACCCAGAAATCCGGCCAAACTAGTCGCCGGCGGCCGACGAAGTCGCCGGAGAAGATGACCGGAGGGAATATTCCGGCGACCTGACGGAATATTCCGTCGCCGTTAACTGACGCCGTTAATCTGACGCCGTTAAAGTTGACGGAATATTCCAGGAATATTCCTGACGGCGTCAACTGACGCCGTCACTGTGCTCGGCGCGTGGCCGCGCGTGGGGAGCGCGTGGGTCCGTGCCACGTCAGGCGCGTGGGGGCGCGTGGAATAGTGAAAAATTATTTTAAAAATATGGGGATGTTCGTGACGACGAGTAGGTCACGTTGGTATATTCAAATACCAAAATTGAGCTATGTATGAGAAGTTATTCCCGTAGTTGTGAGTATGTATTAAATAACGTATTTACGTAATTTCTCGTATAGGTGATACGTATACCGAAGACGACCGTAGCCAGGCCCGACGCGGGGGTTACGAGCCAGCTACTTATCAGTGAGTGGGCAGTATTATTTTCCGTATACCTATATATACATATGATTTTCCCAGAATCACTTTTTAAATGGAAATATACGTTTTATCGACTTGCATATTACTTGATTTGATGCATGAATAATTAATTATACATTTCATGCATATATTGGTGCCGAGGACGCCAAGTAAGTACCAGGTAGGTACATGCATAGTTGAGAACGAATAACGATTGATATACGTATGAAATGTGATTGAGATACACTTGAGATATTATGCTGATAACGATCATGAGATATGATGAATTATATGATGAGATGTGATGAGATATGATGAATTATTAGCTCATAGATCTGTACACACTGTTAGTGCTCCCGCCCAGAGATAGGGGCATAGTCTTTCACGTGTCGTTCACCTCCCGCACCGCATGCTCGCCTTGGATCCAAGTTAGGTGCATAGTCTTGTCGTATAGATCACTTTTGAGTGTTACGACATGTAGGTGACCCGCGTTCATTCGCATAGTCCTCACGTGATTGTAGCACTAGAGCATTTACTATTGAAACAGTGTTGATAATGATGATATGATGAGGTTATGATGTGTATACAGGATATGTATATGATTATGTGATTGAGAAGTTATGAGCTATATATTTACAGCCGAGGGCTGAGATGACATATGTTAACGATATGATACGAGATACATTGCACGGCATACATTGAAATACTTTGAAAACGTTTTATGCTGAGAAAAGATTGAGATATATGTATGTATTATTTTCTGGGAAACTATACAGGTTTTACGGAGAGGGGCTAGAACTTTGAGAAAAGAATGATTTTGGAAAAAGGATTTGTTGTTGCTGACCCACTCCCTTTTGTCTTTTTCGCCCCTCCAGATTCTAGATAGCTTGAATTCTGGATTGACGCATCGAGGATCCTCCGGCACCTTTTCTGACAGATTCATCATATGTATGTCACCGAGTGTGTATTTTAAAAACCTTTTATTCGTGCTTGACTGCACCGACTTAGTACGCTCTGAATTTGTATAAGTGTCGAATTGACTCTAGTACACATTTCGAGATTTCGATTTGAATTTATTCGTACTTCGTTATCGATCTTCGCTTCCGCACAGCGCACATGGTTACGTCACACTCACGTGACGGCCAGCATGCCTTACTTTCGGGTACGGGTGTGTCACTCTGGCCCTCGGTTGGAGACGGAGGCAAATATGGCCCTGCACTGTTCATTAAAATATTAATATCTTGAAGAATCTTGGAGGGCCAGAGGGCTAAAACGAGCCCTCTGGCCAGCCATCGGTTGGAGATGGCCTAAAGAGTTGATCTTTAAATGGGGGCTCAAAAAAATGAATGTATCCAATCATCAGATAACCTTGTAGAATCTTGTAAAGTAATGAAAATAAAGAGGGAAGATGTTGTCACTTAATACAATGATTTAGTAATATTTTTCTTCACTAATCTATAAAAGATCTTAAGTTTAAGTTTCATGAATAATAAATTTGATACCATGACAAATTTATCATGTGCTTTGCTCATTCATCAACCTTTTGATAAAAAAGAATATAAAGGCGAGAGTTGGTAGCATTTCTGTGCTAGTGTCTCAAGTGTGAGATAAGAAAGAAAAGGGATGAGAATAGGAAGAACAAAATTGTTCAATCTGGATCACATAAAATTGTTCAAAACTGATCGGGTAGAGTATAGTACACAGGTAGAAACCAGTGAGGGTCACTATATATCATTCATTGCCGGTGAAAAGACAAGTGAAAGATGTACTGGACAGTACTGGACATTTTTGTGGTAACAACTAATTTGGTTTAAAGATTCTGTATAATCATCTAATTTAAAGGTAACAAAGAAAAATGGATTTCAATCTTCCTTTTCAACCGAAGATGTAAACTTTTTTCCCTTTCCACCCCCTTCAAGTTTGTCATTACAGGAAAGGCAAGCATGCAATTTTTTGGGTTTAGCTTGATGTAATTTGATTTAATTTGTGTTTGGAGTCAGTTTGATTCGTGGAGTACATGCATATAAGTTAGTTTGATTTAGGTAAGAGTTGTGCTAAAAAGACTACTAAGGCCAGTTTGAAATTGTGTTTTGAACAAAAAAAAATATTTTTGTTGTGTTTTAAAAATAATCAGCTGTAAAATAAAAGCAATTGAACGTTTGATTAACTTTATTCTTACACAATGTGCTTTAAGAATAATCAACTGTAAAATAAAGCAGTTGATTGTTTAATAAACTGTATTTTTAAAAGTGACATGAGTATGAAAAACAGTGTCAAAATAATTGATAACTTTTAATGTAAAAGTGTTATAATTGTATATTGTAGTGCTCTTATGTTCGTTTTCTCTAAATTGTAATCTTATCAAAGACGTGTGTGTGGAAACTCAAATAAAAGTACAATTGTTCATTATACATGGGAGGTCGTAAATGGTTGAAGAATCGTCTGAGCGGTTGTTATCGTTTATACATTGTCTATGAATTCAACTTGCATCAACAATTTACAAACACACAATAATTTTGCTTCTTTTTTTAGAGAACTATAATTTTGCTTCTTAGCAACTCCTATTAATATATTCTTATTGATTACTTAGCTACAAGCCTAGACACTACAATAATGCTCTTAATAGACATGGAAAATAAAATAAAATAAAATAAAATAAAAGATACATAAATAATTTTCACACATTTTTTAGCTTTTAATATTGGGAACTTTAACGAAAAGCTCCCGGTACTGTTCACTTTAACGAAAAACCACATTTTTACACTAAAAAGTCAATCTTGGCACTATTCACTTTACCTTTTATTTTGTCCTTATCATTAAAACTCAAAGTTTTCAAGCCATTTTCATTAGTTTTTCTTTTAATATAGGCTCTTTTATTTATAATTATTAAATTAAAAAAATAAAAAATAAATAATAATTAATCAAAAGTTGGTAAAAAGTAAAAAATATATATATATGAAAATCACTTCCTATAAGATATTCAAGGATAAATTTTTATTTTTATTTTAAAGAAAAGGCTTAAAATTATAAGAGTTTTAATAAAACACTTTTAGTACTATTTATTTTTAACGAAAAATCATATTTTTAACTTTTTCTGATACTATTTATTACATATTTATTTATTATTTTTAATTTTTTTTTATTTTTAAATTTCGTTAGTTTTCTTTAAAATTATTAGGAAGAAGGTAGGGGAACCACCAATGAGCCAAGGGGAATATGATGGGAATGTGGAAATAATAATAAATAAATAAATTTAAAAAAAAAAAAACTTGTCATCAGATCACATTCATCAGATTCTGAGTCACTTGCTGAAATCGGTGTCTTATCAACCCAAAAAGGCTGCCCTACGGAATGAGAAACGGTACCCCTTCTCTCCTTTCTCTTCACCAGTTCTTACTAACAATTCATTTTCTTCTGTCCAATCACTACTTTCTCTGTCTACTCCCCCCTCGTCTCCTCAGTCCATCCATCTTTCTCTTCTATCTAATCCCTTTAGGGTGCGTTTGTTGCACCGGACTGTCTCGGACTGGACTAGCTTCAGGGACTAAGCTGTACTGGCTTAGACTAGACTAAGCTGGACTAGCTTAGTGAAGCGTTTGGTGCAGTGTCGGACTAACAAGCAGGATAATTAACAAACTCTAATATTATATTATTTAATCTATAATTATTAATATTTTATTTTTATCTTTTTTTTATCCCTCTAATCATTTCTTACCCCCCATTCTCTCCCTCTTTTTTTCCATCTTTTTCTCCCTTGTCTGTTCCAATCTATTCTTCAATTTGGTATTTTATATGAAAATTGGTTGTGAAAAGCATCTAGTCCAATGGCTTTCGAATGTGAGTGGTCGAGGAGCAAGGCGAGGAGGAGAAAGGGGACAGTCTTAGCTAGTCCCATGGTTTTTGAGGGGTCTCGCTAAGACCAGCTAGTCCCTGATTTAGTCCAGGCTAGTGAGACTTAGTCTCATTAAACCTAGTCCCTGTCAGGAACAAACATGGGACTGGACTAACCCTTAGTCCAGTCCAGTCTAGTACCCTTTAGTGAGGGCAAACAAACGCCCCCTTAGTGCATCAATTGCACGCACCTACTACATTTTTTTTTTCTCAATACCATTATTCAATTCTATTGTGCACCGTAAATGGCATGCACCAAGTAATGCAGAATAATAAAAACAAATAAACTAAAGAATCAAACATCTAAAATTCCATTGGATACCATACTCTGGTACATAATAATAAAAACAAAAAAAACCTTCATTATTACAAAGATGGATTTAAAACTTTGCATGACAGGTAATGAGCAAAAGAAACAGAAACAAACGGCTGAGGAGGCATGGACCAAACCATTTGTCCAGAACCATAGCATCAAATTATATAAAAAAAGTTAACAACAATACAGCAAGAAATGAAATGATCGATATGAAATGCCGCTCTTTCCACTGCTGAGTGCTGAACATCTCTGTTGCACTCTCTATCTTTCTTCCAACCCATACCTCTCTCATTATTAAGCGTATCTTTGCATTTTTATTTGAAATATTAAAAAATTAACCATAACTGTTTGGCAAGGCAAGTAATCGTATTAGTTTTTTTTAGAAACTACAAAATCTTGTTGGTTTTTTCATGCTCTAGTTTTGATTTCCTTGAGCCTGATCATTCTTTCCAACTCTACAAGTTTCATCTTTTGTTGTTTTTAGACATTGTGTTAAGGTTGAGTTTCTTGTCTCTCCAACTTATTGTACTTTTATTTTATATTTTATCCATATATTCACAATACGTACATAAAATGGATGTAGCTGATATGAGAATACATCGTTGGCTATGTGGGCACACGACAAATGATAAGATTAGGAATGAGAATATCCGAGATAAAGTTGGAGTAGCAGAAATTGAAGAAATGAGAATAAATGTTGTGCTTTTATACAAGTAGATTTGATAATTTCTTACACGACTCATTAATACAACACAAAAATGACACGAAAATAACGAGTTTCAAATTCACAAGATAACTAATCAGATCACTCGTTAAGAACCCGTCATTAATGGGGTTTTAACGAGTTTACACGCGGGTAACATGTTTTGATCCTTTAAAAAAAATTATTTTGATGATTTTAAAGTTAAACTACTAAAAAAAAAAAATACAATAGCCAGTCTTTTTCTTTTTGGTCAACATAACCATAGTGTATGTATTGTACATTTGATATGTATTAATATTGTATTAGTGTTCTCTATAAGTTAAAAATAAATAAGTTTTATTTATTTATTTATTTTTATTATGAGAGTTTCATACTATCATTACTGGGATAAATTTTACTTCACTGGTTGTCCAAAATTCAAATGAAATAGTATAGTAAGTATAGGCAAAATGATAGACTTTCAATTTTAATGTGCTTTAGTGTTTTAATTTTTTTTTTCACATTTTCACACTTGTAAATGAATTATTATGAATTTTTTAATGTGCTTTGATGTCACACCCCGACCCAGAAGGTCCACTAGGACTCTGAAGTCGAGTTGTGCTGGCCGACACCTGGAAGGTGACGAAGCCAAATAGTGTAGTGATGTGGAAAATGTGAATAAATTTAAACCTAAAAGTGCCTAAACATCAGAGTGTGTTCGTGAGCGGGAGCGAATCCATCTCACGCGTGCTTTCAGAGCATAAGTAAATACAGTAAAGCGGGTAAGAAATATACCCTCATAAGTAGCCACCAGTCTTGAGATTCGCCAAGAATTCTCGTCGATACGAACCTTAACAGCTAACCTGGACTGCACGCTATAGCCCCCTAGCACGACTCTCGAGATATCCCAAACGATCCCGAATGATCACCGCCTGTGAGAAAGTCCAATTTTGCCTCTAAGACCTCCAATTTCACCACACCCGCCAAGAACCCTAAGTTTGGGGTGTTCTCCAATTCGACCTCCAAACTTGCTCCGACGCCTCCACCAATGCTTGGGCTTTGTTCTAGGCCTCAAGAGGATGCTATTAGTGGTGGTAATTGAATGAAATCGTTTCGGGATTGGAGGAATTTGGAACATGGGTGTCGTGGCACCTACGGTGCAAAACCCCCAAATTGGCAACCTAATTCTCTCAAATTTGAAGTGAAAATGGTAGATGAGGAGTAGAATTGATGGTTGGGAGTGATTAATCAGCCCAATTTGATGAAAAATGGGTGAATTTCACCGGAGAAATCACATGGGGTCAAGGGATCCGCCCGATCCCCTTCTTCTCTTCCTCCCTCCTTTCCCTCCTTTCTCTTACTTCCCATTGGGCATTCTTCCTCCTTTTCTCTCCTTTGCCAAACATCTCAGCCGCCCATTCCTCCTTCCTTTAAAACTGGGCCACACAAGTGGCACCCCAATTTCTGGAACTTTCCCAAACAATTTTAGAAAGTATCAATTTTGCCCCCAACTTCAAACGTTAATAACTTATTCGTTATAGCTCCAAATTCGAATCCGTTTGCGCCCACGCGTCCGTAGCGACGAATACTATTAGAATATGCCAAGAAAATAAATCTTAGGTGTCACTACGAGGTAGTCAACACCAATCGAAGTATGTGCCTTGAAGGGCATTTTTGTAAACTCACTTATTAAAATTATAAAAATCATTATTTTCAGGGACGGGTTGTCACAATCTACCCACCTTTAAAAATTTCGTCCCCGAAATTTAAAATCATTTGCGAGAAAATTCTTAGCAAAAAGATAGAATACGAAAAATGAATACATGAAGGAGATATCAAGGTAGAGCGGCTGCATAAAAGAGATTGCCCTTCCGTCGCGATCGGAGTGCAGTGATTCCTCTTTTATGCCTCCCAGCTCAACTTTCTTTCTCCTTCAGTATTATACTAAAATCCAGTACTTAGAAAAACATTATATTAAAATAAAGTATGAAAACATAGCGTTTAAATACGTATATGAAAACTGCAAAAACAATTTTACTAAAGTCAAAATTTATTATCGAGAAAAGTCTTTGTCTACGCACTTGAAGCGTATTAAACTCTAAAGATAAGCATGCGGTACCCCTAGCTCGAGTCTAACCTTTAAATAGGTAAGTATGCTACTATAATAAATCTATTTATTCACTTGCTTAGCGAATCCCACAAGTATGTTATCAATATTACGGTCTGCAGCCCGTACTATTGATAACTCATCGTTGTCACGATAAGCAAGTAAATAATTCCAGATGGTGCAATATTACCATCTTGCCCCTCATTGGGAAACATACACACACCGTCTAAACAAAGCCTCGCTCGTGCTCTTGCACTACTCCTCAGACAACATCATCAATATCGTAATTTTCTCCCTAGGCCACAGTCTTCATAACTCAAGTACCTTTTCATAATCCTCTTTTGCCAATCACAAAATGTGTATAAATATCCGTACCATTTCTCAAGCAATGCCATGCTCAAAATCAGAAGTGTAACCATCGTTACACACAACCCTAACAAGGGTAAATGTCTACCAATTGTGCAATATGCACAAAATCTCTGTATACTAGCTCCAATGATGACGTAGCTAAACCAGAATTGTAACCATAGTTACAAACAACTCAAATGGAGCTAACGTTATATCACAACCATACTAATTAGGTGATGAACAACCTGTCACACGCCCCATAAAATCAGAATAGCTCATTTCAAACAACTCTTAGTCTCGAGGTGGTAATGTGACACTAGACAAAATCTAGTACTCACAGCCTTTGAAAAGACTTCCCAAGCTTGGAAGTAAAATGCATCCACGATGAAATATAAATATGTCCAGATTATAATCTCGTCTGATCTCTGCTTGCCTGAGTTAGCATCGAAGTCCAAAAGTAGCTCTCTCATAATGCCATCATCCTCTGAAAGTAACCAGAGAAGAAACTGTAGTTGTCCATAAAGTCTGGACTTTATTTTTCTTAATATCCTCCTTACTTACCCAAAGACGAGGTACGTCTGAACTAAGAATTCTCCTCAAGCACATCACATGGAGTATCGACTTTTGATTCCTTTCCCATCTTTTCATCTTCTCACATCACGCACGAGGACAGTTAAATCTCAACATGTGGAGAAGCTAACAACATCCCACTTCCATCTTAGTTAGCTTCACAAGGGTCTTGATATTGCAATTCTAGCGCCAAATTTTAGGAAAGTACTCGTCACTAACACCAACTTTAAGCTTTAAGGCTGGAAGAATATGACTTTCCACTCTAGTAAAGCTACCACCATTGAAACATCGCATGTTCGTAGTATAGATGCAGCATCCCGATTTTTGGCGTTCGTACTTTCTCCACGTACCAAATTAATCCCAATAGGGCTTGCAGCTATGATTCCCATTTTCCGTCGACCTCAAGCAATAATTATAACCATTCCAACAATTCTTGATAATCCAAAAATAGCGCCAATCAATGTCAGTGAACATCTGCTGAAATGGAATACGAATGAACGGAAAGAAATAGCTAAATTTGTACAGTGGAATGATACACGATAATGCACTTATAGATATTGATTTATTCTTTCCACTGCCGCTGCCAGAACTTAGTTCATCCCACAGTTAAGTGCACTGGAAAAGCTCTAAGGTTGAGAAAGATTTTAGACACGTTCTCCATAGAGAACTGTCATTGGGTTTTCAATCAAGGCTGATCAATGATGACTAAGTCATAGAAAAGATGGCTTACTCCAAACAGTTCCGCACGCTGGAAAATACTTGGTAGTCCGTTATGCCGCCTCTGCACAGCTGAAATATCCAGGGACACATCATCGTGAATTTCGAAAAATCATTGTCATCGAAGACTGTACGCGAGGGAGAACTGAGATGACAATTCAATTGTAAGAAACTTTATTCAAATCCAACTTCCCAAACTAAACTAACTTTCTTCGACCAGGAGTAAAAGAATACTATAGTCGAAGAATCACTAACAAAGTGTCGATAAAATCAACAAGGCTGAAGATATCTCGAATTTCTCAGTACTTATGAGAAATTCAACTTTCTTCCACTATAACCATTTTTGGGAGAAGGAAAGAATTTCACCCACTGAGATCACGTCTTCCAAGAAGAATATCAATTTAATCAAGGTTTACAATCGAGAAGGCTAGTACAAAGTTGACTAATATGGTATAAAGGATTTGGTCTTGCTATAGAGGTAAGAAGAAGATCACCGATAGAATTACTATGAATTCGTCAAACCAAGGAGGCAAGCTCAAATAGCAAAGGTTGGTTAAATAGGTGCAAAACCTAAGGTTCTGGCTTTCAACTTCGTGAATAGATTTGAATTCTCTAAGTAAGGTATTTGATTGGTAATTCTCTAACCAATAAGCCTTCGTGATTAAAGTCATTCAGTAAAGTGAGACTCATTCGAAAATCACAAGGAAAATCGCTATAAAGGTGGCTCGAAAAGGAATAAGGAAAGTAACTGCGGAGTTAACAAGATGAGTCACTGGTGTATTCTATTCCTCGTATTCCCCGACAACCAAGTAGAATGCTGAGAAAAGACGTCCAAAAGTACACTTCTTCGAAACAGGCCAACTGCTAACCAACTCTGCTCCACGAGCTAAAAAAAATCTTCACAATTCCTCGGCCATCAAACATGCTAGCAACGATATGCCACTTCTTATTTCGATCCTACAACAACCTGTGGAAGTGATCGAATGTGGTTAGCCTAGAAGTTTTAATTACCTAAGCAGGTAGTATGGTCAACAAATGTCTGCTCCTAAGTTTCCCCAATTTAGTTCCTTCGACTCAGACAGTCCCTGTTAATCAGCCTATCTCTTGCGTCGTGAATTAATGCATATGCAATAATTCTAATATTATTCATTACCTCGAACTATAAACCGACGTCCTAGCATACTGGTGTCACTTTCCGATACTAACATGTGTTCGGTGCCAGAAATCATACCACCTGAATACTAGTTAACAGTTTCTAGATATCGGACAATGTGACTGATTGGTTGTTCCACCGTAAACTGATTACAGGTTAGAGTCCACTCAGGTAGTTGGTTCAGATAATGAGTAAGAAATTGGTCTAGAAAATGATTCTCCAATTCTAGGAAAGGATACTTTCTACTTCAGAAATTCCTCCTAACCAAAGATACAACAACTCACATGCCTGCCTATACTCATCGAATTGACAAGTATAGCGCCAAGAACTTCTGGAGACTAACACTGGTTATAACGTCCTAAGCCAGAAGGATAGGATTTTCGAGTAATCCACTTTAGGACGAACTTAAACAGAAGTCGATCTTCCTCCAAAAATCCAGAATGATCACTAATTCCATTGGGAGGATTAGCATTATTAGGAATCAAATGTAATCATCTCAAGGTGTTCCTCCATCGAGTGCTACCCTTGTAGCATCACATTATCACTCCAGACATTTTGGAATCTTAACGAAGGTAAGCTTCGTATGAATTCTAATAGGGTTATTCTAACAAATTCTGCCAAGGAACCAAAACCATTTCTAATTCCAACTCAAAAGGTTTAGTAACGATGGCCACAAAACAGTGATGAAATTGATTTGTAAATCCCGGGTACCACGCTGACGTCGAAGCACTAACCTTTCTTTAAGGCCATCACCCACTCTCAATCCACATCTTTCCTTGGCAGGGAAATTCTTCACTTCAGGTCTAAAATATTTGCCAAGTAATCTCCTAAAATACCAAGGAGTTGGCAAAAATGCCCAAAACTTAGGAGAAACTAACACATTTTTCGTATTCGACAAGGTGGCAAGATTCGAAAATTAGGCTTAAGAGCCTAGAATGCTCTCATCACGCGTGTGATGGATGCAATACTGCCCAACCTGGCTCTGATACCAAATTGTCACACCCCGACCCAGAAGGTCCACTAGGACTCTGAAGTCGAGTTGTGCTGGCCGACACCTGGAAGGTGACGAAGCCAAATAGTGTAGTGATGTGGAAAATGTGAATAAATTTAAACCTAAAAGTGCCTAAACATCAGAGTGTGTTCGTGAGCGGGAGCGAATCCATCTCACGCGTGCTTTCAGAGCATAAGTAAATACAGTAAAGCGGGTAAGAAATATACCCTCATAAGTAGCCACCAGTCTTGAGATTCGCCAAGAATTCTCGTCGATACGAACCTTAACAGCTAACCTGGACTGCACGCTATAGCCCCCTAGCACGACTCTCGAGATATCCCAAACGATCCCGAATGATCACCGCCTGTGAGAAAGTCCAATTTTGCCTCTAAGACCTCCAATTTCACCACACCCGCCAAGAACCCTAAGTTTGGGGTGTTCTCCAATTCGACCTCCAAACTTGCTCCGACGCCTCCACCAATGCTTGGGCTTTGTTCTAGGCCTCAAGAGGATGCTATTAGTGGTGGTAATTGAATGAAATCGTTTCGGGATTGGAGGAATTTGGAACATGGGTGTCGCGGCACCTACGGTGCAAAACCCCCAAATTGGCAACCTAATTCTCTCAAATTTGAAGTGAAAATGGTAGATGAGGAGTAGAATTGATGGTTGGGAGTGATTAATCAGCCCAATTTGATGAAAAATGGGTGAATTTCACCGGAGAAATCACATGGGGTCAAGGGATCCGCCCGATCCCCTTCTTCTCTTCCTCCCTCCTTTCCCTCCTTTCTCTTACTTCCCATTGGGCATTCTTCCTCCTTTTCTCTCCTTTGCCAAACATCTCAGCCGCCCATTCCTCCTTCCTTTAAATCTGGGCCACACAAGTGGCACCCCAATTTCTGGAACTTTCCCAAACAATTTTAGAAAGTATCAATTTTGCCCCCAACTTCAAACGTTAATAACTTATTCGTTATAGCTCCAAATTCGAATCCGTTTGCGCCCACGCGTCCGTAGCGACGAATACTATTAGAATATGCCAAGAAAATAAATCTTAGGTGTCACTACGAGGTAGTCAACACCAATCGAAGTATGTGCCTTGAAGGGCATTTTTGTAAACTCACTTATTAAAATTATAAAAATCATTATTTTCAGGGACGGGTTGTCACATTTGATATTTTAAATTGCTTTGTATTTTAATGTGCATTGGAAATTTTTAATCTCACTTAAGTGATTGTAATCACCTCATCAACTAGTGATTTTTTATTATCTTATTGCATGTTAATTTAACACATTACATCTATAGTATAAAAATGTGATAATTTTAATATTACTCGATAAATTTTTCAAAATGCCAGGGAGAATAGTTTTGTATCACATAAGCTTATCATCTAATGTAACGATTAGTGTGTATATATATCATTTCAATTAATGAGTTTAATGTCACTGAAGTTTGGAATGGATTTCATATGGATAGAATGAGAGACTTTGCATGGAGAGATTTTTCCAAGTACAGAGTTCAAGCGGTACTCCAAACCTCATAATAAAATGAGGGAGATGAGATATTTTTTAATGTCTTTCCACTTTATAACATATGAAGTATCTTCTTGAATACCGGATGCTTGAAAAAATCTCTCTTATATAAACTTATAAATAATTTAAGCTACTTTCAATATTATTAATTAATTTTAAGAAAAACTAATGAAAAAGACTTGAAAACTTTAAGTTTTAATGATAAAGACAAAATAAAGAGTAAAGTGAATAGTATCAAGTTTGACTTTTTAGTGTAAAAATGTGATTTTTCGTTAAAGTGAATAGTACCGTGAACTTTTCGTTAAACTTATCTTAATTTTATAGTAGAATTTCAAATTTTATTCGCAAATGTTGATTGCATGTGTAATTTGTCACATCAACATTAGTCGGAAAATTTTCGTTACAAGAATCATTCATATTCGTAAATATACCTGCCCGCTGTCTCTTCATCTCTGCGTTTATGCTCTGGCTTGGATGGTTTTGTTAGTTTTCTAGCTCTCCTTTAGATTTTCTTTCTCGTCTTTCGACCTTTGATGTGATGAAATACAAATCATTGCCTTCTCAGAGAATAATATCCTTTGCTATAAACTAAAAAATATAGAACCTTTTCTTCTGAGAATAATATGTGAATTATTGATGAAGAGAATCTATATACATAGTGTTTTTATTCTTAAACTAATTGAAATAATTTGTAATATTAATTTCGTGAGTCATAGAAAAAAGTACAGGCACACATTCGGGTTATGTTCCTTAAGATCTATATGACAGGTTGTTTCGATAATGGCACTGTGAACTTGATGACATATATTGGAGGGAACTTGGATAACAAACCTATTTTCTTTAATACATCAAGCTCCTCTTGTTCGAACTCACCTACAGACGAACAATCCTTGAAGTCTTATTTAGTGGTTCAAATTTTTAAATTTAAAAAAAAATGGTTTAAAGTCTTCAACATGTCTAAAGACTAAACAATTGGGTATTTTCCAAAATTTATCAACTCTTGGGTTCAATTGGGGTCACAAGGGAGGCCCGCTTACTGCATGCTAGCTAGCAGTTCTGAGGTCTTTCAAGAGGGTCTTGATGGTACTCATAGCGGAATTACTTATATGTTTTATTCTATTTTGTTAGGTTTTTGATGTGAAAACTTTACATTTTTCAACAATCTTTTATCGATTCGAATCCAAGGCTTTAAGCATTAATTAAAAAATATCAATAGACAAAAATTAATAAAGGTATATATAAAGTAAAAAAGAGTGAATCACATTGCTCATGACAAAAAACACCTCTTAAGTTGAGGGTCAATTTTAATAATGGAAAACTAATGAAAAATACTTGAAAACTTTGAGTTTTAACGATAAAGACAAAATAAATGGTAAAGTGAATAGTACCAAATTTGACTTTTTAGTGTAAAAATGTGGCTTTTCGTTAGAGTGAGCAGTACCGCAGGATTTTCGTCAAAACTCTCTTTTAAATAAAGGGTGGAATTGTTCAATTTTTTCAATTTCCGGCTCAAGGGTTAGCAATTGAAACCACAAAATCTCTTACTGTGCTAGTCCTTCATTAACTGCTAGCCCAAACCTCGTGAGTGCATTTTGTAGTAAAAACTACGATTGAAAAAAAAAGTGGCTTGCCCTTAAGAAGTAAATTGATTCTTAATAGGGGAGTGATATTCATGCCTTTTGTTCGTGATAATGTATATTCAAAAGCTTATAGGCAGACATAATACTATTCAAAGAGGTTGCCTAGCTAGCTTTGTTGATATGACTAAACAAGCATATCCCGCAACGTTGAGATGCTTAGAGATTGATATAAATTGCATAAACAAGATGAAACTTTTGGTATTACGCACGCATGGTTTCAATTCCTCATGCCGGGGTCGGCAATAAAGCTAAAGATTTTCCTAGTATAAACAAGTTAATGATTCATACTTCTTGTTACTTTCATATTGTTTACGAACTAATTAGAGAAAACAGAATATTACTTTCTCTGTTGAAGCACCCATTTAGCAGATATTATTAATCATTTTCAATGCAGTTAGTGAAAGTTAGTGATGTATTTAACAAAAGAAAGATTCACTCGTTTTAAATGAACAAAAGGTGTTACTACAAGTCTCTGGCACTTTAGCAATATTTAAGATTATGTCATTAGCTTGTACTTGGAGACTAAGAGTGAGGAAGCAACACGAACATAATCTTTTTTTCTTTTCCATTCTTTTAGACGTTAAATCACAATCAAGAACATAATAATTTTGAGTTATATTCCCATTTAACCAAAAGTTCTATGCTTAGTGCTTACTAATTAGATGGTTGATTAATTACGATGGGACTGTTTCTTTCCCATGGATTTATAATTTCAGAGGAAAATTTCAGTAGGGTTACAATGCATAAACTGGTGAACACCAGTCATGTTTACTGGTACCAACACAAAACAACCCCACTAAATATTTTCTTTTAACTTTAGACTAAAACCCAAAATGAAGTTCCTCCAGATATCACTTGCACATAAATGGAGGTTTATTCCGATTTCACCAAAAGGTAAAAACAGCATATCCCATATTCGGATGTTTGAAGGAGTGGAACAAATATTTACTGTTTGAACTTATATATTTCCCTTCTGTTACTAAATTTACAATTTCATCATTCCCAAGCTATGCTGAGCTGGTGGACTTTTAAATAGCATGACAAGGTTTTGCTGTGCCAAAGCTCCACTAGTACAAAACTTTGTCGTCTCAATTGGCCAAGTTACCCTTCACCCTACAATAAACAAAAAAAGTATAAAAGTTGGAATCTAATTTGGTGTCTCAAGTATTATTTTTCTTCGATTAAAAGTAGTAAGTTTTAAGTTTGACTTTTCTAAAACGAGTTTGTTGTTACATTATTGCTAATTTATTTTGTGACTTGGCCCAATCCTCATCCTTAGATATAATTGTATAAAAATTAAATTCATAATTTGAATTATTTTTTATTTATTTTTGGTTAACTGAAAATAGCATTATCAGGGCAAAAGTTAGAACCTACAGAGAAGGCCCAAACTGAGGACCATCGAATACAACAAACTAAAGTAGAGTGTTGAAGAGATACAAGAAGTAGGATTCTCTACCCTCCTATTCCCATCCCCTCCTCTCATACATTACTTTTTGTCCTATTATCTATATTAAAAAATGAATATAAGATGTTGACGTGGCTTTATTGTGACCGTTCAAATAGGAGGGCATGGAAGGGTAGAGAGATTAGGAAGGTAGAGAATCATATTTCGAGATTCAAAGGAAAGTGATAAGTCGATATTATACTATATATTTTACTCTATTCTTAGTATTAATTTAGTGATTATTTTGGTGAGAATTTTGATATTTTGAATTATATTTTCAATGTAGGACATTCGACTTCCTCTAGAGTAAAAAGTAGTCAAACGGAAGAATTTTAGAGTGATTCCAATTTGAGGATGTTCATGTGCTTCTCAACTTGCTCTTAGCAAAGTTTCATAATTTTCTACCCAGCGGTTTATTTATGGCGATGAAATAAAAGAGCAGCGCAGTGCTGTCAAACTGATGTTTTGGGCTTATTTGGGCTTTTTGGCATCCAAGATGATGTCTTTTGGGTTCGAGGCCTTCTGCAATTATGTTCGGGACATCTCAAACTTTAATTTAAGCCATTTTGGGCCTATTTTGGAGCTTTGAAGATTCAGAAACGTGGCTGTTTTGAGACTATCCAGATTTTAGGCGAATTTTAATAGTCAATTTAGAATTATATTTCCTAATTTATTTTAATTTATTTGGTTTCCTAGTATTATTCTAAGACCTTTTCTAGGTAGGGTTTTATTTTGTAATAGTATAAATAAGGTTATTTAGCCATTAGGGTTCTTTAGGCAGAATTGGGGAAGGAGAGAACGCACAACTTTTGAATTCAAGTTTATTTTCTATCCTTGTTTTTAATAATATTTGGTTTATGGTTGTTCATAACTAACTCGTTTGCTAGGGCGAAGCCTTGAGCCTTAGCATGAATATGTAGTCTTTATTCAATTGCTTATGATATTATGCATGTTTAATTTGAATTATTAATCATTAAGCTTAAACTGTTTCTATGTCTTAATGCTTAGCTACCATTAGGATGTTTAGATAAGTAATCGGATGCAATTCGGTCGGAATATCACCGGAGGATTGAGTATTGCTTCTTGTGATTAATAATTGTAATTTCACCTAAGGTGAATATAACGTTCTTAGGGGTTACATGGTTTTTCAGAAGGTTTTCACAAAACTTAATGAGTCTTATATGTTCATATTTGATCTGAATATCACAGACGGATTGTATATTAGATATACGTTCTTTCTTGAATACCACAAGGAGAATATGCATAAGGAAAACCTAACCTTCAAAGTTGCATGTGTAATTTATAAGTAATTGGTAAAACTACATAGGATTGTTAGGGTGATGGCGGAACCCTAGGTTTTTAACTTTATTTTCAAAACTATTTTCTTTAGTTTTTCTTTGTCAATTTATTTAATTCGTTTTTATTATTTTAGGTCATAAACCACCCTTTTCCAAATCTTGTTTTAAATAGTTAATTAAGAATTAGTTTAAATACATAAATTATTCATTCAATCCTTGTGGAAAATGACTTTACTTGAGCTGCTATACTACGACTACCTTGTTCTCTTGCAAGTATTTTAAGTATTTTTATCCCTATTTTTGCTGGTAGTAAAAATCCCTATCAGAAAGGACACTACAAAACCAAAGGCAGAGCGTCACCCCCTAAATACCCAAGCAAAAACCAACTCAATGAGGACAAGATATGCCATCCTTATTGAGAATGTAAAACATCGAAGATCGAAGATGGGGACTGGTTGACCCATGTAAAAACGCTCATCTCCAATTTTTTAAAAGACGCCAACCAATCCGTTGCCTTATTAGCTGATCTAAGAACTCAAGACCAGTGACAGACCTAAATGCTTCCCTAAGTTGAGTAACTTTTTGAAGGACAAGGAAAGCCTACTATCTGCCAATATGGAACGATTTAGTCAACTAAATGACTGTTTTGTTTGAATTCGATGTCATGATGATCTTGTGAAATCCAAGCTGGTTGGCAAGTAAGCAACCCTCCAAGACAACCAAAGCCTCAACCACCTCGAGCTTTGGAGCCTTGAACTTGGATTTCCTAACTGCAACGAAATTGCCTTCAGAATCTCTGATCATGATACCAGCATTCCGTGACTAGAAATTGAATTTTAGCTAGCATCCACATTAGGCCATCTCTAACCGATGGCTGGCCAGAGGGCTCGTTTTAGCCCTCTGGCCCTCCAAGATTCTTCAAGATATTAATATTTTAATGAACAGTGCAGGGACATATTTGCCTCTGTCTCCAACCGAGGGCCAGAGGGCCAGAGGGCTCGTTTTAGCCCTGTCACAAAAAACCGTCTCCAACCGAGGGCCAAAGGGCCATAGGGCCAAACATAATTTATTATTTAAAAACTAGAACTTAAATTCAAATAAATTCAAATCCAACGGCTAAGTGACATCAGCATGAAGTAGAAGTTATAGGAAAAAAACATGAAACAAATTTTGTGAAATAGAAGTTATAGGAAAAAAATGGAATTTAAAAAAAATATGAAACAAATTTTGTAAAATAGAAGTTATATGAAAAAAAATATTAATCAAATTTTGTGAAATAGAAGTTATAGGAAAAAAATGAAATTTAAAAAAAATATGAAACAAATTTTGTAAAATAGAAGTTATATGAAAAAAAATATTAATCAAATTTTGTGAAATATAAGTTATAGGAAAAAAATGGAATTTAAAAAAAATATGAAACAAATTTTGTGAAATAGAAGTTATAGGAAAAAAAATGAAATTTTAAAAAAATATGAAACTACTAGCCGTTGAATTCAAAAAAAATTCAAACTATTAGTGTCGGTTACAACCGACACTAATAGTAATTCAAAAAAAAAATTGCCTTGAATCCTTATTACTGTCGGTTATAACCGACAATATTAATAAAACCTTTATTAATGCTGTCGGTTACAACCGACAGCAGTAAGAAAATAATAAAAAAAAAATAGCCAGCCCTCTAACCCTCTCCAATCCCGTGGGGCCCTCCCAAATTCCAGAGCCCTCTGGCCTAGCCCTCGGTTGGAGACGGTTTTAGGGCTATTTTCAGCCTTCTGGCCCTCTGGACCCTTCGGTTGGAGATGGCCTTAACTTTGTAGAAATAGGGTTCTAGAGGGGACCAAACAATGCAACGATGGGTATCACCATGTTTGGCTCGATTGTGTGGCTAGGATCTACGATTTGCCCCCAGGAAAACCTTTGTGGCACACTTAGGGCTGGTTTGGTATTGTTATGCTTTAAAAAAATAAAAAAAATAAAAAAAAAAGTTTATGCTGTGCTATAAGAACGAACAGCTACAAAATAAAGTTGTTGAGTGTTTGGTATTATTTTTATTATTTGTAAAAGTGCTTTTAACAAAAATAGTAGTGTCTGCGTGTTTGGTAAATTTTAATATAAATTGCTGTGAATATGTTAAATGACTAAAAATAATATAGTATTTAATGTGATATAATAATTGTCAAATAGAATAATGTAGGGGCAATGATTGTAATTTTATAAACATATGTGGTGGTATACTAGCTATTTGAAAATTTCATTAAATGGACAATGATTACTATTCTTTGAAAAAAAAAACTTCTTAGAAGCAAGGTAGACCATATTTATGTTTTTCTTTGCTTTTATACTATCATTAACAATAGTTTTTTTTATTTTTTATTTTATAAATTTTTTTTTGTTATACCAATCACATTTGATATTCAAAATTTTTAATACGTTGCTATTTTTTTTAAGCACCACAATCCCAAACTAGCCCTTAGTTTCGTGGATAACCTGCAAAGGAGAAACAGATTTATGGTTGAAAATTGCATTACTCCTTGCCTTCCATATGTTCCCCATCTTGCTTGGTTCCCAAATTTGCATCCACTGAAGATTGCAGCCAAACGCTAAAGGTGGTGACTTTCATCTTATTGACCTTATAATTAAGTTGTTTACTAAACCACACCAGCTCCATTCACAAACATAAGAATAACCAATATTCGATAGACTCATCATGGTCCTTGCAAATGGGGCAGATTAGAGTGGGAGCTGAATGCCTCTTAGAAAGATTTATCATAGTCGCAAGGCCTCTGTGTTAAATTTTTCACATGAAGCTTTTAATTTTTTTATGGGGCATCTAGTTTCCAGATGCCTTTCCAAAACTAACTACTTATCACCATTGACGAGGATGGGCGTTGTTGCCTGTTAGAGCCATTCCTTTCATATAGCCTATGATATCCTGACTTTACCATGAATTGGCCTCTTTTTTCCATAGGCCAGATTAAACGGTCACTGTTTCCAGATTCCCAAGTTGTAACTCATTTATCATGTACACACACTACGAAATAAGTGGTCAAATGGGCTCCAAATCCCACTTACCAGAAGTAGGGCATATTATGGGGTTAACCATCTGATCAAGATTGTCAGTGACTTCACTCCTAGGAGTAAATGACAATTGGGAATAGAGGGGATCCACCTATCCATCTGGATCCCCACACTGTAACTGTTCATCACTGCTAATGAGCTCTTCTTAGTAAGATCTTTCTTTGTTCCAATAAACTAGCCCATGCCCAAGATGCCCTACTTCCTCATTTAGCATCTAGAAATGAAGTATTTGGAAAGTACCTAGCTTTAAGGAGTCTCACCCAAAGAGAATCCAGCTCATTCAGTATCTGCCAGCATTGCTTCACGTGAAGACCAAGGTTGAATTCCTACACGTTCCTGAAGCGTAAACCTCCATCACCTCTCGGTAAGCCCAACATTTCCCAGCTAACCCAATGAACTTTTCTTTCATCCTAATTTTGACCCCACCAAAATCCGCTAAAAGGGAATTGAATTCTTAACAAAGAAAGACAAAAAAATTTAAATATATTAATCGGATAATCTAAACTGCTTGGGCCACTGCTTTTATGAGCACATCCTTCCTAGATTGTGATAGAAGACCTTGTTTCCAACCCCAAACTTTCCTCAACAGCTAATCCTTAACATACGCTACAACATGCTGTTTTGATCTCCCTCAGATTGTTGGCATACCAAGGTAGTTCCCAGAATTATCAACAACTAGCATACCCATAATTGCACATAGCTCGTTGGCCATTCCCCTATGAGTAGCACTGAAATATATACTCATTGTTTTAGGATCACTTGCTGCTTTAAAACCGAACAATATACATTTAGAATCTAAACTATATTCCTACAATTTTGACGTGACTTGTAGGAAAATAAAAGTGTCATCAACAAACAATATGTACGAAATATTGGGCCCATTTGAGCTGATTTTAATACCATGCATATATCCCATCTTCGACGCTTGCAGAATGAGCATCGACAAAACATCGCTCACAATTAGGAAAATATAGAGGGACAGAGGGTCCCTTTGCCGTAAGCCATGGGATAGGGAGAATTTTTGCCAAGTTGGCCATTGACGATAACTAAGAAATCTATAGTTTTGATGTATTGCATAACCAGTACAACCCATTTTCTATCGAACCCTATTATGACCATAACCTGCTTCTAAAGGTCCCATTCAACCGGATTATAGACCTTGTTCATGTCAAGCCTAATCCCCCAATTTGAACTTTTGTTTTGCCCTTCTCAGTTTGAGAAAAAAAATGAAAAACCTTGTGAGCCATCATAATGTTATCTTGGACTTGTCGACTAGCCAAAAGCATTTTCCGTAGGGGAAAATTAATTCATGCAACAAAGGTTTGAGACAGTTAGCAAAGGACTTTGGATAAAACATTATAAGAGAAATTACAAGTGTTAATGGGCCTAAACTGTGCAACACTCTTCAGGTTCAGGACATTCGGTATCCTCTTAGGGCAGGTTTCACCATTTATATAAGGGAACTTTAACGAAAAGCTCCTCAAAAATTAAATCCCAGTAGTTTTGGTACCGTCTGGCCCCAGAGCCTTTGGCTACCCATCTAGAAAACAGAATCATCCACCTCCTTGTCATTTATTGGGCAAATGAGACAAGAGTTCATCTCTTGAGTTATCTTTTGTGTGATTTTATCCATGATATTGACCCAGTCTCTTGGTACCTCTAAAGTGAACAGATCTTTATAATGATTTTTCACAGTGCTTCATATTCGTTTTGGGTTATTAATCCAAATGCCATTATTGTCTTTGATCTTGGAAACCTTGTTGTGTCATCGACATTGAATTATGGATTGGTAAAAGAAGGAAATTTTAGCATCCCTATCATGTAACCATTTCCCTTTGGACCGATGTTTCTAATATATCTCATCCTGCTCCCATGATATATCGATATGCACATACAAGGAATCAATTCGTTCAATATTTTCCTCAAAATTCCTTTGGAGATCACCCCAGGTGTTATGAAATCTCCTCAATGTTAATTCTTCTATGTCTAAATTTCCTCTTGCTTCATTCCTTCAACTAGTTGCGACACAAGTTCAACTTTTTCTGCCATTTAGCCAACCATCCACCATCACACTCCTTATCCCAACACTTCTTGATAATGACCATACATTCCACCTTCTTAGTCCAAAAGAATTCAAACCTGAATAGACATTTTCCTTTGACAGCCCAAGGTTCACTATTGACAAGAATTGGGCAGTGATCAGAACCAAAAGCCGAACCATGTGTGATGGTGATGTTTGGCCAACATTCTTGCCACAAAACATTGATCAGGCCACGATCAAGTCGCTTCTCCACTAGCTGGCTATTCCTCATTCCTCTCCAAGTAAACTTGGAACCATTAAATTGCAAATCCATCAACTCAGTCCCATTTATAAAATTCTATAGGAAGTGGTGCCGGTTTAGCATCACTTCTCCTCCCCGCAATTTTTCATGATTCCAAAAGAACTCGTTAAAATCCCTACTACAGAACCAGGGCATACCGTATGTTCCGAAAGTACTCTCTATCCATTTCCAGAAGTCTTAATTTTCGCCGATAGAAGGTGCTGTAAGCCTATGTTGCTATAAACCATCACTGGGATCCTTGTTCACATATGTGAGAATCAATAACGGACTTTGAAGAAAAAAGAACTTCCAAAGAGCTATTCCACCAAAGACTAAGTCCCCCCGTAGTTCCCACTAGGGTTACATCAAAACCTTTACGATAACCCATCTTTCGATGAATTCCCTTGGTTCTATGATTTTTCATTTTAGTTTCAAAAAGAAAAATCATAGAGCGCCTGTGTTTCTTATGAGCCTATGTAGAGCTCGAACCAGCGTGTCCGACCCAAGACCACATCAATTCCAAAAAGGTGAATTTTCACGATTTGGTAGTTGCTTGAGGCCAGACACCACTGCCTAGAGATGAACATCCAATTTCCTTGCTTGCATTTCCTTTCGCTTTGCATTCACTATTTCATCAAGATAATCCCAAAGTTCATGTCCAACCTAAGACCACATCAATTCCAAAAAGAATGACCTCCTGCAGGTTTTCCTCGGAGAATATAATTTGTTCACCTTCCAGGCATCTCTCCCTTAAGCTTTGCCTTCGGAATCTCTCCTTTTCCCCATGGCCCTGTGTTGAGCTACCTTATCCTTTTTTTTTACCTTTTTCTGAGAAGATTAAGACACTTTCATCCTTGATGTTTGATCCCCTTTTCAACTTTATCCCTTCAAAGATATTCTGAGGAGAATAAGATGGATTACTCCTTGGATTCTATTACACCTCCTTATTAACCATCATGACAATGGGTATACAACTTAGTTTTGTGGAACTCCCTTCTTTTTCACTCTCAGGCATCCTTTCACTCTAATTGTTTGAAAATGACTTGTTACAACCCTTCATCTATCTGAACTCTTTCCTATCGCAAGTCTTAGGTATGGCTACATCCTAGGCATTTACAATTCATCTATTTATTCTATTACTGCTGAGCCCATTTGGGCTTTATTTTGTTAACGCCCAATGAGATGCATAGATTGGCCTTCCACAGACCTATTACCTATTGGAAATGTGCCATAAAGCCAATCATATGATGATACTTTACGAACATTTCACATGTTAAACTAATCTAGTTTAATATAAAGGGCAAAGATTATTGTTTAAAGCCGTCTCATATAAATGTTATATGCTTAAACGATAATTCTAAGGAATATGTAATTGGGAGAATATGATCTAAATAAGTTAGATTCATGAGACGATTCTCTTTCGTATACATATTTTAAATGTTCCTGATCATAAGATTGCCAGTTGGGCATTTACAGTCCTTTAAGATTAGTACATGCTATGTCTTCTCTTAGGGAGAGTGAATGGTCTCGAGTCATTGGTGTGACTGACACCAAGTCAAGCATGTAGGTGCTCAATGAGTCCACTGAACGCGGTTAACAAAGAGTTCTCATATTTATGTCACATGAGAACTCATGGTTGGGATAATGAAAAGAGTCCTTTAACCTGAGGCATCATAGTTGTCTTGTGATTAGGTCCTTGATCTTTGACTATAAAAGTCACTCCATCAGAGGGTGTCCACGACATAGTTAGGGTTAAGCCACTTAGTTATGGAGGTAGGTGAATGCACAACAAGGGATCTCTAACCTTTAAACCGTTTGAGAGAGAATACTCTATGATATGATTAATAATCTCTGGCCAGAGTATGAATGAGATTTAGAAAGTCGTTCAAAATCACATTCAAGGTAATCATATAAGTAAGATAATCACATTGGATAGTAGACATGAATAAACTATCAAACCAAACAATGTGATCAAGAGTATCGTATTAGAGAAAGAGTGTATTGCATTGTAATCCTAAACTGAATAGGTTCTCAACCTCTTCTGATTAGCTTAGGTAGCCATGACATACTGCTAGGTGTCACTCATGATTTGTGGAAGTCCTAAAGGTGTATAATCACTAAAGGGAGAATTGAAAGTAAGTTTCAATTCACAATCGATTTGAAAGAGTTTTAATCGCCCACTACCTTGCTAAAATGAACCTAATGGATCGTACACCGTGTAAGGTAGAGATTGAAGAAATAACGGAGTTGAGTAAGAACAATTAAATGGTTTAATTGTATATGGTTAGGATTAATTAATATGTTGATTAATCAAACAAATAAGTTTGTTTTAGACCTCGGGTTAGTTTTAGGCCTCAAGGTCTAATAGGCTTCGAACGTCAAGCCCATTAACTTAAGTTGTATGACAACTTAATGAATAAAGATTCAAGAGGGGGCCCCAACAGCCCAAAGCCCTAAGATGGTCGACCATATGTTGAAAGAAAAGCTTTTTGTTCTTTTGTCACTTAAGTGAAGTGACTATATAAAGAACTTTATAGCCAAAATTCATTACGGTTCTTTTAGAGGAAATTGGATAGAACAAGTCTCCTTTTTTCTCTCTAGGAGGCCGGCCCCTTGGAGGAGATTAGCTAGCAAACTTCCCTTCTCCAAGGTCACTCATCTCTTCTTCAAGTCCCTCCTTGGTGTGGAGACTTAGAGGTTCTCTGTTTTTGGAACTTGGAGAATCTATTCAACCATCATCCTCCAAGAAATCCATGGAACTAAGAAGTAAGGAATGAATGCCCTCTCTCTTGGGTGATTATCCTTTGCTAAGCAAAGCAAAGAGGTGCTTCAAAGGTATAAAAGTTTCTCAACTCACTTTGTTCCTGAGTTGAGTCTTGGTTCACCACAACTACTAGGCTTTGAATTTTATGGGTAAAGTTTTGTTTTTTTGAGTGCATACAAGCATGATTCCGCCTTTAATTGTTAATTGCACGTTGTTGATATTGCTCAAATGAACTTGTTTTTCACAAATATTTCCTGCATTATCTACAAACACACGATGGGTTAAGTGGGTGCTGGTCTCACCCAAAATCCATTGAAGAGCGTCACCATCATGATTCTTCCTTCAATTCACATCAAGGAACCTTCTTGTTGCATTGCTCCTTGTAATATGAACTTGACTAGACTGTTAAGTCCCACTGATTGCACACCCAGACTTTCAGCCTTTCCGACCTCCTTATTTGCCTTACAGGTATTCCTTCTCCCGGGGGAGCATAACTAGCCTGGGAACATTATACACATCACAAACTACTACAATTCTTGTCCATTCCCCATATCCAGTCGCACCTCCTCTTTTGGGCCAAATAAGCAATCTGAGTTCACATGTACAATCATACCACAACAGTAGCAAAAATCTTGCAACCTCTCGTAATGAAACTCGATCCAAGATTCTTTGTTGTCCGACCTTGGGGGAGGGTGAGAGGGTGGGGGAGCATAGGTGCAGGAAGGGTGGTGTGGGAAATGGACAGGTGTGGGGGAGGGTGAAAAAGACGGGGTAGATGGAAGGGATATGCACTTTTGTTCAGTGGCGGAATCAGAAATTCATGTTAGGAAGGGCACACTTTAGATCAAAATGGACACAATACATGTAGAAACTATCTCGTTCATTTGGTCGTCTTGGTATCAAATTTGAAAGTGAGTGACGATGCATTTATTCTTCATTATAAATGGTCAACTATAACAAGAGTTGAAACATTAATAAAAGCACATCCATTTATTTTTCATTCTTGATATCAAATTCAAAAGTGAATAACCGATTGACCATTCATTCATTTTCTCACAGTGATCAAGAAAACATTTTTCTAAAAACATTAAGACATGAGAGCATCTGAAGGGTTTTTTTTGTACTAATTTGGAAAAAGGAAATATTTTTCTCTTCTTGATTTCATAGACGATATAATTGAGGGAAATGAAAAATTAACCAAAATAATAGTCTGCAAGTAAAGGGAAAAATTGTATATAGGCAAGAAATAGAGAATATGATCAACTAATATTAGTATAGAACTATAGTTTCGAATCTTTAATGTGAAAAATTTAAGGCTTTGTATTTGTTGGATTGAAGTTAATTGGACTAACCAATACAATACAAATTCAAGTTGATAGTGATATTATAAAATTAATTAATGTTAGTAGAGGTTGTTAGGAAAAAATTATTTGAGGATAGGCCCAAACCTACCCTAGTCTAAAGGTGGCTCCGCCACTGCTTTTGTTTTAGGAAATATTATAATGTTTTTTAGAAATACTGGAAGTTTGTAGGAAATATTAATTAGAATTTTTTATAAATAGGAAAGATTAGAAATTTTTAGGAAATATAAGAATTTTTCATATATTATAAATTTGTACGAAATATTAGACATTTTTAGTAAATATTGAAATTTTTAGAAATTGATTGCATTTTTTTTCCACTTATCCCGAGATTGTGAAATATCCCCATAAGGGGAGAAGGAAGAATGAAGGTTGAATACAATCCAAAACATATGTGCACGTACCCTAAAGTCCATATGCAGTTGTATCACACAATGTGAGCCATCATTCGCACTAGGTGTCCCATGACAACCTCTAAATGGAAGAATATCTCTACCGAGGTAAAGGAGGCGATAAAGGCAGCGCTTATGGTAAATGTGTTTTGTTTTTAAACTTTTATTATTTTTAATAATTTTACTTATTCGAGATAATTACTATTTAATTAGCGTACTTTTATAATAAATGAAATTTGTATTGTGATATCTTGTGGGATTAATATAATAAAAATTAGTTAATTAAAATTAAACATAATTTAGTATTTTTGTATTTAAAAAGGTTTGCGATGAAGTATGTCGTCAGGCAAGCCTTTTACATTTTTAAATTTTTTTTTGTTTATAAATCTTACCTAACGAAATTTTGGTTGGGTTAAATATATTATATTTATTATTTTTTTGGTAAATTAAAACTTTGCTAGATGACATATTTTAGTCGGGCATGTAAGGGGTGGTTTGGGAGTGAGGTGCTTTAAAAAAAAGTACCCATGAAAAAAAAGCTGTAAGAGTTTTACGTGTTTGGTAAACTAAAAAAAAAGGGCTTATTTTGGAAGCTGTTGTGTGAATAAGCTGAAATCAAAGGAAAAAGCTAAAGCAGCTATTTGTAGCTTTGGAAAACTGGCTTTTTTTCAAAGCACACGGAGCTACAGTGCTCCTTTAATGAAAAGACCCACTATCAGACTGTTTTTTTTTCTTTCCAAAAGCACTTTTACAAAAATGTTTACAAAACACTCAGCTGATTTATTTCATAGCCGCTTATTCTCACAGCACAGCCGCTTATTCTTGTTAACCTATAGAAATGTATTGAGGAAGATGAAGAAACTTAAGAAAACTTAGAGAGAGAGAGAGAAGAGAGAGAAGTAGAGAGAAATGAAGAACTTCTGTATATTTGATTACTTAACTATCAAGAAAGTATATTACATAGTATTTATACATTTCTCAATTCTTCTAACAACTTAACTAACTAACAAACTCTCTAATCTTCATACAAGTGGCATAATCTCAGCCACACACCTTATCTCTATCATCCTTAATGTGAACATCAACCTCAATGTGCTTGATTCGTTGATGTTGAACCGGATTAAAGGACAGAGCAATAGCCGAAAGGTTATCACAAAACAGCACAGGAGGGGCAGAGATGGGAATGTGAAGAAAGGCAAGAATTTGATGGATCCAATTAAGCTCTGCCGCTGTAGAAGACAAAGCACGATACTTAGCCTCAGTGGAGGACCGGGAGACAGTCTGTTGTTTCTTAGAAGACCAGGAAATGGGACTATTGCCTAAAAACACAACGAAGCCAGTAGTAGACCGGCGATCATTAGGATCACCGGCCCAATTCGCATCACTAAAAGCATGTAAGGCCAAATCTCCCCGTGAATAAGAAAGACCAACATCCATGGTGCCTTTCAAATATCTCAAAATCCGTTTGACAGCAGTGAAATGAGAGACCATGGGATTTTGCATGTACTGGCAGACCTGATGGACAGAGAAGGCAATATCAGGCCTGGTAAATGTAAGATACTGCAATGCACCAACCACACTTCGGTATAAAGTAGGATTAGAATAGGGGTCACCATCATCTTTTAACAACCGGGTGGAGGGAAGACAAGGTGTATCACAGGCCTTGGAGTCTAACATTGCTGTTTTAGCAAGCAACTCCTGGACATATTTTTGTTGAGACAAAACCAAATAAAGAAGAATCTGAGTAGGTAGTTTGAAATCCCAATGTAGGCAAAAAAGCAGTGAACCTGTCATTCCATGCCCGTGGCGCCTGCTTCAAACCATAGAGAGACTTGTGCAATTTACACACGAATGAGGGATGTTGTGGATCCTCAAAGCCAGGAGGTTGAGACATGTACACTTCCTCTTGAAGAATGCCAAGTAGAAAGGCATTCTTAACATCAAGTTGCCGAAGAGACCAATCAAAGTGGGCAGCAAGTGCTACAACAATCCGCACTGTGGATGGTTTAACAACAGGGCTAAAAGTCTCACTATAGTCAAGGCCAGGTTCTTGACTGAAGCCTTTGGCAACCAGCCGGGCTTTATGCCTTGCAATGGAACCATCAGAATGCTTCTTGAGTTTAAAGACCCATTTACACCCCACTACATTCTTATTGGCTGGTAAGGAAACCAAACTCCATGTGCCTTGACCATGTAATGCACTGAGTTCCTCTTGCATGGCTTGAAACCAAACTGGACTCTGAAGAGCAGATTTGTAGGTTGAGGGTTCACAGAGAGACAGATCAACAGCCTGAGAAGCAGCAAGCATAGATAAAAACACCTTCTTCTTACTGATACCACTTTTACTCCGAGTCTGCATAGGATGGAGATTAAGTGGTGGGATGGAAGGAACCACTGGAAGAATATCAGAACTATGACCAAGGGCCACAGGTAGAGGAGGAAGAGCAGAACCTGCACCAGTAATGGACTGAGACGACCGCTGTGGAACTAAGGAATGAGATGATGAGGTAGGGGAAAAAGGCATGGAGGAGTGAGATGAACCTGATGGTACTAGAGGTGGGTTGGGGACAGAGGGACTTGGATTCGAGGCAGGAGGAAACATGGTGACCACAGGTGGCGATGTAACTATAAGGGAAGAAGAGGAAACAGGAGAATGCACAGAACCTAAAGATGGAGGAGTTGAAGAGGACAATAAATCTGTATAAGGAAATTCCAGCTCACTAAACACAACATGTCGAGAAATAAAGAACTTGTTCGGAGAAACAGCATAACAAATGAATCCCTTGTATCTGGAAGCATAACCCAAAAAGATGCATTTAGTGGTCTTAGGTTAAAGTTTGGTAGAATTATAGTGTCGGAGAAGGGGATAACAGGCACATCCAAAAGTTCTTAAGTGTTAGAGCACAGGAACTGCACCATACAAAGCTTCAAAAGGAGACTTATTGGATAAAGTAGGAGTAGGCATCCTATTAATAAGATACACAGCTGTTTGACATGCAAAAGACCAAAACTTAGAAGGCAATTTAGCTGTTTGAAGAAGGGTAACTGTGGTTTCAATAACATGGCGATGTTTTCGTTCAGCCATGCCATTTTGTTCTGGGGTATAGGGGCAGGATTTTTGATGGGAGATGCCAGTGTGGAGAACGAAAGACTGAAGGGGTTTGCCGATGTACTCACCACCACCATCACTTTGCAATATTTGTATTTTTGCAGAAAAATGAGTGAGAACATAAGCATGAAAACCAACAAAAGTAGCACAAAGATCAGATTTATTAACCAAAGGGAAAATCCAAGAATACTTGGTACATTCATCAATAAAGGTAACATAGTACCGATATCCATCCACAGAGACACAAGGTGCAGGACCCCAAAGATCACTATGCACCACTTCAAAAGGAATGACAGATTTATTGACACTTGAGAAAAACGGAAGTTTGCAAAATTTGCCCTCTAAACAGCTTTGACACATTACAGGATTAGAAGTTTTAGGAAAAACAACATTAGATTTCTGCAACATTAAAGACACAACGGAATTAGAAGGATGGCCTAATCTATTGTGCCAGGTAGTAGAGGTAACAAGCTGACCAAGAAAGACTTGAGGATGAACCATGCCCTGAGAAGATGAAGAACAAACAGTAGCACGAGAACAAATTGGATAAAGTCCATTACTGCACAGTCCTTTGTAGATGATCCTCTCTGTGGCCTTGTCCTGGAGCAAAAAACAGAAGGCATCAAAGATAAGCCAACAGTTATTGTCCAAACAAAGTCTATGGACAGATAAAAGATTCTGGGACAGTTTGGGCGCATATAACACAGAATTCAGGGTTATAGGATGTAAAGAAGGCTTGATAACAGTGTTACCAATATGAGATACATGCAAACTTTCACCACTTGCAGTTTGAATGACTTCATTAGTGGGATAAGGAGAAGCCAAAGACAGATTGGATAGATCAGCAGTAATGTGGTTTGAAGCACCGGAATCAGTGAGCCATACTTGAGAATTAGAGGAGACTGCAGAGTGTGGGGGCTGTGACACCATAGTGTGAAAAGCCTGCATTGGTGCTGGAGATTGAAACTGATGACCAGAAACCCTTGGGGATGACCCTTGTTGTGGATAGGAAGACAGTGAAGAGTATTGATACCCTTGATGTGGAGAAGAATGCATATGAGAGAGCTGAGGACCAGCACCACTAAAATTTGGACCCTTTTCATTGTAAAAACAGAACCATGTGGTATGATTAAACCGGCCACAAATTTGACATCGCGATTTCTCATAGTGTGGAGCGGAAAGACCAGATTGTTGCTGATTTGGAAATGCACCAAGGACACCAGGACTTGAAGTTTGGATAACATGAGTCTGAGTAGGAAGATAGGACCTGGGTAAAAAATTCCGGTTAGTTGGAGAAAACCGACCCTTGCCCTTATTCTTGTAGGCATTGAACTGCTTGAAGCCACTGGATGGAGAACCAGATTGAAAAGACCCTTTGTGAGTAGAATTATGGGCCGCCATAACTGTCATGAATGGAGCATTGACAGTGGATTCCAAAATAGCCTCTTCAGCAAGAAGTTGGGTTCGAAACTCCTTCAGAGAGATAACACTCTAACGCCCCCTTATCACCGTTCGAAAAGTGTTATATTCAGCCGGTAATCCATTCAATGCAAGTATGACAATATCTTCATCAACAAAATAGACTCCAGAAGCAGAAAGATAATCTCGAGCCTCCTTAATTTTCTGTAAGTATTGAGCCACAGAGTCGGAGCCCTTTTTAATCGTTTGCAGATTTGATTTCATCTGAAAAATACTAGTTTTGGAGACAGTAGAAAACTGTTCTTTCAATCTAAGCCAGAGATCCTGAGAGCTCGTACTGCCAATAGCACACGACATAGCCACAGGACTCAAAGAAGCAGTAAGTACTGCATCAAAGCTTTATCATGCATCATCCAAATCAAATATTCATCACAATCAGAGGAACAAGAAGAATCAGAGTCTCCAGAGGAAGAGGAAAAACGAGCAGGACAAGGATGTGTACCATCCACAAACCCTAAGATACCATTACTTTCAAGCAGTAATTTCATTTGAAAATGCCAATTGAGATAGTTCGAATCATCTAGCTTAACATTCACAGATGTAGAGATTGACGAAACTAGGGCAGTTATTGGTGATTGAAGAAGCTGTAATTGAGAAGCAGTTACCATTGTTGCGGAATGACGAATCAAAACTCAACGAAAGTCTATCTGAGACAAAACACCAAACACCTGGAGTGCACGAATCGAAGAAGACGAAGAATCAACCAGAACGCAGACACGAAGCACCAGAGAGCAAGATACCCTAGATTCCAGAGAAGACGAAAACAAGGCAAGCAAGAAACACCAGAAAGAAGTAAGAAACCTGAAGAAGATGAAGTGATAGAACTGCGGAAACGTCGGATCGAGGATTAAGCGCAAGCTGTCATGGCGATTGATACCATGTTAACCAATAGAAATGTATTGAGGAAGATGAAGAAACTTAAGAAAACTTAGAGAGAGAGAAGAGAGAGAAGTAGAGAGAAATGAAGAACTTCTGTATATTTGATTACTTAACTATCAAGAAAGTATATTACATAGTATTTATACATTTCTCAATTCTTCTAACAACTTAACTAACTAACAAACTCTCTAATCTTCATACAAGTGGCATAATCTCAGCCACACACCTTATCTCTATCAATTCTCACAGCAGCTTTTTTTCAAAGCACATAAATACCAAACCAGCCCTAAGGCTCGTCAAGCAAATTTGGACAATGCAATTTTGCTCGATGAAGGGATCGTCGGAACATCTATTGGGCAAAGTACTATTGGCTGACGGCTTCTATTTTCGTCGGCAAAATTTCGTGCCACAAACGTTGCCCGACGAATTTTTGTCGAACAAAACCTAAGGCAACGAAATGTCAGTTTGCATAACTAAATTTATTTGCCTAAAAACTGTTTTCTTTGTAGTGTGGATACCTATAGCTCCAATATAGACTCCGTTGATCAAGGACGGGGCAAAGAATTACTATTAGTGGGGTGACTTCAAAAATAAAGCACAATATCTAGAATATTTGTTCAATTATTTACCAAACAATACATTTACAATTGTACTGAGGCATTTTCATCTTGTATAAGGTGATGCAATGAACCCATATCTTAACTCCTAAGCATTATCCATATTAGATATATTAAATGGTAGAAACACTAGATATATGATAGTTAAGACATGTTAGTTGATGAGTCTATTTCATATTATATATTTAACCCTATTCTTAGTATATTTTGGTTAATATCTTGAAAGAATTTTGATACTTCGAATTATATTTCTAATATAGGACTTTCGACGTCTTCTAGAGTACAATGTGATCAAACAGATGAATTTTGGAGTAATTCTAGTTGGAGGACATTTGTGAGTCATTTAGCTTGATCGTATCAAAATATCAAAATTTTCTACCTAGCGATGATTTTCTGGCAATAAAATAAAGGAGCAATGCGTGGTGCTGGAATAGTTACGTTTCGGGCTTGAATTACATTTTTGGAGCTCAAGATGACCTCTGATGGATTCATGGCCTTCTAGAGATGTGTTCCGAACGTCCTAATCTTCAAAACAAGTTATTATGGGCCGGATTTGGAGGATATCTGAGACTAAAACGTGGCTGGTCAAGTACTTGGCAGATTCTCCTAGTTTAATTAAGACTTCATTTTCTAAGTTATTTTATTATTATTTAGTTTCCTAATTAGAATAAAAGACTACAATCTAGGGTTTGGGAGATAGCTATAGGGGATTTGAAGGCCTTGGTCATTCTCAGTTTTTTTTCTCTACGATTTCTTATATACAATTTGGGAGACAGAGAACTTTGCTAGGGTTCTTGAAGATTTTCTATCCTTGTTTTTAATATTTTGTTTATGGTTGTTCGTAACTAACTCGTTTTGCTAGGGTAAAGCCTTGAGCTTTAGCATGAATATGTAATTTTATTAATTTGCTTATGAATTGATGCATACTTGCTTTGAATTATTAATCACCGCTATTAAACTATCTAATTGTCTTAGTGATTCGCGACCATTAGAGGTTTTAGACAAGTAATTGGATGCAATTCGGTCGGAATATCACCGGATGATTGAGTATTGCTTCTTGTGCTTAATAATTGTAAGTTCACTTAAGGCAAACATCACGCTCTTAAGGGTTGCATAGTTTTTCATGTTCATATTTGATCTGAATATCACAGACGGATTGCATGTTAGATATACGTTCTTGCTTGAATATCACGAGGAGAGTATGCATAATGAAAACCTAACCTTCAAAGTTGCATGTGTAATTCATAAGTAATTGGTAAATCTACATAGGATTGTTAAGGGGACGGCGGAACCCTAGGTTTTTAACTTTATTTTCAAAACTATTTTCTTTAGTTTTTTCTTTGACAATTTATTTAATTGTTTTTGACACACCCCGACCTGAAAGTGGGGCGTGCTGGCCGTCACGTGAGTATGACGTAGCCAAGTGCACAGTGCGGAAGAAAGAATCAATAACAGCATACGAACTGATTTAAGCCAATCCACTAGCAGCCTAAATAAGATAGTGTGCTAGAGTGATAATATAGTACTTATAAAGAACCAGAGTGTAGTAAGTCAAAGTGCAGTCAAGCATGAATAATTAAATTCGAATAACACCAACGGGTGTCCTACATAATAATGAGTCTGTCAGAACTGCCGAATGGTCCTCGCTAACCACCATGGGTACTCTAGCTATCTAGAACCTGGAGGGGCGAAAAACAAAATTGAGTGGGTCAGCAAAACAAATCTTTTCAAAATCATTATTTTCTCAAAGTATAGCCTCTCACCGTAAAGCCTGTATAGTTTCCCAGAAAATAATACGTACATATATATCACAACCTTTCTCAGCATAAAACATTATCAAACGTATCTCATAATATGCCATGCAATGTGTTTCAATGCCAAACTGAATCTTATAAGCCATGCCATGCGATGCATTTCAATAACCATATCGCTACTAGAGATTAACTCAGCCCTTGGCTGTACATATAGCTCATAACATCTCAATCTCATCATATATATATATATACACTGCACATACATCAATATCCTCATGAGGTCATCATCACATCACTGATATAAAAATGCTCTACTGCTACAATCACGTGAAGACTGTGCGAATGAACGCGAGTCACCTACAAGGCGAACCCACTCAAAGGTGGTCTATACGACAAGACTGTGCACCTAACTTGGATCCAAGGCGAGCATGCGGTGCGGGAGGTGAACGACACGTGAAAGACTGTGCCCCTAACTCTGGGCGTGAGCACTAACAATATGTGCAGGTTTATGAGCTAACATATCACATCATATCTCATCATATATCGTCTGTTCTTTCTCAACAATGCATGTACCTACCTGGTACTTACCTGGCGTCCTCGGCACCAACATATGCATGAAATGTATTTATATAAATACTCATGCATCAATATTAAGTTATATGCATGGCGATAAAAACGTACTTTTCATTTAAAAGCTGATTCTGGGAAAATCATTATATATATATAGGTTATACGGAAAAATAGCTGCCCACTCACTGATAGGTCTCCGGGTCGTAGCCCCCATGTCTAGCCTGGCTACGCTCGTCCTCGGAATAAGTCTCACCTATATAAGAAATTACTAAAAATACGTTATTTAAGCACATATACGCAAATACGGTAATAACTTCTCATACATAGCTCAATTTTGGCATACGAATATACCAACGCGACCTACTCGACGTCACTGACGTCAACATATTTTTAAAATAATTTTTTGATGCTTCACGCGCCCCTATGCGCCTGCCAGGGCACGGTGCTACGCACCCCCCACGTGCGGCACGTGCCTGGCATGTGTCATCTTCTTCCTCGCGACGCCGGCGCCGGCCACCGGTCGCCGGAAACTTGCAACTCAGGTTTTCTCCACCATTTTTGTACCATTTTGCCCCATTTTTCTTCCTACTTGCTCAAAATTAAGAGTATAACAAGTCTATACCTTCAAAAACCTCGAAAACAGCCTTAAATCTCGTCGGGGATTCTCCAAAAAAAGGCCAAACTCGTGCAGTGCTATCCCGAAGTCCAAGCTATGCAAACGATAGTCTCCGAGCCTCCTGGGAACCTTCTAAGGCTCGTAGTGAGCTTGATTTTGCCTAAAACACAACCCACAAAAACTTCATGAAAAGTACCAAAATCGGACCTTGTGGTTTCGACGTGAAATTGACATAGTTCTTACCTGAAATTGGTACCACTGTGTTCGTATGGTCTCCATGAGTTGAATGGTGGTATTGGTTTCCTCGATCTGTGAAGGTTTGGTGGTCTTGTGGCTTGTCTGTACAAGAGAGGTGAGAGAGAGAGAGTTTCGAGAGGTAAGAGAGAGAGAGCCTACGGGATAGAGAGATAGAAGATGGTTGAGTGTGTGGTCAATCACCAATCAGAACAAGAGATCCTAAAGGATCTGATTGGCCCCAATAATTGAGGGCAGTTCATTATTGGCCATCCTCACATACACACATCCACACGTACACAACCCCGAAGGGGTAATTCTGTCAATTTACGTCTCAAAATAAAATGCGTCGGGACGGGCTGTCACAGTTTTTATTAAATTTGTTTTTATTATTTAAAATTCTAAAATCAACTTTTTTTCCAAATGTTGTTTTAAATAGTTAATTAAGAATTAGTTTAAATACAAATTGTTCATTCAATCCCCGTGGAAAACGACCTTGCTTGAGCCATTTATACTACAACTACCTTGTTCTCTTACAAGTATTTTAAAGAGTTTTTATCCCTACTTTTGGTAGTGGTAAAATTCCTATCAAGAAATTGGCACCGTCGCTAGGGATTGTTTCAAATAATTTGTGTTTACCATATTCTTAGTTAATTATTTTTGTAAATATCTTTTTATTTAGTTGTTGATTTTCTTTTTATTTTTGTAGGTTATTGTTTGATTAATTTTGAGAGCAATTCCATGATGGAGCTACCACCGGCTGGAGATTTTCCGTTATGGGTTTCTTTAGCAGAAAAGGGTTTTTATGGATTTAAACCTACAGTTTGTGCCCTTTGCTGTTTGAAGACCCATGATATTTTGGAGTGCCCAAAAAGAGAATATTTTCTAGAGTTTGTCCAAAAACATATCAATATGAGAAACAACTCAAAAAGGCATTGGAACAATCCCTATTCAGAATTCTACACTCCAGGTTTAAAGAAGCATCTTTATTTTATGTGGGCATGTAATCAACAATTTTTTTAGTAGCTTGATTTGCCACAAGAGCTTTTAGTAGAAAGCAAAATCTCTATATTGTTGGAATCATCTAAATTGTACATTGAAAGAACCAATCAAGGATTTCAAATTCAAGCATTGAACTGTGAGAATAACTATGATGATTAAGAAGAGATTGTCTCAAAAGCTGAGGAGCAATCTTCCAACCATTCACGTCTAGGGGAGAAGGCAACACATCCTAATCCTATAATCCCACTAGAATCTGTGGCACCCTAGGTTCATGTGCCACAAGAATTTTTCCAACAAATTTTGCAAGTATGCACAAGAGCTGATGCTTTGCAAGATAGAACACCTGCATAGCCCACCAAACTTGAGGAACTTCACGAGGAGTCATACAAGAAGGTTGAGATCTATAAAGGAGAGAATAAAGTGCTTAACGGCAGCCCAATCCTTCATAAAAAAATTCAGCCAATTAAAAGGTTATGGGTATTAAATACAAGGCTTAAATCAGTTCAGCGAAGACGCAAGTTTCTATGGGAAATGCCCAATTTGATTACAAAGATTCATTCACATAGAAGGGCTGATATGAAGAATTCAGCCACTGATTTAAAATGCATAATTAATAAACATCGATTTACTCCGTACCTACTGTTGTTCTATGACCTTATTAAGAAGTGGTTGATTCTGAGGGAGCAAGTAATGTGATCACCAACCTCATTCAAATCCGTATAGCTAAAGGCGTTAACTAAAGCGCTAGTTAGGAGACAACCCAATTTTTCTAACTCTTCTTTTTCTTTTTGCTTATTTTATTTTCTTGCTTTTATTTAAATTACAAAAAAAGTGTATTTTTTAGTTCTTGTTATTTTTCTTATCTAATTAAGTTTTTTATTTGTGATTACAGGTTGTATTCGGAACTAATTTAGCTTAATCTCAACTACGTGTGGATTCATACATTCACTGTTCATTCACCAACATAAATGGAATGCACAATCAACAGAGAGTGCAGAAGTTCAGAAGCAGGCAGAAAATCTAAAAGTTGGGTTTATGATTGCTTATAGTGGGGTTGCTGAGAAGTTGGGGATCCAAGTAGCACAGAGGGCATGGTTCATCAAGGCTGGATTCAGATTTAGTTATGCACATGCTTAACTTGAGAGATTATATTCAGGAACACATGCAAGCAGCAAAGAAAATTACATGAACATTGATGAAATTTCAGATCTAGGGATGCATGACAGTTAATACACAAGAGTAGAATACTTTTGCAGATCTATAAATTGGTGATTTCACCATCTCTCTCAGATGTTTCACGGATCCAGGATTCCTGCATAGATAGCAAACATGCATGAGTGTTTACAGTTCTTGCACATTAGTCATGCACTGGAAAAATCGAAGGAAATTTTTTTTACCTTTCAGTTTGATTCTTAGAGATAAAGGCAGTGGTGAAATGGGGTGCAATTCTGATTTTGGAAAGCTGCGAGAAATGAATTTGGGAGGCCAAGGCTCGTGTTTAGAAATGAAGGAGAGAGATAGGATGCTGCTAAGGTTTGGTTTTAAGTTGTAGAGCATAAAGTGAGGAGAGATATGACAAAATGGAAGGTTTGCAATAATGGGCTCTGAGCTCGAGGAAAAGAAGAGAGCTGTGTGGACTCGAGGCAAGGGAGTTTATATTGTAGCTGTTGCTAAAGTTTGGCACATGTGTGGACTTGTACGTGTTGGTCAGCTCATCTTCATAAAGATAGCAAATCATGGGTTCGAACCATTCCAGGTGTGTCCATTTCCGTTCCCTTTGTTTATTTTCTATTTGTTTTATTTGTAGTTTTACTTTTTGTCCTTCCTTCTAGTCAATTAGGGTTTTGTGTATTTCACTTTAGTTTATTTTCTTTTATTTTCCACACCTTGAGGACAAAGTGTGAAATAAGTTTGGGGGTGGGAAATAAGAAATTTTAGGATTTTAATTTTTATGTTAGTTAAAAAAATTCGTTTTTAAGTTAATATCCATAGTTTATTTTAAAAGTTAGAACAAATGGACATGGTGAAGGTTAATCCCACATTAGAGTCTTTTCTATTTATCATCAATTAGACACTAATTCACGAATTATACTTTGAAAATTTGCACATTCACACCAACATGGTTTGTGGGGAGTGAGATTGAAGCACTTACTTTTTGTCTAAGTGTGTTTTAATTTTTGTTTAAGTAAAGTGAAGTTTAGTGTGTTCTAAAGTAATAATTGTTCCACCCGCGACTTTGCTTAGTAACCGGGCCAATCTTGCCCGATCAACAGTGATTCTCACGTCAAACGATAAAGTTTTGGCATGGGACAGGGTGGTTAGTTGGTTTCATAGCCTTTTTAGCTAAGTTAATAAGTCTTTAGGAGTGTTCTACACCCAGTGCCCTAAAGCCCTGTAGTTTGGGAGTCATTGACCTAAAACTCGCTACATGGGGTGGATCGAAAGCTTAATGGAACTAACATTGCACGACCACTACTATTACTTCAAAAAAATAAAAAACAAAATTGTAAAAAATTGAAAAAAAAAAGAAAATATATATATATGTGAAGTTAGTATGTGTGGAGTATGAATAAAGAAGATGAGTGGTAAGGGTTTTAGTCGAGTCTCCTTAACTATGTTGGTTCACTTTATACCAAAGGAAGTTCATGAATTCTTTTCTAATTGATTCTAAATGGCTTAGACTTTGGGGTGGGATTGGTTGGAACTTTTGAAAAGATGTTCTAATTTTTAAAGTTTTCTATGGATTGAAACTTGGAGGTGAAAATTTTGTCTTAGTTAAGTTTTGTTTAAGTTCGTAGTTTGTTAGTTTTTATTTTTGTTTTGCTTGAGGACAAACTAAAAGCTAAGTTTGGGGGTGCAGCAGATTCTGGTGGGATTATAGGATCAGGATGTGTTGCTTTCTCCCCTGGACGTGAATGGCTGGAAGATTGCTCCTCAACTTTTGAGACAATCTCTTCTTGATCATCATAGTTATTCTCACAGTTCAATGCTTGAATTTGAAATCCTTGATTGGTTCTTTCAATGCAGAATTAAGACGATTCCAACAATATAGAGATTTTGCTTTCTACTAAAAGCTCTTGTGGCAAATCAGGGTGCTAAAAAAATTGTTGATTACATGCCCACAAAAAATAAAGATGCTTCTTTAAACCTGGAGTGTAGAATTTTGAATAGGGATTGTTCCAATGCCTTTTTGAGTTGTTTCTCATGTTGATATGTTTTTGGACAAACTCTGGAAAATATTCTCTTTTTGGGCACTCCAAAATATCATGGGTCTTCAAACAGCAAAGGGCACAAACTGTAGGTTTAAATCCATAAAAACCCTTTTCTGCTAAAGAAACCCATAAGGGAAAATCTCCAGCCGGTGGTAGCTCCATCATGGAATTGCTCTCAAAATTAATCAAACAATAGCCTACAAAAATAAAAAGAAAATCAACAACTAAATAAAAAGATATTTACTAAAATAATTAACTAAGAATATGGTAAACACAAATTATTTGAAACAATCTCTGGCGACGGTGCCAATTTCTTGATAGGGATTTTACCACTACCAAAAATAGGGATAGAAACACTTAAAAATGCTTGCAAGAGAACAAGGTAGTTGTCGTATAAACGGCTCAAGTAAGGTCGTTTTCCACAAGGATTGAATGAACACTTTGTTTTTAAACTAATTCTTAATTAACTATTTAAAACAACATTTAGAAAAGGTTGATTTTAGAATTTTAAATAATAAAAACAAATTTAATAAAAACAATTAAATAAACTAACAAAGAAAAAACTAAAGAAAATAGTTTTGAAAATAAAGTTAAAAATCAGCCTCCTTAACAATCATATGTAGATTTACCAATTACTTATGAATTACGTATGCAACTTTGAAGGTTAGGTTTTCCTTATGCATATTCTTCTCGTGATATTCAAGCAAGAACGTATATCTAACATGCAATCCGTCTGTGATATTCAGATCGAATATGAACATGAAAGACTCATTAAGGTTTGTGAAAACCTTTTGAAAAACCGTGCAACCCTTAAGAGAGTGATGTTCGCCTTAAGTGAACTTACAATTATTAACCACAAGAAGCAATACTCAATCCTCCGGTGATATTCCGACCGAATTGCATCCAATTACTTGTCTAAAAACCATAATGGTTGCAAATCACTAAGACAATTAGATGGTTTAATCGCGGTGATTAATAATTCAAAGCAAGTATGCATCCATTCATAAGCAAATTAATAAAATTACATATTCATGCTAAGGCTCAAGGCTTTGCTGTAGCAAAACGAGTTAGTTAACTTATGAACAACCATAAACAAAATATTAAAAATAAGGATAGAAAACACCTTAAAGTAAAAAATCTTCAAGAGCCCTAGCAAAGTTCTCTGTCTCACAAATTGTATAAAAGAAAGCATAGAGAAAAAAAATTGAGAACAACAAAAGCCTTCAAATCCCCTATAGCTATCGCCCAAACCCTAGATTGTAGTATTTTATTCTAATTAGGAAACTGAATAATAATAAAATAACTTAGAAAATAAAGTCTTAATTAAACTAGGAGAATCTGCCAAGTACTTGACCAGCCACGTTTTAGCCTTAGATATCTTCCAAATCTGGCCCATAATAGCTTGTTTTGAAGATCAGGATGTTCTGAACACATCTTCAAAAGGCCACGAATCCATCAGAGGTCATCTTGAGCTCCAAAAATGCAATTCAAGCCAGAAACGTCACTATTCCAGCACCGCGCATTGCTCCTTTATTTTATTGCCAGAAAATCATCGCTAGGTAGAAAATTTTGATATTTTGAAACAATCAAGCTAAGTGACTCATGAATGTCCTCCAACTGAAATTACTCTTAAAATCATCTGTATGATTACGTTTTGCTCCAGAAGACGTCGAAAGTCCTATATTGAAAATTTAATTCCAAGTATCAAAATTCTTCCAAGATATTAACCAAAAAATACTAAGAATAGGGTTAAATATATAATATAAAATAGACTCATCATTAATTTTTTTTTCATAAACTTGAGTTCATTCTAATTGTATAGAAAGTTGCAAATTATAAGAGTTAAACAGCAATTATATTAGAATTGATCGATAATTGACCCTTTCAAGATTTTCTTCGAAGTGCATTCAGTAAGGACAGATGCCTCCAGTAGGGTTTGCATGGTTCCATCCATTGTTGATCGTGCATTGTCTTGTATGGTTGATGTTGTTGCTGCACTTGGATACAAGAGTTTTCGGGCCACATCTGCATTGCTATTGTTGTTGAGTCTTTTGGCCAATATCCTTACTATTGTCGTTGTCATCATTATGTAAGTAAAACACACTACTATCTTCACACGCTCATATTTTCATCTTCGTTATAGTCGTCATGATGATGTAAGTCAAGCACATCATTGTTATCATTTTTGTCATGTACATCATGATTTAAGACCAGCGTCCGAAATGCCGATATTATCGGCGAAATATCGCCGATTATATCGGTTTTTTGACGTACCGATATTTTAATGATTATCCATGAGTTTTCGTTGAAATATCGCGATATCGTGGAAATGTTCGAATCGGAGAAGAACGTCGGAGCTTCTACAGCTCCGGCCGACTAAAAAAGCACACCCTAGACTCCGATCTAGGTATAAAAATGAAATAGAAGACGAGATAAGGGTTTTTGTAACATCCGTTTGCCGTGAAACGGACGGAGGTGTTCGAAAAGATCGTCGACACCCACGGCCTCGCCGGAGACGGTGTGCCTATTCCCGAGCCGATTTCGTCCCAAAAACCTTGCAAAAACACGATTTTGAACTTAAATTTCACATATAACTTCAATCTAGAACAGAGAGAGAGACTGAGGTTGCAAAAACACGATTTCTCCGAAGCTTACCTAACCGGAAATCGGCGGAGTTCCTGCGTTCGCCGAGTTGCAGAGACGAGAAGGGGTTTCAAAGACGAGCAGGCTACAGGTGCGATGGTGTGCATGTGTGTATGTGGGTCTCGGAGAGAGAGATCGAGAAGAGAGTTTCGAGTGAGAGATCGAGAAGAGATTTGAGAAGATCTGTGTGTATGTGTGTGTGGGATAATGGAGAAGGGAGAGAAGAGAGAAGAGATAAGAGAGATCGACAGATCTTTGTGTGTGTGGGACAATGAAGAAGGGAGAGAAGAGAGAAGGATCGAGAGAGAGAAGGATGTGGGAGAAGGGAGAAGGGAGAAGAGAGATCGACAGATCTGTGTGTGTGTGTGTGTGTGCAGAACAATGGAGAAGGGAGAGAAGAGAGAAGAAGGATCCAGATTCCAGAGAGAGAGAGTATGGTCTGTGTGTGTGATGTCTGTGTGCGTGTGTGTGTGGGGGGGTCACCTCACATGTCTGTGTGTCAGTTACTTTTTGAAAATTTCAGACCATGGACAAAAATAATAGTGAAGTGTGTGTGTGTGTGTGTGGTGGGGGGGGGGGGATGAGTCACCTCACCTGTCTGTGTGTCACTTACTTTTTGACAATTTCAGACCATGGACAAAAATAATAGTGGTTTCATTCAAAACCGTGTGCCACTGTGTTATTCTTTCACATTCAAAGAGCCATTCAGAGCCTTTTCGTTTCTTCTTCTTCCCTTACCCATTTCAGAGCCATTCTAGATCTATTCCAGAGCTTCAACACAAAGGATTCCATATTTAAGGTAAGTTTACAAACTTATATTTATATTATTGTAATTTATACAACAACAAAAAAATTTGTGTGGACTCGTATGTTAATTTTTTTAAGTAATTAATACTTGCATGTTAAATTTTTTAAGTAATTAAGTAATGTTAACAATTACATGTTAATTTTTTTAAGTAATAAAGTAATGTTAACAAATACTTGTTAATTTTTTTAAGTAATTAAGTAATGTTGTATAATTATTCTCTAGGATAATTTTAATATGTTTGATTTTATTTATTATTTTATTAATATTAGATTTTATTATGAAATTGGATTATTATTCATTAATTTTAGGTTTTTTTTATTTATAAAATTGGATTATTATTCATTAATATTAGGTTTTTTATTATAAAATTGGATTATTATTCATTAAATTGGATTATTATCAAATTGGATTATTATTCATCACAACAAAAAAAAATTTGTGTGGACTCATATGTTAATTTTTTTTAAGTAATTAATACTTGCATGTTAAATTTTTTAAGTAATTAAGTAATGTTAACAATTACATGTTAATTTCTTTAAGTAATAAAGTAATGTTAACAAATACATGTTAATTTTTTTAAGTAATTAAGCAATGTTGTGACATCCCGTCCCGAATTTTTATACGTTCGATGTGAAATGACGATTTTGCCCTTACCTACGCGCGAACGGGTACGTTTTGGACACGAATTTGGGCCTTTGGGTGTCCTAAGTTTTTAAGTACAAAGGAGGGACACCTGTCCCTATACATGCGCACGTACACGTGCACCAAACCCTTCCTGATCTCTTTCTTTCTTATCTCTCTCTTTCTCAAACTTTCTCATCTTCTTTCCTTCGAACCCTCAAGTATGGACATATATACACACAATCGATCTTGACACCATTCGAGCTTCAGGTAAGTATGTTTATGGTCTAGGAACTTTGTTGAACTCATACATATACGTTTTAAGCCTAGAAACCCTCGAAAAACCCCTCAAACCCGTGGCTTAAACTTTGACACTATTCATGTACTTTTATTTGGCCTTGCTTTAGGTGAAAACAAGATCACCAGTCATCCTAAAATCTTCCCACGAGGCTCGGAGTACCTCGTTCATACGTTTTGGACGTCGGAGTTGGTAGTTCTGGACTTAGCTGAATTTGGAAGGATTCCCCAAGGAATTTCCAGTCGTTTTTCAAGGTTTTTGAAGGTATATTTGTGTTCTACATTGAATTTAGAGCATGTAGGAAGAAAAATGAGTGAAAAAGGGTGAAAAACGAACGAGATATGCAAGTTTGAATTTTGGCCGGAATCGGTCGCCGGCGCCTGCGACGGTCGCCGGAAAAACCAGTCCGGCCGGCGACCTGAGGTAGGGGGTGACGGAATATTCCGTCAAAGTTGACGGAATATTCCAACGCCGTTAACTAACGCCGTTAAGTGACGCCGTTAGAAGTTAACGGAATATTCCTGTGCTGTTAGGGTTAGCCGCACGTGCACAGCACGTGACAGCGCGTGGGGGCGCGTTTGTCCGTACTATTCCCGGCGCATGGGGGCGCGTGCAAGGTCCTAAAATTATTCTAAAAATATCACGACGATCGTGACGTCGTGTAGGTCGCGTTGGTATATTCAAATACCAAAATTGACCTTCGTATGAAAAGTTATTTATGTAGGTCGTTTATGTGCTGTTAATGACGGTTTTGCGATTAATTCACGTATAGGTGAGACGTATCCAGCGGACGAGCGCAGTCACGCTAGGCTCGGGGGATACGACCCGTCGACATATCAGTGAGTGGGCTTTTGTTTTCAGTATATATATAAATGACGTTTTTCCCAGAAACGGAAATTGATTGATTTACGAATTGATTGGATTTGATAATTAGAATGCCATGTCGTATGCCTACTATAGTATATAAATATGATTATGATTGCATATGTTGTACGCTGACGCCGAAGACGGCCAGGTAAGTACTGTGGTAGTGTTTGAGATGTGATAGATTGTGATTTAGCTAATCACCTGCACCTCGGGTGTTTGTGCTCCGCCAGAGTAGGGCCTAGCCTTCACGTGATCGTTCACCTCACGCACCGTACGCTCACCTTGGATCCAAGGCAGGTGCCTAGCCTGTCGTACAGACCACAATAGGTGGTTCCGACTCGTTGGTGACCCGCGATTCGTCGCATAGCCTTCACGTGATCGTAGCACAGGGCGTAATATTATACACCTAGCCTGTCGTACAGACCACAATAGGTGGTTCCGACTCGTGTGCAGGATGATAATGATTGATAGAGATTGAGTATGTTTGATGAGCTATAGATTCAGCCGTACAGGTCATTAGAGGTGACTCCGACTGATAAAACACTAGGGACACCCTAGTTTCATATTACTTGCCTGATGATGATAATGATTCTGAGTTCGTATATTGACATGACCTATTATTACGTGTTGATAACGAGATTTGATGTTAAGACGAGTTTTCGTATATAAGTTTATATACGTACTATTTTCTGGGAAAAATTATACTGATTTACAGCGAGGGGTTATTTATGGATTTATGAAATGGTTTTGGAAAATGTTGTTTTTGCCCACTCACCTTTTATGTTTTTGCGCCCCTCCAGGTACTAGGTAACAACGTCGTGGACGGTTAGCGAGGCACCAAGGCAGTTCTGACAGACCACCACTTATGTAGGATTTTCTTTCGTAGTTGTAATGTCTGTTTAAACTTGACTGCACCTAGGATCGGCTCTGTATCATATGTATATTATCAACTTAACTTTCACTGCTGCACTTTATGCCAAATTCGCTTCCGCTGACGCACACGGCTACGTCACTCACACGTGACGGCCGGCACGCCTCGGTTTCCGGATCGGGGTGTGTCAAATGTTGTATAATTATTCTCTAGGATAATTTTAATATGTTTAATGTTATTTATTATTTTATTCATATTAGGTTTTATTATCAAATTGGATTATTATTCATTAATATTAGGTTTTTTTTACTATTAAATTGGATTATTATTCATTAAATTGGATTATTATCAAATTGGATTATTATTCATTAATATTAGGTTTTATTATTCCATATTATTTTTATAATTACTTAAATTTTTACAATCATTTTCTTTACTTCATATTTAATTCTTCTGTAGAATAACTTTATTATTTAGGTTCTCTTATATAACCGTCATCACTACTATATTTTATGGCAAAAAAAAAATTGTCTAATTTGCATGAAAAATAAATATAGGTACGTTTAAGATGTCTAGTTGAGTTATTAAACGTGATCCAGCTTGGGAACATGGAGACCCAATAGACGGAAACAAACATGGCACAATTTGCAAATATTGTGGTCGGGTAATGAAGAATGGCGGAGTGACACGACTGAAGTACCATCTTAGTGGATTAGATCCAGCAAAAAATGTCCAACGATGCGATAATGTCCCCCCAGAAGTGAAGACATTCATCAGAACATTATTAAAAAATAAAACACAGGAGAATGAAAAGATAACACGTGGAATGGAAAATATTCGAGCTGGGCTACGAGGAGAAGTCATTGGCCAAGCGGTTGACAGTGATGATGATGATGATGAGGATGAATGTGATGATGACATGGGACCTGAAGAACGACGTAGTTTCAAACAAGCATTACGTGCCTCCAAACATTCAGCATGAGAAAGAGAACACCTTCATAAAATTCCTAATAGAGCACAAGGTTCCGGGTCAAGTAGCGGTGCACAAATGAGACGGGGAGGAAGTGTTAGAGAATCACAACCAACACCACCAATAGCCCCAAGTTTATATAAGTCATCCAAAGCACGTCAAAAGAGTGTTTGGAGTTATTTCACTGGAGGTAATTTGAAGGAGGGAATGGGGCGTCTAATTAGCAAGTTTTTTTTATCTATGACAATGTCCTTGCTGAGAAGGCATCATCACATCATTTAAAAAATATGGTATTGAGATGTCAACAGGCCGGTGTTGGAGTACAACCTCTCCCTATGAGGTAAGAAACAAATATTTGGATATGAAGTATAAAGACATTGGCGAGTATGTTAACAAGTTGAGGTCAAAGTTGGAAACTAATGGTTGCACAATCATGTGTGACGGATGGACTGGCCCGACCAGATTGTCTATCATAAACTTCACGGTATACTCCAAGGGAAAGACAATTTTTTTGAAGTCTGTTGATGCTTCAGACCATATAAAGAATTACAAGTATATTTACAAATTATTAAGGGATGTAATCATGGAGGTGGGAGAGCATAATGTTGTCCAAGTCGTGACCGACAACGGTTCTGCATTTGTCAAAGCTGGAAAAAAGTTAATGAAGCATCATAATGTGTTTTGGACATCATCTGCAGCACATTGTATTGATCTCATGTTTGAGGTAATGGGGAAGATAGAGAATGTTGCTACTATCGTAAAAAGAGGTAGAACGATCACAAATTATATTTACAATCACGGTTGGTTGTTGGCAAAGATGCGTGAATTTTGCAAAGGAGAAATTATTCGTCCAGCTACCACTCGATTCGCCACCAACTATATTGCATTAGACAGCCTACTTAAGAAGAAAGCAGGGTTAAAGCAACTATTCACTAGTGACGATTGGGCCAACCACAATTTCAGCCGCTCAAATGCAGGTCGTATGGTGGAAAGTATAGTGCTTGATCAAGCTTTTTGGACTCAATCAGAACATGTGTGCCAATTGTTTGAACCTCTTTACAAAGTTTTACGGATCATTGACACATAAGTGTATCCTACTATGGGGGCAATATATGAGTTGATGCGTGTAGTGAAGGAGGAATTGGAAAGAAAACATGGTGCAAGGTGGGTCATAAAGATAATTGATGACCGATGGTATAAAACATTATACCACGATTTGCATGCAGCAGGTATAAATTATGTCATAATTTGTAATTCATTTCTTTAGTTTCATAAGTATTATTTCTCTGATTAAAGTATGTGTTTCTTTGAACAACATATTATTTGAATCCTCGATACCAATACAGACCCGGTGTTGGAGATGATGGTACCCTTATACGTGCTGTACATAATGTATACTCTAAATTAGACCCTGCATCACCAGCAGTTGGCCAATTTGGAAATGAGGTACACAATTACTTAAATTATAATAATTACTTTGTTGGATTAAACTAACACGATTTATTGAATTCAGCTAACATGGTTTAAAGATGCAAGAAGAACTTTTGGAGAACCAACATCAGTTGCTGCTCGAACAAAAATGTCTCCTAGTGAGTGTAAACATATTTCACTATCAGTTTATAATAGAATTTATTGGAGTTATTAGGCTTATCAATATTGTTTTTCATTGTAGCTGAATGGTGGATCATGTATGGGACTGATGCACCAACTGTGAGAAAGTTAGCAATCAAAGTATTATCACAAACAGCTTCCTCGTCTGCTTGTGAAGGAAATTGGAGCACATTTGCACTCATACACACAAAGCAAAGAAATAGGTTGGCTCATAGTAGGTTGGAAAAATTAGTTTATTGCTACTACAACATGAAGCTTCAAATTCTAGATAAGGAAGCAGAAATAGATCATGTCGACCGTGGTGACCCACTAGATGTGTTTGATATTGTTGCTAAAGATGATGATACAGAGGGTAACGAACTTTATCAATAGATTAGACCTCTTCACTTAGATGATGATGAAGGCAACCCAGCTCCAAGAGTTGCTGAAGAAGCACGTAATGAAGGGATAAATGTAGAAATAGTATTAGAGGATGAGGTGGGATCTAGCAACGCTGACTCTTTCGAAGAACTTTTGCGCCCAAGACCAAGAAACACTGGAATTCCACCTTATTCCAGTCCTAGACAACCACAAGATCCTGCTGATACTAATGATAGCTCTAGTACAAGATCAGGAGACTCACCTACCACCGGAGGTGGGAATGATGAAGGATATAATGTAGCTGGAGGTAGTGGTGGATATGGAAACTATGTTTGACCACCTCCCGGATTTATGAGCCCCTTAACTAGTGAGGCAAACTTCATGCATGCAACACAGGATGAGGACCATGGCAGTAGGCGGGCAGGACCAGGAATTGGTGCCATAGGGAAGGACTATACTCGTAGAGAATGAGGCAAGGGGACTTTGTCACGTCAAGAAGATGACTTGTTATCTATAACTTCGGACTCTTTGGAGTGGGAAGTAGTAACTATGGTTATACACATAACCAACCATTTCCCTACCCTTCATATCCCATTCTTGTTGGGATGGAATCGAGCAACTCATGGAAAGAATCTGAGACTCAATCTTCAAATGATTTTGCTTCTGGACAACGTCAACCAAACTCGGATCCATATGGGTGGCATGTTAACAATTACATGCAAAACTTTTTTGGGGATTTATCATTTGATGACTACTCTTCACAATACACTTACTCTACACATAGAGATCATTAAGATAGTCAAAATTTTGAACCTCATAGGAACTCTATGTGGTACTAAGTCACTCATGTATCTTACCATGCAATGTATAAAGTGTAAAATATTGTACTAATTCATTATATATAAATGATTATGGTGTGTTTAAACTTCTTTAATTAATTACTACATATTTTCTACACTCACAATGTTTGCCAGCTCGCTATATAATCAACTTAAATCAGTTAAATCCATCATGCAATGCATTTCCTTCCAATTTTTCGTGATAAACTAATAGATAATTGACTAAATAAACATCCTGCAAAGTTTCAATAAAAATTTCCAAATTTTTCTTACAATTTCCGTGGTTTCCATATTATTTTTATCGATATCGATATTATCCCGATATTTTTGTCGATATTTCCGTGTTTCTGGACTATCGATATTTCCGATATCATCGATATTTTATACCTTGCTTTCTACAAATGTTGCTGGCAAAGTTTCAATCCGTGAAAATGCCACATAATAGGCTCATTATCAATAAAAGCAAAACCATATCTCTCAATGTAAACAACCAAGCTATCACTCAATTATTGATCTCCCATTTTGTTACGCTGTGGTGTTTTGACAATATTTATAGCGGAAAACGCTTCTTTACTGAAGCAGTTGCAACCGGTAACACAAAAACCAATATGAGAAACTTATACACTAACTTGTAGTTTTCACACCTCCCGCTCTTCAAAAATTCCTTTGAAAAATCATTAATTCCTTCAATGATGGAAACTCACTATGCATCTTTATATCATGAATATAATTGTTAAGTTGAATTGGAAGATTCATGAGGTCCACGCGATTAAAATCTTGAGGATAAATTTGGCCGAATGAACTATTTTTTGTTCCACAAAAAAATCAAAATTATTCACAAGACTCAAACATGCCATATAAAGAAGCAACTCGGTGCTTACCTCATTGAAGCGATCATTCATTTCTTTTAGTTGCATATCAAAGACTTGAAAATAAAAGTCCACAGGACAGTAATGGAAGTTTGTGAGTCTTGAAGCTTTACACTTTGATATTCCGGTACAAAATGTAAATCCTCCTTGTGAGAAACAATATTTTCCTCACAACACTTTTGTACATCATGAAACAAGTTCTCAAAGTCATCATTTCCTGAAAATTGTAGTATTTGCTTGCATACTTCCACTAACATCACCGTATTCAAAACATCTTGATTTCTCTTATGTAATGCTTATGATAACTCATTTGTAATTTCCAATATAAGTCTCATAAAAAAGGTGAAACACAAAATCAAAAGTTTGTATTTTTTTAATAACCTATTCGTTCCACCTAGATTATCTTGGTTGCAATCGCCTTTAATCCACCTGCACTACGGGTTGAAACAGAACAATAATACTAATTACAGTACCATAATGTGAGTTACAATGTATACCAAGGCTATTATCTTAATCGTTTCCCTGTTTCAAGAGCACCAATATCAAGAGTCTTCTTAAATTTTTTTTTGTTTCTAAGGTTTTAAAAGACGCTAGACGCTAGTCGGGCGGGCTGGGGCCTAGGGCCTAGACAGCTAGGTGGGGTCTAGGCTGAAATAAGTGTTTATTTATACTTAAAATATATATAATTTCATCATAAACTACAAAATAGAATGACATATGTATTATGAAGTATTAGAACATAATGAAAACATGCGAACAAGTATATAGTGTGTGCTCATTTAAGTACTCAACAAGTCTCTTACAATTTATTGAAAAAAATTAAATGCAAATTGAAAGTTATCTATTATTTGTCTAAGTTAGTCGCAACCTAGGCAGGTGCCTAAGGGGTCTGGGCGAGTTAGGCGGGTTAGGCGGGCGCCTTCGCTGGTCTAGGCGCCCTTTCTTAATTTTCAAACGCCTAACATTAATCAGAGCGGTGACTAGTCGCCTAGCGCCTAGGTGGGGCCTAGGCGGGGATTTTTGATCGGATCATATTTCTATATATTTTTATATCAAATTCACTCGTCTTTTCTTAGTTAGTTCGTTATATTTTGAGTTATTTACGTTATTTTTATGTTTTATGAATTTATCTAGTTAAGAAAATAAAAATAAAATAAGTGAAGTGTTAAGTAATAAATTCGTCTAAACTATCTTATTTGTTAAATTATATTTATAATTTAGAAAATAATACATATATATATTTATATTATTTTAATTATGTGTGTGTGTGATTATTAGGTGGAAACACAACCATGTGGGCAGCAATTATACAAGCACCGAGAAGAAAAGAATATAAAAAAATAATAAAAGAATGTGGGTGCTGTCGGTGAGGAAAAATAATAAAAAGCTGCGAAGGCAGCATTGAAGCGGAGGTCAGAAAAGAGAGAACTGGGAGCTACCAGAGGGCAGCGTGAAACCAAAGGAAAATAAGGGCTGCCTTAGGCAGCTCAGAGAGAGAGAGGAAATAAGCTGCCATTTTTGGCAGCAACACCAAGCCGAGAGGAGAGAGGGCAGCGCTGAAAACGCTGCTATTTGAAGCGGCAGGAAGAAGGAGGCGCCAAGGCTTGCGGTGAAGGAGTTTTTGGGCTGCCTTTGAGGCAGCGTTGACAGAGGAAGGCAGCCAATTGCTGCCAGAAAAAGAGCACCGAGAGGAGACCAACGCTGCCTTTGGCAGCGAGCAGCAAGTGGACGCGGGAAAGCAGTCAAGCCTCGGGGCTTCATTGGGAAGGCAGTGCCTATCGTAAAGGAAGGAAAACGCTGCCAGCTGGGCAGCTCGCTGGAGAGGCCTTGACAGGCACGGAGCAAAAAGAAAAGCCAGTGCAAGCTGCATAGTGTCACCGAGACAACCTCTACACTATCCCCGTTTCGGTTTAATCCTCCAAACTCAGATTTTAACTCTGTTTTATTTATGTTTTTAATTTATAATGTGTAATTAATTTATTTTGGCTAGAGGTTAATTCAAAGCCATGATTATATTTGTAATTTGAATTGATACCTTCAGTTGTGATTTCTGAGTTGTGATTTAATTTGCTTAACTGCTTGATAGATAACTTATTTGTGTATGTTAATTAAGGATGCATACTTAATTTACACGTATGAATTTGATGCTAGAATATAAGTGAATTTCACCTAATCGTTATGAACTTATATTCATGAGTAGTGAAGGTTGTTATCCACAATCGTGTTAAGTAAATTCTTGGCAGGAGTATCATGCTTTTCATATTTACGAATGCCTCGTCAGTATTTATAGTTTTCACAAAGTTTAATGATCTTTGATTGTATCTCTATTGTGCTTTTCACGTAGGGGACTTTTAGAGAATGTGTTAAATTGTTGTATGCTGTTCATCCAATTTAATAACATAAGGAAAACTTGAAGATTAAAAAAGTGCTGTTCACGGTTAATCTGGAGTATTGAAATTTACAATTTATTGAAAGAACAACTGAAGGCCAATTTAGATTACATATGTGTCTTGTGTGGAGAAAAACCCTCTAGCCAATCCGTCGTCTATCTGTTCACTTTTAATTTTATGTTTTTGTCAATTTTGTAATTTATTTAAGTTAAATTTACGTTTCGTCAAAAATCAATCCCCCCATTATTATATTATATTATTTAATTAGTTTTTATTGTTTTTAATCTTTTATGTTGAATTCCGTCTAATTAATTTCCTAGTTTTTATTTTAAATTGTTTTTATTATTTTGAGTCATTTTTAGTGTGTTTCGAGTTTTTAGCTTAGTTTGTATTTTCTAGAGTCTTGAGTTGTTTTGAGTCTTTTGATTTATTTTAGTTTATTTGTTAGTTTTATTTTGAGTTATTTTAGTTAAGTGTTTTTATTTTAGTTTAGTGTTTTAAACTTTATTTTTACGTTTTTAAATTATTTTAGAGGTTTTAGCAAGCCCTCCTAATCCCCGGCCTAGAACGATACCCTACTTACATCATTACTACAACTGTCAAAAAGAGGGTTAAATTTGTGCGGTTTAAAATACCCGTCAAATTTTTGGCGCCGTTGCCGGGGATTAGTAAATTTGCTAATCCCTTTATTTTTGTTTGTGTTTATTTTTATATTTGTGTTTTTGTTTGTGTTTTTATTTATATTTGTGTTTGTGTGTTTTACTTTTGGTATTTGATTTATTTTTGTTTCTTTGATTTTTAGGTATAATTGGAGCAAGACATGGATAGTATTCAAGCTCAATTGGCGCAGCTCACTGCTCAATTGACTAATAATGCCGAAAGGACCTCAATGCCAAATGTCTCTACATTTGATGTGCCCTATGGGCAAGGATATCAAACTCAGCAATATCATCAATTTTCTGCATATGAAGATGATTGGGGATATCACGGCCACAGCCAATCAAGGGGCAACATGTATTCCAACGCTTGCAATTCGGATTGGAGAGGTTATTCAAATCAGATGTGGGATGAACCTCAGCAATTTCAACAAAGTGGATATTGGCAGCAAGAAGAGTTCTATTCCAGACCTATGCAGCCACCACAACATCACCCACAACAATTCCAATCGAATTCAAGTATGGCCGTAAATTATAATGAAATTCTTGAAGGACTAATTTCTTTGACGCAGGGCTCACAAAAAGAAGAACAATTGCAGCCTTCGGAAGAGTCCTATCAGTGGCCATATGAACCATTACAGCCACCACAAGAATATGCCCAATTCGATTCAGGTACATCTCTGGATAATGATACGTTTAATAAGTTACTCTCCTCTTTGAATCAGGGAGTGGAAAATCGAATCCAGGAGATGCAAGACCGGACCAACAAGGTGGATGAATTGGAAAGGCAAGTTGGGGAGATTATGGAGATCATGGCACAGATTCAAGATCAAAGTGAATTCTCCAACTCCACCATTGCAAATTCAAAGGCAGAAGTTGAAAATGAAGAAGCCATCACTTTGGAAGGTGATATGGAGAATGAGGCTGTCCTAGAACCGTTCAAACTCAGCCTGAACTTGGATGAATTGCCGCTGCAAGCAGAAGATGAGGAGGACGACTTGGGCAGTTTAGACGAATTCTTGTCTCAAACCCCTCAAGTCTCTATGTCGTCCAACTATGGTGAGGTTGTTCCAAGTTCAATTCATTCTAACATTTTTCCACCGAATGTCTCTTTTCCTTGCAGATTTTTTCCAAATAACGAAGAAAGTGAAAAGGACATTGTGGACGCTCTTCCAATGGTCCAAAATGATATCCAAATTCTTGGTGCACCAAAACAAGTTCCCGAACCTTGCACACCAAGAAAAGGGATTCAAGATATCGAAGTGGCTGGAGACTTTCAAGAATACATCAAAGAGGCTATGCAAACAACAAAGGCCCAAGCAATTGAGTTTGATGACACGGGACAGGCCACAACCATCATAGTCAATCTGGCCAAGTTCAAAATCCCGAAAATATCCAAAAATATGGTTTTTGTCATTGAGTTTGTTTCGGAGAAAGACAGTAAGCCATCTTCTCCAATTTTAATTTTAATTTTATTTTATACTAACATTTTTCTCATTTTAATGATTCAGGCGCCCTCTCTTGAATTAAGACCACTGCCGAATCATTTCAAGTATCACCTCCCATTGAAAGATAAATTCCATGCTTTGGAGCCGAGGGGAGGTTAAGGAAAGAATCGTCCGGCTAAAGACGTTAAAGCAAGCGCTTCTTGGGAGGCAACCCAAGCACCCAGATTTGCATTTCTTAACCTTCTTCTTTATTGCTTTTACTTTCATTTTGTTTTGCTTAGTTAGTTGTGTTATTTGGTTGATTTTTGTTTAGTTTGTGTTTAAATAAATTAAGGGCATGTTTATTTTAAGTGCGGATAAACGAAGTCCTTTTACATTAATTTACATATTTTACATTTACATATTTTATTTTGCTTAAAATAAACCTTAAAAAAAAAAAATTAAATTAAAAAAAAAAAAACCTAAAAAAAAAAAATTAATAATAATAATAATAATAATATTAGTAACATATATATATATATATATATATTTAAATAAACATTAAAAGCATAAATAAATTTACAATAATGCGAAAAACTGATAGCATTCACTGATCATTGGTTAGGTGGCGCCTCAGAAGTCGAAGGAGCCCCGGGAAGTCGAAGAGCCAGAGTTGGAATCTCCGGAGCCGGAACGCTTGGTGCTACTCCAGAGGACGAAGGCAACATAAACCTCGGGAGTAGCGCCATGAACCTTTCATGATCACTCTGGATCCGACCGTCCGACTCCTGCAGCTGGTCCAGCTTCCTCTTCATGCTGGTCGAGTAACTAGTTGCAAGCATGTGCAACTCCTTGTTCTCGTGCCTGAGTCCTCTGACTTCTTGCCGAAGACTGGCCACCTCAGCCATCAGCGATTCCACCTGACGAGACCTTGCAAGCAGGCGCTGGCCCATGTTCGAAACTGAGCCTGCACTTTGGACGCTGAGGGCAAGAGATTCCTGAACGGCCAGCTCGTCCGACCGCCTAGATAGCATCCTATTGTCCCTTGGAGTGAGCAGATTTCTGGCAATCACCGTAGCGGTGATTTCATTCCTCATCATTGTGTCCCCGACTGTAAGAGGACCATTGGGGGATATGAAGGACGGATTCCAAATGTTGTTCGGAGAAGACGAGTCATCGTCTTCCCCGAGATTTAAGTTTAGGCGACGGTCGGAAGGGCAAGACATTTTTAGAGGGGGTTGAGGAAGAAAAGAGTTCGGGAAGATTAAGATTGCTGAAGCGGAAGAAGAGATCGGAAAGATTAAAATTGCAGAAGTGCAAGAAATGAGCGGAATGAGTAAGAGTGCAAGAAGAGTTCGGAAGGATTATGAGTGTTTACAGAAGGGAGTATTTTCAGAAGAAAGTGTTTGAGGGAGTTCAAGTGTGATGTGGAGCAGAATTCGTGCCTCTATAAAAAGAAGCAAATCAATGAGGCGCTCCTCTGAGATCGATGAGGCGCTCTCCTCTCGCAAATCAAAGAGTGACGATCCTTTCTCGAGAGCCGTTTCCTTTCTCAAAAGTCGGAATTGCTCAGAATTCACGTGGCATCACGAGGGCTTAGCTTTTCCAATTTTGTCGTGACTCATCACGTGCAGCGTGGATCGTTGCGAAAACCACGAGCCGCACCCGGATTTGAACCCCGGTTTTCAAAAGATCATCATTCCGGTTTTGTCGTCACTTGTCACTGCATCGTCAGCCTTGCGGAAATTACGGACGCTTTGTCAGAAAGCGCGTAACGGGCACTGTTCATCCATCCACCGGCTGCCGACAAATAGTGAGGGAATAGTTCCGGTTGAGGAAGAAAAAAATTCTATAAGTCTCGACCTTCGCTTTCCACAGCAAAGGCACACCTTCACACCTTCTCAACCTCTCAACCTCTCAACCTCTCAACCTCTCTTCATCTCCGATAATGTCTTCCCAAAGAAAGCTTTCGAGTTACTCAGTGTTCTTCATCCCTTGGATCACCCCAGAAAACAAATCATCCAAAGCAAAAGTATTTCATATCAAAAAGGTTAAAAGCAAAAGTATCTCAAATCACGCTTTCTCCTCACTTTCATCTGAAGAACATGGAGAAAGTGAGATCCTGATTGCTTACCTAGTCTTGCTCTCGAGTACTCATCTCAGACCCCTCCCAACACACTTCAAAAATAAACCTGTGTTGAGGTACTTCTTCAAAAACAAAAGTACCTCACAGACGAAGCAGGAGGAGTCTGAGGTGCACCCAAGAGCAGATGAGTCTGGGTTGATCCAAGAGTTCAAGAAGATGCCACACCTGCGTGGAGACCGGACTACTTGAAGCATGTGGAGACAACGTGCTGATTCATCCTCAACTAAGCTGAGGAGCACTTGCCAGAAGGAGGCCCATCCAGTTCAAGATGAAAGCTGTGGAAAATCAACAGTCATGACCAATGACCACCTATTAGTTCTTTTCGTTATCTTTTATTTTCATTTTCAATTTTCGTTTGCATTTTCTATATTTTCTTGCGTGCTTAACTGATTTATTTCTTTTCTTTGCAGGAACGTTTGGTTATTTTCTCCCTTGAAGTTGATTGCAAAATTTACGCTTGGGGGTCATCGCTTGGTTTTCTGCAAATTAGAGAAGTTTTCAGTCCTTTTTCTTTATTTTGTTTCGTATTATTTATTCATTTTATTTTTATTTGCATATTTTTGTTTTATGACATTGGGGACAATGTCTAGTTTAAGTGTGGGGGTATCAAGTATAAAAAATGACCAAATTGAAATTTTTTGTACCTTCGACTTTGAACTGGTTTCATTTGTTTCCATGTTATTGCTTTTTGTTTTCTTAATTAGCTTTGTGTTTTACTTAATTTTTTTTCGGAGTTTTGTGTTTTATTTAATTTTTCTCGAAAAAATTTAAAAAATCCAAAAATATTGTCTTGTTTTCCTTATGGTTTTAAATTAGATTTTTATTAGTTTCCCGACCCAATGATATAACTGGATAAACTTTGAACCATGATTATCAAGAACTTAGTTAACATGTGTTTTATGAAATTCCTTGTTCTCTTGTTAGTATTGTACATATTTGATTATTCTTGAAAAACCAAATGCACATAGCCTTGTTGATGTGAAACTAAAGCATGAATTAAAGCTTCATATGTGAATTTAGTGACCATATACATTCCATGTGAGTTTTTGAGCCTATTGAAAGTGTGTGCATTTTCATACACTCCTATTCTTTCATGTGTGATGAACTTATGTGAGATGCATCTCTAGAACTTGCGTAACGATCTTTTGAAATATTTGTCATTGATTGCATGAACTTGAAAATGATAGAGGCATTAGGTTTACCACCATGGCCCAAATAACCATATTTTCCAAAGAAAAAAAAAATTGATATCATTAGATTGCCTATTTGAGCCGTATATGTTGAGCCTTTTATTTCTTATCACCAGATATGTCTACCCTTATACCTCAAAACATGTTTCCTTACCCTTTCCAAGCGAGCAATTTGAGATTGTCTTGTAAGAAATGTTTGAGAAGTACTTGGAAGGTTTGGCAAAAGAATAAGTGTGGGGGTATTTCATGTTTGTATTTTAAAAAAAAAAAAAATGAGAAAAGAGAAGAAAAGAAAAAAAAAAAAAAAAAAAAAGGAAAGAGTGTATACGAAGAAAATAAAATAAAAAGTTTAAAGTTTCAGTTTTGGGGTGTGGTTGGAAGTGTTAGAAGAATCATTGGAGAACTTGAGTTCTTATAAATCTCAACTAAAAAAATTGCTTGCAATGTAGCTTGGAACTTGTGTTTTTCTTTTTTTCTTTCGTTTCAATAGCCCTATCCCTAAGCCTCATTACATCCAATAAAAGTCCTCTTGATTTAAGTTTTGCAATTATGACTGTGGAGAAGTGATCTTTATGCAAGCTTATGGTAGAACTTTCACATTTGTTTCTTTGAGCGAAACACATTTAAACTAAACACATGTGTGATTGAGTGCATATCCCGTGAGAAGGTTACTAGTTTGCATATGATGATTTTAAAAATAAAAACTTGAAATTGCATTAGCATGGCTATCTCACACACTACACTTCAAGGATGATTTAAAGATTACTGCTAATATTTGAATAAGGAAGATGAGCTTGAATTAGCTTTTTGGTGCTAGCTATGGTTCTTGATGATTTGCGTTTTCGAATGAAATTCTATGAGGGTCACATAGGGGGAAGCTAATGTTTTTCATGTTATTACTTGTTCTTGTTTTCTTTGTTTTGCTCGAGGACTAGCAAAAGCTAAGTGTGGGGGTATTTGATCGGATCATATTTCTATATATTTTTATATCAAATTCACTCGTCTTTTCTTAGTTAGTTCGTTATATTTTGAGTTATTTACGTTATTTTTATGTTTTATGAATTTATCTAGTTAAGAAAATAAAAATAAAATAAGTGAAGTGTTAAGTAATAAATTCGTCTAAACTATCTTATTTGTTAAATTATATTTATAATTTAGAAAATAATACATATATATATTTATATTATTTTAATTATGTGTGTGTGTGATTATTAGGTGGAAACACAACCATGTGGGCAACAATTATACAAGCACCGAGAAGAAAAGAATATAAAAAAATAATAAAAGAATGTGGGTGCTGTCGGTGAGGAAAAATAATAAAAAGCTGCGAAGGCAGCGTTGAAGCGGAGGTCAGAAAAGAGAGAACTGGGAGCTGCCAGAGGGCAGCGTGAAACCAAAGGAAAATAAGGGCTGCCTTAGGCAGCTCAGAGAGAGAGAGAGGAAATAAGCTGCCATTTTTGGCAGCAACACCAAGCCGAGAGGAGAGAGGGCAGCGCTGAAAACGCTGCTATTTGAAGCGGCAGGAAGAAGGAGGCGCCAAGGCTTGCGGTGAAGGAGTTTTTGGGCTGCCTTTGAGGCAGCGTTGACAGAGGAAGGCAGCCAATTGCTGCCAGAAAAAGAGCACCGAGAGGAGACCAACGCTGCCTTTGGCAGCGAGCAGCAAGTGGACGCGGGAAAGCAGTCAAGCCTCGGGGCTTCATTGGGAAGGCAGTGCCTATCGTAAAGGAAGGAAAACGCTGCCAGCTGGGCAGCTCGCTGGAGAGGCCTTGACAGGCACGGAGCAAAAAGAAAAGCCAGTGCAAGCTGCATAGTGTCACCGAGACAACCTCTACACTATCCCCGTTTCGGTTTAATCCTCCAAACTCAGATTTTAACTCTGTTTTATTTATGTTTTTAATTTATAATGTGTAATTAATTTATTTTGGCTAGAGGTTAATTCAAAGCCATGATTATATTTGTAATTTGAATTGATACCTTCAGTTGTGATTTCTGAGTTGTGATTTAATTTGCTTAACTGCTTGATAGATAACTTATTTGTGTATGTTAATTAAGGATGCATACTTAATTTACACGTATGAATTTGATGCTAGAATATAAGTGAATTTCACCTAATCGTTATGAACTTATATTCATGAGTAGTGAAGGTTGTTATCCACAATCGTGTTAAGTAAATTCTTGGCAGGAGTATCATGCTTTTCATATTTACGAATGCCTCGTCAGTATTTATAGTTTTCACAAAGTTTAATGATCTTTGATTGTATCTCTATTGTGCTTTTCACGTAGGGGACTTTTAGAAAATGTGTTAAATTGTTGTATGCTGTTCATCCAATTTAATAACATAAGGAAAACTTGAAGATTAAAAAAGTGTTGTTCACGGTTAATCTGGAGTATTGAAATTTACAATTTATTGAAAGAACAACTAAAGGCCAATTTAGATTACATATGTGTCTTGTGTGGAGAAAAACCCTCTAGCCAATCCGTCGTCTATCTGTTCACTTTTAATTTTATGTTTTTGTCAATTTTGTAATTTATTTAAGTTAAATTTACGTTTCGTCAAAAATCAATCCCCCCATTATTATATTATATTATTTAATTAGTTTTTATTGTTTTTAATCTTTTATGTTGAATTCCGTCTAATTAATTTCCTAGTTTTTATTTTAAATTGTTTTTATTATTTTGAGTCATTTTTAGTGTGTTTCGAGTTTTTAGCTTAGTTTGTATTTTCTAGAGTCTTGAGTTGTTTTGAGTCTTTTGATTTATTTTAGTTTATTTGTTAGTTTTATTTTGAGTTATTTTAGTTAAGTGTTTTTATTTTAGTTTAGTGTTTTAAACTTTATTTTTACGTTTTTAAATTATTTTAGAGGTTTTAGCAAGCCCTCCTAATCCCCGGCCTAGAACGATACCCTACTTACATCATTACTACAACTGTCAAAAAGAGGGTTAAATTTGTGCGGTTTAAAATACCCGTCAATTTTTAGAACAGTGGTTGTTTCTCTCTAAATGCATTACGGTGCTTACTAGAGGTTTCAATAATATTAACCAAACTGCTAGCAATTATGAAGAAAGTGGCAGCATCCACATTTTCCATTGCTACGGCTACAAAAGCTAGTTGAAGTTCGTGTGCAAAACAATGAACATAAAATATTTAAGGATATTTATTCAAAATATTTGTTTTAAGACCGTTCAGCTCACCTCTCATATTACTACTTCCATCATAGCCTTGTCCTCGTAACTTGGACATACTCAAATTTATTGTAGCAAACAATCTCTCAATGACTTCTTCAAGTTTGATACTAGTTGTAGATGAGACACATTGCAGACCCAAAAACCTTTCAATTACTTCTCTTTTGTTCATATAACGAATACCACCGTTGTTCTTGAGTTGAAACAACGTGATTCATCAATCAAAAGAGAAAAAATTGTATCATCCATACCTTTAATGATTGTATCAATAGTTCCAAAGGCACAAGCTTGTACAAGATTTTTTGAAATTGGAAGAAATACACTTGAGATTTTTAGGAGCATTCTCAAACACAACCTTCCTAACTTTCTCATCATGATTGACAAGAAATTGCATAAGCTCCATTTAATTACCCTCATTGTTTGATTTCAACGACTCATCATGGGCACGAATAGGAAGACATTGTTGCAGCCATTATCTAGTGCAATCAAGTGCGCCACTCAAAAAAATGTGATTAATGCGAACTTCATTGGTTTGCTTGATCACAAAGGTTTCAATATGTTGCTTTTGTGTCACCAAATCTCTACCTTGTCGCGAAGGTTTACTATGAAGACTTCCAATACCTCTTTCATGATCTAAAACATTTTCGGGTCCTTTCCTTCAACCGTCTCAATGATGACATCCCTACCAGCATTTCCTACTTTATCAAAATCACATTTGAAAAGATAGCAATAAAGGCAAAATGTAGCATCATTTGTTATACTTTATTTCAACCACCCAAAATTATCAAACCAACGGGTGATAAATCATCAATTGTCCTTTCCTATAACTTTTCTTGGCATTTTTATGGGTTTTAAGTTGACAATGATCCTTTTGTAGATAGTGTCTGTGAATTTTTTTGCGATAATTAGGCTCATAATTGATCATTCGAGGTCGAAGTTTAGGATTTGCACGAAGATTAACCAATAATTTATCTAATTCAGTTACCTTACTTTGTTGTTAAATACTCGGAATATTCGAAGGAGGACTACCAGGAATATTCTGAGAAGGAATACCCGAAATATTTGAAGAATGATTTAAGCACTGTTTCTTAAAGTATCGTTCAATTATGTAATTGTGTAATGAAAAAAGGTCTTAGACTTTTAACACTAGAGTCTACCACGACGACCAAGTAAAACAACAATTCAATTGATCTATAATAAATAATCATATAAATTATTCAATAATCACCAATTCAATTAAAGAAACTTTAACGAAAAGTTTCCGGTATTGTTCACTTTAACAAAAAAAATGCATTTTTACACTAAAAAGTCAATCATGATACTTCACTTTACCCTTTATTTTGTCCTTATCATTAAAACTCAAAGTTTTTAAGTTATTTTCATTAGTTTTCCTTTTAATTTAAATCAAAAATTCAATTCAATTCATCAATAATCAATAACCTTATAACACTGGAAGTCTATATAATTAAACAAAATTTCATATTACATTATCATAGTGGTTTAATTTAAAAAAATTAGGATTTACCTCAAAATTGGTTGTACCCGGTGGTGGGGATTGGCGGCTGATGGCAGCGTAGAGGGCGATGGCTCGTGGAGGAGGGCGGAGGCTGCTGGCTGCTGCTTGGATGGAGCTTGGACCAACGGCAGAAGGTTCTGCCTTCTTTTGGTTTAGAGTCTGTCTCCAATTCGATCGTGGTTTATAGGAGTGGTCCCACTTATGTTATAGATATTTATATTATATATAAATGAAATGGCGTCGTATCAACTTCTTTCTTTTCTTTTCTTTTTATTTATTTATTTATTGTTTTGGCATGAGTCTCTGAAAAAAAACATAAAAAAAAAAAAAAAAAAACAAGAAGAAGAAGAAACCCATCGCAGCGCAGGTTGCGCATCAGGGGCAGTTGTTGCAGGCATTCCAATGGACCAGAGGGGCAGCTAATCGCTCATAGTATTGATTTCCGATGACAAAAGACGTGGCCGCACCTCCTTGCGTCTCTATAGCTTCACTGGTCCGCTATTGTCATTTTCTTCGTCGTTGCCATCATCATCATTATCTTCATCATGATGGTGTCTTTTGCTTTCGTGTTCATCATAATGGTTGATTTCATTATGGGCACAACTATGCCGCTTACTTATTCTTCTTTTTATCCATCCTATCAACCCACTTTTTTCTTCCTCTAATTTTTCCGTTACCACCTCGTTTATTATTCCCATAATTAACGACCAACCTCATCATCTTCGTCATGCAAGCCAAGAGTATTGTCATCACTTACACCGACTTCCTCCTCTTTCGGCAGATCGAACGCGACAATTTTTCGGTGGTCGTTGCCACTTTTGCTACTCTTTACCAAGAACCATGTTACCGGAATTTTTACTAAGATTTGGAGCTCCCAAAATCTCCGCATTCACAGTTTTTAACTCGTTAATCTCCGATATTTGTGGGTTGGACTGACGCAGTGTTCCGCCGCCGCATCCAATTCTTTATGACCTTCGGAGAGTGAACTAAAAAATTGACAGTTCGGATCATTGTATACATTCTAGGATGAGAAGGGCTAGTTTCTGTTTTCCAAATGACATAACTAATTAAATGAAAAATGGTTTAAACTTTAAGGAGCAGATAATAACAACAGAAACTACATTTCCAGTAACCCTACATATTTTTCATTTCTTTGGGATAAGCAGTTCAAACACATGAGGCAACTCGACCGGGGATCGATTAAACGAGTATCCAGTCGCTGGTGCCAAAATGTACCTAAAGCCTTCCGGACATCTAAACTACTGTTAGACAAGCATTTACTTAAAGCTTCTTCCAAAACCATTCCTACAAAGGACTCGTTGCCTGATGGTGAGCTCAGCATTGAGATGGAGTACGGAATTGATGAAATAGATGCTGTCATCGGCCATGAATGCCGTCCAGGGTATGCCAAGCAAGTTTCGATACCCAACAGCCTTGCCACCAGTGAAAGTGTAATTTCCTTTGAATTTAGACAAAAGCTCCTCTCTGGGCCTTGATCTTGCTGAGAACTCATAGTCAACTGTAAAACTAGCCGATCCCTTCTCTTGCATCCCCAAAAACAGCCCAAAGCAATGAAATGAGCTTTGTTGGTCCATGTTACAATGGGCTGACAAGAAAAATCCCTGCCCACCAAGGAAAAAAGCCTGTGAGTACACCCGGCCTGCTGGGAACAAACATGCACACTCTTCGCGCTTTCGGTCCAGGAACACACTACACTGTAGACGGGGTTCTACACATTCCACCAGCTTGACTGGCCAGTACTTGTATGACCGACCCACAAAGCGACGATAGGCAGCATTGGCATCCGCTGCAGCTAGGGTGCCCTGCCTGTGCGGCGTCTTAGACTTAAAAAACAAAGCCTCCAGCACTATCTTTGTTGCAAGTCCAGGATCAAAGTCACTGCAGGTTAGGACCTTCTTAAGCTTTCGGCAAGACGTGTGGGAAACGAATGAGCCGACCAAGGCGTTGGCCAAGGACTTTGCGTCGTTCTTCTCGTTTTGGGTAAAATGGGTCCAAGACCACTTTAGCACAAAATCATAAATACTATCCTCTGACGCCACCTGGAGATCATTACTAGACAGTACAGCCTCAATACCGGCCAGGGGCAAGCTCAGCACCTCATTCTGCATACTGGTCATATATTTGACAATTCAAGAATTATACTCTAGAATATGCAATTTACGTTATAAAGATAACATGCATAAATCACTTAACATTGACTGATTTAATCAGGCGAAATGGAAGGAAAATGCTTTCTGAGAATTCAGACCATCTCAGTAAATATCAATATTGGAAAACCCGGAAGAAAAGGTATTTTCAACTAGCTGATAATACAATTCAGGAGAAAATACCAGATTCATGAATTCTTAGAGATACTTGGCGTTGCTCTGACTCTCTCATCCCATTTGAAAACAACTAGCGAAGCAAAAAAAGAACAAGTGAGTGTAGACAGCCACTGAACAAAAGCAGCAATCACCACTACAGGATCCTCACCTTATAGAAAAATGGACTCTTTGCTGCCAAGATTGGAGAACTGACATGCAAGGTTCTAACCTTAACAACCGTATGACAGTCCAGGTTCCACGAAAAGTGGTCTCCTACAAAATTTTCTAGTAAATTGAAAAATCCTACCATAATCAGTTAACAAATGCGACGGCGACCAAGAAATAACACAAGCCATATACGTAATCCAAACGCAATAATTGCATGCTATTTCACATTGGATAAAGTAGAATTGCATGTCTTCTAAAAAAAGGTAGATTTGCATGTAAAATCACTAAAGCAGTCTAGGAAGCAAACAAACTTTATGCTCTGTATATCTTAGGAGTGTTTGCTTAGTTTTTAACTTTTTATTAAAGAAAAAAAGGTTCATACAAATATTCCAGTTCAGGCAGATTGGAGAGTGCATACTAACAACAGAGACCAAAAGAATGTATTACTCCCACGGTGGAAGGAAACTCATTCACTGCCGCAGCTTTGTCGTCTTGATTTTCAAATACCACATTATCCTCTGTATCTGGCATGTCACAATTTAAGACCTGCCCCACACGGTGCACAGGAATGTCCTCAGCTAAGAGCAAAAGAGCAATTACACTCCAAATCAGTAACATGCATATTCACATTGAATCCAAGGACTAAACTATGCTTATTCCGATAACTTAAAAACTCAAATAATCATGATAGGTGTGATGACGCACGCATACGATTAGAAACTCAGAAATGTAAAGGCATACGACAGGGTAAAAAGGAAAGAAGAAGCCTAGAAATAAAAAAGGAATACTTGTTAAACAGAGGCAACTGTAGAAAGCCATTACACCACCAACTTATCATTATATATAAACAAATAAGTTACTGCCAAACCCCTATAATTAGGTATTCCATAATTGGTTTTAGGCATTCAAACTATTACTCCTTTCTTCGGCAAGATCATCCTCTTAACAAAAACTAACTTGTTAACAATCATGAATCCAACAAAAAACAATCACGAAAAAACAAAGCGGCATAATGTAACAATCTTTAACCAATAAAGCATTACAAAACCCATGCTATTTGACACCAGTCGCACCACCCATCCTAATGGTCGTAAATAATTAAGGGTCTGTTTGGTACTCTACTTAAATTTAATTTTTTAAACTCGAAAACAATTTTCAAGTTTTAGGCCTTAAAAACTTGTTTGATAGGATTATTTTCAAAAACTGAATTCAAGACTAACTCAAAAATATAGTTTATTCTCTAAAAACACAAAAAATGAGTTTTTAGAGTTTTTTAACTTA